>CM071841.1:16196204-17506810 GCA_036507285.1 Trichosanthes cucumerina | reverse complement strand
AACCGATCGAGAACAACCGAGAAGATCAACTGGAAGGGTCCAATTTGTTCTGGTTCGTGAGATTGTTGGAACGAAAGAGATCGAGATCGTAGAAGGAATTGGTGAAGATGCGTTCTTCAACAAGTAAGTACCATTAACTCACTGTTTTTCCTTCTTCTCAAGCATGTTTAGCCTAGAATTAAAATGTTTAGTTCAATTTTAAGAAACATTTTTCACAACGAACACCACGACATTCCAAGTCGTTTTCGCTGCGGGAGTTTCATTCCCTTCAATTGGTATAAGAGCCAATCGTTGGTTCTTTCGTTGTGCAATCTGTTTTTCTTAAAATTAGGTGGGTTTGCTTTAATTCATGAGATGAATTTTGGTTTGCGTATTGGATGTTTATGGTTTTGACACTTTTTTTTAGATTTACATTTTTCGTTGATGAGATCAATGTAAAGGCCTGTTGTTTTGGGAAATTATTATGTAAATCGAGTCTGTAAGCCGTGTCATTCATGGCAAGAGTTACTGTGAAGAAATCGGAGCATAATTGGACAAAATTTGGAGAAAAACAACAAAGGTGTTTGTTGTACAATCGATGGCGTTGATACATTATTTTTCGGCGTCTCAACGTCGTTCACGCGGATAGTGGTTGTGTTGCAGAGCAGCGTTGCAATGCTGAGGCGTTGGGCGCGCTAGAAACAACGCTGGGCGCTGCAATGTTGCAACGCTGGCCACGACGTTGCAACGCTGCAAGCGTAGTGGAGCAGTTCGCGAGGATTTCACGCGTAGTGGCAAAAATGGGCTCAAGGTGGACGGTTCGAGCTAGGAGTTATGCAACTGTCGGTTTTATTTTATTTTCTTTTGTAAAATGTATTTTATTTAATTAATTTAATTAATTAATATTAATATAAATGTTATATTAATGTTAATTAATTTAATTAAAGTCCCTAGGGTGCCAAAATCGATCCAATATTGCTATTGAATTAATCTTTTGCATGTGATGTATGAAATTGATTATTCTATATGCATCATGTATGTCATATAGATTAAAATCCCACCTTAGGTTAAACATTTCATGCATCATATTTACATTATAAGAGTTATAATGTATAGTATGCATGATAGGATTATATTATAAGTGTTATAATCTAATGCATGTTTTAATTTAATTAATATAAATGTTATATTTTTAAGATTAAAAGCATGGGCATGCATTTATTCATGTGATGAATGTATGTTATATAATTTATTATTCATGTGATAAATGATCAAGCACTATAACATAGAAATGCATGTAACCTAAGTTAACTATTAGTTTTAAATTGTTTAGAACTTGAATAATTAGACTTAGGTTTTCTAGTTCTAATAAGACTAGAATTAGGAAATCAATATGACTTATGAATGGTGACTAATTAGTAACTCTTTCTAAGGAAGGTTCTGTCTAAGGCTGGGGTATTTAAGCAGACACTTTGCAGAACACCCCTACCTCGAAACCGACCTGGGAGTGAATTTGGTCCAGAGATTCATAGGTTATATTCTCGTGAGTGGAGTTTAATTAAAAGTTAATTAAATTACTCACATAGACCTAAATTAATAATGTGATTATAGACTTAGGCTAATCCAATATAAGAGTTATATTGGTAGACTAAGGTAAATATTAGCCGATTTTTCTAGGCCAATCCCGATTAACTTAAAGTGTTGAGTGGGAGGAAATAAAGTATATGAGATACATTTAATTTTTCGACCACAAATCTCCGCTAAGTTCACACCGTGAGAACCATACTCGGCCTCGTGTCGCGAATGGGAGCGACCCCCTTCGGATGGTATTTGTATGGGTCAGTATCAACGTGAATGGAGAGAGTACTTATAGTGAGTGGGAGCAGGACCTGTGAAAACAGGAGCCACAGTCTCTTTTATCGATTCACACCGTGAGACGCCTATGATCCGCCTGCTAGTTTGGCCTGGACCTGACAATCCCTTTGGAGGGCATTGATCATGGGAGTCGGAACACTGTGAATTCCCAAAAAGGATACAATTTCCTTGTTGGTTTTCCTTCGTAGTTCACCCTTCGATGGCTATTGTTTGGACGGATACTTGAAAATTTAAAGATAGAGGGTGACACTCACGAGATTCATTAAGAGTTAATAGATTCAGACCGAAATATGGTAACTGGATGCCTAATGGAATAAGAGTTATTTTGGTTTTAGGGTCTGGTCGAGAAAGTCTCGTCCCAGAGGAGGAGTGTTTCTGTTCACCCTTCGGTGGCGGTCATTCTAAACCTTTGGGGTACCATGTGACGACCACAACCACAGGTACTAGTTATTTATTTTATTTAACATGCTCTCAACCTTCGTGTTTAGTCGGGTTAGTGGATTTCCTTGTGCTCTCGGTGAGAGTGAGTCCTTGATTTTATTTAGTTTAAGAGAATTGTTTCTTTTAAGATGGAATTATTCATAAAATTAAAGGAAAAAGAAGTAGCAATGACACTTTGGTTAATAATACCTAAATGAGGGTTATAGTGGACATTTGGATGTTGACCTAATTTTGTAGTATTTAAGCTCCTTAAGTTGCAAACTAAAGCAAACCCTAACCCTAATTTTCCATCACCATCTTCTCCTTCCTTCACCTTGCCCTAACCAAGACCCTAACCCTTATTGTGCTTCTTCGCCGCCGACCAAGCTCACGGCCACAAAGAGAAAGAAAAAAAAATGCTTGTCGATCAACACATTTGCGGCAGAAGAAGGAGATCGCAACCGCCGTCGAGGGGAACGTCGAGCAGCAGTGCCGCCTCTTCGCCGAATTTCCACGTACTCCAGCCGCCCACGTCTAACGCCGATCCACGAGCCGACCGCGCGGCCGCCACTCCAAAGACCTACGCCGCAGCTGCCCGAGAGAGCCCACGCCCACCGCACCGCTTCTTCTCATGTGGTTCTCGCGCGGCAAGCTCCTCGATCGAGTTCTCGCATTGCGGCCGCTCGCGCGGCGAGCCCACTCATCAAGACGACTTCAAGACTCACGCCGGCCCGGACCACGAACAAGAACGCCACCGCCCATCGTCAAAGAGCGACCCGCGCGGCTGGGGATCGTGCCGCCGATCGCCGGAGAGCTCGCCGCCGCCGCCGCGTCGCCATCGCCGCCCACCATCCGACCAGCGACATTGGTTCGTCGTTACGCTGCAAATCCGAAGTATTCGAGGTCAAGATTGTGGATTAGGTGAGCCACGCGAAACCCTCTTCGATTTTGGAATATAGGATTATTTGGATCTGATTCGTATGAAAATATTCTTATGAAAATATTGTAGGAACGAGCTGAATTTCGGGATCAAGACTCCCAAGTAGTTTTGGAGCAAATAAATCAACATTCAGCTTATTCTTCGGAGTCGAGGTAATTGGAGCAAAGTGAGAATTTTAGACACTTTTGGTACTTAGACTTTTTGTATTGGATGAGTTGCGTAGTAGGATGACGAAATAGAAGAATTCTTGGTTTTCCGGTTATTTGGAGGGGATCGTTAAATTAAGAATTAGAAGGAAAGAGTGAGATCAAAGCTCGAGGTAAGGGACCTTGTGCCGAACTTTTCTAATGGGATTGAAGAAAAATGATTTTTCATTATTTCATGCGAATTTAGTTTATACTCTTATATGAGAATATATTGATATTTTGTGAGAATACTTAATATTTTATGTGAGTATGTGGCAGTATTTTATGTGAAAATATCTTTGTATTTTACGTAAGAAAAATCCAGTAATTTATGTGAGGATATTACAGGATCTCGTATGAGAATATTTCATGATTACCTACAAAAGTATTATCTCCAAACTGTCTATGAGGAAATGATGATTTGCATATTATGATGATGCTTGTGGCATGTACACTATTGTTATGTTGAATGATGGGACCTCATGCATGTTATGTATGCCATGAAATGATTTGATGAAAATGTGGAAATTGGTCTCCTGAGTGCATTGTGTGCATGGTCAAACATGCATTAGAGACCCTATGGGTCAAATTACTGAAGGGTCCTGTGAGGGACTCAATCTATAGGGGGTCCGTGAGGACTCAAACCATACAGGGGTCTGTGAGAGACTCAAATTATTACAGGGGTCTGTGAGGGACTCAAAATGAAATGACTCAGGATGACCAATTGGCCACTTAAAGAAAAAGGAAGTCATGAATTATAGTCATGATGATATGAGAAAGTTTTAGGTCCCGCATATGTACATTTCGAACAGGTTTAAAAGTCATGATTGCATGTGTTTGCATATCCCAAACCTCGGTAGCGAGGTCACTTACTGGGTATTGTTTTGCAATACTCACCCTTTCTTTTAAAAAAATGTTTTCAGGTAAGACCAAGGACGTGCAGGGCGAGTGACGGAGGCGCGTTATCAGAACCATGGGAATAGACATGTCTTCCGCATAAATTCTTCTATAAATGATGTTGTCGTTTATGTTTTCGGAGTTTAAATTTACTTTCCAGATTTTAAATAGGCCATGTTTAAACTGCTTCTTTTGCGCGTTTTGAATGTTTTAATGGGATCCCTAAAGACAATTTGTTTTCAGTGGAGTTTTAAAGATCGTTTTGTATCTTTTGGCCTATAAATGCATGCATGTGTAGTAATGTCCCTAAGAGTTTAGTTATAGAAAAGTAGGGGCGTTACATACCATTGCAATTTTAATGACCTAGGGATCATAGGATAAAAATTAGCTACAACCTGATTGGATTTTCAAAGTTTTTGCGAGACTAATACAAAGTTTTTCTTATTTTCAACAAACAAAATGTCTAGTTCAATTGTCGCTCTTTTAGCTTCTGATAAACTCGTCGGAGATAATTTTCAAACGTGGAAGAATAATATCAACACGATACTGGTAACTAATGACCTAAAGTTCGTGCTCACTGAGGACTGTCCGCGTTGCAACACCGTGAGACATTTCCAGCAGTTGCAGACCGGTTCAGCTTGTTCGTTGGTTTTGGTCCGGTTCGAGCGGTTCAAGGCCGATTCAGGGTGTTTTGGACCGGTTTCATGAAATAAAATTAATGTAATTTTATTTTTTGCACTTTAGGGGCCAAATTATTCCGGTTTTACAGCTATTTATCTTTATGAATGTAATTTAGATTTTTCCCACCTTAGGATAAGCATGTTCATGCATTTTATTTATATAAATGTAATATGAATATGATCAATGCATGATTAATTTATTTTTCATGAGTAATTAATTATAATTGTTATGATTAGATTATATGGAAAATAAATTGCATGGAACATGAAATTACTTAGTTTAAAATAAATGTTATTTTGTTTAAGTAATTTTATAATTCAATTAGTTGAATTTCCTTTTATAATTCTAATTTGAATAATGATTGTTGGATTTATAATATAGTTTCTTTCATAGGTTAATTATTGAATTTATAAAAGTTATAAATTAAAAGGGTTTTAGAAACCATAACCTATAATAAAGAAATGCATGCAAACATAGGAACTTGGGTTAAAATTTAAATTAGTTTTTAAATCGTTTAAAATTAATTTAGACCTAAGTTTTAATTTCTAATAGGATTAGAAATTAGTCTTACGTAGTATTTTAAATAGTTTAAAATCTAGTAGGACGTTGGAACTTTGGTTATAAGGGAACTCTACTAGGTGAAGTTCATCGCTCAAGGTGAAGTACTGAAGGAGTGACAACCAATCTAACACCTCCTACGTGGGAACTGACCCAGAACCTGAGTTGAACTAACCTTAGTTCTATTTTATCTCTAGGTAATTAAAATGTTTATTCACCTAGACATAAGGTTTTAAGACCTAGTTATAATAGTTATAATAGGCATAGACTTAGATAGATGCTTTTAGCCAGAATCCGACTAAGTTAAACCTATACCCTAATCTTAGGAGTTTCAGTGGGAGAAAACGAGATGTTCGCATCGAGTTTACTCTCACGTCCTCAAGAGTTCACACTGTGAGTTCCATGCTCGGCTACGTGGCATCAATAGGGTGTCCCCCTACGGTATGTGTTTGCATGGTTCCATACCAAGGTGAATGAGGGAAGTATCCATAGTAAATGGGAGCAGGACGCGTGTCAACGTATCCTACGGTCTCCTCCATTAGGTCGCACCGTGAGATTTCTATAGTCCCGCCGCTAGGTTGTCCTGGAGCAGCCAAACCCTACGGAGGCCCGACTATAGGGATCGGAACACCGCGAACTCCAGAAATGGATAGGGTCTCTTAGGTTATTTGCCAACAGTTGTCTTCCTTAATCGTAGCCTGTTGGCTCGGGTCTATTGGATCTGAAAATGGTAGGGTCACATTTACAGGATGAGTTAAGTTAGTTAACAAGTCCTTGACCAAACAAACGGTAGCTAAGGACCATTGGGACATGAGATGTTCTGGTAGTGAGAATTGGCTGAGAAAGTCTCAATTCAAGGGAGGAATGACTGACCGCCCGACGGAGGCTTTTGTTCTAAACCCTTGAAGTATCGTTGCAAAATTAAGGTTTAATTTAAACAGTGGGTTTAGTTTAAACACTAGGGTTCTTTAACAATTTTGTTAAATTTGATTGTTTTTACAATGGGTTAAAAGGCATAGCTAATTAGAACTATTTTGGTTTTCAGCATGTCGTCCTCAATAATAGCCTTACTTAAAAGCGACCGTTTAACTGGTGAGAATTTTACTACGTGGAAATCCAACCTGAATACGATTCTGGTTGTTTATGACCTACGGTTTGTACTGACTGAGGAATGTCCTCAGATCCCTGCTCGTAACGCTCCTAAATCTTTTAAGGAGGCGTATGACCGCTGGATCAAGGCCAATGATAAGGCCAAGGTCTACATTTTGGCTAGTGTTTCTGAAGTTCTTGCCAAAAAGCACGAGGGCATGGTCTCAGCTCGTGAGATCATGAGTTCGGTGCAGGAAATGTTTGGACAATCGTCTGGACAGATTTGACACGAATCCCTCAAATACGTTTATAACTCCCGTATGAAGGAGGGGTCATCGGTGAGAGAACACGTTCTTGATCTGATGGTCCACTTCAACGTGGCTGAGATGAACGAAGCGGTCATTGACGAGCAAAGTCAGGTATCGTTCATTCTGGAATCTTTTCCGAAGAGTTTCCTGCAATTCCGCAGCAATGCGGTGATTAACAAGATAGAGTATAACCTGACTACTCTCCTTAATGAACTACAAACTTTCCACTCTCTTATGAAGAATAAGGGATAGGCTGATGGAGAGGCAATCTGTTTGCCCATTCCAGAAGGTTTCAGAATGGTTCATCCTATGGGACTAAGTCCTGTAGCTCATCTTCTAGGCTTAAGAAGACTCAAAAGAAGAAAATATGAGGGAAAGAGAAGGCACCTGCTGCTGACAAAGGCAAGGGAAGAGCCAAGGTTGCATATAAAAGAAAATGTTTCCACTGCAACGTGGATGGGCACTGGAAGCGAAACTGGCCAAAATACCTTGCTGAGCTCAAAGAGAAGAAAGTTAAATTAGATTTACTTATTCTTGAAATTTGTTTAGTGGAAAATGATGATTTGACTTGGATACTTGATTCAGGAGCCACTAATCACGTTTGCTCTTCATTTTAGGAAACTAGTTCCTTCAAGGAGGTCGAAGAGGGTGAGATGACGCTCAGGGTCGGAACGGGAGACGTCGTCTCAGCTCGTGTAGTGGGAGATGCCAAGCTATTTTTCGGAGATAGATTTCTTTTATTAAAAAATCTGTATATAGTTCCTAAGCTTAAAAGGAACTTAATTTCTATCTCTTGTTTAATAGAACATGGATATTGTATTTCTTTTTCAATTAATGAAGCGTTCATTTTGAAAGAGGGTGTCAATATTTGTTCTGCTAAATTGAAAAATGGCTTGTACGTACTGAAACCGAATAAACCAAAGCAATTTTAAATCATGAGATGTTTAAGAATGCTAACACTCAAAATAAAAGGCAAAGAATTTCTCCAAATAATAATACCTATCTATGGCATCTTAGACTTGGTCATATTAATCTCAATCGGATTGAGAGACTCTCTAAGAATGAACCTCTAAATAAGTTAGAAGATGATTCTTTACCTCCTTGCGAATCATGCTTGGAGGGTAAAATGACCAAGCGACCTTTTATAGGAAAAGGTTACAGAGCCGTAGAGCCCCTAGAACTTGTGCATTCGGATCTTTGTGGTCCAGTGAATGTCAAAGCTCGAGGAGGGTACAAATATTTCATCTCTTTCATAGATGATTATTCGAGGTATGGTTACCTATACCTAATGCATCACAAGTCTGAAGCTCTTGAAAAGTTCAAAGAGTATAAGGCTGAAGTAGAGAATATATTAGGGAAAACCATTAAAACACTTCAATCCGATCGAGGTGGAGAGTATATGGATTTGAGATTCCAGGACTATATGATAGAACATGGAATTAAATCTCAACTCTCAACACCTGATACACCACAACAAAATGGTGTGTTAGAAAGGAGAAATAGAACCTTGTTGGACATGGTTCGTTCTATGATGAGCTATGCTCAATTGCCTGCCTCGTTTTGGGGATACGCAGTAGAGACTCCAGTTCAAATCTTGAACAGTGTTCCATCAAAAAGTGTTTCAGAAACACCTTTTGAACTATGGAAGGGGCGTAAACCTAGTTTACAACACTTCAGGATTTGGGGTTGTCCGGCATACGTGCTCGTGACAAACCCAAAGAAACTGGAACCTCTTTCAAGATTGTGCCAATTTGTTGGCTATCCCAAAAAAACGAGAGGTGGTATTTTCTACGACCCACAAGAAAACAAGGTGATTGTATCAACAAACGCCACGTTCTTGGAGGAAGATCACATGAGGAACCACAAACCACGTAGTAAATTAGTACTAAATGAAGCTACACATGAACCAACAAGAGTTGTTGATCAAGCTGGACCTTCATCAAGAGTTGATGGAAGAACCAACACTCAAGTCACCTCTCGCCCTTCTCAATCATTGGGAATGCCTCGACGCAGTTGGGAGGGTTGTTTCCCAACCCGAAACGCTACTTGGTTTTATTGAAACTCAAGTTGTCATACCGATGACGACGTAGAAGATCTATTGTCTTATAAACAGGCAATGAATGATGTAGACAAGGACCAATGGATCAAAGCCATGGACCTTGAAATGGAGTCAATGGACTTCAATTCAGTATGGGAACTTGTAGACCAACCTGAAGGGGTTAGACCCATAGGGTGTAAATGGATCTATAAGAGAAAGAGAGATGCATCCGTAAAGTGCATGCACCTTTAAGGCTAGATTTGTAGCAAAGGGTTTTACCCAAAGGGAAGGAGTTGACTATGAAGAAACTTTTTCCCCTGTTGCTATGCTGAAGTCTATAAGGATACTCTAGTCCATAGCCGCGTTTTATGATTATGAAATTTGACAAATGGACGTCAAGACTGCCTTTTTGAATGGTAATCTTGACGAGAGCATCTATATGTCTCAGCCCGAAGGATTCATAGCGCAAGGTCAGGAGAAAAAAGTTTGCAAGCTCAATCTATCCATTTATAGGTTGAAACAAGCCTCAAGATCTTGGAATATAAGATTTGATACTGCGATCAAGTCTTACGGCTTTGACCAAAACGTTGATGAGCCTTGTGTTTACAAGAGGAACAACAACGACAAAGTAGCTTTGTTAGTACTTTATGTGGATGATATCCTACTCATTGGGAATGATGTAGGATACCTTACTGACATAAAGAATTGGTTGGCGACCCAATTCTAAATGAAAGATTTTGGAGAGGCGCAATATGTTCTTTGGATTAAGATCTTCAGAAATCGCAAGAACATAACGGTAGCACTGTATCAAGCGTCTTATATCCACAAAATATTGTCGAGATATTCGATGCAGAATTCCAAGAGGGGCTTATTACCCTTCAGGCACGGAGTTCATCTGTCTAGGGAACAGTGTCCCAAGACACCTCAAGAAGTTGAGGATATGAGACATATTCCCTATGCCTCTACAATGAGGTAGCTTAATGTATGCTATGTTGTACGAGGCCGGACATTTGTTATGCAAAGGGGAATAGTCGTGAGGTACCACCCAATCCAGGTTAGACCACTGGACAACGATTAAAAATATCCTCAAGTACCGAGGAGAACGAGGACTATACACTTGTGTATGGGTCTCAAGGATTTGATCTCATCGGATACACCGATTCGATTTTCGACCGATAAGAATTCTCGAAAATCCACATCGGGATCGCTTTTCACCCTTAACAGGAGCTATAGTATGGCGAAACATCAAGCAAGGATGCATCGTTGACTCCACGATGGAGGTCGAGTATGTCGCTACTTGTGAAGCAAACTAAAGAGGTCGTTTGGCTAAGGAAATTCCTCATCGATTTGGAAGTTGTTCCAAATATGGAATCTCCCATCACCTTATACTGTGACAACAATGGTGCGGTAGCCAATTCGAAGGAACCTCGCAGCCATAAGCGAGGTAAGCACATCGAGAGGAAGTATCACCTGATACGAGAAATAGTGCAACGAGGAGATGATGACACGATCCACGAAGATCGCCGAGCACAACAATATTGCCGATCTGTTTACAAAGACTCTCACGGCTAAAGTGTTCGAGGGTCATCTGGAAAGTCTGGGTCTACGAGATATGTACATAGGCTAAATCTAGGGCAAGTGGGAGATATGTAATGGGGTATATGGATGCCCTAGTTTATTATATTTCTATCTCTTATAACCACTGTTTTAGATTATGATGTACCCCATTAGAATTTTAGTTCAAGTGGGAGTTTGTAGGAATTTGTGCCCTAAAACTCGTAGTTTGTATTATGTTCTAATTAATGTAATAAAATGTTATTATTTCAATAAAGAGTTATTGTTCGTTATCTACGAATTTGCCTTTATTTAAACCCTAAATCTAATAAACTAAACATCCAA
This sequence comes from Trichosanthes cucumerina, assembly GCA_036507285.1. NCBI lineage: Eukaryota > Viridiplantae > Streptophyta > Magnoliopsida > Cucurbitales > Cucurbitaceae > Trichosanthes > Trichosanthes cucumerina. The sequence continues at coordinate 17,495,941 of CM071841.1, read as the reverse complement.
GGTACATTATATGAATCTCTAATCGAATGTAATGTACATAAAAAGGATCTCTGTTCGAGATACAAATTTCTAAAGGATCTATAGTAAGGGGATAAGGTTTGGGTACCTTACCTGGTTAAACTATGGATGTGGCCCACTTTGTATTTGATGCAAACACAGTGATCCTAACGTGTTCGTGTAGATGACATGTGAGTGGGGATATCCTATGTAATGAGATTACATAAGACCGGACCACGAAATAGTAATCTCTAGCTGTAACTCCATTGACTAGTTAGGTTTCTATTTCACTAGGATGACCTAGGCAACTTGATCTCAATCTCGAAAGCGAGTTACTTAACTCCTCGTTCGCGAGGGATTATCCTTTGACTAGTATGGGTGAGAGTGGCCAGATTCGCTGACTCAATATGCCTACCTTCTTGGGGACAAGACCGAGTGAGCGGCAGGGAACTTAACTTAGCAAGATGGAATTCACTCCTTCCCGCCTACTAAGGTAAGTAGAGGAATGTTCCCTTAAGTGGTGTCTCTAGGACTTGAACAAAGGGCCCGACCCTCTCATTGGTCCAAGAGGAACTCTGTTTGTTGGTAGGACCACAAACAAATTGTTCATTAGAGGAGCACTGGTACATAAGGCACAAGATGTGACCCATGGGTAAAACGGTAATTTGACCCAGCTGGTGTTACGAACATTCGTGAAGGATTGACTTGCTGTTATTGGTCAATATCCATGGACACATAAATATATCTGCAGTGAGAAGAGTGCAGCTGTGGGACTTTAGTGGAGTGTTCCCGCAGTTAACGAATGTTGATTGGGAGGTTAATGAGATTAACCGAGCAATCTCGTATCGTTGGAGCTTCTGATTTATAGGTCCATTAGGTCCACCTTTTAGCTCGTAAAGGGTTCTTAGATCATTTGAATTAGAAATTTTCAAATTCAATAGGGAATATATTTAATGTATTTAGATACGATATAATATATAGTTTTGGAACTATATATTATAAATTTAATGTGAATATGATTCATATTAAATTATATGAGAGAATTGAATATTTGAAAGAGTTCAAATATTATATTAAATGTGAATGTGATTCACATTTGAAAACTATAGGTTAAAATTTAATGTGCACTGGATGTACATTAAAACTATAGATTAAAGGGGTAATATGATTAAATGAGATTTAATCCAAATTAAATATATGATATTTAATTTGTATTATTTAAATATGATTTAAAATTAATAATTAAATTTGATTTAATTATTATTTAATTATTATTATTATTATTATTATTATTAATTTAATAATAAAATAAGAGAACGTGTCATCCAAACACGTTCCCACTACCCCTCCTTCTTCTCCCTATCGACAGTTTAATAGAGAGAAGAGGGTTGATGTTCTCTCGAGCAATTCGATTGACAGAAGGAAAAATTCTCTCTCTCTCACAATCTCCAGAATTCCCAAAATTCTCCAATTGTTGGAATCCTTCCCACAAAGGATTTTGTTCTAAGTTGAATCTCAGAGGATAGAGGGTTCTCCTGTTGGTGGTGTCTGTGCCAGAAGAAGCAGAAGAAGAGAGTTGCTTTGTGTTGTTGAACATTGGAGCAAAGAGTTGCTGTTGAGGAAAAACTACAAAGGTATTCCTTCTTTTCTCTTTAGTTTAATTGTTAAACTTAGTATGTTTGTATGCAATTAATCCATGCCTAATTAGATTAGAGTTAATTATATGCTTGTTCTGTATATTTGTCAATGTACTGGTTTTTTGCTTCAACTTAAACAATCAAGCAATTACGATCCCAAATCACTTTTCTGCTTCTCAAGGAGATTAGATCTCCATCATAAATGACCCGAATGATCTACAATATACGGATAGGGTTGGAGACCTAATCCTGGATACGCTGTGGATGCGACCCGCTTTGTATTAGATACAAATGAGGTGATCAAACTCGTTCATGTGGTTGACATGCAAGTGGGGGCATCATGTGCAATGAGATTGTACAAGACCGGACCATGAATTATTAAACATACTGTTGCAACACCGTTAACAGTATAGGGCTAATAACTTCGTAGATGACCAATAGTGACTCGACCTTTATCCTGAGCGTGTTACGGACTCCTGTCTACGGGGGTCTGTCCTTTGACTAGTACGGGTGAGGGTGGTCACAGTTACTTATCCAATATGCCTATCTTTTTAGGGACAAGACCACGTGGGGGGCTGGGAACTTGACTACGCGAGATGAAATTCAGTCGTTCCCGAATCAGGGAAACTAGAGGGGTTTTTCCTTACGTGCTGTCTCTAGGGCTTGGACAACGGGCACCCACCCTCTCACTGGCCCGAGAGGGATGTTGTTTATGGTTGGACCATGCAACGTTGTTGTTCATTAGAGGAGCAGTGAGACTGAAGGAGCAAGAAGTAGACACAGGGGTAAAACGGTAATTTGACCCAACAGTGTCTACGAACAACCTGTGAAGGGTCGACTCATGGGCATTGGTTATATCAATGGACACAACTTGTCCTACAGTGATGGGAGTGCAGCTACGGGCTTTAGTGGAGTGTTATCGTAGTTAATGAATGTTGAATAACCAGGTCAAAGAGTTTGACAGGTTAATCTAGGATCATTGGAGCTCATCATCTGTAGGTCCATTAGGTCTCTCGGTTGGCTCAAACTGGATAATTGAGGGTTTACAGTTTGGTGTGGATTTGAAGTGTTCAAATTCATTAAAAGGGTATTTATGTCAGTTATATGAGATATGATTGACATAATATATCGTTTAATTTGAATGAGATTCATAATAAACTATAGGTTAGCCTAATTGATTAATTAGTGCTAATTTAGAGAAATTGAATTGAGAGAAGTTAAGCTGAATGTGACTCAATTTAAAATTCCACAATTATACAAATGTGATTTGTATAATAAGGTATGAGATAACTTATTAAATGTGTTATGCAAATATGATTTGCATAACATAAGGTTGTGGTAAAAGGGTAAATCGGTGGAGATATTAAGTCCACCATATAACACTATATAAGGATGGAATGTGAGACATTCCATAGGTATTCTTCTCATTTTTTGGAATTCACTATCCAAAGAGTAAGAAACTCTCTCAAATTCTCTCTCAAATTTCTCTCCACCCAAACCAAAGGGAGTTCCACCACTCTCCCTCAACCGATCGAGAACAACCGAGAAGATCAATTGGAAGTGTCCAATTTGTTCTGGTTCGTGAGATCGTTGGAACGAAAGAGATCGAGATCCGAAAAGGAATTGGCGAAGAAACGTTCTTCAACAAGTAAGTACCATTAACTCACTATTTTCCTTCTTCTCAAGCATGTTTAGCCTAGAATTAAAATGATTAGTTCAATTTTAAGAAACATTTTTCACAACAAACACCACGACATTCCAAGTCATTTCCGCTGCGGGAGTTTCATTCCCTTCATAGATAAATAAGTGGGATTAGTTAAGTAGTTTGTGTTGTTATTATTAGTTGTAAGTTGGTTAACTTAGTGGTTGTACTAAGTGTATATATATCTTGTATCTCTCTTGAAAAATCAATGTGAACAAGTATTACATAATTCTCTCTCTATGTATTGTTTCATGGGTATCATAGCCATTTGATTTGTGTCAATGGATTCAACACTCCTGAATAGTTCTTTGTCTACCCTGAATGATAACTCATAGACGAGTTCCTCACTTTTTCCTTTATCAAACATTTGTAATCTAGTTCCTGTACGCCTTGATTCAACAAATTACCTATTCTGGAGCTTTCAAGTTAAATCAATCTTAAAGGCACATTCACTATATGGATTCATTGATGGATCCATGCCCTATTCAGATAAGTTTGTTCAAGGTGAAAATGGAGTTCGATCAACAATTGTGAATTCGACCTTCTTTCAATGGATTACTTAGGATAAAACATTGAATACATTGATCAGTGCTACATTATCGAAGTCGACATTCTCCTTTGTGATCGGATGCAAATCCGCGTGAGAGATCTGGCAAGCCTAGAGAAACAATTCTCTTCTCTTATGCGATCACATATTCATGAGTTCAAGTCTGCACTTCATACTATTGTCAAGTCTTCAACTAATTGGATTGAAGATTACCTTCTTCGTGTATTAAGGAGATCGTTCATAAGTTGTCGACTATTGCGGTCATAGTTGACGACGAAGATGTACTGCTTTATACTCTCAACGATCTTTCATCTGAATACAATCCGTTTAGTACATCCATCCGTACACGAAGAGAACATGTCACCATAGAAGAGCTTCATGTCTTACTTAAATTGGATGCCAAATTCCTTGAGCAACAAAACAAGGTCCATTTGACTTCAAATCTGACTGCAATGGTTGCAACACTTGGCCGAGGAACCTCGTCATTTTAGGGATGTGGCAATCATTCACTTGCTCGAGCTTCTCATTACCCGTCATGAGGACGAGGAAGGAGCAACAATGTCACTGGTTCAAGCAACAATTATTCCAGGTCTTCTCCTAATGTTTTCTCTAATAATCCTTTTGGATATACTGTTAATCAGTATGGTGGAAGAATTGTTTGCCAAATCTATAACAAGCCAGGTCACGGAGCGATTGACTGCTATAATCGGATGAACTTTTCCTTCCAAGGTCGCCATCCATCGTCACAGTTAGCGCGATGGCTGTTGCGATTGATGCAACAACTAATTAAGCCTTTGGGTTTGCCGATAGTGGCTACAACACTCATGTAGCACTCGATATGTCGTCTTTTAATCTGACTGGAAGTTACAATGGAGAAGAAGCGATTACTATTGCTAATGGTCAACATTTATCTGTTGCTCAAACATGTTTTGATACTCTTCTAACTTCTAATTGTACTTTCTCTCTACTCAGTGTTTTATATGTTCCTCATGTATGTATGAATCTTCTTTCAGTATCTCAATATTGTAATGACAACACTTGCATCTTTATCTTTGACGCTCGATAGTTTCTCATTCAGGACAAGGTAACAAGCAAGATTTTGTTCAAAGGGCAGAGTAAAAATGGTTTGTATCCTATTCCTCTGTCATATATTCACATTGTGAATGATAAATCTGCTCAAGATATTTTTGTTCCAAGGCCCTCTGCTTTAGCTCCTAAAATTATTGTCTCTAGTGTTAATAGTGTTTCTTGTTCTTTTATTTACGTTCTTGCATGACTACCTCTGGCTTGTGGCACTTTCGGTTTGGCCAACCTTCCCCTGTTGCCCTTCACAAGCTATTAAAAAAATATTATACAACTGTTGGTGATTCTATTAATACAAAGGAGTTTGTTGGTTGCTTGAAAGGAAAAATGAGTAAACTCCCTTTTCCCTTATCAGTAACTGTCTCCTCTCAACCTTTTGAATAAGTACACAGTGACGTTTGGGGAACATCACCCTTACATTCTATAATTGGTCATCATTATTATATCTGTTTTATAGATGATTTTAGTCGTTATACTTGGATTTTTCCAGGTCACTAAGTCAGATGTCCAATGGATCATTAAGGAATTTGTCACGTTCATTGAAAATTTGTTGTCTTCTAAGGTGAAGGTTTTCAAGTCTGATGGTGGAGGAGAATTTGTGAATACCACCACAGCCGAGTTCTTTGCGTCCAAAGGTATACTTCACCAGAGGTCTTACCCACATACACCACAATAGAACGACATTGTTGAACGTAAGCATCGATCTATTATGAATACTGCTTTGTCTATGATCTATCATGCTTTCGTACCACTTGAGTTTTGGTATCATGCGTTCACCACTGCTATTTTTCTGATAAATAGGTTGCTATAACGGTCTATTGGGGTTTCTTCTCTGTTTCAAAAATTATTTGGGTGCAATCCTGATTTGTTACGTTTAAAAGTGTTTGGTTGTGCTTGTTATCCATCTATGAAGACATATAATTCTCATAAGGTCTTGCCTAAGATTGTTCAACATGTGTTTATGGGATACATTATTGATTACAAGGGCTATTTGGGTTATAATTTGTCTACTAAGAAGTTGTTTGTGTCTCGACATGTGCTTTTCCATGAGAACACTTTCCCATTTACTGCTGCATGTTTTGACAATACTACTGCCTCTAACAATATCACACTTATGGATCCGATGTTTCCTGCTCTTGTTAATAAGTTTTTGTCCAGTCGGTCTTGGGCAAGTTAAGTTCCTGTTTCTAGTGACAGTGTGGCCACCTGTGAAAGAATCATGGACCCTGTTCCTTTTGATGAGGTTCCTATGGACTCTGTTCCTTGTCTACCCACTGATATGTCTCTTATGTCACACCCAACTAATACACATTCTATGCAAACAAGGTCTAAGTCAGGCATATCTAAGAGAAAGGTACTCTCAGTAGTCGTTTCTCATGAGCCTACGTCTTATACTACTTCCTTCTAAAATACCTGAGTAGCATCAAGCTATGATAAATGAGTTTAGTGCTCTACAAGAGCAAGGTACTTGGAGTCTTGTTCCCTCAACAGAAGGTATGAATATCGTTGGGTGTATGTGGGCCTTTCGAACTAAGTATAATCTTGATGGTTTAGTGTCTCGGTATAAAGCTCGACTTGTTGCTAAGGGATTTAACTAGCTGGAAGGTCTAGACTTTGATGAAACTTTCAATCCTGTCATTAAGAAGACTACTGTTCGAATTGTCTCTGCTTTAGCTGCCTTTTATCAATGGGATTTGTTTCAACTTGATGTTAAGAATGCATTCTTCCATGGATTTCTTAAGGAAGATGTATATATGGTGCAACCACCCGGTTTCAAAGATTCTTCTCATCCTGATTATGTATGTAAGTTGCATAAATCCTTATGTGAATTAAAGTAAGCGCCTCGTGCTTGGTTTGAAAAATTCACTTCTCATTTACTCACATTTGGCTTTGTCCCTTGTTGACACATCTTTGTTTGTTCGATGAAGTGGTGATTCTCTAACTTATCTACTGTTGTATGTTGATGATATTGTCATAACTGAGAATGATGGCAACTATATTACCACTCTGGAAATTGCTTTGAATAAAGAGTTTAAGGTTAGTGATCTTAGCCATCTTCAACATTTCCTGGGGTTGGAAGTTCATAGAAGTATTGCAATCCAAGTATTTGTATGATCTTCTTATGAAAACGGGATTATGGAATGCAACCTCTTGCTCATCTCCTATGTCTACTTCGTGTGACTTAAATGACAACTCCCTGCCCTTTTATGATCCCTCTTTATACAAGCAGGTCGTTGGCTCGTTACAATATTTAACCTTTACTCGTCCTGATGTTCTTTTTATTGTTCATCAAGTTAGTCAGTACATGCAGAGTCCTTCTGAGAGTCACTTTCTGGCAGTTAAATGAATCTTGCAATATTTATCTGCTACTCGGTCTCTTGGAAGAATCTTTCAATATTTATCTGGTACTCGGTCTCTTGGACTTTCGTTTTCTAGTGCTTCCTTAGATCTGAAAGAATATTGTGACAGTGATTGGGTTGGTGATTCGAAGGATCGGTGCTCGACAACTAGTTATGTAGTTTTCCTTGGGGATTCACCTATCTCATGCCCAACTAAAAAGCAGATTACTGTGTCCCGATCTTTAACAGAGGCTGAGTATAGGGATCTTGCTATTACTTCTGTGAAGTTTATTGGATACGACAATTATTCTGTGAGATACATGTATATTTTTCCTCTATTCTAACCATTTGGTGTGACAGTGTTTTAGCTCTTGCACTGTGACGCCCGAAGAAGAGGGGTACATGAATGAACTAAGTCTACATCCGGATGAGAGTGACCATGAGAATATGAAAGTATAATTGAGAAATACTTAAAAGAATTGATAACTACTACCTATATCAACAAAGTGAACTTTCCTTTTTGATGGCTCCATCATAGGAACTCCAAAGTTAAGCGTGCTTAGCTTGGAACAATCATATGTTGAGTGGTCTTTTGAGAATTTTCCTAGGGAGCATGTGAGTGAGGACAAAGCATGCTGAAAGGACCCGTGTTGGTTTGTGGAGAAAGTCTTCGCTCTCGCAAGCATCTCAAGGATGGTATGGGTGGTGGTGACGTGGCTAGGTCGCAGGGGATGCGAGAAAATGTCGGGACCAGCAGGTTTGAAATCCGGATTCCAAACCCTGATCCGAATCCTGGGCTTGGGACATTACATGCACTGGCAAGAAACCCTGTTTTTCATGCACGGACAAAGAATATGGAGGTTGATTATCACTTTGTTCGTCAAAAGGTTGTTGTTAGAGATTTGGATGTTCAACATATTTCTTCATCCGCTTAAGTTATCGATCTTCTGACTAAACCATTGTCTGTGCCTCAGTTTTTCTGCTTTATGTTCCAAACTATTACCTTCGTTGGTGGTATCAATTTGAGGAGGTATATTAGTAGATAAATAAGTGGGATTAGTTAAGTGGTTTGTTTTGTTTTTATTAGTGGTAAGTTGGTTGACATAGTGGTTGTACTGAGTATATATTATATATATATCTTGTATCTCTCTTACAAAATCAATGAGAACAAGAGAGATACAAGATATATTTTTATAAAATATTTAATATTTAATATTTAATATTTTATATTTTATAGAAAATACGGAACTAAGATAAACTAATTTGCTCTACAAAATAACACATAAATATTAATATAAAATAAATTGGTATACAAATATAATATTAAATTAACAAACACCAAAATGCATGTGATATCAATTTAAATTATATTTTTTTCACAAAAAATTATAAAATTAATAAATAAGTTTTGTAAAAGTTAGCAAGGGCACTATTGGTAAAACATAATCTTAAGGTATTCTCATACATAAATCCTGCAAAACAAATATAATTATCTAAATATGCCTAGACATCCTTATAAAATTTTCTGCAAAACAAGATATCGGACATCTAAAATCTCGAACATCTAAGATTCTGAACATTTGATGATGTCATAACTGTTGATTTCCTAAAACCAAATGACCCTTAAGATAAAAAACTTAAAATCTTAAAGAAAATAAAGAACTAAGTTGAAAATTATCTAAAAATTTTGGAATCAACCTTTTCATTGAGAAGTCATTAATTGTGTTCCAGTGTATATAACATTGTTAGCTCAATTTTCAAAGGAAAAAAAAGGAAAGGAAAATCCATGAAAAAAATTCAACAAATAATATATTATTGAGAAAAATCTATTTTTACCCCAAAATTTATCTTGATGTACCAAATTTTATCTTAAACTTTTAATTTAATCAAATTGTATCTCAAATCGAGATAAATATTGCATTAATCTTAATATTAAACATGAAAATGTATGGTAAATTTTGCACTCCAATAAATTTTTGTTCAAAAGAAGGTTAAAAAAAGTATTCTTATATATGAGTATACAAAACATATGTATGGTACAAAATTGACAAGATTTCACAGACAAATGATACTAAGGCTAAGTTTTGTTGAAATTTGTAAGTTTTAACAAAGTTATTCAATAGCTAATTTGTGTATTAATCAAACTTAAAATTAGTGAGTATTTTACAAAGATTTATACATTATTTTTTGTTAAAGTAGGTAAGTTAGCAAAATCTGAAAGAAGGTAAAATTTGCAACATTTATCTTAGTCTACAATCTAATTTAATTAAATTAAAAGTTTTGGAGTGAAAAAGGATAAGCGTAACAATTGATTTTTTTTTTTCTCTATATTATATAATTCAAGTTTGTTTTTATTTATCATTGAATTGATTAGAGATAAAAGGATAAAAGAGACGTTTTCCTTGTATTCATAATCATATACATAGAAGAACGTGATTACAATGTAATATAAAAAAAAGAACGAAAATAAAAATTCAAAAGCTTGAGAACACAATCATTTTCAATCAAGGATAAATTAAACCAAGGGGTCCATGAAAAGGCCTATTGTAATAGAATTTTGATATTTCGTTTTTTTTTTTTTTTTGGTCTGTGGAATAAAGTATCAAATCACGGTGATCGGTTTGTAAGGTCGAAAATGTGAAGTGAAAAGACACAATGTCTGTTTAAGGACAGTTTTTTCTTGAGAAAGTCTGTTTAAGAACAGTTATAATACTACCGCGGGAAAAACAATTATTTACTAAATACATAGTTGAACTCGAAAAAAAAATTGTGAAATTAATTTTGTTTAATATATAATTATATATTTTAAATAATTAATTGTATTAAGTATTTAATATATTACCTCGTACTGGATTTAAAGTTAAATTACTTCTAGTTTAGAATAAAAATTTATAAAATAATAAAAAGAGCTGAGACCTTTTGGATGGCAAGTTTTCTTTTCGGGGTTTTCTTTTCTAATGAAAATTGAGCTTGTGATATATTTGTTCATATCTTTTATCTTCACCTAATTTTTTACTTTTTTAAAAAAAAATTTTAAGTATGAGTCAAATTTCAAAAAATAAAAAGTCTTTTAAAAACTATTAGTTTCTTAAAATTTGACTATGATATAAAGTATATAAGAAGATAAAAATAATTTCATAAATAATCTAAAAGAAGTTAAAAGATAAGCATATTTTTAAAATAGAAAAACCAAATCATGTTCGGTGGTTTAATAATTTGTAAATTATGCCTCTCTTTTATTTCTTTTAACAAAATTAGTACTTGTTGCGCACCTAGAATAATAAGCTACACGGAACAACTCCAATTCAAGATAACCATAAGTATGATATAATTTGTATATTTTTGAACCAATGGCAAGATTGTTCGAAATCATTTCTGGAACAAGACTATATAATTTACAAATAGACGGATTACAAGAGTGTAGATTAACTATAGCGTATCTTTTATATATATAATAATAATAATAATAATAAATATTATAACCATTATTATTATTGTTATTATTATATTATTATTATTATTTGAGATTTTTTTTAACTCTTGTATTTATTTATTTATTTATTTTTAGTTTAAGGTTAAGGAGTTGAGGGATTTGAGCATATGACCTTTTAGTCCAGCGTACATGTCTTAACACGTCAAGCTATTATTCTTGGCTACTATTGCAAATAATTTAGCGCCGTTTGATTGATAACCTTTTAGTCAAGCTTACATGTCTTACCAATTTCTTTACATTGGTTTTCATCTTCTCTATAGTGGTTTTCATCTTTTTTAAGAAAAGACTTGAATTCTTAACTAAATTGATCTAAAAACAAAAACAAATTTTTGAAAACTATTTTTTTTTAGTTTTCAAAACTTGACTTTATTTTTGAAAACATAGTTTAAAAGTAGATATCAAACCAAGAAAACCCATATGTAAAAATAGTAAACGCTTAATTTAGAAATATTGAAAATAAAAACCTACATGATTATCAAACAGGCCTTAATGAGTCAAGTTTAACTTTAAACGTGGAGTTTCATCTAACTGAACCTTAATACAAAAATAAAATAGTGAAATTAATATGCTAAAGGAATAAACTTTCTCTCTTTTTTTATTTTGAAAATTTATATGTAGTTATGAGCATCATTATAAATTAAAACCTGCTATGAGTACAAAATATCCTACCATGTTTTGAATACTTTTTTGCTAGGTCGAGATATTTTATTGTTGATTTTGGGGATTTTTTTACCTATTTATTATCATTATTATTAGGGGAGGGATCTTGAGGCTAGATTATGATTTTTTTTTTTTTATTTTGTGTAATTTACTTGTAAGTCTATGAGAAAATGATATAATTAACCTATCCTTTATTCAAACTCAAGGTTTTATTTACGTAAATTTAAAGTTTAAAATCTACTCATTAAACTAACCATATAACCAAAAATTGTATGTAATTATTTTTCATGGGGTCGTTAAAAGGTCAATATCTAATAATGGTAAAGAAGAATTTATAAAGGTGCTTGGAGTGTGTAAGAAAGAGTAAGTGGTCCTCTTGCTTTGGATATCCAACACTGCATTTGCATCTTTTCTCTTTTGGTCTAAAATAGACATAAGAAAGGAAAGTGACAAATTTAAAAAGGAAAAAATATATATAATATGTCCAATCATTCACTCAATAAAATCTACGCGTTTGATTTAATTCAAAGTTCCCTTCATTTTCTTTCATTTCTTGGAAACAACAAAAGAAAAGGAAGTCATCATTAAAAAAAAAAAAAAAAAAACAAACAAAAGAAAATTAAAGGATTTTTTTATTTATTTTTTTATTTTTTAGTATACAATATATAATATTTATGGAATACAACTGGAATGGTGGTGACTGATCGATGAATGTGTTTTTCTTTATCTTCCATTTTGCTTTTTGGGACTTTGCTTTACTTTGGCTTTTCATCAAGCAAAATCTTTGCCCTTTCTTCTTCTTCCCTATTCAAGCAAAAATATGAAATGGTTATTTATTGCATTATTGAAGCAAAGCAACCAATTGTCAATTATTTGATTTTGATGCCAAGGAAGTTATTCTCAATTTTCTTCTTTTTCAGTTTCTTTCCACTTTTACAACTTTTGATTTTTTTTTTTTTGGTTATTCATTTTTGGATTTCAACCTTAAAGTTCACATATAATCATTGCTGCAAAAGTGATTTGGGATAGGGTGGATGAATGATAAATGGCGTTGCATAAATTTTATCAACTCATATTTCATTTAGGGCCTCATTCAATTAACTTTCCTTTTGGTTTTTAATAATAAAAATCAGATATTTAGATATTTTATTTTGAATTTAGCAATTGCGTGGTGTGAAATCCAACTATATAATGAATTTTAAGATGGAAGTAAGTTTTTTATCCACTAACCGAATTTTTAATTGGTAATTCAAATCGGTTTATTTTATATAGTTTTCAAATTTCATCATTGTATTAGTAATATTTGTAAAAGGCTAAATGTATAATTTAGTTTTTAATGATCGTGCCAGTAATCTTTTCAATTCCATCTTTAATCTTTTAAAAACGTCCATTTTATTCTTTTTGTGTAGTGATGATTCTTTTTGTGCGGTGATAATTCTTTTTTTAGTTCAACAATTTTGGAATTAGGATTTGAGCCATTGACCTTTAAAATGATATTAAGTGCTTAATTTTTTGAGCTCTATCTAGATTAACCATGTTTCTTTTTCTTATTGTCACAAAAATATTAAAAAATTAATTAAAAATAATGACGTAATGTCAAAATTATTACATTTTGTTGAGTTGGAAATATGTTACCAATTTTTTAATTTTTTAGTTTGCGCAAATATTTCAGAACAAAAACAAGTAAAATCAAATTTAAATGAAATGACCATAATTTAATCGGAGTCCCCTAATAAAAACATCTTAAAAAAACATTACTCTTAAATCAAGGCCTCTAATTTTAAAAAAAAAAAAAGACAAAATGTTAATTCAAACATCATCCAGTAAAACAAGAATAAATCAATAAAATCATAAAATACTGAAATATATGGAAAAATGACTATGATTCTCCCATGCTTTAGAAGTATTTTTCTCCCGTCATTCGCCATGGATGCTTTTGCCTTTACATGAAAATATTTTTTAAAAAAAGAGTGAGTATTATGAAAATACTCAGTAAATAACCCCACTACCGGAGTTGGGATATGCAATGATAGGCAAGATAAAATTTTCTTTAATTGGAACTAAACTTTCTTTTTAAAACTTTTCTCTTCGACGTACTGTGGTTAATTACCCTCCAGAAATTCTTTTCCTTTTCTTCACATGACCTTTTCATTTATGACCCTTTTTGTACATGACTTGTTCAGGTCCCTTTTCGTTCACATCTATGTTTATATTATTCAGGTGGATAATTGTCACCACCTTCTGTTGGGGTTTGTGCCCTAAAACTCGTAGTTTGTAATTATGTTCGAATTATTGTAATAAACTATTATTATTTCAATAAAGAGTTATTGTTCGATATTGCCATTATTTTAACCCTAAATCCAATAAACTAAACGTCAAAGACTATAAAATGTATCTTTAACTGAATGTAGTGTACATATAAAGGATCTCAGTTCGAGATACAACCTAAAGGGTCTATAGTAAGGGGATAAGTTTTGGGTACCTTACCCTGGTATGTGCTTAATGTTAGTTTTATCATGTTATTGAAATGATCTACGTAACGAATTTCAAGAACCTGCAATTCAATTCGCTTCCGCTGCGAGATCCGATCTTTTCAAGTCATAATTTAATCTGGGGTCAACCCTAGAATTTTTATAAATTTTGAAAAGCCAAAAAATCAATCCAATGGGTTTGATATGTCCTTGCAAAATCAACTTGGGCCCAACCCAAATATTATCCTTATAAATATTGGAAAGTCAAAAAAATCATCCCAATGGGTTTGATAGGTCATTCCAAAACTAGATTTAGAGCCCACCCCAAATCTTCTCCTTATAAATTTTGAAAGCCAAAAAATCAACCCAACATATTTGGTGGGTTATTCCAAAATAAGACTTGGGGCCCTCCCCAAATTTTTTCGTTATAAATTTTCGAAAGCCTAAAAATCAACCAAATAGGCTTGATAGGTCATTCCAAAATCAGACTTGCCCCAAATCTTCTCCTTATAAGTATTGGAGAAAGTCAGAAAATCAGCCTAAACGGTTTGATAGGTCGTTCCCAAACTAAAACTCAAGGAAATACAACAGACGCCATATACTTGGGTTAAATATTATTCCTTAAGCACAAACTTGTAAATAAATACTCCTAATCTAGGCTTTGAATGTCCAACCCAAAAATGAGTTGAACCAAAAATTCCAATATGGGAGTGAGAGCTTAATATTATAGGTAAATTTAGACAATTGGGTTAGATCGAATTAATAGAAGGCTATTGGGCAATTTACAGGCCAGATTTGAGATCCAGAATAGGATCTGTTGGGGTGTTTGCCCTAATCTCGTGTAGTTTGTAATATAGTTGATTTAAATGAATCAGAGTTATTTATTTATCAAACTTTGTATCTCACATTTCATAAACTTAATCCAATAAACTCTGCTCCAGGGTCATATTATATGAGAGAATTAAAACTTGAACGGTGTGTAGTTGACACACGGGGAGGATCACGTTCGAGTTAATGATCCGAACGTTCTACAGTATATGGATAGGTTTGAAAACCTCATCCTAGTGACACTATGGATGCGACCCACTTTGTATTAGATACAAACGAGGTGATCAAGCTCGTTCATGTGGTTGACATGCGAGTGGGGGCATCCTGTGCAATGAGATTGTACAAGACCAGACTGTGAATTATTAGACCTATTGATATAACACCGTTAACAGTATAGGACTAATAACTTCGTAAATGACCATTAGTGGCTCGTCCTTAATCATGTGCATTTTACGAACTCTTATTTGCGGGGGGTCTGTCCTTTGACTAGTACAGGTGAGGGTGCCCAGAGTACGCTCAATATGCCTACCTTCTTGGGGACAGGACCACGTGGGGAACTTGGAACTTAACTATGCAAGATGGAATTCACTCGTTCCCGAACTAAGGAAACTAGAGAGGTTGTTCCCTTAAGTGTTGTCTCCAGGGCTTGGACAACGGGCACTCACCCTCTCACTGGCCTGAGAGGGATGTTGTTTAAGGTTTGACCATGCAACAAACTTGTTCATTAGAGGAGCAGTGGGACTTAAGGAGCAAGAGTTAGACATAGGGATAAAACGGTAATTTGACCCAACTGTGACTACGAACAACCTATGAAAGGACAACTCATGGGCATTGGTTATATCGATGGACACAACTTGTCCTACAGTGATGGGAGTGCAACTACGAGGTTTAGTAGAGTGTTACCATAGTTAATGAATGTAGATTAACCAGGTCAAAGAGTTTGATCGGTTAATCTCGTATCATTGGAGCTCGCCATTTGTAGGTCCATTAGGTCACTCGGTTGGCTCAAATTGGACAAAATGAGAGTTTACAGTTTGGAGTGGATTCGAAGTGTTCAAATTCATTAAAAGGGTATTTATGTCATTTATATGTGATATAGTTGACATAGTATATAGTCTAATGTGAATGAGATTCATAATAAAATATAGTATAGCCTAATTAATTAATTAGGACTAATTTGGAGAAATTGAATTGAGAGAAATTAAATTGAATATGATTCAATTTAAAATTCCACAATTATGCAATGTGATTTGTATAATAAAGTATGAGATACTTTATATTATATGATATGCAAATATGATTTGCATATCATATGGTTGTGGTAAAATGGTGAATTGGTGGAGATTTTAACTCCACCACACACCATTATAAATAAGTGTTGCAAGAAGCACTTGGTAAGCAATCTTGCCATTTTTTGAAATTCCATCCAATAGTGCAAGTGAAACTCTCTCAAGCTCTCTCTCTCAATTCTCTCAATTTCTCCATAACCCAATTTCAAAGGGAGTCCCATAACTCTTTCTACCTCCCGAGAACAACCGAGAAGATCAAGTGGAAGTGCCCAACTTGTTCTATACATGATTCAATTTGAGGATCGAGATTGTGGTTTCTTGATTGAGAGACATCGTGATCAAGGAAGAATTCGAAGAAGTGTTCTTCAAGAGGTTAGTAATTCTTTTAGGGGGCGTTTGGATCGCAGAGTTGGATTGAGTTGAGTTGAGTTGGGTTGAGTTGTGCATAGTTGTTTTGTCAGTGAGTTCTGGAAATCAGTGTTTGGGGTGCAGAGTTGAGTTGAGTTGAGTCAAAAAGTGTTTGTGGTGCAGAGTTGAGTTATTATGTCAAGGGTATCTGGTGCAGTTTTTTGTAAAGTGAATAAATTGATTTTTTGTGACTTTTTTTCCCTACATTTTTTGTTTCCACCAAATCAATGGCAAACATATTTGCCTACAATTTCAAAACTTCATTATGAGATCAACTACAAATTTACAATATATATTACCATTTGCAAGATTTATGAGATATTTAGAAAAATATTAGATATTGGGATTGATACCAATTTTTCTTTTCCAATAAAATCCATTTTTTATCTTATGTTATTGAGAACATATTCTTCAATATGAAGGAGTTTCTTCTTTTTAAGCACATGTTCACCATTAACCTATTTATTTTAATGTACTTAAATGTTAGTATTAATACTTTGCAAGAAAAACGTGTATTCATTGTCTACAAATCAAATACAAACACATTTGTCTACAATTTCAAAACTCAATTATGTGATCAATTATAAAATTACAATATATATTACTATTTTCCAAATGTATGTTAGGGATATTTGCAAAAGTAATGGATATTGGGTTTGATATCAATATGTCTTTTTCAATATAATTCATTATTTAGAACTTTTTGACGTAGCAGATTCAAGGATTAGGCCAAATTCATGGCCAAAGAAGGGAAATCCATACCAAAGAGAGGAAACTCTCCAAAAGAACTCAAATGTTCTATTCAAAATATAATTCCAAAGCTGCCTTACAACTCTCACAAATGCCTATTTATAGGCTTACAATAAAAAAACCTAATACACATTAAATTAAAATTACACACTAAACTAATAATACTTAAATTTAACTAATTAACTAATATTTCATCCTACATCAGATTCACCCCGACTTAAAAAAAATGACTCGTCCTCGAGTCGAGGTGATAAAAAAAAAATAAAAATTTCTCGATCCTTGTGAGTGTGTTAACATTTGTTATGCTATGTTTTTGACTTCTTTGTTCTTGTGCTAAGGTAGTTTAGAGTTTATGTTTAGGTTATGGTTCGAGGACGTGGCCGTTGTAAAGTTCTAGCAACTTTCGCTGACGAAAGTTTTTCTTAGATAGGTATATTGTGACAACCTAAAAATTAGGTGCTTTAATTGTATTTGTTTTAAATTTGAATCTTTGGATAATAAGATTAGGATTAGGAAATGATGTTTTAATGTTTAAAAAAAGATTATGATTTTTGTTTTAAAAAGGTTTAGGATTCCTTTTTCTAAAAGGATTAGAATTCTTTGTCCTAAAAGGATTAGGACTTTTTGGTGCTTATTTAAACTAGACTATTAGCAACTTAAATGCACACTTCAAAACTCTCCTCTTCTTCTCATTCTTCTCCTTTTCTCCACTTTCTTCATCTCGCCGATCTTTGTCGGAAAGTCGTCGGACCATCGTCGGAAGGCCGTCAGAATATCGTCGGAAGGTCGTCGGACCACCGCCAGAAAGTACAGTACGGGTGAATTAATAACTCAACTCCATGGGGATGAGTTATTAAGTCACCGGTTATAATTGTTGGTGGGTCAAACAAGGAGTTGAGTTATTAACCCAACTCAACCAACTCAACCCTATCAACCAAACACCCCCTTACTTTCTGTTTTTTCTTCCTGAAAAACATGTTTAGCATATAAATGTATGAGATACTTTCTGTTTTAAGAAAATTAGAACAATAACGAATCAATGCGTTTCACAATGCTTCCCCTGCGAGAAATCCATTCCCTTCAATTGGTATCAGAGCCTAATGTTGCTCTTCGTTTGTATATTCTTTAATTTTCTTAAAATTAAGGTGGGTAACATTAATTTTTCATGAGATGAATGCTAATGGTTTGTGAAGGGAATTAAAGTCCCAACGCAGCGGAAGACGATCGAATCGTCATGGTATTGTTGTGCAACTTAATTTCATTAAAACTATCTATCACATAGAATAGACTAAACATGCAATTTAAGAAAGGAAATACAGCAAGTTCAAGGTACTTACTTGTTGAAGACGATCTTCAAAGTTTCCTTTCCGTTCATGAACTCTTCGTGGTCTCCTCGATCTCAATGACCTCGATCTCTTTACACGAACATCGATCGGACACCTCCACTAGGCTACATGGTTGTTCTACTTTAGGAAGAAGGAGGATTGTAGGATCCTTCCTTTTTGGTTTTGGGAGGTGAAAATGAGAGAGGAGTTGAGAGAAAAGTTAAAGCTTCTTTTGGTGAGAATTTTAAAAATGAGCCTAAGTCTTATGAACCCTTCTTGCAAAGGGGTTTTTATAATGGTGATAGGTGGAGTTGAAATCTCCACCTATTTACCATTTAACCACTACCATAGGTTATGAAAATCATATTTGCATAACCACATATTATAAGATATCTCATATCTCATTTTACAAATCACATTTGCATTATTGTGGATTTTTAAATTGAATCAAATCCAATTTAATATCTCTCAATCTAATTTCTCCAAGTTAGCTCTAATTCAACAATTAGGCTAACCTATAGTTTATTATGAATCTCATTCACATTAAACTATATAATATATCATTTATATCTCATATAAATGACATAAATGCCCTTTAGTGAACTTGAACACTTCAATTCACCCCAAAATAGTAAACCTTCTTTTCATCCAGTTTGAGCCAACCGAGGGACCTAATGGACCTACAGTGACGAGCTCCAATGATCCGAGATTAACCTATCAAACTCTTTGACCTGGTTAATCAACATTCATTAGCTACGATAACACTCCACTAAAGCCTGTAGCTGCACTCCCGTCAGTGTAAGACAAGTTGTGTCCACTGATATAACCAATGCTCATGAGTCGACCCTTCACAGGTTGTTCACAGACACTGCTGGGTCAAATTACCGTTTTACCCCTGTGTCTACTTCTTGCTCCATAAGTTCCCACTGCTCTTTTAATGAACAACAACGTTGTAATGACCCAACCATACACAACAACCCTCTCGTGCCAGTGAGAGGGTGTGCGCCCGTTGTCCAAGCCCTGGAGACAACACTTAAGGGAACAATTCCTCTAGTTTCCCTAAAGGCGGGAACGAGTGAATTCCATCTCCCGTAGTTAAGTTTCCAGCTCCCTACTTGGTCTTGTCCATGAGAAGATATGCATATTGGACGAGTAACTGTGACCACCCTTACCCATACTAGTCAAAGGATAGACCCCCCGCAGACAGGAGTTCGTAACACGCTCAGGATTCATTTATATTAATATTAATTAAATTTCCTAAAATGCCAAAACCGGTCTAATTTGCTATTTATTTATTTTATGCAAGTGTTGTATGATTTAATTATATGCATATTGTATGCCATATAGTTTAAAATCCCACCTTAGGTTAAACATTTCATGCATCATATTTATATTATAAGTGTTATAATGTATAGTATGCATGATAGGTTATATTATAAGAGTTATAATATAATGTATGTTTTAATTTAATTAATATAAGTGTTGTATTATTTAAATTAAAAGCATTGACATGCATTTATTCATGTGATGAATATATGTTATATAGTTTAATTATTCATGTGATGAATGATCAAGCACAATAACATAGAAATGCATGTAACCTAAGTTAATTAATTAGTTTTAAATAGTTTAGACCTTGAATTAATTAGACTTAGGTTTTCTAGTTCTAATAAGATTAGAATTAGGAAATCAACATGACTTATGAATGGTGACTAATTAGTAACTCTGACTATGGAAGGTTCTGTCTAAGACTGGGGTTTTTAAGCTGACGCTTTGTGAAACACCCCTACATGGAACCGACCTGGGAGTGAATTTGGTCCAGAGATTCATAGGTTAATTAAACTATCATAGACCTAAGTTAATAATATGATTGTAGACTTAGGCTAATCAAATACAAGAGTTATATTGGAAGGCTTACGTAAATATAGCCGATTTATCGAGGTCAATCCCGTTAATCTAAAGTGTTGAGTGAGAGGAAATAAGGTGTATGAGATATATTTAATTTTCCATCCACAAATCTTCGTGAAGTTCACACCGTGAGATCCATACTCAGCCTCGTGGCGCAAATGGGAGTGTTCCTTACTGGTGGTATTTGTATGGGTCAAAATTCAAGGTTAATTGAGAGAGTACTTATAGTGAGTGGGAGCGAAAACGGGACCCACGGTCTCTTCTATCGATTCACACCGTGAGACGCGTATGATCCGCCTGCTAGTTTGGCCTGACCAGACAATCCCTACGGAGGGCCTTGATCATGGGAGTCGGAATACCGTGAATTCTCAAAAGGGATACGATTTCCTTGTTGGTTTTCCTTCGTAGTCCTCCCTATAGCGACTATTGTTTGGACGGATACTATGGAAATTTAAAGATAAAGGGTAACACTCACGAGATTCATTAAGAGTTAATGAATTCAGACCGAGAAATGGTAACTGGATGCCTATAGGAATAAGAGTTATTCTGGCATTAGGGTCTGGTCGAGAAAGTCTTGTCCCAAAGTAGGAGTGGTTCTGTCTACTCTACGGTGGCGGTCATTCTAAATCTTTGGGGTATCATTGTATTTTTTAATGACCTAGGGATTATAAAATAAAAATCTGCTAAAAATGATTGAGTTTTCAAATGTTTTTGCGAGAACTAATACAAAGTTTTTTCTTTCAGCAAAATGTTGAGTTCAATAATAGTTTTTTTAGCTTCCGAGAAGCTCGTAGGAGATAACTATCAGTCGTGAAAAAACAATATAAACACGATCTTAGTAACTGATGACCTTATGTTTGTGTTCACTGAGAAGTGTCCTCAGGTGCCAGGCTCGACCGCACCGTGAAATATTCGTGATGTGTACGATCGATGGATCAGGGCTAATGAAAAGGCCAAGGTCTATATCATAGCCAACTTATCTAAAGTCTTGGCTAAGAAGCACGAGGTCATGGTCACCGTTAAGGAGATCATGGAGTCGTTGTAGAACATGTTTGGACAACAGTCCTTTCAGGTTAGGAACGACGCTCTAAAACATGTGTTCAATGCTACGATGAGGGAGGGCACATCTGTTAGGAAACATGTTCTCGATATAATGATTCACTTCAACTTTGTTGAGATGAACGATGCTTCGATGGACGAGTCGAGCCAGGTCAACTTTATTATGGAGACTCTTCCGAAGAGTTTCCTGCAGTTTCGTAACAGTGTTGTTATGAACAAAATTAACTACACTCTTACCACCCTCCTCAACGAACTACAGACCTTTCAGTCCTTGATGAAAGTCAAGGGACAGGAAGTTGAGGCAAATGTTGCCTTCAGGTCCTATCACAGGGATTCGACGTTTGGGACGAAATTTGTAGGTTCTTCAGGCCCGAAAGGGCAGAAGAAGAAGTTGAAGAATGTTGGTAAAACTGACTGCGCTGCCACCCACAAGGGCAAAAAGTTCAAGGATGTTGCGGAAAAAGGAAAGTGTTTCCACTGTAATGGGGACGACCACTAGAAGAGCAATTGCCCCAAGTTCCTTGTCGAGAAGAAGAAGGAAGGTAAATGTGATTTACTTGTTACTGAAACCTGTTTAGTGGAGAGTAGTAACTCAGTCTAGATACTTGATTCAAGTGCCACTAACCATGTTTGTTTTGCTTTTCAGGGAATTAGTTCCTGGCAGCGATTGCAGGAGAGTGACATAACACTCAGGTTTGGATCTAGAGAAGTTGTCTCAACTGCAGCGGTGGGCACAGTGAAGCTTTACTTCGACGGGAAGTACATTTTATTAGATAACATGTATATAGTTCCAGGGTTTACTAGAAACCTTGTTTCAATTTCCTACTTACTAGAACATTGTATTTTCGTTTATTTTCAGAGCAATAAAGCGTTTATTTCTCATAATGGAAATATATTATGTTATGCTTCACTTGAGAATAATTTATATGTTTTAAAGCCTAATTTGGTCAAAAGTGTTTTGAATACTGAATTGTTTAAAACAGCTGAAACACAAACTAAAAGATTAAAAGTTTCTCCAAAAGAAAACACCCATCTTTGGCATCTAAGGTTAGGCCACATAAATCTCAATAGGATTGAGAGACTAGTGAAGATTGGACTTCTAAGCGAGTTAGAAGAAAACTCTTTACCAATTTGTGAGTCATGCCTTGAAAGCAAAATGACCAAAAGACCTTTTAGTGGAAAAGGTTATAGAGCCAAGGAGCCTCTTGAGCTGATACATTCTGACCTCTGTGGTCCGATGAATGTTAAAGCACAGGGAGGTTATGAATACTTTGTATATTTTATAGATGACTATTCGAGATATGGGAACATTTACCTAATGCATCGAAAGTCTGAAACTCTTGAAAAGTGCAAGGAGTACAAGACTGAGGTGGAGAACCAGTTTAGTAAAATGATTAAAACACTTTGATCAGATCGAGGTGGAGAGTACATGGACACTAAATTCTAGGACTATATGATAGAACATGAAATTACGCCCCAACTCTCAGCACCCGGTATGCAACAGTAGAATTGTGTATCGGAGAGGAGAAACAGAACCCATTTGGACATGGTTCGGTCGATGATGAGCTACACTCACCTCTCTAACTCGTTTTGGGTTACCACTGCGGTATACATTTTGAACATTGTTCCATCGAAGAGTGTTTCTGAAACACCTTTTGAACTCTGCTATGGTCGTAAAACTAGTTTACGTCATTTCAGAATTTGGGGATGTCCGACCCATATGTTGGTGTCAAACCCGAATAAGCTGGAACCCCGTTCAAAATTGTGCCTCTTCTAGGTTACCCAAAAGATACGAGGGGTGGTCTATTTTATGATCTTAAGGAAAATAGGGTGCTTGTATCGACAAATGTCACATTCCTTGAGGAGGACCACATCAGAGAGCATAAACCGCGTAGTATGATTGTGTTAAAAGAAATAGACAGTTCATTAGCAAGAGTTGTTAATGGTGCCAATACTTCAACAAGTGTTGTTGAACCTAGCTCGTCTAGTAAAGTAGGGGTGCATCACCGATTCCACGATGCTTGTGTATGGAAGTGGGGATTTGATCCTTACGGGATACACAAACTCTGACTTTCAGACCGATAAGGATTCTAGGAAGTCCATATCGGGGTCAGTGTTCACTCTAAATGGAGGAGCTGTAGTGTGGCGAAGCATCAAGTAGGGGTGCATCGCTGATCCCACGATGGAAGCAGAATATGTTGCGGCTTGTGAAGCTGTTAAGGAAGTTGTATGGCTTAGGAAATGTTGGGGTGGATGCCCAAATCTCGTGTAAGTTTGTAATATTCCATGTTGAAATAAATAAGAGTTATTATTTTTTCAATACTTTGTGTCTCACAAACTTAAAAACGTAATCCAATAAACCCAGCTCCAGGGTCATTGTATTATGAGAGAACTAGAACTTGAACGGTGTGCAGTGGACACACGGGGAGGATCTTGTTCGAGTGAATGACCTGAACGGTCTACAGTATACGGATAGAGTTGGAGACCTAATCCTAGATACGTTGTGGATGAGACCCGCTTTGTATTAGATACAAATGAGGTGATCCAACTCGTTCATGTGGTTATGCGAGTGGGGGCATCCTATGCAATGAGATTGTACAAGACCGGACCGTGAATTATTAGACTTACTGATGTAACACCGTTAACAGTATAGGACTAATAAATTCGTAGATGACCATTAATGACTCGTCCTTAATCCTAAGCGTGTTACGAACTCATGTCTGCGGGGGTCTGTCCTTTGACTAGTACGGCTGAGGGTGGTCACAGTTACTCGCCCAATATGCATATCTTCTCAGGGACAGGACTACGTGGGGAGCTGGGAACTTGACTATGCGAGATGAAATTCACTCGTTTCCGCATTAGGGAAACTAGATGGATTGTTCCCTTAAGTACAGTCTCTAGGGCTTGGACAACGGGCGCCTACCCTCTCACAGGCCCGAGAGGGATGTTGTTTATGACCGGACCATACAACGTAGTTGTTCATCAGAGGAGCAGTAGGACTTAAGAAGCAGGAGGTAGACATAGGGTTAAATGGTAATTTGACCTAACAGTGTCTACGAACAACCTATGAATGGTCGACTCACGGGCATTGGTTAAATCGATGGAAACAACTTGTCCTACAGTGATGGGAGTGCAACTATGGATTTTAGTGGAGTGTTACCGTAGCTAATGAATGTTGAATAACCGGGTCAAAGAGTTTGACATGTTAATCTCGGATCATTGGAGCTCATCATCTGTAGGTCCATTAGGTCGTTCGGTTGGCTCAAACTGGATAAATTGAGGGCTTACAGTTTGGTGTGGATTTGAGGTGTTCAAATTCATTAATTGGGTATTTATGTCATTTATATGTGATATAGTTGACATAATATATTGTTTTATGTGAATAAAACTCATAATAAACTATAGGTTAGCCTAATTGATTAATTAGTGCTAATTGAAGAAATTGAATTGAGAGAAATTAAATTGAATGTGATTCAATCTAAAATTCCACAATTATACAAATGAGATTTGTATAATAAGGTATGAGATATCTTATTATATGTAATATGCAAATATGATTTGCTTATTATAAGGTGGTGGTAAAATGTTAAATTGGTGTGGATTTCAACTCCACCTCTCAACATTATTTAAAGGCTTTGCAAGAAGCCTTTGGTAGTCACTTGTCTCATTTTTTGGATTTTCACTCCAAGAGAAAGATTTCTTCTCTCAAACTCTCTCAAGTTTCTCTCTACTTTTCTCCCCACCCAAAACCAAAGGTAGTCTAACATACTCTCCCTCAACCTACTGAGAACAACCGAGTAACACTTTTAGAAGTGTCCAAACTTTTCGATTCGAGGTTCGTGATAGTAGAGGACGTTGGTACGATGTTGTTCGTGACCGGAGGGGAAGACCGTGAAGAAAGGTTCTTCTAGAGGTTAGTGTACATTAACTCTCTGTTTTCTCTTGTTATTATGTATGTTTAGCCAAGAATGTAAGTGTTATGTTCAATTTTAAGATACGAATTACACGACGAAACAACGACGTTTCACGACGTCTTCCATTGCGGGAAAGTCCAATCCCTTCAATTGGTATCAGAACCAATCGTTGCTCTTCGTTGTGTATTTTGTTAGATCTTAAAATTAGGTGGGTTTGCCTTAATTTCATTAGAGTTTTTTGTGACATTGCATGTTTGATGTTTTCGGTTTTGGCACTAGATAGGTTTACATTAAAGTTGATGAGATCAATGTAAGAGCTCGTTGTTTTTTGGACATTTGTTTTAAATGTAAATCGAGTATGTAACTCCGTGTTGATTGTGGCAAGAGTTTTTGAAGAAAATAGAGCGAAAATGGGAGTAATTAGTGAAAAACAGCAAAGGGTGTTTGCTGGAATTTCATCGGCGTTGTGACGCTTTTCTTTGGTGTTACAACGCTAACCGCACGAATCAAAGGCAGTCTGCAGAGCATTGTTTCGTTGCAACGCTGAACGCGTTGGGCACATGAGGCTTGACGTTGGACGCTGCCGCGTTGCAATGCTGAAGCGTAATGGGCAGTACGCGCGAGGAATCCATGCGGGAGTGGCGACGTGGGGCTTGCTTGAGCGGCGGTTCGAGCTTCAGTTTGTGCAACTGTTTTATTTTAATTTATTTCTAATTATAAAATAAGTTTTAATTAATTTAATTAATTAATATTAATATAATTTTTATATTAATGTTAATTAATTTAATTAGAATCCCTAGAGTGCCAAAATCGGTCTAATTATGCTATTTTTATTTATTCAAGTGTTGTATAATTATTCTATGTGCATAATGTATGTCATATAGATTAAAATCCCAACTTAGGTTAAACATTTCATGCATCATTTTATATTATAAGAGTTATAATATATAGTATGCATGATAGGATTATATTATAAGAGTTATAATATAATGCATGTGTTTTAATTTATTTAATATAAGAGTTATATTTCTTATATTAAAAGCATGTGATGTATGTATATTACATAGTTTAATTATTCATGTGATGAATGATCAAACATTATAATATAGAAATGCATGTAACCTAAGTTAATTATTAGTTTTAAATTGTTTAGAACTTGAATAATTAGACTTAGGTTTTCTAGTTCTAATAAGATTAGAATTAGGAAATCTAATATGACTTATGAATGGTGATTAATTAGTAATTCTGTCTAGGGAAGGTTCTGTCTAAAGCTGGGGTATTTAAGCTGACGCTTTGCAGAACACCCCTACCTGGGAGTGAATTTGGTCAGGAGATTCATAGGTTATATTCTCGTGAGTGGCGTTTAATTAAAAGTTAATTAAATTACTCACATAGACCTAAGTTATTAATGTGATTATAGACTTATGCTAATCTAATATAAGAGTTATATTGATAGACTTAGGTAAATAATAGTCGGTTTATCTAGGTCAATCCCGATTAATTATAAAGTGTTGAGTGAGAGGAAATAAAATGTATGAGATACATTTTATTTTCCATCTACAAATCTCTGTTAAGTTCACACCGTGAGATCCATACTCGACCTCGTGGCGCAAATGGGAGCGTCCCCATTCGGATGGTATTTGTATGGGTCAATATAATGTGAATGGAGAGAGTCCTTATAGTGAGTGGGAGCGAGACCTATGAAAACGAGACCCACGACCTCTTCTATCGATTCACACCATGAGACGCCTATGATCCACCTGCTAGTTTGACCTGGACCAGAAAATCCTTTCGGAGGGCCTTGATCATGGAGTTGGAACACCGTGAATTTCCGAAAGGGATACAATTTCCTTGTTGGTTTTCGTTCGTAGTCCTCCCTTCGGCGGCTACTGTTTGGACGAATACTTTAAAGTTTAAAGATAGAGGGTGACACTCACAGGATTCATTAAGAGGTAATGGATTCATCCCAAAAAATGGTAACTCAATGCCTAATAGAATATGAATTATTCTGGTATTAGGGTCTGGTCGAGAAAGTCTCGTCCTAGAGGAGGAGTGATTCTATCTACCCTTCGGTGGCAGTCATTCTAAACCTTTGGGGTATCATTGCAATTTTTAAATGACCTAGGGATCATAGAATAAGATTTGCTAAAACCTGATTCGATTTTTCAAAGTTTTTCCTATTTCAGCAAACAATATATGTCTAGTTCAATCACTGCTCTATTAGCTTCGGATAAGTTAGTCGGTGAAAATTTTCAAACGTGGAAAAATAATATCAACACGATTTTGGTAACTGACGACCTTAATTCGTGCTCACTGAGGAGTGCCCTCAGGTGTCGAGCTCGACCGCATCGTGGAGTGTTCGTGATGCGTACGATCGATGGATCAGGGCTAATGAAAAAGCCAAGGTATATATCATTGCCAGCTTGTCTGAAGTCTTGGCAAAGACCCATTAGGTAATGGTCACTGCTAAGGAGATCATGGAATCGCTGCAGAACATATTTGGACAACAATCCTTTCAGGTCCGACACGATGCCCTCAAACACGTTTTCAATGCAAGGATGATGGAGGTGACGTCTGTCCGTGAACATGTTCTGGATATGATGACCCACTTTAACCTAGCAGAGATGAACGGGGGTTCGATCGATGAGTCGAGCCAGGTCAACTTTATCATGAAGACTCTTCCGAAGAGTTTCCTTCAGTTTCATAGCAACGCTGTTATGAACAAGATTAGCTACACACTGACCACCTTACTCAATGAACTGCAGAACTTCCAATCTCTGATGCGAGTTACGGGACCGGAAGCTGAGGCAAATATTGCCTTCAAGTATTTTCACAGGGGTTCGACTTCTAGGACTAAGTCTGCAGGTTCTTCAGGCCCGAAAGGGAAGAAGAAGAAACTGAGGAAGGGTAAAGTTGACCACGCTGCTGCCTAGAAGGGGAAAAAGTTCAAGGAAGTTGCAGAGAAAAGAAAGTGTTTCCACTGCAACGGGGATGGTCACTGGAAGAGAAACTGTCCCAAGTTCCTTGCCGACAGGAAGAAAGAAGGTAAATGTGATTTACTTGTTACAAAAACTTGTTTAGTGGAGAGTAATGACTCAGTCTGGATACTGGATTCAGGCGCAACTAATCATGTTTATTCTTCTTTTCAGGGAATTAGTTCTTGGCAGCGGGTGCAATAGGGTGAGATAACGCTACGGGTTGGATTTGGGGAGCTTGTCTCTGCTGCAGCGGTTGGCACGGTGAAACTCTTTTTTGGCAAGAAATACATTTTATTAGATAATATGTATATAGTTCCAGGGTTACTAGAAACCTTGTTTTCATTTCCTGTCTTCTTGAACAGTGTATTTTCGTTTCATTCATGAGTAATAAAGCGTTTATTTCTCAAAATAGAAATTTGTTATGTTCTGCTTCACTTGAGAGTAATTTATACGTTTTAAAACCTAATTCGGTCAAAAGTGTTTTAAATACTGAATTGTTTAAAATGGCTGAAACACGAACTAAAAGAATAAAGGTTTCTCCAAAAGAAAATGCCTATCTTTGGCATCTAAGGTTAGGCCACATAAATCTCAATTGGATTGAGAAACTAGTGAAGAGCGGACTTTTAAGCGAGTTGGAAGAAAACTCTTTACCGGTTTGTGAGTCATGCCTTGAAGGCAAAATGACCAAATTTCCTTTTAGTGGAAAAGGATATAGAGCCAAATAGCCTGTTGAGCTTATACATTCTAACCTCTTTGGTCCGGTGAGTGTTAAAGCAAGAGGATGTTTACCTAATGCATAGGAAGTCTGAAACTCTTGAAAAGTTCAAGGAGTACAAGACTGAGGTTGAGAACCTGTTCGGTAAAACGATTAAAACACTTCGATCGGATCGAGGTGGAGAGTATACGGACACTGAATTCTAGGACTAGAACATGGAATTACGTCCCAACTCTCAGCACCTTGTATGCCACATCATAATGGTGTATTAGAGAGGAGAAACATAACCCTGTTGGACATGGTTCGATCGATGATGAGCTATGCTTGTCTCCCGGATTCTTTTTAGGGTTACGCACTGGAGACTACGGTTTACATTTTGAACAACGTTTCGTCGAAGAGTGTTTTAAAAACACCTTTTGAACTTTGGAATGGTCGTAAAGACAGTTTAACCCATTTTAGGATTTGGGGATGCCCGAACCATGTGTTGGTGTCAAACCCGAAGAAGTTTGAACCCCGTTCAAAGTTTTGTCTCTTTGTAGGTTACCCAAAAGAGACTAGGGGTGGTCTATTTTTCGATCCTAAGGAAAATAGGGTGCTTGTGTCGACAAACGCCACATTCCTTGAGGAAGACAACATCAAGGATCACTTACCAAGGCATAAGATTGTGTTAAACGACATGGATAGTTCATTAGCAAGAGTTGCTGATGGTGCAAGTACATCAATAAGTTGTTGTTGATCCTAGCTCGTCTTGTCAAGTCCGTTCTCAAGAGTTGAGAATGTCTCGTCATAGTGGGAGAGCTGTGAGACAGCCTGAATGTTACATGGGTTTGGCTGAGACCCAAGTCGTCACCCTTGATGATGACAGCGAGGATCTATTGACCTACGATCAGGCAATGGCTACATTTGACAAAGATGAATGAATTAAAACTATGGACCAGGAAATGGAGTCGATGTACTTCAATTTCATCTGGGAGCTTGTGGACCAACTGGATGGGTTCAAACCTATTGGTTACAAGTGGATCTACAATCGTAAACGTGGCATTGATGGGAAGGTGCAGACCTTCAAAGCCAGGCTAGTGACAAAAAGGTTTACCTAGGTTGAAGGGGTTGACTATGAGGAAACCTTTTCTCCTGTTGCCATGGTAAAGTCAATCAAGATCCTTCTGGCCATCGTCACATATTATGACTATGAGGTATGACAGATGGATGTCAAGGCGACCTTTCTGAATGACAATCTTGATTAGACCATCTACATGGACCAACCCAAGAGCAAGGCCAAGAGCAAAAGGTTTGTCAGCTTCAAAGGTCTATTTATGGACTAAAACAAGCCTCGAGGTCTTGGAGTATAAGGTTTGATGAGGCAATCAAATCTTATGGCTTTAATCAGAATGTTGATTAGCCTTGTGTTTACAAGAAAATCATCAACAACACTGTTGCATTTCTGATATTGTATGTGGATAATATCATGCTCATTGGGAATGATGTAGGATTTCTTACTGACACATTAAGGAATGGCTTGCTTCGCAATTTCAAATGAAAGATTTGGGAGAGACCTAATATGTTCTAGGTATCCAGATAGTCTTGAACCGGAAGAACAAAATGCTAGCCATGTCTCAAGCATCTTACATTGACAAGATGTTGTCTCGGTATAGGATGCAGAACTCCAAGAATGGCTTGCTTCCTTTAAGGCATGAGGTTCCCTTGTCTAAGGATCAATGTCCTAAGACGCCTAAAGAAGTTCAGGATATGAGACGAATCCCCTATGCTTCAGCTGTAGGGAACCTGATGTACGCCATGTTGTGTACTAGGTCTGACATCTGTTATGCAATTGAGATTGTCAGTAGGTATCAACCCAATCCAGGATTAGATCACTGGACAACCGTGAAGGGAATCCTCAAGTATCTAAGGAGAACGAGGAACTACAACCTTGTGTATGGAAGTGGGGATTTGATCCTTATGGGATACACAGACTCTGACTTTCAGATTGATAAGGATTCTAGGAAATCTACTTCGGGGTCAGTGTTCATTCTGAACGGATGAGTTGTAGTGTGGCGAAGCATCAAGCAGAGATGCATCGTCGATTGCACGATGGAAGCTGAGTATGTTGCGACTTGTGAAGCTGCAAAAGAAGTTGTTTGGCTTAGGAAGTTCATGTTGGATTTAGATGTTGTTCCAAACATGAACTTGCCAATGACCCTATTTTGTGACAACAGTGGTGTAGTAGCCAACTCGAGAGAACTTCGAAATCATAAGAGGGGCAATCATATTGAGCGCAAGTATCACCTGAAACGGGAGATTATGTACCACAGAGACATGACAGTCACATAGGTAGCGTCAGAGCACAACGTTGATGATCCATTTACGAAGGCCCTCACAACTAAGGTGTTTGAGGGTCAGCTAGAGAGTCTAGGTCTTCGAGTTCTTCCTGACTAGGGCAAGTGGGAGTATTGTAAAAGGGGTATTCAATGCCCTACTTTATTGTATTACTGTACATTTGAGAAATGTAATATGTACTCTACAAGCTTAGTTCAAGTGGGAGTTTGTAGGAGTGTATGCACTAATCTCATATAAGTTTGTAATATTCCATGTTGAAATAAATAAGAGTTATTTTTTTTCAATACTTTGTGTCTCGCATACTTAAATACTTAATCCAATAAACTAAGCTCCAAGGTCATTGTATTATGAGAGAACTAGAACATGAATGTTGTGTTGTGGACACACGGGGAGGATTACGTTCGAGTGAATGCCCCGAAAGGTCTACAATATACGGAAAGGGTTCGAGACCTAATCCTGGATACGCTGTGGATGCGACCCGCTTTGTATTAGATACAAACGAGGTGATCCAGCTCGTTCATGTGGTTCACATGAGAGTGGGGGCATCCTGTGCAATGAGATTGTGCAAGACAGAACATTGAATTATTAGACTTACTGATGTAACACCATTAACAGTATAGGACTAATAAATTTGTAGATGACCATTGATAGCACACAAAATGTGCTATCCTTAGGCTTAATTATTGCTAGTATTATGATAATTTCATGACTTTGATGTGTTTAAATCATTGAATTTTAGGTAAAGAGCTCAAACAAGACAATTGGAGACATTTTAGATCACTCGGGATCGAAACGAGGCTATTTGGAGCTAAAAATAACATAATTTGGAAGTAGAAGAACCAACCCAAGCCAAGAAACCCGAGGTGATGGCGTTGCAACGCCATGCAGAGTGTTGCAATGCCGAACGTGCTGTTTAGAGGCATGAAAGACCACATGCGATAGCGTTGCAATGCTGCCTTGCAGAGTCGCAACGCTATCTCGATAAGAGAACACGCTTAAGACCCGTGCAGGTAGCGTTGCAACGCTACTTCGATTGGGAAGCGCGCGCGTTAGTGTAGCGGCATTACAACGCTGCCTTCAGCGTTGCAATGCCATCGATATTTTTCATATATACCACGCGGTTAGGGTACAACATTGCAACGCTGTCCCTAGCGTTGCAACGTTGTACCGATTGGGCCTATAAATACAACCTTGTGTTTTCTTGCAAAGAGAGTCGAATTTGATAGAGAATTCACCCTAATTTCGAAATACACTTTGTGAGAAGAGAAAAGAGAGCACTCTTGGGAGCCAAAGCATTCGTGGAGGTTCGAGATCGAAGACAGAAGTTCAGAGACGAAGGACTGGCATCGACACATAAGTTTAATTTCCTTTTCTTTCAGATTGTAATACCGTTTTAAGACGTTCTCTACACGCTTAGCTTGGTTTTCATGTCATTTAGAGTAGTTGAATGTTGTAGTTAGGATTTGATTTGCATGTTAAGACTTATTTGCTATGTATTGAAGTATGTTTTGTTCTTTATTTTTTGCAATTCGTTCTTTAACTCTTGATATTATTTGTTTAAGTGGACTCGAGAGATAAAACTTAGATTAGAGCAAAGTTGTCAAAACTCTTAGAAGTCTGGCATGAGAATGACCTAGAAGTCTAAGGGAAACACATAAAGAAGTTGCTTAATGCCGTGCATGTTGTAGGTTCATATGGAGACTATAGAATTTATTGCATGTGCGAGGCTCACTAAGAATCGAGAGGTTTTCTTGAGTATCTTACTTCTTACTTAAAAATTCATCACATTAGTTCAATGCATGTGTTAATTAAGTCATTAACTTCTGATGTCAATTTCCTCTAAATCTATCAATTCGTGTCTCCATGTGTTTGTTTGTTTTTAATTCTTGTTTCACCACCTATCCATGTTATGTTTCTTTAGCTAAAATTGAGAATTAGTATCTTGGTAATTAATTAATCTAGAAACTCATTCCCGAGGACGATACTTGGACTCTTAAATCACTATACTAAAACTTGACCCGTACACTTGCGGTATTGCAATATAATTATACGCAACAAGTTTTTGGCGCCGTTGTCGGGGAATGGTGATTATTTAGATTAATTAATATTAGGAGAAAATTTGAGGTTTTAGACTAAAGTTTGTTTGTGTTGTCTTTCCTTAGTTGTTTTTGTGTGTTTGTTTGTTTACTTATTTGTTCTATTTTAGTTTTGTGTGTTTTTGAGTCTTTGTCCCCTGTTTTGGTTGTGTTGCTATTGTAGATGTTTTAATTTGAATTACTGATTTTTCAAGCATGACTTTGCATTATTTTTATTCTCCACCATTCAATTGTCCCTCTCAGGATCCTAGGTATGTGCATCATGATTTCTCTGAATACCATTTGTCTAATTTTTACCATTATGCACCTGAAATGAATAAAAATTCACGTGATGGTAATTATTTAGGCACTTGAAACCATAATTTTTCGTACCCTGACCAACTTATAGAAAAATCTCCTCTTGTGGACCAATTAATGGAATACACGTTAGAATTAAAAATTAAAAATTTGGTTCATGATGAATTAGAAAAGTTGGATAGGTTAGAAGCTGTGGTGGTAGGACTTTGAGAAATAGTACAGGATAGAGCTCATTATCTCAATTAGTTAGTAATTTCCCTTAAGGCCTTACAGGAACAATTTCTTATCCTTACCACTGAGGAGGTGCCACCTAGGAGGACTTATTCATATGATAGTGAGGATGGTTTGGAGGAGACTGAGACACACCATAATCAGGTTTGTGAGGTTGACAATGGTGAGACACTCACTTCCATGAAGGAAATTCAGGTGATAGAGTTGGAGACTGAAAAGTCCCTCCCCCTTTTATCTCCACAAATTTCCTTTAATCTTGATAGCTATTTGTCCTACACTCACGAGTCTTGCTATGATTTTTGTTATTTCATTTCATTAAAAAAATACCAAAAATAATTTTCTCTCTTGTGCCTAGGAGAAACAGGATAACCTTTTAGACTTAGAAGGCTATATCGATTCAAGCAAGAAGGGCCCAAAGAAATATGAGCAGTTTTATGTGCCCTGATAAGTCACCGTCTAGCTAAAGACGTGAAAGCGCTTCTTGGGAGGCAATCCAAGTTTTATGTTTTATGTTCTCTGTTTTTATGTTTTCTTTCTATTTATGTTTTCATTCCTTTCCTAGTAATTTTTCTAATTCTTAGTTTTTTTGGTACCTTCAGGTGTATGTCCAAGGGGAGAGCTACAGACTTGCACCCTTTTGATCCTGAGATCGAGAGGACCTGTAGGAGACTCCTTAGGGAAGGAAGAGCAGAACTTCAGACTATTGCTGATCAGGAGTTGATCAATAACCCTAATCCCATCAGGGAGTATTTCCAACCTGTGTTTAATTCTGAGCAGGCTGGAATAGTCCATGCCCCCATAAAGGCTAACAATTTTTAACTTAAAGCAGGGCTTATAAAGATGGTTAGGGAAGGTGCTTACAGAGGACTAGCCACAGAAGATCCTAATTCACACTTACAAAATTTTTTAGAAATCTGTGGTACACTTAAAATGAACGGTATCTCTGCTGATAATATTCGCTTATGTCTCCTTCCTTTTTCTTTGAGGGTAGGGCTAAAGAATGTCTAGGATTTATCCCACCAAACAGTATCTGAAGAGAATAGAAGTCCCCGCAGCGGAAGCGATTGCGAATCGCGCGCTCTTGATTTAGTTACAACGAAAAATTCAAGAACGTAAAACATAGATTAAGCAGATATAATAAAATGGACAACAAGTATTTACCTTTGAAGAACCTTTCTTCAAGTGCTCCTCTCTCCACGGTCACGATCTCAGCAACAAGAACTCCAACGTGCAAAGACACGACCACCAGATCTTCTCCGTTGTTCTCTAGGTGAGGGAGGAAGGTGGGTTCCCTTTAGGAGATGTGAGATATTTTGAGAGAGAGATGTTTTTGTTGTCTTGGAACTCTTCCAACAACAACAAAAGAGCTATTCCAAAACCTTGACCTAGTAGCATCTCATGCAATTATATATATAGAGAAATAGGATGGAAATGACCATCCTACCCCTCATTTAATCTCTCTTTAGTATATAGTTTATATATGAATCTAATTCACATTAAAACTATATATTATATCAATTATATCATATAGAATTGATATAACTCCTCATGTATGAAATTGAACACTTCAATTTCACTCCTAACTTTATACCCTCAATGCTACCATATTGAGCCAACGGAGGGATCCAATGGACCTACAGATCATGAGCTCCAATGATGTGAGATTAACTAATCAAACTCTTTGCTCCAGTTAATCAATATTCATTAACTACAAGTCACTCCACTATAGAATTGTAGCTGCACTCTCCTCACTATAGATAATATTGTGTCCACTGATATAGTCATTACCCATGAGTCGACCCTTCACAGGTTGTTCGTAATCACAGCTGGGTCAAATTACCGTTTTAACCCTATGATTACCTCTTTGCTCCTTAAGCACCACTGATCCTCTAATGAACAACAAGTCTAAGGTCCTACCTTAGACTCATACCCTCATAGAGGGTGGGCCCCGTTGTTCAAGACTGAGTCGATTAAGGGAACAACCTATCTAATTCCTCGATAGAGGAATGAGTGAATTCCATCTTGCACAGTTAAGTTCCCGGCTACCTCACGAGGTTCTCACGTCACGAGAAGGTAGGCTTATTGAGTCGGCTACAGGCCACTCTCACCCATACTAGTTTAAGGACAAACCTCTATAAGCAGGAGTTCTTAACTTGCTCATGATTCAGGTCGAGTCACTAATGACCATCTATAAATTACTAGTCTTATCCTCATAATGTGATGTTATCTTGGTTAGACTAATAAGTTGCGATCCAGTCTTGTATGAACTCTTCATACATGGGATGCCCCCACTCGCATGTCAACTAGATGAATGAGTTGGATTACCTCATTTGTACTAATTACAAAGTGGGTCGCATTCCATGGTGTTACCAGAATGAGGTTTCCAACCTTATTCTTATACCATAGACTATTTAGGTTATAATCTTGAACTCAACCCAAATAGTGTCCATTACACTAATTTCAAGATAAATGTTCTAACCTTGGAGCTTAGTTTATTGGATTTATAAAAGCAAGACTGTAATCTTATCAAAACAAATAACACTTTATTTAATTGATCAAAATTACACAAGTTTAGGGTATAAATCCCAACAATCTCCCACTTGACCTAAAGCTTGTGGAGTACTAAACATTACATTAATGTAAATAGAATAAACTAGGGCATTTAAACCCCTTTGTACAAAATACTCCCACTTGCTCTAGTTGGGGAAGACTTGTAAACATAGACCTTCTAGGTGACTCTAAAAAACTTTAGCCGTGAGAGCCTTTGTAAAAGGATCAGCAATGTTGTGCTCTGAGGCTATCTTCGTGACAATCACGTCTCCTCTATGCACGATCTCCCGGATGAGATGATACTTCCGCGCTATGTGCTTTCCCCTCTTGTGACTTGGGGCTTCCTCGAATTTGCCACTGCACCACCGTTATCGCAACACAGTGTGGCGGGCAAAGTCATATTTGGAACAACTTCCAAATTTAGCATAAATTGACTTAACCAAACGACATCCTTAGCTGCTTCACAAGCTGCTACATATTCGACCTCCATGGTGGAATCAGCGATGCATCCTTGCTTGACGCTTCACCATACTACAGCTCCTCCGTTAAGAGTGAAAACTGACCCTGATGTAGATTTCCGAGAATCTTTATCAGTCTGAAAGTCCGAATCCGTGTATCCTGTGAGGATCAAATCCTTAGCCCCATACACAAGCATGTAGTTCCTTGTTCTCCGAAGATACTTAAGGATTGTTTTAAACTACCGCCCGATGTTCAAGTCTCGGATTGGATTGATACCTCTCGACCATCCCAAGCGCAAAGCGGATGTCCGGCCTAGTACACAACATGGCGTACATCAGCTCCCAACGGTGATGCGTAAGGGAATCCGTCTCATATCCTCAACTCCTTGAGGTGTCTTAGGACAACTTTGTTCCTTAGACAAATGGATTCCATGTCTAAAAGGCAACAAGCCCTTTTTGGAATCTTGCATCTTAAACCTGACAATGACATTTTGTCTATGTATGATGCTTGAGACAAGGCTAGTGTTTTATTCTTCTTTGCTTTGGACAATCTGGATCCCAAGAACAAAGCTGCGATCACCCAAATCTTTCATTTAGAATTGCGTAGCTAGCCATTCCTTGATGTCAGTGAGATAAACTACTTCATTCCCAATGAGTAGGATATCATCCACATAGAGAATTAGGAAAGCGACAAAACTATTGATGAATTTCTTGTAGACACAAGGTTCATCATCATTCTGGTCAAAACCATAAGATCTGATAGCCTCATCAAATCTTATATTCCAGGACCTAGAGGCTTGTTTCAGTCCATAAATCAACCTTTTAAGCCTGCAAACTTTTTTCTCTTGTCCTGGTTTAATGAACCTTTTGGGTTGGTTCATGTAGATGGTTTCCTCAAGATTGCCATTCAAAAAGGCTGCCTTCACATCCATTACCCATACCTCATAGTCATAATATGCGGTAATGGCAAGAAGGATACGGATAGACTTTACCATAGCAACAGGTGAAAAGGTTTCCTCAAAGTCAACTCCTTCAACCTGGGTATAACCCTTTGCTACTAGTCTAGCTTTGAAGGTTTGCACCTTCCCATTTACACCACGTTTTCTCTTGTAGATCCATTTACAACCTATAGGTTTCACCCCATCAGGCTTATCTACAAGATCCCAAACAAAATTGAAGTACATCGACTCCATTTCTTGGTCCATGGCTATGACCCATTTGTCTTTGTCTTTGTCAACCATTGCTTGATTATAAGTCAATGGATCCTCGCAGTTGTCATCTGATATAACAACTTGGGTTTCAAATTTAAACCCATGTAGCAGTCAGTCAGACATACAACCCTCCCACTACGTCAAGGCATACTCAACTCTTGAGATGGACCCTCTTGACTAGACAAACTAGTATCAACAACTCTTGTTGACGTACTAGTGTTCTTATTAGCAACCTTTGCTATTGTTCCGTCTAATTCACTCAACACTACCTTACTTTTTGGTTTGTGGTCCCTTATGTGGTCCACCTCCAAGAAACTGGCATTTGTCGACACAAAAACCTTATCTTCCTTAGGATCATAGAATAAACCACCTCTTGTTTCTTTTGGGTATCCTACGAATAGGCACAACTTTGAACGTGAATCCAACTTCTTTGGATTTGTCACTAGCACAGGTGCTGGACAACCTCATATTCTGAAGTGACATAAACTACCTTTACGTCATTTCCATATTTCAAAAGGTGTTTTAGAAATACTTTTGGAGGGCACACTATTCAAAATGTATACTGCAGTCTCCACTGCATAACCCCAAAAGGAACTAGGGAGATGAGCATAACTCATCATTGATCGAACCAATTCCAACAAGGTTCTATTTCTCCTTTCCGATACACCATTTTGCTGTGGTGTGCTGGGAGGTGAGGGTTGGGATGTAATTCCATGTTCTATCATATAGTTCTGGAATTTTAAATCCATGTACTCTCCACCTCGATCCGATCGAAGTGTTTTAATTCTTTTACCTAATTGATTTTCAACCTCAGCCTTGAATTCCTTGAACTTTTCAAGTGCTTCAGACTTGTGGTGCATTAGGTAAATATGCCCATATCTGGAATAATTATCTATAAAAGAGATGAAATATTCATATCCTCCCCTGGCTTTAACATTCATCGGACCACAAAGGTCTGAATGTATAAGCTCTAGAGTATCTTTGGCTCTATGACCTTTTCCACTAAAAGGTCTTTTAGTCATCTTGCCTTCTAGGCAGGATTCACATACTGGCAAAGAATTTTCTTCTAACTCGTTTAGAAGTCCTTCTTTACCAATCTCTCAATCCTATTGAGATTAATGTGACCCAATCTTAGATGCCAAAGATGAGCATTTTCTTTAGGAGAAATTTTACGTGTCTTAGTTTGTGCGTTTGTAGTTTTAAATAATTTAGTGTTCAAAACCATTTCGACTGAATTAGGCCTTAAAATATACAATCCATTTTCTAATGAAGCTGAACATATTTCTAAACCTTTCTTCAAAATAAACACTTTATTCATAGAAAAGGAAACAAAAATACATTGTTCAATAAGGCAAGAAATGGAAATGAGGTTTCTAGTAAACCCTGGTATCACTAATATATTGTCCAACAATGTATATTTCTTGCCAAAATAAAGCTTCATTGTGCCTACTGCTACAACTGAGACGACCTCTCCATTTCCAACCCGAAGAATTATCTCTCCTTGTTGTAGCTGCTACCAGGAATCAAGCTGTTTTATCATTATCCACTAAACAAGTTTCTATGCAAAGTAAATCATATTTACCTTCCTTCTTCTTTTCCGCAATGTACTTCGGGCAGTTTCGTTTCCAATGCCCGTCTTCGTTGTAGTGGAAACACTTTCCTTTGTCAGCAACGTCTTTGACTTTCTTGCCCTCCTGGCCGGCAGCTTTGTCAGCTTGTTTTCCTTTACCTACCTTCTTCTTGTTCTTCTTCTTACCTCTCAGGTTAAAAGAAGATGAAACCACTGTTTTTGTCCCAGAGGTCGAACCTCTGTGATAACTCCTACTGGCAACATTTGCCTCACCTTTCGATCCCTGAATTTTCATCAAAGATTGAAAATTCTAGAGTTCATTCAGAAGGGAGGTAAGATTAAAAGTAAGCTTGTTCATAACAACATTACTTCTAAACTGCAGGAAACTATCTAGAAGGATTTCCAAAATGAAGCTGACCTGGCTCGACTCATCGATGGAAGCACCATTCGACTCCGCGATGTTAATGTGTACCATCATATCCAGGACATGATCCCAAACAGATGTACCCTCTGGACTGTTGTCGAGCTTGTGTGGACTGTTGTCCAAACATACCCTGCACAGAATCCATGATTTCCTTGGCGGTAATCATGCCCTCTCATGCTTCTTGGCTAATATGTCAGACATACTTGCCAACATGTAGACCTTGGCCTTGATCCATCGATCATATGCATCACGAACATTTCGTGACGCATTCGAGCCTGGCACCTGAGGACACTCCTCAGCTAGCACAAACTTCAGATCATCCACTACCAAAATAATGTTGAGTTTGTTTTTCCATGTCATCATATTCTCTCCGGTAAACTTTTCCGCACCCAATAAGGAAATTATAGAGCTAGACATTTTTGCTGAAAAATTACAAACAAACTTGTATGAGTTTCTTGCTATAACTCTAATCCAATCATGTTTTAGCTAATTATCAAATGATTCCTAGGCCGATTATAATTTGCAATGATACTTCAAAGGTTTAGAATGTATGACACCGAAGGGTAATAAAAAACACTCCTCCTCTGGATCAAGACACTCTTGACCAAAACCTAACACCAGAATAACTCTTATTCCTATAGGTTTTAGTTACCATTTTTCGGTCTGGATACACACAACTTATGTACCCCGTGAGTGTAACGCTTTGTCTTTAGATCCCAGAGTCTCGATCCAATAAAATCCGCCGAAGGGAGGACTAGATTGAAAAATAGTCTAAGGAAATCTTTATCCCTTTCGGGTGTCTACTGTGTTAGATCCCCTATGATCAAGCCCTCTGAAGGGATTGTCTGGTCGAGGCCAAACTAGCAGGCTGACCATAGTGGTCTAACGGTATAAACCGACAAAAGAGACCGTAGGTTTTGTTTTCACTAAACCTGCTCCCACTCACTATAAGTACCCTCTCCATTCACCTTGATATTGACTCATACAAACACCATCCGAAGAGGGACGCTCCCGTGTGCGCCACGAGGCCAAGTATGAGTCTCACGGTGTGAACATCCCAGAGATAGCGTAGGTAGAAAAATATGTATCTCATACACTTTTTCCTCCCACTGAATACTTTAAAGTTATAGGAATCTAACTTACGCTAAAAAACCCGGCTAATGGTTTTACCT
Organism: Trichosanthes cucumerina; assembly: GCA_036507285.1. Classification (NCBI taxonomy): domain Eukaryota; kingdom Viridiplantae; phylum Streptophyta; class Magnoliopsida; order Cucurbitales; family Cucurbitaceae; genus Trichosanthes; species Trichosanthes cucumerina. The sequence goes on along the minus strand of CM071841.1, from coordinate 17,454,495 downwards.
AACTTTATCAATATAACTCTTATATTGATTTTATCCTAAGTTTGTTAATATAACTCCTTATATTAAACCTAGGATTTCTAGTTTATTAACCCCTTAATAAACTCATTGACGCCATCTTGTAATTTATAAGGCTCTCTGATTAAATTTCACTCCCAGGTCAGTTCCCAGGTAGGGGTGTTCCGTTTCCGTCAGCTTAAATACCCCCAGCCTAGACAGAACTTTCCTTAGACAGAGTTCCTCTTTAATCATAGCTTAAAAATTACTTGGTTCCTAATACTAATCTAATTAGAACTAGATAACCTAAGGTCTATTATTTCCAAGTTCTAAACACTTTAAAACTAATAATTAACCTTAGGTGACATGCATACTATGTTATAGTGCTTGATCATTCATCACATGAATAATAAGACATTCATAGCATATTCATCTCATGAAAAATAATGCATGTCAATGTTGTCCAAAAATTAATATAACAACCTTATATTAATTAATCATGCAAACTATATAATATAACTCCTTATATTATAAATAATGCATGAAAATGCTTAACCTAAGATGGGATTTCTAAAATACAAGCATACACTATGCATGACAATAATTACACAACAATTGCATAATTAAAATAACAAAAATTAGACCAAATTTGGCACCCTAGAAATAATTTTAATTAATATAATCTAATTATATGAATTAAAATTAAAATTATTAAATATATTAAAATAAAATATTTTTATAATTAATATATATAATAAAATAAACGTTTCTGCCCGTTGCTCCTCGCATGAAACGTATCCGGCGTTGCAACGCTGCTTTTGTCGTTTTCTGTCGAGCGTTGCGCAACGCCACAACGTTGCAACGCTGCCTCCTGCGCGGCGTTGCAACGCCGATGAATAACGTTGCAACGCCATCGATATTTTCCATATATACCACGCGGTTAGGGTAAACCATTGCAACGTTGTCCCTAGCGTTGCAATGTTGTACCGATTGTGCCTATAAATACTACCTTATATTTTCTTGCAAAGAGAGCCGAATTTGATAGAGAATTCACCCTAATTTCGAAATACACTTTGTGAGAAGAGAAAAAAGAGCACTCTTGGGAGCCAAAGCATTCGTGGAGGTTTGAGATCGAAGACGGGAGCTCGGAGGTGAAGGACCGACATCGACATATAAGTTTAATTTCCTTTTCTTTCAGATTGTAATACCGTTTTAAGACGTTCTCTACACGCTTAGCTTGGTTTTCATGTGATTTAGAGTAGCTAATTGTTGTATTTAAGATTTGATTTACATGTTAAGACTTATTTGCTATGTATTGAAGTATGTTTTGTTCTTTATTTTTGGCAATTCGTGCTTTAACTCTTGATATTGTTGGTTTAAGTGGACTCGAGAGATAAAACTTGGATTAGAGCAAAGTTTTCAAAACTCTTAGAAGTCTGGCATGAGAATGACCTAGACGCCTAAGGGAAACACATAAATAAGTTGCTTAATGTCGTGCATGTTGTAGGTTCATATGGAGACTATAGAATTTATTGCATGTGCGAGGCTCACTAAGAATCGAGAGGTTTTCATGAGTATCTTACTTCTTGCTTATAAATTCATCACATTAGTTCAATGCATGTGTTAATTAAGTCATTAACTTGTGTAGTCAATTTCCTCTAAATCTATCAATTCGTGTCTCCACGTGTTTGTTTGTCTTTAATTCTTGTTTCACCACTTATCCATGTTATGCTTCTTTAGCTACAATTGAGAATTAGTATCTTGGTAATTAATTAATCTAAAAACTCATTCCCGAGAATGATACTCGGACTCTTAAATCACTATACTAAAACTTGACCCGTACACTTGCGGTATTGCAATATAATTATACGCAACAACCATTAGCGACTCGTCCTTAATCCTGAGTGTGTTACGGACTCCTGTCTGTGGGGGTCTGTCCTTTGACTAGTACGGGTGAGGGTGGTCACAGTTACTCGCCCAATATGCCTATCTTCTCAGGGACAAGACCACGTGGGGAGTTGCGAACTTGACTACGCGAGATGGAATTCACTTGTTCCCGTATTAAGGAAACTAGATGTGTTGTTCCCTTAAGTGATGTCTCCAGGGCTTGGACAACAGACACCCACCCTCTCACTGACCCGAGAAGGATGTTGTTTATGGTCAGACCATACAACGTAGTTGTTCATTAGTGGAACAGTGGAACTTAAGGAGCAAGAGGTAGACAAAGGGGTAAAATGGTAATTTGACCTGGCAGTGTCTACAAACAACCTGTGAAGGGTCGACTCACAAGCATTTGTTATATTGATGGACACAACTTGTCCTACAGTGATGGGAGTGCAGCTACGAGGTTTAGTGGAGTGTTACCGTAGCCAATGAATGTTGAATAACCGGGTCAAAGAGTTTGACACGTTAATCTCGGATCATTGGAGCTCGTCATCTATAGGTCCATTAGGTCCCTCGGTTGGCTCAAACTAGATAAATTGAGGGTTCACAGTTTGGTGTGGATTTGAAGTGTTCAAATTCATTAAGTGAGTATTTATGTCATTTATATGTGATATAGTTGACATAATCTGTAGTTTTATATGAATGAGATTCATAATAAACTATAGGTTAGCCTCATTGATTAATTAGTGCTAATTAAAAAATGGAATTGAGATAAATTTAATTGGATGTGGTTCAATTTAAAATTTAACAATTATACAAATGAGGTTTGTATAATAAGGTATGAGATACCTTATTATATGTAATATGCAAATATGATTTGCATATTATAAGGTTGTGATATAATGGTGAATTGGTGTAGATTTCAACTCCACCTCTCACCATTATTTAAAGGCTTTGCAAGAAGCCTTTGGTAGTCACTTGTGTCATTTTTTTTATTTTCACTCCAAGAGAAAGACTTCTTCTCTCAAACTCTCTCAAGTTTCTCTCTACTTTTCTCCTCACCCAAAACAAAAGGGAGTCCCACATACTATCCCTCAACCTACCGAGAACAGCCGAGTAACACTTTTGGAAGTGTCCAAACAGTTCGATTCGAGGTTCGTGATAGTAAAGGTCATTGGTACGAAATTGTTCGTGACAAGAGGGGAAAACCGTGAAGAAAGGTTCTTCTAGAGGTTAGTGTACATTAACTCTTTGTTTTCTCTTGTTATTATACATGTTTAGCCTAGAACGTAAGTATTATGTTCAATTTTAAGATACGAATTACACAACGAAACAACGACGTTTCACGATGTCTTTCGCTGCGAGAAATTCCAATTCCTTTAGGAAGTTCATGTTAGATTTTGAAGCTGTTCCAGATATGAACTTGCCAGTGACGTTGTTTTGTAACAACTATGGAGCAGTAGCCAACTCGAGAGAATCTCGGAGTCATAAGAGGGGCAAGCATATTGAACGCAAATATCACATGATACGGAAGATTGTGCACCGCGAAGACGTGACAGTCACGTAGATAGCTTCGGAGCACAACGTTGCTGACCCATTTAGGAAAGCCCTCACAACTAAGGTGTTTGAGGGTCACCTAGAGAGTCTAGGTCTACGAGTGCTTCCTGACTAGGGCAAGTGAGAGTATTGTAAAGGGGTATTCAATGCCCTAGTTTATTGTATTACTTTCATGTATTACTTTACATTTGAGAAATGTATTTTGTATTCCACTAGCTTAGTTCAAGTGGGAGTTTGTTGGGGTGTTTGTCCTAATCTCATATAGTTTGTAATACAATTGATTTAAATGAATAAGAGTTATTTATTTATCAAACTTTGTATCTCAGATTTTATAAACTTAATCCAATAAACTAAGCTCTAGGGTAATATTATATGAGATAAATAAACTTGAACGGTGTGTAGTTGACACACGAGGAGGATCACGTTCGAGTTAATTTCCCGAACGATCTACAGTATATGGATAGGGTTGGAAATCTCATCCTGGTGACACTGTGGATGCGACCCGCTTTGTATTAGATACAAACAAGGTAGTCTAGCTCGTTCATGTTGTTGACATGCGAGGGGAGGCATCCTGTGCAATGAGATTGCACAAGACTGGACCGTGAATTATTAGACCTACTGATATAAGACCGTTAACAGTATAGGACTAATAAATTCTTAGATGACCATTAGTGACTCGTCCTTAATCCTAAGCGTGTTCCGAACTCCTATCTGGGGGGTTTGTCCTTTGACTAGTAAGGGTGAGGCTGGCCAGAGTACGCCCAATATGCCTACCTTCTTAGGGACAGGACCACGTGGGGAGCTGGGAACTTAACTACCCAAGATGGAATTCACTCGTTCCCTTAAGTGTTGTCTTCAGGGTTTGGACAACGGGCGCTCACCCTCTCACATGCTTGAGAGGGAAGTTGTTTATGGTTGGACCATGCAACAAAGTTATTCATTACAAGAGCAATGGGACATAAGGAGCAAGAGGTAGACACAGGGGTAAAACGGTAATTTGACCCAACTGTGACTACGAACTACTTGTGAAGGGACAACTCACGGGCATTGGTTATATCGATGGACACAACTTGTTCTACAACGATGGGAGTTCAACTACGGGCTTTAGTGGAGTGTTATCGTAGTTAATAAATGTAGATTGGTCGGGTCAAAGAGTTTGATCGGTTAATCTCGTATCATTGGAGCTCGTCATTTGTAGGTCCATTAGATCACTCAGTTGGCTCAAATTGGACAAAATGAAGGTTTACAGTTTGGAGTGAATTTGAAGTGTTCAAATTCATTAAAAAGGTATTTATGTCATTTATATGTGATATAGTTGACATAATATATTGTATAATGTGAATGAGATTAATAATAACTTATAGTATAACCTAATTAATTAATTAGGACTAATTTGGAGAAATTAAATTGAGAGAAATTAAATTGAATATGATTCAATTTAAAATTAAAAAATTATGCAAATGTGATTTGTATAATAAGGTATGAGATACCTTATATAATATGATATGCAAATATGATTTGCATATCATATGACTGTCGTAAAATGATGAATTGGTGGAGATTGTATCTCCACCACACACCATTATAAATAAGTGTTGCAAGAAGCACTTGGTAAGCAATCTTGTCATTTTTTGGAATTCCATCCAAGAGTGCAAGTGAAATTCTCTCAAGCTCTCTCTCTCAATTCTCTCCATTTCTCCATAACCCAATTGAAAAGGGAGTCCCACAACTCTCCCTCTACCTCCTAGAATAACCGAGATGATCAAGTTGAAGTGTCCAACTTGTTTTATTCGTGTTTCGATTCGAGGTTCGAGATCATGGTTTCGTTGGATTGAGAGAGATCGTGATTGAGGAGGAATTCGAAGAAGCGTTCTTCAAGAGGTTAGTAATTCTTTTACTTTATGTTTTTCCTTCTCGAAAAGCATGTTTAGCCTAGAAATGTATGAGATTCTTTTAGTTTTAAGAAAATTAGATCAATAACGAATCAATGATGTTTCACAATGTTGGGATTTGTGCCCTAAAGTTATGTAATTTTGATCAAATAAAGAAAGAGTTATTTGTTTTTGTAAAAGTGTATTCTTGCTTTATAAATCCAATAAACTAAGCTTCAAGGTTATAATGTATCTTGAACATTAGTGTAGTAGACACTATTTGGATTGTCTTCAAGAGTATAACCTAAATGGTCTATGGTATAAGAATAAGGTTGGAAACCTCATTCTGGTAACACCATGGATGCGACCCACTTTGTAATTAGTACAAATGAGGTAATCAAACTCATTCATGTAGTTGACATGCGATTGCGGGCATCCTGTTTGAAGAGTTCATACAAGACCGGACTGCAAATTATTAGTCTAACCAGTATAACGTCGTTAATAGGATAAGACTGATAATTTATAGATGGTCATTAGTGACTCGACCTGAATCCTAAGCAAGTTAAGAACTCCTACTTATAGGGGTTTGTCCTTAAACTAGTATGGGTGATGGCCTGTAGCTGACTCCATAAACCTACATTCTCAGGGACAAAACCTTGTAGGTATTTGGGAACTTAACTATGCAAGATGAAATTCACTCATTCCTACACTAAGGAAATAGATAGGTTGTTCCCTTAAGAACTGAGTCCAGGTCTTGAACAACGGGGCCCCACCCTTTAAAGTGGCTTAAGAGGGTATGAGTTTATGGTAGGACCATAGACTTGTTGTTCATTAGAGGATTAATGGTGCTTAAGGAACAAAGAGGTAATCACAGGGGTAAAGTGGTAATTTGACCCAATCGAACAACCTGTGAAGGGTCGACTCATGGATAATGATTATATCAATGGACACAATATAATCTACAGTGAGGAGAGTGCAACTACAAGTCTATAGTAGAGTGACTTGTAGTTAATGAATATTGATTAACTGGATCAAAGAGTTTGATTAGTTAATCTCACATCATTGGAGCTCATGAACTGTAGGTCCATTAGGTCCCTCCGTTGGCTCAACATGGTAATGTTGGGATTTTTATCCTAATCTCGTGTTTGTAAATTACTATTTAAAATTAATAAGAGTTATTTATTTCATTACTTTGTGTCTCGCAATATTCACAAACTTTTCCAATAAACTAAGCTCTAGGGTCATTGAATTTATGAGAGAACTAGAACTTGTACGGTGTGTAGTGGACACATAGGGAGGATCACGTTCGAGTTATTGACCCGAACGACCTATAGTATACGGATAGGGTTGGAAACATAATCCTGGATACGATGTGGATGCGACCCGCTTTGTATTAGATACAAACGAGGTGATCTGACTCGTTCATGTAGTTGACATGCGAGGGGGGCATCCTGTGCAATCAGATTGTACAAGACCGGTCCGAGAATTACTAGACCTACTGATGTAACACCATTGACAGTAAGAACTAATAACTTCGTAGATGACCATTAGTGACTCGACGTAAATCCTGAGTGTGTTACGGACTCCTGTTTGCGGGGGTCTGTCCTTTAACTAGTACGGGTGAGGGTGGTCACAGTTACTCGCCCAGTATGCCTATCTTCTCAGGGGCAGGACCAAGTAGGGAGCTTGGAACTTAACTACGCGAGATGGAATTCACTCGTCCCCGCTATTAGGGAAACTAGAGGGGTTGTTCCCTTGCCACCGCCTCAAGGGCTTGGACAAGCGAGCGCCACCTTCTCACCGCCCGAGAAGGGTGTTGTGTATGGTTGGACCATCACAATATGTTGTTCATTAGAGGAGCAGTGGGGACTTAAGAAACAAGAAGTAGACACAGAGGTAAAACGGTAATTTGACCCTGCCGTGTGTACAAACAACCTGTGAAGCGTCGACTTATGAGCATTGGTTATATCAGTGGACACATAATATTCTGCACTGATGGGAGTGCAGCTACGTGCTATTGTGGAGTGTTACCGTAGCTAATGAATGTTGATTAACCGGGTCAAAGAGTTTGATAGGTTAATCTCGGATCATTGGAGCCCGTCACTGTAGGTCCATTAGGTCCCTCGATTGGCTCCATCTGGGTTAAAAGAAGGGTTAGAGTTTTGGTATGAAATTGAAGTGTTCAATTTCATTTAGAGGCATTTATTTCATTTATATGAGATATGAATGATATAATATATAGTTTAATTTGAATGAGATTCATAATAAACTATAGGTTAGCCTAATTGTTGAATTAGGGCTAATTGGAGAAATTAATTGAGAGAAATTAAATTGGATGTGATTCAATTTAATTAATCCACAATTATTGCAAATGTGATTTGCAATATGAGATATGAGATATCTTATATTATATGGTTATGCAAATATTATTTGCATAACCTATAGTTGTGGTAAAATGGTAATAATGTGGAGGTTTTTAACTCCATGATTATTCCACTATTTAAACCCTTCTTGCAAGAAAGATTGTATCTTTTCACACTCTCATTTTTTGGATTTCACCAAAGAGAAGAGTCTCTTTTTCTCTCTAACTCTCTCCTCACCAAAACACAAAAGAATCCCACCATTCTCCTTATTTCCAAAAGAAGAACAACCAAGGTTCCAATTGGTGGTGTTCGTGCTTGATCGAGAGTTCGAGAAGTTCGAATTTTGCGAAGGGTTCGTGATCAATTGGAAGAAACTTTGAAGAGAGTCTTCAACAAGAAAGTAAATTTCTTCTTGTTGTTTTTCTTCCATAGAATTGTATGTTTAACTTAGATCTAAGTGTTATATCATTTTAATAAATTTCAAGTAGTGTAACGATACCATGACGATTCGATCGTCTTCCGCTGCGCGGAGATTTTCATTCCCTTCAATTAAGGGTATAAGGTTAGGAATGAAATTGAAGTGTTCAATTTCATATTTGAGGTGTTATATCAATTATATGTGATATAATTGATATAATATATAGTTTTAATGTGAATTAGATTCACACATTAACTATATGTCAATGAGAGAATGAAGGAGGGATAGGATGATATTTTCCATCCTATTTCCCTATAAATAGTTGCATGAGATGCAACTTTGATACTAATCTTTTGGTAAGCCTAGAGTTCCATATTATTGTGTTGTTGGAAAAGTTCCAAACACAACTTCTCTCAAAACCTCCACATCTCACCCTAAAGGAACCCACCTTCCTCCCTCACCTAGAGAACAATAGAGAAGATCTAGTGGTGAATCTTCATGCGTTCGGGTTCGAGTTGCTGAGATCGTGATCGTGGGAGAAGGAGCTCGTGAAGAAAGTAATCTTCGAAGGTAATATCTTGTTGTCCTACTTTGTATTACATGCTTAATCTTAAATATATTATTTTTGAATGAAATTTATGTAACAAAATAAAGAACACACGATTCTTCCGCTGCGGGATTCGATCCTTTCAATTGGTATCAGAGCCCAATTGTGTTCTTGATTTTGTTATAGATTTATCAAGAACAAAGGTGGGATTTATTGTTTTCATGTGATGAATGAACAATTTGCAAATTAGATGTTTTCGTTTTTGGCACCATAGATTCACAATTTTACTTCATTGAATCGTTCAATGTAAAGGCTCGGTGTTTTGGGTAATTTCAATTGTAAATCGAGTCTGTAAGTTCGGATCGATCGAGGCAAAGTAGTTGCTGAGAAGAACGGAGCGAAAATGAGCAAAAACAGTGGAGACTGCTTGCTGTTTTGTGTGCTGCATTGCAACGCTGTTCATCAGCATGCAACACTGTTGAGGCGGTCTTATAGCTGCAGGAGGTGGAGCGCTGCAACGCTCCACTTAGCGTCGCAACGCCATGACGAGGAGACGATAGCGTTGCAACGCCATCACGGGCGTCGCAACGATGAAGCAGTTGAGGCGCGCGACATGAAGGAGTCAGCGTTGCAACGCTGCCATCAGGTTTGCAACGCCAAAGGCGTTTCAGGAGTTTTACAACGGGCGGAAAAATGTTTTATTTATATATATATATATTAAATATAAAAATGTTTTATATTTAATTATATTTATTTTATTTAATTTTAACTATTATAATTAGATTATATTAATTAAAATTAATTTTAGGGTGCCCAAAATGGTCTAATTTTACTATTTAAATTATGCAATTGTCGTATAACTATTGCCATGCATAATGTATGCTTTTATTTTAGATATCCCACCTTAGGTTAAGCATTTCCATGCATCATTTATAATATAAAATGTTATATTATATAGTTTGCATGTATAATTAATATAAGGTGTTATATTAATTTATGAACAATGATGAGTAGAAATTAATTATACTTATTATATCTAATTTCCTTACATTCTAAGTGAATAAAATGTTTAATTGTCGAAATTGTGTCCAATTTAGTTTAGGTGATAAATTATCATTATTTAGTCAAACTAGTCTAAAAAGTACTTTTTAGTTCAAATTCGTAAATTGAAATAAAAATTGAAAAATTAGAAAACAAAATAATGAGAGAATTGAAAATAAAAAAACAATTAAAGAAATTGAGAAAAAATAACATATAAAAATGAAAAGGAAAAAGATGAACGTTTATTATCTAATTTTTCTTTTGTTTCTTTTTTCTTTGTGTAGGTGGCATGCATGCATGGAGTCTTCCATGAGAAATGCAAGGGAGAAATAATCTTGTGGCTTGGCACACATTGTGGAGCAAGAAATGACACATTTAAGGACATATTTTTGGTCATTTTCAAGTATAAAAGGAGGGCAATGCATTGAGCAAAGGGAGTGCAGAGTTTTAGTGTTCTCTACAAAAACAAAAAGTTTAGAGAGTGTTCTATATCTTTTTTTTTATCCTATTTTATGTTTTATCCCTTTCTGATTATTCTTGCTTTTCCACCATGTGTGGCTAAGCTTTAATTTCGATTCAAGGGTCATTTAATTTCCAATTGTAATTCGTGAGGCTTTAGACCTAATTGAAATTTTGTTTCTAATTTAAGAATTCTTTGTTTGTTGTTTTATTTTTATGATTGATCGTTACTAATTAAATTGACGCCTTAATTTAGTTTCAATCAATTTATTGCTATCCATGATTTTGTGATCCGTAATTGTCACAAATGATTGAAAAAAATGTAGCAAGGGGTTGGCTTATGTGTGTGTAATTAATGGCTTTTCCATTTTACATAGCTTGCATAATAGACTCTAGGAAACAAAGAAACAAAATTAATTAATTTGTAGTTATCTCAATTAGTAAATTTTGGTTTAGTCCTCTCATTGTTTTTAATGCTATTATTTAATCCATATGAAACGCTATCGTACCCAATGGATTAAATTATAAGTTTTGATTTTGATGCTTGGTTAAGATCAATTATATTAGGAGAGTTTATATTTATTTCGGCTTTTTCGAGTAAATTGACTGAGTTCTTGAATTAGCAAAACTAAAATTGATTTATTTTTTTTCCTTTTGAAGCCTATGATCAAGATTACAATTGGATGAAATTTACATCCTTGAATTGGAAGTTGCATAAAATTATCTTTTTACCTTTTGTTTTTAATTTCATTTTTTGTTCGACAATTCAAAACCCCCTTTATTTTTGTTATTATTATTATTTTTAACTTTGAGAAATTAATTCGATTGGTTCCTTTGGGATTCGACCTGGTCCACTATTTCTACAAGTTAGATCTAGAAAACCAGTAAATATTTTGGAGGGCTTCGACAACCCGACCAGACAACATTAACATGCATTATAATTCATGAGATGAATACGCTATGTATGTTTATTATTCATGTGATGGATGATCAAGTAAATATAACATAGTATGCATGTCACCTAAGGTTAATTATTAGTTTTAAAATGTTTAGAACTTTGAATTAATAGACCTTACGTTATCTAGTTCCAAATAGATTAGAATTAGGAACCATGTAATTTATAAGCAGTGATTAAAAGAGAAACTCTGTCTAAGGAAGGTTCTGTCTAGGCTGGGGTATTTAAGCTGACGGAAACGGAAGACCCCTACTTGGGAACTGACCTGGGAGTGAATTTTAGTCAGAGGGTTTATAAATTATAGTAGCGTCAACGAGTTTATTAAAGGGTTAATAAACTAGAAATCTTAGGCTTAATATAAAGAGTTATATTAGCAAATTTAGTATAAAATTAATATAAGAGTTATATTGATAAGTTTAGGTAAAACCATTAGTCGGGTTTAACCTAAGTAAATTTCCTATAGAGTTAAAGTATCCAGTGGGAGGAAAAGTGTATATGATACATATTTTTCCACCTACGTTTCTCCGGGAAGTTCAAACCATGAGACTCATACCTGGCCTCGTGGCGCAAACAGGAGCGTCCCCCTTCGGATGGTGTTTGTATGAGTCAATATCAAAGTGAATGGAGAGGGTACTTATAGTGAGTGGGAGCAGATTTTGTGAAAATAAACTCTATGGTCTCTTCTGTCGGTTCACACCATAAGATCACTATGATCAGCCTGCTAGTTCGGCCTGGACCAGACAATCCCTTCGGAGGGCTTGATCATAGGGGATCGAACACAGTGGACACCTGAAAGGGATAAAGATTTCCTTAGTCAGTTTTTCAACCTAGTCCTCCCTTCGGTGGATTTTGTTGGATGGGGACTCTAGGGTCTAAAGACAGAGGGTTACACTCACAAGGTACATAAAAAGTGTATGTATCCTGACCGAATAATGGTAACTAAAGCCTATATGAATAAGAGTTATTCTTGCGTTAGTTTTTTGTCAAGAAAGTCCTGATCCAGAGGAGGAGTGTTTTTTATTACCTTCGGTGTCATACATTCTAAACCTTTGGAGTATCATTGCAAATTATTAATGACTTAGGAATCCTTTGATAATTAGCTAAAACATGATTGGATTAGACAATTATAGCAAGAAGCTTATACATGTTTTTTTTTGTAAATTTCAGCAAAATATCTAGCTCTATAATTTCTTACTGGGTGCGAAAAAATTAACCGGAGAGAACATGATGACTTGGAAAAACAAACTTAACACTATTTTGGTAGTGGATGATCTGAAGTTTGTGCTGACTGAGGAATGTCCTCAGGTCCCAAGCTCGAATGCTACACGAAATGTTTGTGATGCATATGATCGATGGATGAAGGCCAATGATAAGGCCAAGGTCTATATGCTGGCAAGTATGTCTGACATATTAGCCAAGAAGCACGAGAGCATGATGACCGCTAAGGAAATCATGGATTCAGTACAGGGTATGTTTGGACAACAGTCTACATAGGCCTGACACAATGCCCTCAAGTATATATTCAACTCGAGGATGCTAGAGGGTTTATCTGTTCGGGATCATGTCCTGGATATGATGGTACACTTTAACATTGCGGAGTCGAATGGTGCTTCTATCGATGAATCGAGCCAGGCCAACTTCATTCTGGAAACTCTTCCAGATAGTTTCCTATAGTTTAGAAGTAATGTTGTTATGAACAAGCTTACTTTTAATCTTACCTTCCTTCTGAATGAACTCCAGACCTTTCAATCTTTGATGAAAATTCACGGATCGAAAGGTGAGGAAAATGTTGCCAGTAGGAGTTATCATAGAGGTTCGAACTCTGGATAAAAAACAGTGGCTTCATCTTCTTCTAACCTGAAAGAGAAGAAGAAGAACATAAAGAAGGTTGGAAAAGGGAAACGAGCTGACAAAGCTGCCGCCCAAAAGGGCAAGAAGGTCAAAGAAGTTGCAGACAAAGGAAAGTGTTTCCACTGCAATGAAGAAGGGCATTGGAAATGGAACTGTCCGAAGTACATTGTAGAAAAGAAGAAGAAAGGTAAATATGATTTACTTTGCTTAGAAAGTTGTTTAGTGGATAATGAAAAAACTGCTTGGATACTTGATTCAGGCACCACTAATCATATTTGCTCTTCCTTTCAGGAAATTGATTCCTGGCAGCAGCTACAGAAAGGAGAGATAACGCTCCGGGTTGGAAATGGAGAAGTCATCTCAGCTGTAACAATTGCCACGATGAAGCTTAATTTTTGCAATGAAATATATGTTGTTAGACAATATAAAAGTGATACCAGAGTTTACTAGAAACCTTATTTAAATTTCTTGCCTTATATAACAATGTATTGATGTTTCGTTTTCTTTAAATAAAGTGTTTATTTTAAAGAAAGGTGTGGAAATATGTTCAACTTCGTTAGAAAATGAGTTGTATGTTTTAAGGCCTAATTCAGTCAAAATGGTTTTGAACACTGAATTATTTAAAACTGCAAACACACAAACTAAAAAACGTAAAATTTCTCCTAAAGAAAATGCTCATCTTTGGCATCTTAGATTGGCTGACATTAACCTCAATAGGTTTGAGAGATTGGTAAATAATGGACTTCTAAATGGGTTAGAAGAAAATAATTTACCTGTAGGTGAATCCTGATTAGAAGGCAAAATGACTAAAAGACCGTTTAGTGGAAAAGGTTATAGAGCCAAAGAACCTCTTGAGCTTATACATTCAGACCTTTGTGGTCCGATGAATGTTAAAGCCAGAGAAGGTTATGAATATTTCATCACTTTCATAGATGATTATTCTAGATTTTGGCATATTTACCGAATGCATCATAAGTCTGAAGCACTTGAAAAATTCAAGGAATTCAAGACTGAAGTTGAAAATCAATTAGGTAAAACAATTAAAACACTTCGATCAGATCGAGGTGGAGAGTACATGGATTGAAAATTCCAGAACTATATGATAGAACATTGAATTACATCCCAACTCTCAGCTCCCGGTACTCCACAACAAAATGGTGTATCGGAAAGGAGAAATAGAACCTTGTTGGACATGGTTCGATCAATGATGAGTTATGCTCATCTCCCTAATTCCTTTTGGGGTTACGCAGTAGAGACTACGGGATACATTTTGAACAATGTGCCATCAAAGAGTGTTTCTGAAACACCTTTTGAACTTTGGAAAAGATGTAAAGGTAGTTTATTTCATTTCGGAATTTGGGGTTGTCCAGCACATGTGCTTGTGACAAATCCTAAGAAGTTGGATTCACGTTTAAAATTTTGCCTATTCGTAGGCTACCCAAAAGAAATAAGAGGTGGATTATTCTATGATCCTAAGGAAGATAAAGTACTTGTGTCGACAAATGCCACTCTCTTAGAGGAGAACCTCATAAGGGACCACAAACAAAGAAGTAAAGTTGAGTTAAGTGAGTTAGACGGAACAATAGTAAAGGTTGCTAATAAAACTAGTACGTCAATAAAAGTTGTTGATACTAGATTGTCTAGTCATGAGAGTCCATCTAAATAGTTGAGTATGCCTCGATGTAGTGGGAGGATTATAACATAACCTGACCGTTACATGAGTTTATCTGAAACTCAAGTTGTTATACCAGATGACGACTGTGAGGATCCTTCGGCTTATAATCAAGCGATGGTTGACAAAGACAAATACAAATGGGTCATAGCCATGAACCGAGAAATGGAGTCTATGTACTTCAATTCTGTTTGGGATCTTGTAGATAAACCTAATGGGGTAAAACCTATAGGTTGTAAGTGGATCTACAAGAGAAAATGTGTTGTAGATGAAAAGGTGCAAACCTTTAAAGCTAGACTAGTAGCAAAGGGTTATACCCAGGTTGAAGGGGTTGACTATGAGGAAACCTTTTCACCTGTTGCTATGGTAAAGTCTATCCTGTTGGGATTTGTGCCCTAAATCTCGTAGTTTGTAATTATGTTCTAATCATTGTAATAAAGTGTTATTATTTCAATAAAGTGTTATTGTTCGTTATCTACGAGTTTGCCTTTATCTAAACCCTAAATCTAATAAACTAAACATCCAAGGTTGTTAAATGAATCTCTAATCAATGTAATGTACATAAAAAGGATCTCTTGCCGAGAAAACAAACCTAAAGGGTCTATAGTTAGGGGATAAGGTTTGGGTACCTTACCTGGTAAAACTATGGATGTGGCCCACTTTGTATTTGATACTGACAATCGTGATCCTAACGTGTTCGTGTGTAGATAACATGTGAGTGGGGATATCCTATGTAATGAGATTACATAAGACCGGACCACGAAATAGTAAACTCTAGCTGTAACTCTGTTGACTAATTAGGTGTCTATTTCACTAGGATGACCTAGGCAACTTGATCTCAATCTCGAAGCGAGTTCACGAACTCACTGTCATGAGGGATTGTCCTTTGACTAGTATGGGTGAGAGTGGCGATTCGCCGACTCAATATGTCTACCTTCTTGGGGACAAGACTGAGTGAGCGGCTGGGAACTTAACTTAGCAAGATGGAATTCACTCCTTCCTGCCTAGTAGGGTAAGTGGAGGAATGTTCCCCTAAGTGGTGTCTCCGAGACTTGAACAAAGGGCCCGACCCTCTCATTGGCCCGAGAGGGACTCTGTTTGTTGGTAGGACCACAAACAAATTGTTCATTAGAGGAGCACTGATACTTAAGGCATAAGATGTAACCCGTGGGTAAAGCGGTAATTTGACCTGGTGGTGTTACGAACATTCGTGAAGGATTGACTTGTCATTATCAGTCAATATCCATGGACACAGAAATATATCTGCAGTGAGAAGAGTGCAACTGTGGGACTTTAATGAAGTGTTCCCGCAGTTAACAAATGTTTATTGGGAGGTTAATGAGATTAACCGAGCAATCTCGTATCGTTGGAGCTTCTGATCTCTAGGTCCATTAGGTCCACCTTCTAGTTCGTAAAGAGTTCTTAGATCATTTGAATTTGAAATGTTCAAATTCATTAGAGAATAAACTTAATGTATATTGATACAATATAATATATAGTTTTGGGTACTATATATTATAAATTTAATGTGGATATGATTCATATTAAGTTATGTGAGAGAATTAAGTATTTGAAAGAGTTCAAATATTAAATTCAAATGTGAATGTGATTCATATTTGTAAACTATAGGTTAAATTTAATGTGCATTAGATGTGCATTAAAACTATAGGTTAGAGGAAAAGATATGATTAAATATGATTTAATCTTAATTAAATATAAGATATTTAATTTGATTAATTAAATATGATTTAATTAATATATATATAATAGTTAATTAGATTAATTATTATTATTTATTATTAAGTAAATGGGAACGTGTCAGGAGGACACGTTCCCCACTTCCCTCCAACTCCCTAACGATAAGGAGTGGGGGAAGTTATCCCTCCACCAAAAGCTTCTTCCCCGAGTGAGAAGGGATTGATTTTGATTGATCAATTGGTTCTGCAAGAAGAAAAATTCTCTCTCTCACTTTCATTCCCAAAAACCTTCCAAGAGTTGGATCCTTCCCACTAAGGAAGTTTTAAGAATTCAGAGATATAGAAGGTGCTCACTGTTGGTGGTGTTCTGTTGGTGAAAAAAAAAAGAACTTTGGAAGTTCCTGTGTTGCTGATTTCTTTTGGAGCAAGAAGTTTTTGTGCTGGAGAATTGGAAACTACAAAGGTATTCTTCTTCTTCCCTTTAGTTTAATTGTTAAACTTAGTTTGTTTGTATTCAATTAATCCATGTCTAATAGGATTAGAATTTCATGCTTCTTCTGTATTTTTTGTCAATGTACTGGTTTTTGTTTCAAGCAAAACAATATTGCAATTAACGATCCCAAACCACGTTTCCGCTGCTCAAGGAGATTAGATCTCCATCAATTAGTATCCGAGCAATGATTGATTCGTTTTGTTTTGAAACAAAATTGCATTGATTTGGTGGGAAATGCATTTGGTTTGCTGTAAAACTAGTTTATGAATTTTTTGGCCTTAGTTTACTTTGATTTTGATCAAATTGTATGTAAAGGCCCCTGCGTTTTGGGGCATAAAGTGCATAATTGAGTCTCTAATTGAGTTACGAGTTGTTCGGGACCAGTTTCATGCAATTCGGTTGAGAATCGAGGGAGAAATTGAAGAACGAAGCTGCTGTGTTCATGAGTTTTTGCCACTGCCGAAGCAACAGCGTTGCAACACTACCAGCAGTATTGCAACGCCGTTCATCAGCGTTGCAACGCTGAAAAACGGCGTCGCAACGCCAGCGTTCCCTATCGACGCGGGCGCTCAAAGGGTCAGCGGCGTTGCAACGCTGTCCCTCAGCGTTGCAACGCCATCCCGATACCAGGCGCGCAAGACGACGAAGCGAACGTTGCAACGCTGATGCAACGCCGTGAGGCATTCCAGCAGCTGCAAATCGGTTCGGCTGGTTTAGTGTTTTTGGTCCGGTTCGAGCGGTTCAAGGCCGATTTAGGGTGTTTTTGGTCCGGTTTTCATGAAATAAAATTAATGTAATTTTATTTTTTTTTGCACTTTAGGGGCCAAATTATTCCGGTTTTACAGTTTTATGTGTTTATGAATGTCATTTAGATTATTCCCACCTTAGGATAAGCATGATCAGACATTTTATTTATATAAATGTTATATGAATATGGTTAAATGCATGATTGATTTATTTTTCATGAGTAATTAATTATAATTGTTATGATTAGATTATATGGAAAGTAAATTGCATGGAGCATGAAATTACTTAGTTTAAAATAAATGTTATTTTATTTATGTAATTTTATAATTCAATTAGTTGGATTTTTTTTTTTATAATTCCAATTTGAATATTAATTTGAATATTATTTAACTAATTTGAATTTTTTTATAATTCCAACAATGGTTTCATAATATAGTTTCTTTGTCATAGGTTAATTATTAAGTTTATAAAAGTTATAAATTAAAGGGGTTTTAGAAACCATAACCTATAATAAAGAAATGCATGCAAACATAGGAACTTGGGTTAAATTTAAATTTGTTTTAAATCGTTTAAAATTAATTTAGACCTAAGTTTTAATTTATAATAGGATTAGAAATTGGTCTTACGTAGTATTTTAAATAGTTTAAAATCTAGTAGGACATTAGAACTTTGGTTATAAGGGAACTCTCACTGGGGTGAAGTTCTGTCTGTCTAAGCACGGGGTACTTAAGTAGGCAGTTAACTAACACCTCCTACCTGGGAATGACCCGGAACCTGAGTTGAATTAACCTTAGTTCTATTTTATCTCTAGGTAATTAAAAGTTTATTCACCTAGACATAAGGTTTTAAGACCTAGTTATAATAGTTGTAATAGGCATAGACTTAGATAGATTCTTTTAGCCAGAATCCGACTAATTTAAACCTATACCCTAATCTTAGGAGCTTGAGTGGAAGAAAACGAGATGTTCGCATCGAGTTTACTCTCACGTCCTCAAGAGTTCACACCGTGAGTTCCATGCTCGGCTACGTGGTGTCAATAGGGCGTCTCCCTATGGTATGTGTTTGCATGGTTCAATACCAAGGTGAATGAGGAAGTATCCATAGTAAATGGGGAGCGGGGACGCATGTCAACGTATCCACGGTCTCCTCCATTTAGGTCGCACCGTGAGATTTCTATAGTGCGCCTGCTAGGTTGTCCTGGAATAGCCAAACCCTACGGAGGGCCTGACTATAGGGATCGAAACACCCCAAACTCTAGAAATGGATAGGGTCTCTTAGGTTGTTTGCCAGCAGTTGTCTTTCTTAATAGTAGCTTGTTGGCTCGGGCCTATTGAATCTGAAAATGGTAGGGTCACATTTACGGGATGAGTTAAGTTAGTTAACAAATCCTTGACCAAACAAACGGTAGCTAAGGACCATTGTGACATGAGATGTTTCGTAGTAGTGAGAATTGGTGAGAAAGTCTCAATTCAAGGGAGGAATGACTAACCGCCCGACGGAGGCTTTTGTTCTAAACCCTTGAAGTATCGTTGCAAAATTAAAGGTTTAATTTAAATATTGAGTTTAGTTTAAACACTAGGATTGTTTAATAATTTTGCTAAATATGATTGGTTTTACGATGGGATAAAAGGTATAACTAATTAGAACTATTTTGTATTTTCAGCATGTCGTCCTCAATAATAGCCTTACTTAAAAGCGACCGTTTAACTGGTGAAAATTTTACTACGTGGAAGTCCAACTTGAATACGATTCTCGTCGTTGTTGACGACCTACGGTTTTATCTTGTCGAGAAATGTCCTCGGATCCTCGCCGTAACGCCTCAACTCGATGCATTGAGGCGACGACCGTTGGATCAAGGCCAATGATAAGGCCAAGGTCTACATTTTGGCTGGTGTTTCTGAAATTCTAGCCAAAAAGCACAAGGGCATGGTTTCAGCTCGTGAGATCATGAGTTCACTGCAGGAAATGTTTGGACAACCGTCTGGACAGATTCGACACGAATCCCTCAAATACGTTTATAACTCCCGTATGAAGGAGGAGTCATCGGTGAGGGAACACATTCTTGATCTGATGGTCCACTTCAACGTGGCTGAGATGAACGGAGCAGTCATTGACGAGCAAAGTCAGGTATCGTTCATCCTGGAATCTCTTCCGAAGAGTTTCCTGCAATTCCACAGAAATGCGGTGATGAACAAGGTAGAGTATAACCTGACTACTCTCCTTAATGAACTACAGACTTTCCAGTCTCTTATGAGGCATAAGGGACAAGCTGATGGAGAGGCAAATCTATTTGCTCATTCCAGAAGGTTCCAGAAGGGTTCATCCTCTGGGACTAAGTTCTGTAGCTCATCTTCTGGGCTTAAGAAGACCCAAAAGAAGAAAATAGGAGGGAAAGTGAAGGCACCTGCTGCTGACAAAAGCAAGGGAAAAACCAAGGTTACAGACAAAGAAAAATGTTTCCACTGCAACATGGATGGGCACTGGAAGTGAAACTGCCCAAAGTACCTTGATGAGCTCAAAGAGAAGAAAGGTAAATCAGATTTACTTATTCTTGAAACTTCTTTAGTGGAAAATAATGATTTTACCTGGATACTTTATTCAAAAGCCACTAATCATGTTTGCTCTTCATTTCAGGAAACTAGTTCCTCCAAGGAGCTCGAAGAGGGTGAGATGACGCTCAGGGTCGGAACGGGAGACGTCATCTCAGCTCGTGCAGTGGGAGATGCCAAATTATTTTTCGGAGACAAATTTCTTTTATTAAAACATCTGTATATAGTTCCTAAGCTTACAAGGAACTTAATTTCTATATCTTGTTTAATAGAACTTGGATATTGTATTTATTTTTTGATTAATGAAGCATTCATTTTGAAAGAGGGTGTCAATATTTGTTCTGCTAAATTGAAAAATGGCTTGTATGTACTGAAACCGAACAAAACTAAAGCATTTTTAAATCATGAGATGTTTAAGAATGTTAACACTCAAAATAAAAGGCAAAGGATTTCTCTAAACAATAATACCTATCTATGGCATCTTAGACTTGGTCATATTAATCTCAACCGGATTGAGAGACTCTCTAAGAATGGACTTCTAAATAAGTTAGAAGATGATTCTTTACCTCCTTGCGAATCTTGCTTGGAAGGTAAAATGACCAAGCGACCTTTTACTGGAAAAGGTTACAGAGCCGTAGAGCCCCTAGAAATTGTGCATTCGAATCTTTGTGGTCCAGTGAATGTCAAAGCTCGAGGAGGGTACGGATATTTCATCTCTTTCATAGATGATTATTCGATGTATGGTTATCTATACCTAATGCATCACAAGTATAAGGCTGAAGTAGAGAATGCATTAGGAAAAACCATTAAAACGCTTCGATCCGATCGAGGTGGAGAGTATATGGATTTGAGATTCCAGGAATATATGATGGAACATGAAATTAAATCTCAACTCTCAGCACCTAAAACACCACAGCAAAATGGTGCGTCAGAAAGGAGAAATAGAACCTTGTTAGACGTGGTTCGTTCTATGATGAGCTATGCTCAGTTGCCTGCCTCGTTTTGGGGATACGCAGTAGAGACTGCAGTTCAAATCTTGAATAGTGTTCCATCAAAAAGTGTTTCGAAAACACCTTTTGAACTATGGAAGGGGCGTAAACCTAGTTTACAACACTTGAGATTTGGGGTTGTCCTAAGCACACGTGCTTGTGACAAACCCAAAGAAAGCTGGAACCTCGTTCAAGATTGTGCCAATTTGTTGGCTATCCCAAAGAAACGAGAGGTGGTTTTTTCTACGACCCACAAGAAAACAAGGTGATTGTATCGACAAACGAAGCTACTCATGAACCAACAAGAGTTGTTGATCAAGATGGACCTTCATCAAGAGTTGATGAAAGAGCCAGCACCTCAAGTCAGTATCGTGCTTCTCAATCGTTGGGAATGCCTCGACCTTGATGGGAGAGTTGTTTCCCAACTTTGACCGCTACCAGGTTTATTTGAAACTCAAGTTGTCATACCGATGATGACGTAGAAGATCCATTGTCTTATAAGCGGGCAATGAATGGCGAGACAAGGACCAATGGATCAAAGCCATGAACCTTGAAATGGAGTCAATGGACTTCCAATTCGGTATGGGAACTTGTAGACCAACTTTGAAGGGTTAGACCCATTGGGTGTAAATGGATCTATAAGAGAAGAGAGAGATGCAGGAAAAGTCACAGACCTTTAAGGCTAGACTTGTAGCAAAGGGTTTTACCAAAAGGAAGGAGTTGACTATGAAGAGACTTTTCCCTTGTTTCTATGTTTGAAGTCAATAAGGATACTCTTGTCCATAGCGCATTTTATGATTATGAAATTTGACAAATGGGCGTCAAGATCGCCTTTTTGAATGGTAATTTTGACGAGAGCATCTATATGTCTCAGCCCGAAGGGTTCATAGCCCAAGTTCAAGAGCAAAAAGTTTGCAAGTTCAATCGATCCATTTATGGGTTGAAACAAGCGTCAAGATCTTGGAATATAAGATTTGACATCGCGATCAAGATCTTACGGCTTTGACCAAAACGTTGATGAGCCTTGTGTTTACAAGAGGATCATCAACGACAAAGTAGATTTGTTAGTAATTTATGTGGATGATATCCTACTCATTGGGAATGATGTAGGATACCATACTAACATAAAGAATTGGTTGGCGACCCAATTCCAAATGAAAGATTTGGGAGAGGCACAATATGTTCTTGGGATTGAGATCTTCAGAATCGCAAGAAACGTAACGCTATGCTCGTCTCAAGCGTCTTATATCGACAAAATGTTGTCCAAATATTCGATGCGAGAATTCCAAGAGGGCTTATTACCCTTGGGCATGGAGTTCATCTCATCTGAGAGCAGTGTCCCAAGACACCTCAAGAAGTTGAGGATATGAGACATATTCCCTATGCCTTCACAGTAGGTAGCTTAATGTATGTTATGCTATGCACGAGGCGGACATTTGTTATGCGATGGGAATAGTCGGTAGGTACAAGTCAATCGAGGTTAGACCCATCGACAACGATTAAAAATATGCTCAGTATCTAAGGAGAGCGAGGACTATATGCTTGTGTATGGGTCGAGGATTTAATCCTTCATCGATACATCGATTCGATTTTCAGATCGATAAAGATTCTTGAAATCCACATCGGGATCGATTTTCACACTTTACGGGAGAGCTATAGTATGGCGAAGCATCAGCAGAGATGCATCGCCGACTCCACAATGGGAGGTTGAGTATGTCGCCGCTGCAGAAAGCTAAAAAAGAGGTTGTTTGGCTATGAAATTTCATCGATTTGGAAGTTTTTCCAAATATGAAATCTCCATCACCTATATACAAGACACTTGGTGCAGTGCGGTAGCCAATTCGAAGGAACCTCGCAACCATAAGCGAGGTAAACACATCGAGAGGAAGTATCACTTGATATGAGAAATAGTGCAACGAGGAGATGTGTGATCCACGAAGATCGCTTGGAGCACAATATTGCTGATCCGTTTACAAAGACTCTCACGACTAACGTGTTGAGGGTCATCCGGAAAGTGCAGGTTCCGCGAGATATGTACATCGGCTAATCTAGGGCAAGTAGGAGATATGTAATGGGGTATATGGATTCCCCAGTTTATTGTATTTATATCTCAGTAACCCTTTTTTTAGATTATGTTGTATTTCACTAGAGTTTTAGTTCAAGTGGGAGTTTGTTGGGATTTGTGCCTAAAACTCGAAGTTTGTAATTATGTTCTAATTATCGTAATAAAGTGTTATTATTTCAATAAAGTTTTATTGGTCGTTATCTACAGTTTTCCTTTATCTAAACCCTAAATTCAATAAACTAAACATCAAGGTTGTTAAATGAATCTCTAATCGAATGTAATGTACATAAAAAGGATCTCGGTCGAGAGATACATCCTAAAGGGTCTATAGTTAGGGGATAAGGTTTGGGTACCTTACCCTGGTAACACATTAGGATCACAGTATTTGTATCAAATACAAAGTGGGCCATATCCATAGTTTTACCAGGGTAAGGTACCCAAACCTTATCCCCTAACTATAGACCCTTTAGGTTGTATAACGAACCGAGATCCTTTTTATGTACATTACATTCAGTTAAAGATTCATTTAACAACCTTGGATGTTTAGTTTAATGGATTTAGGGGTTCAAATAAAGGCAAAGTCGTAGATAGCGAACAATAACACTTTATTGAAATAATAACACTTTATTGCATTAATTAGAACATAATTACAAACTACGAGTTTTAGGGCATAAATCCCAACAAACTCCCACTTGAACTAAAACTCTAGTGGGGTACATCGAGAATCTAAAGCAAAGAGAAATACAATAAACTGGGGCATCCATATACCCCATTACATATCTCCCACTTGCCCTTGATTAGCCTATGTACATATCTCGTAGACCCAGACTTTCCAGATGACCCTCGAACACTTTAGCCGTGAGAGTCTTTGTAAACGGATCAGCAATATTGTGCTCCGAAGCGATCTTCGTGACTGTCACATCTCCTCGTTGCACTATCTCTCTTATCAGGTGATACTTCCTCTCGATGTGCTTACCTTGCTTATGGCTGCGAGGTTCCTTCGAATTGGCTACCGCAACACTATTGTCACAGTATAAGGTGATGAAAGATTCCATATTTGGAACAACTTCCAAATCAGTAAGGAATTTCCTTAGCCAAACATCCTCCTTAGCTACTTTACAAGCAGCGACATACTCAGCCTCCATTTTGGAGTCAGCGATGCATCCTTGCTTCATGTTTCGCCATACTATAGCTCCCCCGTTAAGGGTGAAAACTGATCCCGATGTGGATTTCCGAGAATCCTTATCGGCCCGAAAAATCGAATCAGTGTATCCAGAAGAGATCGATCTTAGACCCATACACAAGCATATAGTCCTCGTTCTCCTTAGATACTGAGGATATTTTTTTTAGCTCGTCGCTGGTCTAACCTTGATTGGACTGGTACCTCACCGACTATTCCCACCGCAAAACTAATGTCCGCCTGCGCATAGCATAGCATACATTAAGCTACCTGCTCGCAGAGGCATAGGGAATATGTGTCATATCCTCAACTTCTTGAGGTGTCTTGGGACACTGTTCCCTTGACATATGAACTCCGTGCCTGAAGGGTAATAAGCCCCTCTTGGAATTCTGCATCGAATATCTGGACAACATTTTATCGATATAAGACGCTTGAGACAATGCTAGCGTTCTGTTCTTGCGATTCCTAAAGATCTGAATCCCAAGAACATACTGCGCCTCTCCCAAATCTTTCATTTGGAATTGGGTCGCTAGCCAATTCTTTATGTCAGTTAGGTATCCTACATCATTCACAATGAGTAGGATATCATCCACAAAAAGTACTAACATAGCTACTTTGTCGTTGACGATCCTCTAGTAAACACAAGGCTCGTTATCGTTTTGGTCAAAGCCGTAAGACTTGATCGCAGTATCAAATCATATATTCAAGGATCTTGATGCTTGTTTTAATCCATAAATGGATCGATTAAGCTTGCAAACTTTTTGCTCCTGACCTCGTGCTATGAACCATTCGGGCTGAGATATATAGATGCTCTCGTCAAGATTACCATTAAAAAAGGCAGTCTTGACGTCCATTTGCCAAATTTTATAATCATAAAACGCGGCTATGGACAAGAGTATCCTTATAGACTTCAGCATAGCAACAAGGGAAGAAGTTTCTTCATAGTCAACTCCTTCCCTTTGGGTAAAACCCTTTGCTACAAGTCTAGCCTTAAAGGTCCGTACACTTTCCTACCGCTGCATCTCTCTCTTCTCTTATAGGTCCACTTACGCCCCTATGGGTCTAACCCCTTCAGGTTGGTCTACAAGTTCCCATACTGAATTGAAGTCCATTGACTCCATTTCAAGGTCCATGGCTTTGATCCATTGGTCCTTGTCTACGTCATTCATTGCCTGTTTATAAGACAATGGATCTTTTACGTCGTCATCAGGTATGACAACTTGAGTTTCAGCTAAACCCAAGTAGCGGTCAGGTTGGGAAACAACCCTCCCACTTTGTCGAGACATTCCCAACGATTGAGAAGGACGAGACTGACTTGAGGTGCTGACTCCTCCATCAACTCTTGATGAAGGTCCAGCTTGATCAACAACTCTTGTTGGTTCATGTGTAGCTTCATTTAGTACCAATTTACTACGCTATTTATGGTTTCTCATGTGATCTTCCTCCAAGAACGTGGCGTTTGTCAATACAATCACCTTATTTTCTTGTGGGTTGTAGAAAAGACCACCTCTCGTTTCTTTGGGATAGCCAACAAATTGGCACAATCTTGAACGAGGTTCCAGTTTCTTTTGGTTTGTCACGAGCACGTGTGCTGGACATCCCCAAATCCTGAAGTGTTGTAAACTAGGTTTACGTCCCTTCCAAAGTTCAAAAGGTGTTTCTGAAAAACGTTTTGACGGAACACTGTTAAAGATTTGAACTGCAGTCTTTACTGCGTATCCCCAAAACGAGGCAGGCAATTGAGCATAGCTCATCATAGAACGAACCATGTCTAACAAGGTTCTATTTCTCCTTTCTGACACACCATTTTGTTGTGGTTTATTAGGTGGAGAGAGTTGAGATTTAATTCCATGTTCTATCATATAGTCCTGGAATCTCAAATCCATGTACTCTCCACCTCGATCTGATCGAAGTGTTTTAATGGTTTTTCCTAATGCATTCTCTACTTCATCCTTATACTCTTTGAACTTTTCAAGAGCTTCAGACTTGTGATGCATTAGGTATAGATAACCATACCCCGAATAATCATCTATGAAAGCGATGAAGTATTCAAACCCTTCTCGAGCTTTAACATTCACCGGATCACAAAGATCCGAATGCACAAGTTCTAGGGGCTCTACGGCTCTATAACCTTTTCTAGTAAAAGGTCGTTTGGTCATTTTACCTTCCAAGAAAGACTCGCAAGGCAGTAAAGAATCATCTTCTAACTTGTTTAGAAGTCCATTCTTAGAAAGTCTCCCAATCCGGTTGAGATTAATATGACCAAGTCTAATATGCCACAGATAGGTATTATTATTTGGAGAAATTCTTTGCCTTTTATTTTGAGTGTTAGCATTCTTAAACATCTTTTGATTTAAAATTGCTTTGGTTTTATTAGCCAAGACGCATGCAAGCCATTTTTCAATTTAGCAGAACAAATATTGACACCCTCTTTCAAAATGAACGCTTCATTGATTGAAAAAGAAATACAATAACCAAGTTCTATTAAACAAGAGATAGAAATTAAGTTCCTTTTAAGCTTAGGAACTATATACATATTTTTTAAAGAAATAAATCTATCTCTGAAAAATAACTTGGCATCTCCCACTGCACGAGCTGAGACGACGTCTCCCGTTCCGACCCTGAGCGTCATCTCACACTCTTCGAGCTCCTTAAAGGAACTAGTTTCCTGAAATGAAGAGCAAACATGATTAGTGGCTCCTGAATCAAGTATCCAGGTTAAATAATAATTTTCCACTAAACAAGTTTCAAGAACAAGTAAATCTAATTTACCTTTCTTCTCTTTGAGCTCAGCAAGGTATTTTGGGCAGTTTCTCTTCCAGTACCCATCCATGTTGTAGTGGAAACACTTTCCTTTATATGCAAGCTTGGCTTTTCCCTTGCCTTTTTCAGCAGCAGATGTCTTCCTTTTCCCTCCTATTTTCTACTTTTGGGTCTTCTTATGCCCAGAACAAGAGTTACAAGACTTAGTCCCAGAGGATGAACCCTTCTAGAACCTTCTAGAATGGGCAAACAGATTTGCCTCTCCATCAGCCTGTCCCTTATTCTTCATAAGAGACTGGAAAGTCTGTAGTTCATTAAGGAGAGTAGTCAGGTTATACTTGTTGGGATTTTTGTCCTAATCACGTGTTTGTAATATATTGTTTGAAATTAATAAGAGTTATTCATTTCATCACTTTGTGTCTCGCAATATTTATAAACTTTTCCAATAAACTAAGCTCCGGTCATATTGAATTTGAGAGAACTAAAATTTGTAACGGTGGGGAGTTGACACACCAGGGAGGATCACGTTCGAGTTAATGACCCGAACGGTCTATAGTATATGGATAGGGTTGGAGACCTAATCCTGGATACACTGTGGATGCGACCTGCTTTGTATTAGATACAAACGAGGTGATCTGACTCGTTCATGTGGTTGACATGCGAGTGGGGGCATCCTTTGCAATGAGATTGTACAAGACCGGATCGTGAATTATTTGACCTACTAATGTAACACGGTTGACAGTAAGGACTAATAACTTCGTAGATGACCATTAGTGACTCGACCTGAATCTTGAGCGTGTTACGGACTCGTCCATGGAAGTCCGACTTTTGACTAGTATGTGGGTGAGGGTGGTCACGATTACTCGCCCAATATGCCTATCTTCTCAAGAAACGAGAATCAAGTAGGAGCTGGGAACTTAACTACGCGAGATGGAATTCACTGCGTTCCCGCCTTTAGGGAAACTAGAGGGGTTGTTCCCTTAAGTCTTTGTCTCCGTGGCTTCGACAACAGGCGCCCACCTTCTCACTGGCCCGAGAAGGGTGTGTATGGTTGGACCATCACAATATGTTGTTCATTAAAGGAGTAGTGGGGATTTAAGGAACAAGAGGTAGACACAGGGGTAAAACAATAATTTGACCCAGCCGTGTCTACGAACAACCTGTGAAGGGTCGACTCATGGGCATTGGTTATATTAGTGGACACGTAATATTCTGCAATGACGGGAGTGCAGCTACGGGCTATAGTGGAGTGTTACCGTAGCTAATGAATGTTGATTAACCGAGTCAAAGAGTTTGACAGGTTAATCTCGAATCATTGGAGACCGTCACTGTAGGTCCATTAGGTCCCTCGGTTGGCTCCATCTGGGTTAAAAAAAGGGTTAATATTTTGGTATGAAATTGAAGTGTTCAATTTCACTTTAAGGGCATTTATGTCATTTATATGAGATATAGATGATATAATATATAGTTTAATGTGAATGAGATTCATAATAAACTATAGGTTAGCCTAATTGTTAATTAGGGATAATTGGAGAAATTAATTGAGAGAAATTAAATTGGATGTGATTCAATTTAATTAATCAACAATTATTGCAAATGAGATTTGCAATATGAGATATGAGATATCTTATATTATTTGGTTAAGAAAAAAAGATTTGCATAACCTATGGTTGTGGTAAAGTGGTAATAATGTGGAGATTTTAACTCCATCATTCCACTATATAATCCCTTCTTGCAAGAAGGAATGTAACCATTCTCTCATTTTTTTTTATTTTCATCAAAGAAGAGAAGAAGAATTCTCTCTACTCACTCTCAATTCTCCTCCCCTCCAAAACACTAAAGTTCCCACAAAACATCCCATTTCCAAAAGAGAACAACCGAGACTCCAAGTGGGGGTGATCGGGTTTCGTTCGTGGGAAGAGTTCGTGGAGATCGAGAAGCACGAAGAATTCGTGATCTGAGGAAAAAACCTTGAAGAGAGTCTTCAACAAGTAAGTATCTCTAAACTTGCTGTTTTTCTTCCTTTTCCAGCATGTTTAGCCTAGATCTTTAGTAGATCGTTTTAACAAAACCAAGTTGCGTAATGATACCATGACGATTCGATCGTCTTCCGCTGCGCGGAGATTCTCATTCCCTTGAATACTCTATCTTGTTCATCACCGCATTGCTGCGGAATTGCAGGAAACTCTTCGGAAGAGATTCCAGGATGAACGATACCTGACTCTGCTCGTCAATGACCGCTCCATTCATCTAAGCCACGTTGAAGTGGACCATCAGATCAAGAACGTGTTCTCTCACCGATGACCCCTCCTTCATACGGGAGTTATAAACATATTTGAGGGATTCGTGCCAAATCTGTCAAGACGGTTGTCCAAACATTTCCTGCAGTGAATTCATGATCTCACGAGCTGAGACCATGCCCTCGTACTTTTTGGTCAGAACTTCAGAAACACTAGCCAAAATGTAGACCTTGGCCTTATCATTAGCCTTGATCCAGTGGTCGTACGCCTCCTTAACAGATTGAGGAGCGTTACGAGCAGGAATCTGAGGACATTCCTCAGTTAGTACGAACCCAAGTTCGTCAACAACGAGAATCGTATTCAAGTTGGACTTCCACGGAGTAAAATTCTCACCAGTTAAACGGTCGCTTTTAAGTAAGGCTATTATTGAGGACAACATGCTGAAAATCCAAAATAGTTCTAATTAGTTATGCCTTTAAACCCATTGTAAAAACCAATCTAATTTAGTAAAATTATTAAAGAACCCTAGTGTTTAAACTAAAACCCACTGTTTAAGTTAAACCTTTAATTTTGCAACGATACTTCAAGGGTTTAGAACAAAAGCCTCCATCGGGCGGTCAGTCATTCCTCCCTTGAATTGAGACTTTCTCAACCAATTCCCACTACCAGAACATCTCATGTCCCAATGGTCCTTAGCTACAGTTTGTTTGGTCAAGGACTTGTTAACTAACTTAACTCATCCCGTAAATGTGACCCTACCATTTTCAGATCCAATAGGCCCGAGCCAACAGGCTACTGTTAAGAAAGACAACTGCTGGCAAACAACCTAAGAGACCCTATCCATTTCTGAAGTTCACGGTATTCCGATCCCTATAGTCAGGTCCTCCGTAGGGTTTGGCTGTTCCAGGACAACCTAGCAGGCGAACTACAGAAATCTTACGGTGCGACTTAATGGAGGAGACCGTAGGATACGTTGACACGCGTCCTGCTCCCATTTACTATGGATACTTCCCTCATTCACCTTGGTATTGAACCATGCAAATACATACCGTAGGGGGACGCACTATTGACGCCGCGTAACTGAGCATGGAACTCACGGTGTGAACTCTTGAGGACGTGAGAGTAAACTCGATGCGAACATCTCGTTTTCTCCCACTGAAGTTCCTAAAATTACGGTATGGATTTAACTTAGTTGGATTCTGGCTAAAAGAATCTATCTAAGTCTATGCCTATTATAACTGTTATAACTAGGTCTAAAACCTTATGTCTAAGTGAATGAAAATTTTAATTACCTAGAGATAAAACAGAACTGAGGTTAATTCAACTCAGGTTCCGGTCGAGTTCGTGTAGGAGGTGTTAGTTGCAGTCGCACTTAAGTATCCCCAACCTTAGACAGAACTTCACCGGTAGAGTTCCCTTATAACCAAAGTCCTAAAGTCCTACTATATTTTAAACTATTTAAAATATTACGTAAGACTTGTTTCTAATCCTATTAGAAATTGAAACTTAGGTCTAAGTTAATTTTAAACGATTTAAAACTAATTAAATTTAACCCAAGTTCCTATGTTTGCATGCATTTCTTTATTATAGGTTATGGTTTCTAAAACCCCTTTAATTTATAACTTTTATAAATTTTAATAATTAACCTATGATAAAGAAACTATATTATAAATCCAACAATCAATATTCAAATTGGAATTATAAAAGAAATTCAACTACTTGAATTATAAAATTACTTAAACAAAATAACATTTATTTTAAACTAAGTAATTTCATGCTCCATGCAATTTATTTTTCATATAATCTAATTATAACACTTATAATTAATTACTCATGAAAAAATAAATTAGTCATGCATTCAACCATATTCATATAACATTTATATAAATAAAATGCATGAACATGCTTATCCTAAGGTGGGAATAATCTAAATGACATTCATATAGATAAAAAGCTGTAAAACTGGAATAATTTGGCCCCTAAAGTGCAAAAAAAATAAATTACATTAATTTATTTCATGAAACCGGTCCAAAAACACCCTGAACCAGCCTTCAACCACTCGAACCAGACCAAAACAAATGAAACAACCGAACCGGTCTGCTGCTGCTGGAATGCCCCACGGCGTTGCAACGCTGAGGCAAGCGTTGCAACGCCCGCTTCGTCGTCTTGCGCGCCTGGTATCGGGATGGCTTTGCATGAGGGCCAGCGTTGCAACGCCGCTGACCCCTTGAGCGCCCGCGTCGATAGGGAGCGCTGGCGTTGCGACGCTGTTCTTCAGCGTTGCAACGCTACTACTTCGGCAATAGCAGAAACTCACGAACACAGCAGCTTCGTTCTTCAATTTCTCCTTCGATTCTCCACCGAATTGCATGAAACTTGTCTCGAACGACTCGTAACTAAATTACAGACTCAATTTTGCACTTTTTGCCCAAAACTGCAGGGGCCTTTACATACAATTTGATCAAAATCAAAGGTAAACTATGACCAACTCGTAGATAGCGAACAATAACACTTTATTGAAATAATAACACTTTATTACATTAATTAGAACATAAATACAAACTACGCATTTTAGGGCATAAATCCCAACAAGATCGACTCAACTTGAGCCGACCAAGCCGAGATGAATTGGTTCGATCGGTCAGGTTTCTCTCTCCCGCTCCTACATGTTCCATACAATGGATCAGAATCCTATAAAACCTAATCCAATTAGGTTTAGGAAAAGACCTCTCATATAAGTACCTCATTATAACTCCATTGGAGGTAACTCATTCTTAGTCTTCATACTTCACAAACTTTCTAATGAAGGGAATGAGAATCCCCGCGCAGCGGAAGACGATCGAATCGTCGAGGTATCGTTATGTGATTCGTTTTCTTAAAATTAAACTATGTAATAGTATTAAGCTAAACATGCTATTGAGAAAGAAAAAAAAAACAGTAAGTTAGAACCACTTACTTGTTGAAGACCGTCTTCAAGATTCCTTCCTCCGATCACGAACTCTTCGTGTTCTCGTTCTCAATGATCTCGATCTCCTCACACGAAAAACAAACCGGACACCTCCACTTTGTTAATCGGTTGTTCTACTTTTTGAAGAAGGAGAATGGTGGGATTCTTCTTTTAGTGTAGGGATGAGAGTTTGAGAGAGAATTCAATTTGATTTTTTTTTTTTAGAGAAAATCCAAAAATGAGCAAATGCTTAATGAACCCTTCTTTCAAAGGGGCTTATATAATGTTGATAGGTGGAGTTGAAATCTTCACCTATTTACCATTTTACCACAACCATAGGTTATGCAAATCATATTTGCATAACCACATATAATAAGATATCTCATATCTCATTTTACAAATCACATTTGTATAATTGTAGATTTTTTAATTGAATCACATTCAATTTAATTTCTCTCAATCTAATTTTTCCAAGTTAGCCCTAATTCAACAATTAGGCTAACCTATAGTTTATTATGAACCTCATTCACATTAAACTATATAATATATCATTCAGCCAACCGAGTGACCTAATGGACACACAGTGACGAGCTCCAATGATCCGAGATTAACCTGTAACACTCTTTGACAAAGTTAATCAACATTCATTAGCTACGGTAATACTCCACTAAAGCCCGTAGCTGCACTCCCATCAGTGTTAGACAAGTTGTGTCCACTGATATAACCAATGCCCATGAGTCGACCCTTCACAGGTTGTTCGTAAACACTACTAGGTAAAATTACCGTTTTACCCATGTGTCTACTTCTTGCTCCTTAAGTCCTCACTGTTCCTCTAAGGAACTACAACGTTGTAATGGTCCAACCATACACAACACCCTTCTCGGGCCAATGAGAGGGTGGGTGCTCATTGTCCAAGCCCTGGAGACAACACATAAGGGAACATTCCCTCTAGTTTCCCTAAAGGCGGGAACGAGTGAATTCCATCTCGCGTAGTTAGGTTCCCAGCTCCCTACTTAGTCTGTCCCTGAGAAGATAGGCATATTGGGCGAGTAAATCGTGACCACCCTCACCCGTACTAGTCAAAGGATGGACCCCACGGATGTGGAGTCCGTAACACGCTCAAGATTCAGGTCGAGTCACTAATGGTCATCTACGAAGTTATTAGTCCCTACTGTCAACGGTCTTACATCAGTAGGTCTAATAATTCATGGTTTGGTCTTGTACAATCCCATTGCACAGGATGCCCCCACTCGCATGTCAGCCACATGAATGAGTCTGATCACCTGATTTGTAACAAATACAAATCGTGCCGCATCCATAGTGTATCAAGGATTAGGTCTCCAACCCCATCCGTATATTGTACACCGTTCGGGTCATTAACTCGAACGTGATCCTCCCTGTGTGTCCACTACACACCGTTCAAGTTCAAGTTCTCTCATATATTCAATGACCTTGGAGCTTAGTTTATTGGACAAAGTTTGTAAAAATTTGCGAGACACAATGTGATGAAATGAATAACTCTTATTAATTTCAAATAGTAAATTACAAACAATACGAGATTAGGACATACATCCCAACAACTACACTATTTTTCCTCTCTTACTTAAGAATCAGAGTGGTTGTGGCAAGCAACACACCACTGTGGAAGTTTTCTTTGTTTTTCAGGCCACATATTTTTTCTCACATCTACAAATTCACTGTTGGCCTCACGTGCAAATCAGGTATGTTTTTCTTTCCCACATTTATGCATCAACAGTCGTTGTCAAAATCCATACAAGGTAACACACCTGACCTTCACGTGACCACAACTATAAAATTTGTATTCATGTGAGAAGAATATGACCTGCAAAACAAGAGAAACATGCATATCGACATAACACTTGGCACATAGACTCGGATGCTTAAGTTAGTGGGAATTTTAGAGTGTACCAAAGTACATAATAGAGAATGAGGGGCTAAGTTGAACTCCTTGTCTTTGAGTCTTCATGACCTATTATTAGGATCTTTGACTTTCATATTCCTTTTCAGATAAAGATTTAAATAGATTTTCCTTCCTATCTAGACATGAGATTAAAAAAGGTTAATCTTATCTATCAAGATTGACTTTGTAATTTAGATTTATCTTCTTGGTCCAATTTCACCCATATCATTAGCTCACACTCTCTAGTTGGAGTTCATAGTGTGTGAGCGTAAATTATGAGGTCCAATTTGAGAGTATAATCCTTTTGTCGGTTTTTAATATAACATTCCTGAGTGCTCTACAGTCTTGTTTCGAATTATCCTTTAGGATTTGCAGGTTAAACCCCATGCGGATAGACTCAGTCTTCCATAGGTCTAAGATTCTCCTCTAGGGGGATAAAGATTGATTCCACGAGAGAAAATTTTAAGTACACAAAGTTATACTTCAGATTATCCTTAAGATTAGAAGGTCAAATCCCGTGAGGTTGGATTTAGTCTTCCATAGGACTAAGATTCTCTTATAGGAAGCTGGAGAACGATTCTACTAGAGAAAATTTTTAGAGCTCCAAAGTCTTGCTTTGGATTATCGTTAGGATTTGCAGGTCGAACCCTGTGAGGTTGGACTCAGTCTTTCATAGGTCTAAAATTCTCCTTTGGGAAGGTGATTGGAGAAAATTTTAGGTTTAGAGCCTTTCGCTTAGAAAGATAAATATCAATTTCTTGGAAGGTTATTTCTCTTAGAAAGATGAGATCGATTTCTAGAGAGTATATTTTTTATAATCCTCTCCTAGAAAGATAAAAATCAATTTCTAGACAGGTCATTTTTCTTCCGATATCAAGTGATGTTCCGTTTGTAGCTTACTGATCTCTTGTGGCCATCAATAAAATTCACCTCGACCTACTCTGCATTTTTTGATTTCTAGGTTGCTTTTCTACTCCTTGGTACTTTTTTGTTAGGTAGGAAAACATATCCCCTAAGTTATATGTAATGCCCCAGGCCCTAAATTTGGACTAGGATTCGAAATCCAGATTCGACACTCGACGACCCTTACATTCTCCTGCATCCTTGCAACCAAACCATGTTACCATACTAGTCTTGAGTTGCTTATGATAGTGAAGACTGTTGGGTTTTATGTCCTAAAACTCGTGGTTTTGTAAATTGAATGTATATTCTATTTTGCAATAAAGTTGCTATTGAGATTCATTCAGTAAGCCTTCCATTTAGATTTGCATGGGTGAGAGTGTCCTGAGATTGCTGACTCAATAAGCCTTCCATTTCAGGGATAAGTCTGGGTAGATAGCAGAGAACATAGTTCTGTAAGATGGAATTCACTCATACCCGCTTTAGGGATTAGTAGAGAGGTTGTTCCCTTAAGTGCTGACTCCGAGTCTTGAACAAAGGGTCCATCCATCTCATTAGCCTGAGAGGGATTCGGTTTCCTGGTTGGACCACAAACCTAAAGGGAATCGAATCCCGCAGCGGAAACGATTGTGAATCGCGCGTTTTTAATTTCGTTACAAAGATTACATTCAAGAACAATTCTATCTAGATTAAGCATATAATAACAATATGGACAACGAGATATTACCTTTAAAGAACCTTTCTTCAAGTGCTACTTCTCCCATGACCACGATCTCAGCAACACGAACCCGCACGTTTACCAACACTACCACCGGATCTTGTCCGTTGTTCTCTAGGTGAGGGAGGAAGGTGGGTTCCCTTTAGGTGAGATGAGGTGTTTTGTGAAAAACTAGTTGAAACTTTTTCCAACACTATGTGGGAGAATTCTCTAGGGCTTCTTCAAAGAGATGGAATCACTTGCCTAACCTAGTTGCATCTCATGCAACTATATATATAGGGAAATAGGATGGAAATTACCATCCTATCCCTCTTATATTCTCCCACTATTATATGGTTTATATGTGAATCTAATTCACATTAAAACCATATATTATATCGATTATATCATATATAATTGATATAACACAACATGTATGAAATTGAACACTTCAATTTCATTCATAACTTTATACCCTCAATATTACCATGTTGAGCCAACAGAGGGACCTAATGGACCTACAGTTCATGAGCTCCAATGATGTGAAATTAACTGATCAAACTCTTTGATCCAGTTAATCAATATTCATTAACTACAAGTCACTCCACTATAGACTTGTAGTTGCACTCTCCTCACTGTAGATTATATTGCGTCCACTGATATAATCATTACCCATGAGTCGACACTTCACAGGTTGCTCTTAATCACAACTGGGTCAAATTATCGTTTTACCCCTGTGTGTCCACTGATAAAAGGACGTTTGGTCATCTTTTCCTCAAGGCATGACTAACACACCGGCAAAGAGTTTTCTTCCAACTCGTTTAGAAGTCCACTCTTCACTAGTTTCTCAATCCTATTGAGATTAATGTGGCCTAACCGTAGATGCCAAAGATGGACATTTTCTTTAGGAGAAACTTTCACTTTCTTAGTTCGTGTTTTTGCAGTTTTAAACAATTAAGTATTCAAAACACTTTTGACCGAATTAGGTTTCAAAACATACCGATTATGCTCAAGTGAAGCAGAACAAATAAGATTACCATTTCTGGAAATAAACGCTTTATTACCATGGAATGAAACGGAAATACACTGTTCTAAAAGACAGGAAATAGAAACTAGGGTTCTAGTAAACCCTGGAACTATGTACAAATTGTCCAACAAAATGTTGTTCCTGCCAAAATGTAGCTTCACCGTGTCGATCGTTGTAGCAGAGACAAGCTCCTCGGATCCAACCTGTAGAGTCACCTCACCCTCTCGCAGTTGCGCCAGAATCAATCCACGAAAGAAGAACAAACATGGTTAGTGGCGCGAATCCAATATCCAGCAGAGTCACTACTCTCCACTAAACAAGTTTATGTCACAAGTAAATCACATTTACCTTGATTCTTCCTCTCGACCAGGAATTTGGGACAGTTCCTCTTCCAGTGTCCGCCCCCATTGCAATGGAAACACTTTCCTTTCTCTGCAACGTCCTTGACCTTCTTACCCTTGTGGGTGGCAGCTCGGTTAGTTTTACCCTCTTCATCCTCTTCTTCCCTTTCAAAGCGTGAAGAGAGCGCGAGTTTTCCCGCAGGTCGAACCCCGTGATAAGACCGTGAGGCAAAATTTGCCTCAGATTTCGATGCCTTGACCTGTTCAAGGACTTGAAATTGTAGCTCATTGAGAGGAGGGTAGTCGAGTGTAGCTAATTTTGTTCATAACAAACATTGCTCTTAAACCGAAAGAAACTCTTGGAAGAGTCTCCAGAATAAAACTGACTTGGCTCGACTCATCGATCGAAGCCCCGTTCGTCTCAGCCAGATTAAAGTGGGTGATCATGTCTAGAACATGTTCACGGACAGACGACCCCTCTATCATCCGTGCGTTGAAGACGTATTTGAGCGAGTCATGCCGGACCTGAAAGGACTTTTGTCCAAACATATCCTGCAAGGACTCCATGATCTCATTGGCGGTGACCATCAGCTCATGCTTCTTTGCCAAAACATCAGACATGATGGCAATGATGTAGACCGTGTCCTTTTCATTGGCCCTAATCCATCGATCGTATGCATTGCGAACACTTCGCGACGCAGTCGAGCCCAGCATCTGAGGACACTCCTCAGACAACACGAACTTAATGTCCTCAATTACCAAAATTGTGTTAATGTTGTTTTTCCAACTTTGGTAATTATCTCCCACTAATTTATCAGGCGCGAGTAGAGCTATTATTGCGCTAGACATGTTTTAAGCTGAAAAAATTAAGAAAACTTTGTGTTAGTCTCGCAAAAACCTTTTGAAAACCAATCAAGTTTTAGCAAAATTGTTTCATGATCCCTAGGTCATTGAAAATTTTGCAATGATATCCTAAAGGTTAAGAGTGACCGCCACCGAAGGGTAAACATAACACTCCTCCAAGACGAGACTTTCTCGATCAGACCCTAATCCCAGAATAACTCTTATTCCATCACGCGTCCAATTACCATTGTTCGGTCGAATTCATTAACACTTAAAGAATTCTGTGAGTGTCACCCTCGATCTTTAAGTTTCCAAGCATTCGTCCAAACAATACCCTCCGCAGGGTGAGCCAAGAAGGAAAACCAACCAGGAAACTGTATCCCTTTCAAAAATTCATGGTGTTCCGACTCCCATGATCAGGCCCTCCGAAGGGAATGTCTGGTCCAGGCCAAACTAGCAGGCGGATCATAGGCGTCTCACGGTATGAATCGAAAGAAGAGACCGTGGGTCTCGTTTTCACAAGTCCCTCTCCCACTCACTATAAGTACTCTCTCCATCCACGATGATATTGACCTATGCAAATGCCATATTAAGGGGGACGGTCCCATTTGCGCCACCAGGTCGAGTATAGATCTCACGGTGCGGACTTAAAGGAGATTTGTGGTTGGAAAGTCAAATGTATCTCATACACTTTATTTACTCCCACTCAGCACTTTAATTTTAATAGGGATTGACCTAGATAAACCGGCTAAAATTTACCTAAGCCTACCAATATAACTCTTATATGGTATTAACCTAAGTCTATAATCACATTATAACTTAGGTCTATGTGAGTAAATTAAAACACTTTTAATTAGCGGCACTCACGATAAGTATAATCTAAGAATCTCCGGATCGAATTCACTCCTGTGTCGGTTTCGTGTAGGGGTGTTCGCAAGCGTCAACGTAAATAATTGATTTTTAGACAAAACCTTCCTTAGACAGAGTTACTAATCAGTCTCCATTCATAGACTAAACTTTTATTTCCCTAATTTCTAATCTCATTAGAAAATAGAAAACCTAAGTCTAATTATTCAAGTTCTAAACTCTTTAAAACTAATAATTAACTTAGGTTGCATGCATTTCTATGTTATAGTGCTTGATCATTCATCAAATGAATACCTATATACTATAACATAATATAATTCATCACATGAATATAAATGCATGAGCATACTTTAATCTAAAAAATATAACACTTATATTAATTAAATTAAACATGCATTTAATTATATTATAACTCTTATAATATAACCTATCATGCAAACTATATATTATAACTCTTATAATATAAATGATGCATGAAATGTTTAACCTAAGGTGGGATTTTAAAACTATATGACATACCATATGCACATAGAATTTAATTAAATCATACATCTCATGCATAAAATAATTAAATAGCAAAAATGGATCGATATTTGGCAACTAGGGGCAATGATTTAATTAAATAACATTAATATAACTCTTATATTAATATAATTTAATGAAATAATTAAATAAATAAACAAAATACATTTTACATTAAATAAAATAATTAAAAAACCTAAAATAACTACCCCACTAAGCATGAAGCTCCCACTTCTCGCGAAACTGAAGCTTCAACCGCCCACTACGCGTGTGGCGTTGCAACGCCGTGGGCAGCGTTGCAACGTTGTTGCCTCCAGCGTCAAGGACAACGTGCTCCACGCCGTGGCGTTGCAACGCTACGCCTAGTGTTGCAACGCTGCTCTGAAGTAGGGCCTCCGTCCGCAAGGATAACGTTCAGATGCCGATGAATAGCGTCTCAACGCCATCGATAGAACAACAAACACCTTTGTTGTTCTTCACTGATTTTCGCCCGATGAACACCTTTGTTGTTCTTCACTTGACCTAAAGCTTGTGGAGTACTAAAACATTACAGTGATGTAAATACAATAAACTAGGGCATTTAAACCCTTTGTACAAAATACTCTCACTTGTCCTAGTTGGGGAAGACTTGTAAACCTAGCCCTTCTAGGTGACTCTCAAATACTTTAGCCGTGAGAGCCTTTGTAAAAGAATCAGCAACATTGGGCTCTGAGGCTATCTTCGTGACAATCACGTCTCCTCTATGCACGATCTCCCGGATGGGATGATACTTTCGCTCAATGTGCTTTCCCCTCTTTTGACTTCGGGGTTCCCTCGAATTTGCCACTGCACCATTGTTATCGCAATACAGTGTGATGGGCAAAATCATATTTGGAACAACTTCTAAATTTAGCATGAATTTCCTTAACCAAACGGCCTCTTTAGCTGCTTCACAAGCTGCTACATATTTGGCCTCCATGGTGGAATCTGCGATGCATCCTTGCTTGACGCTTCTCCATACTACAACTCCTCCGTTAAGAGTAAATACATACCCTGATGTAGATTTCCGAGAATCTTTATCAGTCTGAAAGTCAAAATCCGTGTATCTTGTAAGGATCAAATCCTTAGCCCCATACACAAGCATGTAATTCCTTGTTCTCCAAAGATACTTAAGGATTGTTTTAACCGATGTCCAGTGTTCAAGTCCTGGATTGGATTGATACCTACTCACCATTCCAATTGCAAAACAGATGTAAAGCCTAGTACACAACATGACGTACATCAGGCTCCCAATAGCTGATGCATAAGGAATCCGTCTCATATCCTCAACTCCTTGAGGTGTCTTAGGACATTGTTCCTTAGAAAAATGGACTCCATGTCTAAAAGGCAATAGGCCTTTTTTGGAGTCTTGCATCTTAAACCTTGACAACACTTTGTCGATGTAAGACGTCTGAGACAGGGCTAGTGTTTTATTCTTGCAGTTTCAGACAATCTGGATCCCAAGAATAAACTGTGCATTACCCAAATATTTCATTTGGAATTGCGTAGCTAGCCAATTTTTAATGTCAGTAAGATAACCTACATCATTCTCAATGAGTAGGATATCATCCACATAAAGAATTAGGAATGCGACAGAAGTATTGATGATTTTCTTGTAGACACAAGGTTCATCATCATTCTTGTCAAAACCATAAGATTTGATTGCCTCATCAAATCTTATATTCCAGGACCTAGAGGCTTGTTTCAGTCCATAAATTGACCTTTTAAGCCTGCAAACGTTTTGCTCTTGTCTTGGTTTAATGAACCCATTGGGATGTTCCATGTAGATGTTTTCTTCAAGATTGCCATTCAAAAAGGTCGTCTTGACATCCATTTGTCATACCTCATAGTCATAATATGCAGCAATGGCAAGTAGGATACGGATAGACTTTACCATAGCAACAGGTGAAAAGGTCTCCTCATAGTCAACCCCTTCAACCTGGGTATAACCCTTTGCTACTAGTCTAGTTTTGAAGGTTTGCACCTTCCCATCTACATCACGCTTTCTCTTGTAGATCCACTTACAACCTATAGGTTTTACCCCATCAGGCTTATCTACAAGATCCCAAACAGAATTGAAGTACATAGACTCAATTTCTTGGTCCATGGCTATGACCCATTTGTCCTTGTCTTTGTCAACCATCGCTTGATTATACGTCGATGGATCCTCACAGTCGTCATCCGATATAACAACTTGGGTTTTAGATAAACCCATGTAACGTTCAGGCTGTGTTACAACCCTCCCACTACGTCGAGGCATACTCAACTTTGAGATGCACTCTCTTGACTAGACAAGGTAGTATCAACAACTCTTGTTGACATACTAGTTTTATTAGCAACCTTTGCTATTGTTCCGTCTAACTTACTCAACACAATTTTACTTCTTGGTTTGTGGTCCCTTATGTGGTCCTCCTCTAAGAAAATGACATTTGTCGACACAAAAACCTTATCTTCCTTAGGATCATAGAATAAACCACATCTTGTTTCTTTTGGTTAACCTACGAATTGGCACAATTTTGAACGTGAATCCAACATGTTTGGATTTGTCACAAGCACACGTGTTGGACAACCCATAATTCTGAAATGACATAAACTACCTTTACGTCCTTTCCAATGTTCAAAAGGTCTTTCAGAACTACTTTTTGAGGGCACATTATTCAAAATGTATACTGCAGTCTCTACTGCGTAACCCCAAAATGAACTAGGGAGATGAGCATAACTCATCATTGATCGAGCCATGTCCAACAAGGTTCTATTTCTCCTTTCCGATACACCGTTTTGCTGTGGTGTGCTGGGAGCTCAGAGTTAGGATGTAATTCTATGTTCTTTCATATAGTTTTGGAATTTTAAATCCATGTACTCTCTACCTCGATCTGATCGAAGTGTTTTAATAGTTTTACCTTATTGATTTTCAACCTCAGTCTTGAATTCCTTGAACTTTTCAAGTGCTTCAAACTTGTGGTGCATTAGGTAAATATACCAAAATCTAGAATAATCATCTATAAAAGAGATGAAATATTCATATCCTCCCCTAGCTTTAACATTCATCAGACCACAAGGGTCTGAATGTATAAGCTCAAGAGGTTCTTTGGCTCTATAACCTTTTCCACTAAAAGGTCTTTTAGTCATTTTGCCTTCTAGGTAGGATTCACATACAGGTAAAGTATTTTCTTGTAACTCATTTAGAAGTTCATTCCTTACCAATCTCTCAATCCTATTGAGATTAATGTGACCCAATCTTAGATGCCAAAGATGAGCATTTTCTTCAGGAG
Organism: Trichosanthes cucumerina; assembly: GCA_036507285.1. Classification (NCBI taxonomy): domain Eukaryota; kingdom Viridiplantae; phylum Streptophyta; class Magnoliopsida; order Cucurbitales; family Cucurbitaceae; genus Trichosanthes; species Trichosanthes cucumerina. The sequence goes on along the minus strand of CM071841.1, from coordinate 17,411,805 downwards.
AAATTTTACGTTTCTTAGTTTGTGCGTTCGCAGTTTTAAATAATTCAGTGTTCAAAATCATTTTGACTGAATTAGGCCTTAAAACATACAACCCATTTTCTAATGAAGCTGAACATATTTCTATACCATTCTTCAAAATAAACACTTTATTGATAGAGAAGGAAACAAAAATACATTGTTCAATAAGGCAAGAAATTGAAATTAGATTTCTAGTAAACCTTGGTATCACTAATATATTGTCCAACAACATATATTTCTTGTCAAAATAAAGTTTTACGTGCCTACTGCTACAACTAGGACGACTTCTCCATTTCCAACTCGGAGCGTTATCTCTCATTTCTGTAGCTGCTTCAAGGAATCAATTCCCTGAAAAGAAGAGCAAACATGATTAGTGGTGTCTGAATCAAGTATCCAAAAAGTTTTATCATTATCCACTAAACAAGCTTCTAGGCAAAGTAAATCATATTTACCTTCCTTCTTCTTTTCTGCAATGTACTTCGGACAGTTCCGTTTCCAATACCCGTCTTCGTTGCAGTGGAAACACTTTCCTTTGTCAGCAACTTCTTTGACTTTCTTTCCCTTCTGGGCGGCAGCTTTGTCAGCTCATTTCCCTTTACCAACATTCTTCATGTTCTTCTTCTTTCCTTTCAGGTTAGAAGAAGATAAGGCCAATATTTTTGTCCCAGAGGTCGAACCTCTGTGATAACTCCTACTGGCAACATTTGCCTCACCTTTCGATCCCTGAATTTTCATCAAAGATTGAAAGGTCTGGAGTTCATTCAGAAGGGAGGTAAGGTTAAAAGTAAGCTTGTTCATAACACCACTACTTCTAAACTGCAGGAAACTATCTGGAAGAGTTTCTAGAATGAAGCTGACCTGGCTCGATTCATCGATGGAAGCACCATTCGACTCTGCGATATTGAAGTGCACCATCATATCAAGGACATGATCTCGAATAGATGTACCCTCTGGCATCCTTGAGTTGAATATGTACTTTAGGGCATTGTGTCGAGCCTGTGTGGACTGTTGTCCAAATATACCCTACACGAAATCCATGATTTCCTTGGCGGTTATCATGCCCTCATGCATCTTGGCTAACATGTCAGACATACTTGCCAGCATATAGACCTTGGCCTTATCATTGGCCTTGATCCATTGATCATATGCATCATGAACACTTCGTGACGCATTCGAGCCTGACACCTTAGGATACTCCTCAGTGAGCACAAACTTCAGATCATCCACTACCAATATAGTGTTGAGTTTGTTTTTCCAAGTCATTATATTCTCTTCGATTAACTTGTCCGCACCCAATAAGGAAATTATAGAGCTAGATATTTTTGCTGAAAAATTTACAAACAAACTTGTATGAGTTTCTTGCTATAACTCTAATCCAATCATGTTTTAGCTAATTATCAAATGATTCCTAGGTCATTTATAATTTGCAATGATACTCCAAAGGTTTAGAATGTATGACATCGAAGGGTAATAAAAAACACACCTCCTCTGGATCAAGAAATTCTTGACCAAAACCTAATGCCAGAATAACTCTTATTCCTATAGGCTTTAGTTACCATTTTTCGGTCAGGATACATACACAACTTATGTACCCCGTGAGTGTAACCCTCTGTCTTTAGATCCCAGAGTCTCCATCCAATAAAATCCGCCGAAGGGAGGACTAGATTGAAAAATAGACTAAGGAAATCTTTATCCCTTTCGGGTGTCTACTGTGTTCGATCCCCTATGATAAAGCCCTCCGAAGGGATTGTCTGGTCCAGGCCAAACTAGCAGGCTGACCATAGTGGTCTAACGGTGTAAACCGACAAAAGAGACCGTAGGTTTTATTTTTCACTAAACCTACTCCCACTCACTATAAGTATCCTCTCGATTCACCTTGATATTGACTCATACAAACATCATCTGAAGGGAGACTCTCCCGTTTGCGCCACGAGGCCAAGTATGAGTCTCACAGTGTGAATTTCCCAGAGATTACATAGGTGGAAAAATTGTATCATATACACTTTTCCTCCTACTAGATTCTTTAAAGTTATAGGAATCTTACTTAGGCTAAAACCCGACTAATGGTTTTACCTAACTCTATCAATATAACTCTTATATCGATAGTCAATATAACTCTTATATTGATTTTATCCTAAATTTGTTAATATAACTCTTTATATTAAGCCTAGGATTTCTAGTTTATTAACCCCTTAATAAATCTGCTGACGCTACTGTAATTTATAAACTCTCTGATTAAATTTCACCCAGTGCCGGTTTCAAGTAGGGGTGTTCTGCTTTTCAAACTTAAATTAAATACTAGACAGACGAGTTCCTCTTTTAATCATAGCTTATAAATTACTTGGTTCCTAATTCTAATCTAATTAGAACTAGATAACCTAAGTACTATTATTTCCAAGTTCTAAACATTTTAAAACTAATCATTAACCTTAGGTAACATGCATACAATGTTATAGTGCTTGATCATTCATCACATGAATAATAAGACATTCATAGCATAATCATCTCATGATATATAATGCATGTCCATGTTGTCCATAAATTAATATAACAAATTTATATTAATTCATCATGCAAACTATATAATATAACTCTTTATATTATAAATGATGCATGAAAATGCTTAACCTAAGGTGGGATTTCTAAAATAAAAGCATACATTATGCATGGTAATAATTACACAACAATTGCATAATTTAAATAGCAGAATTAGACCAATTTTGGCACCCTAAAATTAATTTTAATTAATATAATCTAATTATTTTAATTAAAATTAAATAAATTTAAGTAAATATAAAATGTTTTTATATTTATTATATATAATAAAAACTGAAATCCGTCTGTTGTTCTTTCACGTGAAACGCCTGTGGCGTTGAATGCTTATACCAGCGTTGCAACGCTGCAGTTTGTCCTTTTCAGCCAGCTGAAACGTGCCTCAGCAGCAGCGTTGCGCAACGCCAATGAACAGCGTTGCAACGCTGCACACATCCAACATGTAGAATCTCCTATTCCTGGCCCGTTTTCGCTCCGATCTTCTCAGCAACCACCTTACCTCGATCGACACGGACTTACAGACTCGATTTACATAATAAATGCCCAAAACTATAAGCCCTTACATTGAACAATTCAACGAAATTATGTAAATTTAAGTGCCAAAATTGAAAACATCTAAGTTGCAAACCGTTCATACATCTCATGCAAAACAGTAAATCCCACCTCGTTCTTGAAAAATCCAGAACGAAAATTAAGAACACAATTGGTCTCTATACCAATTGAAGGGAATCGAATCCCGCAGCGTAAGCGATTGTGAATCGCGCGTTCTTAATTTCGTTACAACGACTACATTCAAAAACTAAAATTAATAGATTTAAGCATAAAAACTAAATACGGACAACAAGATATATACCTTTGAAGAACTTTTCTTCAAGTGCTCCTTTCTCCCACGATCACGATCTCAGCAACTAGAACACGAACGGATGAAGACACGACCACTGGATCTTCTCCGTTGTTCTCTAGGTGAGGGAGGAATCTGGGTTCCCTTTAGGTGAGATGAGATGTTGTGAGAGAGAGGTTTGTGTTGGAACTTTTCCAACAACATAACAAACGCTTAAAATTCCTTAACCTAGTTGCATGTCATGCAACCATATATATAGGGAAATAGGATGGAAATGACCATCCTACCCTTCCTTTATTCTCTCATTAGTATATGGTTTATATGGGAGTCTAATTCACATTAAAACTATATATTATATCAATTATATCATATATAATTGATATAACACCTCATGTATGAAATTAAACACATCAATTTCATTCCTAACTTTATACCTTCAATATTACCATGTTTAGCCAACGGAGGGACCTAATCGACCTACAGTTCATGAGCTCCAATGATGTGAAATTAACTGATCAAACTCTTTGATCCAGTTAATCAATATTCATTAACTACAAGTCACTCAACTATAGACTTGTAGCTGCATTCTTCTCACTGTAGATTCTATTGTGTCCACTAATATAGTCATTACCCATGAGTCGACCCTTCACAGGTTGTTCGTGATCACGACTGGGTCAAATTATCGTTTTACCCCTGCGATTACCTCTTTGTTCCGTAAGCACCACCGATCCTCTAATGAACAACAAGTCTAAGGTCCTACCATAGACTCATACCCACATAGAGGGCGGGGCCCCGTTGTTCAAGACTTTGAGTAAGTTCTTAAGGGAACAACCTATCTAATTCCTTAATGTAGGATTGAGTGAATTTCATCTTGCACAGTTAAGTTCCCAGCTACCTACGAGGTTTTGTCCCTGAGAAGGTAGGCTTATTGAGTCGGCTACAGACTACTCTCACCCATACTAGTCTAAGGACAAACCCCTATAAGCAGGAGTTCTTAACTCGCTCAGGAATCAGGTCGAGTCACTAATGACCATCTATAACTTACTAGTTTTATCCTGTTAACGGTGTTACACTGGTTAGACTTATAATTTGCGGTCCGATCTTGTATGAACTCTTCTTACAGGATGCCCCCACTCGCATGTCAACTACATGAATGAGTTGGATTACCTCATTTGTACTAATTACAAAGTGTGCCGCATCCATGGTGTTACCAGAATGAGGTTTCCAACCTTATTCTTATACCATAGACCATTTAGGTTATATTCTTGAACACAATCCAAATAGTGTCCACTACACTGATGTTCAAGATATATATTATAACCTTGGAGCTTAGTTTATTGGATTTAAAAAGCAAGACTTTAATTTTATCAAAACAAATAACTTTTTATTTCTTTGATCAAAATTACACAAGTTTTAGGACATACATCCCAACAAACTCATTATTGATCGAACCATGTTCAACAAGGTTCTATTTCTCCTTTCCGATACACCGTTTTGTTGTGGTGTATCGGGAGTCGAGAGTTGGGATGTAATTCCATAATCTATCATATAGTTCTGGAATTTTAAATCCATGTACTCTCCACCTAGATATGATCAAAGCGTTTTAAGTTTTTTACCCAATTGACTTTCAACCTCAGTCTTGAATCCCTTAAACTTTTCAAGTGCTTCAGACTTACGTTGTATTAGGTAAATATGCCCAAATCTGGAATAATCATCTACAAAGGAGATGAAATATTCATAACTTCCTCTGGCTTTAACACTTATCGGACTACAAAGGTCTGAATGTATAATCTCAAGAGGTTCCTTGGTTCTATAACCTTTTCCACTAAAAAGGTCTTTTAGTCATTTTGCCTTCTAGGCAGGATTCACATATAGGTAGAGTATTTTCTTATAACTCATTTACAAGTCCATTCTTTACTAATCTCTCAATCCTATTGAGATTAATGTGACCCAATCTATGATGCCAAAGATGAGCATTTTCTTTAGGAGAAATTTTACGTTTCTTAGTTTGTGCGTTTGCAGTTTTAAATAATTCAGTGTTCAAAACCATTTTGACTGAATTAGGCCTTAAAACATACAACCCATTTCCTAATGAAGCTGAACATATTTCCATACATTTCTTTAAAATAAACACTTTATTCATTGAGAAAGAAACAAAAATACATTGTTCTATAAGGCAAGAAATTGAAATAAGGTTTCTAGTAAACCCTGATATCACTAATATATTGTCCAACAACATATATTTCTTTCCAAAGTAAAGCTTGATCGTGCCTACTGCTACAGCTGAGATGACTTCTCCATTTCCAACCCGGAGCCTTATCTCTCCTTTCTGTAGCTGCTGCCAGGAATCAATTCCCTGAAAAAGAAGAGCAAACATGAATAGTGGTGCCTGAATCAAGTATCCAAGAAGGTTTATCATTATCCAATAAACAAGCTTCTAGGTAAAGTAAATCATATTTACCTTCCTTCTTCTTTTCTGCAATGTATTTCGGACAGTTCTGTTTCCAATGCTCGTCTTGGTTGCAGTGGAAACACTTTCCTTTGTCAGCAACTTCTTTGACTTTCTTGCCCTTATGGGTGGCAACTTTGTCAGCTTGTTTCCCTTTACCAACCTTCTTCATGTTCTTCTTCTTCCCTTACAGGATAGAAGAATATGAAGCCACTGTTTTTGTCTCAGAGGTCGAACCTCTGTGATAACTCCCACTGACAACATTTGCCTCACCTTTCGATCCCCGAATTTTCATCAAAGATTGAAAGGTCTTGAGTTCATTCAGAAGGGAGGTAAGGTTAAAAGTAAGCTTGTTCATAACAACATTTCTTCTAAACTGTAGGAAACTATCTAGAATGGTTTCCAGAATGAAGCTGACCTGGCTCGATTCATCAATGGAAGCACCATTCGACTCCGCGATGTTAAAGTGCACCATCATATCCAGGAAATGATCCCGAACAGATGTACCCTCTGGCATCTTCGAGTTGAATATGTACTTTAGGGCATTGTGTCGGGCCTGTGTGGACTGTTGTCTAAACATGTCCTGCAGAGAATTCATGATTTCCTTGGCGGTTATCATGCCCTCATGCTTTTGGGCTAATATGTCAGACATACTTCCCAGCATGTAGACCTTGGCCTTATCATTGGCCTTGATCCATCGATCGTATGCATCACGAACATTTCGTGACGCATCCGAGCCTGGCACCTGAGGACACTACTCAGTTAGCTCAAACTTCAGATCATACACTACCAATATAGTGTTCAGTTTGTTTTTCCATGGCATCATATTCTCTCCGGTTAACTTTTCCGCACCCAATAAGGAAATAATAGAGCTAGACATTTTTGCTGAAAATTTACAAACAAACTTGTATGAGTTTCTTACTATAATTCTAATCCAATCATGTTTTAGCTAATTATCAAATGATTCCTAGGTCATTTATAATTTGCAATGTTACTCCAAAGGTTTAGAATGTATGACACCGAAAGGTAATAAAAAACACTCCTCTTCTGGATCAAGACACTCTTGACCAAAACCTAATGCCATAATAACTCTTATTCTTGTAGGCTTTAGTTACCATTATTCGGTCAGGATACATACACAACTTATGTACCTCGTGAGTGTGACCCTCTGTCTTTAGATCCCAGAGTCCCCATCCAATAAAATCCGCCGAAAGGAGGACTAGATTAAAAAACAGACTAAGGAAATCTTTATCCCTTTCGGGTGTCTATTGTGTTCGATCCCCTATGATCAAGCCCTCCGAAGGGATTGTCTGGTCCAGGTCAAACTAGCAGGCTGACGATAGTGATCTTGCAGTGTAAACTGCCTGAAGAGACCATAGGTTTTGTTTTCACTAAACGTGCTCCCACTCACTATAAGTACCCTCTCCATTCACCTTGATATTGACTCATACAAACACCATCCGAATGGGACGCCCTCGTTTGCGCCATGAGGCCAAGTATGACTCTCACGGTGTGAACTTTCCGGAGATATGTAGGTGGAAAAATATGTATCATATACATTTTTTTTCTCCCACTGGATACTTTAGATCTATAGGAATCTTACTTAGGCTAAACCCGGCTAATGGTTTTACCTAACGATATCAATATAACTATTATATCGATAATCAATATAACTCTTATATTGATTTTATCCTAAGCTTGATAATATAACTTTTATATTAAGCCTAGGATTTCTACTTTATTAACCCCTTAATAAACCCGCTGACGCTACTATGATTTATAAACCCTTTGATTAAATTTCACCCTGTGTCGGTTCAGGTGTAGGGGTCTTACGTCTCAAATCGACTTAAATACAAACCTAGACAAAACATTCCTTAGACAGAGTTCCTCTTTTAATCATTGTTTATAAATCACTTGGTTCCTAATTCTAATCTAATTAGAACTGGATAGCCTAAGGTATATTATTTCAAAGTTCTAAACATTTTAAAACTAATAATTAACCTTAGGTGACATGCATACTATGTTATAGTTCTTGATCATTCATCTCATGAATAATAAGACATACATAGCATAATCATCTCATGATATATAGTGCATGTCAATGTTGGCCATAAATTAATATAACAACTTTATATTAATTAATCATGCAAACTATATAATATAACTCTTTATATTATAAATGATGCATGAAAATGCTTAACCTAAGGTGGGATATCTAATTAAAAGCATACACTATGCATGGCAATAATTACACAACAATTGCATAATTTAAATATCGATATTAGACCAATTTTGGCACCCTAAAATTCAATTTTAATTAATATAATCTAATTATATTAATTAAAATAAAATAAAATAAATATATTAAATATAATAAATTTTTTATAATTAATATATAAATTAATATTTCGCTTTTCGCCTGTTGCTCCTTCGCGTGAAATGCATGTGGCGTTGCAACGCTGCGCTTTGTCAGTTTTCGCCCGTTGAAGCGCGCCCCAGCTGCTGCGTTACACAACGTCTCAGCGTTGCAATGCTGCCGTCTTCCTAGTCGCGCGCCTGTCGCAGTAGCGTTGCAACGCTATAGAGCAATGTTGCAACGCCATTCACAGAACAACATGTGGAATCTCCATTCCTTGCTAGTTTTCGCTTCGATCTTCTCAGCAACCACCTTGCCTCGATCGACACGGACTTATAGACTCAATTTACAATTGAAATTGCCCAAAACATCGGGCCCTTACATTGAACGATTCAATGAAAAATTGTAAATCTATGTGCCAAAATTGAAAACGTCTAAATTGCAAAGCGTTCATACATCACATGCAAAACAAAAAATCCAGAAAGTAAATTAAGAACACAATTGGTCTCTGATACCAATTGAATGGAATCGAATCCCGCAGCGAAAGCGATTGTGAATCACGAGTTCTTAATTTCGTTACAAAGATTACATTGAAGAAAAAATCTATCTAGATTAAGCATGTAATAACAATATGGACAGTGAGATATTACCTTTGAAGAACCTTTCTTCAAGTGCTCCTTCTCCCACGACCAAGATCTCAGCAACACGAACCCGCACGTTTACCGACACTACCACCGGATCTTGTCCGTGGTTCTCTAGGTGAGGGAGGAAGGTGGGTTCCCTTTAGGTTAGATGAGGTGTTTTGTGAAAAACTAGTTAGAACTTTTTCCAACACTATGTGGGAGAATTCTCTAGGGTTTCTTCAAAGAGATGGAATCACTTGCCTAACCTAGTTGCATCTCATGCAACTATACATATAGATAAATAGGATAGAAATTACAATCCTATCCCTCTTATATTCTCCCACTATTATATGGTTTATATGTGAATCTAATTCACATTAAAACCATATATTATATCGATTATATCATATATAATTGATATTACACCTCATGTATGAAATTGAACATTTCAATTTCATTCCTAACTTTATACCCTCAATATTACCATGTTGAGCCAACGGAGGGACCTGATGGATCTACATTTCATGAGCTCCAGTGATGTGAAATTAACTGATCAAACTCTTTGATCCAGTTAATCAATATTCATTAACTACCAGTCACTCCACTATAGACTTGTAGCTGCACTCTACTCACTGTAGATTATATTGTGTCCACTGATATAATCTTTACCCATGAGTCGACCCTTCACAAGTTGTTCGTAATCACAGTTGGGTCAAATTACCGTTTTACCTCTGTGATTACCTCTTTGTTCCTTAAGCACCACTGATCCTCTAACGAACAACAAGTCTAAGATCCTACCATATACTCATACCCTCATAGAGGGCGGGGCCCCGTTGTTCAAGACCTGGAGTCAGTTCTTAAGGGAACGACCTATCTAATTTCTTAGTGTAGGAATGAGTGAATTTCATCTTGCACAGTTAAGTCTCCAGCTACCAACGAGATTCTGTCCCTGAGAAGGTAGGCTTATTGAGTCGGCTACAGGCCACTCTCACCCATACTAGTCTAATGACAAACCCTTATAACCAGGAGTTCTTAACTTGCTCAGGATTCAGGTCGAGTAACTAATGACAATCTATAAATTATCAGTCTTATCCTGTTAACGACGTTACACTGGTTAGACTAATAATTTGCAGTCCAGTCTTGTATGAACTCTTCATACAGGATGCCCACACTCGCATGTCAACCACATGAATGAGTTGGATTACCTCATTTATACTAATTACAAAATGGGTCGTATCGATGGTGTTACCAGAATAAGGTTTCCAATCTTATTCTTATACTATAGACCATTTAGGTTATATTCTTAAACACAATCCAAATAGTGCGCACTACACTAATGTTCAAGATATATTATAAACTTGGAGCTTAGTTTATTGGATTTATAAAGCAAGAATATAATTTTATCAAAACAAATAACCCTTTATTTATTTGATCAAAATTACACAAGTTTAGGGCATAAATCCCAACAAAACTAATTGTTCTTTATAGGATCAGTGGGACTTAAGGAACAAGAGGTATTACAGGGGTAAAACGGTAATTTTGACCCAGCTGTAATTACGAACGACTTGTGAAGGATCGACTTACTAATCATGGTTATATCGAGTGGACAAAAATATATCTACAGTGAGGAGAGTGCAACCACTGGGTTTTAGTGGAATGTCCCGGTGGTTAACGAATGTTGATTAGCTAGGCTAAATAGTTTGGCCGGTCAATCTCGTATCGTTGGAAGTCATGATCTGTAGGTCTATTAGGTCCCCCTTACTAGCTCGTACTTACCCTTGTAACATTTTGAGAGAAAAGAATTTGAATTGTTCATATTCGAGTTTGGAAGAAAGCGTTAATTATATGTGATATATTTAACGAATCAGAGCTTAATTATGGATTAAACTATGATTAATAGGAGGTGGATATATTTAAATATGATTTAAATATTGGATCAGTTTATAGCATGAATAAGGATTCATGTTCGGAAAATCGATTGGGATCGGACAATTTATTTAATTTAATATTTGATATTAAATTAAATTAAAAATTAATTAATTAAATTAATTTTAAATTATTTAATTAATTATATAAATTTTAATTAAAAATTAATTTAATATTGATTTTTTAATTAAAATTAAATGAAAAATAATGGATTTTCATGGATATGCCTGAGATGTCACTCTAATGAAGCTTAATGTAGATATATTTTTTTCCACTCGATATGACCATGATTAGTAAGTCGATCCTTCATAGGTCGTTCGTAATTACAGCTAGGTCAAAATTACCGTTTTACCCCTGTAATTACCTCTTGTTCCTTAAGTCTCACTGATCCTCTAATGAACAATTGGTTTTGTTGGGATTTATGCCCTAAACTTGTGTAATTTTGATCAAATAAAGAAAGAGTTATTTGTTTTGATAAAATTATATTCTTGTTTTATAAATCCAATAAACTAAGCTCCAAGGTTATAATAGATCTTGAACATCAGTGTAGTAGACACTATTTGGATTGTGTTCAAGAGTATAACCTAAATGGTCTATGGTATAAGAATAAGGTTGGAAACTTTATTCTTGTAACACCATGGATGCGACCTACATTGTACTTAGTACAAATGAGGTAATCCAACTCATTCATGTGGTTTACATGCGAGTGGGGGCATCCTATATGAAGAGTTCATACAGGACCGGACTGCAAATTATTAGTCTAACAAGTATAACACCGTTAACATTATAAAACTGATAATTTATAGATGGTCATTAGTGACTTGACATGAATCCTGAGTAAGTTAAGAACTTCTGCTTATAGGGGTTTGTCCTTAGACTAGTATTGGTGAGAGTGGCCTGTAGCCGACTCAATAAGCCTACCTTCTCAGGGACAACACCTCGTAGGTAGCTGGGGACTTAACTATACAAGATGGAATTCACTCATTCCTACACTAAGGAATTAGATAGGTTGTTCCCTTAAGAACTGACTCTAGGTCTTGAACAACGAGGCCCCGCCCTCTGATTGACTTAAGAGGGTATGAGTCTATAGTAGGACCTTAGACTTGTTCTTCATTAGAGGATCAGTTGTGCTTAAGGAACAAAGATGTAATCACAAGGGTAAAACGGTAATTTGACCAAGCTGTGATTACGAACAACCTGTGAAGGGTCGACTCATGGGTAATGATTATATCAATGGACACAATATTATCTAAAGTGAGGTGAGTGCAACTACAAGTCTATAGTGGAGTGACTGGTAGTTAATGAATATTGATTAACTGGATCAAAGAGTTTGGTCCGTTAATCTCACATCATTGGAGCTCATGAACAATAGATCCATTAGGTCCCTCCGTTGGCTCAACATGGTTATATTGAGGGCATAAAGTTAGGAATGAAATTGAAGTGTTCAATATTATACATGAGCTGTTATATCAATTATATACGATATAATTGATATAATATATGGTTTTAATGTGAATTAGGTTCACATATAAACCATATAATAGTGAGAGAATAAAGGAGGGATAGGATGATAATTTCCATCTTATTTCCCTATCTATATAGTTGCATGAGATGCAAGTAGTGAATCAATCTTTCTTGAAAAGAGAAACCCTAGTGCATTCTCTCATAGTGTTGTAAAGAGTTCCAACTACATTTTGATAAGGTCTCACCTCACCTAAAAGGAATCCACCTTCCTCCCTCATCTAAAGAACAACGGAGATGATCCACTAGTAGTGTCCGTGATCGTTCGGGTTCGAGTTGCTGAGATCGTGATCGTGGGAGAAGGAGCACTTGAAGAAAGAGTTCTTCAAAGGTAATATCTCGTTGTCCATCTTATAGAAATGCATGCTTAATCTAGTTAGATTAGTTCTTGATTGTAATCCATGTAACTAAATTAAGAACGCGCGATTAACAATCGCTTCTGCTGCAGGATTCGATCCCTTCAATTGGTATCAGAGCCCAATTATGTTCTTAATTTTTGTTCTGGATTTATCAAGAAAGAGATGGGATCTACTATTTTTAATGAGATGAATGAACGGTTTGCAAATTAGATGTTTTCAATTTAGGCACTTAGATTTACTTAATTTCGTTGAATTGTTCAATATAAGGACCTATTGTTTTGGGCATTTTATTATGTAAATCGAGTTTGTAAGTCCGTGTCGATCGACGCAAGGTGGTTGCTGAGAAGTAGGGGTGAGCAAAAAAATACCGAAAACCGACTCGACCGATCGAAAACCGATCGATCATTTTGTGCTTGGTTCGGTCGGGGTCGGTTTTGTGCTTCACAAAACCGACCGAACCGACCGATTATTTAAAAAAAATTATATAATAATAATAATAATAAGAATAAGAATAAAAATAAGAATAATAATTAAAAAAATAAAAAACTAAAAAGATTTTCTGAAAATATATTAAGTAATAATAAAATAATAATTATAAATTATAAAATAATCATAAAATAATAATTATAAATATTAAATAATTATTTAAATATATATTTAAATATATATATATAAACCGACCAAACTGACCGACCGATCCGATCGAATTTGATTTTGGATCGCTTTTGGTAGTTTTTGAAAAAAAATCAGTAGAATCGATCGAGCCTTGAGTCGCGATTCGTGGTCGGTTGGGGTTGAAAACCGACCCCGATCGATAGATGCTCACCCTTACTAAGATGAACGGAGCAAAATCGAGCAAGAAATTAAAAAAACAATTGTTGTTGTTCTGTGAATGGCGTTGCAACACAGTTCATTAGCGTTGCAACGCCACAGCGGCAGGCGCGCGGTTGGGAAGACGACAGCGTTGCAACGCAGGAAATGAGGCGCGCCCCAACAGGCAGAAGAGGACAAAGAGCAGCATTGCAACGCTGGTATCAGCGTTGCAACGCCACAGACGTTTCACAGAAGGCTTCAATGGGCAGAAACATTTTTAATTTTATATAATAAATATAAAAATGTTTTATATTTAATTGTATTTAATTTTATTAATTTGAATTAATATAATTAGATTATATTAATTAAAATTAATTTTAGGTTGCCAAAATTGGCTAATTTTGCTATTTAAATTTTGCAATTTTTGTGTAATTATTGTCATGCATAATGTATACTTTTAATTTAGATATCCCATCTTAGGTTAAGCATTTCCATGCCTCATTTATAATATAAAAAGTTATATTATATAGTTTGCATGATTAATTAATATAAGGTGTTATATTAATTTTTGGACAACATTGACATGCATTATAATTTATGAGATGATTATGCTATGTATGTTTTATTATTCATGAGATGAATGATCAAGCACTATTACATAGTATGCATGTCACCTAAGGCTAATTATTAGTTTTAAAATGTTTAGAACTTGGAAATAATAGACCTTAGGTTATCTAGTTCTAATTAGATTAGAATTAGGAACCAAGTAATTTATAAACAAAGATTAAAAGAGGAACTCTGTCTAAGGAAAGTTTTGTCTAGGCTGGGGTATTTAAGTTTGGTAAAACGGAACACCGTGCACTGAACCGGCACGGGAGTAAATTTTAATCAGAAAGTTTATAAATTATAGTAGAGTCAGCGAGTTTATTAAGTGGTTAATAAACTAGAAATCCTAGGCTTAATATAAAGAGTTATATTAGCAAACTTAGGATAAAATCAATATAACAGTTATATTGATAATCGATATAAGAGTTATATTTACAAGTCTAGGTAAAACCATTAGCCGGGTTTTAACCTAAGTAAATTTTCTATAGAGTTAAAGTATCCAGTGGGAAGAAAAGTGTATATGATACATATTTTTTCGCCTACGTATCTCCGGGAAGTTCACACCGTGAGACTCATACTTGGCTTCGTGGCACAAACGGGAGCGTCCCCCTTTGGATGGTGTTTGTATGAGTCAATATCAAGGTGAATGGAGAGAGTACTTATAGTGAGTGGGAGCAGGTTTAGTGAAAACAAAACCTATGGTCTCTTTTGTCGGTTTACATCGTAAGATCACTATGGTCACCCTGCTAGTTTAGCCTGGACCAGACAATCCATTCGGAGGGTTTGATCATAGGGGATCGAACACAGTAGACACCCGAAAGGGATGAAGATTTCCTTAGTTTGTTTTTCAATCTAGTCCTCCCTTCAGCGGATTTTATTGGATGGGGACTCTTGGATCTAAAGACAGTGGGTTACACTCACAAGGTACATAAGAAGTGTATGTATCCTGACCGAAAAATGGTAACTAAAGCCTATAGGAATAAGAGTTATTCTGCCATTAGGTTTTGGTCAAGAGTGTCTTGATCCATAGGAGGTGTGTTTTTTATTACCCTTCGGTGTCATACATTCTAATCCTTTGGAGAATCATTGCAAATTATAAATGACCTACGAATCATTTGATAATTGGCTAAAACATGATTGGATTAGACAATTATAGTAAGAAACTCATACAAGTTTTATTTGTAAATTTTCAGCAAAATGTCTAGCTCAATTATTTCCTTATTGTGTGTGGAAAATTAACCGGAGATAACATAATGACTTGGAGGAATAAACTCAACATAGTCTTGGTTGCACGTGATCTTAAGTTTGTTCTCAATGAGAAGTGTCCTTAATTCCCTGCTCAAAACACACCTCAATCTGTTGAGGATGCGTATGACCGTTGGATCAAATGCCAATGAAAAGGCAAAAACCTATATACTGGCTAGCATACCTGATGTTTTAGCCAGGAGGCTGGAGGGCAAGGTCTCAGCTCGTGAGATCGTGGATTTTGTGCTAAATTTGTCTAGACAACCGTCCAAACAAATTCGGCATGAAGTCCTAGAGTACGTTTAAAACGCGCACATGGAGGAGGGAACGTCAGTAAGAGAACATGTTCTCAATATGATGGCTTACTTCAACATTGCGAAATTAAACGGAGCGGTCATAGATGAGAAAAGTCAGATTTTGTTCATCCTAGAATCTCTTCCGAAGAGTTATCTGCAATTCTGCAACATTGCAACGATGAACAACATGTAGTATGATCTGACTTCTCTGCTAAATGAGCTGCAAAATTATCAGTTTCATATGGATGATAAGAGACAACAAAATGGAGAGGCAAATCTGTTTGCCCATTCCAAAAGTTCTCAGAAGAGTTCACCCTCTGGAACTAAGAACTGCAGTCATACTTTTGAACTTAAGAAGATACAGAAGAAAAGGAAAATGAGCAAATCAAGAGCAACCGTCTAGCAAGAAAAGTTGTTATTTGATAACATGTATGCAGATTCAGGGTTTATTAGAAACCTTATTTCTATTTCTTGCCTTAGCGAACATTGTACTTCAATTTCTTTTCAATTGAATAAAGCGTTTATTTTTTTGAAAAAGTATTGAACTATGTGTTGCTCTTCTTGAGAATTATTTGCAAAGTTTTAATTTAGTTAAATTAGTTTAAACACTGAATTATAGCAAATATACGAACTGTTTTCTCCTAAAGAAAATGCTCACCTTTGGCATCTTAGATTGGGTCATATTAACCTCAATAGGATTGAGAGATTGGTAAAGAATGGACTTCTAAATGAGTTAGAAGAAAATGCTTTACCTGTATGTGAATCTTACCTAGAAGGCAAAATGACTAAAAGACCTTTTAGTGGAAAACGTTATAGAGCCAAAGAACCTCTTGAGCTTATACATTCAGACCTTTGTGGTCCGATGAACGTTAAAGCCAGAGGAGGTTATGAATATTTCATCTCCTTTATAGATGATTATTCTAGATTCGAGCATATTTACCTAATACAACATAAGTTTGAAGCACTTGAAAAGTTCACGGAATTCAAGACTGAAGTTGAAAACCATTTAAGTAAAACAATTAAAACACTTCGATCAGATCGAGGTTGAGAGTACATTTAGAATTGTGTTCGAGAGTATAACCTAAATGGTCTATGGTATAAGAATAAGGTTGGAAACCTTATTCTTGTAACACCATGGATGCGACCCACTTTGTAATTAGTACAAATCAGGTAATCCAACTCATTCATGTGGTTGACATGCGAGTGGGGGCATCGTGTATGAAGAGTTCATACAAGACTGGACTGCAAATTATTAGGCTAACCAGTATAACACCATTAACAGGATAAAACTGATAATTTATAGATGGTCATTGGTGACTCGACCTGAATCCTGAGTAAGTTAAGAACTCCTACTTATAGGGGTTTGTCCTAAGACTAGTATGGGTGAGAGTGGCCTGTAGCCGACTCAATAAGCCTGCCTTCTTAGGGACAGAACCTCGTAGGTAGCTGGGGACTTAACTATACAAGATGGAATTCACTCATTCCTACACTAAGGAATTAGATAGGTTGTTCCCTTAAGAACTGACTCCAAGTCTTGAACAACGGGGCCCCACCCTCTAATTGACTTAAGAAGGTATGAGTCTATGGTAGGACCTTAGACTTGTTGTTCATTAGAGGATCAGTGATGCTTAAGGAACGAAGAGGTAATCATAGGGGTAAAACGGTAATTTGACCAAGCTGTGATTACGAACAACGTGTGAAGGGTCGACTCATGGGTAATGATTATATCAATGGACACAATATTATCTACAGTGAGGTGAGTGCAACTACAAGTCTATAGTGGAGTGACTGGTAGTTAATGAATATTGATTAACTGGATCAAAGAGTTTGGTCGGTTAATCTCACATCATTGGAGCTCATGAACTGTAGGTCCATTAGGTCCCTCCGTTGGCTCAACATGCTTATATTGAGGGCATAAAATTAGGAATGAAATTGAAGTGTTCAATATCATACATGAGGTGTTATATCAATTATATATGATATAATTGATATACTATATGGTTTTAATGTGGATTAGATTCACATATAAACCATATAATAATGGGAGAATAAATGAGGGGTAGGATGGTAATTTCATCCTATTTCCCTATATATATAGTTGCATGAGATGCAACTAGTGAATCAATCTTTCTTCAAAAGAGAAACCCTAGTGCATTCTCTCATAGTGTAGGAAAGAGTTCCAACTACATCTTGATAACGTCGCACCTCACCAAAAAGGAATCCACCTTCCTCCCTCACCTAGAGAACAACGGAGAAGATCCGGTGGTAGTGTCCATGATCGTTCGGGTTTGAGTTGCTGAGATCGTGATCGTGGGAGAAGGAGCACTTGAAGAAAGAGTTCTTCGAATGTAATATCTCGCTGTCTATCTTATAGAAATGCATGCTTAATCTAGGTAGATTAGTTCTTGATTGTAATCCATGTAACTAAATTAAGAACGCGCGATTAACAATCGCTTTCGCTGCGAGATTCGATCCCTTCAACAACCAATTCACTAATAGAATTCATTATTTTTCAGTATGTCGAGCTCTTTTATCCAGTTACTCGCCTTCAATAAACTTAGCGGCGACAATTATGGAACCTGGAAATCAAACTTGAATACGATTCTTGTTCTTGATGATCCGAGGTTCGCCTTAACGGAGGAATCTCCTCCCCCTCCCAGCTTGACAGCAAACCGAATTGTTCGAGATGCATATGAAAGATGGATTAGGGCTAATGAGAAAGCCCGAGTCTACATCTTAGCCAAC
Organism: Trichosanthes cucumerina; assembly: GCA_036507285.1. Taxonomy (NCBI): domain Eukaryota; kingdom Viridiplantae; phylum Streptophyta; class Magnoliopsida; order Cucurbitales; family Cucurbitaceae; genus Trichosanthes; species Trichosanthes cucumerina. The sequence goes on along the minus strand of CM071841.1, from coordinate 17,393,454 downwards.
ATATCTGATGTGCTGTCTAAGAAGCATGAGAGCATGGTCACCGCGAAGGAGATAATGGGATCATTACAGGCGATGTTCGGACAACCGTCCTCATCGGTCCATTATGATGCTTTCAAATACGTTTACAACTCCCGTATGAAGGAGGGAGGCTCTGTTAGAGAACATGTCCTTGACATGATGGTCCATTTCAACGTGGCTGAAGTAAATGGGGTTGTCATAGATGAGAAAAGTCAGGTAACCTTTATTATGGAATCTCTTCCAAAGAGTTTCCTGCCATTCTACACCAATGCGGTGATGAATAAAATACAATATGACCTGACAACTCTCCTCAACGAGCTTCAGACTTTTGAATCCTTGATGAAATCAAAGGGAAAAGAGGAGGCAAATGTTGTCACTTCGAAGAAGTTCCTAAAAGGATCGTTGTCAGGGACCAAGTCTGGTCCTTCGTTTACCAAGAATAAGGGTATTCGGAAGAAGAAAAAGGACAAAGGGAAGGGACAAGCTCCCACACGCAAGGCTAAGGCCACAGGAAAATGTTTTCATTGTGGTGGCGACGGGCACTGGAAGAGGAAGTGCCCGAAGTACCTTGCAGAAAAGAAAGCTGAGAAGGAAAAACAAGGTAAATATGATTTAATTGTTGTTGAAACATGTTTAGTGGAACATGATGATTCCGCCTGGATATTAGATTCAGGAGCCACTAACCATGTTTGTTCTTATTTTCAGAAAATTAGTTCCTGGCAGCGGCTTGCTGATGGGGAGATAACTCTCATGGTTGGAACGAGAGAGGTTGTCTCAGCCAAAGCAGTGGGAGCAGTGATTAAAAGAAATCTTGTATCTATCTCTTGTTTGCTTGAACATACGTATAAAGTATTTTTTGATCATAAAGTCAATACCACTGTATCTTTCTTAGTTCTATACATAGACGATATCTTGCTCATTGGGAATAATGCAAGATTCCTGACTGGCGTTAAGCAATGGCTAGCGACCCAATTCCAAATGAAAGTTTTGAGAGAGGCTCACTTTGTTCTTGGAATCAAAATTTTCGGAATCACAAGAACAAAACGCTAGCATTGTCTCAGGCATCTTATATTGACAAGATGTTGGTTAGATATAAGATGCAGAATTCCAAGAAGGGTGCATTACCTTTCAGGCATGGAATTCATTTGTCTAAGGAACAGTGTCCTACGTCACCTCAAGAAGTTGAGGATATGAGACGCATTCCCTATGCATTTGTTGTCGGTAGTCTGATGTATGTCATGCTATGTACTCGACCCGACATATGTTATGCAGTGGGAATAGTCAGTAGATATCAGTCTAATCCAGGATTGTTGGGATTTGTGCCCTAAAACTCGTAGTTCGTAATTAGGTTCTAATTATTGTAATAAAGTGTTATTATTTCAATAAAGTGTTATTGTTCGTTATCTATGAGTTTGCCTTTATTTAAACCCTTAATCCAATCAACTAAACATCCAAGGCTGTTAAATGAATCTCTAACTGAATGTAATGTACATAAAAGGGATCTCGCTTCGAGATACAACCTAAAGGGTCTATAGTTAGGGGATAAGGTTTGGGTACCTTACTCTGGTTAAACTATGGATGTGGCCCACTTTGTATTTGATGCAAACACTATGATCCTAATGTGTTTGTGTAGATGACATGTGAGTGGGGATATCCTATGTAATGAAATTACATAAGACCGTACCACGAAATAGTAATCTCTAGCTGTAACTCCATTAAATAGTTAGGTTTCTATTTCACTAGGATGACCTAGGCAACTTGATCTCAATCCTGAGCAGGTTACGAACTCCTACTCGCGAGTGATTGTCCTTTGACTAGTATGGGTAAGAGTGGCCAGATTTGCCGACTCAATATGCCTACCTTCTTGGGGACAAGACCGAGTGAGTGGGTGGGAATTTAACTTTGCAAGATGGAATTCACTCCTTCCCGCCTACTAGGGTAAGTAGAGGAATGTTCCCTAAAGTGGTGTCTCCGGGACTTGAACAAAGGGCCCGACCCTCTCATTGGCACGAGAGGGACTCTGTTTGTTGGTAGGACCACAAACAAATTGTTCATTAGAGGAGCACTGGTACTTAAGGCACAAGATGTAACCTAGGGGTAAAACGGTAATTTGACCCAGCTGGTGTTACGAACATTTGTGAAGGATTGACTTGTTGTTATTGGTCAATATCCATGGGCACAAAAATATATCTGCAGTGAGAAGAGTGCAGCTGTTGGACTTAAGTGGAGTGTTCCCGCAATTAACGAATCTTTATTGGGAGGTTAATGAGATTAACCGAACAATCTCGTATCGTTGGAGTTTCTGATCTGTAGGTCCATTAGGTCCACTTTCTAGCTCGTAAAGGGTTCTTAGATCATTAGTATTTGAAATGTTCAAATTCATTAGGGAATAAACTTAATGTATATTGATACAATATAATATATGGTTTTGGAACTATATATTATAAATTTAATGTGGATATGATTCATATTAAATTGTGTGAGAGAATTAAATATTTGAAAGAGTTCAAATATTAAATGTGAATGTGATTCATATTTGAAAACTATAGGTTAAAACATAATGTGCATGAGATGTACATTAAACTATAGTATAAAGGGTAAAATGATTAAATATGATGTAATCATTAAATTAATACTATATTTGAATTAAATATGATTTAATTTAATGAAATTAATTAATTAATTAATTAATTTATATATTATTAATTGGGAACGTGTCAGGAGGACACGTTCCCACTACTCCCCAACTCCCCCTCGATAGGGAGTGGGGAGTTGCCCACTAAACGTTCTTCTTCTCCTGGTGAGAAGGAGAAGTGGATTGATCGATTGATTTTTCATATTTGACAGAAAGAAAAAATTGGTTCTCTCTCTTAATCTCCAAAATTCCCTTTTTCTTCCAATTGTTGGATTCTTCCCACCAAGGAAGATCTAAGTATTCAGAGACAGAGTGTTTTCCAAATGGTAGTGTTCCTGCTTGAAAAACAGAGAATTGTTGTGTTGCTGATTTACTGGAATTTGCCTGGAGCAAGGAGTTGTTGCGAGTCTACAAAGGTAATTCCTTCTTCCCTTTAGTTTAATTCTTAAACTTAGTTTGTTTGTATGCAATTAATCCATGTCTAATAGGATTATAATTTCATGCTTGTTCTGTATTTATCAATGTACTGTTTTTATTTTAAGCAAAACAATCAAGCACATTAACGATCCCAAACACGTTTTCGCTGCTCAAGGAGATTAGATCTCCATTAATTGGTATCCGAGCAATGCTTGATTTGTTTTGTTTTGAAACAAAATTGCATTGATGTGGTGGGAAACGCATTTGGTTTGTTGTAAAACTTGTTTAGAAATTTTTTGGCCTTAGTTTAGTTTGATTTTTATCAATAAGTATGTAAAGGCCCCTGCGTTTTTTGGCATAAAGTGAAAAATTGAGTCTGTAATTGATTACGAGGTTCGGGACTAGTTTCATGCAATTCGGTTGAGAATAGAAGGAGAAATTGAAGAACGAAGTTGTTGTGTTCGTGAGTTTCAGCTGCTGCCGAAGCAGCAACGTTGCAACGCCCTTCATCAGCGTTGCATCGCTGAAGAACGGCGTCGCAACGCCAGCATTCCCTATCGACGCGGGCGTTCAAGGGGTTAGCGGCGTTGCAACGCTACCCCCTCAGCGTTGCAACACCGTGGGGCATTCCAGTATTGATGAGCTGGGTTCGACCGCTCGATGGTTTTGGTCCGATTCGAGCGAGCCAAGGTTTGGTTCAGGGTGTTTTTGGACCGATTTCATGAAATAAATTAATGTAATTTAATTTTTTTGCACTTTAGGGGCCAAATTATTTCGATTTTATAGTTTTATGTCTTTATGAATGTCATTTATATTATTCCCACCTTAGGATAAGCATGTTCATGCATTTTATTTATATAAATGTTATATGAATATGGTTGAATGCATGATTAATTTATTTTTTTTCATGAGTAATTAATTATAAGTGTTATAATTAGATTATATGGAAAATAAATTGCATGGAGCATGAAATTACTTAGTTTAAAATAATTGTTATTTTTTTTAAGTAATTTTATAATTCAATTAGTTGAATTTCTTTTATAATTCCAATTTGAATAATGATTGTTGGATTTATAATATAGTTTTTTTATCATAGGTTAATTATTAAAATTTATAAAAGTTATAAATTAAAGGGGTTTTAGAAACCATAACCTATAATAAAGAAATGCATGCAAACATAGGAACTTGGGTTAAAATTTAAATTAGTTTTAAATTGTTTAAAATTAATTTGGACCTAAGTTTTAATTTCTAATAGGATTAGAAATTTGTCTTACGTAGTATTTTAAATAGTTTAAAATCTAGTAGGACATTAGAACTTTGGTTATAAGAGAACTCTACCGGTGAAATTTTGTCTAAGGTTGGGGGTACTTAAGCTAACGGTTAACGGAACACCTCCTACCTAGGAACTGAGCCAGAACCTGAGTTGAATTAACCTTAGTTCTTTTTTATCTCTAGGTAATTAAAATGTTTATTCACCCAGACATAAGGTTTTAAGACCTAGTTATAATAGTTATAATAGGCATAGACTTAGATAGATTCTTTTAGCCAGAATCCAGCTAAGTTAAATCTATACCCTAATTTTAGGAACTTCAGTGGGAGAAAACGAGATGTTCGCATCGAGTTTACTATCACGTCCTCAAGAGTTTAACTGGTGAGAGTTTGCCAACAATTGTCTTTCTTAATAGTAGCCTGTTGGCTCGGGCCTATTGGATCTAAAAATGGTAGTGTCACATTTTCGGGATGAGTTAAGTTAGTTAACAAATCCTTGACCAAACAAACGGTAGCTAAGGACCATTGGGACATGAGATGTTCTGGTAGTGAGAATTGGCTGAGAAAGTCTCAATTCAATGGAGGAATAATCGACCGCTGAGCATTTGAGGCTTTTGTTCTAAACCCTTGAAGTATCGTTGCAAAATTAAAGGTTTAATTTAAACATTGAGTTTAGTTTAAACACTAGGGTTCTTTAATAATTTCGCTAAATTTGATTGGTTTTTACAATGGGTTAAAAGGCATAACTAATTAGAACTATTTTGGATTTTCAGCATGCTGTCCTCTATAATAGCCTTACTTAAAAGCGACCGTTTAACTAGTGAGAATTTTACTACGTGAAAATCCAACCTGATACGATTTTGGTTGTTGATGATCTACGGTTTGTACTATCTGAGAAATGTCCTCAGATCCCTACTCATAACGCTCCTCAATCTGTTAAGGAGGCGTACGACCGGTGGATCAAGGCCAATGAAAAGGCCATGGTCTACATTTTGGCTAGTGTTTCTGAAGTTCTGGCCAAAGAGCACGAGGGCATGGTCTCAGCTCGTGAGATCATGAGTTCGCTGCAGGAAATGTTTGGACAACCGTGCGGGACAGATTCGACACGAATCCTCAAATACGTTTATAACTCCCCGTATGAAGGAGGGGTCATCCGTGAGAGAACACGTTCTTTATCTGATGGTCCACTTCAACGTGGATGAGATGAACGGAGCGGTCATTGACGAGCAAAGTCAGGTATCGTTCATCCTCGAGTCTCTTCCGAAGAGTTTCCTGCAATTCCGCAGCAATGCGGTGATGAAGAAGATAGAGTATAACCTGACTACTCTCCTTAATGAACTACAGACTTTCCAGTCTCTTATGAAGAATAAGGGACAGGTTGATGGAGAGGCAAATCTGTTTGCCCATTTCAGAAGGTTCCAGAAGGGTTCATCCTCTGGGACTAAGTCTCAGTAGCTCATCTTCGGGCTTAAGAAGACCCAAAAGAAGAAAATAGGAGGAAAGGGAAGACACTGCCACGACAAAGGCAAGGGAAAAGCCCAGGTTGCAGATAAAGGAAAATGTTTCCACTACAACGTGGATAGGCACTGGAAGCGAAACTGCCCAAAATACCTTGCTGAGCTCAAAGAGAAGAAAGGTAATCAGATTTACTTGTTCTTGAAACTTGTTTAGTGGAAAATAATTATTTAACCTGGATAATTGTTTCAGGAGCCACTAATCACGTTTGCTCTTCATTTCAGGAAACGAGTTCCTTCGAGGAGCTCGAAGAGGGTGAGATGACGCTCAGGGTCGGAACGGGAGACGTCGTCTCAGCTCGTGAGTGGGAGATGCCAAGTTATTTTTCGGAGATAGATTTCTTTTATTAAAAAATCTGTATATAGTTCCTAAGCTTAAAAAGAACTTAATTTCTATCTCTTGTTTAATGGAACTTGGTTATTGTATTTCTTTTTCAATTAATGAAGCGTTCATTTTGAAAGAGGGTGTCAATATTTGTTCTGCTAAATTTAAAAATAGCTTGAAACCAAATAAAACGAAAGCAATTTTAAATCATGAGATGTTTAAAAATGTTAACACCCAAAATAAAAGGAAAAGAATTTCTCAAGATAATAATAACTATCTATGGCATCTTAGACTTGGTCATTTTAATCTCAACCGGATTGGGAGACTTTCTAAGAATGGACTTCTAAATAAGTTAGAAAATGATTCTTTACCGCCTTGCAAGTCTTGCTTGGAAGGTAAAATGACCAAGCGACCTTTTACTGGAAAAGGTTACAGAGCCGTAGAGCCCCTAGAACTTGTGCATTCGGATCTTTGTGGTCCAGTGAATTTCAAAGTTCGAGGAGGGTACGAATATTTCATCTCTTTCATAGATGATTATTCGAGCTATGGTTATCTATACCTAAAGCATCACAAGTCTGAAGCTCTTGAAAAGTTCAAAGAGTATAAGGCTGAAGTAGAGAATGCATAAGGGAAAACAATTAAAACTCTTCGATCCGATCGAGGTAGAGAGTATATGGATTTCAGATTCCAGGACTATATGATAGAACTGAAGGGATTTTCAATTCCCGCAGCGGAAGACGTTGTGAAACGTCGTTGATCCATTGTGTAATTCCTATCTTAATCTATCTCATAGATCCTAGGCTAAACATGCAAAATAGTAGAGAAAACAGTAAGTATAATGGATACTAACCTCTTGAAGAACACTTCTTCAACGTTTTCTCCTTCTTCGGTCACGATCTCTCTCGATCCAACGTTATCCTCGAACACGAACCACGTTCCGAACAGGGAGAACCTCCAAAGGGTCTTCTCGGTTGTTCTCGGGAGGTTGAGGGAGAGTAGGTGGGACTCCCTTTGGTTTTGGGTGAGGAGAAGTTTTAGAGAGAATTGAGAGAGAATGAGAGAAAATCACTTGCTCTCTTTGGATGGAAATCCAAAAAAATGGCAAAATGCATACCAAAGGCTTCTTGCAAAGCCTTTAAACACTATTGTGTGATGCAGTTAAAAGCTCCACCAAATCACAATTTTACCACAACCATATAATATACAAATCACATTTGCATATTATATAATATAAGGTATCTCATACCTTATTATACAAATCTCATTTGCATAAATGTGGAATTATAAATTGAATCACATTCAATTTAATTTCTCTCACTTCAATTTCTCAAATTAGCACTAATTAATCAATTAGGCTATACTATAGTTTATTATGAATCTCATTCACATCAAACTATATATTATTTCTTCTACATCTCATATAAATGACATAAATACCCAAATAATGAATTTGAACACTTCAAATTCACACAAAACTGTAAACCCTAAATTTGTCCAATATGGGCCAACCGAGGGACCTAATGGACCTACACGTGACGAGCTCCAATGATCCGAGACTAACCTGTCAAACTCTTTGACTCGGTTATTCAACATTCATTAGCTACGGTAACACTCCACTAAAGCCCGTGAGTCGCACTCTCATCCTTTGTAGGACAAGTTGCGTCCATCGATATAACCAATACCCATGAGTCGACCCTTCACAGTTGTTCAGTAGTCACGGTGGGTCAAATTACCGCTTTTACCCTCGTGTCTACCTCTTGCTCCTTAAGTCCCACTGCTCCTCTAATGAACAACTACGTTGCATGGTCTAACCATAAACAACAACCCTCTCAGGCCAATGACAGAGTGGGGCCCCGTTGTTCAAGTCCTAGAGACAAAGACTTAAGGGAACAACCCTCTAGTTTCCCTAAGTCGGGAACGAGTGAATTCCTTCTTGCGTAGTCAAGTTTCTAGCTCCCCACGTTGTCCTGCCCCTGAGAAGATAGGCATATTGGACGAGCAACAGTGGCCACCCTCACCCGTACTAGTCAAAGGGACAGAGCCCCGCAGATGAGAGTCCGTGTGACACGCTCGATGATTAAGGTCGAGTCACTAATGGTCGTCTCACGAATTTATTAGCTCTATATCGTTAACGATGTTACATCGTGAAGTCTAATAATTCACGATGCAGTCTGCACAATCTCATTGCATAGGATGCCCCCACTCGCATGTCAACCACATGAACGAGTCAGATCACCTCGTTTGTATCTAATACAAAGCGGACCGCATCCACAGTGTATCCAGGATTAGGTCTCCAACCCTATCCACATACTGTAGACCGTTTGGGTCATTAACTCGAACGCGATCCTCCCTGTGTGTCCACTACACACCGTTCAAGTTCTTACTTCTCTCATAATGCAATGACCCTGGAGCTTAGTTTATTGGATTAAGTTTATGAAAAATGCGAGACACAAATTTCAAATAAATAACTCGTATTTATTACACAATGTTGAAATAAATAACTCTTATTCATTTATAACTTGGAATATTACAAACTACACGAGATGAGGACATATATCCCAACAAACTCCCACTTGGACTAAGCTAGTGGAGTACATGATACATTTCTCAGATGTACAGTAAAATAATACAATAAACTAGGGCATTGAATACCCCTTTACAATACTCCCACTTGCCCTAGTCAGGAAGCACTCAAAGACCTAGACTCTCTAGGTGACCCTCAAACACCTTAGCCGTGAGGGCCTTTGTAAATGGATCAGCAACGTTGTGCTCGAAGCTATCTCGCGTGGATATCACGTCTCCACGGTGCACAATCTCCGTATCAAGTCATACTTACGCTCTATATGCTTGCCCCTTTATGACTCGAGGTTCTCTCGAGTTGGCATCGCACTCACTGTTGTCACAAAACAAAGGTGTGATTGGCAAGTTCATATTTGGAACAACTTCCAAATCCGTCATGAACTTCCCGAGCCAAATTTCTTCTTTGCGACTTCACAAGCCGCAACATATTCGGCTTCCATCGTGGAATCAGCGATGCATCCCTACTTGATGCTTCGCCACACTACAGCTCCTCCATTCAGAATGAAGGCTGACCCCGAAATGGATTTCCTAGAATCTTTATCGGTCTGAAAGTCAGAATCTGTGTATCCCGTAAGGATCAAATCCCCACTCTCATACACAATGTTGTAGTTCCTCGTTCTCCTAAGATACTTGAGGATTGCCTTTACTACGGTGTCGTTGATCTAATCTGGATTGGATTGATACCTACTAACAATCTCAATCGCATAATGGATGTCGGGCCTAGTACACAACATGGCATACATCGGGCTCCCACTGGTGAAGCATGTGGGATTCGTCTCATATCCTCAACCTCTTGAGGCGTCTTAGGACATTGATCCTTAGACAGGTGAACCCCAAGCCTGAAAGGCAGCAAGCCCTTCTTGGAGTTTTGCATCTTATACCTAGACAACATCTTGTCAATGTAAGATGCCTGAGACATGGCTAGCGTTTTGTTCTTCCGGCTCGGACTATCGGATACCTAGAACATACTGTGCCTCTCCCAAATCTTTCATTTGGAATGCATGGCCGACCATTCCTTAATGTCGAAGAAATCCTACCCCATTCCCAATGAGAAGGATATCATCCACATACAATATTAAACGCGCGACAAGATCTTGTTAACAATTTTCTTGTAGACACAAGGCTCGTCAACATTTTGATCAAAGCCATAAGATTTGATCGCCTCATCAAACTTATATTCCAAGACCTCGAAGCTTGTTTCAGTCCATAAATAGACCTTTGAAGCCGACAAACCTTTTGCTCTTGGCCTTGGGCAATGAACCCTTTAGGCTGGTCCATGTAGATGGTCTCGTTAAGGTTGCCATTCAGAAAGGCGGGCTTGACATCCATCTGTCATACCTCATAGTCATAATATGCGACAATGGCCAGAAGGATTCTAATCGACTTTACCATGGCAACAGGTGAAAAGGTTTCCTCATAGTCTACCCCTTCCACCTGGGTAAAACCCTTTGCCACTAGTCGAGCTTTGAAGGTCTGCACCTTCCCATCTACGCCACGTTTACGCTTGTAGATCCACTTGCAACCAATAGGTTTAACCCCATCCGGTTGGTCCACAAGCTCCCAGACAGAATTGAAGTACATCAACTTCATTTCCTGGTCCATAGTTTTAATCCATTCGTCTTTGTCAACGTCAGCCATTGCCTGATCATAGGTCAATGGATCCTCACAGTCATCATCAGAGGTGACGACTTGGGTTTCAGCTAAGCCCATGTAACATTCAGGCTGTCTCACAACCCTCCCACTACGTCGAGGCATTCCCAACTCTTGGGAACGGACTTGACTAGACGAGCTAGGATCAACAACACTTGTTGACGTACTAGCACCATCAGCAACTCTTGCTGATGAACTGCCCATTTCATTCAACACAATTTTACCCCTTGGTATGTGATCCCTGATGTGGTATTCCTCAAGGAAAGTGGCGTTTGTCGACACAAGCACCCTATTATCCTTAGGATCGTAAAAGTAACCACCTCTAGTCTCTTTTGGATAACCTACAAAGAGGCACAACTTTGAACGGGGTTCCAACTTCTTCGGGTTTGACACCAACACATGGGTCGGGCATCTCCAAATTCTGAAATGACGTAAACTGGTTTTACGACCATGCCAGAGTTCGAAAAGTGTTTCACAAACACTCTTCGACGGAACGGTGTTCAAAATATAAACCACAGTCTCCACTGCGTAACTCCAAAAAGAATCAGGGAGACGAGCATAGCTCATCATCGACCGAACCATGTCGAACAAAGTTCTGTTTCTCCTCTCCGATACACCATTCTACTGTCGCATACCAGGTGTTGAAAGTTGGGACGTAATTCCATGTTTTATCATATAGTTCTGGAATTCAGTGTCCATACTCTCCACCTCGATCCGATCGAAGTGTTTTAAGCGATTTAACTAAGTGGTTCTCAACCTCAGTCTTGAACTCCTTGAACTTTTCAAGTGTTTCGGATTTCCTATGCATTAGGTAAATGTACCCATACCTCGAATAGTAATCTATGAAAGATACGAAGTATTCGTAACCTCCTCGTGCTTTAACATTCATCCGACCACAGAGATTAGAATGTATAAGCTCAAGGGGCTCCATGGCTCTATATCCTTTTCCACTAAAAGGACGTTTGGTCATTTTGCCTTCAAGGAATGACTCACATACCGGTAAAGAGTTTTCTTCCAACTCGCTTAGAAGTCCACTCTTCACTAGTCTCTTAATCCTATTGAGATTAATGTGGCCTAACCGTAGATGTCAAAGATGGGCACTTTCTTTTGGAGAAACTTTTAATCTCTTAGTTCGCGTTTCAGCTGTTTTAAACAATTCGGTGTTCAAAACACTTTTGACCGAATTTGGGTTCAAAACATATAGATTGCTCTCAAGCGAAGCAGAACAAACCAAATTTTCATTTCGAGAAATAAACGCTTTATTACTCTTGAATGAAAGAAATATTTTGTTTAATAATAGGGAAATAGAAACTAGGTTTCTCATAAACCCAGAACTATGTACATATTATCCAATAATAAATACTTCCCGCCAAAAAACACTTCATCGTGTGCCTATTGCTGCGGTGACACAACTTCTCTAGGATCCAACCCACGAGTGTTATCTCACCCTCTTGCACTACATTTGCCAGAACTTAATCCTTGAAAAGAAGAGCAAACATGGTTAGTGGCGCCTGAATCCAATATCCAAGCAGAGTCATTACTCTCCACTAAACAAGTTTCTGTGACAAGTAAATCACATTTACCTGTCTTCTTCTTTTCATCAAGGAACTTGGGACAACTCCTTTTCAGGTTTCCGTCCCCATTGCAGTAGAAACACTTTCTGTCAACATCCTTGATTTCTTTGCCTTTTAGAGCGGCAGCGCGGTCAACCTTTACTTCCTTCAACTTCTCCTTCTTCCCCTTAGGGCCTGAAGAGTCTACAAACTTTATCCCAGAGGTCATACCCCTATGAAAAGGTCTTAAGGCAACACTTGCCTCAGCTTCCTGTCCCCTAGTTTGCACCAAAGACTGAAAGGTTTGTAGATTGTTGAATAGGACTGTTGAACCGGGCTTCTGAGAACCCTCCTCAGTGAGTGCGAACTCTTGGTCATCATTTACCAAAATCGTGTCTATATTGTTTTTCCACGAAATACTATCAGCGACTAACTTAACGGAAACTAAAGGAGCGTTAATAGCGTTTGACATTTTGTTGATGAAATAAAATGAAAAACTTTGTATTAGTCTCGCAAAAACATTTGAAAATCCAATCGGGTTTTAGCAAATTTTTATCCTATGATCCCTAGGTCATTTAAAAATTTGCAATGATACCCTAAAGGTTTAGAATGACCGCCACCGTAGGGTAGACAAACCCACTCCTCCTCTAGGACGAGACTCTCTCGATCAGACCCTAATCTCAAAATAACTCTTATTCCATTAGGCGTCCAATTATCATTGTTCGGTCAGAATCCATTAACTCTTAATGAATCCTGTGAGTGTCACCCTCAATCTTTAAATTTCCAAGTATCCGTCCAAACAATAGCCGCCGTAGGGAGGACTAAGAAGGAAAACCAACAAGGAAATACGTATCCCTTTCGAGAATTCACGGTGTTCCGACTCCCATGATCAAGGCCCTCCGTAGGGATTGTCTGGTCCAGGACAAACTAGCAGGCGGATCATAAGCGTCTCACGGTGTGAATCGAAAGAAGAGACCGTGGGTCCTGTTTTCACAGGTCCCGCTCTCACTCACTATAAGCACTCTCTCCATTCACGTTGATATTGACCCATACAAATGCCACCCATTGGGGGACGCTCCCATTTGCGCCACGAGGCCGAGCATGGATCTCACGGTGCGAACTTAATGGAGATTTGTGGATGGAAAAATAAATGTATCTCATACACTTTATTTCCTCCCACTCAGCACTTTAAAATAATCGGGATTGGCCTAGATAAACCGGCTAAAATTTACCTAAGTCTACCAATATAACTCTTAGATTGGATTAGCCTAAGTTTGTAATCACATTATTAACTTAGGTCTATGTGAGTAAATTAATTAACTCTTAATTAACGGCACTCACGAGAATATAACCTAAGAATCTCGGACCGAATTCACTCATGTGTCGGTTTCGTGTAGGGGTGTTCTGCAAGCGTCAACTTAAATACCCCAGCCTTAGACAAAACCTTCCTTAGACAGAGTTACTTATCAGTCTCCATTCAAAGGTCATATTTGATTTCCTAATTCTAATCTTATTAGAACTAGAAAACCTAAGTCTAATTATTCAAGTTCTAAACCATTTAAAACTAATAATTAACTTAGGTTACATGCATTTCTATGTTATAGTGCTTGATCATTCATCACATGAATAATACTATACTATAACATACATTCATCACATGAATTAAATGCATGAGCATGCTTTTAATTTAAAAATATAACACTTATATTAAATAAATTAAATCATGCAAACATTATATTATAACTCTTATAATATAATCCTATCATGCATACTATATATTATAACTCTTATAATATAAATATGATGCATGAAATCTTTAACCTAAGGTGAGATTTTAAATCTATATGACATACTCTATGCACATAGAAATAATTAAATCATACATCTCATGCATAAAATAATTAAATAGCAATATTTGACTGATTTTTCGCACCCTAGGGACACAAAATTAAATTAATTAACATTAATATAACATTTATATTAATATTCATTAAAATAATTAAATAAAAAACATTTATCAAACCATTTTTACAAAGAAATAAATAAATAGATAAATAAAAATGGTAGTTGCAACAACCCGAGCTCGAACAGTTGCATACGTACCATGTCCCCGCAAATCCTGCGCTCCACGCACCACTACGCCATGCATTGCAACGTTGTTATAACATTGCAACGCTATAATGTATAGTGTCGCGCCCAGCGTTCTCAACGTTGTGGCGTTGCAACGCCACCGCTAGCATTGCAACGCTGCACTGCAGCAGCCTCTAGCAGCATGGATGATGTCGCAATGCTGAAGAACAGCGTCGCAACGTTGATGAACTTCAAGCAACATGGATTAAGTTGTTGTTTTCCACCGAAATCGCCCGTTTTTGCACCGTTTTCTTCACGACAACTCTTGCCACGAACGACACGGACTTACAGACTCGATTTAAATTAAAAAATGCCCAAAAGAATGGGCCCTTACATTGATCTCATCAACTTTAATGTAAATCTAAAAAGTGCCAAAAACTGAAAACATCCAAAATTGCAAACCATTAACATTCATCTCATGAAAATTAATGCTACCCACTTAATTTTAAGAATTCACAGAATACACAACGAAGAGCAACGATTGGCTCTGATACCAATTGAAGGGATTTTGAATTCCCACAGCGGAAGACGTTGTGAAACGTCGTTGATCCGTTGTGTAATTCCTATCTTAAAATTGAATCTATCTCATAGATCCTAGGCTAAACATACAAAATAGTAGAGAAAACAGTAAGTATAATGGATACTAACCTCTTGAAGAACACTTCTTCAACGTTTTCTCCTTCTTCGGTCACGATCTCTCTCGATCCAACGTTCTCCTCGAACACGAACGACGATCCAAACAAGGAGACACCTCCAAAGGGTCTTCTCGGGAGGTTGAGGGAGAGTAGGTGGGACTCCCTTTAGTTTTGGGTGAGGAGAAGTTTTAGAGAGAATTGAGAGAGAATGAGAAAAAATCACTTGCTCTTTTTGGATGAAAATCCAAAAAAATGGCAAAATGCATACCAAAGGCTTCTTGCAAAGCCTTTAAATACTATTGTGTGATGGAGTTAAAACCTCCACCAAATCACAATTTTACCACAACCATATAATATACAAATCACATTTGCATATTATATAATATAAGGTATCTCATACCTTATTATACAAATCTCATTTGCATAAATGTGGAATTATAAATTGAATTACATTCAATTTAATTTCTCTCAATTCAATTTCTCCAATTAGCACTAATTAATCAATTAGGCTATATTATAGTTTATTATGAATCTCATTCACATCAAACTATATATTATGTCATCTATATCTCATATAAATGACATAAATACCCAAATAATGAATTTGAACACTTCAAATTCACACCAAACTTTAAACTCTAAATTTGTCCAATTTGAGCCAACCGAGGGACCTAATGGACCTACACGTGATGAGCTCCAATGATCCGAGACTAACCTGGCAAACTCTTTGACCCGGTTATTCAACATTCATTAGCTACGGTAACACTCCACTAAAGCCCATAGCTGCACTCTCATCACTGTAGGACAAGTTGTGTCCATCGATATAACCAATACCCATGAGTCGACCCTTCACAGGTTGTTCGTAGTCACAGCTGGGTCAAATTACCGTTTTACCCCTGTGTCTACCTCTTGCTCCTTAAGTCCCACTGCTCCTCTAATGAACAACTACGTTGCATGGTCCAACCATAAACATCAACCCTCTCAGGCAAATGAGAGAGTGGGGCCCCGTTGTTCAAGCCCTGGAGACAGCATTTAAGGAAACAACCCCTCTAGTTTTCCTAAGTCGGGAACGAGTGAATTCCTTCTTGCGTAGTCAAGTTCCCGCCTCCCACGTGGTCCCGCCCGAGAAGATAGACATATTGGGCAGCAGCAACGGTGGCAACCCTCACCGCACTTGTCAAGGGACAGAGCCCATGAGAGACGAGGAGTCCGTGACACACTCAGGATTAAGGTCGAGTCACTAATGGTCATCTACGAATTTATTACCTCTATACTGTTAACGGTGTTACATCAGTAAGTCTAATAATTCACGGTCCAGTCTTGTACAATCTCATTGCATATGATGCCCCCACTCGCATGTCAACCACATTAACGAGTCAGATCACCTCGTTTGTATCTAATACAAAGCGGGCCGCATCCACAGTGTATCCTGGATTAGGTCTCCAACCCTATCCATATACTGTAGACCGTTTGGGTCATTAACTCGAACGTGATCCTCCCGGTGTGTCCACTACACATCGTTCAAGTTCTTACTTCTCTCATAATGCAATGACCCTGGAGCTTAGTTTATTGGATTAAGTTTATGAAAAATGCGAGAGAAAAAGTTTAAATAAATAACTCGTATTTATTACACAATGTTGAAATAAATAACTCTTATTCATTTACAACTTGGAATATTACAAACTACACGAGATGAGGACGTACATCCCAACAAGAACATGGAATTAAATCTCAACTCTCTGCACCTAATACACCACAGCAAAATTGTGTGTCAGAAAGGAGAAATAGAACCTTGTTAGACATGGTTAATTATATGATGAGCTATGCTCAGTTGCCTGCTGAAGGGAATCGAAGTGCCCGCAGCGGAAGCGATTGCGAATCGCGCGCTCTTGATTTAGTTACAATGGATCCTCTCTCCACGGTCACGATCTCAGCAACAAGAACTCGTACGAATACGACACCACCACCGGATCTTCTCCGTTGTTCTCTAGGAGAGGGAGGAAGGTGGGTTCCCTTTAGGAGTGGTGAGGAATTTTGTGAGAGAGATATGTGTTTTGGAACTCTTCCAACAACACAACAAGGAGGCTAGGAATACACTTTCATGTCTTAACCTAGTTGCATCTCATGCAACTATATATATAAAGGAATCTAATTCACATTAAAACTATATATTATATCAATTATATCATATATAATTGATATAACTCCTCATGTATGAAATTGAACACTTCAATTTCACTCCTAACTTTATACCCTCAATATTACTATGTTGAGCCAACGGAGGGATCTAATGGACTTACAGATCATGAGCTCTAATGATGTGAGATTATTTGATAAAACTCTTTGATCCAGTTAATAAATATTCATTAGCTACAAGTCACTCCACTATAGACTTATAGCTGCACTCTCCTCACTGTAGATATTATTGTGTCCAATGATATAGTCACTGCCCATGAGTCGACCCTTCACAAGTTGTTCGTAATCACAGCTGGGTCAAATTACCTTTTTACCCCTGTGATTACCTCTTTGCTCCTTAAGCACCACTGATCCTCTAATGAACAACAAGTCTAAGGTCGTACCTTAGACTCATACCCTCGTAGAGGGCGGGGCCCCGTTGTTCAAGACCTGGAGTCAGTTCTTAAGGGAACAATCTATCTAATTCCTCAGTAGAGGAATGAGTGAATTCCATTTTGCACAGTTAAGTCCCCAGCTACCTACAAGGTTCTGTCCTTGAGAAGGTAGGCTTATTGAGTCGGCTATAGGCCACTCTCACCCATACTAGTCTAAGCACAAACCCCTATAAGCAGGAGTTCTTAACTTGCTCAGGATTCAGGTCAAGTCACTAATGACCATCTATAAATTACTAGTCTTATTCTTTCAACGGTGTTATACTGGTTAGACTAATAATTTGCGATCCAGTCTTGTATGAACACTTCATACAGGATGCCCCCACTCGCATGTCAACTACATGAAGGATTACCTCATTTGTACTAATTACAAAGTGGGCCGCATCCATGGTGTTATCAGAATGAGGTTTCCAACCTTATTCTTATACCATAGACTATTTAGGTTATAATCTCGAATTCAACCCAAAATAGTGTCCACTACACTGATTTCAAGATAAACGTTATAACCTTGGAGCTTAGTTTATTGGATTTATAAAAGCAGGACTGTAATCTTATCAAAACAAATAACACTTTATTTAATTGATCAAGATTACACAAGTTTAGGGCATAAATCCCAACAATCTCCCACTTGACCTAAAGCTTGTGGAGTACTAAACATTACATTAATGTAAATACAATAAACTAGGGCATTTAAACCCTTTGTACAAAATACTCCCACTTGCCCTACTTTGGGAAGGCTTGTAAACCTAGACCTTCTAGGTGACTCTCAAATACTTTAGCCGTGAGAGCCTTTGTAAAACGATCAACAATGTTGTGCTCTGAGGCTCCGTGACAATCACATCTCCTCTGTGTACGACCTCCTGGATGAGATGATACTTTCGCGCTATGTGCTTTCCCCTCTTTTGACTTCGTGGTTCCCTCGAATTTGCCACTGCACCACTATTATCGCAATACAGTGTGACGAGCAAAGTCATGTTTGGAACAACTTCCAAATTTAGAATAAATTTCCTTAACCAAACGGCCTCCTTAGCTACTTCACAAGCTGCTGCATATTCGGCTTCCATGGTGGAATCAGCGATGCATCCTTGCTTGACATTTCGCCATACTACAGCTCCTCCGTTAAGAGTGAAAACTGACCCTGATGTAGATTTTCGAGAATCTTTATCAGTCTGAAAGTCAGAATCTGTGTATCCTGTAAGGATCAAAATCTTAGCCCCATACACAAGCATGTAGTTCCTTGTTCTCTGAAGATACTTAAGGATCGTTTTAACCGCTGTCCAGTGTTCAAGTCCTGGATTGGATTTATACCTCTCGACCATCCCAAGCGCAAAGCGGATGTCGGGCCTAGTACACAACATGACGTACATCAGGCTCCCAACAGCTGATGCGTAAGGAATCCGTCTCATATCCTTAACTCCTTGAGGTGTCTTAGGACACTGTTCCTTAGACAAATGAATTTCATTTCTAAAAGGCATCAAGCCCTTTTTGGAATCTTGCATCTTAAACCTTGACAACACTTTGTCTATGTATGATGCTTGAGACAAGGCTAGTGTTGTATTCTTGCGGTTCCGGACAATCTGGATCCCTAGAACAAACTGCGCATCACCCAAATCTTTCATTTGGAATTGCGTTGCTAGCCATTCCTTGATGTCAGTAAGATAACCTACATCATTCCCAATAAGTAGGATATCATCCACATAGAGAATTAGGAAAGCGACAGAACTATTGATGATTTTCTTGTACACACAAGGTTCATCATCATTCTTGTCCAAACCATAAGATCTGATAGCCTCATCAAATCTTATATTCCAGGACCTAGAGGCTTGTTTCAGTCCATAAATCGACCTTTTAAGTCTGCAAACCTTTTGCTCTTGTCCTAGTTCAATGAAGCCTTTGGGTTGGTCCATGTAGATGGTTTCCTCAAGATTGCCATTCAAAAAGGCTGTCTTGACATCCATTTGCCATACCTCATAGTCATAATATGCGGCAATGGCAAGAAGGATACAGATAGACTTTACCATAGCAACAGGTGAAAAGGTTTCCTCAAAGTCAAACCCTTCAACCTGGGTATAACCCTTTGCTACTAGTCTAGCTTTAAAGGTTTGCACCTTCCCATCTACACCACGTTTTCTCTTGTAGATCCACTTACAACCTATAGGTTTTACCCCATCACGCTTATCTACAAGATCCCTAATAGAATTGAAGTGCATAGACTCCATTTCTTGGTCCATGGCTATGACCCATTGTCTTTGTCAATGTCAATCATTGTTTGATTATAAGTCAATGGATCCTCACAGTTGTCATCTGGTATAACAACTTGGGTTCAGCTAAACCTATGTAACGATCAGGCTGTATCACAACTCTCCCACTACGTCGAGGCATACTCAACTCTTGAGATGGACCCTCTTGACTAGACAAACTAGTATCAACAACTCTTATTGACGTACGAGAGTTCTTATCAGCAACCTTTGCTATTGTTCCGTCTAACTCACTCAACACTACCTTACTTTTTGGTTTGTGGTCCCTTATGTGGTCCTCCTCTAAGAAAGTGGCATTTGTCGACACAAAGACCTTATCTTCCTTAGGACCATAGAATAAACCACCTCTTGTTTCTTTTGGGCATCCTACGAATAGGCAAAACTTTGAACGTGAATCCAACTTCTTTGGATTTGTCACAAGCACATGTGCTGGACATCCCCATATTCTGAAGTGACACAAACTACCTTTACGTCCTTTCTAGAGTTCAAAAGGTTTTTCAGAAACACTTTTGGAGGGCACACTATTCAATATGTATACTGCAGTCTCCACTGCATAACCCCAAAAGGAACTAAGGAGATGATCATAACTCATCAATGATCGAACCATGTCCAACAGGGTTCTATTTCTCCTTTCCGATACACCGTTTTGTTGTGGTGTGCCGGGAGCTAAGAGTTGGGATTTAATTCCATGTTCTATCATATAGTTCTGGAATTTTAAATCCATGTACTCTCCACCTCGATCCGATCGAAGTGTTTTAACTCTTTTACCTAATTGATTTTCAACCTCAGCCTTGAATTCCTTGAACTTTTCAAGTGCTTCAGACTTGTGGTGCATTAGGTAAATATGCCCATATCTAGAATAATCATCTATAAAATAGATGAAATATTCATATCCTCCCCTGGCTTTAACATTCATCGGACCACAAAGGTCTGAATATATGAGCTCTAGAGGATCTTTGGCTCTATAACCTTTTCCACTAAAAGGCCTTTTAGTCATTTGTCCTTCCAGGCAGGATTCACATACTGGTAAGGAATTTTCTTATAACTCGTTTAGAAATTCGTTCTTTACCAATCTCTCAATCCTATTCAGATTAATGTGACCCAATCTTAGATGCCAAAGATGAGCATTTTCTTTAGGAGAAATTTTACGTTTCTTAGTTTGTGCGTTTGCAGTTTTAAATAATTCAGTGTTCAAAATGATTTTGACTGAATTAGGCCTTAAAACATACAATCCATTTTCTAATGAAGCTTAACAAATGTCTAAACCTTTCTTTAAAATAAACACTTTATTGTGCCTACTGTTACAGCTGAGGAATGGGATGGAAATAACCATTCTACCCCTCCTTTAATCTCTCTTTAGTATATAACTCCTCAGGTATGAAATTGAACACTTCAATTTCACTCCTAACTTTATACACTCAATATTACCAGGTTGAGCCAACGGAGGGATCTAATGGACCTACAGATCATGAGCTCCAATGATGTGAGATTAACTGATCAAACACTTTGATCCAGTTAATCAATATTCATTAACTACAAGTCACTCCACTATAGACTTGTATTTGCACTCTCTCTCATTTGTAGATATTATTGTGTCCACCGATATAGTCATTGCCCATGAGTCGACGCTTCACAGGTTGTTCGTAATCACAGCTGGGTCAAATTACCGTTTTACCCCTGTGATTACCTCTTTGCTCCTTAAGCACCACTGTTCCTCTAATGAACAAGTCTAAAGTCCTACCTTAGACTCATACCCTCGTAGAGGGCGGGGCCCCGTTGTTCAAGACCTGGAGTCAGTTCCTAAGGGAACAATTATCTAATTCCTCAGTAGAGGAATGAGTGAATTCCATCTTTCACAGTTAAGTCCCCAACTACCTACAAGGTTCTGTCCCTGAGAAGGTAGGCTTATTGAGTCGGCTACAGGTCACTTTCACCCATACTAGTCTAAGGACAAACCCCTATAAGCAGGAGTTCTTAACTTGCTCAGGATTCAGGTCAAGTCACTAATGACCATCTATAAATTACTAGTCTTATCTTGTTAACGGTGTTATACTGGTTAGACTAATAATTTGTGATCCAGTCTTGTATGAACTCTTAATACAGGATGCCCCCACTTGCATGTCAACTACATGAATGAGTTGGATTACCTCATTTGTACTAATTACAAATTGGGCCACATCCATGGTGTAATCAGAATGAGGTTTCCAACCGTATTCTTATACCATAGACTATTTAGGTTATAATCTTGAATTCAACCCAAATAGTGTCCACTACACTGATTTCAAGATAAACGTTATAACCTTGGAGCTTAGTTTATTGGATTTATAAAAGCAAGATTGTAATCTTATCAAAACAAATGACACTTTATTTAATTGATCAAGATTACACAAGTTTAGGGCATAAATCCCAACACCTGCCTCGTTTTGGGGATACACAGTAGAGACTACAGTTCAAATCTTGAACAGTGTTCCATCAAAAAGTTTTTCAGAAACACCTTTTGAACTTTGGAAGGGGCGTAAACCTAGTTTACAACACTTCAGGATTTAGGGTTGTCCGACACACGTGCTCGTGACAAACCCAAAGAAACTGGAACCTCGTTCAAGATTGTGCCAATTTGTTGGCTATCTTAAAGAAACGAGAGGTGGTCTTTTCTACGACCCACAAGAAAACAAGGTGATTGTATCGACAAACGTCACGTTCTTGGAGGAAGATCAGATGAGGAACCACAAATCGCGTAGTAAATTAGTACTAAATGAAGCTACACATGAACCAACAAGAGTTGTTGATCAAGCTGGACCTTCTTCAAGAATTGATGGAAGAGCCAATACCTCAAGTCAGTCTCGTCCTTCTCAATCGTTTGGAACGCCTCGACGCAGTGGGAGGGTTGTTTCCCAACTTGACCGCTACTTGGGTTTAGCTGAAACTCAAGTTGTCATTCCTGATGACGGCATAGAGGATCCATTGTCTTATAAACAGGCAATGAATGACGTAGACAAGGACCAATGGATCAAAGTCATGGACCTTGAAATAGAGTCAATGGACTTCAATTTAGTATGGGAGCTTGTAGACCAACCTGAAGGGGTTAGACCCATAGGGTGGAAATGGATTTATAAGAGATAGAGAGATGCAGCCGGAAAGGTACAGACCTTTAAGGCTAGACTTGTAGCAAAGGGTTTTACCCAAAGGGAAGGAGTTGACTATGAAGAAACTTT
Organism: Trichosanthes cucumerina; assembly: GCA_036507285.1. NCBI lineage: Eukaryota > Viridiplantae > Streptophyta > Magnoliopsida > Cucurbitales > Cucurbitaceae > Trichosanthes > Trichosanthes cucumerina. The sequence goes on along the minus strand of CM071841.1, from coordinate 17,370,631 downwards.
TTCCCCTGTTGCTATGCTGATGTCTCTAAGGATACTCTTGTCCATAGCCGCGTTTTATGATTATGAAATTTGACAAATGGACGTCAAGACTGCCTTTTTGAATGGTAATCTTGACGAGAGCATGTATATGTCTCAACCCAAAGGGTTCATAGCCCAAGGTCAGGAGCAAAAAGTTTGCAAGCTTAATCGATCCATTTATGGATTGAAACAAGCGTCAAGATCTTGGAATATAAGATTTGATACTGCGATCAAGTCTTACAGCTTTGACCAAAACGTTGATGAGCCTTGTGTTTACAAGAGGATCATCAACGACAAAGAAGCTTTGTTAGTACTTTATGTGGATGATATCCTACTCATTGGGAATGATGTAGGATACCTCACTGACATAAAGAATTGGATGGCGACCCAATTCCAAATGAAAGATTTGGGAGTGGCGCAGTATGTTCTTGGGATTCAGATCTTTAGGAATTGCAAGAACAGAACGCTAGCACTGTCTCAAGTGTCTTATATCGACAAAATGTTGTCCAGATATTCGATGCAAAATTTCAAGAGGGGCTTATTACCCTTCAGGCACGGAGTTCATCTGTCTAGGGAACAGTGTCCCAAGACACCTCAAGAAGTTGAGGATATGAGACATATTCCCTATGCCCCTCCAGTAGGTAGCTTAATGTATGTTATGTTGTGCACGAGGCCAGACATTTGTTATGCAGTGGGAATAGTCAGTAGGTACCTGTCCAATCCAGGGTTAGACCACCGGACAACAGTTAAAAATATCATCAAGTATCTAAGGAGAACGATGGACTATATGCTTGTGTATGGGTCTAAGGATTTGATCTTTACTGGATACACTGATTCTTATTTTCAGACTGATAAGGATTCTCGGAAATCCACATCGGGATCAGTTTTCACCCTTAACGGGGGAGCTATAGTATGGCGAAGCATCAAGCAAGGATGCATCGCTGACTCCACAATGGAGGTTGAGTATGTTGTTGCTTGTGAAGCAGCTAAAGAGACTGTTTGGCTAAGGAAATTCCTTACTGATTTGGAAGTTGTTCCAAATATGGAATCTCCCATCACCTTATCTTTGTGACAAGTGGTGGTGCAGTAGCCAATTCGAAGGAACATCGCAGCCATAAGCGAGGTAAGCACATCGAGAGGAAGTATCACCTGATACAAGAAATAGTGCAACGAGGAGATGTGACAGTCACGAAGATCGCTTCGGAGCACAATATTGTTGATTAGTTTACAAAGACTCTCACGGCTAAAGTGTTCGAGGGTCATCTGGAAAGCCTAGGTCTACGAGATATGTACATAGGCTAATCTAGGGCAAGTGGGAGATATGTAATGGGGTATATGGATGTCCTAGTTTATTGTATTTCTATCTCTTGTAACCACTGTTTTAGATTATGATGTACCCCACTAGAGTTTTAGTTCAAGTGGGAGTTTGTTGGGATTTGTGCCCTAAAACTCGTATTTTGTAATTATGTTGTAATTATTGTAATAAAGTGTTATTATTTCAATAAAGTGTTATTGTTCGTTATCTACAAGTTTGCCTTTATTTAAACCCTAAATCCAATAAACTAAACATCCAAGGTGATGGAGATCTGATCTCCTTGAGCAGCGGAAACATGTTTGGGATCGTTAATGTGCTTAATTGTTTTGCTTAAAACAAAAACCAGTACATTGATAAATAAAACAGAACAAGCATATAATCAACTCTAATCTAATTAGGCATGGATTAAATGCATACAACATATAGAGAGTTTAACTATTAAACTAAAGAATGAAAAGGAAATTACTTTTGTAGATTCCCAGCAACTCCTTGCTCCAAGCAAATTCCAGTAGTTCAAGAACTTCCAATAGTTCTCTGTTTTTCTTTCAACAAGAACACTACCAACAGGAGAACCCTCTATGTCTCTGAGCTTTAGATCTTCCTTGGTGGAAAGGATTCCAACTTTTGGAAAAAATGGGAATGGAGAGTTAGAGAGAATTCTGACAACAATACCACACTTATCTCCAAAATGATCGATCGATCATTGCCTTCTTCTACCAGAGAAGAAGGATTCTGTGGGTAACTCCCCACTTCCCTATCGAGATGGAGATGAGGAGTGGTGGGAACGTGTCCTCTTGATAAATTCCCATTTAATATTTTATTAATATTTAATTAATAATTAAATACATTAATTAATTCATATTTAATTCATATATAACATTAAATAAATGATTAAATTGCATTTAATCATTTTACCCTTTATCCTATAGTTTAATGTACATCTTATGCACATTAAATTATAACCTATAATTTTCAAATATGAATCACATTCACATTTGAATTTGATATTTGAACTCTTTCAAATATTCAATTCTCTCAAGTAATTTAATATGAATCATATTCACATTAAATTTATAATATATAGTTCCAAAACTATATATTATATCGTATCCATATACATTAAATATATTCCCTAATGAATTTGAACATTTCAAATTCAAATGATCTAAGAACCCTTTACGAGCTAGAAGGTGGACCTAATGGACCTACAGATCAGAAACTCCAACGATACGAGATTGCTCGGTTAATCTCATTAACGTCCCAATCAACATTCGTTAACTGCGGGAACACTCCACTAAAGTCCCACAGATGCACTTTTCTCACTGCAGATATATTTCTGTGTCCATGGGTTACATCTTTGAATGTACATAAAAGGGATCTCGGTTCGAGATACAGCCTAAAGGGTCTATAGTTAGGGGATAAGGTTTGGGTACCTTACCCTTGTTAAACTATGGATGTGGCCCACTTTGTATTTGATACAAACACTGTGATCCTAACGTGTTCGTGTAGATGACATGTGAGTGGGGTTATCCTATGTAATGAGATTACATAAGACCGGACCACGAAATAGTAATCTCTAGCTATAAACCAGTTGACTAGTTAGGTTTCTATTTCACTAGGATGACCTAGGCAACTTGATCTCAATCTGAAAGGAGTTCACGAACTCCTGTTCGCGAGCGATTGTCCTTTGACTAGTATGGGTGAGAGTGGCCAGATTCGCCGACTCAATATGCCTACCTTCTTAAGGACAAGACCGAGTGAGCGGCTGGGAACTTAACTTAGCAAGATAGAATTCACTCTTTCCCGCCTACTAGGGTAAGTAGAGGAATGTTCGCTTAAGTGGTGTCTCTGGGACTTGAACAAATGGCCCGACCCTCTCATTGGCCCGAGAGGGACTCTGTTTGTTGATAGGACCACAAACAAATTGTTCATTAGAGGAGCACTGGTACTTAAGGCACAAGATGTAACCTAGGGGTAAAACGATAATTTGACCTAGCTGGTGTTACGAACATTTGTGAAGGATTGACTGATTGTTATTGGTCAATATCCATGGACACAGAAATATATCTGCAGTGAGAAGAGTGCAGCTGTGGGACTTTAGTGGAGTGTTCCTGCAGTTGACGAATGTTGATTCGGAGGTTAATGAGATTAACCGAACAATCTCGTATCGTTGGAGCTTCTGATCTGTAGGTCCATTAGGTCCACCTTTTAGCTCGTAAAGGGTTCTTAGATCCTTAGAATTTGAAATGTTTAAATTCATTAGGGAATAAACGTAATATATATTGATACAATATAATATATGGTTTTGGAACTATATATTATAAATTTAATGTGGATATGATTCATATTAAATTTTTTGAGAGAATTAAATATTTGAAAGAGTTCAAATATTAAATGTGAATGTGATTCATATTTGAGAACTATAGGTTAAAACATAATGTGCATGAGATGTACTATAGTATAAAGGGTAAAATGATTAAATATGATTTAATCATTAAATTAATACTATATTTGAATTAAATATGATTTAATTTAATGAAATTAATTACTCCCCAACTCCCCCTCGATAGGGAGTGGGGAGTTGCCCACTAAAGGTTCTTCTTCTCCTGGTGAGAAGGAGAAGTGGATTGATCGATTGATTTTTCATATTTAACAGAAAGAAAAAATTGGTTCTCTCTCTTAATCTCCAAAATTCCCTTATTCTTCCAATTGTTGGATCCTTCCCACCAAGGAAGATCTAAGTATTCAGAGACATAGAGGGTTTTCCAAGTGGTAGTGTTCCTGCTTGAAAAAGCAGAGAGAATTGTTGTGTTTTCGATTTCTTTGGAATTTGCTTGGAGCAAGGAGTTCTTTGCATGAGTCTACAAAGGTAATTCCTTCTTCCCTTTAGTTTAATTATTAAATTTAGTTTGTTTGTATGCAATTAATCCATGTCTAATAGGATTAGAATTTCATGCTTGTTCTGTATTTATCAATGTACTGTTTGTATTTTAAGCAAAACAATCAAGCACATTAACGATCCCAAACACGTTTCCGCTGCTCAAGGAGATTAGATCTCCATCAAGGATATAATCTCTGGACTACCGTTAAGAACATCCTCAAGTATCTTAGGAGAACGAGGGGCAATATGCTTGTGTATGGTGCAAAGGATTTGATCCTTGAAGGATACACTGACTCTAATTTTCAGATTGATGTAGATTCGAGGAAATCCACATCAGGATCAGTGTTCACTCTTAACGGAGGAGCTTTAGTATGGAGGAGTATAAAGCAAGGTTGTATTGTTGACACCACCATGGAGGCTGAGTACGTTGCAGCTTACGAAGCAGTGAAGGAGGTTGTATGGCTTAGGAAGTTCTTGATTGATTTGGAAGTTGTTCCAAATATGAATTTGCCTATCACCCTTTATTGTGATAATAGTGGTGCAGTGGCAAATTCCAACAAACCTAGAAGCCATAAGCACGGAAAGCACATAGAGCGCAAATACCATATCATCAGGGAGATTATGCAACGAGGAGACGTGATCGTCATGCATATCGCTTCGGAGCACAACATTGCTGATCCGTTTACAAAGCCCCTCACGGCTAAAGTGTTTGAGGGACACCTAGAGAGTCTAGGACTACGGGTTGTACAGTAGGGCGGTTTTTCTTTACTCAGCATATTTTACCCCACAGACTTTTTAGTCCAAGTGGGAGTTTTTTGGGTTTTATGTCCTAAAACTCGTGGTTTTGTAAACTGAATGTATATTCTATTTTGCAATAAAGTTGCTATTGAAATTCATTCAGTAAAGGTGTTATTGAATAAAGTGAATTGTGTATTGTGTAACCCTAAACTAATAAAGAACCCTTGGCGATAGGATGAATACTTGAACTTTATGTGTGACATAAAAGTTGATCAAGTTCAAGTTATAGCCAGAATGGTCTATAGTATAAGGATAGGGTTGGGTACCTTATCCTGGAGACACTATGGACGCGACCCACTTTGTAGAGTACAAACGATGTCATCCTAAATCGTTCATGTGGAGACATGTGAGTGAGGGCGTCCTATGCAATGAGTTTGCATAAGACTGAGCCACGAAATAGTCACTTAGACTTTATAACTCCGTTTACAGTCTTAACTGACTATATTCTTACGATGACCTAGGTAACTCGATCTTAATTATGAGCGTTCTATGAACTCCTGTTTATTCGGATTATCTTTAGATTTGCATGGCTGAGAGTGACCTAAGACTGCCGACTCAATAAGCCTTCCATTTCAGGGATAAGTCTGGGTAGATAGCTAAGACATAGTTCTGCAAGATGAAATTCACTCCTACCCGCTTTAGGGATTAGTAGAGAGGTTGTTCCCTTAAGTGCTGACTCCGAGTCTTGAACAAAGGGCCCACCATGAGAGGGATTCAGTTTGCTGGTTGGACCACAAACCAATTGTTAATTAGAGGATCAGTGGGACTTAAGGTACAAGAGGTAATTATAGGGATAAAATGGTAATTTTGACACAACTGTAATTACGAACGACCTGTGAATGATCGACTTACTAATCATGGTTATATCGAGTGGATAGAAATATATCTATAGTGCGGAGAGTGCAACCACTGGGCTTTAGTGGAATGTCCCGGTGGTTAACGAATGTTGATTAGCTAAGCTAAAGAGTTTGGCTAGTTAATCTCGTATCGTTGGAGCTCATGATCTGTAGGTCCATTAGTTCCCCCTTACTAGTTCGGACTTAGCCTTGTAATATTTTGAGAGAAAAGAATTTGAATTGATCAAATTCGAGTTTGGAAGAAAGCATTAATTATATGTGATATATTTAACGAATCATAGCTTAATTATGAATTAAACTATGATTAATAGGAGGTGGATATATTTAAATATGATTTAAATATTGGATCGATTTATAGCATGAATAAGGATTCATGTTCGGAAAATCGATCGGAATCGGATAATTTATTTAATTTAATATTTGATATTAAATTAAATTAAAAATTAATTAATTAAATTAATTTTGAATTATTTAATTAATTATATTAATTTTAATTAAAAACTAATTTAATATTTATTTTTGAATTAAAATTAAATGAAAAATAATGGATTTTCCAGGAATTCCAAGTTGTCAACTTGCCCATGATGATTCAGCTCAAAATTTACCAAATTTGATCACCTCCATCTCAAATTGTCCTCATCACTGTTGAGATATCACTCTAATGAAGCTTAATAAAGCTTTATTTAATGGTGTTTTGAGGTGTTTTGAGAGAATTTTGGAGAAATTCAAAGAATTCCCGAGTTAGTGACCTTTGAGGACTTTTCTTCCAAATTCTCTCAACCTAGGATCCCACAATCCGTTCCAAGGCCTGAGGATAGTAGGGAAGACACTAATGGTTGTCCATGAAGTGTTCGTGTTGAAAACCATCCACCGGGTGAAGAGAATTTGATCTTCAAAGTTGAGTTTCATATCCCTCTGTTTTTCCAGCTTTGAGCATGCATTTTATTTTACAAAATTGATCAACTTAGAGTGTTCAAGATCCAAAATTGCTTCCGCTTTCTTAATCTAGACTCTTTCAAAGACTATCCCCATAAACCACAATACGATCCTATCAACATGCTTTGTCTTCACTCACATGCTCCCTAGGAAAATTTCCAAGAGGTCACCCAATATAGGATTGCTCCAAGCCAAGCACACTTAACTTTGGAGTTCCTATAATTGAGCTACTGAGAAGGTAGGTGAACCTTATATTAGTATAGATAGTAGCTATCAATTCTCATAAGCCTTTCTCAACCATACTTTCATATCCACATGACCTCTCTCATTCAGATATGGTCTCTACTTTTTGTTTGATAAGAAGACATACCCCTTTTCCTTGCCTTTGTTAAGCACCATTGGATAGGTGCTATTTGAATAGGTGATCTCTAGAATGCTTCATTGTGATTTTGCAGCTAGGCAAAAACCTTCAAAGTCGATTCTTCCGAATTTTCTTTGTAGTCTTATTTTTCAAGTTTAATTGTTTAAACCTTGGATTTCCACATTTTGAAATCCCGAGGAATGCTTGTCTTACAATTCCTCTGTTGGGCAACCTTCTGTAGTTGATGCTTTTGATCTTAGTAGCTCTTTAGCATTCATATACTTCTGTGATTTTGTTGTGAATTCTACATATGAGGTTGGTTCCTTCTCGCCTATAGAGTGAAGAAGCCTTTTTTCCTCCAGTCCAACTCTCATGCCAATCAAAGTTACTCCTTTAGTGTGTCCTGCAATGACACTCAAGGCTGCCCCCTTAGTGTATCCTTCAATATGTAGAGTCTCAATATTAAGTGGAAAATTGTAACTAATGTCTAAAATAAATAATACGTGATAAAAAAAATGTCTAAAAAGATTTCATGTTGAAATTTTGTCTGCCTATTTTTCAAGGACGGGTGTGAAGAAAATTGTGTACAACTAGAGTAATTACGTGTTTCGACCATTAAGTCGTCAAATATATTTGAAGTATCCCTATCGAGACCATTAGTGGGCAAGTCATTCCCAAGGTGTTCTTCATCTTCATCTATCTCATGATCTACATCTGGATCATTAATAGGGACTTGTAGAGCATATAGAAGATTGAATACTTCATTATTTTCATTAACTAAATTACATCTCTATAGTACTTGATTGACATGTCTGTGTTTGGTTTTATGCCCTCAAACTCGTAGATTGTAAATGTAAAGTGTTATGGCATTCATCTAATAAGCGTTGTTGAATTTTATATCAGGTTCGCATTAAAATAAACCTAAATCCAATAAACTAACATCCTAGGTTGTATTATGTGTCTTGAAAAGTTTGAGGAGACATACAGGGATCAATGTTCAAGAAACAACCTAAAGGGTATATTGTATAGGGATGAGGCTAGATACCTTATCCTGGTAACACTATGGATACGACCCACATTGTATTTAGTGCAAACATAATGATCTAATGTGTTTGTGTAGGTGAAATGCGAGTGAGAGTATCCTATGTAATGAGTTTACATAAGACCAAACCGTGAAATAGTAACCAGTAGATGTAACTCAATTAACTATTTAGGTTTCTATTTCAATAGGATGACCTTGGCAACTTAATCTTAATCCTCGGTGCATTATGTACTCTTTTTTGCGAGGGGTTGTCCTTTGATTTGTATGAGTGAGAGTGACCAGATCGACGACTCAATAGGCCTACCATTTTGGGGACAAAACGAAGTGGGGAGCTGAAAACATAATTACACGAGATCGAATTCGCTCATTTCCTACTTTACGGGAAAGTAGATAAGTGTTCCCTTAAGTGGTGTATCCAGGACTTGAACAAAGGGTCCTACCCTCTCATTGGTCTGAGAAAATAGAGGTAACCTAGGGATAAAATCGTAATTTGACCCAACTAGTGTTACGAACACTCGTGAAAGATTAACTTGTTGTTATTGGTCTATATCCGTGGGCACAGAAATATATCTGCAATGAGAATAGTGCAACTTTGAGTCTTCAGTGGAGTGTACCAATAGTTAACGGACATAGAGGTAGCCTCGGGGTAAAATGGTAATTTGACCCAGATGGTGTTATGAACACTCGTGAAGAATTAACTTGTTGTTATTGGTCTATATTCGTGAACACATAAATATATCTTTAATGAGAATAGTGCAGCTTTGAGTCTTTAGTGGAGTGTACCCATAATCAACGAATGTTGATTAATGTGGTTAATGAGATTAGCTAATCAATCTTGTATCGTTGGAGGTTCTAATCTGTAAGTCCATTAGGTCCCATTCTTAGCTCATAAAGGGTGCTGAGTGAAGGGAATTAAAGTCCCAGCGCAGCGGAAGACGATCGAATTGTCATGATATTGTTGTGCATCTTAATTTCATTAAAACTATCTATCACATAGAATAGACTAAACATGCAATTTATGAAAGGAAATACAACAAGTTCAAGGATCTTATTTGTTGAAGACGATCTTCAAAGTTGAAGGGAATCGAAGTCCCGCAGCAGAAGAAATTGCCAATCGCGCGCTCTTGATTTAGTTACAACGATTAATTCAAGAACATAAAACACTAGATTAAGCATGTAAATCAGAATGGATAGCAAGATGATTACCTTTGAAGAACCTTTCTTCAAGTGCTCCACTCTCCCACGATCACGATCTCATCAACAGGAACTACAATGTACGAAGACACGACCACCGGATCTTCTCCGTTGTTCCCTAGGTGAGGGAGGAAGGTGGATTCCCTTTAGGAGAGGTGAGGTATTTTGAGAGAGATGTGTGTTTTAGAACTCTTCAAACAACACAACAAGAGGGAGCTTGCAATTCCTTAGAACCACACCACCTAGTTGCATCTCATGCAACCATATATATCGGGGAATGGGATGGAAATGACCATCCTACCCCTCCTTTATTCTCTCTTTAGTATATAGTTGATATATGAATCTAATTCACATTAAAACTATATATTATATCAATTATATCATATATAATTGATATAACACCTCATGTATGAAATTGAACACTTCAATTTCACTCCTAACTTTATACCCTCAAGATTACCATATTGAGCCAACGGAGGGATCTAATGGACCTACAGTTCATGAGCTCCAATGATGTGAGATTAACTGATCAAACTCGTTGATCCAGCTAATCAATATTCATTAACTACAAGTCACTCCACTATATACTTGTAGCTGCACTCTCCTCATTGTAGATATTATTGTGTCAACTGATATAGTCATTACCCATGAGTCGACCCTTCACAGGTTGTTCGTAATCAAAGCAATGTCAAATTATCGTTTTACTCCTGTGATTACCTCTTTGTTCCTTAAGCACCATTGATCCTCTAATGAACAACAAGTCTAAGGTCCTACTTTAGACTCATACCCTCATAGAGGGCGGGACCCCGTTGTTCAAGACCTGGAGTCAGTTCTTAAGGGAACAACCTATGTAATTCCTTAGTAGAGAATGAGTGAATTCCATCTTGCACAGTTAAGTTCCCAACTACCTACGAGGTTCTATCCCTGAGAAGATAGGCTTATTGAGTCGGCTACAGGCCACTTTCACCCATACTAGTCTAAGGACATACCCCTATAAGTAGGAATTCTTAACTTGCTCAGTATTCAGGTCGAGTCATTAGTGACCATCTATAAATTACTAGTCTTATCACATTAGCGATTGTTTGCTTTGGTTAGACTAATAATTTGCGATCCAGTCTTGTATGAAATCTTCATACAGGATGCCCTCACTCACATGTCAACTACATGAATGAGTTGTATTACCTCATTTGTAGTAATTACAAAGTGAGCCGCATCCATGGTGTTACCAGAATGAGATTTCCAACCTTATTCTCATACCATAGACTATTTAGGTTATATTCTTGAACTCAATCCAAATAGTGTCCACTGCACTGATGTTCAAGATAGAAGTTATAACCTTGGAGCTTAGTTTATTGGATTCATAAAGCAAGACTGTAATTCTATCAAAACAAATAAGACTTTATTTAATTGATCAAAATTACACAAGTTTAGGGCATAAATCCCAAAAATCTCCCACTTGACCTAAAGCTTGTGGTGTACTAAACATAAACTAGGGCATTTAAACCCCTTTGTACAAAATACTCGCACTTGCCTTGGGAAAGATTTGTAAACCTAGACCTTCTAGGTGACTCTCAAATACTTTAGCCATGAGAGCCTTTGTAAAAGGATCAACATTGTTGTGCTCTGAGGCTATCTTCGTGACAATCACATCTCCTCTATGCACGATCTCCGGGATGAGATGATACTTCTGCTCTATGTGCTTTCCCCTCTTGTGACATCGGGGTTCCCTCGAATTTGCCATTGCACCACTGTTATCGCAATACAACGTGATGGGTAAAGTCATATTTGGAACAACTTCCAAATTTTTAGCATTAATTTCCTTAACCAAACGACCTCCTTAGCTGCTTCACAAGTTGCTACATATTCGGCCTCCATGGTGGAATCAACGATGCATCCTTGTTTGATTCTTCGTCATACTACAGCTCCTCCGTTCAGAGTGAATACTGAGCCTGATGTAGATTTTTGAGAATCTTTATCAGTCTGAAAGTCAGAATTCGTGTATCCTGCTAGGATCAAATCCTTAGCCCCATACACAAGCATGTAGTTCCTTGTTCTCCGAAGATAATTAAGGATTGTTTTAACTGTTGTCCAGTGTTCAAGTCTTGGATTGGATTGATACCTACTGACCATCCCAACTACAAAACAGATGTCGGGCCTAGTACACAACATGGCGTACATCAGGCTCCCAACAGCTGATGCGTAGACACAAGGTTCATCATCATTCTGGTCAAAACCATAGGATCTGATTGCCTCATCAAATCTTATATTCCAAGACCTAGAGGCTTGTTTCAGTCCATAAATTGACCTTTTAAGCCTGCAAACCTTTTGCTCCTGTCCTGGTCCAATGAACCCTTTGGGTTGGTCCATGTAGATGGTTTGCTCAAGATTGCCATTCAAAAAGGCTGTCTTGACATCCATTTGCCATACCTCATAGTCATAATATGTGGCAATGGCAAGAAGGATACGGATACACATTACCATAGCAACAGGTGAAAAGGTTTCCTCATAGTCAATCCCTTCAACCTGGGTATAACCCTTTGCTACTAGTCTAGCTTTAAAGGTTTGCACCTTCCCATCTACACCACGTTTTCTCTTGTAGATCCACTTACAACCTATAGGTTTTACCCCATCAGGCTTATCTACAAGATCGCAAACAGAATTTAAGTACATCGATTCCATTTCTTGGTCCATGGCTATGACCCATTTGTCTTTGTCTTTGTCAACCATTGCTTGATTATAAGTCAATGGATCATTGCAATTTTCATATGGTATAACAACTTGGGTTTCATCTAAACCCATGTAAGGGTCAGGCTGTATCACAACCCTCCCACTACGTCGAGGCATACTCAACTCTTGAGATGGACTCTCTTGACTAGACAAACTAGTATCAACAACTCTTGTTGACGTATTAGTGTTCTTATTAGCAACCTTTGGTATTGTTCCGTCTAACTCACTCAATACTACTTTACTTTTTGGTTTGTGGTCCCTTATGTGGTCCTCCTCCAAGAAAATGACATTTGTCGACACAAACACCTTATCTTCCTTAGGATCATAGAATAAACCACCTCTTGTTTCTTTTGAGTATCCTAAGAATAGGCATAATTTTGAACGTGAATCCAACTTCTTTGGATTTGTCACAAGCACATGTGTCGGATAGCCCCATATTCTGAAGTGACATAAACTACCTTTACGTCCTTTCCAGATTTCAAAAGGTGTTTCAGAAACACTTTTGGAGGGCACATTATTCAAAATGTATATTGCAGTCTCCACTGCGTAACCCGAAAAGGAACTAGGGAGATTAGCATAACTCATCATTGATTGAACCATATCCAACAAGGTTCTATTTCTCCTTTCCCATACACCGTTTTGCTGTGGTGTGCCGGGAGCTGAGAGTTGGGATGTAATTCCATGTTCTTCATATAGTTCTGGAATTTTAAATCCATGTACTCTCCACTTCGATCCGATCGAAGTGTTTTAACAGTTTTACCTAATTGATTTTCAACCTCAGTCTTGAATTCCTTGAACTTTTCAAGTGCTTCAGACTTGTGGTGCATTAGGTAAATATGCCCAAATCTAGAATAATAATTTATAAAAGAGATGAAATATTCATATCCTCCCCTGGCTTTAAGTTTCATCGGACCACAAAGGTCTGAATGTATAATCTCTAGAGGGTCTTTGGCTCTATAACCTTTTCCACTAAAAAGTCTTTTAGTCATTTTGCCTTCTAGGCATGATTCACATACTGGCAAAGAATTTTCTTCTAACTCGTTTAGAAGTTCGTTCTTTACCAATCTCTCAATCATATTGAGATTAATGTGACCCAATCTTAGATGCCAAAGATGAGCATTTTCTTTAGGAGAAATTTTACGTTTCTTAGTTTGTGCATTTGCAGTTTTAAATAATTCAGTGTTCAAAACCATTTTGAGTGAATTAGGCCTTAAAACATACAATCCATTTTCTAATGAAGTTTGAACATATTTCTAAACCTTTCTTCAAAATAAACACTTTATTCATAGAAAAGGAAACAAAAATACATTGTTCAATAAGGCAAGAAATGGAAATAAGGTTTCTAGTAAGCCCTGGTATCACTAATATATTGTCCAACAATACACATTTCTTGCCAAAATAAAGTTTCATTGTGCCTACTGGTACAGCTGAGACGACTTCTCCATTTCCAATCCGGAGCGTTATCTCTCCTTACTGTAGTTGCTGACATGAATCAATTCCCTGAAAAGAAGAGTAAACATGATTAGTGTCGCCTGAATCAAGTATCCAAGCTGTTTTATCATTATCCACTAAACAAGCTTCTAGGCAAAGTAAATCATATATACCTTCCTTCTTCTTTTCTGCAATGTACTTCGGACAGTTCCGTTTTCAATGCCCGTCTTCGTTGCAGTTGAAACACTTTCCTTTGTCAGCAACGTCTTTGACTTTCTTGTCCTTCTGGGCGGCAACTTTGTCAGCTTGTTTCCCTTTACCAACCTTCTTCATGTTCTTCTTCTTTCCTCTCAAGTTAGAAGAAGATGAAACCACTGTTTTTGTCCTAGAGGTTGAACCTCTGTTATGACTCCTATTGGCCACATTTGTCTCGCCTTTTGATCCCTTAATTTTCATCAAAGACTGAAAGGTCTGGAGTTCATTCAGAAGGGAGGTAGGATTAAAAGTAAGCTTGTTCATAACAACATTACTTCTAAACTGCAGGAAACTATCTGGAAGGGTTTCCAGAATGAAGCTGACCTGGCTCGACTCAACGATGGAAGCACCATTCGACTCCGCGATGTTAAAGTGCACCATCATATCCAGGACATGATCCCAATAGATGTACCCTCTAGCATCCTCGAGTTGAATATGTACTTTAGGGCATTATGTCGGGCTTGTGTGGATTGTTGTCCAAACATACCCTCCACAGAATCCATGATTTCCTTGGCGGTAATCATGCCCGCATGCTTCTTGGCTAATATGTCAGACATACTTGCCAGCATGTAGACCTTGGCCTTATCATTGGCCTTGATCCATCGATCATATGCATCACGAACATTTCATGGTGCATTCGAGCCTGGCACTTGAGAACACTCCTCAGTAGCACAAACTTCAGATCATCCACTACCAAAATAGTGTTGAGTTTTGTTTTTCCATGTCATCATATTCTCTCCGGTTAACTTTTCCGCACGCAATAAGGAAATTATTGAGCTAGACATTTTTGCTAAAAATTTACAAACAAACTTGTATGAGTTTCTTGTTATAACTCTAATCCAATCATGTTTTAGCTAATTATCAAATGATTCCCAGGCCATTTATATTTTGCAATGATACTCCAAAGGTTTAGAATGTATGAAACCGAAGGGTAACCAAAAACACTCCTTCTCTGGATCAAGACACTCTTGACCAAAACCTAATACCAGAATAACTCTTATTCCTATAGTTTTAGGTACCATTTTTCGGTCTAGATACGTACACCACTTATGTACCCTGTGAGTGTAACCCTCTGTCTTTAGATCCCAGAGTCTCGATCCAATAAAATTTGTCGATGGGAGGACTAGATTGGAAAATAGTCTAAGGAAATCTTTATCCCTTTCGGGTGTCTACTGTGTTTGATCCCCTATGATCAAGCCCCCAAAAGAGATTGTCTAGTCCAGGCCAAACTAGCAGGCTGACCATAATGGTCTAACGGTGTAAACCGACAAACGAGACCGTAGGTTTTATTTTCACTAAACCTGCTCTCACTCACTATAAGTACCCTCCCCATTCACATTGATATTCACTCATACAAACACCATCCGAAGGGGGACGCTCCTGTTTGCGCCACGCAGCCATGTATGAGTCTCACGGTGTTAACTTCTCGGAGATAGCGTAGGTGGGAAAATATGTATCTCATACACTTTTTCCTCCCACTGAATACTTTAAAGTTTATTGGAATCTTACTTAGGCTAAAAACCCGGCTAATGGTTTTACTTAACTCTATCAATATAACTCTTATATTGATTTTATCCTAAGTTTGTTAATATAACTCCTTATATTAAACCTAGGATTTCTAGTTTATTAACCCCTTAATAAACCCGTTGACGCTACTGTAATTTATAAGACTCTCTGATTAAATTTCACTCCCAAGTCAGTTCCAAGGTAAGGGTGTTCCGTTTCCGTCAGCTTAAATAACCCAGCCTAAACAAAACTTTCCTTAGAGAGAGTTCCTCTTTTAATCATAGCTTATAAATTACTTGGTTCCTAATTCTAATCTAATTAGAACTAGATAACCTAAGGTCTATTATTTCCAAGTTCTAAACACTTTAAAACAAATAATTAACCTGAGGTGACATGCATAATATGTTATAGTGCTTGATCATTCATCACATGAATAGTAAGACATTCATAGCATATTCATCTCATGTTATTTAATGCATGTCAACGTTGTCCATAAATTAATATAATAACTTTATATTAATTAATCATGCAAACTATATAATATAACTCCTTATATTATAAATGATGCATGAAAATACTTAACCTAAGGTGGGATTTCTAAAATAAAAGCATACATTGTGCATGACAATAATTACACAATAATTGCATGATTAAAATAGCAAAAGTTAGACCAATTTTGGCACCCTAGAAATAATTGTAATTAATATAATCTAATTACATTAATTAAAATTAAATATATTAAATATAAAATATTTTTATAATTAATATATAGTAAGAAAATATTTATGCCCGTTGTTGCTTCGCGTGAAACGTATCTGGCATTGCAAAGGTGATAGCAGCGTTGCAACGCTCCTTCTTGTCGTCTTCTACCAAGCATTGCGCAGCACACGCGTTGCAGCGCTAGAAGGCTGCGTTACGCGCGCTGCCCCCTGTCGCCTTCTCCCACAAGCGCAGCGTTGCAACGCCAATGAACAACGTTGCAACGCCAATGAACAACGTTGCAACGCTGCACACAGACAACAACTACGAATCCCCATTCCTTGCTTGTTTTTGTTCCGATCTTCTCAGCAACCACATTGCCTCGATCGGCACGGACTTACAGACTCGATTTACAATTAAATTTACACAAAACACCAGGCCGTTACATTGAACGATTCAATGGAAATTGTAAATCTAAGTGCCAAAATTGAAAACATCTAATTTTGCAAAACCGTCCATACATCTCATGCAAAAACAGTAAATCCCACCATGTTCTTGAAAAATCCAGAACATAAATCAAGAACGCAATTGGGCTCGGATACCAATTGAAGGGAATCGAAGTCCCGCAGCGGAAGCGATTGCGAATCGCGGGCTCTTGATTTAGTTATAACGTTTAATTCAAGAACATAAAACACTAGATTAAGCATGTAAATCAGAATGGACAACAAGATAATTACCTTTGAAGAACCTTTCTTCAAGTGCTCCACTCTCCCACGTTCACGATCTAAGCAACAGGAACTCCAACGTACAAAGACACGACCAATCGATCTTCTCCGTTGTTCTCTAGGTGAGGGAGGAAGGTGGGTTCCCTTTAGGAGAGGTGAGGTATTTTGAGAGAGATGTGTGCTTTGGAACTCTTCCAACAACACAACAAGAGAGAGCTAGTAATTCCTTAGAACCACACCACCTAGTTGCATCTCACGCAACCATATATATAGGGGAATGAGATGGAAATGACCATCCTATCCCTCCTTTATTCTCTATTTAGTATATAGTTTATATATGAATCTAATTCACATTAAAACTATATATTATATCAATTATATCATATATAATTGATATAACACCTCATGTATGAAATTGAACACTTCAATTTCACTCCTAACTTTATACCCTCAATATTACCATATTGAGCCAACGGAGGGATCTAATGGACCTACATTTCATGAGCTCCAATGATATGAGATTATCTTATCAAACTCTTTGATCCTGTTAATCAATATTCATTAACTACATGTCACTCCACTATAGACTTGTAGCTGCACTCTCCTCACTGTAGATATTATTGTGTCCACTGATATACTCATTACCCATGAGTCGACCCTTCACAGGTTGTTCGTAATCATAGCTTGGTCAAATTACCGTTTTACCCCTGTGATTACCTCTTTGCTCCTTAAGCACCACTGATCCTCTAATGAACAACAAGTCTAAGGTCCTACTTTAGAGGGCGGGGCCCCGTTGTTCAAGACCTGGAGTCAGTTCTTGAGGGAACAACCTATCTAATTCCTTAGTAGAAGAATGAGTGAATTCCATCTTGCACAGTTAAGTTCCCAGCAACCTACGAGGTTCTGTCCCTGAGAAGGTAGGCTTATTGAGTCGGCTACAGACCACTCTCACCTATACTAGTCTAAGGATAAACCCCTATAAGCAGGAGTTCTTAACTTGCTCAGGATTCAGGTCGAGTCACTTATGACCATCTATAAATTACTAGTCTTATCCTATTAACGGTGTTACACTGGTTAGACTAATAATTTGCGATCCAGTCTTGTATGAACTCTTCATACAGGATGCCCCCACTCGCATGTAAACTACATGAATGAGTTGGATTACCTCATTTGTACTAATTACAAAGTGAGTTGCATCCATGGTGTTACCAGAATGATGTTTCCAACCTTATTCTTATACCATAGACTATTTAGGTTATATTCTTGAACTCAATCCAAATAGTGTCCACTACACTGATGTTCAAGATAGAAGTTATAACCTTGGAGCTTAGTTTATTGGATTTATAAAGCAAGACTGTAATTCTATCAAAACAAATAACACTTTATTTAATTGATCAAAATTACACAAGTTTAGGGCATAAATCCCAACAAAAGTTTCCTTTTCGTTCACGAACTCTTTGTGGTCTCTTCGATCTCAACGACCTCGATCTCTTCACAAGAACATCGATCGGACACCTCCACTAGGCTACACGGTTGTTCTACTTTAGGAAAAAGGAGGATTATGGGATCCTTCCATTTTGGTTTTGGGAGGAGAAAATGAGAGAGGAGTTGAGAGAAAAGTTAAAGCTTCTTTTGGTGAGAATTCCAAAAATGAGCCTAAGTCTTATGAACCCTTTTTGCAAAGGGGTTTTTATAATAGTGATAGGTGGAGTTGAAATATCCACCTATTTACCATTCAACCACAACTATAGGTTATGCAAATTATATTTGCATAACCACATACTATAAGATATCTCATATCTCATTTTACAAATCACATTTGCATTATTGTGGATTTTTAAATTTAATCAAATCCAATTTAATATCTCTCAATCTAATTTCTCCAAGTTAGCCCTAATTCGACAATTAGGCTAACCTATAGTTTATTATGAATCTCATTCACATTAAACTATATAATATATCATTTATATCTCATATAAACGACAAAAATGTCGTTTAGTGAACTTGAACTCTTCAATTCATCCCAAAATAGTAAACCTTCTTTTAATCCAGTTTTAGCCAACCGAGGGACCTAATAGACCTACAGTGACGAGCTCCAATGATCCGAGATTAACCTATCAAACTCTTTGACTTGGTCAATCAACATTCATTAGCTACAGTAACACTCCACTAAAGCCCGTAGTTGCACACCCGTCAGTGTAAGACAAGTTGTGTCCACTGATATAACCAATGCCCATGAGTCGACCCTTCACAGGTTGTTTGTAGACACTGCTGGGTCAAATTACCGTTTTACCCCTGTGTCTACTTCTTGCTCCTTAAGTCTCCACTGCTCCTCTAATGAACAACAACGTTCGTAACACGCTCAGGATTAAGGTCGAGTCACTAATGGTCATCTACGAAGTTATTAGTCCATATTGTTATCGGTGTTACATCAGTAGGTCTAATAATTCACGGTCCGGTCTTGTACAATCTCATTGTATAGGATGCCCCCACTCGCATGTCAACCACATGAACGAGTGAGATCACCTCGTTTGTATCTTAATACAAAGCTGGTCGCATCCACAGCGTATCCAGGATTAGGTCTCCAACCCCATCCATATATTGTAGACCGTTCGGGTCACTAACTCGAACGTGATATTCCGTGTGTGTCCACTACACACTGTTAAAGTTCTAGTTCTCTCATATATTCAATGACCTTGGAGCTTAGTTTATTAGTTAGAGTTTGTAATAAATGTGAGACACAAAAAGATGAAATAAATAATCTTTATTAATTTCATATGTATATTTACAAACTACACGAGATTAGGACAAACATCCCAACAAACTCGCACTTGGACTAAGCTAGTGGAGCAAATAGATTTTTGAAATGTACATAAATTACAATGAAGTAATACAATAAACTAGGGCATTGAATACCCGTTTACATATCTCCCACTTGCCCTAGTAAGGAAGTACTCGAAGACCTAGACTCTCTAGGTGACCCTCAAACACCTTAGCCGTGAGGGGCTTTGTAAATCTATCAACTACGTTGTGCTCCGACGCTATCTACGTGATTATCACGTCGCCGCAATGCACAATCTCCCGTATCAGGTGATACTTCCGCTCAATGTGTTTGTCTCTCTTATGACTCCGAGGCTCTTTGGAGTTGGCTACTGCACCACTGTTGTCACAAAACAGTGTGATCGACAAGTTCATATTTGGAACAACTTCCAAATCCGTCATGAACATCCTAAGCCAAACAGGTTCCTTTCCAGCTTCACAAGCCGCAACGTACTCCGCTTCCATAGTGGAATAATCGATGCATCCCTGCTTGATGCTTTGCCATACTACAACTCCTCTATTCAGAATGAAGGTTGGCCCCAAAGTGGATTTCCTAGAATCCTTATCGGTCTGAAAGTCAGAATCTGTGTATCCCGTAAGGATCAAATCCTCACCCTCATACACTAAGCTGTTGTTCCTCGTTCTCCTAAGATACTTGAGGATTGCCTTTACAGCTCTCCAGTGATCTAATCCTTGATTGGATTGATACCTACTTACAATCCCTACTGCATACCAGATGTCGGGCCTAGTACACAACATGGCATACATCAGGCTCCCTACAGCTGAAGCATAGGGGATGCATCTCATATCCTCAACCTCTTGAGGAGTCTTAGGATGTTGATCCTTAGACAAGTGAACCCCGTGCCTGAAAGGCAACAATCCACTGCACCTTATATCTAGACAAGATCTTGTCAATATAAGACGCTTGAGACATGACCAGCGTTCTGTTCTTTCGGTTCCGGACTATCTGGATACCTAGAACATATTGAGTTTCTCCCAAATCTTTCATTTGGAATTGCGAAGCTAGCCATTTCTTTATGTCAGTAAGAAATCCTACCTTATTCCTAATGAGAAGGATATCATCCACATACAATATCATAAATGTGACAGTTTTGTCGACAATTTTCTTGTAGACACAAGGCTCGTCAACATTCTGATCAAAGCCATAAGATTTGATTGCCTCATCAAACCTCATATTCCAAGACCTCGAGGCTTGTTTCAGTCCATAAATATACCTATGAAGCCGACAAACCTTTTGCTCTTAGCCTTGGGTTATGAACCCTTTGGATTGGTCCATGTAGATTGTTGATAGCACACAAAATGTGCTATCCTTAGGTTTAATTATTGCTAGTTTTGTAATGATTTCAAAACTTTTATGTGTCTAAATTACTCAATTTCAGATTAAGAGCTTAAACAGAATAATTGGAGACATTATGGATTACTCGGAATCGAAACGAGGCTATTTGGAGCTTAAAATAACATCAATTGGAAGTGAAAGGACCAAACCAAGCTTGAAGACCCAAGGTGATGGCGTTGCAACGCCATACAGAGCGTTGCAACGCCGAACGTGCAACCATTGAGCATTGAATAACACTGCCGATAGCGTTGCAACGTTGTTTTGCAGCGTTGTAACGCTGTTTCGATAGGAAGTCGCACATGTGGATTCGAACAGAGGCTGCAGCGTTGCAACGCCAAATCGATAAGAGGCGCGCGCGTTAGGTTAGCGACATTGCAACGCTGCCCTCAGTGTTGCAATGCCATCGAGACATTCCATATATGTCAGCCGCATAGGGTACAACATTGCAACGTTGTCGCTAGCATTGCAACGCTGTACCGATTGAGCCTATAAATAGAACATTATGCATTCTTGTAAAGGGAGCCGAATTTTGTACAGAATCCACCCTATTTTCGAAATACACTTTGGTAGAAGAGAGAAAAGAGCACTTTTTGGAGCCAAAGCATCTGTGGAGGTTCGAGATCGAAGACAGAAGCTCAGAGACGAAGGACCGGCATCGACACATATGTTTATTTTATTTTCTTTTAGATTGTAAAACTGTTTTAAGACGTTTTATACATGTTTAGCTTGGTTTTCATGTGATTTAGAGTAGCTAAATGTTGTAGTTAGGATTTGATTTGCTTGTTAAGACTTATTTGCTATGTATTGAAGTATGTTTTGTTCTTATTTTTGACAATTCGTTCTTTAATTCTTAAGATTGTTGGTTTAAGTGGACTCAAGAGATAAAACTTGAATTAGAGCAATGTTGTCAAAACTCTTAGGAATCTGGCATGAGAATGACTAAGAAACATAAAGGAAACATATAAAGAAGTTGCTTAATGTCATGCATGTCGTAGGTTCAAATGGAGACTATGGAGCTTATTGCATGTGCGAGGCTCACTAAGAATCGAGAGGTTTTCTTGAGTATTACACTTTTTGGTTATAAAAGCATCACATTGGTTCATTGCATGTGTTAATTAAGTCATTAGCTTGTGAAGTCACTTTCCTTTGGATCTATCAATTGGTGTCTCTACATGTTTGTTTGTTGTTTGTCTTTACTTTCAATCACCTATCCATGTTATGTTTCTTTGGCTAAAATTGAGAATTAGTATCTTAGTAATTAATTAATCTAGAAACCCATTCTCGAGGACGATACTTGGACTCTTAAATCACTATACTAAAACTTGACCCGTACACTGCGGTATTGCAATATTATTTTACGCAACAATGGTTTCGTCAAGGTTGCCATTTAGAAAGGCGGTCTTGACATCCATCTGCCATACCTTGTAGTCATAATACGCGGCAATGGCCAGAAGGATCCTGATCGATTTTACCATGGTAACAGGTGAAAAGGTTTCCTCATAGTCAACCCCTTCGACCTGAGTAAGACCCTTTGCCACTAGTCGTGCTTTGAAGGTCTGCACCTTCCCATCTACGCCACATTTACGCTTGTAGATCCATTTGCAACCAATAGGTTTTACCCCATTCGGTTGATCCACAAGCTCCCAGACGGAATTGAAGTACATCGACTTCATTTCCTGGTCCATATACTTAATCCATTCGTCATTGTCAACATCAGCCATTGCCTGATCATAGGTCAATGGATCCTTGCAGTCATCATCAGGATTAACGACTTGGGTTTCAGCTAAACCCATGTAACGTTCAGGGTGTTTAACAACCCTCCCACTACGTCGAGGTATTCCCAACTCTTGGGAACAGACTTGACTTGACGTGCTAGGATCAACAACACTTGCTGACGCACTAACCTCATCAGTAACTCTTGCTGATGTACTGTCCATTTCATTCAACACGATGTGGCTCCTAGGCAAATGATACCTGACGTGGTCTTCCTCAAGGAAAGTGGCGTTTGTCGACACAAGCACCCTATTTTCCTTAGGATCGAAAAATAGACCGCCACTAGTCTCTTTTGGGGAACCTACATATAGACACAATTTTGAACGGGGTTCCAATTTCTTCGGGTTTGACACCAACACGTGGGTCGGGCGTCCCCAAATTCTGAAATGGTGTAAACTACCTTTACGTCCATTCTAGAGTTCGAAAGGTGTTTCACAAACACTATTCGACGGAACATTGTTCAAAATATAAATCGCAGTCCCCACTACGTAACCCCAAAAAGAATCAGGGAGACGAGCATTAGCTCATCATCGAACGAACCATGTCCAACAGGGTTCTGTTTTTCCTCTCCGATACACCATTCTGCTGTGGCATACCAGGTGCTTAGTGTTTGGACGTAATTCTGTGTTCTATCATATAGTCCTGGAATTTAGTGTCCATATACTCTCCACCTCGATCCGATCAAAGTGATTTTATGGATTTACCTAACAGGTTCACAACCTCAGTCTTGTACTCCTTGAACTTTTCAAGATTTTCAGACTTCTTATGCATTAGGTAAATATACCCATCCTCGAATAATCATCTATGAAAGATACGAAGTATTTGTAACCTCCTCGTGCTTTAACACTTATCGGACCACAGAGGTCAGAATGTATAAGCTCAAGGGGCTCCTTGGCTCTATATCCTTTTCCACTAAAAGGACGTTTGGTCATTTTGCCTTCGAGGCATGACTCACACACTGGTAAAGAGTTTTCTTCCAACTCGTTTAGAAATCACTCTTCACTAGTCTCTCAATCCTATTGAGATTAATGTTGCCTAACCGTAGATGCCAAAGATGGGCATTTTCTTTTGGAGAAACTTTAACTCTTTAGTTCGTGTTTCAGTAGTTTTAAATAATTCAGTGTTCAAAACGCTTTTGACCGAATTTGGTTTCAAAACATAAAAAATTGTCTTAAGTGAAGCAGAACAAATAAGATTACCATTTCTTGAAATAAACGCTTTATTCTCATGAAAAGAAACGAGATTTCTAGTAAACTCTAGAACTATATACATGTTGTCTAACAAAATGTAATTCCTGCCAAAGAAAAGCTTCACTTTGTCGATCGCTGCAGGAGAGACTATCTCCCCGGATCCAACCTGTAGAGTCACCTCACCTTCTCACAGCAACTGCGAGGAATCAATTCCCTGAAAAGAAGAACAAACGTTGTTAGTGGCCTCCGAATCCAATATCAAGAAAGAGTCAATACTCTCCAATAAACATGTTTCAGTTACAAGTAAATCACATTTACCTTGATTCTTCCTCTCGGCAAGGAACTTGGGACAGTTTCTCTTCCAGTGGTCGTCCCCATTGCAGTGGAAACACTTTCCTTTTTCTGCAACTTCCTTGACCTTCTTACCATTTCTGGCAGAAGCTCGGTCAGCTTTACCCTTCTTCATCTTCTTCTTCCCTTTCGAGCAAGAAGGAGCAACAGATTTTGTCCCAGAGGTTGATCCCCTGTGAAAGAACCTTTAGGCAACATTTGCCTCAGCTTCCGGTGTCCTGATCCTCACCAAAGACTAGAAGTTCTGTAGCTCGTTAAGAAGGGTGGTTAGAGTGTAGCTAATTTTGTTCATAACAACGTTGCTACGAAACTGAAGGAAACTCTTCGGAAGAGTCTCCAAGATAAAGCTGACCTGACTCGACTCATCGATCGAAACCCCGTTCATCTCTACCAAATTAAAGTGGGTCATCATGTCCAGAACATGTTCACGGACAGACGCCCTTTTTTTCATTCGGGCGTTGAAGACGTGTCTGATTGAATCGTGCCTGAGCTTAAAGGACTGTTGTCCAAACATGTCCTGCAACGACTCCATGATCTCCTTAGCGGTGATCATCAACTCGTGCTTCTTTACCAAAACTTCAGATAAGCTGGCAATGATATAGACCTTGGTCTTTTCATAGGCCCTGATCCATCAATCGTATGCATCACGAACACTTCGTGATGTAGTCGAGGTCAGCAACTGAGGACACTCCTCAGTAAGCACGAACTTCAGGTCGTCGGTTACAAGAATCGTGTTAATATTGTTCTTCCAAGTTTGGAAGTTATCTCCCACTAACTTATCAGAAGCGTGTAAAGCGATAATCGAGCTAGACATTTTTCTAGAAAAATCAAATTAAAATTTTGTGTCAGTCTCGCAAAAAACTTTTGAGTCCAATCAAGTTTTAGAAAAAAATAATCCTATGATCCCTAGGTGATTTAAAATTTGCAATGATATCCTAAAGGTTTAGAATGACCGCCACCGAAGGGTGAATAGAAACACTCATGCTCTAGGACGAGACCTTCTCGACCAGACCCTAATCCTAGAATAACTCTTATTCCATTAGGCGTCCAGTTACCATTTTTCGGTCGAATTCATTAACACTTAACGAATTCTGTGAGTGTAACCCTCAATCTTTAAGTTTCCAAGTATCCGTCGAAACAATAGCCACCGAAGGGTGAACCACGAAGGAAACCCAACAAGGAAACTGTTGGGATTTTTGTCCAAATCTCGTGTTTGTAAATTATTGTTTGAAATTAATAAGAGTTATTTATTTCATTACTTTGGGTCTCGCAAATTTTACAAACTTTTCAAATAAACTAAGCTCCAGGGTCATTGAATTTATGAGAGAACTATAACTTGAACGATGTGTAGTGGACACACAGAGAGGATCATGTTCGAGTTAATGACCTGAACGGTCTACAATATATGGATAGGGTTTGAGACCTAATCCTGGATACACTATCGATGAGACCCGCTTTGTATTAAGATACAAACGAGGGGATCTGACTCGTTCATGTGATTAACATGTGAGTGGGGCATCCTGTGCAATGAGATTGTACAAGACCAGACCGTGAATTATTAGACCTACTGATGTAACACCGTCAACAGTAAGGACTAATAACTTCGTAGATGACCATTAGTAACTCGACCTGAATCATGAACGTGTTACGGACTCCTGTCTGCGAGGGTATGTCCTTTGACTAGTACGGGTGCGGGTGGTCACAGTTACTCACCCAATATGTCTATCTTCTCAGGGACAAGACCAAGTAGGGAGCTATGAACTAAACTACGTGAGATGGAATTCACTCGTTACCGCCTTTAGGGAAACTAGAGAGGTTGTTCCCTTAAGTGTTGTCTCTAGGGCTTGGACAACAAGCGCCCACCTTCTCATTGGTCCGAGAAGGGTGTTGTGCATGGTTGGACCATCACAATATGTTGTTCAGTAGAGGAGCAGTGGGGACTTAAGAAACAAGAAGTAGACACAGGGGTAAAACGGTAAATTGACCCAACCGTGTCTACGAACAACCTTTGAAAGGTCGACTCATGGGTACTGGTTAAATCAGTGGACACGTAATATCCTGCACTGACGGGAGTGCAACTACGGGCTATAGTGGAGTGTTACCGTAGCAAATGAAGGTTGATTAACCGGGTCAAAGAATTTGATAGGTTAATCTCGGATCATTGAGCTCAAATCCTTTGTAGGTCCATTAGGTCCCTCGATTGGCTCAATCTGGGTTAAAAGAAGGGTTAATGTTTTGGTGTGAATTGAAGTGTTCAATTTCACTTAAAGGGCATTTATGTCATTTATATGAGATATGAATGATATAATATATAGTTTAATGTGAATGAGATTCATAAAAAACTATAGGTTAGCCTAATTGTTGAATTAGGGCTAATTGGAGAAATTAATTGAGAGAAATTAAATTGAATGTGATTCAATTTAATAAATCCACAATTATACAAATGTGATTTGTAATATGAGATATGAGATATCTTATAACATATGGTTATGCAAATATGATTTGCATAACCTATAGTTGTGGTAAAGTGGTAATAATGTGGAGATTATAACTCCATCACATTCCACTATTTAAACCCTTTGCAAGAAGAGTTTCTCAACTCATTCTCTCATTTTTTTGGATTCTAACCAAAAAGAAGAGAAAATTCTCTCTCAACACTCTCTACTCTCCTCCCTTCTCCAAAACACAAAAGTCCCACCATTTTCCTTCTTCCAAAAGAAGAACAACCGAGAAGCCTTTGATTGTGTTCGACTTTTGTTTGAGAGAAGAATTCGTTGAGATTGGGAGAACACGAAGAGTTCTTGATTTCGTTGGAAGGAATTGTGAAGATAGTCCTCAACAAGTAAGTTTACTCAACTTTACTGTTTTTCCTTTCCTTTTTGAGCATGTTTAGCCTTAACTATTAGATGGTTAATTTTAGTGAAATTCGAGTAGCGTAACGATACCACGACAATTCGATCGTCTTTCGTTGCGCGGAGATTCTCATTCCCTTCAGAAACTGTATCCCTTTCGAGAATTCACGGTGTTCCGACTCCTATGATCAAGGCCCTCCGAAGGGATTGTCTGGTCCAGGCCAAACTAGCAGGAAGATCATAGGGGTCTCACGGTGTGAACCGAAAGAAGAGACAGTGGGTCCCGTTTTCACAGGTCCCGCTCTCACTCACTATAAGTACTCTCTCCATCCACGTTGATATTGACACATACAAATACCATCCGAAGGAGGACGCTCCCATTTGCGCCACGAGGCCGAGTATGGATCTCACGGTGCAGACTTTAAGGAGATTTGTGGTCAGAAAATTAAATGTATCTCATACACTTTATTTCCTCCCACTCAGCACTTTAAAATTTTTCGGGATTGACCTAGATAAACCAACTAAAATTTACCTAAGTCTACCAATATAACTCTTATATGGTATTTAGCCTAAGTTTATAATCACATTATTACTTAAGTCTATGTGAATAAATTAATCAACTTTTAATTAACGACACTCACGAAAAATATAATCTAAGAATCTCCAGATGGAATTCACTCCCAAGTCAGTTTTCGGGTAGGGGTGTTCCGCAAGCGTCAACTTAAATACCCCAGCGTTAGACAAAACCTTCCTTCGACAGAGTTACTGATAAGTCACCATTCAAAGATAACATTTTGATTTCCTAATTCTAATCTCATTAGAACTAGAAAACCTAAGTCTAATTATTCAAGTTCTAAACACTTTAAAACTAATAATTAACTTAGGTTTCATGCATTTCTATGTTATAGTGCTTGATTATTCATCACATGAATAACTATACTATAACATAAATATTCATCACATGAAATAAAATGCATGAGCATACTTTAATTTAAGAAATATAACACTTATATTAAATTAAATTAAAACATGCATTTCATTATGCAAACTATATATTATAACACTTATAATATAAATGATGCATGAACATATTTAACCTAGGGTGGGATTTTAAATCTATATGATATACACTATGTACTTAGAATTTAATTAAATCATATAACACATGCATAAAATAACTAAATAGCAAAAATGGACCGGTTTTGGCACCTAGGGGCATTTATTTAATTAAATAACATTAATATAACATTTATATTAAATAAAAAACAATTAAAAAACTGCCCACGAAGCCTCAAGCTTGATGCCCCACGTTTCTCGCGCGCGCCTCGCGAAACTACCCACTACGCTTGCAGCATTGCAACATCGTGCCCAGCGTTGCAACGCTGCAGCGTCCAGCATCACGCCCCCGTGCTCCACGCCAGTGGCGTTACAACACTGTCCTACAGCTAAGCCTCCGCCCGCATGCGTAGCGTTGAGACGCCGATGAACAGCGTTGAGACGCTATCGATAAAACAGCAAGCACCTCTTGTTGTTCTTCGTCGATTCTCGCCCGTTTCGGCTTCGATTTCTTCACAGCATCTCATGCCACGAACGACACGGACTTACAGATTCGATTTAGATTAAAACTTCCCAAAAACACGGGCCCTTACATTGATCATATAAACATAAATGTAAATCTAAAAGTAGTGCCAAAACCGAAAACGCCAATTTTGCAAACCAACATTCATCTAATGAATTAAATCTTTTACCCACCTAATTTCTACAAAATTAAGTGCAACAAAAAGAACCAACAACCTGGCTTTGATACCAATTCAAGGGAATTAAAGTCCCAGCGCAGCGGAAGACAATCGTATCGTGATGGTATTGTTGTGCAACTTAATTTCATTAAAACTATCTATCACATAGAATAGGTTAAACATGCAATTTATGAAAGGAAATACAGCAAGTTCAAGGTATATACTTCTTGAAGACGATCTTCAAAGTTTTCTTTCCTTCACGAAGTCTTCGTGGTCTCCTAGATCTCAACACCTCGATCTCTTCACACGAACACCGATCATACACCTCCACTAGGCTACACGGTTGTTCTACTTTAGGAAGAAGGAGGATTGTGGGATCCTTCATTTTTGACTTTGGGAGGAGAAAATAAGAGAGGAGTTGAGAGAAAAGTTAAAGCTTCTTTTGGTGAGAATTCAAAAAATGAGCCTAAGTCTTATGAACCCTTCTTAGAAAGTGGTTTTTATAATGGTGATAAGTGGAGTTGAAATCACCACCTATTTACGATTTAACCACAACCATAGGTTATGCAAATCATATTTTCATAACCACATATTATAATATATCTCATATCTCATTTTACAAATCACATTTGCATTATTGTGGATTTTGAAATTGAATCAAATCCAATTTAATATCTCTCTATCTAATTTCTTCAAGTTAGCCCTAATTCAACAATTAGGCTAACCTATTGTTTATTATGAATCTCATACACATTAAACTATATAATATATCATTTATACCTCATATAAATAACATAAATGCCCTTTAGTGAACTTGAACACTTCAATTCACCCCAAAAAAGTAAACATTCTTTTAATCCAGTTTGAGCGAACCGAGGGACCTAATGGACCTACAGTGACGAGCTCTAATCATCCGAGATTAACCTATCAAACTCTTTGACCCGGTTAATCAACATTCATAAGTTATGGTAACACTCCACTAAAGCCCGTAGCTGCACTCCCGTCAGTGTAAGATAAGTTGTGTCCACTGATATAACCAATGCCCATGAGTCGACCCTTCAAAGGTTGTTCGTAGACATTACTGGGTCAAATTACAATTTTACCCCTGTGTCTACTTCTTACTCCTTAAGACCTCACTGCTCCTCTAATGAACAACAACATTGTAATGGTCCAACCATACACAACAACCCTTTTGTGCCAGTGAGAGGGTGGGCGCCCGTTGTCCAAGCCCTGGAGAAAACACTTAAGGGAACAACCCATCTAGATTCCCTTAAGGCGGGAACGAGTGAATTCCATCTCGCGTAGTTAAGTTCCCAGCTCCCTACTTGGTCCTGTCCCTGAGAAGATAGGCATATTGGGCGAGTAACTGTGACCACCCTCACCCATACTAGTCAAAGGACAGACCCCCGCAGACAGGAGTCCGTAACACGCTCAGGATTCCGGTTGACTCACTAATGGGCATCTACGAAGTTATTATTCAATACTATTAACGGTGTTACATTACTAGGTCTAATAATTCACGGTTCGGTCTTGTACAATCTCATTGTACAGGATGCCCCCACTCGCATGTCAACCACATGAACGAGTCAGATCACCTCGTTTGTATCATAATACAAAGCGGACCGCATCCACAACGTTTCCAGGATTAGGTCTCCAACCCCATCTATATATTGTAGACCGTTCGGTTCATTAACTCGAACGTGATCCTCTCTGTGTGTCCACTACACACCATTCAAGTTCTAGTTCTCTCATATATTCAATGACCCTGGAGTTTAGTTTATTAGTCAGAGTTTGTAATAAATGCGAGATACAAAAAGATGAAATAAATAATCTTTATTAATTTCAGATGTATATTTACAAACTACACGAGATTAGGACAAATATCCCAACACTAAGGTTATTTGATCTTGATTGAAAATTGAAATGTTCAAATTCACTTAGGGAATTATTATTAATGTATAATGGTACATTATAATATAAAGTTTATATTTTGATTAAAATTTTATAATATAAATTTAATTTTAGATGTGATTCAAAATTAATTTATGAGAGAATTAAATATTTGAAAGAGTTCAAATATTATTTTAATGTGAATTGAATTCATATTAAAACTATATATTAAATTTAATGCACATCAGATGTACATTAAGACTGTAGGTTATGGGTGAATTATAATTGGATATGATTCAATTATAAGGTTTAACTTAAATATATGATATTTAATTTAGCAATTGATTAATCGGAGAATTAATGAATTATTTAATTAAATTAAATTTGAATTAATTAGATTAATTCAATTAAAACTATAGGTTATGAGAGAATTATAATTGGATATGATTCAATTATAAGGTTTAAATTAAATATATGATATTTAATTTAGCAGTTAAATAATTGGTGAATTAATTAATTATTTAATTAAATTAAATTAAATTAAATTAAATTAATTAAATTAAAACGGTAGATTATGCGAGAGATATTAATTTAAATATGATTTAAATGAATTTTAATTATATTGAATTTATTTAATTATTAATTTGTTTAATTATGATTAATTAAATTAAATTAAATTAAATTAGTTTTAACTTTAATTTAATTAACCCACAGCTTCAAGCAGTTGCTGGAAGTTGGAAGATGATCGTGGCATTCCCATGTTATATCTCACTCTCTCAATCTCCTCGACAAGATATCTATAGAGGACAAAGGCTTTTGCTTGCTGAACAACTTGAATTCTTCCTCTTCTTGTGAAAACTCTCCCAAAGAATTTTTCCCACTACAACCATTCGCTACCCAATCGAGATTGGTTCCCACAAACTAAATCTCAGAAATCTCAAAGACATAGGAAAGTTTTTTTATTGGTGGTGTCCTCTAGGTTCCAATTTGTGTTGGTAGATCAAGAATTGGAGGAAGGTTGTGATCTTGGAACTTTGGAGAAAGGAAACTTCGTGCATACCGCGTGAGATTAAAAGAAAGTGTTCTAACTTTTTATTCTGTAGAAATTTGTTCTACTGTATTCTTTGTTATTTGCCAATGTATTAGTATTTTAGAAACTTTATTAAAATGCAAGTTGGTTTTCAATTGGTTTTTGCCACAAATGTTTTTCAAAACCAAAAATTGGTATCCGAGCCATCTCGTAATTTTAATTCTGATTCTAAAATTTGAATTGGTTATCGGTGGGATTAAATTCTGCATTTTGAAGTGGGTATTGCACATATGGATGTTTTTTAAAATTGGCACTAGATTTACAATTTTATGTTGATTTGATCAAGTAAGGGCTTGTGTTTTGGGCATTTTATGTTTGCAAATCGAATCGTGTAAGTCTCGGTCGTTTAAATTAAAGAATGGTAGTGATCGGGACTGGAATTAAAGATTGGCAGTGATTGGGACTGGGAATTTGTGTTGCAGCAAAGAGGATTTTAAAAAATGCATGATCAAAGATTGTCAGCATGATTGGTTCGACAAAACCGGACCGGACCTGACCAGATCGATTTGATCGATTTAGTTTTTAGTTTTTTCTTTAATTAAATGTATTAATTTTATTAATTTCACTTAATTAAAGTGTCCTAGGGTGTCAATTTTTGTCCATATGTTGCTATTTAATTTAATTATGCAATTGTTGTATGATTTTATTATATATTGCATAATGTATGTCATATAATTTAAAATCTCACCAAGGTTAAGCATTGTTCATCCATAATTTATAATATAAGAGTTATATTATATGGAAACGCATGTTCTGAGTTTTAATTTCCTTAATTAATGTAACACCCCAAGATTTTTAAGTACCTCTTAGGTTGTACTTGGATTAATTTAATAGAAATTAAATTAATCGGGCCTTGAAGTTTCTTATTTTAAATTAAGTCTTGAAATTTTAAGAGGATATATATATGGTTTAACCATATATATGTATGAATTGGGTTATTTATTTAAGTCTATAGACATTCTTGAGGTTTTATTTAAAATGAAGGGTATTTTGGTAAATATGGAATTTAGGGTTTCATAAAGGACATTTAGGTGCACGAAAAACGAGGGAATTCTTCTTCTTCCTCCTTCAGCCGCACGACAAGAGACCCACGACCAGCAGACCCTAGCCGTCCCTGCATCACACCGCCGAGCCACCGTGCCGCTGGCGCCATCGCCATCAGTCACGCCGTCGATCACCCAAGCTCGCGCCTCGTCCCCGTTCAGCAGCCGAAAGCGTCCGGCGAATTCTTGTCCCAGCCTTTCGAAGAGACATTGAGGCCGAAAGTCGCGCGCCTCGGCTCCGTCTAGCAGCTGAAGACGTTATACGTCGAAGCCATCGGTCCTTCAAGCCAACCCGCCGCCGTCTGCAGTTGTCCCCGGCCGATTCACCGCCCTCAGTTACCATCGATTTGCACGCAGAGGTTGCGAACAGTAGGCCTTCGGTAGATCGGTTCAACGTTTGGTTCGGACTTTTGAGGTAGTTTTGGATCGGTTTTGGTTGAGGGAAGGTCGGTTCCAAGTAGATCAGACCACGAGGATTCCAACGACATGCGCCACGCGCCGGTACGCGCCGTCTCTGACACCACACGCGCCGCCGCTCGCCGGAGTCAACCCAACCCGATCAATTTCGTTTCCCGAGTTCGTTTTAAGCGTCTGTTTGTTGTAACTTAGCCTAACTATGATTGGATTCAAAATACGTTTCTAATTATGTAATTTAATTAAGGAATTGATGAATTTGATTTAGGGGATTCAACTATCGAGCTCGACTAAGCGAAACCTTGAGTTAGGAACGGAATGTAAGGAGTTCGAGCTAAGGTAAGGGATTTTCTACAAATGATTTCGAAAAGAGGAGTAAACACGATTTCTGAAATATTTAATTTAAAGAGTTGAAATTCAAGGATTTATTCCAAAGGGTGAATTTCCAAGACTCAGGCTTACGGCTTGAATTTAGGAAACGAATTTTTCAAAGGGTTTTTCGAGAATCTTGAGTGAATGATTTTCAAAAGATTTAGAAAGGAACTTGATGATTTAAGGGTTGAGAGGACCCGAGCCGAAATGATTTCAAAGTATTTAAAAATAAGTCTTGACACAGTCATGTATAGTTCTGCACATTGAGATTTTCAATTATGTCATTGTGCTAGTTATGGACCTTAAATTATAAACGTATTTATTACTGATGATTGATTGACTCTAGTTAAAGTTATGAAAGTTATGTCATGATCTTAAGTTTTATGTGATTGTTGCATCATTCCTGAATGTATATGTATATGAGTTTAAAGAATGGGACCTCATGCATATTGTATGTATATGAACATGTCATGTAGGCTGTGGCAATTGGTCTCCTGAGAATTTATGCATGGTAAAACATGCATCAGAGACCCTATGGGTCAAACTTATAGGAGTCGTGAGGGACTCAAACTTATAGGGGTCTGTGAGGGACTCAAACTTATAGGAGTCTGTGAGGGACTCAAACCTATAGGGAGTGCGTGAGGACTCAAAATGAAAAGACTGGTGTAGACTCAATTGACCACGCATAGCCAAAGAGAAAAAGTCATGATTTTATGAAAGAAAGTTTTAGGTCCCATTACAGAAAGCTTTATGATTTTAAAAGTCATGAATAATAGTCATGTTTAAAAGTCAGGTTTGAAGGAAAATCATATGCATGTGTTTGCATTTCCCGACCCCCACTTACTGGGTATTTTATAATACTCACCCCTTTACCTTTGTCGTGTTTTTTCTGTTTTAAAATGTTTTCAGGTAAAGGCGAGAGCATACCAGGCGAGTGGTAGGGATGCGCTACAGAAGCTATGGGAACCGAGTCATGAATTCCGCATCCATGATTTAGAAAGAATTATTAAATGATTATTGTCTTCCGCTTATGTAACCTAGAGTTTTGAAACTAGAGGCCGAACTTAGTTATGTTCCTTGTAAACGTTTTGTATTTCTATGGGATCCCAAATTAAATTGATTTTTTTATTTATCAACTTTTACTTAAATAAAGTTCAGTTAGGGCCTCGAATGCATGCATGAGTAGTAATGTCCCTAGAAATTTATGTTATAAAAGTAGGGGCGTTACAATTAAAATAATTGTTATACTAATTAAAGGAAATTGCATTGCCATGCATATTCATATGATGTTTGTTATAATTTATATTTTAGCTTTATTATATAAATATGCATGTGAATATTTTTCATCAGTGATTTAATATAAAGTGTTATATTAAATATATAAAAAAATGAAAAACATGATACATAACATTACATAGTTTAATATAAAGTGTTATATTAAATAATGTCAAACATTGCTTTTAATTCATGATTAATTAATATAATTGTTTTATTAATTTCGTGAATTACTTGGTCAATTTTTTAATTGGAATATGATTGTTAATTTATTAAACCATAGTAGCATGTTATAGGTTAATTCATTAAAATTTATAATAGTTATAAATATGAATTAGAAACATTAACCTATAGCAAAGAGTTGCATGTAAAGATAGGATTTGAGGTAAATCGAATTAATTTTAAAATTTTTAAAATTAATTAAACCTAATATGACAATTTCTAATAAGATTAGAAATTAGTCTTACTTAGTATTTTAAATAGTTTTAAAATATGGTTATGTAGGACAAATAAGACTTTGGTTATAAAGGAACTCTACCGGTGAGGTTCTGTCTACGGCTAGGGGTATTTAAGCTAATGGTCTACGGAATATCTTCTTCTTGAGGACTAACCTGAAACTTGAGTTGAATTAAACATAGTCTTGTTAGCATGTAGAGTCACTAGGTAATTAAATGGTTTAATTCACCTAGACATTTAAGTATAAAGACCTTTTTATAAGAGTTATGGGAGACATAGACTTAGATAGCTAGATTCATATAATTGGAATCTACCTAACCATAAAAACCTTAAAATACTTTAGTGGGAGAAAATGAGACGTTCACATCAAATTTTAGCTCTCACGTCCTCAAGAGTTCACACAATGAGATCCATGTTCGGCTTCCTGTCGCCCTAGGAGCGGTCTCCCTTCGGAGAGTTTTTGCATGGGTTAATACTAAGATGAATGAGGGAAATATTTATAGTAAATAGGAGAAGGACACGTGTCAACGTATCCTATAGTCTCCTCCATTAGGTCGCACCGTGAGATTTCTATGGTCCGTCTGCATGTTGCATTGGGAGCAACCATCCCTTCGGAGGGCCTGACCATAGGAGTTGAAATACCACCAACTCCAGAAATGGATAGGGTTTCTTAGGTTATTCGCCAACAATTGTCTTTTCTAATGGTAGCCTGTTGGCGCGGACCACTGGGATCTGAAAATGATAGGGCCATATTTATAGGGTTGATTTAAGCTAGTTAACGATTTCTTGATCGAAAAATGGTAGTTAAAATTCATTGGAATATGAGATATTCTAGTAGTGATGATTAGCTGAGATAGCCTTAATTCATGGAAGGAGTGACTGATCACCCTTTGGTGGTTATTATTCTAAACCTCCAAAGTATCGTTGCAAAATAAAACACAATGGATATAATTAGGGTTCATTGTTAATTCGGCTAAATTGATTGGATTCTTTTGTTTGTAATGGGTTAAAGGCAAAGATTACTAATACAAACAATTTATGTGTTTTCAGCATGTCGTCCTCAATAATTGTTTTACTTGCCAACGAAAAATTAACTGGGGATAATTTTGCTACGTGGAAGTCTAACTTGAATATGATTCTTGTTGTTGATGACCTACGGTTTGTCTTAACTGAGGAACGCCCTCAGACCCTTGCTCGAAACGCGTCCCAAGCGGTAAGTGATATTTATAATTTTTGGACCAATGCCAATGACAAAGACAAGGTCGATATCTTAGCAAGCTTGTCTGACGTGCTAGCTAAGAAGCATGAGGGCAAGGTCTCAGCTCGTGAGATCATGAGTTCATTGCAGGATATGTTTGGACAACCGTCTGGATAGATCTGGCATGAAGCCCTCAAACACGTTTATAATGTGCGAATGAAGGAGGAGACCTTAGTAAGAGAACACATTCTTGATCTGATGGTCCACTTCAATGTGGCCAAAATGAACGGGGCGGTTATAGACGAGCAAAGTCAGGTATCGTTCATCCTAAACTCTCTTCAAAAGAGTTTCCTAGAATTCTCTAGCAATGTGGTAGTGAAAAAGATACAGTATTGATGGAACAAAAATTCCAATGCACAACAAAAGTCTAAATTGGATCATAATCTCGATTTTCATCTGGCAAATACAAATATCCATACATTGGCAAAACTATCAATAAACATATAGAAGCATGTGAAACTCACTAAAAGCATGGTTGAAACATTTTCTAAACTAAAAGTTATGAGGGTTTTTACCTTTTTGGCTTGTGGAATAACAACACCTTACTATTCTGTAAAACACGTACTGTAACCCTTTACAGTTTTAAACAGGACACTATCAAATGGGAAAACTCCCTATTTTCTGAGTTTTAGAATTAAGGTTTTGTGGAAAACCTTCTTGATTTTTGGTGAGGAATTAGAGAGAGAATTTTAGAAGAGGAAAGCATAAATATGCCAACATTCATCGATCGAAACTCTTCTCCCAACTCCCTCTGCCTTTATCGAAAGAGTGAGGGAGAAGTTGAAGGGGAGTGGGTACGTGCCACACGTTTTCCATTTTGTCAGTTAATTAATTAAATCATATTTAATTAATATTTAATTAAATATATTTCACATAACCTATAGTTTTAATTAATTTAATCAAATCATTTTTAGTTAAGCTAATTAAATTTAGAAATTTATTAATTCTCTAATTAATTCATTCATAAATTAAATATCATATATTCAATTTAGGTTAGGTAAGATTAAATCATATTTAACCACATTCCCTATAACGTATAGTTTTAATGTACATGTTATGTCCATTAAATCTATAGTTAATATGAATCTTATTCACACTAAAATAATATTTGAACTCTTTCAAATACTCAATTCTCTCATAAATTTACTTTGAATCATATTCAAATTAAATTTATGGTGTAAAGTTTTAATATACATAAAAACTTTATATTATAATGTATCTCCATACATTAAACTAATTCCCAAAGCATATTTGGACATTTCAAATTCTAATCAAGATCTAGTAATCTAAGAACCTTTTACGAGCTACAAAGTTGACCTAATGGACCTACAAATCAGAAGCTCCAATGATACAAGATTAATAGGTTAATCTCATTAATCGCCTAATCAACATTCGTTAATTGCGAGAATACTTCACTAAAGTCCCGCAGTTGCACTTTTCTCACTACAGATATGTTTATGTGTCCATGGATAAAAGACCAATAACAACAAGTCGATCTTTCTCGAGTGTTCGTAACACCAGTTGGGTCAAATTACCGTTTTACCCCTGGGTTACATCTTTGACCTTAAGTATCAGTGCTCCTCTAATGAACAATCTGTTTATGGTCCTACCATTAAACAGAAGTCCCTATCGGGCCAGTGAGATGGTCGGACCCTTTGTTCAAGTCCCTGAGGCACTACTTAAGGGAACATTCATCTTCTTACCCTAAAGTTGGGAATGAGTTGAAGGGAATCAAAGTCCTGCAGCGGAAGCAATTGTGAATCGCACGCTCTTGATTTAGTTACAACGATTTAATTCATGAACGTAAACAACTAGATTAAGCATAAAACAGAATTAACAGCAAGAAATATTACGTTTGAAAAACCTTTCTTCAAGTGCTCCTCTCTCCCGTTGTTCTCTAGGTGAGGGAAGAATGTGGGTTCCCTTTTAGGAGAGGTGAGGTATTTTGTGAGAGAGAGGTGTGTTTTGGAACCCTTCCAACAACACAACGAAAGCTTGAAAAACACTTAACCTAGTTGCATCTCATGCAACCATATATATAGGGAAATAGGATGGAAATGACCATCCTACCCCTCCTTTAATCTCTCTTAGTATATAGTTTATATGTGAATCTAATTCACATTAAAACTATATATTATATTAATTATATCGTATATAATTGATATAACACCTCATGTATGAAATTGAACACTTCAATTTCATTCCTAACTTTATACCCTCAATATTACCATGTTGAGCCAACGGAGGGACCTAATGGACCTACAGTTCATGAGCTCCAATGATATGAGATTAACTGATCAAACTCTTTGATCTAGTTAATCAATATTCATTAACTACAAGTCACTCCACTATAGACTTGTAGCAGCACTCTCCTCACTGTAGATAATATTGTGTCCACTGATATAGTCATTACCCATGAGTCGACCCTTCACAGGTTGTTCGTAATCACGGTTGGGTCAAATTACCATTTTACCCCTGTGATTACTTCTTTGCTCCTTAAGCACCATTGATCCTCTAATGAACAACAAGTCTAAGGTTCTACCTTAGACTCATACCCTTATAGAGGGCGGGGCCCCGTTGTTCAAGACCTAGAGTAAGTTCTTAAGGGAACAAACTATCTAATTCCTTAATGTAGGAATGGGTGAATTCCATCTTGCACAATTAAGTTCCCAGCTACCTACGAGGTTCTGTCCCTGAGAAGGTAGGCTTATTGAGTCAGCTATAGGCCACTCTCACCCATACTAGTCTAAGGACAAACCCCTATAAGCAGGAGTTCTTAACTTGCTCAGGATTCAGGTCGAGTCACTAATGACAATCTATAAATTACTAGTCTTATCCTGTTAACGGTGTTACACTAGTTACTCTAATGATTTGCGGTCCGGTCTTGTATGAACTCTTCATATAGGATGTCCCCACTCGCATGTCAACTACATGAATGAGTTGGATTACCTCATTTGTACTAATTACAAAGTGGGT
Organism: Trichosanthes cucumerina; assembly: GCA_036507285.1. Lineage (NCBI taxonomy): Eukaryota > Viridiplantae > Streptophyta > Magnoliopsida > Cucurbitales > Cucurbitaceae > Trichosanthes > Trichosanthes cucumerina. The sequence goes on along the minus strand of CM071841.1, from coordinate 17,331,033 downwards.
CGCATCCATGGTGTTACCAGAATGAGGTTTCCAACCTTATTTTTATACCATAGACCATTTAGGTTATATTCTTGAACACAATCCAAATAATATACACTACACTGATGTTCAAGATATATGTTATAAACTTGGGGCTTCGTTTATTGGATTTATAAAGCAAGACTGTAATTCTATCAAAACAAATAACCCTTTATTTAATCGATCAAAATTACACAAATTTAGGGCATAAATCCCAACAATCTTTCACTTGACCTAAAGCTTGTGGAGTACTAATACATTACAGTAATGTAAATACAATAAACTAAGGCATTTAAACCCCTTTGTACAAAATACTCCCACTTGCCTTAGTTGGGGAAGACTTGTAAACCTAGACCTTCTAGATGACTCTTAAATACTTTAGCCGTGAGAGCCTTTGTAAAAGGATCAGCAACGTTGTGCTCTGAGGCTATCTTCGTGACAATCACGTCTCCTCTATGCACGTTCTCCCGGATTAGATGATAATTTCGCTCTATGTGCTTTCCCCTATTGTGACTTCGGGGTTCCCTCGAATTTTCCACTGCACCACTGTTATCACAATACAACGTGATGGGCAAAGTCATATTCGGAACAACTTCCAAATTTAGCATGAATTTCCTTAACAAAACGACCTCCTTAGCTGCTTCACAAGCTGCTACATATTCGGCCTCCATGGTGGAATCAGCGATGCATCCTTGCTTGACGCTTCGTCATACTACAGCTCCTCCGTTAAAAGTGAATACTGACCCTGATGTAGATTTCTAAGAATCATTATCAGTCTGAAAGTCAGAATCCGTGTATCCTGTAAGGATCAGATCCTTAGCCCCATACACAAGCATGTAGTTCTTTGTTCTCCGAAGATACATAAGGATTGTTTTAACCGCTGTCCAGTGTTCAAGTACTGGATTGGATTGATACCTACTGACCATTCAAACTGCAAAACAGATGTCAGGCCTAGTACACAACATGACGTACATAAGGCTCCAAACAGCTGATGCATAAGGAATCCGTCTCATATCCTCAACTCCTTGAGGTGTCTTAGGACATTGTTCCTTAGACAAATGGATTCCATGTCTAAAAGGCAACAAACCCTTTTTGGAATCTTGAATCTTAAACCTTGACAACACTTTGTCTATGTAAGATGCTTGAGACAAGGCTAGTGTTTTATTCTTATGGTTCTGGACAATCTTGATCCTAAGAACAAACTGCGCATCACCTAAATCTTTCATTTGAAACTGCGTAGCTAGACATTCCTTGATGTCAGTAAGATAACCTACATCATTCCCAATGAGTAGGATATCATCCACATAGAGAATAAGGAATGCGACAGAACTATTGATGATTTTCTTGTAGACACAAGGTTCATCATCATTCTGGTCAAAACCATAAGATCTGATTGCCTCATCAAATCTTATATTCCAGGACCTAGAAGCTTGTTTCAGTCCATAAATAGACCTTTTAAGCCTGCAAACCTCTTGCTCTTGTCCTGGTTCAATGAACCCTTTGGGTTGGTCCATGTAGATGTTTTCCTCAAGATTGCCATTCAAAAAGGTTGTCTTGACATCAATTTGCCATACCTCATAGTCATAATATGCGGCAATGGCAAGAAGGATACGGATAGACTTTACCATAGCAACAGGTGAAAAGGTCTCCTCATAGTCAACCCCTTCAATCTGTGTATAACCCTTTGCTACTAGTCTAGCTTTAAAGGTTTGCACCTTCCCATCTACACCAGGCTTTCTCTTGTAGATCCACTTACAACCTATAGGTCTTACCCCAGTAGGGTTATCTACAAGATCCCAAACAGAATTGAAGTACATTGACTCCATTTCTTGGTCCATGGCTATGACCCATTTGTCTTTGTCTTTGTCAACCATTGCTTGATTATAAGTCAATGGATCCTCACATTTGTCATCTGGTATAATAACTTGGGTTTCAGCTAAACCCATGTAACGGTCAGGCTGTATCACAACCCTCCCACTACGTCGAGGCATACTCAACTCTTGAGACGGACTCACTTGACTAGACAAACTAGTATCAACAACTCTTGTTGACGTACTATTGCTCTTATTAGCAACCATAGCTATTCTTCAGTCTAACTCACTTAACACTACTTTACTTTTTGGTTTGTGGTCCCTTATGTTGTCATCCTCTAAGAAAATGGCATTTGTCGACACAAAAACCTTATCTACCTTAGGATTATAGAATAAACCACCTCTTCTTTCTTTTGGGTAGCCTACGAATAGGCATAACTTTGAACGTGAATTCAACTTCTTTGGATTTGTCACAAGCACATGTGCTGGACAGCCCCATATTCGGAAGTGACATAAACTACCTTTACATCCTTTCCAGAGTTCAAAAGGTGTTTCAGAAACACTTTTGGAGGGCACATTATTCAAAATGTATATTGCAGTCTCCACTGCGTAACCCCAAAAGGAACTAGGGAGATGAGCATAACTCATCATTGATCGAACCATGTCCACCAAGGTTCTATTTCTCCTTTTCGATACACCATTTTGCTAAGGTGTGCCGGGAGTAGAGAGTTGGGATGTAATTCCATGTTCTATCATATAGTTCTGGAATTTAAATCCATGTACTCTCCACCTCGATCCGATCGAAGTGTTTTAATAGTTTTACCTAATTGATTTTCAACCTCAGTCTTGAATTCTTCAACTTTTCAAGTGCTTCAGACTTGTGGTGCATTAGGTAAATATGCCAAAATCTAGAATAATCATCTATAAAAGAGATGATATATTCACATCCTCCCCGTGCTTTAACATTCATCAGATCACAAAGATCTGAATGTATAAGCTCAAGTGGTTCTTTGGCTCTATAACCTTTTCCACTAAAAGGTCTTTTAGTCATTTTGCCTTCTAGGCAGGATTCACATACAGGTAAAGTATTTTCTTCTAACTCGTTTAGAAGTCCATTCATTATCAATCTCTCAATTCTATTGAGATTAATGTGACCCAATCTTAGATGCCAAAGATGAGCATTTTCTTTGGGAGAAATTTTACGTTTCTTAGTTTGTGCGTTTGCAGTTTTAAATAATTCAGTGTTCAAAACCATTTTGAGTGAATTAGGCCTTAAAAGATACAATTCATTTTCTAATGAAGCTGAACATATTTCTATACCTTTCTTCAAAATAAACACTTTATTCATAGAGAAGGAATCAGAAATACATTGTTCTATAAGGCAAGAAATGGAAATAATGTTTCTAGTAAACCCTGGTATCACTAATATATTGTCCAACAATGCATATTTCTTGCGAAAATAAAGATTCATCGTGCTCCTCACGCATCTGGTGAGACGACTTCTCCATTTCCAACCGGAGCGTTATCTCTCCTGTTTATTGTAAAATCAATTCCCGAAAAGAAAGAAGAACAAACATGATTAGTGGCGCTGAATCAAGTATCCAAGCAGCTTTTATCATTATCCACTAAAGCAGCCTCTAGGCAAAGTAAATCATATTTACCTTCCTTCTTCTTTTCTGCAATGTACTTGCACGAGCCCGATTCCAATGCCCGTCTTCGTTGCAGTGGAAACTCTTTCCTTTGTCAGCAACGTCTTTGACTTTCTTGCCCTTCTGGGCGGTAGCTTTGTCATCCTGTTTCCCTTTACCAACCTTCTTCATGTTCTTTTTCTTCCCTTTCAGGTTAGAAGTAGATGAAGCCACTGTTTTTGTCCCAGAGGTCGAACCTCTGTGATAACTCCTACTGGCAACATTTGCCCCACCTTTCGATCTCTGAATTTTCATCAAAGATTGAAAGGTCTGGAGTTCATTCAGAAGGAAGGTAAGGTTAAAAGTAAGTTTGTTCATAACAGCATTACTTCTAAACTGCAGGAAACTATCTGGAAGGGTTTCCATAATGAAGTTGATCTGGCTCGACTCATCGATGGAAGCTCCATTCGACTCCGCGATGTTAAAGTGCACCATGATATCTAGGACATGATCCCGAAGAAATGTACCCTCTGACATCCTTGAGTTAAATATGTAATTTAGGGCATTATGTCGAGCCTGTGTGGACTGTCGTCCAAACATACCCTGCACAGAATCCATGATTTCCTTGGCGGTAATCATGCCCTCATGCTTCTTTGCTAATATGTCAGATATACTTGCAAGCATGTAGACCTTGGCCTTATCATTGGGCTTGATCCATCGATCATATGCATCACGAACATTTCGTGACGCATTCGAGCCTGGCACCTGAGGACACTCCTCAGTTAGCACAAACTTCGGATCATCCACTACCAATATAGTGTTGAGTTTGTTTTTTCATGTCATCATATTCTCTCCGGTTAACTTTTCCGCACCCAATAAGGAAATTATAGAGCTAGACATTTTTGCTGAAAATTTACAAACAAACTTGTACGAGTTTCTTTCTATAACTATAATCCAATCATGTGTTAGCTAATTATCAAATGATTCCTAGGACATTTATAATTTTCAATGATACTCCAAAGGTTTAGAATGTATGACACCGAAAGGTAATAAAAAACACTCCTCCTCTAGATCAAGACACTTTTGACCAAAACATAATACCAGAATAACTCTTATTCCTATAGGGTTTAGTTACAAATTTTGGGTCAGGATACATACACAACTTATGTACCCCGTGAGTGTAACCCTCTGTCTTTAGATTCGAGAGTCTCCATCCAATAAAATCCGCCGAAGGGAGGACTAGATTGAAAAATAGTCTAAGGAAATCTTTATCCCTTTCGGGTGTCTACTGTGTTCGATCCCCTATGATCAAGCCCTCCGAAGGGATTGTCTGGTCCAGGCCAAACTAGTAGGCTGACCATAGTGATCTAATGGTGTAAACCGACAAAAGAGACCGTAGGTTTTGTTTTCACTAAACCTGCTCCCACGCACTATAAGTACCTTCTCCATTCACCTTGATATTGACTCATACAAACACCATCCGAAGGGGGACGCTCCTGTTTGCGCCACGAGGCCAAGTATGTGTCTCACGGTGTGAACTTCCCAGAGATGGCGTAGGTGGAAAAATATGTATCTCATACACTTTTCCTCCCATTAAATACTTTAAAATTATAGGAATCTTACTTAGGCTAAAACCGGGCTAATGGTTTTACCTAACTCTATCAATATAACTCTTATATCGATAATCAATATAACTCTTATATTGATTTTAACCTAAGTTTGTTAATATAACTCCTTATATTAAACCTAGGATTTCTAGTTTATTAACCCCCTTAATAAACCATTGACGCCATCTTGTAATTTATAAACTCTCTGATTAAATTTCACTCCCGTGTCGGTTCCTGTGCAGGGTGTTCCGTTTTTGTCAGCTTAAATACCCCAGCCTAGACAAAACTTTCCTTACACAGAGTTCCTCTTTTAATCATAGCTTATAAATTACTTGGTTCCCAATTCTAATCTAATTAGAACTAGATAACCTAAGGTCTATTATTTCCAAGTTCTAAACACTTTAAAACTAATAATTAACCTTAGGTGAAATGCATACTATGTTATAGTGCTTGATCCTTCATCACATGAATAATAAGACATTCATAGCATAATCATTTCATGATATATAATGCATGTGAATGTTGTCCATAAATTAATATAACAACTTTATATTAATTAATCATGCAAACTATATAATATGACTTCTTATATTATACATGATGCATGAAAATGATTAACCTAAGGTGGGATTTCTAAAATAAAAGCATATATTATGCATGGCAATAATTACACAACAATTGCATAATTAAAATAGCAAAATTAGACCAATTTTGGCACCCTAGAAACAATTTTAATTAAAATAATCTAATTATATTAATTAAAATTAAAAAAAATATTAAATATATTAAATATAAAATATTTTTATAATTAATATATATAATAAAAACAAATTTTCGCCCGTTGCTCCTTCGCGTGAAACGTATGTGGCATTGCAACGCTAATGGCAGCGTTGCAATGTTGCGCCTTGTCCGTTTCTGCACGTTGGAGCGCGTTGCGAAACGCTGCCTCTTGTGTGCGCCTCCTCCCGCAAGCGTAGCGTTGCAAAGCCAATGAACAACGTTGCAACACTACACACAGACAACATATGGAATCACCTATTCCAAGCTCGTTCTTGCTCCGATCTTCTAAGCAACCACCTTGCCTCGATCAACACGGACTTACAGACTCGATTTACATAATAAAATGCCCAAAACAATAGGCCCTTACATTGATCAATTCAACGAAATTATGTAAATCTAAGTGCCAAAATCGAAACCATCTAATTTGCAAAAACCGTTCATATATCTCATGCAAAAACAGTAAATCCCACCTCGTTCTTCAAAAATCCAGAACGTAAATCAAGAACGCAATTGGGCTCTGATACCAATTGAAGGGAATCGAAGTCCCGTAGCGGAAGCGATTGTGAATCTCGCGCTCTTGATTTAGTTACAACGATTTAATTCATGAACGTAAACAACTAGATTAAGCATAAAACAGAATGGACAACAAGAAATATTACCTTTGAAGAACCTTTCTTCAAGTGCTTCTCTCTCCCACGATCACGATCTCAGCTACTAGAACACGAAAGGACGAAGACACGACCACTGGATCTTCTCCGTTGTTCTCTAGGTGAGGGAGGAATGTGGGTTCCCTTTAGGAGAGGTGAGGTATTTTATGAGAGAGATGTGTGCTTTGAACCCTTCCATCAACACAACAAAAGCCCAAAAAACTCTTAACCTAGTTGCATCTCATACAACCATATATATAGGGAAATAGGATGGAAATGACCATCCTACCCCTCCTTTAATCTCTCTTTAGTATATAGTTTATATGTGAATCTAATTCACATTAAAACTATATATTATATTAATTCTATCGTATATAATTGATATAACACCTCATATATGAAATTGAACACTTAAATTTCATTCCTAACTTTATACCCTCAATATTACCATGTTGAGCCAACGGAGGGACCTAATGGACCTACAGTTCATGAGCTCCAATGGTATGAGATTAATTGATCAAACTCTTTGATCCAGTTAATCAATATTCATTAACTACAAGTCACCCCACTATAGACTTTTTGTTGCACTCTCCTCGCTGTAGATAATATTGTGTCCACTGATATAGTCATTACCCATGAGTGGACCCTTCACAGGTTGTTCGTAATCACGGCTGGGTCAAATTACCATTTTACCCCTGTGATTACCTTTTTGTTCCTTAAGCACCACTGATCCTCTAATGAACGACAAGTCTAAGGTCGTACCTTAGACTCATACCTGAAAGAGTCTAGATTAAGAAAGCGGAAGCAATTTTGGATCTTGAACACTCTAAGTTGATCAATTTTGTAAAATAAAATGCATGCTCAAAGCTGGAAAAACAGAGGAATAGAAAACTCAACTTTGAAGATCAAATTCTCTTCACCCGGTGGATGGATTTCAACACGAACACTTCGTGGACAACCGTTAGAGTCTCTCCCTACTATCCTCGGGCCTTAGAACGGATTGTGGGATCCTAGGTTGAGAGAATTTGGAAGAAAAGTTCTTAAAGGTCACAAACGTGAATTTTTAATTTCGCTAAATTCACACAAAACACCTCAAATCACCATTAAATAAAGCTTCATTAAGCTTCATTTGAGTGACAACTCAAGTGTGATGAGGATGGTTTGAGATGGAGGTGGCCAATTTTGGTGAATTTGATGATGAGAGGATTTGGGCAAGTTGTAAATTGGATTTTATGAAAATCCAAGAAAAATCTCTAATTTTCATTTAATTTTAATTCAAAAATCAATATTAAATTGATTTTAAATTAAAATTAATTTAATTAATTAAATAATTCAAAAATTAATTTAATTAATTAATTTTTAATTTAATTTAATATTAAATATTAAATTAAATAAATTGTCCAATCCCGATCGTTTTTCCGAACATGAATCTTTATTCATGCAATAAACCGATCCAATATTTAAATCATATTTAAATATATCCACCTCTTTTTAATCATAGTTTAATTCATAATTAAAAGCTATGATTCGTTAAATATATCACATATAATTAACGCTTTTTCCAAACTTGAATTTGAACAATTCAAATTCTTTTCTCTCAAAATGTTACAAGGCTTAGTCCAAGCTAGTAAGGAGGACCTAATGGACCTACGGATCATGAGCTTCAACGATACGAGAATAACAGGCCAAACTCTTTAGCCTAGCTAATCAACATTCGTTAACCATCGGGACACTCCACTAAAGCCCGTGGGTTTGCATTCTCCTCTTTGTAGATATATTTCTATCCACTTGATATAACCATGATTAATAAGTCGATCCTTCACAGTCGCTCAGTAATTACAAATTGGTCAAGATTACCGCTTTTACCTCTGTAATTACCTCTTGTTCCTTAAGTCCCACCGATCCTTTAATGAACAATTGGTTTGTGGTCCAACCAAAGAAACCGAATCCCTCTCGGGCCAATGAGAGGGTGGGCCCATTGTTCAAGACCCGAGTCAAGATTTAAGGGAACAACCTCTCTACTAATCCGTAAAGCGGGTAGAGTGAATTCCATCTTCTTGTAACTATGTTCCCAACTATCTACCCGATTTTATCCCCCAAATGGTAGGCTTATTGAGTCAGCGATCTCGAGCCACTCTCACCCATGCAAATCTAAGGATAATTCGAATAAACAGGAGTCCATAGAACGCTCGGGATTAAGATCGAAAGTTACCTAGGTCATCGGATGAATATAGTCGGTTAAGACAAGAAAATGAGTTATAAAGTCTAAGTGACTATTACGCTGGTCGATCTTATGCAAACTCATTGCATAGGCGCCCCACTCACATGTCTCCACATGAACGATTTAGGATCACATCGTTTGTTCTCACAAAGTGGGCGCGTCCATAGTGTCCCGTGATAAGGTCTCCAACCCTATCCTTATACTATAGACTGTTTTGGCTATAACTTGAACTTGATCCACTTTTATGTCACACATAAAGTTCAAGAATTCATCCTATAGCCAGGGTTCTTTATTAGATTAAGGTTACACAATACACAATAGTCAATAACACCTTTTATGAATAAATTTCAATAACAACTTTATTGTGATATAGAATATACATTCGATTTACAAAACCACGAGTTTTAGGACATAAAACCCAACAATCTCCCACTTGGACTAAAAACGCTCAGGGTAAAACATCTTTGAGCAAAGAAAAGCGCCTCATTGTATACAACCCGTAGTCCTAGACTTTCTAGGTGTCCTCAAACACTTTAGCCGTGAGGGGCTTTTTGTAAACGGATCGCAATGTTGTGCTCTCGGCAAGCGATCTGCGTGACGATCACGTCTCCTTGTTGCACAATCTCCCGATGAGATGGTATTTGCGCTCTATGTGCTTTCCGCGCTTATGGCTTCTAGGTTCTTTAGAATTTGCCACTGCACCACTATTATCACAATAAAGGGTGATAGGAAAATTCATATTTGGAACAACTTCCAAATCAGTCAAGAACTTCCTAAGCCATACTGCCTCCTTCGCCGCTTCGCAAGTTGCGACGTACTCAGCCTCCATGGTGGAGTCGACAATACAACCTTGCTTTATACTCCTCCATACTATAGCTCCTCCGTTAAGAGTGAACATCGATCCCGATGTGGATTCCTCGAATCCACATCACCAAAATCAGTCGAGTGTATCCTGCAAGGATCAAATCCTTTGCACCATACACAAGCATATAGTCCCTCGTTCTCCTAAGATATTTGAGGATGTTCTTAACGGCGGTCGGTGATCATATCTCGGATTAGAGGCGATATCTCGCCGACTATTCCCACTGCATAGCATATGTCGGGTCGAGTACATAGCATGGCATACATCAGACTACCGACAGCAGATGCATAGGGAATGCGTCTCATATCCTCTACTTCTTGAGGTGTCTTAGGACATTGTTCCCTAGACAAATGAATTCCATGCCCAAGGGTAATGAACCCTTCTTGGAATTGCGTGATCTTATATCTAACCAACATCTTGTCAATATAAGATGCCCGAGATAGATGCATAGCGTTTTGTTCTTGCGATTAGAACAATTTGGATTCCAAGAACAAATCGAGCCTCTCCCAAATCTTTCATTTGGAATTGGGTCGCTAGCCATTGCTTAACGCTAGTCAGGAATCCTGCATTATTCCCAATGAGCAAGATATCGTCTACATATAGCACTAAGAAAGCTACAGTGGTATTGACTATCTTCTTGTAAACACAAGGCTCGTCAATATTCTCATTTAAAGCCATAAGATTTGATCGCAGATCAAATCTTATATTCGAGATCTAGAAGCTTGTTTCAATCCATAGATGGATCGTTTAAGCTTGCAAACCTTTTGCTCTTGACCTGAACTATGAACCTTACGGTTGATCCATATAGATACTCTCTTCAAGATTGCCATTTAGAAAGGTGTTGTCTTGACATCCATTTGCCAAATTTCATAGTCATAAAACGTGGCAATGGACAAGAGTATTCTAATGGATTTAAGCATGGCAACAGGGGAGAAGGTTTCTTCATAGTCCACCCCTTCCCTTTGGGTATAACCCTTTGCCACAAGTCGAGCCTTAAAGGTTTGCACCTTACGAAGCTTGATCTCGTTTTCTCTTGTAGATCCACTTGCAACCGATAGGTCTTTCACCATCCGGTTGATCTACAAGTTCCTGCATGAATTGAAGTACATTGACTCCATTTCAAGGTCCATGGCTTTAATCCACTCGTCCCTATCTATATCATTCATTGCTGTTTATAGGTCAATGGATCCTCAACGCCATCATCGGGTATGACGACTTGGGTTTCAATCAAACCCATGTAACGGTCAAAGTTGTCTAACATCCCTCCCACTACGTCGAGGCATTCTCAACTCTTGAGAAGGACCCGGCTTCATCAACAACTCTTGTTGATTTATCCGTAACTTCCCGGAAATTTCACTTAAGACAATCCTACTACGAGGTCGATGATCTCTCATGTGGTCTTCCCTCAAGAACGTGGCGTTTGTCGACACAAGCACCTTGTCCTCTTGAGGATCATAAAATGAGACCACCTTTCGTTTCTTTGGAGTATCCTATGAATAGGCATAATTTTGAACGATGTTCCAATTTCTTTGGATTGGACACAAAGACACATGCGCTGGACATCCCCAAATCTCAAGTGACGTAAACTACCTTTACGCCCTTTCCATAACTCATAGGGTGTTTATGAAACACTCTTGAGGAACCATGTTCAAAATATATGCAGCAGCCTTCATCGCATATCCCAAAACGAACTAGGCGGTGGCGTAGCTCATCATGGATCGAACCATGTCTATGAGGTTCTATTTCTCCTCTCGGATACACCATTTTCTTTGAGGTGTCTTTGCGCCGAGAGTTGAGATACGATTCCATGTTCTATCATATAGTCTTGGAATCTTAAATCCATATACTCTCCACCTCGATCCGATCGAAGTGTTTTAATCGTTTTACCTAATGTATTCTCAACTTTCGCCTTATATTCCTTGAACTTTTCAAGGGTTTGGACTTATAATGCATTAGGTAAAGATAGCCATACCTTGAATAATCATCAATAAAAGCGATGAAATATTCATACCCTCCTCGTGCCTTGACATTCATAGGACCACAAAGGTCCGAATGCACGAGTTCCAACGGCTCTTTGGCTCTATAACCTTTTTCACAAAAAGGTCTTTTAGTCATTTTTCCTTCGAGACATGACTCACATGGTGGTAAAGAGTTGTCCTCTAACTGACTTAGGAGACCACTCTTGACCAACCTCCCAATCCTATTGAGATTAATGTGGCCTAGTCTCAAGTGCCAAAGATAGGTACTGGGAGAAAACTTCTGCCTTTTATTTTGAGTATCAGCTGTTTTAAACATCTCAGTATTCAAAATAGCTTTTACTTCTGTTGGTCTTAACACATATAAGTTGTTTTCAAGTTTAGCAAAACATATTCGTACACCTCTTTTGCAAATGAACGCTTCATTATGATCAAAAGACACTTTATACATATGTTCAAGTAAACAAGAGATAGATACAAGATTTCTTTTGATTCCAGGAACCAAAAGTATATTTTCTAATAAAATAAATCTATCTCTAAACAACAATTTCACAGCTCCCACTGCTTTGGCTGAGACAACCTCTCCCGTTCCAACCCTGAGAGATATCTCTCCATCAGATTCTTTGCCAGGGAACTAGTTTCTCGAAAAAAAGAAGAACAAACATGGTTAGTGGCTCCGAATCTAATATCCAGCGGAATCATCATGTTCCACTAAACATGTTTCAATAACGAGTAAATCATATTTACCTTGTTTTTCTTTCTCGCCTTTCTTTTCTCGCAAGGTATTTTGGGCGTTCCTCTCCCGGTGCCCATCGCACCACAATGGAAACATTTTCTGTGGCCTTGGCGCATGCGTGCGGGAGCTGTCCCTTCCCTTTGTCCTTCTTCTTCTTTTTTTCCGAATACCCTTATTCTTAGAAAAGGAAGGACTGGATTTAGTCCCAGAGGACGATCCTCTTAGGAACTTCTTCAAGTGACAACATTTGCCTCCTTCTCTTTTCCTTTTGATTTCATGAGGGACTCAAAAGTCTCAGAGCTCGTTGAGGAGAGTAGTTAGGTTATACTCTATTTTATCCATCACCGCATTTGTGCGGAATGGCAGAAACTCTTGGAAGAGATTCCATAATAAAGGTTACTCGACTTCTCTCATCTATGATCGCCCCATTTACTTCAACCACGTTGAAGTGGGTCATCATGTCAAGGACATGTTCCCCTATGCAGGCTCCCCTCCTTCATACGGGAGTTGTAAACGTATTTGACAAAGATCATAATGGACCGATGAGGACGGTTGTCCAAACATCGTCAGAATGATCCCATGATCTCCTTTGCGGTGACCATGGTCTCATGTTTCTTAGACAACACATCGGATATGTTTGGCTAAGATATAGACTCAGGGCCTTCTCATTAGCCCTAATCCATCTTTCATAAGCATCCCGAACCATTCGGTTTGCATTCGAAATTTGGGAGGGGAGGACATTCCTCCGTTAAGACGAACCTCGATCATCAAGAGCAAGAATCGTATTCAAGTTTGACTTCCGAGTTCCATAGTTATCGCCGCTAAGTTTATTGAAGGCGAGTAATTGGATAAAAGAGTTCGACATCTTTGAAAAAGAATGAATTCTATTAGTGAATTGTTTGTAACCTATCCAATTTAAGAATTTAGCAAAAGTAATAATGTACCCATAAACTCATCATTGTTTTTAACGATACTTGATGAGTCAGAGCAACCGCTACTGAGAGGCGATCAATCACTCCCTTCACCGAACCAAGACATTCTTGACTAAATGTTAATACCGAATAACTCTTATTCCTATAACATTCTAGTTATCGCTACTTTGGTCAAGAACTTACTAACACTTAGCAATTCTTGTAAGTGTGACCCGCCATTTTCGGACCTCGCAGGTCGGCCCCAACAATGCTACCATTGGAGAAACAAAGCCGGGAATGGACCTAAGAGACCCTATCCATTTTCGGAGTTTGAGTTGTTCCGAATCCCATGTTACATCCCTCCGAATGGACGGTGCTACTTCGGGCAACTGCGCAGCGCAACATGGGAATCTCACGGTCCAACCTAATGGGAGACAGTAGGATGTGTTGACACACCTCCTTCGCTCACTTACTATAAATACTTTCTCCATTCACCTTGCTCTTGATTTATGCAAACACCATCCGAATGGGGATGCCCTATTGACATCACGAGGCCGAGCATAAATCTCACGGTGTGAACATCGTGGAGAGCGTAAGAGGAAATTGATATATCATATATACCTTTTCACTCCCACTAAGTATTTTAAGCAGTTTGGGTAAACTTTTACTTAGGCATATTCCGCTAAAACAATATCACCTAAGTCTACCAATATAACAATTATCTTTGGAATTACCTAAGTCTATTAACCTTTTAATAAACCTAGGTCTATGAGTTTAATTTATTAACTTTTAATAAACGCCACTCACGAAAAATAATTTATAAACCTATGGATTAAATTCACTCCTGTGTCGTTTCCTGTAGGGGGGTTAAGTTTCCGTCACTTAAGTACCCCAACCTAGCTGAGTAACCTTCCTTAGTCGAGTCCTCTTTAATCAAAGTTTATAAATTATTGGTTTCTAATTCTAATCTTATTAGAACTAGATAACCTAAGGTCTAATTAATTTCAGTTCTAAAACCATTTTAAAACTAATTAATTAACCTTAGGTTACATGCATTTCTATGTTATAAACATATTAAACATTCATCACATGAATAAATATACATTTATAACAAATCCATCACATAAAATGCATAGCAATTATATGTTTAATTTTTAATTAATATAACCCTTATATTAATTATAATTAAAACATATAATATTTGTTTCATAAATTAATATAACTCTTATATTAATTCTTATGAAACCCAATAAACATGCATACAATATATTATAACACTTATAACATACTTTCAATGCATGGAGCATGCTTCCTATGGTGGGATTTTTAAAATCTATATGGCATACTTTATGCACATATAATCAGGGATTTTAATTAAAACATACATTCACAATGCATAATTAATTAAACACACTAAAGTGGACTGGTTTTGGCATCGATGCAAGCAAACTACTAAATTATTACAATAATAATCTAGAATTAACATCGAGCCACTTCGAACTCTTCGAATTTGGGTCGAACCGGCTTGCAAATGTGTGAACCGGACCTTCAAAAGGTTAAATCGGGCTGTAAAAGGCTGAACCGGACCTCCAATTGGTGAAACGGACCCCCAAAATGGAAAAACCGGCCTCGAAATAGTCAGAACCGGTCTAAAATCACCCGAACCGGACCAAAATCGAGCCGAACCGGCCTAAAATAGTTGAACCGGTCAAAGTCAACCGAACCGAGTCAAAGTCAACGGTCAACAAGTCAACTTCTTCTTCCTCAACAAAATGCACGGGTGAAGGCTTAAAAAAAAGAAAAAAAATTGCAGAAACTCTGTTTTCATTTTTCTTTGACCTCTTCAGCTTCTTTCTTCAAATTGAAGGCCTTCCCGAACTCCAATCGACCCGAAATTTTTACAGCTTATTCTACACACATTAATGCTCAAACACACTTGAGCAATTTAAAATAAAGCACAAATTGATGCTCAATTTAAATGCCAAAGTCAGAAGAACACTTTAGATGCCCAGAAAAATTGTATTTCATAAAACACCCACCACAGAACACAATTGATCAAATTGAGTGCTCAAAATTGCTCGATACCAATTGAAAGAGTCTAGATTAAGAAAGAAAGGAAGCAATTTTGGATCTTGAACACTCTAAGTTGATCAATTTTGTAAAATAAAATGCATGCTCAAAGCTGGAAAACAGAGGAATAGAAAACTCAACTTTGAAGATCAAATTCTCTTCACCCGGTGGATGGATTTCAACACGAACACTTCGTGAGACAACCGTTAGAGTCTTCCCTACTATCCTCAGGCCTTAGAACGGATTGTGGGATCCTAGGTTGAGAGAATTTGGAAGAAAAGTTCTTAAAGGTCACAAAACGTGAATTTTTAATTTACGCCAAATTCACACAAAACACCTCAAATCACCATTAAATAAAGCTTCATTAAGCTTCATTTGAGTGACAACTCAAGTGTGATGAGGATGGTTTGAGATGGAGGTGGCCAATTTTGGTGAATTTGATGATGAGAGGATTTGGGCAAGTTGTAAATTGGATTTTATGAAAATCCAAGAAAAATCTCTAATTTTCATTTAATTTTAATTCAAAAATCAATATTAAATTGATTTTAAATTAAAATTAATTTAATTAATTAAATAATTCAAAAATTAATTTAATTAATTAATTTTTAATTTAATTTAATATTAAATATTAAATTAAATAAATTGTCCAATCCCGATCGTTTTTTAGAACATGAATCTTTATTCATGCAATAAACCGATCCAATATTTAAATCATATTTAAATATATCCACCTCTTTTAATCATAGTTTAATTCATAATTAAGCTATGATTCGTTAAATATATCACATATAATTAACGCTTTCTTCCAAACTTGAATTTGAACAATTCAAATTCTTTTCTCTCAAAATGTTACAAGGCTTAGTCCAAGCTAGTAAGGAGGACCTAATGGACCTCACGGATCATGAGCTTCAACGATACGAGAATAACCGCCAAACTCTTTAGCCTAGCTAATCAACATTCGTTAACCATCGGGACACTCCACTAAAGCCCGGTGGCTGCATTCTCTCACATCGTAGATATATTTCTATCCACTTGATATAACCATGATTAATAAGTCGATCCTTCACAGTCGCTCAGTAATTACAATTTGGTCAAGATTACCGCTTTACCCTCAGATATTACCTCTTGTTCCTTAAGTCCCACCGATCCTTTAATGAACAATTGGTTTGTGGTCCAACCAAAGAAATCGAATCCCTCTCGGGCCAATGAGAGGGTGGGCCCATTGTTCAAGACCCGAGTCAAGATTTAAGGGAACAACCTCTCTACTAATCCGTAAAAGCGGGTAGAGTGAATTCCATCTTGCGCAGTAACTATGTTCCCAACTATCTACCCGATTTTATCACGAAATGGTAGGCTTATTGAGTCGGCAGATCTCGAGCCACTCTCACCCATGCAAATCTAAGGATAATTCGAATAAACAGAGTCCATAGAACGCTCAGATTAAGATCGAGTTACCTAGGTCATCGGATGAATATAGTCGATTAAGACAAGAACGGAGTTATAAAGTCTAAGTGACTATTACGCTGTCCCGATCTTATGCAAACTCATTGCATAGGGCGCCCCCACTCACATGTCTCCACATGAACGATTTAGGATCACATCGTTTGTTCTCTCTAAAGTGGGCGCGTCCATAGTGTCCCCCGGATAAGGTCTCCAACCCTATCCTTATACTATAGATCGCTTTTGGCTATAACTTGAACTTGATCCACTTTTATGTCACACATAAAGTTCAAGAATTCATCCTATAGCCAAGGGTTCTTTATTAGATTAAGGTTACACAATACACAATAGTCAATAACACCTTTACTGAATAAATTTCAATAACAACTTTATTGTGATATAGAATATACATTCAGTTTACAAAACCACGAGTTTTAGGACATAAAACCCAACAATACCCTCATAGAGGGCGGGGCCCTGTTGTTCAAGACTTGGAGTCAGTTCTTAAGGGAACAACCTATCTAATTCCTTAGTGTAGGAATGAGTGAATTCCATGTTGCACAATTATGTTCCCAGCTACCTATGAGGTTTTGTCCCTGCGAAGGTAGGCTTATTGAGTTGGCTACATGCCACTCTCACCCATACTAGTCTAAGGACAAAGCCCTATAAGTAGAAGTTCTTAACTTGCTCATGATTCAGGTCGAGCCACTAATGACCATCTATAAATTACTAGTCTTATCCTGTTAACGGTGTTACATTGGTTAGACTAATGATTTGCGGTCCGATCTTGTATAAACTCTTCATACAGGATGCCCCCACTCGCATGTCAACTACATGAATGAGTTGGATTACCTCATTTGTACGAATTATAAAGTCGGTCGCATCCATGGTGTTACCAGAATGAGTTTTCCAACCTTATTCTTATACCATAGACCATTTAGGTTATATTTTTGAACACAATCCAAATAGTGTCCATTACACTGATGTTCAAGATATATGTTATAACCTTGGAGGTTAGTTTATTGGATTTATAAAGCAAGACTGTAATTCTATCAAAACAAATAACTCTTTATTTAATTGATCAAAATTACACAAGTTTAGGGCATAAATCCCAACAGGAGTGAATTCCATCTTGTTAGGTTAAGCCCCCAGCTGACTGTGCAGTTTTGTCCCCAAGAAGGTAGGCATATTGAGTCGACGTCTCAAGCCACTCTCACTGATACTAGTCAAAGGACTATCCATTGCAAACAGGAGTTCGTAACTTGCTCAGGATTGAGATCAAGTTGCCTAGGTCATCTTATTGAAATAGAAACCTAACTAGTCAACGGAGTTACATCTATTGGTTACTATTTCGTGGTCTGGGCTTATGTGATCTCATCAAATAGAATATCTCCACTCACATGTCGTCTACATGAACACGTTGGATCATTGTGTTTGTATCATATACAAAGTGGGCCATATCCATAGTGTCACCTGGATAAGGGAATCATCCTGGTACTTCTACATAAAGTTCAAGAGACAAATTACAACCTAGGATGTTCGTTTATTCGATTTAGGGTTAATATAAGGCAATATACAGAAATTCAACAAGAATTGAATGAATAAAACCAATAACATTTTATTAAATTAAATTGAACAAAATTACAAACTACGAGTTTTAGGGCATAAAACCCAACAAACTCCCACTTGAACTAAAACTCTAGTCTAGTGGGGTACATACAATAAAAAAGAGTGAGAACATAAATACAATAAACTAGGGCATCTTTATACCCATTACATATCTTCCACTTGCCCTAGATTACACTATGTATAAATCTCATAAACCCAGACTTTCTAGATGACCCTCGAACACTTTAGCCGTGAGAGTCTTCGTAAAAGGATCGATAATGTTTGCATCGAAACGATCCTTGTGAATATCACATCTCCTCGTTGCACTATATCACGAAGGAGATGATATTTCCTCTCAATGTGTTTTCCTCGTTTATGTCTACGAGTGAAGGGAATTGAATCCCATGCGGAAGCAAATGATCGCATTTGCACTTAATTGTGTGACATAGAATTGCTCAAAAATCGAAAATTTAATGCTAAGCATGCTAATTTGAAAGCATAAATGTCTTGGAAGATTACCTTTGAAGACCGATTCTTCAAGTAGTTTCTCGTCGTCTACGAGCTCCTCTTCTCTACGAACGAATCCTCGAACACCGCCAAAAGACCATCTCGGTTGTTCTCTAGGAGAGGGAGAGAGGTGGAATCTCCTTTGGATCAGGGATGTTTTGAGAGAGAATTTGAGAGAAATCTTGTGTTTGCTTTAGATGCAAAACTACACAAATGGTTCAAGTGTGCAAAATGGGATCCAAAAGGATACTTTTATAGGCAATATGGGTGGAGACAAATTCTCCACCCATCTTGCCACTAACTCCACATATTATGCATAAATGCATAATATAAGGTGTCAAACACCTTATTATATGAATCATATTCACATAATGTGGAGAAATTGAGTTTAATTAAATCCAATTTCATCTCTCAAAATTTTTACCATTAGTTGTGTCCAAATTTCATAGTTAGACATAATTAAGTTCAATATGAATCATATTCTTATTGAATTATATATTATATCAATCATATCACATATATTTGATATAATCCCTAAATTTGAAGT
This sequence comes from Trichosanthes cucumerina, assembly GCA_036507285.1. NCBI lineage: Eukaryota > Viridiplantae > Streptophyta > Magnoliopsida > Cucurbitales > Cucurbitaceae > Trichosanthes > Trichosanthes cucumerina. The sequence goes on along the minus strand of CM071841.1, from coordinate 17,311,664 downwards.
TGAACATTTCAAATTCATTCCAAAACTTTATACTCTCTATTAATTTCATGTTGAGCCAATCGAGGGACCTAATGGACCTACAGATCATGAGCTCTAACGATACGAGATCGCCTAATCAAGCTCATTGATCCTGTCAATCAACATTCTTTAAGTACGAGTCACTCCACTAGACTCGTAGCTGCACTGTCCTCACTGTAGGACAAGTTGTGTCCATTGATTTAATCAATGCTCGTGAATCAACCCTTCACAGGTCGTTCGTAGTCACAGCTGGGTCGAATTACCGTTTTACCCCTCTGACTACTTCTTGCACCTTAAGCACCACTGATCCTCTAATGAACCACAAGTGGGAGGGGCCCCGTTGTTTAAGACATGGATACAACTCTTAAGGGAACAACCAATGGTGTTACTGGATTAGTCTAACAATTCTTGGTCCAGTCTTGTACAAACTTTTTACACAGGATGCCCCAACTCCCATGTAAACTACATGAACGAGCTGGATCGCCTCGTTTTGATGGAGATCTGATCTCCTCGAGTAGCGGAAGCGTGTTTGGAATTGTAATATGCAAGTTTGTTTTGGTTGAAATGCAAAAACCCATACACTGACAAAATAGACAAACATGGAAATCCTAATCTAATTAGGCATGGATAAATGGATACAAACATACTTAAGTCTAACAATTAAACTAAAGAGGAAAAAATACCTTTGTAGTTTCGCAGAATAGCAACTCCTTGCTCCTAGAGAAATCAACAATGCAGCAACACAGGAACTCCTCTGTATTTTCAAGCATGACACCACCAACAGAGAAAATCTTCTATATCACTGAGTTCTACTTAGAAAAAATCCTTTGTGGGAAGGATTCCAACAGTTGGAAGATTTTTGAGAATTTTGAGAATGTGAGAGAGAATTTCTTCTGTTGTTCAATCAATTTTCTTGAATCATCGATCGATAATCCTGCCTGCCCTTCTCACCTGGAGAAGGACATCACAGTGGGTAACTCCCCACTCCCTATCGAGGGGGAGATGGGGGAAGAGTGGGAACGTGTCATCATGACACATTCCCTAATTAATTAATAAAATAATTAAATTAAAATACATTTAATTCAATTAATTTAATTAAATCTAATTTAATTAAATACTAAATGATTAAATCTTATTTAATAATTTTACCCCTTAATCTATAGTTTAATGCATATCAAATGCACCTTAGATTTTAACCTATAATTTTCAAATATGAATCACATTCACATTTGAATTAAATATTTGAACTCTTTCAAATATTTAATTCTCTCATATAATTTAATATGAATCATATTCACATTAAATTTATAATATATAGTTCCAAAACGATATATTATATCGTATCAATATACATTAAGTTTATTCCCTTATGAATTTGAACATTTCAAATTCAAATTATCTAAGAACTCTTTACGAGATAGAAGGTGGACCTTATGGACCTACAGATCCGAAGCTCCAACGATACGAGATTGCTAAGTTAATCTCATTAACCTCCCAATCAACATTCGTTAACTGCAGGAACACTCCACTAATGTCCCACAGCTGCACTCTTCTCACTGCAAATATATTTTTGTGTCCACGGATATTGACCAATAACATCAAGTCAATCCTTCACGAATGTTCGTAACACCAGTTGGGTCAAATTACCATTTTACTCCTGGGTTACATTTGTATCTTAAGTACTAGTGCTCCTCTAATGAACAATTTGTTCGTGGTCTTACCAACAAACAGAGTCCCTCTCAGGCCAATGAGAGGGTCGAGCCCTTTGTTCAAGTCCTAGAGATACCACTTAAGGGAACATTCCTCTACCTACCCTAGTAGGCTGGAATGAGTGAATTTCATCTTGCCAAGCTAAGTTCCCATCCGCTCACTCGGTCTTCTGCCAAAGAAGGTAGGCATGTTGAGTCGGCGAATCTGGCCACTCTCACCCATACTAGTCGAAGGACAATCCCTCGCGAACAGGAGTTCGTAACCTGCTCAGGATTGAGATCAAGTTGCCTAGGTCATCCTAGTGAAATAGAAACCTAACTAATCAATGGAGCTATATCTAGAGGTTTCTATTTCGTGGTCCGGTGTTATGTAATCTCATTACATAGGATATCCCCACTCACATGTCATCTACACGAACACGTTAGGATTACAATGTTTGTATCAAATACAATGTGGGCCACATCCATAGTTTTACCAGGGTAAGGTACCCAAACCTTATCCCCTAACAATAGACCTTTTAGGTTGTATCTTGAACCGAGATCCTTTATATGTACACTACATTCAGTTAAAGATTCATTTAACAACCTTGGATGTTTAGTTTATTGGATTTAGGGTTTAAAACAAAGGCAATATCATAGATAAAGAACAATAACGCTTTATTGAAGTAATAACAATTTATTACAAATAATAAGAACAGAAATACAAACTACGAGGTTTAGGGCACAAACCCCAACAAACTCACACCTGAACTAAAACTCTAGTGGGGTACATCATAATCTAAAACAGTGGTTACAAGAGATAGAAATACAATAAACTAGGGCATCCATATACCCCATTACATATCTTTCACTTGCTCTAGATTAGCCTATGTACATGTCTCGTAGGCCTAAACTCTCCAGATTACCCTCGAACACTTTAGCCGTGAGAGTCTAAATAGATCAACAATATTGTGCTCCGAAGCGATCTTCGTGACTGTCACATCTCCTCGTTGCACTATTTCTCGTATCAGGTGATACTTCCTCTCGATGTGCTTGCCTCGCTTATGGCTGCGAGGTTCCTTCGAATTGGCTACTGCACCACTGTTGTCACAGTATAAGGTGATGGAAGATTCCATATTTGGAACGACTTCCAAATTAGTAAGGAATTTCCTTAGCCAAACAACCTCCTTAGCTGCTTCATAAGCAGCGACATACTCAACCTCCATTGTGGAGTCAGCGATGCATCCTTGCTTGATGTTTCGCCATACTATAGCTCCCCCATTAAGGGTGAAAACTGATCCCGATGTGAATTTTTGAGAATCCTTATCGGTCTGAAATTCAGAAACAGTGTATCCAGTAAGGATCAAATCCTTAGTCCCATACACAAGCGTATATTCCCTCGTTCTCTTAATATACTTGAAGATATTTTTAACTGTTGTCCAGTGGTCTAACCCTAGATTGGACTGGTATCTACTGACTATTTCCACTACATAATAAATGTCTTGCCTCATGCACAATATAGCATACATTAAGCTACTTATTGCAGAGGCATAGGGAATACGTCTCATATCCTCAACATCTTGAGGTGTCTTAGGACTCTGTTCCTTAGACAGATGAACTTCATGCCTGAAGGGCAACAAACCCCTCTTGGAATTCTGCATCGAGTATCGGGACAACATTTTGTCGATATAAGACGCTTGAGACAGTGCTAGCGTTTTGTTCTTGCGATTCCTGAAGATTTGAATCCCAAGAACAAATTGTGACTCTCCCAAATCTTTCACTTGAAATTGGGTCGCCAGCCAATTCTTTATGTCAGTTAGGTATCCTACATCATTCCAATGAGTAGGATATCATCCACATAAAGTACTAATAAAGCTACTTTGTCGTTTATGATCCTCTTGTAAACCCAAGGCTCATCAACGTTTTATTCAAAGCCATAAGACTTTATCGAAGTATCAAATCTTATATTCCAAGATCTGGATGCTTGTTTCAACCCATAAATTGATCGATTGAGCATGCAAACTTTTTGCTCCTAACCTTGGGTTATGAACCCTTCGGGCTGAGACATATAGATGCTCTCGTCAAGATTACCATTCAAAAAGGCAGTCTTGACGTCCATTTGCCAAATTTCATAATCATAAAACGTGGTTATAGACAAGAGTATCCATATAGACTTCAGCATAGCAATAGGGGAAAAAGTTTCTTCATAATCAACTCCTTCCCTTTGGGTAAAACCCTTTGCTACAAGTCTAGCCTTAACGGTCTGTACCATTCCAGTTGCATCTCTTTTTCTCTTATAGATCCATTTACACCCTATGGGTCTAACCCCTTCAGGTTGGTCTACAAGTTCACATACTGAATTGAAGTCCATTGACTCCAATTCAAGGTCCATGGCTTTGATCCATTGGTCATTGTCTACGTCATTCATTGCCTGTTTATAAGACAATGGATCTTCTACGCCGTCATCAGGTATGACGACTTGAGTTTCAGCTAAACCCAAGTAGCGGTCAGGTTGGGAAATAACCCTCTAACTGCGTCGATGCATTCCCAACGATTGAGAAGGACAAAACTGACTTGAGGTGCTTGCTCCTCCATCAACTCTTGATGAAGGTCCAACTTGATCAACAACTCTTGTTGGTTTATCTGTAGCTTCATCTAACACTAATTTACTACGCGGTTTATTGTTTCTCATGTGATATTCCTCCAAGAAAGTGGTGTTTGTCGATACAATCACCTTGTTTTCTTATGGGTCCGTAGAAAAGACCACCTCTCATTTCTTTGGGATAGCCAACAAATTGGCATAATCTTGAACGAGGTTCCAGATTCTTTGGGTTTGTCACTAGCATGTGTACCGGACAACCCAAATCCTGAAGTGTTGTAAACTAGGTTTACGTCCCTTCTATAAATCAAAAGGTGTTTCTGAAATACTCTTTGATGGAACAGTGTTAAAGATTTGAACTGCAGTCTCTACTGCATATCCCCAAAACGAGGCAGGCAATTGAGCATAGCTCATCATAGAACGAACCATGTCCAACAAGGTTCTATTTCTCCTTTCTAACACACCATTTTGTTGTGGTGTATTAGGTGCTGAGAGTTGAGATTTAATTCCATGTTCTATCATATAGTCCTTGAATCTCAAATCCATATACTCTCCACCTCGATCAGATCGAAGTGTTTTAACGGTTTTCCCTAATGCATTCTCTACTTCTTCCTTATACTCTTTGAACTTTTCAAGAGCCTCAGACTTGTGATGCATTAGATATAGATAACCATACCTCGAATAATCATCTATGAAAGAGATGAAATGTGCGTACTCTCCTCGATCTTTAACATTCACCGGACCACAAAAATCCGAATGTACAAGTTCTAAGAGCTCTATGGTTCTGTAACCTTTTCAAGTAAAAGGTCGCTTGGTCATTTTACCTTCCAAGCAAGATTCACAAGGAGGTAAAGAATAATTTTCTAACTTATTTAGAAGTCCATTCTTAGAAAGTCTCTCAATCCGGTTGAAATTAGTATGACCAAGTCCAAGATGCCATAGATAGGTATTATTATTTGGATAAATTCTTTGCCTTTTACTTTGACTATTAGCATTTTTAAACATCTCATAATTTAAAATTGCTTTAGTTTTATTTGGTTTAAGTACATACAAGCCGTTTTTCAATTTAGCAGAACAAATATTGACCCCCTCTTTTAAAATGAACGCTTCATTCAAAGAAAAGGAAATACAATAACCATGTTATATTAACAAGAGATAGAAATTAAGTTCCTCTTAATATTATGAACTATATACAATTTTTTTAATAAAATAAATCTATCTTCGAAAAATAGTTTGGCATCTCCCATTACACGAGCTGAGACGACGTCTCCCGTTCTGACCCTGAGCGTCATCTCACCCTCTTCGAGCTCCTTGAAGGAACTAGTTTCCTGAAACGAAGAGCAAACATGATTAGTGGCTCTCGAATCAAGTATCCAGGTAAAATCATCATTTTCCACTAAACAAGTTTCAAGAATAAGCAAATCTAATTTACCTTTCTTCTCTCTTTGAGCTCGCAAGGTATTTTGGGCGCTTCGCCTAGCCGGTTCTTTCTTCCACGTTGCAGTGGAAACATTTTCCTTTGTCTGCAACCTTGGCCTTTCCCTTGCCTTTATCAGCAGCAGGTGCCTTCCCTTTCAATCCTATCTTCTTCTTTTGGGTCTTCTTAAGCCCAGAAGATGAACCACATGACTTAGTCCCAGAGGATGAACCCTTCTGGAACCTTCTGGAATATGGGCAAACAGATTTGCCTCTCCATCAACCTGTCCATTATTCTTCATAAGAGACTGGAAAATTTGTAGTTCATTAAGGAGAGTATTCAGGTCATACTCTTTTTTGTTCATCTCCGCATCTCTACGGAATGATAGGAAACTCTTTGGAAGAGATTCCAGGATGAAGAATACCTGACTTTGCTCATCTAAGACCGCTCCATTCATTTCGGCCACGTTGAAGTGAACTTTAAGATCGAGAACATGTTCTCTCACTGAAGTTTCCTCCTTCATGCGCGCGTTATAAACGTACTTGAGGGATTCATGCCAAATTTGTTCAGACGGTTGTCTAGACAAATTCTGCAAATAACCCATGTATCTCACAAGCTGAGACCATACCCTCCAATTTCCTGGCCAAAACATCAGATATCCCAACCAGGATATAGGCCTTGGCCCAGCGGTCAAACGCATCCTTAACTGATTGAGGTGCGTTTTGAGCAGGGATTTGAGGACATTCCTCAGTTAGTACGAATCGAAGGTCGTCAATAACAAGGATCGCATCCAGGTTGGACTTCCACGTAGTAAACATTTCACCAGTTAAACGTTCCTTTTTAAGTAAGGTTATATTTGAGGACGACATGCTGAAAATCCAAAATTGTTCTAATTAGTTATGCCTTTTAACCCATTATAAAACCAATCAAATTCAGCAAAATTATTAAAGAACCCCGGTGTTTAAACTAAAACCAGTGTTTAAATTAAATCTTTAATTTTGAAACGATATTTCAAGGGTTTAAAACAAAAACCTCCGTCCGGCAGTCAGTCATTCATCCCCTTAATTGAGACTTTCTCAACAAATTCTCACTACCAGAACATTTCATGTCCCAATGATCCTTAGCTACTGTTTGTTTGGTCAAGGACTTGTTAACTAGCTTAACTCATCCTGTAAATATGACCCTACTATTTTCAGATCCAATAGGTCCGAGCCAACTGACTACTATTAAGAAAGACAACTGTTGATAAATTACCTAAGAGACCCTATCCATTTCCGGAGTTCGCGGTGTTCCGATCCCTATAGTCAGGCCCTCCGTAGGATTTGGCTGTTCAAGGACAACCTAGAAGGCGGACTATAGAAATTTCACGGTGCGACCTAATGGAGGAGACCGTAGGATACATTGACACGCGTCCTGCTCCCATTTACTATGGATACTTCCCTCATTCACCTTGGTATTGAACCATGCAAACACATACCGTAGGGGCATGCCCTATTGACGCCACGTAGCCGAGCATGGAACTCACGGTGTGAACTCTTGAGGACGTGAGAGTAAACTTGATGCGAACATCTCATTTTCTCCCACTGAAGCTCCTAAGATTAGGGTATAGGTTTAACTTAGTTGGATTCTGGCTAAAAGAATCTATCTAAGTCTATGCCTATTATAACTATTATAACTAGGTCTTTTAACCTTATATCTAGGTGAATAAACATTTTAATTACCTAGATATAAAATAGAACTAAGGTTAATTCAACTCAAGTTCTGGATCAGTTCCCAGGTAGGAGGTGTTCTGTTAACCGTCAGCTTAAGTACCCCCAACCTTAGTCCGAACTTCACCAGTAGAGTTCCCTTATAACCAAAGTCCTAATGTCCTACTACATTTTAAACTATTTAAAATAATACGTAAGACTAATTTTTAATCCTATTAGAAATTAAAACTTAGGTCTAAATTAATTTTAAACAATTTAAAACTAATTTAAATTTTCATCCAAGTTCCTATGTTTGCATGCATTTTTTTATTATAGGTTATGGTTTCTAAAACCCCTTTAATTTATAACTTTTATAAATTTAACAATTAACCTATGATAAAGAAACTATATTATAAAACCATTGTTGGAATTATAAATGAAATATTCAACTAATTGAATAATTAAATTACTTAAAATAAAATAACATTTATTTTCAACTAAGTAATTTCATGCTCCATGCAATTTATTTTCCATATAATCTAATTATAACAATTATAATTCTTTACTCGTGAAAAATAAATTAATCATGCATCTTAACCATATTCATATAACAATTATACAAATAAAATGCATGAACATGCTTATCCTAAGGTGGGAAAAATCTAAATGACATTCATAAAGACATATAGCTGTAAAACCGGAATAATTTGGCCCCTAAAGTGCAAAATAATAAACTTACACTAATTTTATTGCATAAAAATCGATCCAATACGCCTTGAATCGGGCTTGAACCGCTTGAACTAGACAAAAAACCATTGAACCGCCTGAACCGGTCTGCAACTGCTGGAAAATCATCATGGCGTTGCAACGCTGATGCGAGCGTTGCAACGCCCGCTTCGTCCATGCGCGCGCCTTCTATCGGGGTGGCGTTGCAACGCTGAGGGGCAGCGTTGCAACGTCGCTGACCCCTGAAATTCCCGCGTCGATAAGGATGAAGGCGTAGCGACGCCGTTCCTCAGCATTGCAATGCTGATGAACGACGTTACAACACTGCTGCTTGGGTCGTGGCTTTTCTCTTCGAACACAGCAGCTTAAAACTTTAAAAACTCCTTCGATTCTCAACCGAATTGCATGAAACTGGTCCCGAACGACTCATAACTCGAATACAGTCTCGATAAAGTACTTCATTGCCCAAAACACCGGGGCCTTTATACTTAAATTGATCAAATCAAAAGTAAACTAAGGCCAAAATATTCCTAAACTAGTTTTACAGCAAAACAAATGCATTTCCTACCAAAATCAATGCAATTTTGCTTCAACCCAAGCAAAACAAACATTGCTCCGATACCAATTGATGGAGATCTGATATCCTTGAGCAGCGAAAACATGTTTGGAATCGTAATATGCAAGTTTGTTTTGGTTGAAATGAAAAACCCATACATTGAGAAAACACAACAAACATGGAAATTCTAATCTAATTAGGCATGGATAAATGCATACAAACATACTTAAGTCTAACAATTCAACTAAGGAGGAAAGAATACCTTTGTAGTTTCGTAGAACAACAAGTCCTTGCTCCTAGAGAAATCAGCAATGCAGCAACACAGGAACTCCTCTGTATTTTCAAGCAGGACACCACCAATAGAGAAAACTTTCTATATCTCTGAGTTCTACTTAGAACAAATCATTTCTCGGAAGGATTCCAACAGTTGGAAGATTTTTGGGAATTCAAAGAAATTGAAAGAGAATTTCTTATGTTCTTCAATCAATTCTCTTGAATCATCGATCGATAATTCATCCTGCCCTTCTCATCAGGAGAAGGACATCACAGTGGGTAACTCCCCACTCCCTATCGAGGGAGAGATGAAGGAGTAGTGGGAACGTGTCATCATGACACGTTCCTTGATTAATTAATAAATTAATTAATAAATTAATTAATTAAATTAAATCACATTTAATTCAATTAATTTAATTAAATACTAAATGATTAAATCTTATTTAATCATTTTACTCCTTAATCTATATTTTAATGCACATCAAATGCACAATAGATTTTAACATACAGTTTTCAAATATGAATCACATTCACATTTGAATTTAATATTTGAACTCTTTCAAATATTTAATTCTCTCATATAATTTAATATAAATCATATTCACATTAAATTTATAATATATAGTTCCAAAACTATATATTATATCGTATCAATATACATTAAGTTTATTCCCTTATGAGTTTTAACATTTCAAGTTCAAATGATCTAAGAACCCTTTACGTGCTAGAAGGTGGACCTTATGGACCTACAAATCAGAAGCTCTAACGATACGAGATTACTCTGTTAATCTCATTAACCTCCCAATCAACATTCGTTAATTGCGGGAACACTCCACTAAAGTCCCACAGCTGCACTCTTCTCACTACAGATATATTTCTGTGTCCACGGATATTGACCAATAACAGCAAGTCAATTCTTCACGAATGTTCGTAACACCAGCTGGGTCAAATTACCGTTTTACTCCTGGGTTACATCATGTACCTTAAGTACCAGTGCTCCTCTAATGAACAATTTGTTTGTGGTCCTACCAACAAACAGAGTCCCTCTCGGGCCAATGATAGGGTCGGGCCCTTTGTTCATGTCCCAGAGACGCCACTTAAGGGAACATTCCTCTAGTTGCCCTAGTAGGCTGGAAGGAGTGAATTCCATCTTGCCAAGCTAAGTTCCCAGCCGCTCACTCGGTCTTGTCCTGAAGAAGGTAGGCATGATGAGTTGGCGAATCTGGCCACACTCAACCATACTAGTCAAAGGACAATCCCTCGCGAACAGGAGGTCGTAACTTGCTCAGGATTGAGATCAAGTTGCCTAGGTCATCCTAGTGAAATAGAAACCTAACTAGTGAACGAAGTTACAGCTAGAGGTTGTTATTTCGTGGTCCGATCTTATGTAATCTCATTACATAGGATATCCCCACTCACATGTCATCTACACAAAGACGTTAGGATCACAGTGTTTGTATCAAATACAAAGTGGGCCACATCCATAGTTTTACCAGGGTAAGGTACCCAAACCTTATCCCCTAACTATAGACCCTTTAGGCTGTATCTCGAACCGAGATCCTTTATATGTACACTACATTCAGTTAAAGATTCATTTAACAGCCTTGGATGTTTAGTGTATTGGATTTAGGGTTTAAAATAAAGGCAATATCAAAGATAAACAACAATAACGCTTTATTGAAGTAATAACAATTTATTACAAATAATTAGAACAGAAATACAAACTACGAGTTTTAGGGCACAAACCCCAACACGTTTGTATCAAATAATAAGTGGGTCGCATACATACTGTTAACAGGATAAAGTTCCTGACCTAATCCATCTACGATAGACCATTTGGGTGAGATTCTAAATGTGACCATGGAGCTTAGTTTATTGGATTTAAGTTTGTAATTACGAGAATACAAGTTTGAAGGAAAAAATAACAACTTTATTATTTTCCTCGAATAATTACAATTACACGAGTTTAGGGCATAAATCCCAACAAACTCCCACTTGTCCTAAAGCTAGTGGCGTGCATAAAACATTACAATAATGCAAATACAATAAACTAGGGCATTGAATACCCTTTAATACAATACTCCCACTTGCCCTAGTCAATTTCTAATGTGTAAACCTAGAGTTTCTAGGTGACCCTCGAACACCTTAGCCATGAGAGTCTTTGTAAATAGATTAGTAGCATTGTGCTCCGATGCAATCTTCGTGATGATCGCGTCTCCTCGGTGCACAATTTCTCGTATCAAGTGATACTTTCGTTTGATGTGTTTTCCCCTTTTGTGACTTAGAGGTTCTCTCGAGTTGGCCACAGCACCGTTGTTATCACAATAAATGGTGATCGGGAGGTTCATATTTGGAACGACTTCCAAATCAGTCATCAACTTCCTAAGCCATACTGCCTCTTTAGCAGCTTCACAAGCTACTACATACTCAACCTCCATAGTGGAGTGGCATCCTTGCTTGATGCTTCGCCAGACTACTGCCTCTCCATTAAGAGTAAACACTGACCCCGAAGTGGATTTCCTAGAATCCTTATCGGTTTGGAAGTCGGACTACGTGTATCTTTGTAACGATCAGATTCTTAGCCCCATACACGAGCATATAGTTCCTCATTCTCCTAAGATACTTGAGGATTGATTTTACCGCAGTCCAGTGATCTAATCTTGAGTTGGATTGATACCTACTGACAATCCCAACTGCATAACAGATGTCGGGTCGAGTACACAACACGACATACATGAGGCTACCTACAACTGATGCATAAGGGACTCGTCTCATATCCTCAACCTCTTGAGGTTTCTTAAGACATTGTTCCTTAGAAAAATGAACCTCGTGCCTGAAAAGCAATAAACCCTTCTTGGAGTTTTGCATCTTATATCGAATCAACATTTTGTCAATGTACGATGTTTAAGACAAGGCTAGTGTTTTGTTCTTGTGGTTCCGAAAAATCTGGATCCCGAGAAGGAACTGCGCTTCTCCCAAATCTTTCATTTGGAATTACGTAGCTAGTCAGTTTTTAACGTTAGTGGGGAATCCTACATCATTCCCAATGAGTAGGATATCATCCACATACAACACTAGAAAAGCGACAGTACTGTTGATTATCTTCTTGTATACACAAGGTTTATCAACATTTTGATAAAAGCCATAAGATTTAATAGCCTCATCAAACCTTATATTCCAAGACCTAGAGACTTGTTTCAACCCATAAATGGATCATTTCAGCCTCCAAACCTTTTGCTCATGGTCTTGTTCAATAAACCCTTTGGGTTCGTCCATGTAGATGTTTTCGTCAAGATTGTTGTTCAGAAAGGTCGTCTTGACATCCATTTGTCGTACTTCATCGTCATAATATGCAACAATGGAAAGAAGGATCCGTCTATACTTAATCATGGCAACAGGAGAAAAGGTTTCCTCATAGTCAACCCCTTCTCATTGGGTATAGCCCTTTGCCACGAGTCTAGCTTTGAAGGTTTGTACCTTCCCATCTACACCACATTTTCTCTTGTTGATCCATTTACAACCTATGGGCTTAACCCCATTAGGTTGATCCACAAGATCCCAAATGGAATTGAAGTACATAGACTCCATTTCCTGGTCCATTGCTTTTATCCATTCGTCTTTCTCAATGTCATCCATTGCTTGATCATATGACAATGGGTCCTCGCAGTCATCACTACATGTGACAACTTGGGTTTCAGTTAAACCCATGTAACGGTCAGGCTGTATAACAACCCTCCCACTACGTCGAGGCTCTCTCAACTGTTGAGATGGATAACTTTGACTAGACGAGCTAGGGTCAAAAACTTTTGTTGGTTTCTTAGCATTGTCAGTAACTTTTACTAACATATTGTCTAACTCTTTTAACATGATTTTACTTTTAGGCTTGTGATCCCTGATGTGGTCTTCCTCAAGAAAAGTGGCGTTTGTCGACACAAGCACCTTGTTTTCATTAGGATAAAAAAATAGACAACCTCTCGCTTCTTTAGGGTAGCCCACAAATAGGGATTATTTTGAATGAGGTTCCAATTTCTTCGAATTTGTCACTAGCACATGGGCTGGACATCCCCAAATTCTGAAATGACATAAACTTTCTTTACGTCCTTTCCAGAGTTTGTAAGGTGTTTCAGAAACACTTTTCGAAGGAACATTATTCAAAATGTATATTGCAGTCTCCATTGCATAACCCCAAAACGAGTCAGGGAGATGAGCATAACTCATCATCGATCGAACCATGTCTAACAGGGTTCTATTTCTCCTTTCTGAAACATTGTTTTGGTGTGGCATACCAAGTGCTGAGAGTTGGGACGTTATTCCATGTTCTATCATATAGTCCTGGAATTCATGATCCATGTACTCTCCACCTCGATCAGATCGAAGTGTTTTGATGGATTTAGCTAAAAGGTTCTCAACCTCGGTTTTATATTCCTTGAACTTTTCAAGTGCCTCAGATTTCTGATGCATTAGGTTAATGTATCCATATCTTGAATAATCATCAATAAAAGAGATGAAGTATTCATACCCACCTTAGGCTTTAACACTCATCGGACCACAAAGGTCTGAGTGTACAAGCTCCAAGGTTTCCTTGGCTCTATAACCTTTTCCACTTAAAGGTCGTTTGGTCATTTTGCCTTCAAGGCATGATTTGCATACAGGTAGAGATTTTTCTTCTAACTCGTTTAGAAGTCCGTTCTTCACCAATCCCTCAATCCTATTGAGGTTTATATGACCTAATTTTAGATGCCAAATATAGCCATTTTGTTTAGGAGATACTTTTTGCTTTTTATTAGTTCGTGCATTTGTTGTTTTAAATAATTCAGTGTTTAAAACCATTTTAACTGAATTAGGCCGTAAAACATACAAATTATTTTGAAGTAGAGCTGTACAAAATTCTAAACCGTTCAATAAAATAAACGCTTTATTAAATTGAAATGAAATTGAAATACATTGACCAATAAGGCAAGAAACAAAAATGAGGTTTCTAGCAAACCCTGGAACTATATACACGTTATCTAATAACAGTATTTTCTTGCCAAATAGTAGCTCCACCGTGGCCACTGCTACAGCTGAGACAACATCTCCATTTCCATCTTTGAATGTTATCTCCCATTCTTGCAGTTGCTGTTAGGAACTAGTTTCCTGAAAAGAAGAGCAAACGTGGTTAGTGGCCCCTGAATCCAATATCCAGGTACAGTTATCACTCCCCACTAAGCATGTTTCAACACGAAGCAAATCAAATTTACCTTCTTTCTTCTTATCGGTCAGGTATTTGGGGCAGTTACACTTCCAGTGCCCATCTACGTTGCAGTAGAAACATTTTTCTTTTTCTGCAGCGTCCTTGACCTTCTTGTCGTTCTGGGCGGCAGCGCGGTTAGCTTGTTTCCCTTTGGCCACCTTTTTCATATTCTTCTTCTTCCCTTCCGGGCCTGAAGAAGATGAGGCTACAAATTTGGTCCCCGAGGACGAACCTCTATGAAAAGACCGTTGGGCAACATTTGCCTCACCCTTCTGTCGCCTGATTTTCATCAGAAAGTGCAAGGTTTGTAGCTCATTGAGCAAAGTGGTTAAGGTGTAGCTAAGCTTCTTCATAACAACTTTGCTACGGAATTACAGGAAACTATCTGGTAGAGTTTCCAAAATGAAGCTGACCTTGACTCGACTCATCGATAGATGTTTCATTCATCTCTGCTACGTTGAAGTGGACCATCATGTCGAGAACATGTTCCCTGACAGACATCCCCTCCTTCATTCTAACATTGAAAATGTGCTTGCATCGTGTTTGACCTGAAAGGACTATTGTCCAAACATGTCTTGCAACGATGCTGTTGCGTATAATTATGGATATGCAATACCGCAGTGTACGGGTCAAGTTTTAGTATAGTAATTTATGAGTCCAAGTATCGTCCTCGGGAATGGGTTTCTAGATTAATTAATTACTAAGATACTAATTCTCAATTTTAGCTAAAGAAATATAACATGGATAGTTGATTGAAAGTAAAGACAAGCAAACAAACAAACATGTGGAGACACGAATTGATAGATTTGAGGGACGTGATTTTACGAGTTAAAGACCTAACTAACACATGCATTGAACCAATGAGATGAAATTATAAACAAGAAGTAAAATACTTAAGAAAATATCTCGATTCTTAGTGAGCCTCACACATGCAATAAACTTCATAGTCTCCATATGAATCTACGACATGCATGGCATTAAGCAACTTCTTTATGTGTTTCCCTAAGATTTCTAAGTCATTCTCATGCAAGATTTCTAAGGGTTTTGACAATTTTTCTCTAATTCAAGCTTTATCTCTCGAGTCCACGTAAACCAACAAAAAAAGAAGTAAAGAACGAATTGCCAAAAATAAGAACAAAACATGCTTCGTTACATAGCAAGAAAGTCATAACAAGTAAATCAAATCCTAACTACAATGTTTAGCTACTGTAAATCACATGAAAATCAAACTAAACAAGTAGAAAACGTCTTAGAACGCTATTACAACTTGAAAGAAAAGGAAATTAAACTTATATATCGATGTCGGTCCTTCGTCTCCGAGCTCCCGTCTTCGATGTCGAACATCCACGAATGCTTTGGCTCGCAAAAACACTCTTTTCTCTTTTCTTTCAAGGTGTATTTCGAAAATAGGGCAAAAATCTACCAAATTCAGCTCCTTTTGCAAGAAGAATTAAGGTTGTATTTATAGGCATAATCGGCACAGCATTGCAACGCTAGGGACAGCATTGCAACGTTGTACCCTAGGCGACTGGTAAATAAGGAAACTCTCTATGGCATTGCAACGCTGAGGGCAGCGTTGCAATGCCGCTACCCTAACGCGCGCGCCCCTTATCGATCTGTCGTTGCGACGCTGCAAGGCAGCGTTGCAATGCCCGTTGTGCGGTCCTTCATGTGCGCTTCCTTATTGAGATAGCGTTGCGACGCTATTAGGCAGCGTTGCAACGCCTGGAGTCTTCAAAGCCTCTAAACAGCAATCACGACGTTGCAACGCTCTGCTTGGCGTTTCAACACCATCACCTCGGGTCTACTAGCTTGGATTGATCTTTCTACTTCCAATTGATGTTATTTTTAGCTCCAAAAGGCCTCGTTTCGATCCCAAGTGATCCAGAATGTCTCCGAATGTCCTGTTTAAGCTCTTAACATGAAATTGAGTGATTAAACCAAATAAAAGCTCTGAAATTATCATAATACTAGCAATTATTAAGCCTAAGGATAACACATTTTTTGTGCTATCAGATGCCTGAAGGGAATGAGAATCCCCGCGCAGCGGAAGACGATCGAATCGTCATGGTATCATTACGCAACTTGATTTTGTTAAAACGGTCTACTAAAGATCTAGGCTAAACATGCTGGAAAAAGAAGAAAAACAACAAGTTTAGAGATACTTACTTGTTGAAGACTCTCTTCAAGGTTTCTTCCTCAGATCACGAACTCTTCGTGCTTCTCGATCTGAACGAACTCTTTCCACGAACGGAACCCGAACACCACCACTCGGAGTCTCGGTTGTTCTCTTTTGGAAAAGGGAAGTTTTGTGGGAACTTTAGTGTTTTGGAGAGAGAGGAGAATTGAGAGAGAGTAGAGAGAATTCTTCTTCTCTTCTTTGATGAAAGTCAAAAAAATGAGAGAATGGTTACATTCCTTCTTGCAAGAAGGGATTATATAGTGGAATGATGGAGTTAAAATCTCCACATTATTACCACTTTTTACAACCATAGGTTATGCAAATCTCATTTGCATAACCACATAATATAAGATATCTCATATCTCATATTGCAAATCTCATTTGTATTAATTGTAGATTAATTAAATTGAATCACATCCAATTTAATTGCTCTCAATTAAATTCTCCAATTAGCCCTAATTCAATAATTAGACTAACCTATAGTTTATTATGAATCTCATTCACATTAAACTATATATTATATCATTCATATCTCATATAAATGACATAAATGCCCTTAAAGTGAAATTGAACACTTCAATTTCACACCAAAACATTAACCCTTCTTTTAACCCAGATTGAGCCAACCGAGGGACCTAATGGACATACAGTGACGGGTCCAATGATCCGAGATTAACCTGTCAAACTCTTTGACTCGGTTAACCAACATTCATTAGCTACGGTAACACTCCACTATAGCCCGTAGCTGCACTCCCGGCAGTGCAGAATATTACTTGTCCACTGATATAACCAATGCCCATGAGTCGACCCTTCACAGGTTGTTCGTAGACACGGCTGGGTCAATCTCTTGTTCCTTAAGTCCCCACTGCTCCTCTAATGAACAACATATTGTGATGGTCCAACCATACACAACACCCCTCGGGACAATGAGAAGGTGGGCGCCGTTGTCCAAGCCACGGAGACAAAGACTTAAGGGAACAACCCTCTAGTTTTCCTAAAGGCGGAACGAGTGAATTCCATCTCGCGTAGTTAAGTTCCCAGCTCGCTACTTGGTTCTATCCCTGAGAAGATAGGCATATTGGGCTAGTAATTGTGACCAACCTCACCCGTACTTGTCAAAGGACAGACCCCCGCAGACAGGAGTCCGTAACA
Source organism: Trichosanthes cucumerina (assembly GCA_036507285.1). Classification (NCBI taxonomy): domain Eukaryota; kingdom Viridiplantae; phylum Streptophyta; class Magnoliopsida; order Cucurbitales; family Cucurbitaceae; genus Trichosanthes; species Trichosanthes cucumerina. The sequence continues at coordinate 17,294,132 of CM071841.1, read as the reverse complement.
CACTCAGGATTCAGGTCGAGTCACTAATGGTCATCAACGAGGTTATTAGTCCTTACTGACAACGGTGTTACATCAGTAGGTCTAATAATTCACGGTCCGGTCTTATACAATCTCATTGCACAGGATGCCCCCACTCGCATGTCAACCACATGAACGAGTCAGATCACCTCGTTTGTATCTAATACAAAGCGGGTCGCATCCACAATGTATCCAGGATTAGGTCTCCAACCCTATCCATATACTGTAGACCGTTCGGGTCATTAACTCGAACGTGATCCTCCCTGTGTGTCCACTACACACCGTTCAAGTTTTAGTTCTCTCATAAATTCAATGTCCTTTGAGCTTAGTTTATTGGAAAAGTTTATAAATATTGCGAGACACAAAGTGATGAAATGAATAACTCTTATTAATTTCAATCAATATATTACAAACACGAGATTAGGACAAAAATCCCAACAAACTCCCACTTGGACTAAGCTAGTGGAGAAAATACATTTCTGAAATGTACTTAAATTACAATGAAGTAATACAATAAACTAGGGCATTGAATACCCGTTTACACTTCTCCCACTTGCCCTAGTCAGGAAGCACTCGAAGACCTAGACTCGCTTGGTGACCCTCAAACACCTTAGCCGTGAGGGGCTTTGTAAATGGATAAGCTACGTTGTGCTCCGACGCTATCTGCGTGACCGTCACGTCTCCGTGGTGCACAATCTCCCGTATCAGATGATACTTGGGTTCAATGTGTTTGCCTCTCTTATGGTTTCGAGGCTCACGTGAGTTGGCTACTACACCATTGTTATCACAGAACAGTGTGATTGGCAAGTTCATATTTGGAACAACTTCCAAATCCGCCATGAACTTCCTAAGCCAAACAGCTTCCTTTGCAGCTTTACAAGCTGCAACATACTCCGCTTCCATAGTGGAATCAGCGATGCATCCCTGCTTGATGCTTCGCCATACTACAGCTCCTCCATTCAGAATGAATGCTGACCCCGAAGTGTGATTTTCTAGAATCCTTATCCGTCTGAAAATCAGAATCTGTGTATCCCGTAAGGATCAAATCCCCACTTCCATACACTAAGCTTTAGTTCCTCGTTCTCCTAAGATACTTGAGGATTGCCTTTACAACTGTCCAGTGATCTAATCCTCGATTGGACTGATATCTACTTACAATTCCTACTGCATAACAGATGTCGGGCCTAGTACACAACATGGCATACATCAGGCTCCCTACAGCTGAAGCATATGGAATCCGTCTCATATCCTTAACATCTTGAGGAGTCTTAGGACACTGATCCTTAGACAAGTGAACCCCATGCCAGAAAGGTAGCAAGCCTTTCTTGGAGTTCTGCATCTTATATCTAGACAACATCTTGTTAATATAAGACGCCTGAGACAAGGCTAGCGTTCTGTTCTTAGGTTAGGACAACGGATACCTAGAACATATTGAGCTTCTCCCAAATCTTTCATTTGGAATTGCGAAGCTAGCCACTTCTTAACGTCAGTAAGAAATTCTACCTCATTACCAATGAGAAGAATATCGTCCACATACAACACCAAAAATGCGACAGTTTTGTCAAGATTTTCTTGTAGACACAAGGCTCGTCGACATTTTGATCAAAACCATAAGATTTGATCGCCTCATCAAACCTTATATTCCAAGACCTCGAAGCTTGTTTCAACCCATAAATGGACCTACGAAGCCGGCAAACCTTTTGCTCTTGGCCTTGGGCAATGAACCCTTTGGGCTGGTCCATGTAGATGGTCTCATCAAGTTTGTCGTTCAAAAAGGTTGTCTTGACGTCCATCTGCCATACCTCGTAGTCATAATACGCGGCAATGGCCAGAAGGATCCTGATCAACTTTACCATGGCAACAGGTGAAAAGGTCTCCTCATAGTCAACCCCTTCAACCTAGGTAAAACCCTTTGCCACTAGTCGGGCTTTGAAGGTCTGCACCTTTCCATCTATGCCACGTTTACGCTTGTAGATCCATTTGCAACTAATAGGTTTGACCCCATCCGGTTGATCCACAAGCTCTCAGACAGAATTGAAGTACATAGACTCCATTTCCTGGTCCATAGCTTTAATCCATTCGTCTTTGTCAACATCAACCATTGCACGATCATAGGTCAATGGATCCTCACGATCATCATCGGGAGCGACAAGCGGGTTTGGCTAAACCCATGTAGCGATCGGTGTCTCTGACCCCTCCCACTACGTCGAGGCATTCCCAACTCTTGGGAGCGGATTTGACTAGGCGTGCTAGGATCAACAACACTTGTTGACGTACTAGCCCCATCGCCAACTCTTTGGCGATGTCTTCATCAATTTCATTTAACACAATTTTACTCCTTGGTAAATGATCCCTGACGTGGTCTTCCTTTAGGAAAGTAGCGTTTGTCGACACAAGCACCCTATTTTCCTTAGGCTCGTAAAATAGACCACCCCTAGTCTCTTTAGGGTAACCTACGAATAGGCATAATTTCGAACGGGGTTCCAACTTTTTTGGGTTTGACACCAACACGTGGGTCGGGCATCCCCAAATTCTGAAGTGATGTAAACTGCCTTTACGTCCACTCCATAGCTCGAAAGGTGTTTCACAAACACTCTTTGATGGAACGTTGTTAAAAATATAAACCGCAGTCTCCACTGCGTACTCCCAAAAAGAATCAGGGAGACGAGCATAGCTCATCATCAACCGAACCATGTCCAACAAGGTTCTGTTTCTCCTCTCTGATACACCATTCTGCTGTGGCATACCAGCTGCTGAGAGTTGGGACGTAATTTCGTGTTCTATCATATAGTCCTTGAATTGAGTGTCCATGTACTCTCCACCTCGATCCGATCGAAGTGTTTTAAGGGATTTACCTAAGAGGTTCTCAACCTCAGTCTTGTACTCCTTGAACTTTTAAAGAGTTTTTGACTTCTTGTGCATTAGGTAAATATACCCACATCTGAAGTAATCGTCTATGAAAGACACGAAATACTCATAACCACCCCGAGCTTTAACATTCATCAAACCACAGAGGTCAGAATGTACTAACACGAGAGGCTCTTTAGCTCTATATCCTATATCCTTTTCCACTAAAAGGACGTTTGGTCATTTTGCCCTCAAGGACAGACTCACACACCGATAAAGAGTTTTCTTCCAACTCATTTAGAATTCCACTCTTCACTAGTTTCTCAATCCTATTGAGATTAATGTTGCCTAACCGTAGATGCCAAAGGTGGGCATTTTCTTTTGGAGAAACTTTTGCTTTCTTAGTTCGTGTTTCTGCAGTTTTAAACAATTCAGTATTCAAAACACTTTTGACCGAATTAGGTTTCAAAACATACAGATTATGTTCGAGTGAAGCTGAACAAATAAGATTGCCTTTGAAAGAAATAAACGCTTTACTTGATTCAAAGGAAACGGATATACAATGTTCAATTAAGCTGGAAATTGAAACAAGGTTTTTAGTAAACCCTGGAACCATGTACAAATTGTCCAACAATAAGTACTTCCCGCCAAAGTGTAGCTTCAGTGTCGTCGTTTGCCATGAGAGACAAGCTCCGGATCCAACCCGTAGAGTCATCTCACCTTCTCGCGGTGGGTGCTGGGAATCAATCCACACGAAAAAGAAGAAAAGCGTGGTTAGTGGCGCGAATCCAATATCCGAGCAGAGTCACTACTCTCCACTAAACATGTTTCATCACAAGTAAATCACATTTACCTTGATTCTTGCTCTCGGCAAGAAATTTGGGACAGTTCCTCTTCCAGTGTCCGCCCCCATTACAGTGGAAACACTTTCCTTTCTCTGCAACATCTTAACCTTCTTGCCCTTCTGGGCGACAACTCGGTCAGTTTTGCCCCTCTTCATCCTCTTCTTCCCTTTCGGGCGTGAAGGAGCAACAGGTTTCGTCCCAGAGGTTGAACCCCTGTGATAAGACCGGTAGGCAACATTTGCCTCAGATTCCTTGACCCTGTTCAAGGAATGGAAATTCTGTAGCTCATTAAGGAAGGTAGTCAGAGTGTAGCTAATTTTGTTCATAACAAACATTGCTCTGAATCAAGGAAACTCTTGGAAGAGTCTCCAAAATAAAAGCGACTGCTCGACTCGTCGATCAAAGCCCCGTTCATCTCGGCCCAGATTAAAGTGGGTCAACATGTCAGAACATGTTCACGCGGACGACGACCCCTCCTTCATCCAGTGCATTGAAGGCGTATTTGAGCGAGTCATGGGACCGAAAAGGATCGTTGTCCATACATTTCCTGCAAGGACTCCATGATCTCCTTGGCGGAAACCATCAGCTCATGCTTCTTCATTAGACATGCTGGCAATTATGTAGACCTTGGCCTTTTTATTGGCCCTGATCCACCGATCGTACGCATCGCGAACACTTCGCGACGCGGTCGAGCCCGGCATCTAAGGACACTCCTCAGACAACACGAACTTGATGTCGTCAGTTACCAAAATCGTGTTAATGTTGTTTTTCCAACTTTTGTAATTATCTCCCACTAACTTATCGGATGCGAGTAATGCTATTATTGCGCAAGACATTTTTAGCTGAAAAATAAGAAAAAATTTGTATTAGTCTCGCAAAAAACTTTGTGAAATCCAATCAAGTCTTAGCAAAATTGTTTCATGATCCCTAGGTCATTCAAAATTTTGCAATGATATCCTAAACGTTTAGAATGACTGCCACTGAAGGGTGAACATAACACTCCTCCTCTAGGACGAGACTTTCTCGATCAGACCCTAATCCTATAATAACTCTTATTCCATTAGGCGTCCAATTACAATTGTTCGGTCGAATTCATTAACACTTAACAAATTCTGTGAGTGTCACCCTCAATCTTTAAGTTTCCAAGCATCCGTCCAAACAATAGCCACCGAAGGGTGAACAAAGAAGGAAAACCAACCTGGAAACTGTATCCCTTTCGGGAATTCACGGTGTTTGATCGCCATGATCGGCCCAGAAGGGATTGTGCAGTCGAGCCAAACTAGCGAGCGGATCATTGGCGTCTCTCACGGTGTGAATCGAAAGAAGAAGAGACCGTGGGTCTCGTTTTCACAAGTCCCGCTCCCACTCACTATAAGTACTCTCTCCATCCACGATGATATTGACCTATACAAATGCCACCCGAAGGGAGACGCTCCCATTTGCGCCACGAGGTCGAGTATAGATCTCACGGTGCGGACTTAACGGAGATTTGTTGTTGGAAATTCAAATGTATCTCATACATTATATTTCCTCCCACTAAGCACTTTAATTTTAATAAGGATTGACCTAGATAACCTGAGGTTGGATTTTAAATCTATATGACATACATTATGCACATAGAAATTAATTAAAATATACATCTCATGCATAAAATAATTAAACAGCAAAAATAGACCAATTTTTGACATCTAAGGACAATTATTTAATTAAATAACATTAATATAACACTTATTTTAACAGTATTTAATAAAATAATTAAATTAATTAATTAATTACATTTTACAAATTATAAAATAAAAAACAAAAAATAAACTACCCACAACTCGAATTAACGCCCACGTTCTCGCGAAACCGCCTCCAGCAACTGCTCCTCAACGCGTGCAGCGTTGCAATGTCGTGGGCAGCGTTGCAACACTGTCGCCTCCAGCGTCGAGCTGCATTCTCAACGCCAGCGGCGTTGCAACGCTGCTCTACTGCAGGACCTCCGTCCGCAAGGACAGCGTTGAGACGTCGTAAGGCAGCGTCTCAATGCCATCGACATAACAACAAACTCTTTGCTATTCTTCACCGATTTTTGCCTGTTTCCGCTCCGATTTCTTCACATCAACTCTTGCCACGAACGACTCGGAGTTAAAGACTCGATTTATTTTCTAAAATGCCAAAAAATACGGGCCCTTTACATTTGATCTCATCAAACAGAAAATAAATCTAAAATGCCAAAAATCGAAACATCCATTTAAGCAAACCAACATTCATCTCATGAAATTAAGACAATTTACCCACCTAAGTTTAACAAAAATAGTGCATAAATGAAGAACCATCGAAATGGCTCTGATACAAATTGAAGGGAATGAGAATCCCCGCGCAGTGGAAGACGATCGAATCGTCATGGTATCATTACGCAACTTGGTTTTGTTAAAGCGATCTACTAAAGATCTAGGCTAAACATGCTGGAAAAGGAAGAAAAACAACAAGTTTAGAGATACTTACTTGTTGAAGATTCTCTTCAAGGTTTCTTCCTCAGATCACGAACTCTTCGTGCTTCTCGATCTCAACGAACTCTTCCCACGAACGAAACCCGAACACCACCACTTGGAGTCTCGGTTAGTCTCTTTTGGAAAAGGGAAGTTTTGTGGAAACTTTAGTGTTTTGGAGAGGGAGGAGAATTGAGAGAGAGTAGAGAGAATTCTTCTTCTCTTCTTTGATGAAAATCAAAAAAATGAGAGAATAGTTACATTCCTTCCTGCAAGAATTGATTATATAGTGGAATGATGGAGTTAAAATCTCCACATTATTACCATTTTACCACAACCATAGGTTATGCAAATCTCATTTGCTTAACCACATAATATAAGATATCTCGTATCTCATATTGCAAATCTCATTTGCAATAATTGTGGATTAATTAAATTGAATCACATCCAATTTAATTTCTCTCAATTAATTTCTTCAATTAGCCCTAATTAAACAATTAGGCTAACCTATAGTTTATTATGAATCTCATTCACATTAAACTATATATTATATCATCCATATCTCATATAAATGACATAAATGCCCTTAAAGTGAAATCGTACACTTCAATTTCATACCAAAACATTAACCCTTATTTTAACCCAGATTGAGCCAACCGAGGGACCTAATGGACCTATAGTGACGGGCTCCAATGATCCGAGATTAACCTGTCAAACTATTTGACCCAGTTAATAAACATTCATTAGCTACGGTAACACTCCACTATAGCCCGTAGCTGCACTCCCGTCAATGCAGAATATTACGTGTCCACTGATATAACCAATACCCATGAGTCGACCCTTCACAGGTTGCTCGTAGACACGACTGGGTCAAATTACCGTTTTACCCCTGTGTCTACCTCTTGTTCCTTAAATCCCCACTGCTCCTCTAATGAACAACATATTGTGATGGTCCAACCATACACAACACCCTTCTCGGGCCAGTGAGAAGGTGGGCGCCCGTTGTCCAAGCCCTGGAGACAACACTTACGGGAAAAACCATCTAGTTTCCCTAAAGGCGGGAACGAGTAAATTCCATCTCACGTAGTTGAGTTCCAAGCTCCCTACTTGGTTCTGTCCCTGAGAAGATAGGCATACTGGGCGAGTAACTGTGACCACCCTCACCCGTACTAGTCAAAGGACAGACCCCCGTAGACAGGAGTCTGTAACACGCTCAGGATCTAGGTTGAGTCACTAATGGTCATCTACGAAGTTATTAGTCCTTACTGTCAACGGTGTTACATTAGTAGGTCTAATAATTCACAGTCCTGTCTTGTACAATCTCATTGCACAGGATGCCCCCACTCGCATGTCAACCAGATGAACGAGTCAGATCACCTCGTTTGTATCTAATACAAAGCAGGCCACATCCATAGTGTATCCAGGATTAGGTCTCCAACCCTATCCATATACTGTAGACTGTTCGGGTCATTAACTCGAACGTGATCCTCCCTATGTGTCCACTACACACTGTTCAAGTTTTAGTTCTCTCATAAATTCAATGACCCTGGAGCTTAGTTTATTGGAAAAGTTTATAAATATTGCGAGACACAAAGTGATGAAATGAATAACTCTTATTAATTTCAAACAATATATTACAAACTCGAGATTAGGACAAAAATCCCAACAATGCCATGATCTCCTTGGCGGTGACTATGTTTTCATGCTTCTTAACCAATATATCAGATATACTGGCTACGATGTAGACCTTGGCCTTGTCATTGGCCTTGGTCCATCTATCGAATGCGTCACGAACACTTCATGCCGCAGTCGGACCTGGTACCTGAGGACAATCCTAAGTGAGTACGCACTTAAGGTCGTCCACATCTAAAATCGTATTAATGTTGTTTTTCCATCTTTGGTAATTGTTTCCAATGAGTTTTTCGGCACCCAAAAGAGAAATAATCGAACTCGACATATTTGCTGAAATATAAGAAAAAATCTTGTATTATTTTCTCGCATTACCTATGTATAATCCAAACATGTTTTAGCAAAATTAATCTATGATCCCTAGGTCAATTAATTTGAAATGATACCCCACCGGTTTAGAATGACCGCCACCGAAGGTGAAGGGAATAAAACTCCCACGCAGCAGAAGACGATAGAAACGTCGCGGTGTTGTTGTGCATTTGAATTTCATTAAAATCGATCTAACATTTAGATCTAAGTTAAACATGCTTAAATGGGAAGGAAAAAAAGTAAATACTAGATACTTACTTGTTGAAGACCCTCTTCAAATTCTTTTCCAGATTCACGAACTTTTCGTGTGCTCCTCGAACTCTTCTCACGAACAAGAACACCACTAAAAAGACTTCTCAGTTGTTCTTCTTTTGGAAGAAGGAAGTTGATGGGAACTTTGTGTTTTGGTTAGGGAGGAGAGGAATTGAGAGAGAATTGAGAGAGAGCTTTCTCTTCTTTTTGTGAGAATTCCAAAAATGAGAGAATTAAGTGACTTCCTTATTGCAAGAAGGGTTTATATAATGGAGATAGGTGGAGTTGAAATCTCCACCTATTTACCATTTTACCACAACTATAGGTTATGCAAACCATATTTGCATAACCATATATTATAAGATATCTTATATCTCATATTACAAATCACATTTGCAATATTGTGGATTTATTAAATTGAATCACATCCAATTTAATATCTCTCAACCTAATTTCTCCAATTAGCCCTAATTCAACAATTAGGCTAACCTATAGTTTATTATCAATCTCATTCACATTAAACTATGTATTATATCATTCATATCTCATATAAATGACATAAATACCCTAAAGTGAAATTGAACACTTCAATTCACACGAAAACATTAACACTTCTTTTATCCCAGTTTGAGCCAACCAAGGGACCTAATGGACCTACAGTGACGAGCTCCAATGATCCGAGATTAACCTATCAAACTCTTTGACCCGACTAATGAACATTCATTAGCTACGGTAACACTCCACTAAAGCCTCGTAGCTGCACTCCCGTCAGTGCATAATACTACGTGTCCACTTATATAACCAATGCCCATGAGTCGACCATTCACAGGTTGTTCGTAGACACTGTTGCGTCAAATTATCGTTTTACCCCCGTGTCTACTTCTTGCTCCTTAAGTCCCCACTGCTCCTCTAATGAACAACAACATGTTAATGGTCCGACCATACACAACAACTCTCATGTGCCAGTGAGAGAGTGGGCGCCCGTTGTCCAAGCCTTGGAGACAACACTTAAGGGAACAACCCCTCTAGTTTCCCTAAAGGCGGGAACAAGTGAATTCCGTCTCTCGTAGTTAAGTTCCAAGCTCCCTAGTTGGTTCTGTCCCTGAGAAGGTAGGCTTATTCGGCGAGTTACTGTGACCACCCTCACCCGTACTAGTCAAAGGACAAACTCCCGCAAATAGGAGTCCGTAACACGCTCTGGATTCAGGTCGAGTCACTAATGGTCATCTACGAAGTTATTAGTCCTTACTGTCAACGATGTTACATCAGTAGGTCTAATAATTTACGGTATGGTCTTGTACAATCTCATTATACAGGATGCCCCCACTCGCATGTCAACCACATGAACGAGTCAGATCACCTCGTTTGTATCTTAATACAAAGCGGGTTGCATCTACAGTGTATCAAGGATTAGGTCTCCAAACCCAACCATATACTGTCGATCGTTTGGGTCATTTACTCGAACGTGATCCCTCCTGTTTGTCCACTACACACCGTTCAAGTTCTAGTTCTCTCATATTATCAATGACCCTGGAACTTAGTTTATTGGTCAAAGTTTGTATAAAATGCGAGACACAAAAATGATGAAATGAATAACACTTTATTAATTTCAAATGTATATTTACAAACACGAGATTAGGACAAAACATCCCAACAAACTCCCACTTGGACTAAGCTAGTGGAGAAAAAACATTTCTGAAATGAACATAAATTACAATGAAGTAATACAATAAACTAGGACCTTGAATACCCGTTTAAATATCTCCTACTTGCCCTAGTCAGGAAGTACTCGAAGACCTAAACTCTCTAGGTGACCCTCAAACACCTTAGCCGTGAGGGGCTTTCTAAATGGATCAGCTACGTTGTGCTCCGACGCTATCTGCGTGACTGTCACGTCACCGGGTACACAATCTCCCGTATAGGGTCATACTCCCGCTCAATATGTTTGCCTCTCTTATGGCTCCGAGGGTCCCTGGAGTTGGCTACTGCACCACTGTTATCACAAATCAGCGTGATCGACAAGTTCATATTTGGAACAACTTCCAAATCTGTCATGAACTTCCTAAGCCCAACAGCTTCGTTTGCAGCTTCACAAGCCGCAACCTACTCCGCTTCCATAATGGAATCGGCAATGCATCTTTGCTTGATGTTTCGCCATACTACAGCTCCTCCATTCAGAATGAAGGCTGACCCCTAAGTGGATTTCCTAGAATCCTTATCGCTCTGAAAGTCAGAATCCGTGTATCCCGTAAGGATCAAATCCCCACCGCTATACACTAAGATGTAGTTCCTCATTCTCCTAAGATACTTGAGGATTGCCTTTACGGCTGTCCAGTGACCTGAATCCTGAGCGCGTTACGGACTCCTATCTGCGGAGGTCTGTCCTTTGACTAGTACGGGTGAGGGTGGTCAGAGTTACTCGCCCAATATGCCTACCTTCACAGGGACAGAACCAAGTAGGGAGCTGGGAACTTAACTACGCGCGATGGAATTCACGTGTTCCCGCCTTTAGGGAAACTAGAGGGGTTGTTCCCTTAAGTCTTTGTCTCGGTGGCTTGGACAATGGCGCCCACTCTCTCCGGCACGAGAGAGTTGTTGTGTATGGTCGGACCATTACAACGTTGTTGTTCATTAGAGGAGCAGTGGGGACTTAAGGAGCAAGAAGTAGACACAGGGGTAAAACGATAATTTGACCCAACATTGTCTACAAACAACCTGTGAAGGGTCGACTCATGGGCATTGGTTATATAAGTGGACACATAATATTTGCACTGACGGGAGTGCAGCTACGAGGCATTAGTGGAATGTTACCGTAGCTAATGAATGTTGATTAGTCGGGTCAAAGAGTTTGATAGGTTAATCTCGGATCATTGCCTTTACGTCAGTAAGAAATTCTACCTCAATCCCAATGAGAAGAATATCATCCACGAATAATATAAGAAATGTGACAGTTTTGTCTTGTTTCAGTCAACATTCTGATCAAATCAATAAGATTTGATTGCCTCATCAAACCTTATATTCCAAGACCTCGAGGCTTGTTTCAGTCCATAAATGGACCTATGAAGCCGACAAACCTTTTGTTCTTGGCCTTGGGCAATGAACCCTTTGGGCTGGTCCATGTAGATGGTTTCGTCAAGGTTACCATTCAGAAAGGCAGTTTTGACATCCATGTGCCATACCTCGTAGTCATAATACACGACAATGGCCAGAAGGATCCTGATCGACTTTATCATGGCAACAGGTGAAAAGGTTTCCTCATAGTCAACCCCTTCAACCTGGGTAAAACCCTATGCCACTAGTCGTGCTTTGAAGGTTTGCACCTTCCCATCTATGTCACGTTTATGCTTGTAGATCCATTTGCATCCAATTGGTTTTACCCCATCCGGTTGATCCACAAGCTCCCAGACATAATTGAAATACATCGACTCCATTTCCTGGTCCATAGCTTTAATACATTTCTCCTTGTCAACAGCAGCCATTGCCTGATCATAGGTCAATGGATCCTCACAGTCGTCATCAGGATTGACGACTTGGGATTCAGCTGAACCCATGTAACGTTCAGGTTGTCTCACAACCCTCCCACTACGTCGAGGCATTCCAAACTCTTGGGAACGGACTTGACTTGACGTGCTAGGATCAACAACACTTGTTGACAAACTAGCCCCATCAGCAACTCTTGCTTATGTACTGTCCATTTCGTTTAACACGATTTTGCTCCTACGCATATGATCCCTGATATGATCTTCCTCAAGGAAAGTGACGTTTGTCGACACAAGCACCCTATGATCCTTAGGATCATAAAACAGACCACCTCTGGTCTCTTTTGGTTAACCTACGAATAAGCACAATTTTGAACGGGGTTCCAATTTCTACGGGTTTGACATCAACACGTGGGTCGGGCATCCCCAAATTCTGAAATTGTGTAAACTACCTTTACGACCAGTCTAGAGTTCGAAAGGTGTTTCACAAACACTTTTCGACGGAACGTTGTTCAAAATGTAAACCGCAGTCTCCACTGCGTAACCCCAAAAGGAATCAGGGAGACGAGCATAGCTCATCATGGTTCTGAGAGTTGGGATGTAATTCCGTGTTCTATCATATTGTAAACCCGAGATCTTTCTTTGGAATTCAAAAAAAAAAAGAAAAACAAGAAAGGAAAGGATAGTGTATTATAGTTGGTTTGTTTTAAAAAGAAAAGAAAAGGAAAGAAAAGAAAGGAAAAAGGAAAAATGAAAAAGGGAAAAGGAAAGTGGATGGTGGACCCCCACCTTTATTTTCTTTTTAAAGAAAACCATTCCATCGATCTTCTTCTTCATTTATCAAAAGGAAATCAACGGTTTTCGTGGGAGAAGCAGAAAGGAAGAGGAAGAAGGTGGTTTTTGGAGCTGATGTTGCAGAAGAGAGGAGAAGAACTAAAGGTATGTCTTTTTGACAGCAAGTTAATCAATTCAATCCTATTCTGGTTTTTTGTTCATCTTGGGCTCCACAGGAAGAGGTAAGAGTTGAGGTTTTGTTTCATGTAAGTTAACTCATATTGGAACAAATTTCGTGAAGGAAGCTCGAGCAAATTCGGATCTTAAGCTACTGATTTGTGAAGAGGAAGACAGAAGAAAATTTGCTGTCAAATCCGAGAAGTCTTTGGTGTTTTGGTTGTCCTGATCTGTAGAGTTGGAGTTAGAAGCTCTACAAGGTATGGTTCGAAAGGTTATTGAATTTCTTACAACTTTCATGAAGGAATCGTGAGATGAAAATGATTGGAAGATGTTGTAATCATCAGGTTAGGTTTCGGGTTGCAGCAGGAAATTAAATCTGGAACAGTTGCAGGGTCATTTTAGGGTTTAAGCTATTGACGTATTTTCGAACAAATATGTTAAGAATCTCAATTTGATGTCTTCATATGACTTTTAGAGGGTTCAAAAAGGAAGAGTTTGGTATAAATTACATTATTTTTGGATAAGTAATGAAGACGTTATGGCTGTCTGAAAACAGGGCAGAAAATCTGAAAATGCTGGAAAATTTGAAAGTGTGTTTTCGTGTAATTTTAAGGTTTAAAAGCATGAGCTCGAGGTTCTAATGGTTGAATTTGGTTTGTTTGACAGGCCAATAGCAAATAGGTCGAGTGTACGGGTCATGACTCTAGTTCTAACACTGTGAGTGACAAAACGAACTTAAAAAATGATCTATATGCTTGAATTATGTTTTAAGAAAATACAAGTTTTGCTTGAATGAAAGAGTTTAGATGTTTATCGTTTTCCTTGAACACTTGTTTATGAGCATTCATGATTTCTTAGAAATGTTTTAAAGTGTTCATGATGAGTTTAAATGTCTTGATGAAATCTATACACGAGCATATGTTTATTGAATTTCTGAAGTCTATGGAAATGTTATGATTTCGAGCAAGTATGTTTTAGCAAGTATGTTTTTGAAGATTTCAAGTTTTATGAACAAGCTAAGTAAGCTTGAGTTTTATGAAAGAAAAGATAAGCAGGCATGTTCAAATGTTTTCATGTGATCTTCTGAAATATTGAGCCCGAGGCTTTATGATACCGTGTGCACACAGGTCATTTCTGTTGTCGATGTTGAGTGAACTCCGTGACAATAGCGCTGTCGTGAGTGCTGGGTGGGCCCCACTACGACAAAGACGATGGGAGTGCTGGGCGGGCCCCACTACATCGTAGAACAAACGTAGATTGTGACATGTTTTAAAAAGAGTTTATATCATTTACATGTCTTACGAGATTTTAACGATATACTTGCTGGTTTTTCTGAAAAGTTACTATGATTACACAGTTACTTTTAACGTTTCATTACAGATGCATATGCTCATAGATGGTCAGGTTATATGATTTACGAGTTAATAGTTTTCTTTTAATCTCAAATCACTCACTGAGCTTCATAGCTCATTCTTTCAGTGTTTTTCCCACTTTTCAGGTAGAGATCGAGCTCCCGGTGCCTCATAACCTGCCATAGTCTGCTGGAAGCTCCAAGAGTTTGATACTTTGTACATGGGTGGAGATGTATAGGAAGTCTATATGTATTGTAGAAGGACTTTGAAGTTATGTTTATGTGTACATTCTAGGTTGTGGCTGTGTAAGCCATGGTTGGGTATGTTTATGGTTGTGATGTTCTTATCTCTTCAGTTTTCCAGAGAGTCTTAAGTAGGGTTACCCCTTACGTAGGTGACGTAATTGTCAATATTCCGCTGTGTTATGTTTAAGTGTTTCTTATACAAGTTTAATGTGCTTATCAGGTAAAACAGGGTCAACAGGTATCGTTAGAGAGGTGAACGATGTCTGTTGGCTTCACGCCGTCTGCCGGGCTAAGTTAGTAGGTAGTTCGGGAGGGGGGTGTGACAACTTGGTATCAGAGCACTTAGCTCCATAGGAATGAGACAGGGCAAGTTAGCTCTGAGAATAAAGTAAAAAGTCATAGCAAGTTATTGAGTTAGTTCAATAGAACTAGCAGAGCATGATCCAAGTAAGGATAATAGTAAGTCCAGTCAGGACTAGAATGTGAACACAAGTCTAGAATTGTGCATTTGAGAGTATTCATTATATGTTTAGTATGTTGATATGTTAGAGAAGTCATGCCACCACGTACTAGCAGACGATGCAGGCAGGATCAGGACGGGACGCAGGATCCTACCCAAGCCCACTCTAAGAGGGGATCTAGTGCCCCGAGAGTCCAGATAGGGGCCAGAATTAAGCAGCATGCTAATTCCTCACAGGAGGTAGGTAAGTCATAGAGAGCAGAGCTATGTGATCCAGACAAGACATATAGAATATATCACCTAAAAGAATTGGGAGGCACAGTGTTTGAGGGTTCCACAGATCCAGCTGACGCCGAGGTTTGGCTGAATAAGCTTGAGAAATGTTTAGATGTCATGAGCTGCCCTGACGAGCGGAAAGTCAAATTGGCCACATTCCTGCTAGACAAAGAAGCAGAGGGATGGTGGAAGTCAATTTTAGCCAGACGGAGTGATGCACGCACTTTAGATTGGCAAACTTTCAGAGGCATATTTGAAGATAAATATTACCCTCGCACATACCGCGAGGCGTAGAGTGATGAATTTTTAGAATTGAAGCAAGGGTCACTATCAGTGGCTGAGTACGAGAGAAGGTATACCGAGCTATCACGGTATGCTGATGTTATTGTGGCATCTGAGAGTGACAGGTGTCGACGATTTGAAAGGGGATTACGTCCTGAGATACGTACACCAGTCACAGCCATTCCTAAGTGGACTGACTTCTCTCAGCTGGTAGAGACTGCTCTACGTGTTGAGCAGAGCATAGCAGAGGCGCAGTCAGTAGTGGAGCCAACTCGTGGGGCTTCGACAACAAGCAGTTTTCCAAGGTCGTGAGTAGCGGAGGTTCACACTTAGAGTAAATGTTTCCAAGTCAATAAGACATTAAGGATCGAGCTAGTAGCCAGGCATCGAGGCAGATAAATGTTAGTGGTGCCTATCAGAGGCAGAGTGAAAGAGCATCCGTCGATCTGCGGATCCACGATAAGACCACGAGACAATGTCACACCCCTTCCGAACTACACCGCTAACTTTCGGCTCGAAAGCGGCGTGAAGCCAACATACATTATTTATCTCTTAACAATACTGTTGACCACGATACACGATAAACATACTATGTTGAAAATGGAACACCTAAACATGACATAGCGGAAGCTGGACAACTATTAAACATAACAACCATCTGTTTATACAACCACTAATATACAAACAACTATAACTACATAATAATCTCTCTCGATTAAACTATAACACATAGGGACTAGCTATACAACACCGACCACGTACAAAGTATTGAACTTATGAAGCTTCAAAGAGACTATGGCGAGAACTTTCGGGTGCAGAGCTCGATCTCTACGAAAAGTTTGAAAACATTGGAAGAATGAGCTATGAAGCTCGGTGAGTGGTGATGTGTTTAAGATCTATAACTTGTAAAACATGTCATCGAAAATTATGAGCATAAGCATTTGTATTCAAGCATTGAAAGTAAAGCGTAGAATCATGATAGACTTTGAGAAAACCAACAAGTATATCATCAAAATCTCATAAGGCATGTAAATGATATAAACTCTTTTAAAAACATGTCACAATCCACGTTGGGTAGGCACGCCCAAAGATACAACCAACGTTTACTCTACGATGTAGTGGGGCCCGCCCAAAGACTCCCATCGTCTTTGTCATAGTAGGGCCCGCCCGGACTCACACACAGCAGTATTTGTTGTCACGAGTACACTCAATGTCGACAATGAGAATAAGACTGTGTGCTGCGGTACCATAAAGCCTCGGGCTCAATATCTCGAGAAAATCACATGAAAACATTTGGACATGCCTTCTTATCATTTCTTTCATAAAACTCAAGCTTACTCCTTGTTTGTTCATAAAATCGAAATCTTTACAACATACTTGCTAGTACATGCTTGCTTGAAATCATAACATTTCCATAACTTTTAGCAACCATTGGACATATGCTCATGTATAAACTTTATAAAGACTTTTAGGGTCACAATGAACACTTGAAACATTTCTAGGAAAACATGAATACTCATAAACATGTGTTCAAAAGAAAGCATAATGCATTGAAAACGTTTATTCTAGCAAAACTTGCATTTCTTGAACATAATTCAAGCATATATACACTTTTGAAGTTCGTTTTATCACTCACGGTGTTTGAACTAGAATCTTAGCCCATACACTCGACCTATTTGCTCTTGGCACATCAAACAAACCAAATTCATGTATTAGAACCTCGAGCTCATGGTTTTTAACCTTAAAACTACAAGAAAACACACTTTCAAAAATTCCAACATTTTTGATTTTTGTCTGTTTTGGACAGCCATAACTTCTTCATTACTTATCCAAAAAGAATGTACTTTATACCAAACTCTTCCGTTTTGAACCCTATAAAACTCTTATGAAGACATGAAAATGAGATTCCCAATAGATTGGTTCAGAAATACCTCGAAGTCTTCTTTCCCAGGAACCAACTTCTGCTATTCCAGATTCGATTTCCTACTGCAACCCGAAACTTGACCTGATAATTAAGACATCTTCAAATCATTTTATATTCACGATTGCTTCACGAAAGTTGTAGGAAATTAAATAAGCTTTCCAACCATACCTATTCGGGCTTCTAACTCCACGTATACAGATCAGAACAACCAAAACATCAGAGACCTCTCGGATTTGACAGCAAATTCTGTCTTCTGTCTTCCTCTTCACAAAACAGCAACTTAAGGTCAGAATTGGCTCAAGTATCCTTCACGAACTTTGTTCAAAATTGAATTAGCTTTCAAGAAAACTACGCCTCAACTCTTACCTCTTCCTGTGGAGCTAGAGATGAATAGAAAACCAAAACCGGGTTGAGTTGATCTCCTTGCTGCTAAACAACCAAGCTTTGAGCTCTCCTTCCTTCTTCTGCAATTCTAACTCATGAAAAGCTTCTTCTTCCTCTTCCTTTCTCCTTCTCCCACAAAACCCTTGCTGCTCCTTGTTGAAAATGAGAAAGAAATCGATGGAATGGGTTATTTTAAAAAGAAAACTAAGGTGGGATCCACCACCCACTTTCCTTTTCCCTTTTACTTTCTTTTTTCCTTTTCTTTCCTTTCCTTTATCTCATTCATTCCATTTCTTTTCTTTTCTTTTCAAAACAAAGCAAAACTTAACATATAAAACATTTGTTTCATTTCCTTTTCTTCTTTTGTCTTTAAAAGCAAAACAAACCAAAATGGTCTAAACTTTCTTTCCTTGTTTTCCTTTGTCTTTCACTTCATTTCTTTTCTTTTTATTGTTTGATAATAAGGAAGTTCCAAAGAAAGATCTCGGGTTTACAACTTACCTCCCCTTGAGAAATTTCGTCCTCGAAATTGAGTAGTCTTTAAGTGAATATCGTCGGGTACTTGCTTCTCATTAGATCTTCTAACTCCCAGGTTGCCTCCTCCACTCCGTGATGTCTCCAACGAACCTTCACGAGTGGGATCGTCTTGTTCCTTAAAACTTGTTCTTTCCTGTCGAGGATTTGAATTGCATCCTCTACGTAACTCATGTCTTCTTTTAACTCAATTGGCTGTGCTGGCAACACATGTGTCGGATCTGGAATATACTTCCTCAACATGGACACACGAAAAACATCATGTACTCGAGATAGTTCTGCACTGGCAACTCCGGTCACTGAGTTCTTGGCCCAACTCGTCCCGTTACTAGATAAGGACCAATATATCTAGGGCTTAGTTTACCCTTCTTACCAAAACGAAGGACACCTCTCCATGGAGATAACTTCAAGAAAACTTGATCTCCAACATGGAATTCTAAGTCCTTTTCAGTACGCTTATCAAACATAATTCTTCCGACGGTCTTGTGCTACCTTCAAATTTTCTCTAATTACCTTAATATTGTGCTGTAGTAACTTGTACCAACTCGGGGCGATAAACTCGCTCTCCTACCTGTTCCAACATATCGGCGTTCTACATGGTCTTCCATACAGAGCCTCAAATGGTGCCATACCAATACTCGATCGTGGTGTTTGTTATTGTAAGCAAATTCCATAAGCGATAGGTGTGTATCCCAACTCCCTTTAAATTGAAGGACACATGCTCTCAACATGTCCTCTAAGGTCTGGATGGTCCTCTCTGATCGCCCATGCATGCGAGGATGGAATCTTTGTACTAAAATTCAACTTTGTTCCCATAGCCTTACGTAAACTAGGCCAAAACTTAGAAGTAAATCTTGGATCTCTATCGAAACGATTAGACACTGGCACTCCATATTGACTCACAATTTTATCGACGTATAGCTTAGCAAGTCGATCAAGCGTGAGACGTCGCTTTAATCGGTACAAACCGTCTTTGTTTTAGTGAGTCTATCCACTATTACCCAAATACCATCATGCCCACTTGAAGTACGTGGTAATCCAAGCAGAAAATCCATAGTGATATGCTCTCATTTCCACTCGCAGCGGTGATGGGTTAAGGAGTCCTCACGGCCTCTGTCTAATCTGGTTTAACTTTGTTGTGAGATCAAACATCTATCAACATAATCAGCTATCTCTCGTTTCATTCCAGGCCACCAATACGTTCCCTTCAATGTTTTGTACATCTTGGTGCTTCCTGGATGCATAGCGTAAGCTGAACTGTGAGCTTCCTCTAGAATAGCATCTTTAAGCTCACTAAAATTCGGAACACATAGTCTTCCTTGCCTTTCTCTATGGCCCCGCCTCGATCTCATCTTAAACTCGCTTGGGCCTTGTTTGGACTTTCCAAACATTTTCTGCAAGTTACTATCCTCTGGTTGTCTTCTCACAACCTCTGCTACGAGTGAAGACCTGACCTGGAACTGAGCTAAAAGACTCCCTGAACTCTCTGCATTCACAACTGCCTTAGAATCCCTTAGAGTTCTTAAAAATGTTGCTCGAATACCACACAAGGCATCCCTAGGAAGTCTTGACTTCCTGCTCAATGCATCTGCTACCACATTCGCCTTACGGGATGGTATTCTATAGTACAATCATAATCTTTAATCGGTTCTAACCATCTTCTCATCTCATATTCAACTCCTCTCGATCAAAGATATATTTTGGACTCTTATGATGCTGTGTAAATGTGACACGTTTCACCAAACAAGTAATGTCTCCGGATCTTGATTGCTAGAACAAGCTAACTGCTAGCTCGAGATCGTGGGTAGGGTAATTACATTCATGCTTTTTCAATTGTCTTGACGCATAAGCTATTACTTTTCCTTCTTGCATCGAACACACCCTAAACCTTGTCTCGAGGCATCACAAGTAAATCACATACTCTTTTCCCATTCGAGGAAGTGTCGAATAGGTCTTTGTAACTAATCTCTTTTCACTCCCAAAACTCGTTTCATACTTATCGACCACTCAAACTTAGCATTCTTTCTTGTCAAAGTCATAAGGGTAATGCTAATCGTGAGAAATCCTCAACAAACCGCTTTGTAGTATCCCCGCCAAGCCTAGGAAACTACGTACCTCTATCGCACTGACTGGTCTCTCCCAGTTGACTACTGCTTTCACTTTATTTGGATCCACACAAACTCCATTTGCTGAGACAACATGCCCCGAAAACACTACTTGATTCAACCAAAACTCACATTTGGTGAATTTAGCGTACAACTGTTTATCTCGTAGTGTTTGCAGAATAATCCTTAGATGTTCCTCATGAGCTTTCCTGTCAACTGAGTAAACTAGTATGTCATCAATAAATACTATCACGACCTGATCCAAATACTGGTGGAATATCCTGTTCATGAGGTCCATGAAAACTGCTGGTGCATTCGTCAAACCGAACGGCATTACTAGAAACTCATAATGCCCGTACCTGGTTCTGAATGTTGTCTTAGGAATATCTGATTCCCTTACCTTTAACTGATGGTATCCTGATCTCAAATCAATCTTAGAAAACAACGATGCTCCTCGTGGCCCGGTCAAACAAGTCATCAATACGGGGTAAAGGATACTTGTTACGTATCGTGACTTTGTTCAACCGTCTCGTAATCAATGCATAATCTAAGAGTACCATCTTTCTTCTTTACAAATAACACTTTGGAGCTCCAGGGGTGATACACTAGGTCTGATGTATCCCTTATCAACTAGTTCTTGTAATTGCATCTTCAGCTCTTTGAGCTCACTTGGAGCCATTCTATACGGCGCCTGCGAAATAGGTGTTGTTCCTGGTAGCAATTCAATAGTGAACTCTACCTCCCTATCGGTGGCAACCTTTAGATCTCTTTGGAAAAACATCTAGAAATTTGTTCACAACAAGAACATCTTACGGTTTTAACTTTTCTTCCTGCACCTCCATTACGTGAGCAAGAAAACGCAGTGCATCCTTTTCTCAACAACTTCGAGCTTTGAATTTGAAATCAAACTCGTAGAAATAATCTTCTTTTCACCCCGAAAACCACTTCACCAACCACGGTTTTCTAAAAACAACTTCCTTTCTATGGCAATCCATGGAAGCATAATGAGTGAATAAGAAATTCATCCCTAAGATTGCATCTAACATCTCGCAACTCTAGTGGAAGGAGATCCACTAACATATTGAGACCTTCTACTAAGACCTCACAATCTCGCAACTTTGAATTGACTAGTAAAGCATCACCAATCTGGAGTGTATATAACTAACTCTTCAAATAAAGGCTCTAGCTTCCTACTAAGCTTAGTTAGGAATATACTGGAAACAAAGGAATGCGTAGCACTGGATCTATCAAAACACATGCAGTACATTACAAATAGAAATCGTATCGTAATCACATCAGGTGCATCCTCTGCTTCCTTACGAGTCATAGCGTAGACCTTTCCTCTGTTGCCTAGGTCTCCTACAACTCCTTACGCTTTTGCACCACTGGTGCTCTCTCTCCTGCGACTCTTTGGAAATCTTTACTGCTCAAGTATGTCTGGGATCCAACTCCTGGTTTCCTGTCTGCGGCATTTGCTCTAAAGCGTGGACAATCCCTCTTGAAATGCCCTGTTGCCGCCACATGGTAACACACACAGCACCGACACCAACAAGACATTGGCCTCGATGATTCTTGCCACAATTTGCACATGGAGTTCTCCTTGTTGCACCGGCGCAATGAACTCTGCATTGTGCGTGGTCTTGCTATGGATCCGCGGATCGACTAGGTGCTCTTTTTGACTCGCCTCGATAGGCACCACTAACATTCATCTCGCCTCGATATCTAGCCGCCACTCGATTCTTAAAGTCTCGACGACTTGAAACATTCACCCGGTGTGAATCTTGGCTATTCGCGACCCGAAAACTACTCGTCGTTGAAGGCCCACGAGTAGGCTCTCCACTCATCGATCGCCTCTGTTATACTCTGCTCAACTCGTAGAGTAGTCTCTACCAGTGTGAGAAGTCGGGTCCACTTAGCAAATGGTTGTGGTGGGGTAGTGCGTATTGTGTCGAACCCTCTCTCAAATCGTCGACACTGTCACTCTCGGATGCCACAATAACATCAAGATACCGTGATAGCTCTGGTATACCTTCTCGTACTCAACCAGCGATAGTGACCCTTGCTTTAATTCTAAAAATTCATCTCTCTTTGCTTCATGCGGTATGTGCCGGGTAATATTTATCTTCAAATATTCCTCTCGAAAGTTTGCGATCTAAAGTGCGTGCATCACTCCGTCGGCTAAAATTGACTTCCACCATCCCTCCGCTTTTCTCTAGTAGGAATGTGGCTAGCTTGACTTTACGCTCTTGAGGCGGCTCATCACGTCAAAACATTTCTCAAGCTTATTGACCACACTTGGCGTCGGTGGATCTGTGGAACCCTCAAACACTGTGGCTCCCAATTTCTTGAGACGTTCTATTCCATATGCCTTCTCTCGGATCACTTGGCCTGCTCTCTCTGCGGCTCGCCTACCTCATGTGAGAAGCTAACATGTTGCTCTTCTCGGCCTCACTTTGGACTCTCGGGGCACTAGATCCCCTCTCAGTTGGCACCTGGGTAGGATCTGCGCCCCGCCCCGATCCCGCTGCGTTGTGCGCTAGTACGTGGTGGCATGACTCCTATAACATATCAACACATTAGACATGCTATGGATATTTAACTCAAATACACATTACTAAACTTCTATTCATATTTTAGACCTAACAGACTTGCTCTTATCCTTACTTGAACCATACTCTACTAGTTCATCTGAACTAACTCAATAACTTGCTATGACTTTTACTTTATTCTCAGAGCTAACTTGCCTGTCTCATTCCCATGGAGCTAATCGCTCGATGCAAGTTGTCACACCCCTTCCGAACTACCGCTAACTCATTTCGAAAGGCGGCGTGAAGCCAACAGACATTGTTTATCTCTTAACAATACTGTTGACACGATACACACGATAAACATACTATGTTGAAAATGGAACACCTAAACATGACATATAGCTGAAAGCTGGACAACTATTAAACATAACAACCACTGTTTATACAACCACTAATATACAAACAACTATAACTACATAATCCTCTCTCAGATTAAACTATAACACATAGGGACTAGCTATACAACACCAGCCACGTACAAAGTATTGAACTTATGAAGCTTCAAACAGATTATATGGCAAGAACTTCGGGTGCCGGAGCTCGATCTCTACGAAAAGTTTGAAAACATTGGAAGAATGAGCTATGAAGCTCAATGAGTGACTGTGTTTAAGATCTATAACTTGTAAAACATGTCATCTGAAAATTATGAGCATAAGCATTTGTATTCAAGCATTGAAAGTAAACGTAGAATCATGATAGACTTTCAGAAAACCAACAAGTATATCATCAAAATCTCATAAGGCATGTAAATGATATAAACTCTTTTAAAAACATGTCACAATCCACGTTGTGTAGGGCACGCCCAGTACAACCAACGTTTACTCTACGATGTAGTGGGGCCCGCCCAGCACTCCCATCGTCTTTGTCGTAGTGGGGCCCGTCTAGCACTCACGGCGGTCTTTGTTGTCACGGAGTACACTCAAGCGTCGACAACGAGAATAAGACTGTGTGCACACGGTACCATAAAGCACCTGGCTCAATATCTCGAGAAAATCACATGAAAACATTTGGACATGTCTTCTTATCTTTTCTTTCATAAAACTCAAGCTTACTCAGCTTGTTCATAAAACTGGAAATCTTTACAACATACTTGCTAGTACATGCTTGCTTGAAATCATAACATTTCCATAACTTTTAGCAACCATTGGACATATGCTCATGTATAAACTTTATAATGACTTTTAGGGTCACAATGAACACTTGAAACATTTCTAGGAAAACATGAATACTCATAAACATGTGTTCAAAAGAAAGCATAATACATTGAAAACTTTTATTCTAGCAAAACTTGCATTTCTTGAACATAATTCAAGCATATATACACTTTTGAAGTTCGTTTTATCACTCACAGTGTTTGAACTAGAATCTTAGCCCGTACACTCGACCTATTTGCTCTTGGCCTGTCAAACAAACCAAATTCATGTATTAGAACCTCGAGCTCATGGTTTTTAACCTTAAAACTACAAGAAAACACACTTTCAAAAATTCCAGCATTTTGATTTTTCTGTCTGTTTTGAGACAGCCATAACTTCTTCATTACTTATCCAAAAAGAATGTACTTTATACCAAACTCTTCCGTTTTGAACCCTATAAAACTCTTATGAAGACATGAAAATGAGATTCCCAATAGATTGGTTCAGAAATACCTCGAAGACTTCTTTCCCAGGAACCAACTTCTGCTATTCCAGATTCGATTTCCTGCTGCAACCCGAAACTTGACCTGATAATTAAGACATCTTCCAATCATTTTATATTCATGATTGCTTCACGAAAGTTGTAGGAAATTAAATAAGCTTTCCAACCATACCTATTCGGGCTTCTAACTCCAAGTATACAGATCAGAACAACCAAAACATCAGAGACCTCTCGGATTTGACAGCAAATTATGTCTTCTGTCTTCCTCTTCACAAAACAGCAACTTAAGGTCAGAATTGGCTCAAGAATCCTTCACGAACTTTGTTCAAAATTGAATTAGCTTTCAAGAAAACTAAGCCTCAACTCTTACCTCTTCCTGTGGAGCTCGAGATGAATAGAAAACCAGAACCGGGTTGAGTTGATCTCCTTGCTGCTAAACAACCAAGCTTTGAGCTCTCCTTCCTTCTTCTGCAATTCTAACTCATGAAAAGCTTCTTTTTCCTCTTCCTTTCTCCTTCTCCCACGAAACCCTTGCTGCTCCTTGTTGAAAATGAGAAAGAAATCGATGGAATGGGTTATTTTAAAAAGAAAACTAAGGTGGGATCCACCACCCACTTTCCTTTTCCCTTTTACTTTCTTTTTTCCTTTTCTTTCCTTTCCTTTATCTCATTTCTTCCATTTCTTTTCTTTTCTTTTCAAAACAAAGCAAAACTTAACATATAAAACATTTGTTTCATTTCCTTTTCTTCTTTTGTCTTTAAAAGAAAAACAAACCAAAATGGTCTAAACTTTCTTTCCTTGTTTTCCTTTGTCTTTCACTTCATTTCTTTTCTTTTTATTGTTTGATAATAAGGAAGTTCCAAAGAAAGATCTCGGGTTTACAGACAATGCAGGAGTCTGTTGCCAGTGCAGCAAGGAGAACTCCATGTGCAAATTGTGGTAAGAATCATCGAGGCCAATGTCTTGTTGGTGTCGGTGTGTGTTACCAGTGTGGACAGCCAGGGCATTTCAAGAGGGATTGTCCACAGCTTAGAGCAAACCTGCAGAGAGACCAGGAGGAGTTGGGTCCCAAGCGGTTGAGCGACCAAGAGTTCCGAAGAGGCTGCAGGAGAGGGCATCGGTGGCAAAAGCAGAAAGGAGTTGTAGGGAGACCTAGGCAACAGGGAAAAGTCTACGTTATGACTCAGTAAGAAGCAGAAGATGCATCATATGTCATTACTGGTACGATTTCTATTTGTAATGTACCTGCACGTGTTTTGATAGATCTAGGTGCTACGCATTCCTTTGTTTCCAGTATATTCCTAACTAAGCTGAATAGGAAGCTAGAGCCTTTATTTGAGGAGTTAGTTATATACACTCCAGTTGGTGATGCTTTACTAGTCAATTAAGTGTTGCGAGATTGTGAGGTCTTTGTATAAGGTCTTAATATGTTAGTTGATCTTCTTCCACTAGACTTGCAGGTGTGAGATGCAATCTTAAGGATGGATTTCATATTTACTCATTATGCTTCCAGAGATTGTCATATAAAGGAAGTTGTTTTCAAGAAACCAGGATTAACTGAAGTGGTTTTATGGGATGAAAGAAAGATTATCCCTACGAGTTTGATTTCAGCATTAAAAGCTGAGAAGTTATTGAGGAAAGGTTACACGGCGTTTCTTGCACATGTAGTAGAGGTGCAGGAGGAAAAGCTAAAACCAGACAATGTTCTTGTTGTGAACGAATTTCTTGATGTTTTCCCAAGAGATCTATCAGGGGTTGCCACCTGATAGGGAAGTAGAGTTCACTATTGAATTGCTACCAGGAACAACACCTATTTCGCAAGCGCCGTATAGAATGGCTCCAAGTGAGCTCAAGGAGTTGAAGATGCAGTTACAAGAACTAGTTGATAAAGGATACATCAGACCTAGTGTATCACCCTGGGGAGCTCCAGTGTTATTTGTAAAGAAGAAAGATGGTACCCTTAGATTATGCATTGATTATAGACAGTTAAACAAAGTCACGATACATAACAAGTATCCTTTACCCCGTATAGATGACTTGTTTGACCCGTTACGAGGAGCATCAATGTTTTCTAAGATTGATTTAAGATCAGGATACCATCAATTAAAGATAAGGGAATAAGATATTCCTAAGACAGCATTCAGAACCAGGTACGGGCATTATGAGTTTTTAGTAATGTCGTTCGGTTTGACGAATGCCCAACAGTTTTCATGGACCTCATGAACAGGATATTCCACCAGTATTTGGATCAGTTCGTGATACTGTTTATTGATGATATACTAGTTTATTCGGTTGACAGGAAAACCCATGAGGAACATTTGAGGATTATTTTGCAAACACTGCGTGATAAACAGTTATACGCTAAATTCACCAAATGTGAGTTTTGGTTGAATCAGGTAGTGTTTTAGGGGCATGTTGTCTCAACAAATGGAGTTAGTGTGGATCCGAATAAAGTGAAAGCAGTAGTCAACTGGGAAAGACAACTAGTGCGACAGAGATACGTAGTTTCCTAGGCTTGGCAGGATACTACAGACGGTTTGTTGAGGATTTCTCACGATTAGCATTACCCTTAACAGCTTTGACAAGGAAGAATGCTAAGTTTGAATGGTCAGATAAGTGTGAACAAAGTTTTCAGGAGTTGAAAAAGAAATTAGTTACAACACCTTTTCTGACACTTCTT
Source organism: Trichosanthes cucumerina (assembly GCA_036507285.1). Classification (NCBI taxonomy): domain Eukaryota; kingdom Viridiplantae; phylum Streptophyta; class Magnoliopsida; order Cucurbitales; family Cucurbitaceae; genus Trichosanthes; species Trichosanthes cucumerina. The sequence continues at coordinate 17,266,800 of CM071841.1, read as the reverse complement.
GTAACGGGAAAAGAGTATGTGATTTACTGTGATGCCTCGAGGCAAGGTTTAGGGTGTGTTCTGATGCAAGAAGGAAAAGTAATAGCTTATGCGTCAAGACAATTGAAAAAGCATGAATGTAATTACCCTACCCATGATCTTGAGTTAGCAGCAGTTGTTTTAGCACTGAAGATCTGGAGACATTACTTATTTGGTGAAAGGTGTCACATTTACACAGATCAAAAGAGTCTGAAGTATATCTTTGATCGAGAGGAGTTGAATATGAGCAGAGAAGATGGTTAGAATCGATTAAAAATTATGATTGTACTATAGAATACCATCCGGGTAAAGGCGAATGTAGTAGCAGATGCATTGAGTAGGAAGTCAAAACTTCCTAAGGACGCCTTGTGTGGTATTTGAGCGACATTTTTAAGTACTCTATGGGATTCTAAGACAGTTGTGAATGCACAGAGTTCAGGGAGTCTTTTAGCTCAGTTCCAGGTCAGGTCTTCACTCGTAGCAGAGGTTGTGAGAAAACAACCAGATGATAGTAACTTGCAGAAAATGTTTGGGAAGTCCAAACAGGGCCCAAAAGCAGAGTTTAAGATGAGATCAGACGGGGCAATAGAAAGGCAAGGAAGACTATGTGTTCCGAATTTTAGTGAGCTTAAAGATGTTATTCTAGAGGAAGCTCACAGTTCAACTTACGCTATGCATCCAGGAAGCACCAAGATGTACAAAACTTTAAAGGAAACGTATTGGTGGCCTGGGATGAAGCGGGAGATAGTTGATTATGTTGATAGATGTTTGATCTGCCAACAGGTTAAACCAGTTAGACAGAGGCCAGGAGGACTCCTTAATCCACTGCCAGTGCCAGAGTGGAAATGGGAGCATATCACTATGGATTTTCTGTTTGGATTACCACGTACTTCAAGTTGACATGATGGTATTTGGGTAATAGTAGATAGACTCACTAAGACAACACGGTTTGTACCGATTAAAGCGACATTTATGCTTGATCATCTTGCTGAGCTATACGTTGATAAAATTGTGAGTCAATACGGAGTGCCAGTGTCCATAGTTTCAGATAGATATCCAAGATTTACTTCTAAGTTTTGGCCTAGCTTACAAAAAGCTATGGGGACAAAGCTAAATTTTAGTACAACATTCCATCCTCAGACAGATGGGCAGCCAGAGAGGACCATCCAGACCTTAGAGGACATGTTGAGAGCATGTGTTCTTCAATTTAACGGAAGTTCGCTTATAATAACAGCTATCAGTCAAGTATTGGCATGGCACCATTTGAGGCTCTGTATGGAAGACCATGTAGAACGCCCATATGTTGGAACGAAGTAGGAGAGCGGAAACTTATCTGTCCTGAGTTGGTACAAGTTACTACAGACAATATTAAGGTAATCAGAGAGAATCTGAAGGTAGCACAAGACCGTCAGAAGAGTTATGCAGATAAGCGACGAAAGGACATAGAATTCCAGGTCGGAGATCAAGTTTTCTTGAAGTTATCTCCGTGGAGAGGTGTCCTTCGTTTTGGCAAGAAAGGTAAACTAAGCCCTAGATATATTGGTCCTTATCCGAAAGAACGGACGAGTTGGGCCAATGACCTCTGCATTTGGAGTTGCCAACAGAACTATCTCGAGTACATGATGCTTTTCATGTGTCCATGTTGAGGAAGTATATTCCAGATCTGACACATGTGTTGCAAGCACAACCAGTTGAGCTGAAAGAAAACATGAGTTACGTAGAGGATGCAGTTCAAATCCTCGACAAGAAACAACAAGTTTTAAGAAACAAGACGATCCCACTCGTGAAGGTTCGTTGGAGACATCACGGAGTGGAGGAGGCAACCTGAGAGTTAGAGGACCAAATGAGGAGGAAGTACCCGACGATTTTCACTTAAAGACTGCTAAATTTTGAGGACAAAATTTCTTAAGGGGGAGGTAAGTTGTAAACCCGAGATCTTTCTTTGGAATTCAAAAAAAAAAAACAAAAATAAAGGAAAACAAGAAAGGAAAGGATAGTGTATTATAGTTGGTTTGTTTTAAAAAGAAAAGAAAAGGAAAGAAAAGAAAGGAAAAGGAAAAATGAAAAAGGGGAAAGGAAAGTGGATGGTGGACCCCCACCTTTATTTTCTTTTTAAAGAAAACCATTCCATCGATCTTCTTCTTCATTTATCAAAAGGAAAGCAAGGGTTTTCGTGGGAGAAGCAGAAAGGAAGAGGAAGAAGGTGGTTTTTGGAGCTGATGTTGCAGAAGAGAGGAGAAGAACTAAAGGTATGTCTTTTTGACAGCAAGTTAATCAATTCAATCCTATTCTGGTTTTTTGTTCATCTCGAGCTCCACAGGAAGTGGTAAGAGTTGAGGTTTTGTTTCGTGCAAGTTAACTCATATTGGAACAAAATTCGTGAAGGAAGCTCGAGCAAATTCGGATCTTAAGCTACTGATTTGTGAAGAGGAAGATGAGAAGATTTGAATTTCTTCATCCAAACCGAGAAGTCTCTAGTGTTTTGGTTGTCCTGATCTGTAGAGTTGGCGTTAGAAGCTCTAAAAGGTATGGTTCGAAAGCTTATTGCATTTCCTACAACGTTTGTCAAGTAATCGTGAGAAGAAAATGATTGGAAGATGTTGTAATCATCAGGTTAAGTTTCGGGTTGCAGCAGGAAATTAAATCTGGAACAGCAGCAGGGTCATTTTAGGATTTAAGCTATTGAGGTATTGTCGAACAAATCTGTTAAGAATCCCAATTTCATGTCTTCATATGACATTTAGAGGGTTCAGAAAGGAAGAGTGTGGTATAAATTACTTTATTTTTGGATAAGTAATGAAGAAGTTATGGCTGTCTGAAAATAGGGCAGAAAATCTGAAAATGCTGAAAAATTTGAAAGTGTGTTTTCTTGTAATTTTAAGGTTAAAAAGCATGAGCTCGAGGTTCTAATGGTTGAATTTGGTTTGTTTGACAGGCCAAGAGCAAATAGGTTGAGTGTACGGGTCAAGACTCTAGTTCTAACACTGTGATTGACAAAACGAACTTCAAAAATGTTCTATATGCTTGAATTATGTTTTAAGAAAATACAAGTTTTGCTTGAATGAAAGAGTTTAGATGTTTATTGTTTTCCTTGAACACTTGTTTATGAGCATTCATGATTTCTTAGAAATGTTTTAAAGTGTTCATGATGAGCTTAAATGTCTTGATGAAATCTATACACGAGCATATGTTTATTGAATTTTCGAAGTCTATGGAAATGTTATGATTTCGAGCAAGTATGTTTTAGCAAGTATGTTTTTAAAGATTTCAAGTTTTATAAACAAGCTAAGTAAGCTTGAGTTTTATGAAAGAAAAGATAAGCAGGCATGTTCAAATGTTTTCATGTGATCTTCTGAAATATTGAGCCCGAGGCTTTATGATACCGTGTGCACACAGGTCATTTCTGTTGTCGACGTTGAGTGAACTTCGTGACAACAGCGCTGTCGTGAGTGCTGGGCGGGCCCCACTACGACAAAGACGATGGGAGTGCTGGGCGAGCCCCACTATATCGTAGAACAAACGTAGATTGTGACTTGTTTTAAAAAGAGTTTATATCATTTACATGCCTTATGAGATTTTAGCGATATACTTGCTGGATTTTCTGAAAGGTTATTATGATTACACAGTTACTTTTAACGTTTGATTACGATGCATATGCTCATAGATGGCCAGGTGATATGATTTACGAGTTAATAGTTTTCTTTTAATCTCAAGTCACTCACTGAGCTTCATAGCTCATTCTTTCAGTATTTTTCCCACTTTTCAGGTAGAGATCGAGTTTCCGGTGCCTGATAACCTACCATAGTCTGCTGGTAGCTCCAAGAGTTTGATACTTTGTACGTGGGTGGAGATGTATAGGAAGTCTATATGTATTGTAGAAGGACTTTGAAGTTATGTTTATGTGTACATTCTAGGTTGTGGTTGTGTAAGCCATGGTTGGGTATGTTTATGGTTGTGATGTTCTTATCTCTTCAGTTTTCCAGAGAGTCTTAAGTAGGGTTACCCCTTACATAGGTGATGTAATTGTCAATATTCCGTTGTGTTATGTTTAAGTTTTTCTTATACAAGTTTAATGTGCTTATCAGGTAAAATAGGGTCAACAGGTATCGTTAGAGAGGTGAACGTTGTCTGTTGGCTTCACGCCGTCTGCCGGGCTAAGTTAGCAGGTAGTTCGGGAGGGGGTGTGACACATATAGTCCTGGAATTTAGTGACCATATACTCTCCACCACGATCTGATCGAAGTGTTTTTATAGTTTTACCTAACAAGTTCTCAACCTCAGTCTTGTACTCCTTGAACTTTTCAAGAGTTTTAGACTTCCTATGCATTAGGTAAATATACTCATACCTCAAATAATCATCAATGAAAGATATGAAGTATTCGTAACCACCTTGTGTTTTAACCTCATCGGACCACAGAGGTCAGAATGTATAAGCTCAAGGGGCTCCTTGGCTCTATATCCTTTTCCACTAAAAGGACGTTTGGTCATTTTGCCTTCGAGGCATGACTCACACACCGGTAAAAAGTTTTCTTCTAACTGACTTAGAAGTCCACTCTTCACTAGTCTCTCAATCCGACTGAGGTTAATGTGACCTAACCTTAGATGCCAAAGATGGGCATTTTCTTTCGGAGAAACCTTAACTCTGTTAGTTTGTGTTTCTGCAGTTTTAAACAATTAAGTATTTAAAACATACAAGTTAGACTCAAGTGAAGCTGAACAAATCAAATTTCCTTTGAAAGAAATAAACGCTTTATTAGAATCAAAGGAAATTCAAATACAATGTTCAATGAGACAGGAAATAGAAACAAGATTTCTAGTAAACCCTCGAACTATATACATATTGTCCAACAATAAAACATTCCTGCCAAAATAAAGCTTCAGTTTGTCGATCGCTGCAACAGAGACTATCTCCCCAGATCCAAGCCTAGAGTCACCTCACCCTCTCGAAGCGGTTTCTAGGAATCAATACTCAGAAAAGAAGAACAAACGTGGTTAGTGGCGCCCGAATCTAAAATCGAGGCAGAGTCATTACTCTCCACTAAACAAGTTTCAGTTACCGGTAAATCACATTTACCTTGATTCTTTCTCTCGGCAAGGAACTTGGGACAGTTTCTCTTCCAGTGGTTTTCCCAATTGCAATGGAAACACTTTCTTTTCTCTGCAACTTCCTTGACCTTCTGGCCCTTTTGGGCGGCAACTCAGTCAGCTTTACGCTTTTCATCTTTTTCTTTTTCCCTTTCGGGTGAGAAGGAGCAATAGGTTTAGTCCCAGAGGTCGAACTCCTGTGATAAGACTTGTAGGCAACATTTGTCTCAGCTTCTGGTGCCCTGATCCTCATCAAGGATTGGAAATTCTGTAGCTCATTGAGGAGGGTAGTCAGAGTGTAGCTAATTTTGTTCATAACAAACATTACTCTGGTAAATCAAGGAAACTCTTCGGAAGAGTCTCCAAAATAAAGCTGACCTGGCTCGACTCGTCAATCGAAGCCTCGTTCATCTCCGCTAGATTAAAGTGGGTCATCATGTCTAGAACATGTTCACGGACAGATAACCCTTCTTTCATCTGTGCGTTGAAGACGTGTTTGAGTGAATCGTGCTTGACCTGAAAAGACTGTTGTCCAAATATGTCTTGCAACGAATCCATGATCTCCTTTGCGGTGACCATCAACTCATGCTTCTTTTCCAAGACTTCAGATAAGCTGGCAATTATATAGACCTTGGCCTTTTCATTGGCCCTGATCCATCGATTGTAAGCATCACGAACACTTCGTGATGTAGTCGAGCTCGACAACTGAGGACATTCCTCAGTAAGCACGAACTTCAGGTCGTCAGTTACTAAGATCGTGTTGATATTATTCTTCCAAGTTTGGAAGTTATCTCCCACTAGTTTGTCGGAAGCTAGTAAAGCGATAATTGAGCTAGACATGTTTTTAGCTAAAAAGTCAAATAAGTTTTGTCTCAGTCTCGCATAAACTTTTGAAAACAAATCAAGTTTTAGCAAAATTTAATCCTATGATCCCTAGGTCATTTAAAAATTGGAATGATAACCTAAAGGTTTAGAATGACTGCCACCGAAAGGTGAACAGAAACACTCCTCCTCTAGGACGAGACTTTCTCGACCAGACCCTAATCCCAGAATAACTCTTATTCCATTAGGCGTCCAGTTACCATTATTTGGTCGAATTCATTAACACTTAACGAATTATGTGAGTGTCACCCTCAATCTTTAAGTTTCCAAGTACCCGTCCAAACAATAGGCATTGAAGGGTGAACCACGAAGGAAAACAAACAAGGAAACTGTATCCCTTTCGAAAATTCACGGTGTTCCGACTCCCATGATCAAAGGCCTTTCGAAGGGATTGTCTAGTCCAGGCCAAACTAGCAGGCAGATCATAGGGGTCTCATGGTGTTAATCGAAAGAAGAGACCGTGGGTCCCGTTTTCACAGGTCCCGCTTCCACTCACTATAAGTACTCTCTCAATTCATGTTGAATATTGACCCATACAAATGTCACCCGTAGGGATACGCTCCCATTTGCGCCACGAGGCCAAGTATGGATCTCACGGTGTGAACTTAACGGAGATTTGTGGATGAAAAATTAAATGTATCTCATACACTTTATTTCCTCCCACTAAGCACTTTATAATTTTCGGGATTGACCTAGATAAACCGACTAAAATTTACTTAAGTCTACCAATGTAACTCTTATATGGTATTTAGCCTAAGTTTATAATCACATTATTACTTAGGTCTATGTGAGTAAATTAATCAACTTTTAATTAACGACACTCACGATAAGTATAATCTAAGAATCTCCGGACCGAATTCACTCCCAGGTCGGTTTCCAGGTAGGGGTGTTTCGCAAGCATCAACTTAAATACCCCAGCCTTAGACAAAACCTTCCTTAGACAGAGTTACTAATCAGTCGTCATTCAAAGACTATACTATGATTTCCTAATTCTAATCTTATTAGAACTAGAAAACCTAAGTCTAATTATTCAAATACTAAACACTTTAAAACTAATAATTAACTTAGGTTGCATGTATTTCTATGTTATAGTGCTTGATCATTCATCACATGAATAACTATATACTACAACAAAATAATTCATCACATGAATATAAATGCATGAGCATACTTTAATCTAAAAATATAACACTTATATTACATGCATTTAATTATATCATAACTCTTATAATATAATCTATCATGCAAACTATATATTATAACTCTTATAATATAAATGATGCATGAAATGTTTAACCTAAGGTGGGATTCTAAATCTATATGACATACATTATGCACATAGAAATTAATTAAATCATACATCATATGCATAAAATAATTAAATAGCAAAAATGGACCGGTTTTGGCACCTAGGGGCAATTTATTTAATTAAATAACATTAATATAACAATTATATTAACATTATTTAATAAAATAAATGAAATTACATTTTATAAATAATAAAATAAATAAAAATGCAATTTAACTGCCCCACGAAGCTCCACTTCTCCACGTTCACGTGAAAAAGTCTCGCGAACCGCTCGTCTATGCTCACAGCGTTGCAATGTCGTGGGCAGCGTTGCAACGCTGCAGCGTCCAACGTTGTACCAGTGTTCCCAACCCCAGTAGCGTTGCATTGCTACGCCTAGCGTCGCAACGTTGTCCTGCAGCGCGCCTTGCTCCTGCATGCGCAGCATTGAGACGCCGAGGAACAGCGTCTCAACGCTGTCGAAAGAACAGCAAGCTCCTCTTGTTGGTCTTCGTCGATTCTCGCCCGTTTTCGCTCCGATTTCTTCACAGCAACTCTTGCCACGAAGGACTCAGACTTACAGACTCGATTTACAAAAAATTGCCCAAAAACAACGGGCCCTTATATTGATCACATCAACATAAAATTGTAAGTCTATTCTAAAGTGCCAAAACAAAAAACATCCATCATGCCAACCACAATTTATCTCATAAATTAAGGAAATACCCACCTAGTTTCAACGAAAAATAATGCACAACATCGAACCAACGTATGGCTCTGATACCAATTGAAGGGAATAAAACTCCCACGCAGCGGAAGACGATAGAATCGTTGCGGTGTTGTTGTGCATTTGAATTTCATCAAAATCGATCTAACATTTAGATCTAAGATAAACATGCTTAAATGGAAAGGAAAAACAGTAAATACTAGATACTTACTTGTTGAAGACCCTCTTCAAAATTCCTTTCCAGATTCACGAACTTTTCGTGTGCTCCTCGATCTCTATGAACTCGAACTCTTCTCACGAACACGAACACCACCAAAAAGACTTCTTGGTTGTTCTTCTTTTGGAAGAAGAAAGTTGGTGGGAACTTTGTGTTTTGGTTAGGGAGGAGAGGAATTAAGAGTGAATTGAGAGAGAGCTTTCTCTTCTTTGGGTGAGAATTCCAAAAATGAGAGAATTAAGTGACTTGCTTCTTGCAAGAAGGGTTTATATAATGGAGATAGGTTGAGTTGAAAGCTCCATCTATTTACCATTTTACCACAACTATAGGTTATGCAAATCATATTTGCATAACCATATTATAAGATATCTTATATCTCATATTACAAATCACATTTGGAATATTGTGGATTTATTAAATTGAATCACATCCAATTTAATATCTCTCAACCTAATTTCTCCAATTAGCCTTAATTCAACAATTAGGCTAACCTATAGTTTATTATGAATCTCATTCACATTAAACTATATATTATATCATTCATATCTCATATAAATGACATAAATGCCCTTAAGTGAAATTGAACACTTCAATTCACAGCAAAACATTAACCCTTCTTTTAACCAAGTTTGAGCCAACCGAGGGACCTAATGGACCTACAGTGACGAGCTCCAATGATCCGAGATTAACCTATCAAACTCTTTGACTCGGCTAATCAACATTTATTAGCAACGGTAACACTCCACTAAAGCTCGTAGCTGCACTCCCGTCAGTGCTGAATATTACGTGTCCACTTACATAACCAATGCCCATGAGTCGACCCTTCACAGGTTGTTCGTAGACACTGCTTGGTCAAATTACCGTTTTACCCCTGTGTCTACTTCTTGCTCCTTAAGTCCCCACTGCTCCTCTAATGAAAAACGATGTTGTAATGGTCCGACCATACACAACAAGTCTCTTGTGCCAGTGAGAGAGTGGGCGCCCGTTTTCCAATCCATGGAGACAAAACTTAATGGAACAGCCCCTCTAGTTTCCCTAAAGGCGGGAACGAGTGAATTCCGTCTCGCGTAGTTAAGTTCCCAGCTCCCTACTTGGTTCTGTCCCTGAGAAGGTAGTCATATTGGGCGAGTAATTGTGACTACCTCACCCGTACTAGTCAAAGGACTGGCCCACGCAGACAGGAGTTCGTAACACGCTAAGGATTCAAGTCGAGTCACTAATGGTCATCTACGAAGTTATTAGTCCTTACTGTCGACGGTGTTACATCAGTAGGTCTAATAATTCACGGTCCGGTCTTGTACAATCTCATTGTACAGGATGCCCCCACTCGCATGTTAACCACATGAGCAAGTCAGATCACCTCATTTGTATCTTAATACAAAGCGGGCCACATCAACATTGTATCCAAGATTAGGTCTCCAACCCCAATGGATACTGTAGACCGTTCGGGTCATTTACTGGAACGTGATCCTCCCTGTGTGTCCACTATACACCGTTCAAGTTCTAGTTCTCTCATATAATCAATGACCCTGGAGCTTAGTTTATTGGTCAAAGTTCGTATAAAATGCGAGACACAAAAACGATGAAATGAATAACACTTTATTAATTTCAAATGTATATTTTCAAACACGATATTAGGACAAAACATCCCAACATAAGGGTAGTCAAAACACTTCTTCTCTGGGACGAGACAATCTCGACATGACCTAATTACCGGCATAACTGTTATTCCCTAAAAGTTCTAGCTATCATTTTTGGTCTGGATCCATTAACTATTAATGTAACTCGTGATGTCACCCTCTAACATTAGATCCCGGAGTCTCTATCTAACAAAATCCGCCGAAGGGAGGACTAAGTTGGAAAATAAACTAAGGTAACCCTATCCCTTTCGGGAGTTCGCTATGTTCCGACTCCTATGATCAGGCCCTCCGAAGGGATTGTCTGGTCTAGGCCAAACTAGCAGGCGGATCATAAGAATCTCGCGGTGTAAACCATTAGAAGAGACCGTGGGACCCGTTTGCACAAGTCCCGCTCCCACTCACTATAAGCACTCTCTCCATTCACCTTGCTTTTGACCCATACAAACACCATCCGAAGGGGGACGCTCCCATTTGCGCCACGAGGCCAAGTATGGATCTCACGAGTGAACTTAACGGAGATGCGTAGGTGGAAATTATTGTATCATATACACTCATTTCCTCCCACTAAGTACTTTAGAGTTAACGGGATGACCTAGATAAATCCGACTATATTTTACCTAAGTCTACCAATAAAAATTTATATTGGAATTTCCTAAGTCTATAAACCATTTATTAAAACTTAGGTCTATAGTTTATTAACATTTTAATAAACGTCGCTCACGATAAACATAACCTATGAATCTTCGGACCCAATTCACTCCCAGGTAGGTTCCCAAGTACAGGTGTTCCGTTTCCGTCAGCTTAAATACCTCAGCCTAGCAAGAACCTTCCTTAGACAAAGTTACTTATTGGTCACCATTCATAAGTCACATTAGATTTCTTAATTCTAATCTTATTAGAACTAGATAACCTAAGTCTTAAATAACAGGTTCTAAAACAATTTTAAAACTATGTTATAGTGCTTGATCATTCATCACATGAATAAATTAAAACATATAACATAAATCATCACATGAAATAAATGCATGGCTATGCTTTCAAAAATAATTAACATAACTTTTATATTAATTAAACATGCATTCTATATAATATAACAACTTATATTATAATATGATGCATGAATATGATTAACCTAAGGTGGGATTTTAATCTAAATGGCATACATTATGCACATAAATTATACACAACAATTGTATAATTAAAATAACAAAATTGGACCATGATTTGGCATCCTAAACATTAATTAATATTAACATAATCAAATTATATTAATAATAATTAATAAAATAAATAATTAAATGAAAATAAATAAAAAAGGGAAAAAACTATCCTAATGCGCCACTTCCCGAGAGCTTCGCGCGCGCCTTCAACCACTATCGCAGCGGCGTTGCAACGCTGTGGCCAATGTTGCAACACTGCTGCCCTAAACGCCCTCCTGGCGTCTTCACGCTGAGCAGCGTTGCAACGCTGCTCCTACCATTGCAACGCTGCCACTACATCAGGCCTCCTATTGCATGCCAAGCGTTGCAACGCTGATGAACAATATTGCAATGCCATCGTCTGGACAGTAGCAACAACCTCTATTTTTTACCCAATTTCGCTCCGTTTCTTCACAACAACACTTTTCCATGAAGGACACGGACTTATAGACTCGATTTACAATACATTTTTCCCAAAACACCAAGCCCTTACATTGAACTTTTCAATTGAATTGTAAATCTAAATGTCAAATCATGTAAACATCCATTTTTGCAAAACCACATGCAATTTCTCTAAATTGAATGCTATACCCACCTATGTTTGAGAAATTTCTAACATAATTAAGAGCAAAACCTGTCTCTGATACCAATTAAAGGTGATTGAATCCCGTGCGAAAGCGATTGATTACTTATGCTCTTATTCGTGTGATATAGAAAATGCTCAAAAACAGTAAATCTAGGCTAAGCATGCTAATTTAAAATCATAAATGGTTTAGAAGATTACCTTTGAATACCAATTCTTCAAGTAGTTCTTCGTTGTCAGCGATGTCTTCTTCTCTACGGTCGAATTCACGAACACCACCAAAATGACTTCTTGGTTGTTCTCTAAGAGAGGGAGAGAGGTGGGATCTTCGTTTAGAATTAGGGAAAGTGGTGAAAATTTGAGAGAGAAGTTTGGTTTACTAGATTTCCAAAATTTAGCTAATGCTTCAAGTGTTCCAAATTGCATCCAAAAGGATGCTTTTATAGGCAATGTGGGTGGAGACAAATTCTCCACCCATTTTGCCACTAACTCCACATATTATGCATAAATACATAATATAAGGTGTCAAACACCTTATTATATGAATCATATTCACATAATGTGGAGAAATTAAATTTAATTAAATCCAATTTTATCTCTCCAAAATTCCACCATTAGTTGTGTCCTAATTCCATAATTAGATACAATTAAGTTCAATATGAATCATATTCACATTCAACTATATATTATATCAATCATATCACATATAATTGATATAGTCCCTAAATTGAATTTGAAAATTTCAAATTCATTCCAAAACTTTATACCTTCTATAAATTCCATGTTGAGCCAACCAAGGGACTAATTGACCTATAGATCATGAGCTCCAACGCTACGAGACTGACTAATCAAACTCATTGATCCCGTCAATCAACATTCGTTAACTACGAGTCACTCCACTAAAGACTCGTAGTTGCACTCTCCTCACTGTAGGACAAGTTGTGTCCATTGATTTAACCAATGCTCGTGAAGCAACCCTTCACAGGTCGTTCGTAGTCACAGCTGGGTCGAAGCACCACCGATCCTCTAATGAACAATAAGTTTATGGTCTAACCATAAACATTATCCCTCTCGGGATAGTAAGAGGGAGGGGCCCTGTTATTCAAGATCTGGATACAACTCTTAAGGGAACAACCTATCTAGTTACCCTAGAACGGGGAACGAGTGAATTCCTTCTTGCGAAGTTGAGTCCCCAGCTCTCTACAAGGTTTCATCCCTTAGAAGGTAGGCATATTGAGTCGACAACTGTGGCCACTCTCACCCGTACTAGTCAAAGGATAATCCTCGAAAGACAGGAGTTCGCAACTCGCTCAGGATTCAGGTTGAATCACTATTGGTCATCGTTTGAATCATTAGCCCTAACCTATCAATGGTGTTACTGGATTAGTCTAACAATTCTGGGTCCAGTCATGTACAAACTCTTTGCACAGGATGCCCCCACTCGCATGTCAACTACATGAACGAGCTGGATTGTCTCGTTTGTATCAAATACAAAATGGGTCGCATCCATAGTGTTAACAGGATAAGGTTCCCAACCTAATCCATCTACTATAGACCATTTGGGTGACATTCTAAATGTGACTCTAGAGCTTAGTCTATTGGATTTAAGTTTGTAATTGCGAGAATACAAGTTTGAAGGAAAAAATAACAACTTTATTCATTTCCTCAAATAATTACAAATACACGAGTTTAGGGCATAAATCTCACCAAACTCTCACTTTTTCCACAAACATTCGTGAAAGATTGACTTGTTGTTATTGGTCAATATCCGTGGACACAGAAATATATCTGCAGTGAGAAGAGTGCAGTTGCAGGACTTTAGTGGAGTGTTCCTGCAGTTAACGAATGATGATTAGGAGGTTAATGAGATTAACCGAATAATCTCATATCGTTGGAAGTTCTGATATGTAGGTCTATTAGGTCCAGCTTCTAGCTCGTAAAGGGTTCTTAGATCGTTTGAATTTGAAATGTTCAAATTCAATTACGGAATAAACATTAATGTGTATAGATACATTTTAATATAAAGTTTTGAAACTTTACATTATAAATTTAGTGTGAATATGATTCATATTAAATTATGTGAGAGAATTAAATATTTGAAAGAGTTCAAATATTAATTTAAATGTGAATGAGATTCATATTTAAAAACTATAGGTTAATATTTAATGTGCATAAAATGCACATTAAAACTATAGGTTAGAGGGAAATTGATTAAATGTGATTTAATCTAAATTAAATATATGATATTTAATTCATTTATAAGTTAAATATATGATATTTGATTTAAAGTTAATTAAATATGATTTAATTAATTAATTATATTATTTAATAATTAAATTAGTTATTTATTAAATAACAAAATAAAAAGGAGGGCACGTGTCAGGAGGACACGTTCCCCACCTCCCACTAAACCCCCTATCGATTGGAGTGGGGAAATGCCCCTGTTTATCTTCTGGTTTTGGACAGAAGAAAGGTTTGATCAATCTTTGGTTGAGCAATTGTGAATTGCTAAGTAAAAAAAATTCTCTCTCAACAAATTTCCCTTCTCCTTCCCTTCCAATTGTTGGATCCCTTCCCACAAAGTGTAGATCTAAGTAGAACTCAGAGATATAGAAGGTTTTCACCGGTGGTGTTGTCCTGTTGAAAAGGAAGAACAAAGGAAATCTTGTGTTACTGTATTGGAGTGCAATTGGAGCAAGGAGTTGCTGATTGTGAAAGCTACAAAGGTAATTCATTCCCTTTTAGTTTAAGAAGCTTTTACAGCATGTTTGCATGTATATAATCCATGCCTAATTATATTAGATTTATTGCTTATTCTCTGTATTTTTACCAATGTGCTGGTATTTGGAATAAACCAAAACAAGCAAGCAAATCGATATTAAATCACGTTTTCGCTGCTCACGGGGATAATATTCCCTTCAAGAGTTTGGTCAGTTAATCTAGGATCATTGGAGCTCATGATCTGTAAGTCCATTAGGTCCCTCGGTTGGCTCAATTATGGATTCAATGAGGGTATACAGTTTGGAGTGAATTTGAAGTGTTCAAATTCATATAAAAGGTATTTATGTCATTTATATGAGATATAATTGACATAATATATGGTTTAATGTGAATGAGATTCATAATAAATTATAGTATAGCCTAATTATAGAATTAAGGCTTAGATTGGAGAAATTGGATTGAGAGAAATAAAATTGAATGTGATTCAATTTTAAATTCCACATTATGCAAATGAGATTTGCACAATAAGGTATGTGATACCTTATACTATATAGTATGCAAATATGATTTGCATATTATATGGTTGTTGTAAAGTGGTAAATAGGTGGAGATTTTACCTCCACCAAATTCTACTATTTAAAGATGTTTGTAGAAGCACTTGTTAAGACAATCATTGTCATTTTTGGAATTCCACCAAGGAGAAACCATCTCATTCTCTCTCAAATCCTGTCTACCTTCTCCAATCCCATATTCCAAAGGGAGTCCCACTGATGGGAATCGGATCCCTGTGAGCAGCGAAAACGTGATTTAAAGATCGATTACTTGCTTGTTTTGGTTTACTACAAATACCAGTACATTAGGAAAAATACAGAGATAAGCAATCTAATCTAATTAGGCATGGATTATGCAAACATGGACATGTTGTACAAATCCTAAACTAAAAAGAAAGAGGTTTACCTTTGTAGTTTCTCAATCCAACAACTTCTTCCTCCAATTTGCACAGCAACACAACAAACAAAAAAAAAATCCTTTTGTTTCAATAGGACACTACCACTCAGCAAACCTCATGTTCTCTGAGTTTCCTAGATCCAACTCTTGTGCGAAGGATTCCAACTTTTGGAGAGTGTTGGAATAGAAATTTCGACGAATCCAAAATTGTCACATCATCACCCGACATTGATGGCAAAATTATTTAATTAGGGACTAATTAAATCTGCAGGCATCCCTAAATTAAATTGGTGGCTATACAATTGGGTTCCTTAAAATTTGATAGACAAAAGTCTAAATTAAATACCCAATTAGCAAGAGTTCAAGCCCGATCCAGAGACGTAGGCCAAAAATTAATAAGGCCTGGTCCAGGACAGAAGGCCCAAATCAGCCAAGCCCAAGAAGATTGGCCCAACCCAAAATGGTTGGCCCAAAGCCAACTTGACCCAACCCAAATGAGTTGGCCTAGCAAAGAGCAGACCCAGTCCAACGGGCCCAAGCCCATTTGGAGGCCCAGAGAAAACTCTATAAATAGAGACCTCCCTCCTTCATTTTCAAGGTTCAGAAATTGGAGACTCCAGAGAGAATTCAGAAACAAAGCTATGAAATCTCCAGAAGCTCTTGAAGACCAAACACCATCTGAACGAAGAACGTTTCAAGGGAATCGTCAAGAACACACCATGAATCCATTGAAGTTTTCAACATCGAGAACAAGTCGCTTTTGACCCTCGAGAAAAGCTATGTCAAGAAGATCTTCAACAAGTCGCAAGTCGAAGACCTTTAACAAGCTACAAGCCGAAGACCTTCAACACGCTACAAGCCGAGGATCTTCAACAAGCTACAAACTACAAGTCGAAGATCTTCAACAAGTTACAAACTATAAGCCGAAGACCTACAACACGCTACAAGCCGAAGGTCTTCAACAAGCTACAAGCTATAAGCCGAAGACTTCAACAAGCTGCTAACCGAAGGCCTTCAACAAGCTACAAGCGAAGACCTTCAGCTTTCTATACTTGAGAACAAGCTGAAAAGCCCTCAAGACAAATCTAGGTTCGAGAACAAGTTGTTTCAACCCTCGATAGGAGAGAGAATCAGAGGATTAAATACTAGAGATTGTACTCACAATTACCTGAAATCAATACAACACAAATTCTTTTACACGTGTCTCATTTCCATTCGTTGGTTGAAATCTCGTGTGAACAGAGAGGAAAGGAATTTTTTGAGTGAGAACGAATTTTACAATCAATTCAATTGATCGATCAAATTACTGCCTTCTTCCAAATGTGAACAAGAAAGCTCAAGAGGGCAACTCCCCACTCCCTATCGATAGGGAGTTGAGTGAGTTGTAGGAACGTGTCAATGTGACACGTTCCCATTATTAAAATGGTAAATAATTAAACATTTTATTTATTAATTAATTAATTAATTCAATAAACATATAAATAATTAAATCTTATTTAATTATATATAAATTAATATTTTAATTAAATCAAATTTAATCAAAATCATATTAAATATCTTATATTTAAATAGATTAAATCATATTTAATCATTTTCCCTCTAACCTATAGTTTTAATGCACATCTTATGTACATTAAATTTTAACCTATAGTTTTCAAATATGAATCTCATTCACATTTAAATTAATATTTGAGCTCATTCAAATATTTAAATTCAGATTCGCCGACTCAATATGCCTACCTTCTTGGGGACAAGAGCGATGTTGGGATTTATGCCATAAACTTGTGTAATTTTGATCAATTAAATAAAGTGTTATTTGTTTTGATAAGATTACAGTCTTTCTTTTATAAATCCAATAAACTAAGCTCCAAGGTTATAACATTTATCTTGAAATCTGTGTAGTGGACACTATTTGGGTTGAGTTCAAGATTATAACCTAAATAGTCTAAGATATAAGAATAAGGTTGGAAACCTCATTCTTGTAACACCATGGATGCGACACACTTTGTAATTAGTACAAATGAGGTAATCCAACTCATTCATGTAGTTGACATGCGAGTGGGGGCATCTGTATGAAGAGTTCATACAAGACTGGATCGCAAATTATTAGTCTAACTAGTATAACTGCAGATTAATGAGGATGAGACTAGTAATTTATAGATGGTCATTAGTGACTCTCGACTGAATCTCGAGCAAGTTAAGAACTCCTGTTTATAGGGTTTGTCCTTAGACTAGTATGGGTGAGAGTGGCACTGTGGCCGACTCAATAAGCCTACCCTTCTCGGGTGACGAGAACCTCGTGAGGTAGTGGGAACATAACTGTGCAAGATGGAATTCACTCATTCCTCACTCGATGAATTAGATAGGTTGTGCCCTCAAGAATCGACTCGTGTCTTGAACAACGAGGCCCCACCCTCTATGAGGGTATGAGTCTAAGATAGGACCTTAGACTTGTTGTTTATTAGACGATCAGTGGTGCTTAAGGAGCAAAGAGGTAATCACAGGGGTAAAATGGTAATTTGACCCAGCTGTGATTACGAACAACCTGTGAAGCGTCGACTCATGGGTAATGATTATATCAGTGGACACAATAATATCTACAGTGAGGAGAGTGCAACTACAAGTTTATAGTGGAGTGACTTGTAGTTAATGAATATTGATTAACTGAATAAAAGAGTTTGATTAGTTAATCTCACATCATTGGAGCTCATGATCTGTAGGTCCATTAGATCCCTTCGTTGGCTCAATATGGTAATATTGAGGGTATAAAGTTAGGAGTGAAATTGAAGTGTTCAATTTCATACATGAGGTGTTATATCTATTATATATGATATAATTGATATAATATATAGTTTTAATGTGAATTAGATTCATATATAAACTATATACTAAAGAGAGAATAAAGGAAGGGTAGGATGGTCATTTCCATCTCATTCCCCTATATATATGGTTGCATGAGATGCAACTAGGGTAAGACATTCTAACTGATTCCTAGCCTTTTGTTGTTGTTGAAAAAGTTCCAAGACAACAAACATCTCTCTCACAAAACACCTCACTATTTCTAAAGGGAACCCACCTTCCTCCTTCACCAAGAGAACAACAGAGAAGATCCGGTGGTAGTGTCGGTGTTCGTACGAGTTCGTGTTGCTGAGAAAGGTTCTTCAAAGGTAAATACTTGCTGTCCATTCTATTTCATGCTTAATCTTGTTATTTGTGTTCTCGAATAAATCGTTGTAACTAAATCAAGAGCGCGTGATTCGCAATCGCTTCCGCTGCGGGGACTTCGATTCCCTTCAATTGGTATCAGAGCCCAATTGCGTTCTTGATTTATGTTCTGGATTTTTCAAGAACAAGATGGGGTTTACTGTTTTTGCATGAGATGTATGAACGGTTTTGCAAAATTAGATGTTTTCAATTTTGGCACTTAGATTTACAATTTCATTGAAATGTTCAATGTAAGGGTCCTGTGTTTTGGGCAAATTTAATTGTAAATCGAGTTTGTAAGTTCGTGTCGATCGAGACAAAGCGGTTGCTGAGAAGATCGGAGCAAAAACGAGCTAAAAACAATGGAGATTGTTGTTTGTCATGCGTGTGCCGCGTAACTTCGCTGTTCATCGGCGTTACTGTAGCGCTGCGCGCTTGCGGGAGAAGGCGCGCGCAGGAGGTAGCATTGCAACGCAGCCTCTAGCGTTGCAACGTTGTCGCGTTGCGCAACGCTCGGCAGAAGATGACGAAAGCATCGTTGCAACGCTGCTATCAGCGTTCCAACGCCAAATACGTTTCACGCGAGGAGCAACGGGCAGAAAACGTTTTTTATTATATATATTAATTACAAAAACGTTTTATATTTAATATATTTAATATATTTATTTTTAATTAATATAATTAGATTATATTAATTAAAATTATTTCAAGGGTGCCAAAAATTGTCTAATTTTTGCTATTTTAATTTTGCAATTGTTATATAATTATTGTCATGCATAGTGTATGCTTGTATTTTAGAAATCCCACCTTAGGTTAAGCATTTTCGTGCATCATTTATAATATAAGGAGTTATATTATATAGTTTGCATGATTAACTAATACAAGGTTGTTATATTAATTTTTGGACAACATGCATTACTTTTCATGAGATGAATTTGCTATGAATGACTTATTATTCATGTGATGAATGATCAAGCACTATAACATAGTATGCATGTCACCTAAGGTTAATTTTTCGTTTTAAAATATTTAGAACTTGGAAATAATAGACCTTAGGTTATCTAGTTCTAATTAGAATTAGGAACCAAGTAATTTTTAAGCTATGATTAAAAGAGGAATTCTGTCTAAGGAAAGTTCTATCTAGGTTGGGGTATTTAAGCTGACAGAAACGGAACACCCCTACCTGGGAACTGAACTGGGAGTGAAATTTAATCAGAGAGTCTTATAAATTACAGTAGCGTCAGCGAGTTTATTAAGGGGTTAATAAACTAGAAATCCTAGGTTTAATATAAGGAGTTATATTAACAAACTTAAGATAAAATCAATATAAGAGTTATATTGATTATCAATGTAAGACTTATGTTAATAGAGTAAGGTAAAACCATTAGTCGGGTTTTAGCCTAAGAAAGATTCCTATAAACTTAAAGTATTCGGTGGGAGGAAAAAGTGTATGAGATACATATTTTTCCGCCTACGCTATCTCCGGGAAGTTCACACCGTGAGACTCATACTTGGCCTCGTGGCGCAAGGTGAATGGAGACGGTACTTATAGTGAGTGGGAGAAGGTTTAGTGAAAACAAAACCTACGGTCTCTTTTGTCGGTTTACACCGTTAGACCACTATGGTCAGCCTGCTAGTTTGACCTAGACCAGACAATCCCTTCGGAGGGCTTGATCATAGGGGATCTAACACAGTAGACACCCGAAAGGGATAAAGATTTCCTTAGACTATTTTCCAATCTAGTCCTCCCTTCGGCGGATTTTAGTCCTCCTGACACGTTCTCAATTAATAATATATAAATTAATTAATTAATTAATTAATTTCATTAAATTAAATCATATTTAATTCAAATATAGTATTAATTTAATGATTAAATCTTATTTAATCATTTACCTTTTATACTATAGTTTAATATACATCTCATGCACATTATGTTTTAACCTATAGTTTTCAAATATGAATCACATTCACATTTAATATTTGAACTCTTTCAAATATTTAATTCTCTCACAAAATTTAATATGAATCATATTCATATTAAATTTATAATATATAGTTCCAAAACCATATATTATATTGTATCAATATACATTAAGTTTATTCCCTAATGAATTTGAACATTTCAAATTCTAATGATCTAAGAACCCTTTACGAGCTAGAAGGTGGACCTAATGGACCTACAGATGAGAAGCTCCAACGATACGAGATTGTTCGGTTAATCTTATTAACCTCCCAATCAACATTCGTTAACTGCGGGAACACTCCACTAAAGTCCCACAGCTGCACTCTTCTCACTGCAAATATATTTCTGTGTCCATGGATATTGACCAATAACAGCAAGTCAATCCTTCACAAATGTTCGTAACGCCAACTAGGTCAAATTACCGTTTTACCCCTGGGTTACATCTTGTGCCTTAAGTACCAATGCTCCTCTAATGAATAATTTGTTTGCGGTCCTACCAACAAACAGAGTCCCTCTCGGGCCAATGAGAGGGTCGGGCCCTTTGTTCAAGTCCAGGAGACACCACTTAAGGGAACATTCCTCTACTTTCCCTAGTAGGCGGGAAGGAGTGAATTCCATCTTGCTAAGTTAAGTTCTCCGCCACTCACTCGGTCTTGTCCCCAAGAAGGTAGGCATATTGAGTCGGGCGAACCGCCACTCACCCATACTAGTCAAAGGACAATCCCTCATGACAGGAGTTCGTAAACACATTCGAGATTGAGATCAAGTTGCCTAGGTCATCCTAGTGAAATAGAAACCTAACTAGTCAACTGAGTTACAGCTAGAGATTACTATTTCGTGGTTCGGTCTTATGTAATCTCATTACAGAGATCCCTTTTATGTACATTACATTCAGTTAGAGATTCATTTAACATCCTTGGATGTTTATTTTATTGGATTTAGGGTTTAAATAAAGGCAAACTCGTAGATAACGAACAATAACACTTTATTGAAATAATAACACTTTATTACAATAATTAGAACACAATTACAAACTACGAGTTTTATGGCACAAATCCCAACATGGAGCTCATCAAGTGTAGGTCCATTAGGTCCCTCGATTGGCTCAATTGGACAAATTGAAGGTTTATAGTTTGGAGTGGATTTAAAGAGTTTAAATTCATTAATTGGGTAGCTAGGTCAATTATATGTGATATAGTTGACATAATATATAGTTTGATGTGAATTAGATTCATAATAAACTATAGAATAGCCTAATTGATTAATTCGTGCTAAAATGGAGAAATTGAATTGAGAGAAATAAAATTGAATGTTATTCAATTAATTATTCCACAATTATGCAAATAGGATTTGTATAATAAGGTATGAGATACCTTACATTATGTGATATGCAAATATGATTTGCATATCATATGGTTGTGGTAAAATGGTGAATTGGTGGAGATTTTAACTCCACCACTCACCATTATAAATAGGTGCTTTGTGAAGCACTTGGTAAGTGAAGAGTTCTCATTTTTGGAATTCTAACAAAAGAGATAGACAAAATTCTCTCTAGCTCTCTCAATTCTCTACACCTTTTCTCCATCTCAAATTCCAAAGGGAGTTCCACAACTCTCCCTCTACCTCCCGAGAACAACGGAGAAGAGCTTTTAGAAGTGTCTTTGTTCGTGAGGTTCGTTAGATCTAGAGAGACCGAGAAGGAACTGCAAGAAGTTGTCTACAAGAGGTTAGTAAAATGTTTACTTTTTGTATTCCTTCTCGAATCAACATTCTTAACTTAGTTTTTATAAGATAAATTCTGTTTTTTAAGAAATTACACACACAGCGAATCAACAACGTTTCACATCTTCCGTTGTGGGAAATCGATTCCCTTCAATTCCTAATGAGTAGGATACCATCCATATACAATATCAGAAATGTGACTATGTTGTTGACGATTTTCTTGTAGACACAAGGCTTGTCAACATTCTGATCAAAGGCATAAGATTTGAGATCAAGTTGCCTAGGTCATCCTAGTGAAATAGAAACCTAATTAGTCAATGGAGTTACAGCTAGTGGTTACTATTTCGTGGTTCGGTCTTATGCAATCTCATCACATAGGATATCCCCACTCACATGTCGTCTACACGAACACGTTGGAGTCACTGTGTTTGTATCATATACAAAGTGGGTCATATCCATAGTATTACCAGGGTAAGGTACCCAAGCCTTATCCCCTTACTATAGACCCATTAGGTTGTATCTCGAACTGAGATCCTTATATGTACACTACATTCAGTTCAAGAGACATATTGCAGCCTTGGATGTTAGTTTATTGGATTTAGAGTTATTAAAAGGACAATATCGTAAATAATGAACAATAACTCTTTATTGATAATAATAACTCTTTATTATATTAATTAGAACATTATTTACAAACTACGAGTTTTAGGGCACAAATCCCAACAGGCTTGATGTGATCGAAGATAGAAATCTTTTGCTCGACTTCTTCTGTATTGTCAGCTTCTTTTGCGTTGATGTAACATGAATTCGCATGTTTTTATTCCTCTTTTTTGTTGTGAAGGAATTCTTTCAAGGTTACCAATTGGCAAGGTTGAGAATGATTTTTTTATTTCTCTTCCTTTCAGACTTAGGTTTCCTTGGATTCTTCTTACCTTGACGTTTGTGTTTGTATTTCCGATTTCTAGATTGAACTAGACACACTCCTTGATTGTGAAATGAACTGGAGTGTGTTTGACTATATGTACTTCTTGTTACTGCAACATGATTTGATTCAACAATTTCATTAAGGTATAACTCAATTTTTCCTTCCTTAGCTAACCTAAGAATTATCTCTTTTAGGATGAACATTTCTGCACCGAGTGTCTGACTACTCAATGATACTTACGATTTTTTTCATCTGTTCCGGGTGCTTACACTCTAGAAGTTTGATCAGACGTGTAGTCACACTACTACAAAATTGGTCTTTATTGACAGCTAAAAACCGTCAACATTCACTTCAATTGACATTTTTTTACCGTCAATGAAGGTGGTGTAAATAAATCTAAGCGTCAACTTTAAGTTGATAGTTGACGGTCGTTAAACGTCAACGATTATGTCTTTATTAACACTTATGTACCGTCAGCATAGGGTATAGTTGATGGTTCTCAATCGTCAATATTTAGGTGAAAGCGTCAACAAAAACCTCTTTATTGATACTTATGTGTCATCAACATAGGGTATAGTTGATGGTTCTTAGCCGTCAATATTTTTAGCCAACCACTTTATTGGCATCTGTGAGCCGTCAACATCATGTATAGTTGTTATTTTTTAACCGTCAACATTTTTAGCCAACTGCCAATTTGACACTTGTTGCCTGTCAATATAAATATATCTTGACGTATTTTAGCTATCATCTATAACTATACTTGACGTTTTGCAATCTTGACTATGACATATATGTTGACAGTTTTGAACCGTCAATTATGTCGATTTTAATGTCGTTTTTTAGCCGTCAACTATAATTATGTATAAAAAATTAAAAAAAAATATTGGGTATTATTCGCCCATCCTCTACCACCTGCATCTGTATAAACAACTCTATCAATTCACATTTTTTTCATTAAGATAGTCATTATCAACATGTAATTCACATAAAACTAGGTAACAATGTAATTGGAGACTCAACGATTGTCAAGCTATATAAGTACAAATTTTATCAAAATAAAACATAATTACAAATGAACTAAAGCAAACATCCATCGACTAACTAATAAGTTAAAATTACATATCGTTCTAAGCAAACTGTTAAAAAACATAACACTAACTCCTAAAAATCACATAAATAAAGTATGATAACAAAGATGATCATTATTTTAACTCAAAAGAACAACCTACGCTATGTCCCAGTGAACTCAAACGATGAAATGTATCTATCAGCAACTTTAGATATTCGATGACAAATCTTAATCTTTTGTAAGTAACACACAACTCAACCTGTTTCAATAGTTCGTTGACTGATTTACTAAGGAATCTACAAAATACTCTTTGAATAATTTATTCAACGACAAACTAAGCTAACCTGGCTAATCTTGATATTGTGGAACTCCATCATCTTTTGAGGTTTGGATCTTTTCTCATCCTGAACGACTAAAATTAATGAAAATAAGGAAGATAAATTACAACAGAACAAAATACAACCACGACATTTTGAGAGAAATTATCCATTCAAACCTTTAGAGGAGATTTTCCAAAGAAGCGTGAATTTAGCCAACAAAGAAAACGACAAAAGAAGGCGACAAAGATAATGGCAACAGAACAAAATACAACCACGACACTTTGAGAGAAATTATCTATTCAAACCTTTAGATGATATTTTCCAAAAAAGTGTGAATTCAGCCAACAAAGAAAACGGCAAAAGAAGGTGACGAAATTCCTGTAGAGATTTAAAGATACGGTGAAAGCGATTAGGCAAAAGAAATATTCAAATTAGGGTATACAAAATTCTTATTCCAATTATTATTGTTTTTTACTTAAAATTTTTTGATCTTGTCGCTGAAATAATATTTTTTCCTAAAACATTTAGCTTAAGGATTTTATTTATTTAAAAAAAAAATTGGTTTTATTTATTTTTAAATAATAATTTTCAAACTTTCGTTTAAGATATAATGACAATATTTTTTTCCTAATATCTTTATTCCAAGGATTTTTTTAATTTTAGAAAATTATAGGTTTTAAGAAATTTTGAATAAAAAATTTCAAATTTTGTTTAAGATATAAATTTTAGAAATAAACTCATCAATTTTTTAAAAAGTAAAATTATTTTATCTTTTTATAAGGTTAGCTTAATTTTTTAGAATGAAACCCTTTTTATCTTTAATTTGTTTTGATATATTTTATCTCTAAACCAACCAAATGATGTTATTTTTCTGTACTTTTTTAAAAAATTTAAATTAACAAAACTGTGTTGTTAATACTTAATTTGTTTTTCAAGTTTCTGGATGCCTTTACTTACTAACTTTGATTGATTTTTAATAAATTAGGTATTTTATTTACTCTATTTTTTAAAAGAATTAAAATCCTGATAACAAGTTTTTTCAAAATTAGAAAATGGTATATGTTAGAATCTATTAGATATGAAATTCAATCTTGATTAAGACAATTACACACTTTTATAATTTTAAATATCAAACTTAATTATGCATTTAAAACTTTTTTTTTTATTTCTCATAACAAATCTATCAAATATAAAATCTAAATAGTATATTGAAGACTTGTATCTGATTGTTAGATAGAGTATAACTCAAAAGGTTTCTAAAAAAAGAGTATAATGGTTGGGGTTCTTGCTCTAATCTCGTGAAGTTTGTAATACAGTTGTTTTAAATGTATAAAAGTTATTGATTTGTCAAAACTTTGGATCTCGCATTTTATAAAACTTAATCCAATAAACTAAGCTTCAGGGTCATATTATTGTACTTGAACGGTGTGTAGTTGACACACGGGCAAGATCACATTTGAGTTGATGACCCAAATGGTCTACAGTATATGGATAGTGTTGGGAACCTCATCCTGGTTACACTGTGGATGCGACACGCTTTGAATTAGATACAAACGAGTTGATCCAGCTCGTTCATGTGATTGACATGCGAGTGGGGGAATCCCGTAAAATGCGATTGTACAAGACCGGACCTGAATCATTAGACCCATCGATGATGTAACACCGCTTGCAGTGGGACTAATGACTTAAATGAGATTACCATTAGTGACTCGACTTTAATCTTGAGCATGTCACGAACTTCTGTCTACAGAGGTTTGTCCTTTGACTAATACGGGTGAGGGTGGTCTAGATACACCCAATATGCCTATCTTCTTGGGGACAGAACCTCGTGGGGACCTGGGAACTGGACTATGCAAGAAGGAATTCACTCGTTCCCGAACTGGAGAATCTAGAGAGGTTGTTCCCTTAAGTACCGTCTCCGGGGCTTGAATAACGGAGGCCCGCCCTCTCACTTGTCCGAGAGGGACATTGTTTATGGTTGGACCATAAAACAAAGTTGTTCATTAGAGGAGTAGTGGGACTTAAGGAACAATAAGTAGACATAGGGGTAAAACGGTAATTTGACCCAGCAGTAGCTACGAACAACCTATGAAGGGACGACTTGCGGATATTGGTTATATCGATGGACACAACTTGTCCTACAGTTGTGGAAGTTCAACTACAGGCTTTAGTGGAGTGTTACCGTAGCTAATGTATAGTGATTAACCGGATCAAAGAGTTTGACTCGTTAATCTTATATCATTGGAGCTCATTAGGTGTAGGTCCATTAAGTCCTTCGGTTGGCTCAATTGGACAAATTGAGCATTTATAGTTTGGAGTGGATTTGAAAAGTTCAAATTCATTAATTGGGTAGCTATGTCAATTATATGTGATATAGTTGACATAATATATAGTTTGATGTGAATTAGATTCATAATAAACTATAGAATAGCCTAATTGATTAATTATTGCTAAATTGGAGAAATTGAATTGAGAGAAATTAAATTGAATGTGATTCAATTAATTATTTCACAATTATGCATGTAGGATTTGTATAATAAGGTATGAGAAACCTTACATTATGTGATATGCAAATATGATTTGCATATCATATGGTTGTGGTAAATTGGTGAATTGGTGGAGATTTTAACTCCACCACTCACCATTATAAATAGGTGCTTTGTGAAGCACTTGGTAAGACAAGAATTCTCATTTTTTGGAATTCCACAAAAAGAGAAAGAAATCTCTCTCTCTAATCTCTTTCAATTCTCCATACTTTTTCTCCATCACAAATTCCAAAAGGAGTTCCACAACTCTCCCTCTACCTTTCGAGAACAATCGAGAAGATCTTTTGGAGGTGTCGTTGTTCGTGAGGATCGTTGGATCGTGAGAGATCGAGAAAGAATTGCTAGAAGTTGTCTACAAGAGGTTAGTAAAACATTTACTTACTATTTTCCTTCTCAAAACAGCATGTTTAATATAGTTTTTATCTGATA
Organism: Trichosanthes cucumerina; assembly: GCA_036507285.1. Classification (NCBI taxonomy): domain Eukaryota; kingdom Viridiplantae; phylum Streptophyta; class Magnoliopsida; order Cucurbitales; family Cucurbitaceae; genus Trichosanthes; species Trichosanthes cucumerina. Next base: position 17,239,314 of record CM071841.1, on the reverse strand, counting down.
AATTCTATTTTTTAAGAAATTACACACACAACGAATCAACGACGTTTCACGACGTCTTCCGTTGCGAGAAATCGATTCCCTTCAATAACTTGACAGTTTTTAACTATCAAGTTTAAATAGTATTAATTGATGCTTAAAATTTGTCAATAAAACTATTTTTATTGACAATTTTTTTCCGTCAATAAAAATATCTTTATTGACAGTTATTAGCTGTCAATAAAAACTATGTAAAAAAGGCGGAGATGCTAAAAAATAGACGAAAAACTTTGCAGATACTGTCAATAAATGTAACAAAGTTGATAATAGACTGTGTCAACATAAATATATATCTTTATTGATTTTTTACAACCGTCAAGATATGTATTTTTAAATTTATAATTTATTTTGAGGTGAAAATGAAATTTTAATTGACGGTTTTCTATTGCAAGCGTCAACTAAATAAAATTGTCACCCGTCAAGAGATGGAGAGAAAAAGTTAGGGCTCTTTTTTATTTTTAATTTCTTTTTTTTCATTTTTAATGAGATCTATTCCACTTATCCTTTCACTCGTTATAGCAAAAAGAGCTTCAAAAAAAAATAAAAACCACAAAGAAATTTTATGATTCTAAATACCCAATTAAACTTCAAAATAGTTAGGTGATTCTAAATTAATTTACTTGGCTCGATCCCTTTTAAACTAAACTTCAAACCATAATTCAAATAAGCCTCATGAACTAGAATTCATCCCAAATAAATTAAGTGGAAATTAAAGTCAAATGTTCCTTGAATTGAACAATTTAATCATGCGTGGAGACATGGGCATTACAGGGTAGACGTTCGATGGTGGAGGCTTGGCGACTATAATTATGAGGGAGAAAGAATCTCAAATGAATATATCTTTTTCTTTTTTAAATAATAAGTCAACAAAATGACGTCGTTCTGCCTAAATTACTTTTCTTAACGAAATAAAGGCTTTATGTTGACGGTCATTGTCGGTGAACAAAGATAATGTATATTAACGGTTCTAGACCGTCAACAAAGGCCTACTTCTGCACGCCAACTAAACAACAAAGAGCTGGTGTGTATTAGCCGTCAACGTATATAAAACATGGAACACACCAAATTTTGATGAGATTTTTCGAATATACTGTCAATAAAGTTATTAATGTTGACGGTTTATAGCGTCAACTTAAATATAGCCCTTTTTTTACGTTTAATAATCGTCAATATATTTATTTCTTAATTAATAATTTTTTTAATGTGAAAATTAACTTTTTATTGACGTTTTTTTGTCTCAAACGTCAATAATTCTATTAGGTCATACGTCAATAAAGACCAAATTTATAGTAGTGTAAGTAGTTGTTTCAACATGTCAAACATGTAAGAATCAAGAAAAGGATAGACTTTGTTTTACCTTTCCTTTAAACTTAAGTGATGTTTTCCATTTTCTTGTCACTCTTCAAATTTATTGTCTTTCGAAGACAACTTGAGGGGGGTTGTATTAACAACCATAGACTCTTCTGAAGTTTCCTCGATGTTGTTTCTCTCTTTTCTTACGTCATGTGCTAAGAGGTCTTTATCTCCTCGACTAGTAATACTCAGCTCCATGTTGTGGGCACGAGTTGCTAGTTCTTCAAATGTGTGAGGCTTTATACCTTGAAGGATGTAAAGAAGTCCCCAGTGCATGCCTTGAATGCACATTTCGACCACAAATTTTTCAGTGACACAATTTTTGCGATCGAGACTTGTGGCTCTCTAATGATTTATGTAGTCGGCAACGGGTTCACCTTTTTGTTGTCTAATGTTAGTGAACTCGAACATGCTGATGATTCGTCTTATGCTGTAGAAGCGGTTGAGAAACTCTTTTTCAAATTGTTCCCAACGATCCACTGACTCAGGTTCCAAATTAGTGTACCAGTAAAAAGCAACCCCTTTTAGTGTTCGAACAAACTGTTTGACTAGTAGATCTCCTAGGGTACCAACATTTTCGCATGTCTCAATGAAATGAGCAACATGTTGTTTAGGGTTGGCTTTTCCATCAAATTAGGAACTTTGGTGGTTGATATCCGATTGGCATTCTTAAATTGTCGATCCTCTAATTGAGCTCGTTATCATGTCTTGGAGTTGTTGGCCAGATAGTTTAGCGATTGAGGTGGATGGTTGTGGTTGATCTTGTCGCACAACATTCTTGGAGGGTTGTGGTTGATCTTCGCACACAACATTCCTTCATTTGTTGTGATCTTTGATAACATGAGTTTGACTTGATTCAGCGACATCGTGATTCTCAATCAGACTTTTAAAGTATGCGATTTGAGAATCTGTTTCTTCAATCGACCTCATCAAGGTGTCGATTTGCTCCTGTATCTTTGTCAATCTCTCTTCCCTAGTGCTTGTTTCAGTCATCATGACAGACACTACGTCAGAATCAAAGTCGAATAAAGGGTTATACTTGACTAGGAACTTGTTGTTTGTTGATGCCCCCAACAGTGTTGTTACTTTATCTTCTTCTAACCTTAGTTCATTAGAGCAACGATGGGTAGCAGAACCCGTGTACAAGTTGCTCATGATAACAGTCATCGAAGAAGTCTTGAATGACATCACTTTACTTATATCTTGAGTTGAGGGAAAGAGATGAGAGGTAGAGATGGTCCTATCGAGCATGCCAATTTGTTCACAAGTGATTTCAGTAATAAAAATAAAAATAAGACACGTGTAAATAAATGTTGTATTTTTATTAATTTGAATGTAGTTGATTACAATCTCTAATTTGATCCTCTGATTCTCTCTCTCTCAAGTGTATTGCATCTGGAGACTTTGCAACTTCTTGAAGGTATTCAGCCTGTAGCTTGTTGAAGGTCTTTGGCTTTTAGCTTGTTTAAGATCTTCAAGTTTTTTGAGGGCTTTGCAGCTTGTTCTCGAGCACAGATTTTATTCGAGGGATTTTCAGCTTGTGTCTCGAATGTGAATTTGTATTTGAGGGATTTGCAGCTTTTTCGAATCTGAAGTTGTCTCGACGGCTTTACAACTTGTTCTCGAGTGTGAAGTTGCAATGAATCTCGAAGAAGTGTTCTTGATCTTCGATGTAACGTTCTTCGTTCAGGAGGTGTTTGATCTCCAGAAGTGCATAGAGTTTTCTAGCCTTTATTATATATTTCTCTCTGGATTTTCTCTCTAAAGTTTCCAACTTTTGACCCCTTTAATGAAGGAGAAACTCTTTATTTATAGAGTCTCTAAGTGGGCTTGGACCTAACTATTGGATTGAGCCTATGACTATCTATAGGTCTGACCCTTTCAGACTGGTCCAATTGACTTGGACCTAGTTCTTTGGGCTAGGATTTTGTTGCATTTGGGTCTCCATTTGGGTTTTGTCAAGAATTGACCCAAATTTCATATAACCCAATTACATCATATGAAATTTACTTAATTTAATGTAGGGATATTGAAAATTTAATTAATCCCTAATTAAATAAATAACTTTGTTATTAATTTTAGGTAATGACATGGCGAGTTCTGATTAACCAAAATTTCTATTCCAATAATAATTTTTAGGGGTCCTTTATTTTTAGAGAATTATCTAGATGTTCGGCATAGGGGTGGATCCACCTTGAAAGCGAATAGGGCACGTGCCACTCTAAAATTGTTGTTTTTTCATATATGTATATATTGGTTCGTTCGAATACTGCAATGTTTCTTTTGTATGAGTGAATTTCTAGTACTACCGTAGTACCATACTCCCTATGTTCACACTATGTTTTAGTACTAATGAACTCCATATACTTTATAATGGACCCCAGATAATTATAGAAGAGAGGTTGACATGCAAGCAATAAATGAAAGTGGTATGGAGAATTTTCCATACTACCTCCTATAAATTTTCCCCCACTATACGTTAATCAAAAGGGGAATGGGTTCTTATATTTGTTTTGATACAGAGTTCGTAACTTGGCTAGTACGTAATGTTGAAAAAATATTGCTACTTTGCTGTGTATAAAACTGAGTAACACTAGCAAATAGATTACAACTTAATTGGTTATAAACAATTACAATGTATTGAATATAATAACTCAAAACTCAAGAACAAAGAATTGTAAATAGTCGAGACACGCTCACTAAGCGTTGTCCTGAAGACAATTATTCGCTCTGCACAGGTTGCAAGCAGACTACAGCGATCGCCTCAGCAGGATACAACGGCTAATTCCGATAGAACAACTACCTCGAACTACTCGGATATGACAGAACTCTTGGACACTTGCTCTCAACTTGACTCAAGATTAAAGAGAATAAAGAAAAGAGAGAATACTCTTCACTTGGAATGAGATACTCCAAAATGGAATGAGATGCTCCAAATGAAGAAACAAGTTGCTATTTATAGGCTAGCAACTTAGTAATTTTCTAAAATCAAACATAAATAACAATTAACTCAATTGTGTAGTTACTTATTGAAATTCAAACAAAACTCACAAACTTAACTTTTTAAGTTAAACTTGTCAACACATTTAGATGTTTCGAACCATTTTGAAACTTTTGAATTTAAAGTTAAATAACATCAACATCAATTGGATTTTGATATTTCAAAACAACACTTTCTTTCATATTTTGTTTCCTATAAAATCCAACAATCCCCCACATGAAAGAAAGCTTGAAAATCAAAACACAATCGTTGAGAGCAAACAAATAAGTTATGCATCAGGATAGGTGTCTTCTGGATTTGAACCTTCCTTTGTGAATATCTATGGAACTTACCGAAGAAATAGTGAGACCAGCTCTGGAACTATCCTTCTCATTGGTAAATTGCGACAACAAACATCACACACAACTCATCTTGTATCTTTGAGTTCTATACGTTTGTGTCCATTTTGGTCCTAGAAAAAATCCCGAATTCATGAGAGTTTTAGAGAACATAAACCATTTTAAAAGTCCTCATAGAAGTGACCCTACTTCTACTCTCACATAGGTGATATTGATTAAGAGTATTCTGTCATTACTACTCTTGTAAACAAGATATCAACACAACCTCAATGGCAACATATCACACACTCTATAATATCATAGAAATGGGAAGAAACCATAAGTTTCTTAGTGTGTCAACTATAAATTATCCAACCAGTTTGCCTATTGAACCTAGATCTTAGGATCTCCAGTCAACTAGGTTAGTTTACCATCAGATATATAATTTATTTCATAGGCTTTAGCCCTATTTCCCTCGATGTATTTGTCACTTTCTCTCTTGACAGTCCTTTCGTTAAAGGATCTGTAATATTCTCTTTTGATTTCACATAATCAATGGAAATAACTTCATTAGAGAGCAATTGTTTTATCGTATTATGTCTACGTCTTCTATGTCGTGACTTTCCATTATAGACATTATTCTTGGCCCTCATAGAGGCCGCCAAACTGTCACAATAAATACATATTGTGTTTACAAGTTTTGGCCATAATGGAATATCTTCAAGAAAGTTTCTAAGCCATTCAACTTCTTCTCCAGCTTTATCAAGAGCTATAAACTCTGATTCCATAGTCGAACGTGCTATACACGTCTGTTTTGAAGATTTCCATGATACAACTGCTCCAACTAAGGTAAATATATACCCACAGGTTGATTTAGTCTTCATGTTATCAGAATTCCAATTAGCATCACTGAATCCTTCTAGTACATGTGGATCCCTCGTATAATGCAATCTATAGTTTAGAGTGTACTTCAAGTACCTTAGAACTCTGACTAAAGCATTCCAATGATCATGCCCAAGATTGTTGGTGTATCTTGCTAACTTTCCTATTGAATAGGCAATATCTGGCCTTTTACAATTCATTATGTACATTAAGCTACCAATAACTCTAGAGTATTCTAGAGAAGACACACCTTCATCTTTGTTCTTCTTTAACTTACAATTTGGATCAAATGGAGTAACAGCTACTTTACTCTCAAATTGATCAAATTTTCTCAACACTTTCTCTATATAGTGAGATTGAAAAAGTACATATCCACTAAAGCTTCTAGTTATATGGATTCCAAGTATAACATCAGCAAGACCAAGGTCTTTCATATAAAAGTTGGATTTTAACATCCTTTTAGTGGAATCAATGACACTTCTATTTGTGCCCATTATCAACATGTCATCTATAAGTAAATAATGGCATAGTCTTGATTTATGGTTTTAATATATAAACTTTTATCACACTCATTTATCTTGAATCCATTCGATAACATAGTGTGATCAAACTTTTCATGCCATTGTTTGGGTGCTTGTTTCAACCCATAAAGAGACTTAACTATTTTACAAACTTTATCTTCAAGTCCTTTTCCAACAAACCCTCAGGTTGTTCCATATATATTTTTTCATCTAAATCTCCATTTAAAAATGTAGTGTTTACATCCATTTGATGTATTTACAAATTTTGAAAAGTTGCTATTGCGATTAACATCCTTATAGATGTAATCCTCGTCACTGGAGAATAGGTATCAAGGAAATCTAACCCTTCTTTTTGACGAAAGCGTTTAGCTACTAAACGAGCTTTATATTTTTGAATAGTGCCATCAACCTTTAGCTTTCTTTTAAAGATCCATTTACTACCAATTGGTTTACTTCCAGAAGGTAAATCAACCAATACCCAAATAAGGTGCATTTGGAGATGACACAGCTTCTTGAAAAGTTTGAGGCTCACCTTCAATCATAAAGTTATGAAATCAGGTCCAAAAGAATTAGCTTTCTTAGCTCTTTTGCTTGTTCTAGGTTCAGACTCAGTTTTCTGATCGGCTTTACCTTTCGAGGAGCAAGCCTCATAATTCCTTTTGAAACTACTACTTGTGTATTTTTCCTCTTTCAAAGGAAATATATCCTCGAAGAATTCAGTTTCAATAGATTCAATGATAGTATTATTGTTAATATCTGGTATTTCTGATTTAACTACTAGGAATCTATAAGAAGCACTATGCATTGCATAGCCTATAAATATATAATCAATTGTCTTAGGTCCCAGTTTGGTCCTTTTTGGTAAAGGAACTTGTACCTTTGCCAAACACCCACAAACTTTCAACATTTTATATGAGGGTAATTTCCTATTCCACACTTCATAAGGTGACTTATCAGTCTTCTTATATGGAATTCTATTTAGGATAAAATTTGTTGTAAGCAAAGCCTCCCCCCACAAATTATGGGGTAAACCTAAACTTTTTAACATGCAATTAACCATGTCCTTTAAAGTTCGGTTCTTTCTTTCAGTTACACCATTTTGTTGTGGTGTATAAGGTGTTTTAGTTTGATGGATTATACCATTAACTTCACAGAATTCATAAAGTGATGATGATTCATATTCACCACCTCTATCTGATCTAAGCACCTTTACTTTCTTCTCAAGTTGATTTTCAACTTCTGCCTTATATGCTTTAAAAATATCTAAGGTTTCATCTTTACTATGTAATAAATATACATAGCAATATTTGCTACAATCATCAATGAATGTGACAAAATACTTCTTACCGCCTCTTGTAGGGGGTACTTTTCATGTCACATACATCACTGTGGATTAAATCAAGAACCCCATTACTTCTTTCTACAGAAGAAAATGATTTTCTAGAAAACTTTGAGTCAACACAAATTTCGCATTTATGTCCATTATCAATGTTAAAACTAGGCAATAACCCAAAATTTATCATTCTCCTTAAAGAATGATAATTGACATGCCCCAGCCTAGAATGTCATACATCACACAACTCAACGATATAAGGAGAAGAGTTTCTATTATTATTATTCTTGAGCATTTGTGCCAATACATTTAGTTTGAACATGCCATCATTCAGATAGCCTTTTCCCACATACATACCCCCCTTTGTTAGAATAAATTTATCTGACTCAAATACAAACTTGAACTTATTCTTATTAAGTAGAGTTCCTGACACTAGATTCTTTTGAATCTCTGGCACATGTTGTTGGGATGTATGTCCTAATCTCGTTTTGTTTGTAATATTACCATTTGAAATTAATCAGAGTTATTTCTTTCATTGCTTTGTGTCTCGCATTTTTACAAACTTTGTCCAATAAACTAAGCTCCAGGGTCATTGAATATATGAGAGAACTAGAACTTGAACGGTGTGTAATGGACACACAGGGAGGATCACGTTCGAGTTAATGACCCGAACGGTCTACAGTATATGGATAGGGTTGGGACCTAATCTTAGATACGCTGTGGATGTGGCCCGCTTTATATTAGATACAAACGAGGTGATCTGACTCGTGGATGTGGTTGACATGTGAGTGGGGGCTTCCTGTGCAATGAGATTGTACAAGACTGCGCCGTGAATTATTAGACCCTCGATGTATGTAACAGATTAATGATGTATGAGACTAATAACTTCGTAGATGGCCATTAGTGACTCGACCTGAATCCTAAGCGTGTTACGGACTTCGATCTGCGGGGGTCTGCCCTTTGACTAGTACGGGTGAGGGTGGTCACAGTTACACGCCCAATATGCCCATCTTCTCAGGGATAGAACCACGTGGGGAGCTGGGAACTTAACTACGTGAGATGAAATTCACTTGTTCCCGCCATTAGGGAAACTAGAGGGTTGTTCTTTTAAGTGCTGTCTCCAGGGCTTGGACAACGAGCGCCCACCCTCTCACTGGCCCGAGAGGGGTGTTGTGTATGGTTGGACCATTACAACGTTGTTATTCATTAGAGGAGTAGTGGGGACTTAAGGAGCAAGAAGTAGACACAGGGGTAAAAGGATAATTTGACCCAGCAGTGTCTACGAACAACTTGTGAAGGGTCGACTCATGGGCATTGGTTATATCAGTGGACACAACTTGTCTTACACTGACGGGAGTGCAACAATGGGCTATAGTGGAGTGTTACCGTAGCTAATGAATGTTGATTAACCGGGTCAAAGAGTTTGACAGGTTAATATCAGATCATTAGAGCTCGTCACTGTAGGTCCATTAGGTCCCTCGGTTGGCTCAAACTGGATTAATACAGGGTTTACAGTTTTGGTGTGAATTTGGAGTGTTCAAGTTCATTAAGGGTAATTATGTCATTTACATGAGATATGATTGACATATTATATAGTTTAATGTGAATGAGATTCATAATAAACTATACGTTAGCCTAATTGTCTAATTAGGCCTAATTTGGAGAAATTGGATTGAGAGTAATTAAATTGAATGTGATTCAATTTAAAAATCCACAATTATACAAATGTGATTTGTATAATGAGATATGAGATATCTTATTATATTTGGTTATGCAAATATAATTTGCATAACCTATGGTTGTGGTAAAATGGTAAATAGGTGGAGATTTCAACTCCACCTATCACCATTATATAAACCCTTTGCAAGAAGGGTTTGATATGTTTTTGTTTCATTTTTTGGATTTCACACCAATGAAACTAGCATTCTCTCTCAAATCTCTTCTCTCAATCTCTCCTTTCCTTACTAAAAGGAAGAGTCCCACAACTCTCCTTCTACCAAAAGTAGAACAACCGAGAAACTGTGTGGAGGTGTCCGGGTTACTCACTGCAAGAGGAGATCTAGGACGTTGAGATCGTGATCACGAAGGGTTCTTGAACGGAGAAGGAAAACTTGAAGACGTTCTTCAACAAGTAAGTACGCTTACTTTTTTCTTCTTATTTTTATGTTTAGCCTAGTTTTTATATGATAGAAATGGTTTTAAGAAAACAAATTTCGCAGCGATACCACGGTGATTCAATCACCCTTCCGCTGTGCGGAATTTCATTCCCTACACATACCACACATCATTGAGGGTAAGTATCTTTCCAGAAGTCCATTTTAGCAGGATCTTCCCTTTGCATTCCAAAGAGGCAGTCGAAGAATTTCTCATGTATAGCTTATCGCTACCATCTAGCTTCTCATACGTAGTGAACAAATGACTTGTCCTTACAAATGTGCCTACTAGCACCAGTATCAATCAACCAACCTTTGGTGTCAGAAGCCATATTTACCTCAGAAATGATAGCAACTAGATCGTCATTTTCTGCAACATTGGCCTGATGATTGGAGCTTTGTCCCTTCTTGTATCGATAAGTTGCAACTGTCTGGCCAGACTTACCACAAACCCAACAATTTCCACGAATGCGTTTGTTGACGTCATTCCTCGGTCCAACATTTACATTTTTCTTCTTGGATTGTTTTTCTTGGGTTCGCGGCTTGAAGTCTCAACAACATGAGCTCTGGCTTCAACTTCTAGCAAAGCTTTATCTCCTTTTCTATTATCCTCTTTTATTCGGAGTTTAACAATAAGATTCTCCATGGATAATTCTTTTCGCTTGTGTTTTTTATAACAGTTGAAGTCCTTCTAGGAAATAAGCAACTTCTCAATCACAACAACAAGTTGGAATGGTTCACTGATGTCCAATCTTTCACTTCGCAAATCACTAATGATAATTTGCAGTTCTTCCATCTGATTGACTACCAATTTGATCAACCATTTTATAATCTAAGAATTTTCCTACAAGGAATTTCTTAGTACCAACATCTTCCAGCTTATACTTCTTGTCTAATGTCTCCCGCAATGGCCTCGATGTATTATAGGCATTGCAGTAGACATTATACAAGGTGTCTTCAAGACCGCTTAGTATATAATTGCAACATAAAAAGTCTGAATGCATCCATGCTTGTTTGGCAGCTTCAGTTTCAGGAGTGACAGCATCTGGTGGGGTAATTGGGCATTCTTCATTCAAGATGTGAGCAAGGTTCAATGTTGTGAGGTAGAAGATCATCTTCTGTTGCCATCTCTTGAAGTTTTCTCCCCTTAATTTCTCTTGTTTTTCAGCTTGAGTTTTAAAGATGGTCGATCCCATCATTGTAGGAGCAACACAATTAGTGGAGGAGCTTGCAACCATTTTGTTAATTGTCTTTAGATTGTTGGAAAAATATTGCTACTTTGTTGTGTATAAAACTGAGTAACACTAGCAAATACTACAACTTAACTCGCTACAAACAATTACAATGTATTGTATATAACAACTCAAAACTAAAGAACAAAGAATTGTAAATAGTCGAGGCACGCTTACTAAGCGTTGTCCTGAAGACAATTATTCTCTATGCACAGGTTGCAAGTAGACTACAACGATCGCCTCAGTAGGATACAACGACTAACTCCGATAGAACAACAACCTCGAACTACTCGGATCTGACAGAACTTTTGGACACTTGCTCTCAACTTGACTCATGATTAAAGAGAAGAAAGAAAAGAGAGAATACTCTTCACTTGGAATGAGATACTCCAAAATAGAATGGGATGCTCCAAATGAAGAAACATGTTGCTATTTATAGGCTAGCAGCTTAGTAACTTTCTAAAATCAAATTCATAAGAATAAAATGAAACATAAATCAAAAGTAACTTAATTGTGTAGTTACTTGTTGAAATTCAAACAAAACTCACAAACATAACTTTTTAAGTTAAATTTGTATAAGATACATCAACACATTTAGATGTTTCAAACCATTTTAAAACTTTTGAATTTAAAGTTAAATAACATCATCAATTGGATTATGGTGTTTCAAAACAACACTTTCTTTCATATTTTGTTTTCTATAAAATCCAACAGATAGTGTAAAATTTTTCGTTTTCTATATATCATTTTTATTTTCGGCTTTTAGTTTTGCAAATTTGCAATACATATATTTATTATTTATTTTAATTTTAAGTGCCAACAGGACCGAATTTAAATCAATTTTAAAATTTCCATACACACATATTTGTATAGTGTAATACCCGCCATATTCAAGTATTATTAAATTCAAGTTGATGTTTATTTTTTTGAAGGAAAGAAAAACATAGTGATTTAAATTAAGTGGGAATTTTCGATATCATATTGTTGGGATGTTTAATGTTTAGAAATTTAAGTTGTAGCACTATGGTGGTTTTATTTAAAGTGAAGGACAAATTGGTAAAAGGCATTGGATTAGGGTTGATAGACACTTTCTCTTTTAGTGTGCACGCAAACCAAGGACTACTATTCATCATCTTCCTTCTTTCTCCATTCACGAGACACTTCCTCCTTCTTTGCTTTTTTTTTTCTTCTTTCGTCCAGCCACCAAGCCACAAAATGCGAGCAGATCGCCACCTCTTTCTACACGACCGCCGTCTACCAGCTTGAGTCGCCCACTCCGATCGAGTAGTCGTCCTTTGCCCGTCGTCCTCCGCTTCAGGCACGCCGAAAGCACACACACCGCGAATCACAAAGTCGAAACCCAGTCGCTCCGCCATTGCCTTCGATCTTCTGGTCGAGTCGCGTTGCCTCAAATCTGGGAACGAGTCTACTACACGTTGTTACACGAACCGAACCACCGATCTGGATGTTTGGTTCGTGATTTTTGAAGCCTTAGCGAGTGGCTTTAGTCAGGTTCGGGTCGGTTTTTAGTAGATCGATAATCGAGCGGCGTTGATTCGCACGCACACGCACGCCGCACCTCGCCCACACGTGCCACACGCACGCACCGCCGTCATTTGGTCACTACCGTCGTTCACCGGTGTTAGCCAATCCGACTACTTTCATCTTCTAAGCTCGCTTTGGGTCTCTGTTGTGGTATTTGTTTTGCTCGACTCACGGTAATTACTTGAATTTTTAGAAGGTGAGACCATTTCGTGATAATTAGTTTCGTTGATTGGAATCAGGTAGGCTGAGAACGTGGTGATCATGAGTTAGAGAAATTCTCGATCCTGTTTCATTTAAGGACCTTCTCAAGGTAATTGATTAGAAAATATTGAAAGACTTGAAGTTGTTAATTCATTGAGTAAATAACTTCAAAGTTAATTAATTAGTCTTTGAACAAAGTTTGGGAAAGTATTGTGCTTTAGAGGTTGAATTTGGAGATTTTGGAGCAAAGCTAAGGGTAAGGAACCCACATGGACTTGTTAAAAATGCCATGATCGAGTTGAAAAGTCTCTTTTAAATTCCATGATATGTTTGAAAAGCCTCTTTTAAATGTCATGATATGTGTGAAAAGTCCTGTATAAATGCCATGATCTGTTTGAGAGGTTTGTTTCCGATGCCATGATCTGGTTGATTTGATATTTATCTCAGAGGCCATGAATGTCATGTTGGTTTATAATTGAGCATTTTGATTTTTGTTATATATTTATGCCATGCACAAATGCTGTTACTGTTTCATTTGGGACCCTAAACATGTATTTCTTGAAAATGTTTGCGAAGGTTGTGGTGAAATCTTCCTGATAATATTTATTATATAAGTTATGAATGATTTAGAGTCGACTCGAACTAGAGGCCATGATCCGGGAGAATTTAATTATCCACTAAAGGCCGAAGAGAAATTTTATAAAAATGAAAATGCTTGCGAAGGCCGTGGCGATTAAGCTTCCGATATATATATGTATACATATTTGATGCTATGTAAGTCATGAAAGACTTAGAGTCGACCTGAACTAAGAGGCCATGGTTCAGGAAGTCTTAATTTTCCCACTGATAGCCGAAGAGAAAAGCCAAGAAATATGTTTTATTATGTGTGGGTCTCACTTAAAGCCATGATTTATTTGACAGCTTGTTATCCAACCCCGACAGAGTGGACACTTACTGAGTATTATTTCATAATACTCACCCTTTCTTTTAAAAAAAAATGTTTTCAGGTAAAGCAAGAACTTACAGGGCGAATCACGGGAATGCGTTGCGAAGGCCATGGGACTAAAAGTCATGTCTTCCGCATATTTTTAAACTTTGTTTCATGTTTAAAATTTGTTCTTATTTAAAATTCTTTTGTCAAGTGTGAACTTTATTTGAACAGAGGCCAGAATTTGAGTTTTCTTTATTTTAGTTTCGAGTGAACCTTGTTTTATATGATCGTCTTTTTGGGATCCCAATAAAGAAAGTATTTCGTTCTCTGTTTTACTTCTTGACTTTTTGTTTTTGGCCTCAAATGTGAATGCATGGTTAGTAACAACTCTAGAAAAAAAAAGAGTCTTGAAAAGTAGGGTCGTTACAGTTGGTATCAGAGCCCAAGTTTATTGGTTCTGTAGACTTGCTTACATCGTAAGCGTTAGGAATCCCATGGCTAAGCATCGATTCCCAGTCATCGCCAGGTATGCCTTTCAAATAAGGTTTCATTTTATTCATGAAAAGAAAAGTGTGTACATTTATATGTAAAGCCATATGTATATGAGATACGAGCTTAATGTACTTCTGAGCTAAGAAAGAATGTGAATGCATGAGTTGTACTCTTGTTTATAGAAAGATAATGCTTATATGTGAAACTATATCTATATGAATGACCATTTACCATGATGTGTTTCTAAGTTGAGGAAAAATGAATGTGTGATCCCTATTATTGGTGATAGAAAAGAAAATGTAAGAGTTAAGAATGTCCATGCTTAAAAGGGGGTTATTGACATAAAGCACATGTTGTGCATTATTGAAAAGATTCAGTTTAGAGTAAGGAAGGAAGAGTAAGTCTTAAGGGACTGAAGTCGTTTAAAAGGTTACTAAGCAACTAAGTTCCTTAAGTACAACTCTGAAAGATAAATGTTATGATTACTCTCAAAGAGTTCAAGGTTTGAATATGTTCGGTAAAATGTTTTGATCTTATTTTTTGTGTCAGGCCAAATGGTTGGAAAGGTCATGGGGTGTAGTATACATGCCACTTTGGGGTGCCCGACTTTGTTAGTCTTAAGGAAAGTTTCTTCACCATCAGTCGAGTGCTTAAACATGAGATCTAAAGAGTTGAAAGGGTGAAGAGAGAATGAGCTTTGAAGGGCTATGGTTTGTTTTCAAAAAGAGTCACGAAATATTAAAGCTCATGTTTTTTTTTTTATGACACTTTTAAGAGAGAAGATGTGCATGATCACTATGTCATGCCAAAGGAATATGAAAACTTAAAGATAAACTATAGGACGTGTTATGAGGAACTCTCCTTAAAAGATCCATCCTAGTTGATGCAAAACACAGAAGGTCGTAGTAGTTTGAAAACGGTCTTGAATGTAAATGGAGGATGGGTTGCTAGTTATGAAGTGAAAGTTAATTTCTCAAGGTGCTTCGAAATACTTGGATCTTGTTCATCCCAAGTATTATAAGTGGAGACAACTAGAATTTGACTAAGGATAGGTGTGCTATGAAACTTTAGAAGTAGCACCATAGGCTTAATGGCCTTAACAAATTAGGCATGGTGTGGAATCTCAAGGATGATACCATAAGCTTAATGATCTTAATAAAGACAATTATGAAGGGGAAAAGTCAAGAGTTAGATTTCTAACTTGAGAAAATAAGAAAGTTGATTGTTTGGACGTCGGCTACTTGTGCACAATTTGACATTCGCATGGTCATTTGTGTGTTTAAGCTTTTGCAATTTGTATAAGGAACTTCACTACTAATTCAAACTTTATGTTTGTTATATACGTTGGGAGAAATTGCGTAAGACTTCAGCTTTGAAATTCCTTTCTGGCTTAAGTTTTCTTTTCCTCGAGCAGAGGGTTAAACAGGGATGATTTGATTATTAGAAGAAAGTTTTGGTAAGTTTCGTCCTTATCATGTAGGAGTCCAACTGAGGAACCATTTAATTTTGAAATTCATACTTTTATAGTGGTCAAAGACCATTGGAATGAAATTGGAAGATTTACTTAACAAAGGATAGGTTGTTGGTCTCTTAAGCGAAGTTTTAGAAGCTTTGGTTGTAGAACCAAATTAGTACAAGAAACTGAAAAGGTTCTCAATTCGACTGAAAGAGAAAAGATCAAGTACGGGAAAAGTAAGCTTGATCTTTCGAGACTACCATTAGCACACAAAAAAAAAAGAAAAAGAAAAAGGGTAAACTTGAACATGAAGTTAAGGTAGAAAGCATCAGTTGTTTCTAAACCCCTTTACAGGATGATTCAACAGAGTTAAAAGAACTCAGGGTGTAAGTACAGGGTCTTGAGAGAAAGAGTTCATTTTAGCTTATCGCCCTAAAGAGTACTAATATTGACCGTAAAGGAGAATGATGTGTCTACGTGTTTGTGCATAGATTACAGAGAACTGAAGAAAGTCGCTGCTAAGAATAAATCTCTTCTTCCTCGTTTGGGCGATCTTTTCAACCAACGAAACGAAGTGACATTGTACTTTAAAAAGAATTTGAGGTCAGGCTATTGCCAGTCAGGAATCAGAAATCGTTACATCCCAAAACAACTTCCAGTTTGCGTTATGGACATTACGAGTATACAGTGATGTTGTTTGGGTTTGCTAATGAGCCCACAGTGTTAATGGGACTAAGGGTTTGAGTACTCAAGGGAAATCTTGGATACTTTGGTAGTTGTGTTGTTTGACGATAGCTTGGCGTATTCTAAGTTTGATGAGGAGCATGAAGAACAACTTAGAGGGTTTGTAAATTGTTGAGGATAAATGAGTTGTGTATAGGTTCTTTAAAAATGAATCTTGACATAGACAAGTGTCCTTCCTAGGATGCGTAATGTCAAGGGC
Source organism: Trichosanthes cucumerina (assembly GCA_036507285.1). Classification (NCBI taxonomy): domain Eukaryota; kingdom Viridiplantae; phylum Streptophyta; class Magnoliopsida; order Cucurbitales; family Cucurbitaceae; genus Trichosanthes; species Trichosanthes cucumerina. The sequence continues at coordinate 17,222,918 of CM071841.1, read as the reverse complement.
AGGAGTCGTTGTGAGCCCTGCGAAGGTGAAAGTAGAAACACGGTGACTTCGTCCAACCACTGTCACTAAAATAAGAAGCTTTCTGGGTATGGTAGGTCACTTTGGGTAATTGTTCAGAAAGGTTGGAAATTGAACTTACCCAAGGTTAATAAAAGTAAGAAGAGTAATTAGCGTGGTGTTTCATAATTGGTTAAGCACCCGAGCAAAGTAAATCAAGAAGGTCTTATCACACTCTTTATGTTTTCTTTTTGGAGTTGAGATCGTAACATAATTGCTAGACTATCTTGTCCCTTAAGCTTTATTGTTTGAATTTGCTAAGGAAGCTTAGCTTTGCTTTTGTTTTGGTTTGCTTAACATTTCTGCATATTGTGAATTTCTGAATCCTGGGTAGTCTTGAGCTGAAATTTGGAGGCATGATTATTTGGTTATCTGACTTTAGAAGTGCAACCTTACGTAAACAGGTACCTTAGAAATTTTGGCATCGTTGTGGTTATGCCGTTATGCTACCGAAATTTTCAGAGCATTTGGGTAGTAAGATTGGTAAACTTTTTATAGAACGGTTTATGCATCACATCAATCAAAAGAGGCTTAAGTTTGAGTTACTCCTATCATGACTTTAAGCTTGCAGCGAGTTATTGATAATCAATAGAAAGGCCCTAAATTAGCTAAATACATTATTGCAGTCCATTAGAAAAGATACCTTCCCTGTCAGTGGCTAACTAGGCATTGCACCAAGTGAAAGTTATGAGACAAAGGACTTTTGTTTTATTACAACCTTAAGTGTTTTCGTTTGAGAGCGAGGCTGTCACTACAACGTTCGTAATAAGGTTACCAAAGACCATGAAAGATTGCTCGAAAATTTAGAGAATTCTGAACCACCAAAAGAGGTTGCTAAAGCTCTACTCTTAATCAATCACATATCTAGAAAAGTGAGAAGGCGATTGTAAGGCGTAACGATTGAGTCATGCCTTGAAAGAAATGTTAGGAGCTTGTACAATGGACCTTGAAAGGAGTTTTGAGGATCGACCTGTGAAAATTCTTGCGGGAAACCAAATCAGTTAAAGTATCGTGGCAAAGCCTGCAGACAGAGGACGCTACTTGCGCATGAGGCGATGAAATGCGTGCAAAATATCCTGAACCATTTCAACTTTAGGAACTTTCAGAAACTTTCAGGGACAAAAGTTTTTAAGGAGGGAAGATTGTAATACCCGCCATATTCAAGTATTATTAAATTCAAGTTGATGTTTATTTTTTTGAAGGAAAGAAAAACATAGTGATTTAAATTAAGTGGGAATTTTTGATATCATATTGTTGGGATGTTTAATGTTTAGAAATTTAAGTTGTGGCACTATGGTGGTTTTATTTAAAGTGAAGGACAAATTGGTAAAAGGCATTGGATTAGGGTTGATAGACACTTTCTCTTTTAGTGTGCACGCAAACCAAGGACTACTATTCATCATCTTCCTTCTTTCTCCATTCACGAGCAACTTCCTCCTTCTTTGCTTTTTTTTTTCTTCTTCCGTCCAGCCACCAAGCCACAAAACGCGAGCAGATCGCCACCTCTTTCTACACAACCGCCGTCTACCAGCTTGAGTCGCCCACTCCGATCGAGTAGTCGTCCTTTTCCTGTCGTCCTCCGCTTCAGGCACTCCGAAAGCACACACACCACGAATCACAAAGTCGAAACCCAGTCACTCCGCCATTGCCTTCGATCTTTCGGTCGAGTCGCGTTGCCTCAAATCTGGGAACGAGTCTGCTACACGTTGTTACACGAACCGAACCGCCGATCTGGATGTTTGGTTCGTGATTTTTGAAGCCTTAGTAACTGGTTTTAGTCAGGTTCGGGTTGGTTTTTAGTAGATCGGTAACTGAGCGTTCAGATTCAAGTCGCACGCACCGCTGCACCTCGCCCACACGTCGCCACACGCACCGTCGTCGCTGGTCATGCGCTGTCGTTCACCGGTGTTAGCCAATCCGACTACTTTCATCTTCTAAGCTCGCTTTGGGTCTCTGTTGTGGTATTTGTTTTGCTCGACTCACGGTAATTACTTGAATTTTTAGTAGGTGAGACCATTTCGTGATAATTAGTTTCGTTGATTGGAATCAGGTAGCCTGAGAACGTGGTGATCATGAGTTAGAGAAATTCTCGATCCTGTTTCATTTAAGGATTTTCTCAAGGTAATTGATTCGAAAATATTGAAAGACTTGAAGTTGTTAATTCATTGAGTAAATAACTTCAAAGTTAATTAATTAGTCTTTGAACAGGTTTGGGAAAGTATTGTGCTTTAGAGGTTGAATTTGGAGATTTTGGAGCAAAGCTAAGGTAAGGGAACCCACGCCAGACTTGTTAAAAAATGCCATGATCGAGTTGAAAAGTCTCTTTTAAATTCCATGATATGTTTGAAAAGCCTCTTTTAAATGTCATGATATGTGTGAAAAGTCCTGTATAAATGCCATGATCTGTTTGAGAGGTTTGTTTCCAATGCCATGATCTGGTTGATTTGATATTTATCTCAGAGGCCATGAATGTCATGTTGGTTTATAATTGAGCATTTTGATTTTTGTTATATATTTATGCCATGCACGAATGCTGTTACTGTTTCATTTGGGACCCTAAACATGTATTTCTTGAAAATGTTTGTGAAGGCTGTGGTGAAATCTTCCTGATAATATTTATTATATAAGTTATGAATGAGTTAGAGTCGACTCGAACTAGAGGCCATGATCCGGGAGAATTTAATTATCCACTAAAGGCCGAAGAGAAATTTTATAAAAATAAAAATGCTTACGAAGGCCATGGCGATTAAGCTTCCGATATATATATGTATACGTATTTGATGTTATGTAAGTCATGAAAGACTTAGAGTCGACCTAAACTAAGAGGCCATGGTTCAGGAAATCTTAATTTTCCCACTGATAGCCGAAGAGAAAAGCCAAGAAATATGTTTTATCATGTGTGGGTCTCACTTAAAGCCATGATTTATTTGACAGCTTGTTTTCCAACCCCGACAGAGTGGACACTTACTGAGTATTATTTCATAATACTCACCCTTTCTTTAAAAAAAAAAATGTTTTCAGGTAAAACAAGAACTTACAGGGCGAATGACGGGAATGCGTTGCGAAGGCCATGGGACTAAAAGTCATTTCTTCCGCATATTTTTAAACTTTGTTTCATGTTTAAAGTTTGTTCTCATTTAAAATTCTTTTGTCAAGTGTTGAACTTCATTTGAACAGAGGCCAGAATTTGAGTTTTCTTTATTTTAGTTTCGAGTGAACCTTGTTTTATATGATCGTCTTTTTGGGATCCCAATAAAGAAAGTATTTCGTTCTCTGTTTTACTTCTTGACTTTTTATTTTTGGCCTCAAATGTGAATGCATGGTTAGTAACGACTCTAGAAAAAAAAGAGTCTTGAAAAGTAGGGTCGTTACATATAGTGTTTTTTAAGCTTCAATTCGTTCTTTTAGAAAAATTAATTGTATAAAAAGTTACTTAATTCTATCTTTTATAAAATCTTTGATAAATATTTCAAATTTAAATCTATGTTTGTATATATATATATATAGGTGGAAACTTTACAATGAATTTTTATATCTTTGTAATTAATATTATTTAGTCTGAATAATTTATATCAATGTATTTAAAATTTTATGTATAATAGAACATTTGATTTTTTAAAATTTTAAATAAATCAGAAACCTTTAAGGACTTATTCTATACAAAATTGAAAATTCAGAGACTTGTTAGATAATTTTTAAAAATTCAGAAATAATATAGATACAGATCAAATAATTTAGAGACCAAACTTGTAATATAACCTCATATGCATTTGTGCCCCTCTAACCTAAGATCATGGATCCCCAACTGTTCAGCATCTTCAAATGTCCTAAAATTTTAGGATACCCGACATCTTTAGATTATCATGTTTGTTTTGCAAAAAAACATTATAATAGTGTTTGAGAATATTTAAATAGTTTTGTTGCATGATTATCATGTTTTTAAATGATGTATTGTTCCAAAAATACCCATATCTATTTTTATATAATTTATATATTAATTTAATATAATTTGAGTATATATAACATTTTATATGTAGCTTTGTAAAACAAGTTCATTTATATTGATTTAAAACTGTTCTAAAAAAATTTAGAATGTAATATTAATCTTGATTTTAACTTGAATTACTTGAACTTATTTTGAGAAGATCATTATATAGTTAATAGTATTTTTTTTAGTGAATTATATTATACATTATTAAAATAGAGAAAATTTTGAGAGAAATAATATTAATTTATGATTTTTCTAAAAAAATATTTGATGATCTCATTGGAAAAAGTAAAATTAAAAAAAAAAGTTCTAATTTCAATTTAAAACAAATTGAGTTATATATTATACAATTTAAATAGAGTTTTTTTATATGTAAATGAAACCTATCAATACAGTTAATTTCATAACTTTTTTTTAAGTACATCAACTATTGGGCATAAAGTTATTTATTAGTGAATGAATTTACAAATTTATTTTTATTATAAAATTTAAAAATTGATAAATAAAGAAAATTGATAAAAGAAATATACGTAAAAGAAAAATGTAAAGCAAAAATGTCAATAGATGATTGTTTCAACATGGAAAATTCTTAGAAACTCAATATCAAAAGACAATCTTCTCGAATGCCTCTCATATGGGCATCCTAAGATGCCCGAACATTCCAAGAGGCCTGACCATTTTACATTACTGCATATAAATAGGGTAATTTATATATTCATCCTATGAAAATCTTGAATCACTACAAAACAAATGACACCTAATAAATGTGGTTGCACCCTAAACTCCTAAGACAGACCTATCTTAACTTAATATTAAATTATGTTGATGTTGACCTAATGAAATTATAAGAGCATCAAATTTAATTGCAACAATTATTTCATTAGTTTTAGAGGGGTAGGAACACAAATTAAAAATTCAAGAAATTCAATTGTAAAAAATTTTATGATCAACCAAATTTCAAAAAGTATATATATTTGAAACCAAGATTTTGGCGAATAACTTTTTTCAGTTTCTAAAAGCTTACTACGATCTTTGAAAGGTAGGTAGAAAAAATAGTAAAAAAGTATCTTAATTTTTCAAAGTAAAATTATTATAGAATAAACCTTAAATCTTTTTGTTCCAAAAATATATGCTTAATTTTGGACCACGTTTTAAAAATGAAAAATAAGAAGCATGAGTCCCCGTTTGAAAACCATTTAATTTTTTGGTTTTTTGTTTTTGAAAATTAAGCTTATAAATATTGCTTCTATTTAAGGATTTGGAATTTGGCTAAAAATCCAAATACTTTCTTAAGAGACATGAGAGAAGTTAATAGAAAACCAGCTTAATTTTCAAAAATTAAAAATCAAATAGTTATGAAACTTAGCCTAAAATTTTAATAAACTTATTTCTCAGAACTCAAACGAAAAACAGAAGAATAGAATCCAGAAGATGCACCTTTAACTAGATAAGAATCTATTCCCTACCTTTTTTTTCATATATATATATTTTTTGAATCTATACCCTACCTATAAAGCTATTAAGTGTATATATATATTGTTAAATTAAATTGTATTTCTAATTCTTATATTTTTTAATTTAGGTTTTATGATCTAAATTTTATTTTATTATTGACTCAATGCTCTGATTAAATTAATTAGTTTATCAAAGCTTTTAGGATCATCGATAATGAGTATTAGGAATTTTTTATTGCCAACATGGAGCATAACTTAATTGGCATAAAATATGTACTCTCTGTTGAGGATCCCACATTCGAAAAGTGGTGAGAGACCTCACAATATATAAGATGTGTGGGTTCCTCCTCTCATTGCCAATTGGTTTTGAGATGGAACCCCATATAATCTAATATGGTATCAGAGCTCATTAAACCCAAACGGGTATTCGGTAATTGAAATTGGGATCCGATCCAAGAATGGTGAACCCAAAGAGGCACCATCTTGAGGGGGCATGTTAATTGGTTTTGAGATGGAACCTCATATAATCTAATACTCTCAACTAAGAGATCAGAGGTCTGAATCGCTCCACCATGTGATTCAATTCAAAAGATTTTTTAACAAGATTATTTATGGTGGTAGTGAAAGATGAGTCATAAAAATTTTATAGAAATTATTTGCGCATTCTCCTTGGTTCTTTTTTTTCTTTTTCAATTACAAAAATGGCTTGCAACCTAACCCAAATTTATTTTTTTAATTAATGTGATATTTTACACGGTAAGTTATTAAAAAAAACATCATACCATAATGCTTTTGTTTAGATAGACTAAATAATATGTCAAATGATCCCTAGTTTTATAGGTAATTTTCAATTTGCTCCTCAGTCGCTTAAAACTTCAACTTTACTCTTACTATTTTAAAATTTTACAGGTAGGTCCTCCCACCAAAAAAAAAATGGTAAAATTGTTAACAAAAAGTTAATGAGTACCTTTAAATTATTTTCTTATTAAAATAAATGGATACTTGGTCATATCATTAAAATGCTCATTCACACATGAAACTTATCTTAATCATCAACAAAAATCTATTTATTGCCTGTGACACACTCACACACCCAAATATGTTAATACAACCATCATAATTTAATGATTACATCAATTTTTATTAACAAAGTTTAACATAATTTTTATGGAAGGACATAATTGAGAATTTGTAATATATTACGGGTTAATTTGAGAATTTTATAAGAATAATAACTAAAATGAGAAACTCTGAAACCATTTACTTCATTTAACCTTTTAAAATATACATCAATAACTTCTTGTCTCATGTTTTTTTCTACAAATCACTAATGGTTTGAATGTTTAGTAAACTTTAATCGTTGATAAAAACAAGAATAAAGTTTTCAAAAAGTATAGAGATTAAATTCAAACTAAGAATAATGTATATCAACTAAAAATTTAATTTTACCATAAAACTACTGCTTTAATTTCTATTTCATTGGAACTAAAAACAATTATATATAAAAAAAAAACACTCTCCCTCTTTCTGCCGCCCATCATATCATATTAATCAACTTTTTTTTTTTTTTTGAAAAATCATATTAATCAACTTTCTTATCTGAATTGTTCACTTTGAATTTACCCTTTCACTGTGTTCCACAACCACAAGTTTTCTGGAAGGTAATAGTTTTTTTAAAAAAAAATAAATAAAAAAAAAACCTACTTGCTATGAGCTTCATAAATATAAATATAATCTCAAACCAATAACCTTTTATTTAGATGCAGTTCTAAGTGTGATGGATTTTTAACCAAACCACATTTAAGTTGCTTTCCAATATAACAACCATTTTCTCAATCAAATGCCCATTCAATGATTTTGTAAAAGTATATATATTTTTAATGTTAAAATGGAACCTTATATATAAGTGCAACACATGTTTTAGATCAGGGTAAATTTTAATAATAATTTCAGCATTTTCTCTTGTATTCAACCCCTTTTGATACCATGTTGAATAAACGTGTGGTCATTAGATTATAATAAATTAAATTATATAATTTATTCTTAATGATTTTTTTTTAGCACATCAACATTTGGGGGTAGGGGGATTCGAACTCATGACCTCTTGGTCATAAGTCTTACTTGATGTCAGTTGAGTTATGCTCTTGTTGGCTATTTTTAATGAAAATTACATGCCTAGAATAGAGATGGAATAAAATGTGAGGAATTAAAAAAGAAAGACTAATGTTAAAATAAATTTTACATGTGTTAAGCATGCGATTAAAGTCTCATCTTTGTCAAAATAAAGATAAGAGCAATATTGGTCTCTTATCTAGAAGGTCTAATTAGATAGAATCTAAAATCAAATCTCATAAGGATGAAGCTCAAAATGAGCAATATCATACTGTAGATGAATGGAGTTATTATCTCATCTACTAATATTGAAGTCATATATATGCTCCATTTACGTATCCTTGTACGTCAAATCAAAGTGGTGAGTTTTAAAGTCTTAAATCACCCATCAACTCAAAAATTTAAGTTGATAGATACGAATAAATTTAATTAAATCAACATAATTTAACATAGAGTGAGCTAAATTTGGAAGATTTTAGCAAATAGTACTTTTAGTTTAATTACTTTTTACCAGCACCTTTCAAAGAAGCATTGGTTGAACGTTATTTAAAATTTTCAAAATCATTTTTGACTGTATAACCAAATATTGCGAAACATTTGAAAAGTTGTTTCTTTAGTTGGTCAAAAGCATTTTCTACCATTCTAAAAGTCAAATGCAAATGCTCTTATGGGTTGTTTGACCCATGTCTTAGAACCAGAAACTTAGTAAAAAAAACCTGAGATTTGTTAGGGAAGTTTTGAAGCCTGAAAATCAAACAGTTATGTTTGGGTGTGGTGTTCTGAATCATGGATTTGTTCTATTTTTTTCTCTTTTTTTCTTTAGCGGGTTTTTCTCTTATTTTTTTAATAGTTGTTTTGTCAATTGTAGAAACCATTGTAAAACATAAATGAGTTACAAAATTAGAACTCTATTTTAAAAATTAAAAAAATTGAAAGTCTATTTAAGAAATTAGGAAATTTAAAACTCTATTTCATAAAATATTTAGAAAAGTATTTTTGAAACTCTATAGAAATTAAGAAATTATAAGTTTATTTAAGAAATTAGAGAATTTAAAACTCTATTTCACAAAGTATTTAGAAAATTATTTTTGAAATTTTATTTTAGAAATTAAAAATTGAAAGTCTACTTAAGAAAATATGGAATTTAAAACTCTATTTCACAAAATATTTTAAAAAATATTTTTTGAACTCTATTTTAGAAACTAAAAAAATTCGAAGGCTATTTAAGAAATTGGGAAATTTAAAACTCTATTTTACATCGCAAACTATTAAAAAAAACTATTTTTGGAACTCTATTTTAAAAATGAAAAGAGTTGGAATTCTATTTAATAAATTATGAAATTCAAAAATCTATGTTTGAAGCTCTATCTTAGAAATTAAAAATTTAGAGGTCTATTTAAGTAATTAGGGAATTTAATACTTTATTTCAAAAAGTATTTAAAAAACTATTTTTAGAACTGTATTTAGAAATTAAAAAATTAGAAGTTTACTCAAGAAATTGGGAAACTTAAAACCTCATTTCACAAAATATTTAGAAAACTATTTTTAGAACTCTATTTTAAAAATTAAAAATGGGAAGTCTATCTAATAAATTAGGGAATCTAAAATCTATTTCACAAACCATTAATCTATTTTTAAAACTCTATTTTAGAAATTTAAAAATAAGAAGCGTATTTAAGAAATTAAGAAATTAAAAACTCGATTTCACACCTATTCAAAAACCTGATTTTGGAACTCTATTTTAGAAATTAAATTATTTGTTTAGTAGTCATTTTTAATTTAATTTTAACCTTTTAAAAAAATTAAGTAGGTGATCGGATTGTCATGGTGATTGGGTTGTTAGGTTGATCGTCGACAGTGGTTGCAGGGTGGTCGGATCGTTGGAGTAGACGATGGGTGGTCATCGACAGTGGTCAAGTCACTAGAGTTGTCGTGGGTTGTTCATCAGAGTGCCCATCTACGAAGTCGAGTTGCTGGGTGGTCGCTAAAGAGGTCACCGAGTGGGTCGTCAGCGGTGGTTGTTAGGTGGTCAGATTGTCGGGGTGGTTAGCGGTAGTGATTGTCAAGTGGTCGGGTCACCAAGGTGGTTATTAGTAGTGGTTGTTTGGTGGTCGAATCCTTGGGATGGTTGTTGAAGGGGTCATCGGAGTGGTCGAGTTGTCAGAATGGTCGAGTTGTCAGAGTTGTCGTTAGTGGTGGTTGTCGGGTAGTTGGATCGCTAGGGTGGTTGGATTGTCGGAGTGGTTTTCAGGGTGGTCGTTGGTGGTGGTTGTAGGCAAGTTAAGTCGTTGGGGTGTAGTCGAGTAGTCGGGTTGTTGGAGTAGTTGCATACTGGTCTCTTGAGTGGTCGTCATAAGTAGTCATCATTGGTGCCTGGGTCGCCAGTATGGTTGTTGGAATTATCATCGTAAGTAGTCATCAGTGACTGTCGGGTCATCAATGTGGTAATCGGAGTCGTCGTCAGAGGTGATCGAGTTGCTAGTGTGGTTGTCGACGGTGGTCGTTGTAGTTGTCACTAGAGTTAGTGTTGAAGTGGTTGTCATAAATGGAATATGACAAATTTAAAAAGAGAACGTGGCACAAATCTTATCGGGGTGCATTGTTATAACCCATGAGTTTGTTGGGATTTATGCCCTAAACTTGTGTAATCTTGATTAATTAAATAAAGTGTTATTTGTTTTGATAAGATTACTGATCTTGCTTTATAAATCCAATAAACTAAGCTCCAAGGTTATAACGCTTATCTTGAAATCGGTCAGCGATGGACACTATTTTGGTTGAGTTCAAGATTATAACCTAAATAGTCTATGGTATAAGAATAAGGTTGGAAACCTCATTCTGGTAACACCATGGATGCGACCCACTTTGTAATTAGTACAAATGAGGTAATCCAACTCATTCATGTAGTTGACATACGAGTGGGGGCATCCTGTATGAAGAGTTCATACAAGACTGGATCGCAAATTATTAGTCTAACCGAAGATAACAATCGTTAATGAGGATAAGACTAGTAATTTATAGATGGTCATTAGTGACTCGACTGAATCCTGAGCAAGTTAAGAACTCCTGCTTATAGGGGTTTGTCCTTAGACTAGTATGGGTGAGAGTGGCATGTAGCCGACTCAATAAGCCTACCTTCTCAGGGACAGAACCTCGTAGGTAGCTGGGAACTTAACTGTGCAAGATGGAATTCACTCATTCCTCACTGAGGAATTAGATAGGTTATTCCCTTAAGAACTGACTCGTGTATTGAACAACGGGGTCCCCCCTCTGATGAAGGTATGAGTCTAAGGTGGGACCTTAGACTTGTTGTTCATTAGAGGATCGAGTGGTGCTTAAAGAGTAAAAGAGGTAATCACAGGGGTAAAACGGTAATTTGACCCAACTGTGATTACGAACAACCTGTGAAAGGTCGACTCATGGGTAATGACTATATCAGTGGACACAATAATTTCTACAGTGAGGAGAGTGCAACTACAAGTCTATAGTGGAGTGATTTGTAGTTAATGAATATTGATTAACTCGATCAAAGAGTTTGATCAGTTAATTTCACATCATTGGAGCTCATGATTTGTAGGTTCATTAGATCCCTCTGTTGGCTCAACATGGTAATATAGAGGGTATAAAGTTAGGAGTGAAATTAAAGTGTTCAATTTCATACATGAGGAGTTATATCAATTATATATGATATAATTGATATAATATATAGTTTTAATATGATTTAGACTATATACTAAAGAGTGATTAAAGGAGGGGTAGGATGGTCATTTCCATCCCAATTCTCTATATATATGGTTGCATGAGATGCAACTAGGTTAAGTGTTGTTTCATAGAATTCCTAGCCTCCTTGTTGTGTTGTTGGAAGAGTTCTAAAACACAAATCTCTCTTACAAAATTCCTCACCACTCCTAAAGGGAACCCACCTTCCTCCCTCTCCTAGAGAACAACGGAGAAGATCCGGTGGTGGTGTCGGTGTTCGTACAAATTCTTGTTGCTGAGATCGTGACCGTGGAGAGAGGAGCACTTGAAGAAAGGTTCTTCAAAGGTAACTTCTTGCTGTCCAAACTCTTATTTTATGCTTAATCCATGTTTTACATTCTTGAAATTTCCATTGTAACTAAATCAATAGCGCGCAATTCGCAATCGCTTCCGCTGCGGGGACTTCGATTCCCTTCAGAGTTTGTATTTCAAAACCAAGGATTTTGAACATATTGGGTCAAACATGATTTTGGATTCGGAATTAAAAACTATCCAACCCCAAAACAGGGGACTAAACGAACCCTCAGTATGCACTTAAAGTGTCTTTTGAAATTCACACACATATATATATGTATGCATTATGTGTGTAAGGGAAGAAAAATATACATATAGTTGTATATACTTCTTTAAAAACGGTTGTAATGTAATTTTCTAAAATGCCTTTGATCTATTGTTAAAAATTTTGAAAACATCACTTTAAATCTAATTTAGGGCGTGTTTACTAAACTATAAACGTAATGGATCAAATGTAATTCGAAAAAGTGGGTCTCGTCGCATTACGTTTGATTGTATTTACGATCTCCTGTAAACGCAATTCGTCAAGGGTCCCACTTCTGACATAGTAATTTGATCCATAATGGCATTACACTCCAAAGGATAATCTGTAATGTGGATGAGCACTGTCCCATCCATCTTTTTTTTGTTTATTTTCTACGCTTTGCCCTTCGATTATTTTTTTTCTTATTCTTCCTTTTCTCTTCTTCTTCCTTCTTCCTCCTCTCTCCTTCTTCTTTTTTTGAAATTTCTTCAGGTTGATAGAGAGAACTCATAATTATTTTTATGGTTTTATTAAAAATTTTTATCATTTTTTAAGATTAATACTTTTTTATACGTGAGTTTTAGCCAAATACATTTTCATCGTGTGTGGGTTTTAGTCAACGTATTTCTTTCTCTTCTCTTCTTCTTCCTTCTTCGTCCTCCTTCCTCCTCCTTCTTCTTTCCTTTTCTGGAATTTCTTGAAGTTCATAAAGAGAATCTATAATTAATTATTTTTATTTTATTCAAAATTTTCTTATTCATTTGTTTATGCGTGAATTATGACCAAACATATTTTCATCGTACGTGAGTTTTTGTTCAACTTGCGAGTTTTGTCTAGGCATATTTTTACCTATCAATATATGTAACACCCGAGAAGTTAGGTACGAGTAAATTGAAAATTTAATTTTGGCTTGTGGTGTTAAATTGTAAAAAGTGTGGTTTAAATTATGTTTGGGCTTATTGTAATTTTAAGGAGCTTGAGGGGCACCTTTGGAAAGTAAAAGTTTATTACGGTTTGGGAGAGAGGCTTTTGTCCTTATGTGCACGCTTCTCGAGGCAAGTACTCCCCTACTTTCTCCTTCACTCTCTTCTTCACGAAGGTTTCCCTTGTCGTCGCCTGCCCTACCCACCGTCGGAGACCTTCATCACTGTTTGTCGAACCGAGGCCGCTGGGGCCCCTCGCCAGTGGTAGTTGTGTCAGGCGCGGGAGTCAGATCGAAGCCGCTGGAGCTTGTCGCGACGTCGCCTGCTCCCACACGTCTGTTTGAGCCACCAGAGGTCGTTCATTCATCGTTCGCCTACCGAAGCCGCCCGATCTTCGATCCACGCACTCTAGCCACTAAGAAGTCGCGCGCACAAACCGCCTTCACGCCAGAGGAGTCGCGTTCGTTGTTGACGCTGCACCAAGGAGTTCGCTGGTTGTCGTCGCCATCGTGGGTGAAGTCGACCGAAGCTTTGCTGTGCTGTCGAATGCCACTGCAGTTTGCCACTACAAGTTTCAGATCTGCAAGCAGGTTCGTCAAAGGTGTTTTCAGCCTTCGTCGGACCATTGGTTGGCGGGTAAATTTAATTCTGATTCGTGGTTTTGAATTAAAGGTAGTTGTTAAGTTTGAATTTTGATTTGGTTAAGGTTTGACCTAGGACTTTATCCAGGCTCGAAGGAAGGGCGACAAAATCTAAGCAAGGTCAACATCGTCTTGACTCAAAATTTGGACGAAGGTATGTGGAAGCGGAGTCATTAGACCTTTAGGGTTCGTGTTTTAGTTTTGTTGTGGGTTGCTGGTTTAATTTTGGAATTCTGATTAAACAGGTTTGGATCAGGATGCTCGACAAGGACTTAAGGATTTTAGTAGTTGAGGGAGGTAAGGGGACCCACGCCAAACTTTAAAATTTGGGATTTAAGGATTCTGATCGAAAAAGGCCATGATTTATAAGAGAGGTTGAATGAAAAGTCCTGCTTTTAAATGTCATGACTTGTTTTATATTCCCTTGACTTTTTATTGTTCTGTAAGTTCTTAAAGGCCATGAATGACATGCTATTGCTTATTTTAAATTATGTTTTCTGAGTTTGTTTAGGTCATGAAATATTGCACCATCATTTACTGTTTTCTTTTTGGGACCTCGAGCATGTATGTTTTAAAATGTTTGCGAAGGTTGTGGTGAAATCTTCCTGACAATTTAATATATAAGTTATGAATGAAATAGAGTCGACTCAAATCTAGAGGCCATGAATCAGGAAGTTCTAATTTTCCACGGAAAGTTGAAGAGAAAAGCCATGAAATACGTTTTTTATTGTATGTTTGGGTCCCACATAAAGCCATGATTTGCTTGTGACAACATGTTTTCAAACCCCGGCAGTGGGGTTTCTTACTGAGTATTATATTTTGTAATACTCACCCTTTTTGTTTTAAAAAAATATTTTCAGGTAAAGGTAAGGGCAAGCTAGGTAAATGACGGGAAAACATTGCACAAGCCATGAGATTGGAAAAGTCAAGAGTTCCACATATTTTTTAACTTCGGTTCACGTTGTAAATGCTTATTTTCTCCTTAAATGACTTCTTTTATTGAATATAAAACTTTATTTGAATGAGGCTAGCTTTGAGTTTTTTTTTTCTGTTTAGTTTGATGAACCTTGTTTAAAATTGTTGTTTTTGTGGGATCCCAACAAAGAAGTATTTCGTTTTCAGTTGTGCTTATTGACTCTAAATGATTTACTTTTGGCCTCAACTACACGCGGTTAGTAGTGGCCCTAAGAAAAGAGCATTAAAAGTAGGGTCGTTACAGTTGGTACCAGAGCCCAAGTTTATTAGTTATGTAGACTTGTGTAAGCATTAGAAATCCTATGGCTTAAGCAACAATTCCTGGTCATCACCAGGTATGCCTTTGAAATAAAGTTTCGTTTTATTCATGAAAAAGTATGTATATCTATATGTAAAGCTACGTGTATATAAATATGAGCATGATGTAGTTCTTAGCTAAGAAAGAATGAGAATGTTTGATCCCTACTGTATGTTGATAGAAAGGAAATGCATGAGCTAAGCATGTTAATGCTTAAAGGAAGTTTTATTGACATAAAACGTATGTTTGGGTAATATAGAAGGAATCAGTTTAGGCAAAGGAGGGAAGAGTAAGTCTTAAGGGACTAAAGTTGTTTAAAAGGTTACTAAGTAACTAAGTTCCTTAAGTAAAACTTTAAAAGATAAATGTTATGATTACTCTTGAGGAGTTCAAGGTTTGAATGTGTTCGGTAGAATGTTTTGATGTTATTAATACGTGTCGGGCCAAATGGATGGAAATGTCATGAGGTGCAGTATATATGCCACTGTGGAGTGCTCAACTTCGTTAGTCTTAAAGAAAGTTCTTTCACTGTCAATCAAGTACTTGGACGTGAAATCTAAAGAGTTGAAAGGTGAAGAGAAAATGTGCTTTAGAGAATTAAGGTCTGTTTTTCAAAGGGTCACAGAATATTGAAGTTCATGTTGGAAGATGGGGTGCTAGTATTGAAGTAGAAGTTAAGTTCTCAAGGTGCTTCGAAATACTTTGATCATCTTATCCATACCAAGTAATATGAGTAGAGACAACTAATATGTGACTGAGGTTAGGTGTGCTATGGAACTGTAAAAGTAGCACCATGGGTTTAATGACCTTACCAAAAATAGCCATGATGCAGGGTTTCAAAGGTGATATCATAAGCTTAATGATCTTAATAGAGACAAGTATGAAGAGGAAAAGTAAAGAGTTGGAGTTTTAGTTTGAGAAAGTAAAAGAGTTGATTGTCTAGACTTCGTATACTTGTGCACAATTTGACATTCACATGGTCATTTGCGTGTTTAAGCTTTTGGAATTTGTATAAGGAACTTCGCTACTAATTCCAATATTTTGTTTGATATATATAAGTTGGGAGAAATTGTATAAGACTTCAACTTTGAAATTCCTTTTTGGCTTAATGTTTTCTTTTCCTCGAGCAGAGGGCTAAACAGGGATGATTTGAATATTAGAGGAAAGTGTTGCGTAAAATGATACTGCAATATTGTAAGTGTACGTGTCAAGTTTTAATATAGTCATTTGAGTACAGAGTATCGTCCTCAGGAATGGGTTTCTAGATTGATTAATTACCAAGATATTTATTCTAAATTTTATCTAAAGCAACAAAACTTAGAAAGAAGGTGAAAACAAAGATAAAAAGATAGTGGAGACACGAATATGATAGAATTGTTAGAGGGATTGATTTCACAAGTTAATTCCTTAATTAGCACATGCAAAGAACTATGGTTGCGAGATTATAAACAAGAAGTAAAGATATTCAAGAGTCTCTCTCGAGAAATAATGACTCTCATGCATAGCGATAAATCCTAAAGTTACCTTATGAATTTTAAAAGCATGCACAACATGAAGCAACTTCTTAAAACATTTCCCAGAGAACCTAAGTCACTCTCGCGCCCAGATTTACTAATGGTTTTGGAAACTTTGTTGTAATCTAAGTCTTTTCTCTCGAATCAACTTAAACCAACAAAACATGCTAGACTTGGCCAAAGAAAAGCAAGTAACTTAAGAACGAATCACCAAAAATAAAGCAACACAAACATAAATTCAATACATGACTAAATAAGTTCATAATAAGCTACATCAATCCCCTAACTACGACAATTAGCTACTCATAATCACCATAAAAACAAGCAAAAGTCATATTAGAGTCTATAAACTAGGTTACAAACTAAAAGAAAGAGAAAGAAATTTATATGTGTCGATGTTGGTCCCTCGTTCCTAAGCTCCCGTCACGATCTCGAGCCTCCACTCACATCTTGGCTCCCAAGGAATGCTCTTCTTCTCCTCTTAGAGTGTGTATTACGAAATTAGGTACAAAAATCTATCAAATTCGGCTCCCCCAAGAAATGGTACAAAATGTTCTATTTATACACAAAATTGGCATGGCATTGCAACGTTGGGCATGATGTTGCAATGCCATGCCCTAGGCGATTAATTATAAAAGGAAAAAGTTTGTGTCGTTGCAAAGCTGAGGAAAGCATTGCAACGCTGCTATCCTAACACGCGCGCCTTATCGATTCGGCGTTGCGACGTTGCGACGTTGCAAAGCGTTGCAACGCCATCTTCACGGCTCTTCTAAGCCAAACATCCGCAACATCAGCGTCTTAACGCCCAGACTGGTGTTGCAACGCTCTGGGTTCAAGTCAACAAGCTAGGTTTGACTTTCTTCTTCTATTTGCTTCACTTTTTGAGCTCTGTTAGCCTTGTTTTGATCTCGAATACTTCTAAATCTCTCCAATTACTCTGTTAAAAGATCTTAACCTGAAATTAGATGATTTATACATGTAAAGCCCTGGAATAGTCATAAAACTAGCAAATTATAAGCCTAAGGATAGCACATTCTGTGTACTATCAAACACCCCCAAACTTAAACTTTTACTAGTCCCGAGCGAAAACATAATTAAACATGAGATCTTTCTCATGCATACATCAGACTCAAGCCTCAAAGGTTTAAAAGGAAATTTCAGCAATCACAGAAAACAATCAAACATGATACTTCAACAAGCAATTTAAAACTTTTCTAAGTGTTCCTACGTGTGTGTGTGTGATTAGCCTCCGTTCCTTTCATCTTTACTAACCCGGAACAACTTTATCAAGTTCTCCATTCAACTTTCCCCTACACTGGCCATAAGTCCTAATATTTATGTCTTCCCACAATCAAGAAACAAACAACTCTTTTCAGCACTATATTGTTTTTCAACACACTTTTCTTTTTTTTATATAAGCAATGACACTAGTTTTCACACATCCACTGCAGGGACCCTTACCCAGAGCACTCGCTCAATGAGTGGCCTAACTGATCACAATGAAGGTAGCTCTTTTTGTCCTCGACTCTTTTAAGCACAATTCAATAACACAGATAACCAAGATATTTTTTTTTTAAGCACAACCTTTCAGATCATATAAATCATATTGTCATTCATCCTCTCATGCAGTTTAACTCTCAAATCAGGCTTTACTCCTATCGAGGTGACATCAAACTTATAAACCTGATAACTTTGTTATAAGCATTCAAAACTACAGGAACACAGGCTATGTGCACAATATTGCATGAAAAAGTCAAGAAAATTTTTAAATTAACTCAGATTCATATCATACTCTCAGGTTTCAGGAGAATCACAAAAATTTTCAATTAAATCTCATCCTAGATCATCATAATCATACTTATCCATAAGATCAATTAGCAATTTAGCACATACTCAGGACAGTCACAACAGATAAACAACATATTCCATCCCCAAACTTAAACTAAACATTGTCCCCAATGTTTGCAAAATAAGCTAAAAGAAAGTAAGAAGGGTAAGAGTAAACAACACTGTCCTTAGTACTGGAGATCTTCATTTTTCTTTTGAATTTCTTGGAGGACCAAGTCACGTGAGATAAAGTACTGCAGAAAAGGAGCATGAATTTCACGAGGGGTGACATCAACGACAACCTAACAAAACAAAACAAAACAAACTAAAAACTAAACAAACAAATAACTAAAAACAGAAAACAAAAATAAATGAAATGTTTGTTGAGGTTTGTGCCCTAAAACTCGTAGTTTGTAAATTTTTGTTCTAAATTATTGCAATAAACAGATATTATTTTCAATAAAGTGTTATTGTTCAGTATTGCCCTTGTATTAACCCTAAATCCAATCAACTAACACCCAAGACTGTAAAATGTCTCTTGAACTGAATGTAGTGTACATATAAAGGATCTCAGTTCGAGACACAGCCTAAAGGGTCTATAGTAAGGGGATAAGGTTTGGGTACCTTACCCTTGTAAAACTATGTGTTGGGGTTTTTGCCCTAATCTCGTGTAGTTTGTAATACAGTTGTTACAAAGAAATAAAAGTTATTGATTTGTCAAAACTTTGTAACTCGCATTTTATAAAACTTAATCCAATAAACTAAGCTCCAGGGTCATATTACAGTACTTGAACGGTGTGTAGTTGACACACGGGCAAGATCACGTTTGAGTTAATGACACGAATAGTCCATAGTACATGGATAGGGTTACAAACCTCATCCTGGTTACACTGTGGATGCGGCTTGCTTTGTATTAGATACAAACGAGGTGATTCAGCTCGTTCATGTGATTGACATGCGAGTGGGGGCATCCTGTGCAATGAGATTGTACAAGACCGGACCGTGAATCATTAGAACTACTGATGTAACACCGTTAACAGTAGGACTAATGACTTCGTAGATGACCATTAGTGACTCGTCCTGAATCCTGAGCATGTCACGAACTCTTGTCTACGGGAGTTTGTCATTTGACTAGTACGGGTGAGGGTGGTCTGGATACACCCAATATGCTTATCTTCTTGGAGACAAAACCTCGTGGGAAGCTGGGAACTTGACTACGCAAGAAGGAATTCACTCATTCCTGACCTTGGGAATCTAGAGAGGTTGTTCTCTTAAGTGTTGTATCCGGAGCTTGAACAACGGGTGCCCGCCCTCTCACTAGCCCGAGAGAGACATTGTTTATGGTTGGACCATACAACAAAGTTGTTCATTAGAGGAGCAGTGGGACTTAAGGAACAAGAAGTAGACAGAGGGGCAAAACGATAATTTGACCCAGCAGTGGCTACAAACGACCTGTGAAAGGACGACTCACGGGCATTGGTTATATCGATGGACACAACTTGTCCTACAGTGGTGGGAGTTCAGCTACAGGCTTTAGTGGAGTGTTACCGTAGCTAATGAATAGAGATTAACTGGATCAAAGAGTTTGATCGGGTTAATCTCATATCATTGGAGCTTATCAGGTGTAGGTCCATTAGGTCCCTCGATTCGCTTAATTGGACAAATTGAGGGTTTATAGTTTGGAGTGGATTTAAAGAGTTCAAATTCATTAATTGGGTAGCTATGTCAATTATTTGTGATATAGTTGACATAATATATAGTTTGATGTGAATTAGATTCATAATAAACTATAGAATAGCTGAAATGATTAATTAGTGCTAAATTGGAGAAATTAAATTAAGAGAAATTAAATTGAATGTGATTTAATTAATTATTCAACAATTATGCAAATAGGATTTGTATAATAAGGTATGAGATACCTTACATTATGTGATATGCAAATATGATTTTCATATCATATGGTTGTGGTAAAATGGTGAATTGATGGAGATTTTAACTCCACCACTCACCATTATAAATAGGTGTTTTGTGAAGCACTTTGTAAGAGAAGGATTCTCATTTTTTGGAATTCCACCAAAAGGAGAAAGAAAGTTCTCTCTCAATCTCTCTCAATTCTTCATATTTTCTCTCCATCCCAATTTCCAAAGGGAGTTCCACAACTCTCCCTCTACCTCCTAGAACAATCGAGAAGAGCTTTTCGAAGTGTTTTTGTTCGTTAGGTTCGTTGGATCAAGAGAGATCGAGAAGGACTGCAACAAGTTGTCTACAAGAGGTTAGTAAAAAGTTTACTTTCTGTATTCCTTCTCAAATCAACATGCTTAACTTAGTTTTATAACATAAATTCTGTTTTTTAAGAAATTACACACACAACGAATCAACAACGTTTCACAACGTCTTCGGCTGCGGGAAATCAATTCCATTCACTATGGATGTGGCCCACTTTGTATATGATACAAACGCAAACACTGTGATCCTAACGTGTTCGGGTAGATGACATGTGAGTTGGGATATCCTATGTAATGAGATTGCATAAAACCGGACCGCGAAATAGTAACCACTAGGTGTAACTCCGTTGACTAGTTAGGTTTCTATTTCACTAGGATGACCTAGGCAACTTGATCTCAATCCTGAGCAGGTTGCGATGGATTGTCCTTTGACTAGAATGGGTGAGAGTGGCCATATTCGCCGATTCAATATGCCTACCTTCTTGGGGACAAGACCGAGTGAGCGGCTGGAGACTTAACTTAGCAAGATGGAATTCACTCCTTCCCGCCTACTAGGGTAAGTAGATGAATGTTCCCTTAAATGGTGTCTTCGAAACTGGAACAAAGAGTCCGACCCTCTCATTGGGTCGAGAGGGACTTCTGTTTGTTGGTAGGACCACAAACAAATTGTTCATTAGAGGAGCACTGGTACTTAAGGTAAAAGATGTAACCAAGGGGTAAAATGGTAATTTGACCCAACTAGTGTTACGAACATTCGTAACGGATTAACTTGTTGTTATTGGTAAATATCTGTGGACACAGAAATACATCTGTAGTGAGAAGAGTGCATCTGTGGGACTTTAGTGGAGTGTTCCTGCAGTTAACGAATGTTGATTAGGAGGTTAATGAGATTAACTGAATAATTTTGCATCGTTGGAGCTTCTGATCTGTAGGTCCATTAGGTTCACCTTCTAGATCGTAAAAGGTTCTTAGATCGTTTGAATTTGAAATGTTCAAATTCAATTAGGGAATAAATCTAATGTATATAGATACGTTATAATATAAAGTTTTGGAAGTTTATATTATAAATTTAATGTAAATATGATTCATATTAAATTATATTAGAGAATTAAATATTTGAAAGAGCTCAAATATTAATTTAAATGTGAATGAGATTCATACTTAAAACTCCTAGGTTAAAATTTAATGTGCATAAGATGTGCATTAAAACTATAGGTTAGAGGGAAAAATTGATTAAATGTGATTTAATCCAAATTAAATATTTGATATTTCATTTAATTTAATTTAATGTGATTTAAATTGATAATTATATAATGGAATATGATTTAATTATATTATATTATTAATTAGATTTAATTAAATAATTATAATTTGATTATTTTATTAATTAAATTAAGGGAACGTGTCATTGAGACACCTTCCCACTACCCCTCTTCTTCTCCCTATCGATAGTTATACAGTGAGAAGAAAGATCAATTTTGATTGATCGATCATTTTGTGCAATTACGTGAATTGCTGTAGAAATCCTCCCTCTAAAAAATTCCCTTCCTCCTTCCAAACTAGTTGAAATCCTTCCCACCAAGGGATCTAAGTAGAAACTCAGAGAATAGAAGGTTTACTGAGTGGTTGTGTTCTGTTGGACAAGAAGAACAGAGAAAAAGGAACTTTTGTTGCTGTTGTGTTGTTGTTCAATTGGAGCAAGAAGTTGCAGATTGTGAAAACTACAAAGGTAATAGTATCTTCCCTTTTAGTTTAAGAGCTTTTACAACATGTTTGCATGTTTAGATTCCATGCTTTAATTAGTTTGATTGCTTATTCTCTGTTATTACCTAATGTATTGGTATTTGCATTAAATCAAAATAAACAAGCAATTGATCTTCAAAACAACATTTCTGCTGCTCACGGGGATCAGATCTCCGTCAATTGGTATCTGAGCAATGCTTGTTTTGTTTTGGTTGAAACAAATTTGCATTGGATAGGTGAGAATTGCATATAGTTTGCTGTAAAACTAGTTTAGGAAATTTTTGGCCTTAGTTTTAATTGTGATTTGATCAAATTAAATGTAAAGGCCCCTGTGTTTTGGGCAATTAAGTGCATAATCGAGTCTATAATAGTATTACGAGTCGTTCGTGACAAGTTTGAAGCATTTCGGATGAGTATCGAGTGAGAATTTGCAACTTGAAGCCACTGTTTTTCGAAGAAAAGAGCTTCTACCGAACAATCAGCGTTGCAACACCATTCATCAGCGTTGCAACGCTGGAAAACGGCGTCACAACGCCAACGCCCCCTATCGATAACGAATCAAGGGGTCAGCAGCGTTGCAACGCTGTCCCATAGCGTTGCAACGCTACCTCGATGGCAGGCGCGAACGCGAGAGGAGGCGACGTTGCAATGCTCTCCTCAGCGTTGCAACGTCGTGGCAGCAACTGGAAGAGGCAGTCCGGTTCGGGTCGAGGTTGGTCCGATTCGAGCGGTCTGAGCCGGTTCAAGGTGTTTTGGACCAGTTTTGTAAAAAAATTAGTGTAATTTTATTATTTTTGGCGCTTTAGGGGCCAAATTTTTTCGGTTTTACGGCTATTTTTTTTTATGAATGTCATTTAGAATATTTCTCACCTTAGGATAAGCATGTTCATGCATTTTATTTGTATAATTGTTATATAAATATGGTAGAAATGCATGTTTTAATATTTTTTTACGAGTAATTAATTATAATTGTTATAATTGGATATATGAAAAATAAATAGCATGAAGCATGAAATTACTTAAATTAAAATAAAACGTTATTTTATTTAAGTATTTATCATGATTCAATTAGTTGAATATACTTCCAATTGTTGGATTAATCATATAGTTCGCCGTTATAGGTTAATAATTAAAAGTTATAAAAGTTATAAAAATGGGTTTTAGAAACCATAACCTATAACAAAGAACTGCATGCAAACATAAGAACTTGAGTTAAATGAAATTAGTTTTAAATTGTTTAAAATTAATTTAGACCTAAGTTTAATTTCTAATAGGATTAGAAGTTTGTCTTACATAGTATTTTAAATAGTTAAAAATATATTAGGTGAAGGGATCAAATCCCGTAGCGGAAGTGATTGTTAATCGCGTGTTCTTAATTTTGTTACATGGATTACGTACAATCAAGTATATATCTAACAAGATTAAGCATGCTACTATAAGATGGACAACAAGAAATTACCTTTGAAGACTTCTTTCTTCAAGTGCTCCTTCCCCACGATCATGATCTCAGCAACTCGAACCCGAATGATCACGGACACTACCAAAGGATCTTCTCCGTTGTTCTCTAGGTGAAGGAGGAAAGTGGGTTCCTTTAGGATGAGGTGTGAGGGTGTGAGAGAGATTTTGTGTGTGGAACTCTTCCAACACAAGTATGTGATACTTTAGGGTTTCACAAAAAGTACTCACCAAAGTTGCATCTCATGAAACTATATATAGGGAAATAGGATGGAAATTACCGTCATATCCCTCCTTTATTCTCTCATTAGTATATACTCTATATGTGAATCTAATTCACATTAAAACTATATATTATATCAATTATATCACATATATTTGATATAACATCTCATATATGAAATTGAACACTTTAATTTCATTTCTAACTTTATACCCTCAATATTACCATGTTGAGCCAACGGAGGGACCTAATGGACCTACAGTTCATGAGCTCCAATGATGTGAGATTTAACTGATCAAACTCTTTGATCCAATTAATCAATATTCATTAACAACAAGTCACTCCACTATAGATTTGTAGTTGCACTCTCCTCACTATAGATTATATTGTGTCCACTGATATAATCATTACCCATGAGTCGACCCTTCATAGGTTGTTCGTAATCACGGCTAGGTCAAATTACCGTTTTACCCCTATGATTACCTCTTTCTTCCTTAAGCATTACTGATCCTCTAATGAACAACAAGCCTATGGTTCTACCATAGACTCATACCCTCTTAGAGGGTAGTGCCCCGTTGTTTAAGACCTGGAGTCAGTTATTAAGGGAACAACCTATCTAATTCCTTGGTGTAGGAATGAGTGAAATCCATCTTGCATAGTTAAGTTCCCAGCTACCTACGAGGTTCTGTCCCTGAGAAGGTAGGCTTATTGAGTCGGCTACAGGCCATTCTCACCTATACTAGTCTAAGGAAAACCCCCTATAAGCAGGAGTTCTTAACTTGCTCAGGATTCAGGTCGAGTCACTAATGACCATCTATAAATTATCAGTCTTTATCACATCAGCGGCGTTATCTTTGGTTAGACTAATAATTTATTGATCCGATATTGTATGAACTCTTCATACAGGATGCCCCCACTCGCATATCAACCACATGAATGAGTTGGATTACCTCATTTGTACTAATTACAAAGTGGGTCGCATCCATGGTGTTACCAGAATAAGGTTTCCAACCTTATTCTTATAGCATAGACCATTTAGGTTATACTCTTGAACATAATCCAAATAGTGTCTACTACACTGATGTTCAAGATACATTATAACCTTAGAGCTTAGTTTATTGGATTTATAGAGCAAGAATATAATTTTTTTCAAAACAAATAACTCTTTATTTATTTGATCAAAATTACACAAGTTTAGGGTACAAATCCCAACAATCTCCCACTTGACCTAAATCTTGTCGAGTACTAAAACATTACAATAATGTAAATACAATAAACTAGGGCATTTAAACCATTGATACAGAATACTCCCACTTGCCCTAGTTGGGGAAGACTTGTAAACCTAGACCTTCTAGGTGACTCTCAAATACTTTAGCGGTGAGAGCTTTTGTAAAAGGATCAGCAACGTTGTGCTCTGAGGCTATATTCGTGACAATCACGTCTCCTCGATGCACAATCTCTCGGATAAGATGATATTTCCATTCAATGTGTTTTTCCCTCTTGTGACTTCGGGGTTCCCTTGAATTTGCCACTGCACCACTGTTATCGCAATACAGCGTGATGGGTAAACTCATATTTGGAACAACTTCCAAATTTAGCATGAATTTCCTTAACCAAACGGCCTCTTTAGCTGCTTCACAAGCTGCTACATATTCGGCCTCCATGGTGGAATCAGCGATGCATCCTTGCTTGACGCTTCGCCATACTACAGCTCCTCCGTTAAGAGTAAATATTGACCATGATGTAGATTTTCGAGAATCTTTATCAGTCTGAAAGTCAGAATCCGTGTATCCTGTAAGGATCAAATCCTTAGCCCCATACAAAAGCATGTAGTTCCTTGTTCTCCGTAGATACTTAAGGATTGTTTTAACTGTTGTCCAGTGTTTAGGTCCTGGATTGGATTGATACCTCACGACCATTTCAATCAGAAAGCAGGATGTCGGCCTAGTACACAACATGGCGTACATCAGGCTCCCAACAGATGATGCATAAGGAATTCGTCTCACATTCTCAACTCCTTGAGTGGTCATAGAACATTGTTCCTTAGACAAATGAACTCCATATCTGAAAGGCAATAAGCCCCTTTTTGGAGGCTTGCATCTTAAACCTTGACAATATCTTGTCTATGTAAGATGTTTGAGACAAGGCTAGTGTTTTATTCTTGCGGTTTCGGACAATCTAGATCCCAAGAACAAACTGTGCATCACCCAAATCTTTCATTTGGAATAGTGTCTACTACACTGATGTTCAAGATACATTATAACCTTAGAGCTTAGTTTATTAGATTTATAGAGCAAGAATATAATTTTATCAAAACAAATAACTATTTATTTATTTGATCAAAATTACACAAGTTTAGGGCACAAATCTCAACAGTAGGACAATAGAACATTGGTTATCAGGGAACTTTACCATGATGTTCTGTTAAAGGCTGGGGGTACTTAAGCTGACGGTTAACGGAACACCTCCTACTTGGGAACTAACCTGGAACTTGAGTTCAATTAACCATAGTCCTGTGTTATATCTAGGTAATTAAAATGTTTATTCACCTAGACATAAGGTTAAAAGACCTAGTTATAATAGTTATAATAGGCATAGACTTAGATAGATTCTTTTAGCCAGAATCCGACTAAGTTAAACCTATACCCTAACCTTAGGAGCTTCAGTGAGAGAAAACAAGGTGTTCCATCGAGTTTACTCTCACGTCCTCAAGAGTTAACACCGTGAGTTCCATGCTCGGCTACGTGGCGTCAATAGGGCGTCCCCCTACGGTAAGTGTTTGTATGGTTCAATACCAACGTGAATGAGGGGAGTAAGACGCGTGTCAACGTATCCTACGATCTCCTCCATTAGGTCGCACCATGAGATTTCTATAGTCCGTCTGCTAGGTTGTCCTAGAACAGCCAATCCCTACGGAGGACCTGACTATAGGAGTCGGAACACCATGAACTCCAGAAATGGATAGGGTCTCTTAAGTAATTTGTCAAAAGTTGTCTTTCTTAATAGTAGCTTGTTGGCTCGGACCTATTGGATCTAAAAATGGTAGATCACATTTACGGGATTAGTTAAGCTAGTTAACGAGTCATTCACCAAACAAACGGTAGCTAAGAATCATTGGGACATGAGATGTTTTGTTAGTGAGAATTAGCTGAGATAGTCTCAATTTAGGAGAGGAGTGACTGACCACCCGACGGTGGCTTTTGTTCTACACACTTGAAGTGTCGTTGCAAAAATAAACGTTTAATTTAAACACTAGGGTTCTTTGATAATTTTACTAAAATTGATTGGTTTGTAATGGGTTAAATGCATAACTAATTAGAACTATTTTTGAAATTTCAGCATGTTGTCCTCGATAATAGCCTTACTCAAAGTGAACGTTTAACTGGCGAGAATTATACTACGTGGAAGTCCAACCTGAATACGATTCTGGTTGTTGACGACTTATGATTTTTACTTACTAAGGAATGTCCTCAGGTCCCTACTCGAAACGCTCCCCAATCTGTTAAGGATGCGTACGACCGTTGGATCAAGGCCAATGACAAGGCCAAGGTCTATATTTTGACTAGTATTTCTGAAGTTCTAGCCAAAAATCACGAGGGCATGGTCTTAGCTCGTGAGATCATGAGTTCATTGCAGAATATGTTTGGACAATCGTGTGGACAGCTTCGGCACGAATCCCTCAAGTACGTTTATAACTCTCGTATGAAGGAAGGATCGTTAGTGAGAGAACATGTTCTCGATCTAATGGTCCACTTCAACGTGGCGGAAATGAACGGTGCGGTCATCGACGAGCAAAGTCAGGTGTCCTTCATCCTGGAATCTCTTCCAAAGAGTTTCCTGGAATTCCGCAACAATGCGGTTGAATAAAATAGAGTACAACCTGATTACTCTCCTCAATGAGCTGTAGACTTTCCAGTCCCTTATGAAGAATAAGGGACAGATTGATGGAGAGGAAAATTTGTTTTCCCATTCCAGAAGGTTCCATAAGGGTTCATTCTCTAGGACTAAGTCCTGCGGTCCATCTTCTAGGCTTAAGAAGACCCAAAAGAAGAAGATAGGAGGGAAAGGAAGGCACCTGCCGCTGCAGATAAAGGCAAGGGAAAAGCCAAAGTTGCAGATAAAGAAAAATGTTTCCACTGCAACATGGACGGGCATTGGATGCGAAACTGCCCAAAATACCTTACTGAGCTCAAAGAGAAGAAAGGTAAATGTGATTTACTCATTCTTGTAACTTGTTTAGTGGAAAGTGATGACTTTACCTGGATACTTGATTCCGGAGCCACTAATCACGTTTGCTCTTCTTTACAGGAAACTAGTTCCTTCAAGGAGCTCGAAAAGGGTGAGATGACGCTGAGGTTGGAACGGAGACGCGTCTCTCACTCATTTCGCAAATGGGAGATACCAAGTCGCTTTTTTAGAGATAGATTCCTATTTTTAGAAAATTTGTACATAGTATCCAAGATTAAGAGGAACTTAATTTCTATCCTTGATTAATTGAATATGGTTATTGTATTATCTTTTCCATTAATGAAGTGTTCATTTCAAAGAAAGGTGTCAATATTTGTCGTGCTAAGTTAGAAAATGGCTTATATGTACTTAAGCCAAACCAAACTAAAGCAATTTTAAATCATGAGATGTTTAAAACTGCAAATACTCAAAGTAAAAGGCAAAAGATTTCACCTAATAATAATATCTATCTTTGGCATCTTAGACTTGGTTAGATAAATCTCAATCGAATTGAGAGATTGTCTAAGAATGGACTTCTAAGCAAGTTAGAAGATGATTCTTTACCTTCCTGTGAATCATGCTTGGAAGGTAAAATGACTAATCGACCTTTTACTGGAAAATGTTATAGAGCCAAAGAACCCTTAGAACTTATACATTCGGATCTTTGTGGTCTGGTAAATTTTAAAGCTCGAGGAGGGTACGAATATTTCAACTCTTTCATAGATGATTATTCGAGGTATGGTTATTTATACCTAATGAATCATAAGTTTGAGGCTCTTGAAAAGTTCAAAGAGTGTAAGATTGAAGTAGAAAATGCATTAGGGAAAACCATCAAGACACTTCAATCCGATCGAGGTGTAGAGTATATGGATCTAAGATTCTAGGACTATTTGATAGAACACGGAATCCAATCTCAACTCTCAACACCTAATACACCTCAGCAGAATGATGTATCTAAAAGGAGAAATAGAACCTTGTTAGACATGGTTCGATCTATCATGAGCTATGCTCAATTACCTGCATCATTTTGGGGTTACGCAGTAGAGACTGCAGTTCAAATCTTGAACACTGTTCCATCAAAGAGTGTTTCAGAAACACCTTTTGAGTTGTGGAAGGGGCGTAAACCTAGTTTACAACATTTTTCAGATTTGGGGTTGTATCGCACACGCGTCTTTGGTGACAACCCCAAAGAAATTGGAACCTCATTCAAGATTATGCCAATTTGTTGGCTATCCAAAAGAAACGAGAGGTGGTCTTTTCTACGACCCCCAAGAAAACAAGGTGATTGTATCAACAAACGTCACTTTCTTGGAGGAAGATCACATGAGGAACCACAAACCGCGTAGTAAGTTAGTATTAAATGAAGCTACAGATGAGTCAACAAAAGTTGTTGATCAAGTTGGACCTTCATCAAGAGTTGGTGAAGAAGTTGGCACATCGAGTCAATCTCGTCCTTCTCAATCGTTGGGAATGCCTCGACGCAGTGGGAGGGTTGTTTTCCAACCTGACCGCTACTTGGGTTTAGCTGAAACTCAAGTTGTCATACCTGATGACGGTGTAAAGGATCCATTGTCCTATAAACAGGCAATGAATGACGTAGATAAGAACCAATGGATCAAAGCCATGGACATTAAAATGGAGTCAATGTACTTCAATTCAGTTTGGGAACTTGTAGACCAGCCTGAAGGGGTAAGACCCATAGCGTGCAAATGGATCTATAAGAGAAAGAGAGATGCAACCAGAAAGGTACGGACATTTAAGGCAATACTTGTAGCAAAAGGGTTTTACCCAAAGGGAAGGAGTTGCCTATGAGGAAACTTTTTCCCCTGTTGCTATACTTAAGTCTATAAGGATACTCTTGTCCATAGCTATTTTTTATGATTATGAGATTTGGAAAATGGACATCAAGAATGCCTTTTTGAATGGTAATCTTGACGAGAGCATCTATATGTCTCAGCACAAAGGGTTCATAACTCAAGGTCAGGAGCAAAATGTTTGCAAGTTGAATCGATCCATTTATGGGTTGAAACAAGCATCCAGATCTTTGAACATAAGATTTGATACTACGATCATGTCTTATGGCTTTGACCAAAACGTTGATGAGTCTTGTGTTTACAAGAGGATCATCAATGACAAAGTAGTTTTCTTAGTACTTTATGTGGATTATATCCTACTCATTGGGAATGATGTAGGATACCTAACTGACATAAAGAAGCGGTTGGCGACACAATTCCAAATGAAAGATTTGGGAGAGGCGCAGTATGTTCTTGGGATTCAAATTTTGAGGAATCGCAAGAACAGAACGCTAACTCTGTCTCAAGCGTCGTATATCGACAAAATGTTGGTCCGATATTCGATGCAGAATTCCAAGAGAGGCTTATTATCCTTCAGGCATGGAGTTTATCTGTCTAAGGAACAATATCCTAAGACACCTCAAGAAGTTGAGGATATGAGACGTATTCCCTATGCCTCTGCAGTAGGTAGCTTCATGTATGTTATGTTGTGCACGAGGCCAGACATTTGTTATGCAATGGGAATAGTCAGTAGCTACCAGTCCAATCCAGGATTAGACCCCTGGACCGCAGTTAAAAATATCCTCAAGTATCTTATGAGAACGAGGGACTATATAGTTGTGTATGTATGGGGCTAAGGATATGATCCTTACTAGATACCTGATTCTAATTTTCAGACCGATAAGGATTTTAGGAAATCCACATTTGAATCAGTTTTCACCCTTAACGGGGGAGTTATAGTATGGTGAAGCATCAAGCAGGGATGCATCGCTGACTCCACGATAGAGGCTGAGTATGTCGCTGCTTGTGAAGCAACTAAATAGGTTGTTTGGCTAAGAAAATTTCTTACTCATTTGGAAGTTGTTCCAAATATGGAATTTTCCATCACCTTATACTGTGACAACAGTGGTGCGGTAGCCAATTCGAAGGAACCTCGCAGCCATAAGCGAGAAAAGCACATCGAGAGAAAGTATCACCTGATACGAGAAATAGTGCAACGAGGAGATGTGACAGTCACGAAGATCGTTTGGAGCACAACATTTTTGATCCGTTTACAAAGACTCTCACGGCTAAAGTGGTCGAGGGTCATCTGGAAAGTCTAGGTCTACGAGATATGTACATAGGCTAATCTAAGGCAAGTGGGAGATATGTAATGGGTATATGGATGTCCTAATTTATTGTATTTTGTATCTCTGTAACCAATGTTTTAGATTGTAATGTACCTCACTAGAGTTTTAGTTCAAGTGGAAGTTTGTTGGGGTTTGTGCCCTAAAACTCGTAGTTTGTAAATTTTTGTTCTAATTATTGTAATAAAGAGATATTATTTTCAATAAAGTGTTATTGTTAAGTATTGCCCTTGTATTAACCCTAAATCCAATAAACTAACATCCATGGTTGTAAAATGTCTCTTCAACTAAATGTAGTGTACATATAAAGGATCTCATTTCGAGATACAGCCTAAAGGGACTATAGTAACGAGATAAGGTTTGGGTACCTTACCCTGGTAACACTATGGATGTGGCCCACTTTGTATATGATACAAACACTGTGATCCTAACGTGTTCGTGTAGATGACATGTGAGTTGGGATATCCTATGTAATGAGATTGCATAAGACCGGACCACGAAATAGTAACCACTAGGTGTAACTCCATTGACTATTTAGGTTTCTATTTCACTACGATGACCTAGGCAACTTGATCTAAATCCTGAGCAGGTTACGAACTCCTATTTGCGAGGGATTGTCATTTGACTAGTATGGGTGAGAGTGGCCAGATTCGCCGACTCTACCTTCTTGGAGACAAGACCGAGTGAGCAGATGGGGACTTAACTTAGCAAGATGGAATTCACTCTTTCCCGCCAACTAGGGTAAGTAGATGAATGTTCCCTTAAGTGGTGTCTCTAGGACTTGAACAAAGGGCCCGACCCTCTCATTGGCCCGAGAGGGACTTCTGTTTGTTGGTAGGAGCACAAACAAATTGTTCATTAGAGAAGCACTGGTACTTAAGGTAAAACATGTAACTTAGGGGTAAAACGGTAATTTGACCCAACTGGTGTTACGAACATTCGTGAAAGATTGACTTTTTGTTATTGGTGGACACAGAAATACATCTGCAGTGTGAAGAGCGCAGTTGTGGGACTTTGGTGGAGTGTTCCTGCAGTTAACGAATGTTGATTAGGAGGTTAATGAGATTAACCGAATAATCCCGCATCGTTGGAGCTTCTGATCTGTAGGTATATTAGGTCCACCTTCTAGCTCGTAAAGGGTTCTTAGATCGTTTGAATTTGAAATGTTCAAATTCAATTAGGGAATAAATTTAATGTATATAGATACGTTATAATAATAAGTTTTGGAACTTTATATTATAAATTTAATGTGAATATGATTCATATTAAATTATATGAGAGAATTAAATATTTGAAAGAGTTCAAATATTAATTTAAATGTGGATGAGATTCATATTTAAAAATCATGGGTTAAAATTTAATGTGCATAAGATGTGCATTAAAACTATAGGTTAGAGGGAAAAATTGATTAAATGTGATTTAATCCAAATTAAATATATGATATTTAATTTGATTTAATTAAATGTAATTTAAATTGATAATTATATAATTAAATATTATTTAATTAGATTATATTATTAATTAGATTTAATTAAATAATAATAATTTAATTATTTTATTAATTAAATTCAGGAAACGTGTAATCCAGACACGTTCCCACTATCCCTCTTCTTCTCCCTATCGATAGTTATACAGGGAGAAGAGAAACATTGATCGATCATTTTGTGCAATTAGGTGAATTGTTGTAGAAATCCTCTCTCTCAAAAATTCTATTCCTCCTTCCAAACTAGTTGGAATCCTTCCCACAAAGGATTGGATCTAAGTAGAAACTCAGAGAATAGAAGGTTTGTTGAGTGGTTGTGTTCTGTTGGACAAGAAGAACAGAGGAAAAGGAACTTTTGTTGTTGTTGTGTTGTTGTTCAATTGGAGCAAGGAGTTGCAGATTATGAAAACTACAAAGGTAATAATATCTTCTCTTTTAGTTTAAGAGCTTTTACAGCATGTTTGCATGTTTAGATTTCATGCTTTAATTAGTTTGATTGCTTATTCTCTGTTTTTACCCAATGTATTGGTATTTGCATTAAACCAAAATAAACAAGCAATTGGTCTTTAAAACCACATTTCCGCTTCTCACGGGGATAAGATCTCCATCAATGTAAAGCTTGGGTTGCCTCCCAAGAAATGCTTTCTTTAATGTCTTTAGCTAGACTACACCCATGGTTGGCATCAAGGCACGTAAAATTGCTCGTATTTCTTCGGGCTCTTCTTGCTTGAGTCAATATAGCCTTCTAAGTCTAAAAGACTCTTTTGTTTTTCTTAGGCACCTGTTTGATAAATATTTTTGTTATTTTTGTTTAATTAATGAAATAAAATAATAAAATTCAAAACAAGACTCGTGACTATAGGAAAAATGGTTATCAAGATTAAAAAAAATTTTTGGAGATAAAGGGAGTGGAGACTTTTTAGCCTGAAACTCTAACTCCTAGATTTCTTTTGTGGAAGTGATTGCATTACCATTCTCTACCTCACAAACCTGTTTTTGGTGTGTTTCAGTCTCCTCCAACTCATCCTCACTATCATATGCCTAAGTCCTCCTAGGGTACTCTTTCTCAGTGGCAAGGATAAGAATTTGCTCATGTAGGGCCTTAAGAGATTCCGCCAATTGATTAAGATGATGAGTCCTTTCATGTATTGTTGCCCCAAGTTCTACCACTTTAGCTTCTAACATATCTCACATTTCTAATTCAGCATGACACAGATTTTTAACCCTCAACTCTAAAGTATATTCCATTAATAAATCCACAAGAGAAGAGATTTCTATAGATTGGTCCAGGTAGGAGAAATTCTGGTTCCAAGTGCCTATATGATTACCATCAAAAGAATTTTCATAAATTATACATTCAGAATGGTAAGGATTAGACATTTAGTATCTAGAGAAATCATGATTCACATACCTAGGGTCCTGAGAAGGATAGTACATTGGCGAAAAATT
This sequence comes from Trichosanthes cucumerina, assembly GCA_036507285.1. Taxonomy (NCBI): domain Eukaryota; kingdom Viridiplantae; phylum Streptophyta; class Magnoliopsida; order Cucurbitales; family Cucurbitaceae; genus Trichosanthes; species Trichosanthes cucumerina. The sequence continues at coordinate 17,188,888 of CM071841.1, read as the reverse complement.
AAGATTATGAAAAGTCATACTTTAAATCACAACAATTTAAATCTAGACTTTTACACAAAAAATCAACACAAGCAAGACTGGAGACAAAGACTCAAAAAAAACAAACAAAACTAAATTAAGAACAAATAAAGAAAAGAAAACAAAAAAGGAAAGAAACAAAAAAAAGGAAAAAACACAAAATGAAAAAAAAAAAAAAGTCAAAAATCTCAAATTTTCTCCTAATATTAAACGCCAAAAACTTGTTGCGTAAAATGATAATGCAATACTGCAAGTGTACGGGTCAAGTTTTAATATAGTGATTTAAGTACAGAGTATCATCCTCAGGAATGGGTTTCTAGATTGATTAATTACCAAGATACTTATTTTAAATTTTATCTAAAGCAACAAAACATAGAAAGAAGGTGAAAACAAAGATAAAAAGATAGTGGAGACACGAATATGATAGAATTGTTAGGGGGATTGATTTCACAAGTTAATTCCTTATTTAGCACATGCAAAGAACTATGGTTGCGAGATTATAAACAAGAAGTAAAGATATTCAAGAGTCTCCCTCGAGAACTAATGACTCTCATGCATAACGATAAATCCTAAAGTTACCTTATGAATTTTAAAAGCATGCACGACATGAAGCAACTTGTTAAAACGTTTTCCAGAGAACCTAAGTCACTCTCGTGCCCAGATTTACTAAGGGTGTTTGGCAACTTTGCTTTAATCTAAGTCTTTTCTCTTGAATCAACTTAAACAAACAAAACTTAAACAAACAAAACATGCTAGACTTGGCTAAAGAAAATCAAGTAACTTAAGAACGAATTAACAAAAATAAAGCAACACAAACATAAATTAAATACATGACTAAATAAATTCATAACAAGCTACATCAATTCCCTAACTACGACAATTAGCTACTCATTAAAGGAAATAAAACTCCCACAGCGGAAAACGACTTTGAATCATCGTGGTTTTCGTTATGAAAACAATTCTTAAAATTAAATCTATCCTATAGAAATTAGGCTAAACATGTTGAATTTGAAGGAAAAAACAGTAAGAAGAACAACTTACTTGTTGAAGAACCCTTCTTCACAAATTCTTCATCCGGTCACGAACCCTTCGTGCTCTCAATCTCTACGATCACAAACTCTCCAAACAACGAACGATCGGACACCTCCGAAAGATCTTCTCAGTTGTTCTCCTTTGGTAAAGGGAGAGTGGTGGGACTCTTTTGGTTTTGGGTGGAGAGAAACTTTTTGAGAGATTGAGAGATTTTTTTAGAACTCTTTTGGTGAGATTCCAAAAAATGAACCAATGCCTTCTCACTATTTACCATTTTACCACAACCTTAGGTTATGCAAATCATATTTGCATAACCACATATAATAAGATATCTCATACCTTATAATACAAATCACATTTGTATAATTGTAGATTTTAAATTGAATCACATTCAATTTAATTTCTCTAAATTAGTCCTAATGAAGCAATTAGGCTAACATATAGTTTATTATGAAAATCATTCACATTAAACTATATAATATGTCAATCATATCTCATATAAATGACATAAATACCATTTTAATGAATTTGAACACTTCAAATCCACACCAACTGTAAACCCTCTATATATCCAGTTTGAGCCAACCGAGGGACCTAATGGCCTACAGATGACGAACTCCAATGATCCGAGATTAACCTGTCAAACTCTTTGACCCGGTTAATCAACATTCATTAGCTACAGTAATACTCCACTAAAGCCCGTAGCTGCACTCTCATCATTGTAAGACAAGTTGTGTCCATTGATATAACCAATGCCCGTGAGTCGACCCTTCACAGGTTGTTCGTAGACACTGCTGGGTCAAATTACCGTTTTACCCCAGTTCTAATTTTCAACTGAAAGTCGAAGAGAAAAGCCATGAAATATATTTTTTTGTATGTCTGGGTCCCACATAAAGCCATGATTTACTTGTGGCAGCATGTTTTCAAACCCTGGCAATGGGGTCTCTTACTGAGTATTATATTTTGTAACACTCACCCTTTTTGTTTTAAAAAAAATCAGGTAAAGGCAAGGGCAAGCTAGGCGAATGATGGGAAAACGTAGCACAAGCCATGGAATTGGGAAAGTCAAGAGTTCCACATATTTTTTAACTTCAGTTCACGTTGTAAATGTTTATTTTGTCCTTAAATGACTTCTTTTATTTAATATAGAACTTTATTTGAATGCTTTGAGTTTTTTTTTTTTTTTTTCGTTTAGTTTGATAAACCTTGTTTAAAACTGTTGTTTTTATGGGATTCCAACAAAGAAGTATTTCGCTTTCGATTGTGCTTATTGACTCTAAATATTTTTCTTTTGGCCTCAACTGCATGCATGGTTAGTAGTGACCCTAGGAAAAGAGTCTTAAAAGTAGGGTCGTTACAATATAGTAGATCGTATTTTTGTCGTTATTGACAATCGATAACGATAATCAATTTTTTTAGACGAGCTTTGGTCATTGAGTTGCCAACCCCTATTTTTATCGATAGGGCCTATATTTAATTAATAATTTTTTTGTTATATTTTTATCGATAACGTATACAATGATAATAAATTTTTTGCCATACCTATTTTTATTGATATGCCCTATTTTAATCGATAGATTTTTTTTATATTTTTAACGGTAAATCGATAATGATACGATAAAGTTTTGGTCAGACTCTATTTTTATCGATAAGGTGTTGCTCGATTTCGCAAGTGCACGGATCGTTAGGAGTAATATAGTATGGTAAGTACTATTATCATTCTCCATAGGGAGTGAATCTTACCAATTTATCGAATTCTCCAATCTTAATTTTATCTAAGTACAGATTAATTATTGATGAATGGTGAAATTGAAATTAACTGCAAAAGAATGAAATAAGGCTCTAAAATTAACAATGTGAAGCAAATGATTAGATTTAATTGCAAATGATTCTAGAGTTACCTCACCATTATCTCATCCTATTCTTCATTCATTAATAATTGAAATAAATTCTATTTCTAGACTGTTGGCACGTTCTACCTCATAAACTCGATATTCTCTCTCAAGCAATAACGATATGTGACGAAAGTATAACCTAAAAATTGCCACAAAATCTATAAGGATATCTCTATCTCATGTATAAATTAGGAAAAAATATTCAGATCTATCATCAATTCATGTCTCTCAACCTCAAATTATGACATGAAATCGATGCAAAGAGTGACCAAATCTAAACATGCATTAAGTTTAGAAAAGTTTTCCCAACCAAATACGAAATTGAAATATTAACTATTAACTATAAAGAATAGGATTCGAATAGCGATTATATCGAAGTACTAGAAAGAGTACATTAATTGATGCTGAAAATCTCGACAAAATTCCTAACTAAAATTATTGAAGTTATTGCAACAAATAAAAAGGAAGGAAAAGGGAACATAAACAAATCCGGGTGATTCTACGAGTTTCCAATCGTCCCTCTCGCTCCGTTTGGTTGCTCGGATCCTCCAAAATAGTGGCTAGTCATCTTCATCTCGTTTTTCCCCTTCAATCCTCTTCAAATTTGACAAAATGAGGTATTTATAGGCCAAAATAACACCTAGACGTCGAAAACAACACCTAGGCACTGACATTCTGCCTTCTCGGAATGTTTGCAATGCCTAGGTGCTTTTTTTATAAAATAAATATAGATTTCAACTTGAAAACCTTGAATATTGACCTTAAAAATGAAATCTTTAATCACCTAAAAAAAATAAGAGAAATGCAGGATTAGAAAACTAAATAAAAATAACCTAAACAAGATAAAATAAATAACTATAAAATAGATATCATAGGGCCCTATTTTAAGATAATTTTTTTTATATTCTTATCGGGAATGATAACAATACCCATAATAATAACGATTATTTACCAAGAACGATAAAGTTTTGGTCAGACAATATTTTTATCGATAGGTGATATTTTAAATCCATAATTTTTTTTTATATTTTTCCCTATATTTTTATCGAAACTAATCTTTTTTATCCGTGAGATTTTTGGTATTTCAATCGATATACAAATAATTGCACGAAAATTTGATATGATTTTTGGATCATTTTTTATACATTATTTTTATTTGAACTTTTACAAAAAAAAAAACATTTTAAAAAACATTAAAAATCATTTTAAAAAATTAAATAAGTAAATACAATCGAAAAAAGAGATCTTGATATTTTAGGTTTGACCCGACTATATTTTGATCGATATACAAATAATAACACGAAAATTTGTTATGATTTTTGGTTAATTTTTTATACATTATTTTTGGTTTGAACAGTTAAAAAAATTATTTTAAAAGTTTTGAAAAATCATTTTAGAAAAATTTGAATAAGTAAATAAAATTGGAGAATGAGATTTTAATTCTCGTAGGATATTATTTTATTTTAATTAATTATAAATATAAGAGGAAATAATGGTAATGGTACCATATTTGGTAAGTTTTAATTGCCCTCACCAATTACATAAACAACGTGAAACCTAATTTCCCTTTTTACGAATTTTACGTTTACCCAACCATCATATTTCGTTTATCCCACAATCTTATTACATTTACACTCAAATCTATTATGTTTTGGTAAACACACCCTTATTGTCTAATTATATAGGTATTAGCTTTTCACAAATCAAGAGTTCATTCAAGCGATGTATAATTAAGCATGATTAAAGTGAATTAAACTTAGGTATAAGTTCTCAATTGAGTTAGTTATTGTTTGTTGGAGTTTAATTGTTTTGGTTGGAGTTTAATTGTTTTGGTTGGAGTTTGAGAGTGTTTGATAAGTTGGGGTTTAGTTATTTTTTTGTTGGAGTTTGATCGTTTTGTTCACGTTTGAGGTTGTTTGAAAGTTTAAGTTTAGTTGTTGGTTGATTTTATGCTTATTTAATATGTTTGTTTGTTTGGTAGAGTTTATGCTAAGGGGTCATTTTGAATTTAGATGATTTTGGACCAAAAGTTTGGTTTATTAGATAAATATGAGGTTTTATGTCAAAACTAATTAATAATAAAATAAGTTATTAATTGATATGTTTGTTTGTTTGGTAGAGTTTGTGCTTAGGAACCGTTTTAGATTTAGATTATTTTGGCTCATAGTTTGATTTAGTTCTTGTATGTATAAGTTTGAATACATTAAGTATAGTTGTGATGTTAATTAGAATTTCGGATTGTTTGATATGTTTGCCTAAGTTAAATTTTCGTTAGTTCGATATGGGATGATGTCTTTGTTTCGTTTAATTACTTTGGTTTAGTTATCATATTTATAGAGAGTTAGTTAAGTTATATTAAGTTTAATTTCGTTTTTTAGGTGTTTTAGGGTCCATGTATGAGCAAGATCATGCGGGTGATATTTAGGATGCATCTATGAAAGCATATGGTTTTTTTTCCTTAAATGTTTTATGCAATTTTATTATTATCTCTAACAATGAATGAAAAAAAAAATTAGGATGATTTACGACATTTATAAGAACATTTTTGGATTTATTCCGTTGATATAAATTATATTTCGAACGCAAAAAAAAATAATCCTCATGTATTGAATTTAACATGACAAGCAACATATTTTTTTGAAGGATAGAAGAGTAATTGAATAAGAGCAAGTTCTCAAAGCGATGAACTGAGTTTGAGGATCTCGTCAAACACAAAGAAAGATTATTCCATGTAGTGACACGACGATTAAAGGGTTGGGCCCTCCAAATTCTTTTAAAATTTTACATGTCAAGGTCTTCCATTTTTTTCGTTTGGTCCATTTTTTTACTTTTGAGAATTTGATATATAATGGTCTTTCAAAGTTTATTCCTTTTTTTCTTCTAAAAAACAACTTTATATTTTTACGTAAGGAAATTTGATAATTTCTATTGTCTAAACTTTTTTTTTTTAACAAAGTTAATAAATATTTAACATAAAAATTTAAAAATCATTATTATTATTATTATTTTGAGAACCTCAAATGTGTAGCTTGATTTTTTTATATATTTGTAATTTTGCATTTTTTAAAAACAATTACACTATAACATTTAAGAAATAATTGTACATATAATGTATCTTTTTAAAACTTATAATTAATATCCTTGATCAACTTAAATTAATAGTAATGAATACAATTTTATTTTATATGATAGTCATTGATTAACATAATTAATGATTAGCAAATATTAATTTAATATATAATATCTGATCAAACTACATATTAACAAAAGCACACATTTTAATTATGAGTCGTCTACTGAAAAATATATATATCACTTAGAAAAATGTAAGCTTATGTAAATCTTAGAAAACTAAGCCTTTAAATACTAGTTCTACACATGACAACTAATTCATCACAAAAATGTTGCTAAATAGCTTCTGAGACAAGGTTTTAGCGAAGTTTTTTGCGATGTGTTACAAATTTTGTCCCGTAAGCCATTTTGCGTCATTTTTTTGGCTTTTAGCGACGTAATTTTTTCGTCACTAAAGCCTATATTTCTTGTAGTGAGTGTTTTTTAAGGAAAATAGAAAACTATTGTAGAGAAGATGAATCTATTGTAGAGAATTGTAAGAAAACAAACACAACTTTAAAAAACAAAAAATCAAAAAATCAAATAGTTATCAAATGAGGCCTAAATAGCTATAAAAAATTGTCTTATTAAGTGGTTTTAGATAATCAAAGTATTTTTTTAAGAAAACCGTTAATAAATAAATAGAAAAACTTAAATTAAATTGGATTAATTTAAAAACTATTTTTAAATACTTGAGAGAAAGATTATGAAAAATGACTTTAAAATGGTTAATTGAAAATCTTTCATATGTCGGGAGAAAAAATATATTTAATAATTAAATCCTCCATTTGATAGCCATTTGATTTTTAAAATTAATCTTGTTTTCTCCCAATTTCTTTACAATAGTTTTCATCTCTTTTAAGTAAACATTTGAATTCTTAGCCTAATTCTAAAAACAAAAAACTACTTTTTGAAAACTACTTTTTAAGTTTTTTAAACATGACTTTATTTTTGAAAACATAAATAAAAAGTAGATATAAACTTAAAGTGCGAAAGTTTACCAAAGACATCTTTAATGGGTAGTCGAAGAACAAATCTGTAGGAACTTAGTATCCTATGGGCTATGGGAAACAAAAAGTATTTATTTTTTAATTTATTTTTTGTAAAGTAATAAACAAATAGTGATTGTTTAAACTTTTAGGTCGGTTTGCACAAAGTAGAATTTTATATTCAAGGCAAGAAGAATGAACTACAAAAAGGAAATTAAGAAAGTGAAATTATAGAGAAGAGAAATGAAACGAAACCGACCACATGAAAAATAATGCATTGAACAGAATCAAAATTTAAAAAGATATTTAGAACAACACGAAGTGAACTTGATTATGCCATTTGTATATCTCTCTTTTTTCTTTTTTGAATAAGATTATTATGCCATTGCTTTGCCAACTAGAACTCAACCATCTGTTTTTCCACTAAATACACTCAAATTCATCACGTGTTATTTATTTAGTTTGCTACAAAATTCTTCCTTTAATTGGTTCCCTTAGTTGCATAATTACATTTTGTATGTTTCATCTCTCTCACTAGACGAAATTATTTAAAAATAAAAGTGGTATGTGAACCTACTTCTTTTTTTTTTTTAATACCATTTTGGTTTGCTACTTTGAAATCGGTTCTATTTTAGTCCCTTATACTTTTAAATGTTTAAATGTAGTTGATGTCGAAATTTAGATCGTTGGATTAATAGTGAACTTGTATTATCGAAAATCAATGTGACTGCAAAACAAAGGGAATGAACACTAGTGTGGTGTTAATTGTTAGGTTTTTGGCAATATATTAGAAGTGAAATTGTCCCATATCTGAAAGGTGCAAGGAACTGATGGGCTCTTAACAATATAAAACGAGTCTATGGCTTTGGTTTCAAAACATCCCAGTTAGAAACAGTTTAAGCTTGGTGTACTAGTTCTAGTTAAATTCCCTCTTTATATTCTCTAGTCTGAGAGTGAGAAGAAGGGTGTGAGTGGTATAAAGTTTTGGGAGAGTGTTTTTGTAATTGGGGTCGGGGAGAGAATTCTATGTGATTGTAACAATTTTTCCCATAGTGAAATTTCTTTCTGTTCGTGATTTTTTACTCCGAGTTTGGAGTTTTTCACGTAAATTCTTGTGTCTCTTATTTCGTTGTTTCTTTTAATTTCTTAGTTATTTTTGCTTATTTCTAGTAATGAGAGGTTTTTTCCCAACAAGTGGTATCAGAGGTTTAGATTTGTAGTTTCTTAAGTTTCTAAGTATGCTTTGTGGTTGCAACATTATCTGAGCTTCCACATCAAAAAAGATTTCTTGAAACAGGCTATAGTTGTTCACTATTTGCAGATTCACTAGGAGGGGAGCAGATATGTCAAGCTTAATGTGAAAGATGAATTTTGGCTTGTGGCAAGTGCAAGTCAAAAATGTTCTGATACAATTTGGGTTACACAAGGATTTGAAGGGAAGACCGAGTTATGGTGTTCCTGAAATGTTAAGCGGTGATGGTGGTCCAACGGAGTCTAGTGGTGGTGCCAGCAAAGGTTCTAAGAAGTCCAACATGACAGTCTAGAATTGGAAGAAGAAGAAGAAAGACTTTGTGCAAAAGAAAGGTTGTTGGGAATGCGGGCAGTTTAGACACATGAAAAGAAATTGCTCTAACAGAGCAAGTTCGTCAAAAGGCTCTGGGTCAAATGCTAACGTGGTCTCTCTTTGACTGCATCTGAAGAAATACAGAATTCATCCTTATAGTATGCCCGTTTTGTCATGATAGAGGATGTGATGTTAGCAGTTCCACGAGTTTGCACACGGGCATTGACTTGGCGATTATGTAAGGTGTGTGGTGGAAGTTATGTCGATGGCTTAAGAACTTTTGGGTGAGCCAAGTAGGTGGAAGTTGCAGCATAAATTTCGGCTGGGTTTATCGACATGTGACGAAAGAAAAGAAAAGTCTTGGAATGTGATATTCCAAGTGGTCTACTTTTATGGTGGAGTAGGTTATAGTTCTCTGTGTTGAGCATTATGATTGTCGGTAAAGACAGTGATGAGAGATGTGGATTCTTCAAATATCTTGCCAAGGTGGAAAGATGTGGATTCTTCGATTGGACCGTTACTTGATCAAATCATTTCTCATTTGAACTTTGACTTTTAGCTCCTAACCATGGTCGAGGTCTACAAGCGTTGGCCTTCCTAGCGAATATTCGACCCCACAAAGATATGGCTCAAGAGCCTTGGCCAACCCCATGTCGCCAACTTGGCCTAGACAAGGGTCCAATGGCTCTTAGTCGTTTTGTTCATGGTTGGCCTCTCAAACCTTATAAGTTGAGATTTTCCATGAATCTACAGGTTTTACTCTTGGTAGGGTTGACGTTTTAATTAGTGTTTTTAATTAGTAATTTTACCCATGACAATAGTATGTGTACTTCCCATAAATCTTAAAATTATTTTTTATTATTTTTTTTCAAAAATAAGAAATTAGTCGATATTAACTTTTCGTATATCAATTTTAGAAATATATTCCCATTTTGTCCTTCTTGGAATGGAGATTATTGTTATCATCTTACCAAGTTTGATAAAAGTTAACTTTAAACTAACAAATAAGGGCTAACTTTAAGATTTATTGAAAGTATAATGATTAAATTTGAATACTTAAAATGGCGGGAACTAAAATGAAATGAAACTCAAAATACAGGGACCAAAATAAATTTTAACCATTTTTTTAAGTAATGGTATATATTGTCCAAATAGTTAAGATATTTTTGGGACCTCTCTACATTTATATTCAGTCCATATTGTTTTGATTTTTACTTTTTGGTGAAAAAAAGTATCATGCCAACATAATGTGTTGTTCTTACTTATCTATCATAGATCTTTTTTCACTTAAAGTAGATGTGGTATGTAACACCCCGTAATTTTGAACACTTCCTACTCGGGGTGTTACTCCAAGTTGTATCGCTCGCGCCGAAAATTCGGCTGCATAACGGCGCAACCTGGACAAACCAAAAATTTTGTAAACCTGAACCTGAAAAAGAAGCACTTCAATAAGGCTCGCAAGGGTACCCAGCATCCCCAAACTACAAAGAAATCAACAGGCTAGACTCCAATATCTCGGAGTTCTTAGACAACCACATAAACAGAACATGTCTCGATTTCGAAAGATAACAAAACAGATCATGCTATGGTTTAAGCATACAAACTAAAAGAAACAGAGTGTAATAGAGGAAAATAAATAAAAGCAACTCCTAACAACACAACTTCTAACTAAATCCTACAAGTCTTTCATAGCCTCGCAGGGGTCTCATCGACGTTGGTCATCTCACTGGTTTGCCTTACCTGCAACCAAAACAACATAAACGAGGGGCGAGTATAAAATACTCAGTAAGCAGCCCACTTCGTCCAAGAATAAATAACACAAAAGAACAGGCCTTAAACCTACCTAAACACGACACCTAGCCCGTCACACAACTTCTACAAGCATCCCAACCCTAATCGCACTCGGGTTCCCAGTCTTGTCCTACCCTTAGCTTCTGAACTAGGTTGGCATAACCGACCACGAGACTCATTCTCAGGTTTGCACTAGGGGGACGGACTGTATCCAACCCCTCTGACTCTGAGAATCATTCTCCGAGTTACACAACTGGAGGGATGACGAACCACCACATCCCATATCAACATCGAATGCGGTATTACCACGCACAATCAACCACAGGCTCGTTCCTCGGGCCTGCACTAGGGTGAAGGACTATATCCAACCCCTCTATGACTCTAGGAATCATTTCTCGAGTCGCACATCTGGATGGAGAATGGACCACCACATCTCATGCATAACATCATCATCATTTCGCCAACCTCGAGTCTCAGCCTGCTAAGGGTTACACAGAGACTTGGGCCTACACTAGGACTGGTTGTGCTAGCTACGATCCTAAGGCTCAACAGCACTTCCCGGGTTACTTCAAAACTAAGCACGAGACTATCAGGCTCCTTGAAGGAAATTGAAGTCCCCGCAGCGGAAGCGATTGCAAATCGCGCGCTCTTGATTTAGTTACAACGGTAAATTCAAGAACATGAAAAACTAGATTAAGCATAAAATTAGAATGGACAGCAAGAATTTACCTTTGAAGAATCTTTCTTCGAGTGCTCCTCTCTCCACGGTCACGATCTCAGTAACAAGAACTCCAACGTGCGAAGACACGACCACCGGATCTTCTCCGTTGTTCTCTAGTTCCCTTTAGGAGATGTAAGGTATTTTTGAGAGAGATGTTTGTTGTCTTGAAACCTTTCCAACAACAACAAAAAGGGAGCTTGTAAAAACCTTAACCTAGTTGCATCTCATGCAACCATATATATAGGGGAATGGGATGGAAATGACCATCCTACCCCTCATTTAATCTCTCTTTAGTATATAGTTTATATATGAATCTAATTCACATTAAAACTATATATTATATCAATTATATCATATATAATTGATATAACCAAGGTTTAAAATGTCGATGTCGATGGAAATATCGAGGTCTCAATTTCATGGAAATGTCGATGGAAATATCGATAAAATGTCGATGTCGATGGATATTTCTGGAAAATTTAAAAAAACAAAAAAATTTAAAAATATATTTAAATTAGAAAATAAACCTTCAACCCTTTTCAAATAAGTTAAAATGTTTGTCATAATATTATATTTACATTATGTTACATTTTGCTGTAATTTTCTTTAATATTTCATTAATTTTGTACGATATAATGGAAATGTCGATTCACCCCTAGTGTCGATGTCGAACCCATGGACATGTGGAAATATCGATGGAAATATCGACATGTCGACGGAAATTTAATATCATGGATATAACTCCTCATGTATGAAATTGAACACTTCAATTTCACTCCTAACTTTATACCCTCAATATTACCATGTTGAGCCAATGGAGGTAGACCTACAGATCATGAGCTCCAATGATGTGAGATTAACTGATCAAACTCTTTGATCAAGTTAATCAATATTCATTAACTACAAGTCACTCCACTATAGACTTGTAGCTGCACTCTCCTCACTGTAGATATTATTGTGTCCACTGATATAGTCATTACCCATGAGTCGACCCTTCACAGATTGTTCGTAATCACAGTTGGGTCAAATTACTGTTTTACCCCTATGATTATCTCTTTGCTCCTTAAGCACCACTGATCCTCTAATGAACAACAAGTCTAAGGTCCTACCTTAGACTCATACCTCATAGAGGCGGGGCCCCGTTGTTCAAGACCCGAGTCGATTCTTAAGGGAACAACCTATCTAATTCCTCAGTAGAGGAATGAGTGAATTCCATCTTGCACAATTAAGTTTCCAGCTACCTACGAGGTTCGTCCCGAGAAGGTAGACTTATTGAGCTCTGCCATGTGCCACTCTCACCCATACTAGTCTAAGGACAACCCCTATAAGTTGTGGAGTTCTTAACTTGCTCAGATTCAGTCGAGTCACTAATGAGCATCTATAAATAACTAGTCTTATCCTCGTTAATCGATTGTTATCTTGGTTAGACTAATAATTTGTGATTCATCCTTGTATAAACTCTTCATACATGTGATGCCCCCCCACTCGCATGTCAACTACATGAATGAGTTGGATTACCTCATTTGTACTCATTACAAAGTGGGCCACATCCATGGTGTTACCAGAATGAGGTTTCCATCCTTATTCTTATACCATAGACTATTTAGGTTATAATCTTGAACTCAACCCAAATAGTGTCCACTACACTGATTTCAAGATAAATGTTATAACCTTGGAGCTTAGTTTATTGGATTTATAAAAGCAAGACTGTAATCTTATCAAAACAAATAACACTTTATTTAATTGATCAAAATTGCACAAGTTAAGGGCATAAATCCCAACACTCCTACTTGAGGGAATAGACATCCATAGTCACATTAGCACATTCAGAATCCTCAGCACAAGCTTACATTGGCTCTACTAGATAAAATCACATCCAAGCACGAAGGAATAACAGACAAACCAGACTCTGCTCCAACATGCTCGATACTTCAACACAGATAAACATCAAACATGATCAAATGAACTTCAATTAGGCACAACAACGAACAACACATCATAGCATGCTACTACAAGTTCAAAACCGACTAATTCTATAACCTTGATGGTACGCCACCAAGTTTGAAATCAATTCATTTCCAACCAGATATTTGCATGCAAATGTACCCCTAAGCCCTACACTTAGGGGTGGTATAGTCCAAATGACTACTTACCTAAAATCCAGCAATAACGAGCGACTTGAGAGACACAACGTGCTCCAAACGTGTTTCTGCTTCCAAACCAACGGAGATCTGAAACGAGCTAAGGAACGAATCGAGGAGATCACGCGAACGTTGGCAACTGGCGGTGCCGCAGATGGCGACATGTGTCTATGGCGGGCGACGACGCGTGAACCAACGGCGGTGGCGCGTGAAGGTGGCGGTGGCGGCGCAGGTACCATATCTGGACTCCTCGTGGCCTGATTTATCCAGAATCGATCTCCGTTCCTCGAAAAACGATCAGAAAGACCCCGAACCGGCTGAACTAAGACGTGGGTTTCACAGATCTGAGCCTTCGCGCTTCACCACGGTGGCACGCCTCGAGCGGCGGAGCTGAACGGCAGGGGCGGTTGCTGGGCTGCACAGATGCTCGTAGCGGCAAGCGGTCACGGGCCCAGACGGATGGCGTGCGATTAGCGGCGACCTTTGCTTCATTCTCAGAAGACGAGAGAGATGAAGTGTCGGAGAGGGAGAGGAAGAGAGTGAGAGTGAGAATGAGGGAAAAAGAAAAGTGAGAGGGGGAGAGGGGCTTCGGCGTGGCCTTGGTCGTCGGCGAAATGGCCAACGGTCGTTTCGCCGTACGACTCGTGAAGAGGGAGACCCTTTTTATTTTTCATTATTTTTTTAAAAAAATAAAAGACTAACCGAGTGTTACATGGTATGTTTGCATCATATGTATGGGTTCATTTTTTAGACGGTGTCATTCTATTTTGTCTCATAATATTAGTTAATGGTATCGATAGTGTAGATGGTTGATCACAATTCAGAGTTATAAAAAGTTTGGTAAAGGTAAAAAATTGAACCAACATCATCATCAAAATTTGAGAATTAAATTTGTAATTTTGCGCACTCATATTTTCTTCCTTTATTAGGGTCTCGTTTGATAATAATTTTAACCCTGTTCGATAATCATTTGATTTTTTAAAATTGTTTTTATTTTCTCATCATTTCTCTATAATGGATTTTCAAGAAATCATTAGAATTCTTAGCCAAATTCATACAAAATATTAAAAAAAACTAATTTTAAAATCTCGTTTGATAACCATTTGGGTTTTATTTTTTTTTTTTAATTAAACTTATAAATACTACTTCTACTTATAGTTATAGGCTTATTCTCAAAAGCTAAAAGCTAAAAATCAAATAGTTATCAAAAGGTGGCTTTTGCTTTTAGTGTTTTGTTTTTGAAAATTATGTTTTCTCCACAATTTTTATACTAGGGTTTTAACCTTTCTTAATACACATTCGAATTCTTAGTCAAATAAAAAAAAAAGATTACTTTCTAAAGTACTATATGATAGTTATTTGATTTTTTATTTTTGAAAATTGTGATTGTTTTCTCATCATTTTTCTATAATGGTGTTTCATTTTTCTTAATAAAACTTGAATTATCTCAGCCAACTTAAAAAAAAATAAAAACAAATTTTGAAGACTACTTTTTTTTTTTTTTAGTTTTCAAAATTTGTCTTGGTTTTTGAAAACATATGGAAAAAGTAGATGACAAAATATGAAAAACATAGAGAAAGGTAATAGTTTTTGGCTTAATTTTTAAAAATAAAAAATAAAAAACTAGATAGTTATCCAAAAAAAAAAATAATTTTCAAATTTTTAGAAAATAGATAGCAAAGGAAAAAAATTCATACCTTTGTAAGTTAAATTTTGAAAAACAAAAAATCAGACGATTATTAAACCACGTCCCCTAACTAATTTCAGAGAGTTGTTATTGTAGTTTTATTATTATTATTATTATGGTGTTAAATTTCTATCCTCCTGATTTCGTGTGATTCTGTTTCTATTATTTTGATCTTCGTGGGTTCTTTTATTCTCTTTCTGAATTCATATTTTGATTTTATCTTCGCTTTCTAGGTGCTTAGATTCCTTTGGTCTCCCTTAAAAGTCTCTCTCTTTTTTCACTAGTAAATTAATAAAAGATTTTAAATTTTAGTAAAGAGAAGAGTTCAAGAAGTTACTCGACAGCTCTTTTGAATAATAAAATACTCTGATCGGGTTGTTTATTACAATTAAAGTTAGTATCACTTAAAATCACCATTAATTAAAATTGAAAAGATGACTTGTTCTTAAAAAGATATCAATCCATAAAATTAAATTTAAAAAATTAAAAAGTAATTATTTAAACATCTTTTCATATTTTAAGTATAGAATTTTTTGTCATGCTCTCCTACAATGTACCCTCGACGAAAAAGTCAGAAATATATAGAATTTCTCACCCTAAATTGTTAGAGTACTAAAATAGTCTTACATTTGACTAGAAAAAAAAAAGATAAGTGAGGACAATTTATTAAAAGGTTTATATATAAAGCTAACAATATCATACTACGATGAAGATACGTGGAAATTTCATTATAAAAAATGAGAAGGATAGAAGTACTTTTTCTTGTTTTTTCTGTTTTTTTTTAATTGAAGTATTTAATTTATTAATCAAAACAACTCGAAAAGGCACTTGTTAATATTCTTCGTATAATCAAACCGAAGATATCCCTATCTTATGAAAGTGTAATGAACACATTAAAAATTAATGTGAGTTCTTTTTATTCATTACATATTTATTTATTTTTATATAAATGATGTCAAACCTAGCTATAAAATTATTAAATATGAATACAAAAAGATAAATGGTTGGGTGGGGAACTTTTTCTCTGCAGATATAAAAACAAGCAAAGATAAAGCTTTCCGACACACTCAAAATAATACTAAATAAATATGACAGGAGATGTGAAGGAATTAAAAAAAAAATAGTTACAGACTTTTTTTTTTTTAGTATATCAATAATTAGGTGCAGGAGAATTTGAACCCATCTCTTTATCATGAATCATATTTAATGTAAGTTGAGTTATGATTTTGTAGGAAAAAAAGTAGTTACAGATTTGGATCTTTTAATCTTAATCAGAATTGCTAAAGAAAGCATAATACAACTGACATTTCGAACCTATTAACAACTACGAATTTTGTGATTTGAATCTTCTTGTTATGGGTTAAATTGGGCCAACGAGAATAGATTGGTCAAACGGCTAAGGCGAAGGGTCAGACGGAGTAAGAAGCCCAATACGAGAGCGAAACAGGCCGAAATTGAGTAGGGATCGAACTAATGCAAAAAGGGACGAGAGGTCGCGCTTGGACCTCGGCCCAAGCGCATGATCGATCTTGGCCAAGGTTGAGGCCGACCAAGGTAGAGCCCTCCCATTTGGGCTCTACCCTCGCCCAACATCCCGAGAAGGGAGATTGTGCTTGGGTCGAAGCCCAAGCCCGTGGTCGGCCTCGGCCCCAGGGTTGAGCCCTCTCATTTCGGCTCTACCCTCGCCCAAGACAAGGCTTGGGCCGAACCCAAGCCCGTGGTCGGCCTCAGCCGACCAGATGCAAGGGCACCTTCTGGGCCTTGCATCGATCCCGAGATTAGTTTCCATCCCTCGCGCGACCTTTCCTTTTCCCAATGGGTCACAGAAACCCACAAAAGACCCTAGAAGAAAACTATTTACGCTCAACCGGAAGTGGAGAGCGGGGTAAGTTCATTCAACCCATCTAAACTCTCTACAACTCTCAAATTCACTCTAAATGCTCTCTGATTTAAGTATTGGAGTCGGTGTGGCCTACATCACACCGATGTCTAGGTTTTCCTTGTCTTGCAGGTCGCGTTCTTACCCTAAAGGGATACAAATTTACCGTCGTTGTCACGTGGAGGTTAGGTGCATTCTTCTGTCCAAAATTTGGCAACAACACTTCTAATTCCTATTGTACTTATATTTTGTTAAGAAATTTTTCGGTATGTAATCTGAAAACAAAATTTTGAAAACAATATTTAATATCATATTTCATGTTTTCAAATACGTGATTGGTAGTATATTTAGAAACTGGATTCCAATTTGAATAAAATATGTTCTATAATGTATTTATGGACCATAAAACTAAATATTAAGTTGAATATAAATTATTATTAATTAATTTATGAATATTTTTATTATTATATATTTTGTATAATTATTATTTTATAATATATTATATTATACATATTTTAACCTAACAAAAATAAATTGAATTTAAAATATAAAATACTATATTTATTAATTTTTTTCTTTTTATATATAATTTTGTATTTTAAATTTTCAAATTCAAAATCGGGATACAATGGAAACATAAAAATATTATTTTCGGAATTTTCACTATTTGAATTACATAATCTAGAAAAAAATTTTGAAAACACATATGCTAAACGCATATATAATGAATTCAGTAAATTCAAAAACATAAAACAAAATTCAGATTGTTTACCAAATATGTCTATATATATATATATATATATATATATATATATATATATATATTAATCTCAAATTTTCATTCATCCGGATCAATCTTCCAAATTTATCATATTAGTTTGAAAATATCTCTTATCAAAATGTCAAAAAATGAATGTCATGTTTACATTTTATTATTAATTCAATATTAACAATATGATAGATAAAGTTAATCATTATTCAAAACCAAAGAACAAACACTAATATAAAATGGAATGAACAATCATGTTCTAATCTCAACTCGTCTCACAAATATACACTTTCCTTATGCATCCAGTTGCTTCACTAATGTGAGTAGGTTATATAGAAGGGTGGGTTAGTTAATTATATGCACTTATGCGCCTTCCTTCTTCCAACCTTTTGATATGTATTGCCCTCTAACTATAGATTATATCCAAGGCAAATAAATAGATATGTCTACGGGTGGGGAGGATGGAGAATGACTTTCTGTACTCGTCCCTACCTGCATTTGAATCTCTTTCTCTATTCCCACAAAATTTTTCGATAAAATTCGCAGGAATTCTCCGCGAGGAATTCGTAGAGATTGGATTTCCCGTTTTAGTTTTTTTAAAACAATCAAATAATTCTTTGATAAATTTTTAGTTAACCTTCATAGAAAATATTCATTAATTTTCAATTACATTGTTAATCATTCATAAATTAAAAAAAAAAATTCATTTAAATAGTTAATTTTATATTAAAAAATTCTATTTAAGATAAAATTTTTAAACTTTCCAATAAAAACAAAATAATATTACATTTCAAATTATCTAATTAATCCAAATATATAATTTAAATGTCTAACTATATAACTCAAACCTATCCAATTATCTAAATCATTAACAATAAAATTTTAAAATGACATATATATTTATAGATATATATATATATATATTTATAGATATATATATATATATATTAAAATAAAATAAAATATAAAAAAATTAAATGGAGATGGAGAATATGTTGTTCGTCAAAATACCGATTTAGCTTGCGAATATTTTTTGTTTCCCAGTTCCGATTCTAGTTTCAACTTAAATGAGGATTTTTTTGTCCTATAAAGGCGGGTCCCTACAAGATCATTCTCACCAGAAAAATGGAAATCTCTACAAATAATTATCCAATAAATAGCTTACCGCAAATCAGATATTCCCACTCTTCAAAATGCTAGAAAACATATAAAATCGGTGGGATTTTTTTTTTTTTGAAAAAGAACAGGCATCGAGAAAGCATAAATAATAAGCATAGCATAGCATATATAATAATAATTAAAAAAACATAGCATATATAAAGTAGCAATTAGCAAAGGCTGTTATATAATTAAAATATGCTAAAAGATATTAAAAATACAAAATAAGCAAAAAGTGAAGATAATATTTGGAGTTAAATATACGGTTATATTAGTAGTGGAGGCATATTTTTTTAGTGTGTAGGTGCATTAATCATGCAATAACGACCGTTGCTAACTAAGTAATTTAATTTATTGCAGCTGAATTATAGTTGGTTGAATCACATGAACTATAGTTTACGATCAAGAGATTATAAGTTTGAATTTCCCACTCGTCAAAAAAAAATTAATCATTTCACATGAACTTATAAGTATGCCTAATTAAGAAGAAAAGTAGGCACAATAAAAAAATGGCTAAAAACTAGAAATATTCAAAGAAGAAAGTAAATAGTTTTTGTTCCATTTATAGGTATATACTCATATTTACACCGTCAGGCGTCAGCTCTCACCAAAAGAAATAGATTTTTTTTAAAAAAAAAAATATCTTCAATATTCTCTCACTATCTCTCAATTCATCACCTAGATTTTGTTACACTAAGAGAAGAGAGCACAAATGATAGAGAGGAAGAAAGTGATAATGAATTAATGATGAATATATACCGTTGAAACAAAACCTTGTATAGGCTTCAATACAACCAAAATTAGACTTCCTATAAGATTAGGAAAAACTTTGGGAATAGAAAACTAACCTATAGAATAGGTAATTTATTTGACATTATTGGGAAAAACCTCCCACTACTAGGAATAAACAGAAATAACTGAGAAATTAAAAGAAAACAACAAAATAAGAGACACAAGAATTTACGTAGAAAAACTCCAAATCCGAAGAAAAAAACCACAAATAGAAAGAAATTTCTACTATGTGAAAAATTGTAACAATCACATAGAATTCTCTCCCCGACCCCAATTACAAAAACACTCTCCCAAAGCTTATACCACTCACACCCTTTTCCCACTCTCTCGCACTGCAGAATATAAACAGAGAATTTAACTCAGAGCTAGACTGTTGAGCCTTAAAAAGTGTTTCTAACTGGGATACTTTGAAACCAAAGTCATAAGTTGCTTTAATAGTGTTAGGAGCCCATTACTTTTTTGCACCTTTTAGATGTGAGACAATTCCACTTCTAATATATTGCCAAAAACCCAATAGACATAATTAAAATTTCTAACACCCTTCCTTAAACTAACACTATGCCATTTAGTATTTAGTTTAGATTAGACAAAGAGACAACACCAAGCATTAATTATTGATTCCATAAACTATTTTCATTAGTCACTGTACATATTTTAGTTGTTGAATTTTTTAATTTCATTATATTAGCAATTAATATAAATTGATCTCACAAATTATCATTTATTCTAGCTTGTTAAGGTTTTTTTTCCTCCATATACATTTCTCTCCCTTAATACGCTCCCTTTTTAGCCATTTATTTAGGTGGAATTAAAAGTGTTAAATCTTAATCGGGTATTTTTGTTTGAATGCAATTTGAGGATCTACTAAAAATTATGTTTACCCATATTTATAAATCTAATACGTTTAGTTATTTTTCGATTTATGCTATTTAGAATTAGAATCATTTCTCTGGCTGTTCCTTAAGAAATTATTCAGTTGAATTTTTTTAGGGTAAAAACATCATTTTATGACTCTATACTTTGGGTTTGAATCAATTAAAACGAAATACTTTCATAAGTAAATTAATTTAAACCATCGATTAAGAGTTTGTCTTCAAACCATTAATGCATAATTATCACACACGTATATAAGACTTCTTTAAATGCAAAGTTTAATGTAATATACTAGTGGAAAATACTAGAATCAAATGGATTGGATAATAGTGACTTTTATTAACCGGTAGTTTTTCATGTTCTTTTATTTCTTCGTTTCTCTATTTATTTAGGAAGAATTATGTAATAATATTTCTTACTCATTTGATAGGATATTTTGGGAGAAAAATATTTTATTGCTGTGATTTTAAATTATTTTAAATGAAATAAGTACAAATTGTTATGAATCCCAAAACAAATGGTCGAAAATTTAGAGTTTAAATTGATACCATTATTAATTTAAGTCTTTAATTTATTCAACAGGGTATAAATTGATTTTTTTTTCCTATTTTATACATGAAACTTAACGTATTAATTTAAAAATTTTCCATTATATTGTTCTTATATTGATTGAAATATATCAGGCTTCTCTACCATTTGTTGGTTGGTTGCACACTAATTCTCATTTTTCTATTCAATTATATTTTAAAACTCGACCAAAATTGAATTTTTTCTAACTCATATATTTCATCAAACTCTCACGTCATTAAAAATAAATTTTAACGTCATGAGCTCCTTTTTTTTTTTTAATTGAAACACATGAAGTCCATTTTTCATACTCACAATTCACTTATTACATTTTTCTCAATAAAATAAAATAGCTTTATCTTTTTACTGTTCAATAATAAGGAGATGTCTGAATATGTCTCAACCAAAAGTTAAAGATGATAGTGAAATTTTAGGAACTAAATTAAAATAATAGTTAAAACATAATGTCTAAAATTGGGGTAACGTCTTTTTTTTAGGACAAATATGTAAAACTTAATTAGTTGAGCTTAGTTAAATAGAGTTGGCTTAAATTCACAATATAATCTAGAATTTAATTAGCCATGTTTATTATATATGCTGAATTCCATTGAAAAGGGAATTTTTACAAGTTGATTAATGATTCGAACTGACCATCAAATATGGGATAATTAGTGTAAAGAAATTGAAGCTTTAGGGTTGTATATTTTATATATCTTCTGTGGAAAGTTCGGAAATGAATATACTTACCATCAAATAAATTTTCTATTGGACCCTTTTTTTTGCTTTTATGGAAATTATAAGAATTCGTAATAAAATAGCAAAAATTGCAATGGTATGATTTCGAAATTCTTGACATAGTAGTATGTGTTTACTGTGGGGCAAATTTTGAAATTTATATATTTGTTAAGAGAATCGTATAAATATAATTTATTTTAAAAAATATTCCTATTCTTTTGTAATATTACCTTCAATTCCCATAACCATTTCAAAAACTATTTTAAAGTGTAGCAAATGGTTAAAATTTTGATGAAAAGTAGTTGATCTGATAGAACACCAATTTTTTACACTTAATTCAAGCAAACGTCTTAGTCACTGTTGCACTATTTTAGGTCACCACCATGTCGCATTTATAAAAGCTCATATCGAAGACATGTTGAAACTTTTAAAAGAATAGAGATATTTTTTAAATAAAAAATAAAGTTCAATGCTTTTTTATATATAATTTAGCCTAACATTTAATTCATTATATGTTCACTAGTACAATTTCGAGATTTCATGATATTGAAAAA
This sequence comes from Trichosanthes cucumerina, assembly GCA_036507285.1. Taxonomy (NCBI): domain Eukaryota; kingdom Viridiplantae; phylum Streptophyta; class Magnoliopsida; order Cucurbitales; family Cucurbitaceae; genus Trichosanthes; species Trichosanthes cucumerina. The sequence goes on along the minus strand of CM071841.1, from coordinate 17,166,612 downwards.
TTATCATAACTACAATTCATGACTTTTTTCTTCATTGCAAGAAGCCACCGTCAAGGAAACTCTATACATGACACATCCAAAAATCTATCATAATTAACTATTTTATGACAATTAATACTTGTAAAAAAAACATATTCAAGACATTTGTTAAAAGTCATGGTAAACTTTTTATGAAAATTAAACATTGTTAATAAATACGTCCTAAAACCGACGTTTTAATTTCGTCAAGATATATATATTAAACGATAATTTTTAAACGTCATAGAAATTTTGTTAATGATAGAGTTTCAGTGTCAAACATGTTGTTTCTATGACAAAAAAAAATTGTTAATGATAGTATTCTTGTGTCAAGTATTTTACTTTCTTTGATAGTTTGTAGTTGTCAACAAAAAAAATTACTCAAAACCCAGTTTATTTAAGATTAATAAGACCACGAACTGTAGGAACCCATGTTAATGTTGATGCTAAAATGAAGGAGGGAGAGACATTTTATAGGAGAAAATACCTCTCAAAAACACAATTTTTTCGATGTGGGAAAAATGGAGTACGACTTGATGTTGGAAAACATTCATAAATTTGTGATGTTGAAAAACTGTCATAAATTTTTGAAAACACGAAACTATTCATTTTTTCTTGCAAAAAAACGTGTCTCCAACCATTTATGACACTTCTTATATCTAAGTCACGAATGTTTGACATTGAAAAACTGTCATAAATTTTTTAAAATACGAAAATCTCTTTTTTTCTTGCCAAAAATGCACCTCCAACAATTTATGACAGTTTTTTTTCTCCCTCCCTTTGTTGGATTTTATAATAAAAAGTGTGAAAGAAAGTGTTGATTTGAAACAACAAAATCCAATTGATGTTAAATGTTATTTATCTTTAAATTCAAAAGTTTCAAAATGGTTTGAGACATCCAAATGGTTTGATGTTTCTTATACAAATTTAACTTAAAAAGTTAAATTTGTGAGTTTTGTTTGAATTTCAACAAGTAACTATACAATTGAGTTACTTTTGATGTATGTTTTATATTCATCATATTAATTTGATTTTAGAGAGTTACTAAGTTCCTAGCCTATAAATAGCAACTTGTTTCTTCATTTGGATCAACTCATTCCATTTTGGAGTATCTCATTCCAAGTGAAGAGTTTTCCTCTCTTTTCTTTCTTCTCTTTAATCTTAAGTCAAGTTGAGAGCAAGTGTCCAAGAGTTCTGTCAGATCTGAGTAGTTCGAGGTTGTTGTTCTATCGGAGTTAGTCGTTGCATCCTGCTGAGACGATCGTTGTAGTCTGGTTGCAACCCGTGCAGAGCGAATAATTGTCTTCAAGACAACATTTCGTAAGCGTGCATCGACTATTTACAATTTTCTGTTCTTGAGCTTTGGGTTTTTATATACAATATATTGTAATTGTTTGAAGCTTTTAAGTTGTAATCTATTTGCTAGTGTTACTTAGTTTTATACATAGCAAAGCAATATTTTTCCAACACCCTTTTATTTGGCTTATCTATGGTGTCATAGAATGTCAAAATTATAGTAGTGATTTGATATTAGTTCGGTGGTAGAAAATTTATAAATTGACAATGATTAATGAGTTCCTAAACTTTGATACTTATATCTATTTTGTTTCAAATGTTTAAAAAAATTTAGTTAGGCATCTCCAAACTTCATATTTTTATTTTGAGAAGCTATAATTTAACATTATTTGTTAATATCTATATATAGCATGCTAATTAGAATAATAACCAACAATTTGACTCAACGGAACAACAAGTGGAACAAATGAATAAGCCGACATGATAAAATAAGAATGGTTAAACACATGGTAAAAGATTCAATTTAAATGTATACCAAAAGATTTGACGTCCCATCACAAATAAAAAAGTTTAGGTATCAACAAACAGGCTAATAACTTAAAAAATATGAGGATCAAAATCAAATATAATTTCTTGGGTATAAATTAAATGGGAAGAATTTTTGTTTTTTTAATTATTTCTTTTAAAGTTGGTATTTGATTGATGATCATGAGCTAAATGAAATTTGGAGATGGCTTGTTTGATGCTCTTACCGTTACGTCAATTGCATGGAATTCTTTTTCCCCAATAGGTGACTGATGATGTTTTGTCAAGAATATTAGTTGTCAAAAAAAAAAAAAAAAAATTAACTTCAAATTTACAGATTTAAAAGCTTTTTTTACCATTAAAATAGAACAAAACTCAAAATACATAAACTAAAATGTATTTTAATCCTAATTTTTTTCATCTCCAGGAGAATGCTACAGTGAAAGAACAATTTTTTTTTGTTCCTATTTTTCAATATATTTCTTCTGTTGATGCCGGAATTTGGATGGACGGATCAACGGTGAATTTGTATCGTTGGGGACAACGATATCCTACAAGAAAGAAAACTAACACCGGTGTGGTGCTCTGCCACACGCACTCCGACGCTCAAGTTATAGAGGATAATCTCGCACAAAAGTAAATCTCAAGCTAGAACACAGGCCAAAAAATTGCTTACCTTCCTGGGCGTTATCGACGAGATTATATAGTTGCGCAATTGTAACGGTCCTCTAGGGCTTAATTATCCACTAACTGTCCATGATTGCGCGTGTTTAATGACAACGGTTACGAGAGGGGAATCGTTTCGCAACGTCCTCACTTCTTCCATTATCAGTCATAACGGTGCACGTGACATATGAAAGGACTCCCGCTGACCTCGAGGGTCGGCTCATCTTAGACCGGGGCAGATCCCTTGGGGTAGGCCTCCCGGTCGTAGCCAACCTCGAGGGGTCGCCTCACTCTCGAGTCGGGCCGTCCCCATGGGGTCGGCTCACCCTCGAGAGCCTACCCCATGGGGTCAGCTCCTCGAGCCGGGTCGACCCCGTGGGGTCGGCTCACCCTCGACCGGGGCCGACCCCTTGGGGTCGGCCTCCCGGTCGGAGCTGACCCCTAGGATCGTATATGCGGTTGGATCAACTCCTATTTTATGGCCATAACAGCTGCCCCCACTTCTAGTCTAACTACACGGGTTACCCCTCTTCTTGTTAGACTTGAAGTAGACGGACATCTCCCTCGCATCTCTTTCGGGCGATCCTCCTTTCACCAGGAGAGTGAGGTGCAAGCCTCGACCTTGATGCCAATGCTCCCGAGTCTCTTCGTCTCATGCCTTGTTCCAGGCATTCCCTTACTCAGCTCTTGAGTTGGATCGGGAACGTTCTTCTATCTTTTATTATTTTTTACATTTTTTTTTATATATTACCTAATCTTCATGCTAACTGATTTTACTTCTTTCGAAACGGTTGACATCGGACTGCAGAAGTCGACCCTTACCGCTATCGCTCTTCAATAGTTTGCTTGGAGGATCGTCGAGCCACTACGTAGGTTAACTCTTATCGTTGGGTGGCACCCTTTGACGATACTTCTTGGCGATACTCTCTGATGATACTTCTTTACGATACTCTTTGGCGACGCTATATCTATGCCAAAATCATGTCTCCTTGGAGGAATTGAAGTAGGCTCACAGTTTACATGTCTAAGCAGCTTAGACCATGCAGACTGTACAAGGGAGACTACAACCCCTCCAGGCTGAATACGACTCATACTGCTCTCATTCTGACAGCAACCTATCCACCATCTAACTTAAACTGAAGGATGATGAGGATAAACTTAGAGTCGTCGAAGACAAGCTCAAAGACTCCAAGTACTTGTCTGTGACATTCAAACGTTTTGAAGAGTATGCTGATTTCCAAAACGAAGCTATGTGCTTCCAGGGATATTGTAATCCTCCTGGATCTGACTTTGGACCACCTGCCGAGCTTGGCCCTAGGAAACTCTCATGGTTTAGGAATGATGACTGGGTCTCTGGATTGGAGAACGCAGTCTCCGGAGAGAGTTTCCTGAGTGACATTCTCCTAGGTGACGATCACGAACCTTGATCCTTATGTATTTTTTACTTTCATATTAACTTTCCTGTATTATGCAACTTCAAACTACACTTTCTTACGAGAGAATCTCTGATACCAAAATTTTTCAATATTTATTCTCGTACCAGCGTGCCCCCTACTCACACAATTTGAAGATAAGCAAATCGTTTGAGTGAAAAGTTTCATCTTTAACTTGACAAAATTGGGTAATACACTGGTAACTTCGCACAAATGATAATTAAAAATACATCGCGAGAGGTTCGGAGTTTTATGGGTGAGGCATTCGTCTTTCAACAAGGTTTGTTATTTCGTAAATGTTGAGATTTCAACGTCCATTTCGACATCCACAAGTCGTCAAACTCGTGCTTCAACCGTCGCGACCTCTTCCACCTCTCTTGTTGATTCTTTCATGGCATTGTGGTAACACTCTCGGGACATAAGTTGTTCACCATGGATAATCCCCACTCCACTGGGGGTTAGAAATTTTAACATCTGGTGATATGTCGAAGCTACCGCTTTTATGTCATAAATAGTTGGTCTACCTAGGATAGCGTTATAGGCAGAGTTGTCATTCACCACGATGAACTCTACCATAGTCGTAATACATGTCAATCCTCCCCCGAAAGTTACTGACAATTCAATACTTCCCTCAGGGTACACCTTGCTACCTCCGAACCCTACTAGAGGAGAGAGACTAACTTTGAGCCGATCTCGCCCTAGCTTCATCGCATCGTAAGCGCTTAAGGAAAGCACATCAGCAGAACTCCCTCCATCGACTAGGATACGTCGGACTTTGACATTGGCTATCACCAAAAAAATTACCAGCGCATCATTGTGAGGTTGATGTAGCTTCACTGCTTCTTTTTCTGAGAAACTAACAACCTCGTTAGATAAAGTAGTTGAACAAACCTCTCATTCGACTGGTGGAACACGTGCCGCCCGAGCCTTAGCTTTTCTTTTTCGGTTCGAATTCCCACCAGCTGATCCTCCAAGGATGGTTTGGATTTCTCGGGGTGGAGGCGAATCTCTTTCCCTACTGCTCGGTTCTCGCCGATTCGATCCGACCTCACGCTCTCCATTTTCACCCACGTATTCCTTCAGCTGACCCTTCTGGATCAATGCCTCTATGGCTTCCTTTAGGTCATAGCAGTCAGAAGTAGAATGACCGTGATCGCGATGGAATAGAAAATATTTGTCCTTATTCCTCCTGTGCGATCATTCCTTCAACTTGGTCGACCATTTGAGCATGTTTTTGTCACGAACTTCCATCAATATCTGTTCGATGGGTACATTTGTCGGGGTATACCATTCGAACTTACTTGGTGGTAGTCCCTTCCTTATAGTCTTATCACTAGACTCAGCCCGTTCTTCTTGCTTTCGCTTTCTAGAGTCGCTCTTATCTCCTTCCATGCGACTCCTCCTCTTCTCGTGGTCGACTCTTTCATGTCGATCCTCCGGGGCATGTCTCGAATAGAGCAGCTCTCCTGGGCTCATATATTTTTGCGTCCTAGTTAATAATTCAACATAAGTCAAAGACGCTTTCTTACCTAGCGACCAAAGGAACCTCTCGTCTCATAATCCAGCTACGATTGCTGTTAGAGCCACCCCATCGGTGTACCCTTCAATCTGGAGGAACTCGTTGTTGAAACAGGACACATATTCCCTCAACGTCTCATTACTACCTTGTTTGATTGTGAGGAGATGCGTAGCTAGTCGTCTTTGATCCCTGCCTCCAAGGAATTGGGTCACAAAGGCTCGGGCCAGCTCCCGGAAGGAAGCGATTGACTTCCTCCTTAACTGTCTGAACCACTTCTGAGTTGGTCCCGTCAACGTGAACGAGAACACCCTACACTTGATCGCATCTCGGACTCCATGGAGTTCCATCCATGATCGAAACGTGTCAAGGTGCTCCACTGGATCTTTCGATCCATTGTAGGCCTTGATCGTCGGCAACTTGAATTTCGAGGGGGACTTTCTCCTGCATTATTTCGTCAGTAAAAGGAGGGTCTACCTGGTCAATGAGGTTTTCTAAGTCCAGTCCGTCGTGATCTTGAGCCTTCTTCATATCTCCGAGTTCATTTTGGATCCTCTGCAGCTCTGTTGTCTAAGGTTGACTCTCGACCTCTAGCTTTTTCCATTTCTGGTTGATCAATTCTCTTAGATCTGACCCTGTGTTAAGTCTTCTTGATCGGTCATCCCTTCGACCTTGTTGTTGCTTGACTTCAGACGCGTGGTGGTTGTCGTGTCCTCGGCCTCCGCAAATCACTTGCGTCTTAACTTGGGATTCTCCCACTCGAGACACAGCCATGTGCTGCTCCGAATGATGGGATCGGCTGTCGTTGCCTCCTAACCGTAGCTTGTTATTAGACTTGTGGGGTGGCATCCGAGACTCTTCCTGCCCTTCCTCCGCTGGGCCCTTACCCTTGGCCTGGTCTCGGATTGAAGGCAGGGATTCACATGGTGCCGGAGCGTGAATCCGTTCTTCGGGTTGGACATCGTTGAGATTCGGCTATGGTCCATCCTTTAGAGCCTCCACAATAGGGTTTGGACGATTCAGTATCTCCAGAATTCTTGCGATGTTTTTGTCGGGCCGGACTCATTGCTCGGGCGCACGTCTCGATCCGCCTCCGCGTCGGTGCAAAGACGCAAACCTCCTCGGGTTGGGCATTCTGCGTCCTAGCCGGAGATGTCGGTCATTATCCGACTCCTCTCCATCGTTCATCGAGTTGACTTGATTCAAGTGGTTACTCATAGTAAACGGTGTTAGGGTTTCAAAACACGTGACACTTTGCAAGAAAGAATGTTCCCACAGACGGCGCCAACTGTTGATGTCGGAATTTGGATGGACGGATCAACGGTGAATTTGTATCGTTGGGGACAACGATCTCCTGCAAGAAAGAAAACTAACACCAGTGTGGTGCTCTGCCAAACGCACTCCGACGCTCAAGTTATAGAGGATAATCTCGCACAGAAGTAAATCTCAAGCTAGAACACAGGCCAAAAAATTGCTTACCTTCCTGGGCGCTATCGACGAGATTATATAGTCGCGCAATCGTAACGGTCCTCTAGGGCTTAATTATCCACTAACCGTCCATGATTGCGCGTGTTTAATGACAACGGTTACGAGAGGGGAATCGTTTCGCAACGTCCTCACTTCTTCCATTATCAGTCATAACGGTGCGCGTGGTATATGAAAGGACTCTCGCCGACCTCGAGGGGTCGGCTCATCTTAGACCGGGGCCGACCCCTAAGGGTAGGCCTCAGGGGTCGGCTCCCCTTGGCTCGGGGCCGACTCCGAGGGGTCAGCTCACTCTCGAGTCGGGCCGTCCCCATGGGGTCGGGCCGTCCCCATGGGGTCGGCTCACCCTCGACCGGGGGGTCGGCCTCCCAGTCGGAGCCAGCCCCTAGGGGTCGGCTCACCCTCGACCGGGGGTCGGCTCCCTTAGGCTCGAGGCCGACCCCATGGGGTCGGCTCATCCTCGACCGGGGCCGACCCCTTGGGGTCGGCCTCTCGGTCGGAGCTGACCCCTAGGATCGCCTGTGCGGTTGGATCAACTCCTATTTTTTGGCCATAACATCTTCTTTTTCCATTTTTTCTTTCTTCCTCTCTATATATGTATGGCACACACTGATAAATTATTCCTACTTTTTACCTCTTTCAGATTTTGTTGCAATTTCTTTCGGTTCATTTATGAATACTAGTTATTCAATACTCGCTACTTTATTTGATAATAATGATTGTATTTTTATTTTTACATTTTTGATATAAAATAAATTCAAGGTTTTGAATACTAGTTATTTAATACAAATGTTTTTTTCTCTCTCTAAGTAGCATTTTAATACTTATTTCATTTAGTCTCTCAACTTTCAAATATATATATTTTTTTATCGCTAATTAAACTTAACTTAAAAATATATTTCATTTCCTTGGTATCAGATTTTCATTAATTACTATTTAACATCAATTTGTATATGCTTTGTTAAGTGACATCTAATCTACTATATTTGATTTTAAATGTTTATTGTTCATGTGTAGATATCTCATCATCACGCATATCTGCAAAATGAATTGAAAAAAAAAATTAATTCAATAACTGTAGGGGTACGGATTGAACCATTTATATTTAACACGATATTACAGACGATTTTAAAAGGATTGTAAATGGTTTTGATGTTAGACTAATGAAAATGAGTTTTTTAAGCTAAGTTTGGAAAGCAAAATGTTTAGATTCAATTTGATACTCATTTGGTTCTTATTTTTTTGTTTTTGAAAATTAAACCTATAAATACTACTCCTACCTAATGATTTACTTGTTTTGTCATTTACTTTTAATTTATGTTTCCAAAAACTAGGCCCATGTTTTAAATACTAAAAAAAAGTAGTTTTCAAAATTTTGTTTTTGTTTTCAAAATTTGGCTAAGAATTCAAATATTGAGAAATGAAAATTATTATAGAGAAATTGAGAGCAAACAAGCTTAATTTTCTAAAACCAATAACTAAAAATAAAAAACAAAATAGTTATTAAACCAACCAAGAAATCTAACATCAAATTAAAATTGGATTGATTATAGTCAAAAAAGAAGAATTGTTGATTATCTTTTTCTTTATGGGGATTATTTATTGACAAGTTACTCAAAGAGCAGTGGCAAAATTAGATTTCTCTGTCACCCTTCTCTCACCACATTGCCCATGCTTTAGCAATAAGTAATAACATCCTTTCAACCCCCAAATTTGAAAAAAAAAAATCATTGTGAGGAGTGGGAGTTTGAGAGCAATAGTTAATGACTTTGAATGAGTTTCATGAAAAAGTGTAAAATAAAAAGAGTGAAAATCATTGTGGGTGGAGATTATTATTATTCTTTGTTGCGAGAGTGCGACCAAAATTCCACATCGGCTAAAGAAGGGGAAGATCATGGGTATATAAGTGAGGAATAGTATTTCCCATTGGTATGAGGTCTTTTGGGTGAAACCAATAGCAAAGTCGGCATATGCCCAAAGTGGACAATATCATACCAATGTAGAGATATGTGGAGGATCGTTGTCCCTAACAGTGGTATCAGAGTCATGCCCCTGAGTTGTGATCGGTAAAATCCTCGGGTGCCGAACAAAGAAGGCAAGCCTTGAAGTGTAGTCATGGTGGATATCCGTGATAGATAGTTTTATCGGATTGGCGGTGTGCTACGGGTAAAGGAGTTGGCCAGGATAAGAGCTAGACGAATGGATGACTATTTGAGGGAGGCTCCACATTGGATAGAGAAGAGGAATATCATGGGTATATAAGTGAGGGATAGTATCTCCATTGGTGTGAGGTTTTTTGGGTGAAACCAAAAGCAAAGCCATAAGGGCATATGCATGCCCAAAGTGAACAATATCATACCAATGTGGAGAAATGTGGAGGGTCGTTGTCCCTAACATTCTTAATTGACTAAATTATAAAAAATATACTCCCATTATTTTTCTTTGTTTAAAAAATACTTCTATTCTTTCAAAAGTTGCAATATTAGTCTTGATCTTGCATAAACATTTCAAAACTATACTTGAAGTATAAATCTATTAGAATGTTGGACATAAAATTGACATGACAATAACGTGGAACCATGTAAAGTGACTAAGACGCTTGCCTAAATTATTTTGAAAAAAGGCATTCAGACACGTCGATCTTTCTCAAGCATTTTAATTGTTTTCTACTCCAAAAGTAGTTTTAAAATCTTTATGTAGTCAAGAATAATATTGTAACATTTTTTTTAAAAAAATAGAGGTATTTTGTTTTTAAAAAAAAGAAGTTCATGATTTTTTTAATAATAATTTAGCATTTTTTTTTGTTTGGGTGTTAAACTCAATTAATGAAGGAATGGAGTACAAATTATGAGTGTACGACTTATTATAACATTACATGGTTTAAACACAATACCTCCTATTTTGATATTATATATATGGTTTTTAGAAGAACAAATGGAAGAGTGACAATTTGAACTTCTTGAGTGAATATCTTTGTCCAACTAAGTTCATGTTGTCTTACTTTGATACTATATCAAACCATCATTTATTAATTTAATTTAATCCCTAAATTTTCAATCATTCTTCCTACTCTTGAACTTTACTCACAAAACCATTTCACATGCTTACAACAATTCTATATAATCTATTCAGCATATGCTTGATATAAGTATGTCTTGTACTATTTATTTGATGACTAAATACCTACACCTACCTAAAAAATCACATGTATGTTAGATGTGAGTTATCAAATTGATAAAAAAATTTGTTACGTAGTCTAATGAAAAATTAAAAGGATGCTAAAATAGATTTTCATGCAAAATTGAATGACTTAAAGAAAATATTGAATTCTCATAATCAAAATGAATGATTCATGAAAGTTGAAATCAACCCAACTAGATCTAAAACCTTAGTCCTAATCCTTTTTAGAACAGAAAATTATATTTAAAAAAAAAATCTTAATTCTCTTTTTTTAAAAAAGAAATCTTAATCCTTTTTTTAAAACATAAATCCTAATCCTTTTTAGATTTTGAAACACCATTTCCTAAAAAATCTCTAGATTCATAATCCTTATCCGGTTATCCAAAAATTTAAATTTAAATCAAATACAATTAATGCATTTGATTTTACGGGGCCTTACAGAAAAAGGAGGGGGTTTAAGTTGAATTATCCATAAGTTCCGTTGCTGAAACGAAAAGAAAAGTTATAGGGGAGTGATTAAGAAAAGAAAATATGAAATGGAATCCGCTAGAAGTAAAGATATTGTAGACCAACTGTATGCAATAGAAGGGTTGACCAAGGATGATCCTCTTAGTCGCAGACATCCAAAAGACGGACTACTTCTTCCAAGTCCCACCATAATCCAAGAAGAGATACTGCGTGCATATTCTTGGTAGGACTGGTTGAACACCTACTCCACCCATCTTTTACTAAACCAAGATGACCCAGACACTTCATGTTTATTTCGTTAGATTATATTTTGTGAACGATAATATTTTTTTATATACTTTAATTTTTTGGGTATGCGAGATAGGATTTGATAACATGTCATTAATTCTTTTGTCACAAATGAATGTATCGTCAATGATGGAAAATAATAAACACCCTTAATTTGACAATCCTTCAATAAAGTTTTTTTTAGACGTTGATCGTAAGTTATCTGCCCAATTGAATTATTTTTTTCTTTTTCTATAAATCTTACAAATATTCAATAATTCAATTGATAAGGAAAAAAATAACAAAACTTGATAATAGACCATCATGTTCAATCATTATGCAAGTCAATATTATACACATTCATTACACTGAAGTTATCATGCAACACTAATTCGGTGTTCACACCTGAATTCAATGTTGGAACTTGGTGGTATTGTGTTTTGAAGATAATTGTTTTAGATAAAATATCTAAAAACTATAAGTAAGATAAAAACTGACTATTTGATCTTAAAAAAAAAACTGCACTAGATATCCCTGCACAACTCAACTCAACTCTGCATCCCAAACACAAACTTCCTGCATTCAATTCAACTCAACTCTGCACTTCAAACATAGACTTCCTGCACTCAACTTAACCAAACTCTGCCAAACTCAACTCAATTCTGCGCGGCAAACACCCCCTAAGTTAAACTTTAAAAGTTGATGGTAACAACTAAATCCACAATATCAATATGTGAGCATAGTTCAACGTTAAATGCATATTAGAAAGATAAGTTAAATATTCAAATTCATACCGCTAAATCCTTCATTAAAAAATCATAATTATTCAAAACTTCCAAAGTGATTTTACAACTTGTGGATCAAAATGGAAGCCAACACAAAGTTTATAACCATTTCCAGAAACATAAACCTTAGTAAATTAAAGAGACCGATCAAAAACCTTTCAAAGCACGTTGCTTAAATAGATACAAACATTAACTTAAAATGTGTTCAGGATAACTTTTGAAAAAAGAAGAAGAAGATATTTCAATAAAATTAATTATTTTATAGTATATTTAGCATAGTTAATCAAAAAGTATTTCCCTGTAAAAAAAAAATCTTAATAGATAAAAAACACTTTCTTAAAAATAGATTAATTTAAAAACTAATAGAAAGAAAAATGACTCAAAAATAACTTTAAAGTGATTAAAAAAATTTTTTAATTAAAATAACCATTATTGAATCTAGTTCAACAAAAAAAAAAAAAAGTAACTATTTAAAGCACTTTTGTAAAAGATAAGATATAAATTCATCTTTGTAAAAAGTGCTTAAACTATAGAAGGTATTTCAAACGGACCATTCATTTGAAAATCCAAGTAAAGGACCACAAGACTTATAAAGTTAAGAGACCAAATGGAAACGACACGAGTGGAAATTCTAGAAATAAAAATTAAAAAAAAAAAAGAAAAGAAAAGGATGGGAGAAAGAAAAGGAGAAATATGACTAGTGAAGAGAGAGAAACCACTAGGGTAGGAAAAAGTGGCCCAAAATTCATGAAAGGAAAAAAAAAAAAAAGAAGTTTTTAGAGAGATATGTTTTGGAAATAGGAGGAACCAAGGATTCCATGTGTATATATAAATAAGAAGGCAGATGAAAGAGTTAGCTCATTAAAACACACACAAAAGAAACAGAGAGAGTTGTTTAAAAAATTGAATGAAGATGGAAGACAAAAGAGCTTTGATGGCAGTGATTCTGATTCAAACCATATACGCCGGCATGTTTCTCCTCTCTAAGGCCGCATTTGACGGCGGAATGAACAATTTTATCTTCACTTTCTATCGCCAGGCCACTGCCACCATCTTTCTTTCTCCCATAGCCTTTTTTTTCGAATGGTAACTCTTTCTTTTCTCTCTCTCTCTCTCTCTCTTTTTTTTCTTTCTCTCATTTTCTTTCTCTTTCTGTTTGTTTCTCAGGAAAAATGCCCCACCCTTGACATTCCTCACCTTCTTCAAGATTTTTATGCTTTCTTTCTTTGGGTATGTTCTTCCTTTCTTTTCCGTCGAGTACGAAATGGTAAAGAACTCTTCTGTTACTAACATGAGTATAACTCTACGGAACCGTAATTTACATGTTTGGAAGTTCAAATTTTCATACTCCACATCTGTTGTATTAAAAAGATTCGTATGGGTTGTTTTAGGATTATTGTAATTTTTTTTTTTAGGTTCGACAAATTAGGTGAGATTTGAAGTTCTAACTCTTATGTTAGACTAATTAAACTATGGGCTAACATTTTAAGGGGGAAAAAATGAACTTTTATAGATTGGAAGTTTGAATGGTTTGTGTGGTTTGGAATACAACCCTAATTAATTTTTGGATTTTTTGTTTTTTTTGGTTTTTCAGGATAGCCATATGTTTAAATCTTTATGGGATTGCTCTTGTGTATACGTCAGCAACGTTGGCTGCAGCAACTACAAATTGTCTTCCTGTCATCACCTTCTTTGTTGCCCTTTTACTTAGGTACACACTTCGTTTAATTTCATACACCAAAATGAAATTTAAATCTTAAAATTATTTGCTTAATTTTCATCGTTTTTTAATCTCTTAGCTACGCACGACTTAATAAACTCTCTCTCTTTATGTAGTTCAAAGCTGCCATAATTATAAAAGTTTTTTTTTTTTAATCTCTTTTGGGTCAATCATCTCAATATCGGAAAATATTATAATGATATTTTTCTTATGTATGATAATCATTTCTTAGAATTAGGAAATAGCAACAACTAGAAATTGTAATTTACTCAACTCATAGTTTGTGTATATTTTCCAACAATTGAACAAAATGCAGGCAGAAAAACAAATAATTAATTTACTATAGTCTACTAATTTTAATTTTTGGATAGTGTACAAGGAGTAAGAGATGAAGTTTTCAATTGGTGTCTTGTAATTTTTTATGGAATTAAATTTATTAATTAATTACTGAAGTTTAATTAAATACATCAAATGATATATTTTTTTAAAAAATATTAAAGGATCATATTTTACTAAAACTTTCTAGTTAAGATCTATAATAAGAAAAAATGAAAAACATTTTTAGGGATAACTTTTGGTCTATACAAGGAAGGTGATACAACAAAGGTAAACGCTAAAAGGCTCAGAATTTATACCTTTTTTTTATACTTTATTATTAATTTAATGTTTTATTTCTCTCATTTTAACTTTTTTTTTTATTTATTAAAAAGGTAGACTCCTTGATGATTCCCTTAATTTGGGTCAAAGTTCAATGAAAGAAATATAGAAAAAGAAATCCTCTTTATGATATTGTTAAAGTGAATTTTGCACATAAGCTAATGGAAATTGTTTTCAGATATTTGGCTACATGACAAAAATAGTTTAATTTTTTTAAATATTTTATTTAATGCTAGAGGGAGTACTTGAATGTTAGTACTCATGTGACTCATTTTAATACCAAATCTGTTTTAGATTTTTTTCCCAACATGTATGGAGGGAAAAAATCAGATATTCTCGCCTCTTAATTGAAGGCATATGTCTTAAACAAATTGAGTATTCTTATTTTTACAAACTTTCTAAAATAATTTTAGTGTAGCAATTATTTCTTTATCATACATGACATTCTGAATATTGAAAAAATTAGAACTTTTTGTTAGCAACTATTTTTTTAGTTTCCTATTTCTAAGAATTAGGTTTGAGTTTTGTCCTTCACTTCCCTTTTCCTTCTAATTCCTAGCGACATTTATTAATTTTTTTTTAAAAAAGACAAACATAAATTTTTGTAAACTACACTTTTGTCAAAACCAGCCACCAAAATCTACCATTTCAATGATTTAAGCCCCCTTAATAACTATTGGATTTTTAGTTTTTTTTTTTTTAAAAATTGTATTTATTTCTCATCATTTTTCTACCATAAGTTTCATCTCTCTTAAGAAAATATTTAAATTTTTAGCCAAATTCTGAAAAATAAAATCAAGCTTATGAAAATTACTACTTTCAGTTTTACTTGATTTTTGAAAACATGGATAAAAAATAGATAACAAAATAAAAAAAAAGTCAGAGGTGCAAAGTAGTATTTATTGGATTTAATTTTAAAAACAAAAAATTAAAAGCCAAATAATTGTTGAATGAGCTTAATTATCACTTTTGTCACTTTGTAATGATTTCACATATGATTGTAAGAGAGTGGGGGAGTAAAATGAAAAATATATTATAATGGGAGAATGACCAAGTTGAAGATGGCCATATGTTGTAGTGGAAAACCCTACCTTTAATTGAGAAGAGCCAAACATGGTGTAATGAAAATGGAAGTTAAAGTTTCTATTTGGGAAATGATCATTGATAGGATGTATTCTTGAGATGATAAAGAAAAAGAAAAAAAAAAAACCAAAGAAATATATAACAACTGAAAAGAAAAAGAAGAATAGAAGAAAAAAACATAGATATCAATAATAAAGTAGGGATGAGTTCACCTGCCTGTCCATACACTTGAAAGAAAAAAGTTAGGATTCCAATATCTCAAAGGCCAATTTTTAATATTAAAAAAATATTTTGATATCCAATTCTTGGGAATTGGTTTAATTAATGAATGGATCTCTCTCTAGATTACTTAGTAAGGAAGTGTTAGGTTATAACAACACTTTTAACTTCGAATTTCTTGTTTTCATACAATTATGTATAAAGAGGAAAAAAAAAATAGTTTAATCTATTTAAGAAAAATACTTAGGTGTTACCTGGACAGCACCCAAATATGGTGCAGCCTCCTTTGTGGCCACACAAATTTTTTTATATAAAAAAATGTGTGGTGAATGAGTGGGGAGCACAGACTTACAATTTTTGTTTTAAATTTCTATTTTTAGAATAAGTTTGTTTAGCCAATGTATCTTTAGCGTTACAATTTTTGGTTTCTTTTCATAATATTTTTAAATTTTAGTTAAGTAAAAGTGTTTTAAAAAACATGGAACATATAAAACAAAGGAATTATAAATGAACTGTCCCAAATATCATTGTGAAATTAAGCCTTAATTTTCAGAATTTAGTAAGGTTTTAAAAAATATAGCAAACTAAATAAAAATGTCGTAAAATATGAATCCAAAATTATAGATAAGTTTTCATGCTTTATTACATTGTAACCTTCCACAAAAGTTTCTAAATCCATTGAAGTTTTTTGTAAAAGCAATGAGTGGGAAAAAGAAAGGTAATATTAACGTTTTCATTTTTCACAAATCACAACATCGATTTATGAATTGATTGATATAATATTATGTGTGGAAATGGAAACGTACAATTTTGCTTTAATAAACAGAGATTTAAAGTCGTTCTTGTCAATAATATAATCATTCTTTAAAGTTTTCTCTCTATTCTCAGTGGACTCCATAATATTTTGTCTTCTTCTCAACTTTTTCTTTTCTTTTTTTTTTTTTTATGTTAAAACTCATAAGAAAAATGAGCTGAAGAATTAATGAATGAATTAATTATCTTAATTTTATAGGATGGAAGTGTTGAGGTTAAAGTCAATAGCAGGAATTGGAAAGCTAGCAGGAATATTTTTGTGCATTGGTGGTGTGGGGATGTTGGCATTTTACAAAGGCCCTCAATTGAATTTGTTTAATAATCATCATCTCTTTTCTGTTCATAACGCTACCCATGCCCATTCTGCTACTGTTTCTTCCGCTAACTCTTGGTTGAAAGGTTGCTTTTTGATGCTTGCTTCCAATACCTTATGGGGCGCTTGGATTGTTCTCCAGGTATCCGATCCATCATTTCACCTATGTGTTAAAAGGGCCCGTTTCATAATAATTTTGTTTTCAAAAAATTATGCATGTTTCTTCTCTAATTTATTTAGTATGTTTTTCACGTCTAATTTCACGAACAGAGATAAGGGTCTAAATTATTAGCCTTATTCTTATTAAACGGGTCTAAGTTTCAGTGAACCTCTCAAGTTTTCTTTTGATTTTCTTTTTGGGTTTTAGGAGATATAAAACGTTTTTCATAATTTCTTTATTGTGTTTTTTTTCCTTCTTTTCAAAGCTTTATGACTAATTATAAAAGAATAAATGAACAAGAAGAAAGTAAAGAACATGATTATCAAAAACCACTTTTTAAAATTAGTTTTTAGAACTTAACTAGGATTCTTAATTTAGTTTTAACCTCAACAGTCATCTGATGTTTTCTACATCTCTATCGCTAAAAAATTTCACTTGTTGATAAATATCACATGAGATATTAGTAGAAGTCGAAATATATAAATGACTATCTTAGACCCAATTTGATAATGATTTTGTTTTTGTTTTCTATTCTAAAATTAAATTTAAAAGACACTACTTTTTTCTTATTTTTTACCTGTTTTTTCAAGATGTTTAAAAAAAATCAATCCAAAATTGGAAACTAAGAAAAGAAAGTAGTTTTTAAAAACTAAGTTTTGTTTTTAAAATTTAACTTAAAATTCAAATATTTTTAAGGAAAATGATAAGGTTAAAAAAACTTATAAGTTATAAAAGAAAAAAGCATAATTTAAAAAGTCAAAAATTAAAAGCAAAAAGGCTATCAAACCGGCTTTTATCTATCCATTTTTTCATAGAATTCAAAACTTTTAACCCTGCTCTTAGAAGTTTAAAAGTTACTGTCAATATTATTACTCTCTTTATATATTCATAGCTATTTGAATATTATTCCGTTGAATTTGTATAATTTGTTTTAGAACAATTTTATTGGTTGATTAAATAATATATATTATATTGAAAACAGGCATTTGTATTGAAAAGCTATCCTTCGAAGCTTCTGTTGACAAATCTTCAGTGTTTGTTAAGTTCATTTCAAACATTTGCTATTGCTATTGCAATGGAGAGGGACCCTCAGCAATGGAAACTCGGCTGGAATGTTAGGCTTCTCGCAGTGGCATATTGTGTAATTTTCTCTATTCACCTTTTTTTTTTTCCTTTTTTCCTTTTGCATATTTTATTTCCACCAAAGAAAAAAGGAAAATAATAGGCATCGGCACGTTTTTTTTTTTTCTTTATAACTCTTATTTCTCAAGAACTCTAAATATCTAAGTTACAATTTCAACTGCTTACTTGGAATTATGTTTAGCTGAAGAAAGATTTTTCTAGACATTCAAAAGTTTAAAAACGATAAGAACATAAATGAAATAAACTATACACTATTAATTTGACACGTTAGTTTACGATACGTTCTACATAAGTTTTATTACTTATATATATATGGCCATTTGATAAATTGCTTTTATTTTTTTAAACTTATTGCTTAAAATAAAATGTTGTTTCCGAATGGTATTTTGTTTTATTTTGGTTGAAATTTTAAAAAAATTGTTTTATTTTAGTTTTTTAAAAAATGTTGTTTATATATAGATTTTTTCCTCCAAAAGGGGTTCTTTTTTATTAAAAAATACTCTTAATTTTTAAACCTTTATATAAAAAAATGAAAAAAAAAATAGCATATATGATTATCAAACAACTCCTTGTAATATTTCAAGAATACATATTATAGATACTAAGAATATGTTAGGAAGATTACACTAACTAAAATTTATAAGTCTAACATTTCCAATTTAGCAATAATTCAGCCCGACTTAAAAAATGAAAATCATAAGTTGAAATGTGAATGTTATTGAGAGATATAATTATTTTTTTTTGTTCAACACATTTGGGAATTGGGAGATTTGAATCCATGATTTTTTAGTCATAAGTCTCACTTGATGCTAGTTGAGTTATGCTATCGTTGACAGATATATAGTTACTATAATTTCCCGGAAATTATGATTAACAATAATGAGAATTTTGGTGTAGGGTGTGGTGGTGACTGCTGTTACATATTGTCTTCAAGCATGGGTTATTGAGAAGAAAGGACCCGTTTTTCTAGCCATGTCCACACCGTTTTCTCTCGTCATTACAATCGTCTTCTCTGCCATCCTTCTTGGCGAGAGTATCACTCTTGGAAGGTAACTTCAAAATTTTTAGGTCTATTTTCTTAAGAATTATTTATTCTACACGTTGATTTTTTTTAAAAAAATATTATTTTAACAATATAGCACAATTAAATAAAATTATGCCTTTAAAAAGTTAATGTTTATATACAACAGTTAAATTAAAAAAATAAAAGTATACACATGAAATCACAAAAATTTATTTTATCCAAGTAAGTCTTCTATACAGTGAAGTCTAGAAGGACTTTTTGTATTTTATTTTAATTTTGCATATACATATTATATAAAGTTAAAAAATTTGAGGGATTACTAAATCCGCCCCTGCTTCTATATAATTCAGAGAAAGTTAGAATTTAGAATATGTGATTTTAAGTGTTAGAACTTCGTTTTATAATTTGATAAAAGCCCTTAAATAATCCCTATATATATAGTTGACTATTTATGAGAATTTTATAAATGATAGAGAATTCTTCTAACTTTTAAAAGATCAGGCAATCCAAATTTATAAGGGTTGTTTGGTAGACAATTCGAAAACAGAAACTTGAAAACAAGAGATTCAATGAAAACAGAGTTGTATTTTATGTTTTCAGATATGTGTTTGGTAGCAAATTTAGAAATTTAATTCTATTTTAAACAGTAGTTTAAAGTGTGTTGTATAATATATTTATAGATCATAAAATTAGTTATAGTTGCAAAATTAAATATTAAGTTGAATATAAGACATTATTAATTAATTTATGAACATGCTTTTTTAATATAAATTTTATTTAATTATTATTTTATAATATAATATTTTATAATTTATATTAATTTATATTATACATATTTTAATTTAACAAAAGTAAATTAAGTTTATAAACATGAAATACTATATTTATTAAGATTTTATCTTTGTTTAATAAAAATTTTGCATTTTAAATTTTCAAATTCAGAATCTAGATACAATGAAAACATAAAAATGTTGTTATCAGAATTTCTACTATTTGGATCAAAGAATCTGAAAACAGTTTTCGAAAACACGTCTCCCAAACACGTATTCATTGAATTCAGTGAATCCGAAAACATAAAACAAAATCTGGATGGTATACCAAACATGCCCTAATATAACCAAGAAATTATTTTCAAACATAACTTCCAAATAGCCCTAGTTCTTCTCTCTCTCTTGAATTTCCTAGTGAAATTTCCAATGTATTAATTAGAAGAATTTGGGTCTTGTGTTTGCAGTACTTTAGGGGGAATTTTATTGGTGGGAGGGCTGTATTTTGTGCTATGGGGAAAGAGCAAAGAGCAAAAAATAAGTGAAGGATTCAAAGAAGGAGCTGCCAAAGAATGCAACATGCAAGAGAAGGAGATCACAAAATTAGGAAATGAAAATTCACTATCTTCAGTGGAAAATGTCTGAATTCACCATCTGAAATATATGTATTTTTTATTTTTAAGTTAGGCTTTTCTATTTTTCAAATTATATATAGAAGGGTTTGATTGTGTATCAACCATATTTGGTTCTTCGTATATTTAAAAAAAAAAAAAAAAGAACCATGTATGGTTCGATTGGTTTTAATTTTTACTATGTTTTATATTATTTTAGCTTCCTCTTCTAATTTTTTTTAAACATGGTAATTCTGGTTCGCTAATGAAAAATAATATACAAAACAACAAAAGTAGTAGACCTTAAAGAATGAAAATTTGGCCTATAATTTCGACTAAGAAGTTAAAAATTCAAATTTTCTACCTCACATCTTGTTCAACTAAAATAAGGAATGAGAATTTAAAAATTATAAAAAGATACAGATAATCACTTTTTGCTAGAATATGATATTTAGAAACAAGTTATTAAATTTGTAGTCATTATTTATAATATATTAATTTCTTGATAAAAACTCAATATTTTTTTTTTGTTAGACTACAAACCATGTTAGCCAATCTAGTGTAATTAAGGTTTGAAATGTCGATATTGATGGAAATATCGAGGCCAAATTTTATGGAAATGTCAATGGAAATAGAAATATTGATGAAGATTCTAGGAAAATTTATGGAAATTGTCGCAACGTACCTGCGACGCGGAGCGGCCGATGTCCTCAAAATAGGGATATTTAAAAGGAGTCGTCACCAATCTTTTTTATGGTGTGATTGAGCACCAAAATAGAATAAAATAACTTTTTTTTAAAAAATGAAAAAAAAATGGTATGCGAAAACCAGATTTTGGGTTAGAGAGTTGTTTGTTATGGGGAAGGTGTTAGCACCCCAACAACACTCGTTTTTAACGGTGACCAAATTTAATCTTGAATTGCAAAAATATTTAGAAAAAAAAAACTTATTTAGGTAAAAAACAAATTTAACACAATGTCTTATTTTACCCCTCATTAGTCCAATATTTTGAGTCATGATCCCATAAAACAAGTGGATGAAAATCCATTAATGTGGCTACATTGAAATTATTTCCAAGATTTTAGAAATAATATCATCTCAAGAATATGAGAAAATTTTACAATTTCTCAAATCCATCATAGGATAACCTCTTATAAAATATTTTTTTAAAAAAAGTTTTAATTAAATTCATTTTTCCTTGGGATCAAGATCTCGGACTCCAAAGATAATGATCCCTCACCTCAAGAATTCTAGAAAATCGGACTCCCAAATATTTCTAGATTCCGTCGTAGGAATATTTTTTTAGTAAATAAAAAATGGTTTTAAAAAAATAAAAAAAGTTAGAAATAACATTTTTTTAGTTATAAAACATTGTAAACCCCAAAAAAACAAGGAAAGTTTAAGGTTTGAAAATAGGTTTGGAAAAAAAAATTGAAACCATGAACGATAATCAAAATAAATTAAGTTTGAAAAATAAAATGCAAATGCAATTTAAAGATAGATCATGCTTAACATAACAAATTGATCATAACAAATAAATATCGTGCACAAATATGCTAACAATTACAAGAACAAAAATATTGAAATAACTCTATTCACCCATACTTAACTAATTTAAGGTATGTTACATAACCATCTTTTTTTAATTTCACAACACTTTTGCTTCTTTTTTCTCTTGTTCTTTTTTTTTCTTCTCTCTCTCCTTTAGTACAATAAACTCAAGAGCCAAGAAGAAGAAATATGGAGAAAAGAAAATGATAGAAAAGTAGGGGAAGTAAATCATAAAATAAAGTTAGTAAAAATCAACATAACAAAAGATCTTAGACATTAATGCAAACAAAAAAAATGGGCAAAAATTCACATGATAATAAAAATAAAAAAGAGATGTAATAAACAACAAAAATGAAAACAAAACTCATAAAATCCTTACTCAACTATTGTTTTTCAGGGATATTTAGAGTGGGAGTTAAAGATAAAGTTAGAAGCAAAACATAACAATAAAATAGACAAATATTCACATTGTAATAAAAGTAAAAAAGAAATATGTAATGAACAACAAAAATGAAAGAAAAACTCATAAAACCCTTACTCAACTATTATTTTTCGGGGACATTTCGAAATAAAGATGAAGATCAAGAAGTTGGTGTCAAGAACAAACAACCTAGCTTGTTGTTTGAGGTGTGGATCCTTAGAACAAAATCCTACCAAATGCAACCTCCAACTAAGCTAGGGTTATTTTGTGCTATGGGATTTTGGAGTATGTTTTTTACAAAAAAAAACTCTCCATCTTTATGGTTGTGAAGGTATTTGGCTATGGAGTTTTGTAGAGTTGAGAATGGATGAGAATGATGTGTGGGAGTGTAGAAGAAGTAGGGTTTTTTGTGAGTTGTGTTTGAAGAAGAGAATGAGATGTATATAAAGACCAAAACCATTACTCTTTTGTGCATAAAACCAAAACCACAATTTGTTGCAATTTGAAAACCTATGCCAAAAAGAACTTACACCTAAAAAAGACCAACAACATTTTGGTCAATGAAATTAAAAAGCAAAACATACCTAATCAAAATTTTGTCTTTTCTTCTTCTTCTTCAAAAAAAAAAAAGATTCCCCCAACATTTAAAAAAAAACACATGGTAAAATTAACAAATAACAAATCAACACATAAAAAAAATGAGCAAAATAAAAAATACAAAAAAAACATAAATAATGATAATCTAACAATTAATTAAAAATGAGTCGGACAAAAATAGGTGGCTACAGCATGCCCCCCTTCGTACATCCTTGTAGAAGTAGAAGGTGGACGAAGGTATAGACACTATTTTGTCTGGCAAAAGTTTAATTACATACATGACCGTATTATGAAAGTGTAAAAGGGAAAGCTTCTTGAAAGTCAAGAATGCAACTGACACTATGCATAATATATAAGGTAAACGTTGGGGGCCAGGGATAAACAAGCGCCACCGCAACGAACATTTCAAAGGCTAGAGAAAAACAAATGATACATGACATAAACACGCTGAGGGCCAGAGATAAATAAGCGCCACTACAGCAAAAGGTGTCAAGGGCCAGGGATAAACAAGCGCCACTACAGCAAAAGGTGTCAAGAGCAAAGGATAAACAAGTGCCACATGACAAAATAAAATACGCTGAGGGCCAGGGATAAACAAGTGCCACTACAGCAAAAGGTGTCAAGAGCCAGAGATAAACAAGCGCCACATGACAAAATAAAATACGCTGAGGGCTAGGGATAAACAAGCACCACTACAGCAAAAGGTGTCAAGGGCCAGGGATAAACAAGCGCCACATGACAAAATAAAACATGCTGAGGGCCAGGGATAAACAAGCACCACTATAGCAAAAGGTGTCGAGGGCCAGGGTAAACAAGCGCTACATGACAAAATAAAACACACTGAGGGCCAGGGATAAACAAGCACCACTACAACAAAAGGTGTCAAGGGCCAGGGATAAACAAGCGCCACTGACAAAATAAAACACGCTGAGGGCCAGGGATAAACAAGCGCCACATGACAAAAACAAACAAGATCGTGAAGAAGGGTAAGCCTTGCTTAAATACGCATGCATATGCAAAAAAATTGACTGATTTATTACCATTACTTTATCCTTCTTTTATTTTGCTCGAAAGGTTAAAGCCTATAAAATAGCTTTTAGAACACAATTGTTCAAACAAACATCACTTCATTGGATTGGAAAGCCTCATGGATACAATTCCTGACCAAACAAAAGCCTTCTATCGGGCTTTACAAAGCAAATCCGGATAAAGCGTAACTCCTACGACGAAGTTAGTTACTACTCTTTACGCATAATACTTCTTGGCAAAATCTGCGTTTAGCGGATTGGGTAAGTCATTGACATCCATGTCAATCAAAACCAAAGCCCCACCTGAGAATGCCCTTTTTACCACATATGACCCTTCGTAGTTTGGTGTCCACTTCCCCCTGTGATTCTTTTGAAATGGAAAGATTCTCTTTAAAAACAAATCCCCTTCTTGAAAGCAACGTTGGCGTACTTTCTTGTTATAAGCTCGAGCCAACTTTCTCTTGTATAACTGTCCTCTACACAATACAGTCATTCTTCTTTCTTCAATGAAATTTAATTGCCCATACCTTGCTTGAGCCCACTATGCTTCCTCTAATTCCGCCTCTTTAATCACTCTGAGAGACGGAACTTCAACTTCAAAAGGTAAAACTGCCTCCATTTCATATACTAAAGAAAATGGAGTTGCCCGAGTTGAAGTGCGAATGGAGGTTTGGTAACCATGTAGAGAAAAAGGCAACATCTCATGCCAATCTTTGTACGTGGCAGCCATCTTCTCTACAATTTTCTTGATATTCTTGTTTGTCGCTTCTACGGCTCCATTCATCTTAGGTCGGTAAGGAGTAGAATTAGAGTGTCTAATTTTGAATCGAGTACACAACTCATCCATTAACTTGTTGTTCAAGTTTTTTGCATTATCAGTAATGATCCGCTCAGCAAGTCATATGATGTCTCTTCTTATGAACTTGAGCACGACTTGCTTAGTGACGCTTCTATACGAGGTGGCTTCTACCCACTTTGTGAAATAGTCAATGGCTACCAGAATATAGCGGTGACCATTTGATGTTTTTGGTTTAATTGGTCCTATCACATCCATACCCCACATAGAGAAAGGCCACGGAGTCGTTAGTACATGAGATGAGGCTGAAATGTGCATTTTATCTGCATATAACTGACATTTATGACATTTGCTTGCATATTTAATACAATCTGATTCCATGGTCAACCAATAGTAGCCAGCACGTAAGACTTGCCTCGCCATCATGTGCCCATTTTCATGAGTCCCGCAAACTCCTTCATGCACTTCTTCAACTATCTTTTGAGCCTCCATTTTATCAACACACCTTAGCAAAGTCATGTCATGATTTCTTTTATATAACACATCCCCATTTAAAAAGAAACTCATGGTTAACTTCCGATCGTGCGCCTATTACTTTCGGATGCCCCTAGTGGGTATTCTCGACACGTAATGTAACGTTTAATGTCGTGATACCAGGGTATCCCATCTGGCTCTTCTTCAATGCTCAAGCAGTAGGCTAGCACTTATCGCTTTTGAAAACCTAAAGGTTGAATTTCCTTATCATAATCTAGCTGGAACAAGGAAGACAAGGTGGCTAATGCATCTGCAACTTGATTACTTCCTCGTGGAACATGCTCAAACGTGATTGACTCAAATGATTGAGCCAAATCTTGAATATAGTTATTATAAGGGATCAATTTAAGGTCTCTTGTTTCCCATTCTCTATTCAATTGGTGTATCACCAAAAGAGAATCTCCAGACACTTGCAATTTCTTTATCTTCATGTCAAATGCCATTTGAACTCCCATACTGCATGCCTCGTGCTAAAGCTCGTTATTAAGATAATCGAAGTATAACTTGGCGATTAATGGATATAGCTTCCCTTCAGGAGATGTCAACACAACTCCGATTCCATGTCCCACCTCATTTGTGGCTCCATCAAACCACATTGTCCACATTTCCAAGTCATGTGGCACATCTGATACAACCATAATGTCCTCGTCTGGAAACTCAAATTTCATCGGCTCATAATCCTCTACTGGCAACTCGGCCAAACAATCAGCGATTGCACTCCCTTTTATGGCCTTCCTGGTAACATAAACAATATCATATTCTGATAACAAAACCTGCCACTTAGCTACTCTTCCGGACAGAGATGATTTTTTCGAAGATGTACTTTATGGGATCCATCTTCGAGATAAGCCATGTCGTGTAATACAACATGTACTGTCTCAATCTTTGGGCTGCCCAAGCTAGGGCACAACAAGTTTTTTCTAACAAAGAGTAATTCGACTCACAACTTGTAAATTTCTTGCTCAAATAGTAAATAGCCTGCTCTTTCCTCCCTGAAGAATCATGTTGCCCGAGCACACATCCCATGGGCCCTTCTTATACTGTTAAGTAAAGGATTAGTGGGCGTCCTGGTATCGGTGGGACCAACACTGGGGTGTTTTGCAAGTATTCTTTGATTTTCTCGAAAGCCCTTTGACAATCCTCATTCCAACGACATACTTCACTCTTGCGTAATAATCTTAGCATCGACTCGCAAGTTTGAGTTAAGTGTGATATAAATCGCGCAATATAGTTTAACCGCCCTAAGAAACTTCTGACCTCCTTTTGGGTCTTCGGAGGTTTTAAATCTGTTATTGCTTTTATCTTATCGGGATCTACCTTGATTCCCTCTTGACTAATAACAAACCCCAATAATTTTCCAGAAGATACCCCAAATATTCATTTTGCTGGATTCAACTTTAATTGAAATTTCCTTAGCCGCTCAAAATGCTTACGAAGAGTGACAATGTGCTTTTCTCCTGGCTTGGACTTGGCGATCATGTCGTCTACACACACTTCGATTTCTTTGTGCATTAGAGCATGAAAAAGAGTAACCATGGCTCTCTGATAAGTTGCTCCTGCATTCTTTAAACCAAAAGGCATGACTTTATAGCAAAATGTCCCCCATAGAGTGATGAAAGTCGTCTTTTCTTGGTCTTCAGGAGCCATTTTAATTTTGTTGTATCCTGAAAATCCATCCATAAATGAAAAAGTAGAATATCCTGCTGTATTGTCCACTAAAACGTCGATGTGAGGAAGTGGAAAATTATCTTTGGGACTTGCACGATTAAGATCCCTATAATCCACACACATTCTCACCTTTCCATCCTTTTTCGGGACTAGGACAATATTTGCAACCCACTCAGGGTACTTTCCTATCGCTAAGAAGCCCGCGTCAAATTGCTTTTTGACTTCTTCCTTCACTTTGATCAGCATTTCAGATTTCATTTTTCGCAGTTTTTGCCTTATGGGTTTACACTCGGCTTTAAGCGGTAACCGATGTGTTACAATTTCTGTATTCAGACCAGGCATATCTTGGTAAGACCATGCAAATATATCGTTGTACTCACGTAAAAGGGCTACAAGATCCAAACGATCTTGCTCCATAGCCAGAGTGCCGATTCGTATTTCTTTTACTTCCTCTGATGACCCCAAATTTATTACTTCTAGCGGCTCTTGGTAAGGCACAGTTTCTCTTTCTTCTTGCTTCATCAGTCTCAATAACTCTTGTGACACTTCAAAGTCATCCTCCTCGCTTTGGTCAATGCTATAAACTGGAACTTCAAAGTTGGCTTCTTCATCTTCGAGGTCCCTGTCAATGATACAAGTTGTATTGGTGATAGATAGAGGGTGACGGAAAGCGAATGACAATCAAGAGTAATAAAACAAATGGGAGCGAAAGGAAGAGGTCAAGTGGATGAACTAAATAAAAGCCGACAATCCCTTTTTCATTTCTCAACAAAAAGGTACAAGTTCTTGAGATGTTGAGATTGCATACACATTAAGCAAGTAATAAAAAAGTGCCATTATTACAAAATTCGTGGCTTTAAGCATAGTCACAAATAAATTATTACTCTTGCATCTTCCTAGTGACACTGGGCCTCTCTTTAACCTCCCAATTGTTTAACTCAAAGCCTGGAGGGCAGGGGTAGACTAGTTGTCGCGGCTTGGTGGCGCTTTCAGAGACAATAACGATCGAAGTGTCAGCGACTTGAACATAAAGTGGGTTGTCACCATGAATCACTTCACCCGGTTTGAAAGTCTCAGATATATGCAGTATATACATTCTTCCTTGCTCGACTTTTCGACCTTCAAGACGTGCACTTCTCACCTTTCTCTTTTCTGCTTTGTCTCTCTTGCACTCAGAAGCTGTTGGCTTGTATCCCAATCCAAACCTCTCTTTGCTTTCAGGGAGGCAAATCACCTTTGGGTTTCCTTGATTATTCCGTCCTAACCCTTCATGCATCCGAAAGCCGTTGTTTAACATTATTCTTGCAACCATCGATTTGTCTTGGCCTGAATAACGATCTATATCCTAACCTTGGTTGGAAAGGTAGTGGCATTGGCAACCTCAAACGATCTATACGAGCACTCAAAAGCCTCTTTCTTTGCTTCAACATATGGAAACGATGTTGTCTTTGTTACAAACATATCTTCCTCTCCGAAAACGACAGCCTGACAATTTTCTACAACGAACTTCACTCTCTGATGAAGTGAAGATGGAACAACTCCTGTGGAATGAATCCAAGGACGCCCAAGCAAACAACTATATGAAGAGTTTACATCCATCACTTGAAATGTTATATTGAAAGAAGATGGCCCGATTTGTAGGGAAATTTCTATGTCTCCGATTACTTCCC
The DNA here is from genome assembly GCA_036507285.1 of Trichosanthes cucumerina. Taxonomy (NCBI): domain Eukaryota; kingdom Viridiplantae; phylum Streptophyta; class Magnoliopsida; order Cucurbitales; family Cucurbitaceae; genus Trichosanthes; species Trichosanthes cucumerina. The sequence goes on along the minus strand of CM071841.1, from coordinate 17,138,198 downwards.
TTCGAGCACCATCGAAAGCCCTAACAACCATGGTACTTGGCTTTAAATATGAGGAGTCCACGGGGAGCTTCATCAATGTCGACTTTGGCATTATGTTTAAAGATGAGCCATTGTCCACAAGAACTCTAGCCACCAGGTGATCTTTACACCTCACAGAGATGTGTAGTGCCTTAGTGTGCCCAGTACCCTCAGGCGGGATCTCATCATCAGAGAAGGTAATACAATTCGTAGCAGTTATATTTCTCACAATTACACTGAGTGCAAATATCAGGGCCTACATGAGCTTGGTTCAAAACATCGAGCAAAACTTTGCGGTGCGGCTCAGAATACAGAAAAAGTGATAGAATTGATATCCGAAAGTTTGGGGTGCGATGTAATCGCTCTATCACTTTATACTCACTTTGCTTAATCAACTTCAAAAACTCGCGTGCCTCTTCTTCTCATCATCGATTCTCGACTCGTCTTTTTTTCTGTTATGGCCAATTTTTCTGCGAAAGCTTTATCTAGATCTTTTAAACCATCTTCGTCGATTATCTCCACAGCTTTGCCCTTACGTTGTCTAATTTCCTCTTCTCTTGAAATACTTTTAAAAATTTCAGCGTGTAACATCTACCACTACTACGGTCATTCCTCCGATTGCTAAGATGTCGGTGTAGGAGCACCATTATCCGTGATGAACTCGACATTCGTATTTCAAGGTGCACTCGACTATCCTTATAAGCAAAGGGACCGGGCACTTCTACAATCATTGGCTTGGGTACTTGAATATGAGAGGTGGTACCTGGATTACTCTTATAGTGAATGATTAATGGTTTTGGTGAAGATGGCACTTCTCCGCCGTTTTCTTTAGAGGACGACGCGTGAGTAATCATGTCAACATTCATCTCCTGTAGGTATGTCTGGCTCACAATCAGTAACTTTGAATCCATTAATTTTTGCACACGCTGCTTAAAATCATCACAGTCTTCTATGGAATGTCCGACCATTCCTTTATGAAAAAGGCATATCTTCTCGTTGTGCAAGACCAAATCATCTATGCTACTCTGCTCAGACTCTACTGAAAGATATCCGACATCGCAGTGAATTTGAAAGAGAGTCTTCATAGATGTATTCAAATTTTGGACTTTATCTTTATAGCATTCTTCAGACGCTTCAATGACATTCACAGTAGGATTTTCATGGTTTGGGAGAGGATTTTGATTAACATAAGGCCCTTCCCCTACTTTCTTGAATTTTAACCATCCTACTTTAACCAAGCTTTGTACCTTAGCCTTTAATGGATAACAATTCTCTGTGGAATGTCCAATTGCCCCTGCATGATATTCACACCGCGCGCTTGGATCGTACCATTTAGGATACGGGGTTTGCAATGGCTCTTGAGGCACAATGACAACTTGATGGTTTTTTAGTAATTGAGGCAAAAGCTCAGTGTATGTCATGGGAATGGGATCAAAACGCATTTGTTTTCAATTGCCACTAGCGACACGCTGATTTGACTGATTCGGTTGACTTTGCCCTCCAAGCTGAGGACTACGATTATAACTCGTAGGTCTTTGAGTTGGTGAAGTCATATGGGTCACAACTCTTGGTCCTGAGCTTACCTCATGGACCTCTCCCTCCTTCTTCTTAGGAGTCATTACCTTTCTCAGGCTTGCGTCAGGTGTTGCGTCCGTGATCCTCCCATTCTTAACTCCATACTCTATCCTTTCTCCGATTGTTATGATGTCAGAAAAATTTGTGGGACGCACTTCCGATCATCCTGTCATAATATGGCGCTCGCAGAGTATTGATAAACATGGCTGACAATTCTTTGTCAGTTAAAGGAGGTTGTACTTGAGCAACCAATTCTCTCCACCTTTGTGCATACTCCTTAAAAGTCTCGGTAGCCTTCTTTTCCATTCGCTGGAGATCTAAACGATCGGGTGCCATGTCAATATTGTACTTATACTGTTTGAAGAAAGCATCAACCAAATCTTTCCACTTGTGCACTTGGGAACCGTCCAAATGCATATACCAACGAGACGCCGGGCCAGTCAGGTTGTCTTGAAAATAGTGAATCAATAACTTATCATCGTGCGCATAGGCCGACATTTTCCTACAATACATGACCAGATGACTCTTCGGACATGTAGTCCCATTATACTTTTCAAACTCTGGCGCCTTGAACTTTGGGGGAATAACAACATCTGGAATCAAACATAATTGGCTAGCATCGACATCCCCATAGACGTCGACACCCTCAATCGTGCGTAGTCTTTCTTCAAGGAACTCCAACTTTCCATTTCCTAACAAATCTTCAGAAGTCTTTTTATGATTTTCTACGGTTGGATCAAATACTGGATCACTCACCTGACTTGCCTGGTGTGGAGCTCGACCGAGATCTTGCACAGGGAAAGAGGTTGGATAAGCTACCCCAGCCATGTGTGGGTTTGACACCATTGGCGGCGTAAATCCTGGAGGGTAAAAAGGAGTGTCATCTAGCCCTTGGTTTTGACCTGTCTCAGCTTGCAACGACGTTCCTGCTACTGACTTTTCTTTTCTTGCGGTAAGAAGCTCCAAGATCTTTGCTACTTGCTCTTTCAATTCTTCCACCTCTAGGCGGACTGTTTGTACCTGCTCGTTCACTTGATCATCCATGAATTTGGCCTTCCTTCTTGTCCAATATGAATGATGAGGAGGTGAACTTCGAGCTATTTTGTAAACTTTGAACCTTTTATTATAAAAGAAGGAGTAATGGTTTGATTAGTCAAAAAGAAAATTTTGCTAGCGAAGTTAGATCTTTGTTAGTGCTAACATGAAATGAATGAATGCAAGCTAGAAAAAGAAAACAAAAACGAGGATTCATTCAAAGGTCAAAATTCACCATTACAAGAGTCGTTTAAAAATGAAACAACAAACAAATCAAAACAAGACCTAATGGTAACACCCAAAATGCCCGAGGTCTCGTCCTATCATCCTTAGGAATCTAATCAAATCTTCACCGCCTGGCTGTGTGGGCACGATGCCTTGTCGAAGAATACTGGCTCTTCCAGCTAATCGATCGGCCTTTTTAGCCATCAATCTTAACTTCTCGGCTCCCTGTTCAACTTGTCCTTTTATGTAGTCATAACGGCGTCTCAGATTTCCATACTCGTCTCTCCAAATGGCAAAGTCTGTATTCATCACCTGATGTTCTTCTTTTAATCGTGCATGATCTTCCATCACTACTTCGTTCGTATTTCGATATACTACCAACTGGTGCTCCAAACTTGCAATAGTATCTTGAAGCGGTGTGTTTCTCCGATTCTGCATCGATTTAATTGGCTCTTATACTCATGCATCGACTTTTGCAAAACTTCCTTTTCTTTTTCCAAAGACACAATTGTCTCTTGTGACTTTGTAACTTGTTCATTAAGTATATCTTGGAAGTTTTTCATGGCATTGTTGAGCTTCCGTACCTCTTGCTTCAGGTCTTTGATGTGTAATTTCTGAGCCTCTGCCTCACCTTGTAGGACTTCTATTTCTCTCCACAAACCCCTATTTTTCTTCCGTAGTTGGACGACTTCTGCGTTTAGAGAACCGTTTTCCCTCTCTAATTCAAAATTTGCCTCTGAATGTATTGTTGAACTTCTTCCAACTGTCTTTTTTCGCACTTGTGGATTGTCCAATCCATATAATTTAACTTCAGCCCTTAATTCCTCATTTTCCTTCATGAGCATAGAGTTTCTTTCTTTTGCAAGCTTCAATTCTTTTTCCAAATCAACATGGTCTATCTTCAAGGTTTCCTCTAAATCAATTGGCATTGGTGAAACATCAACTTTTGCCCCAATTCTAACTGCTCTCCAGTCTTCGTATTGTGGCATGGTTCCTTCACAATGTTGGATATTTTTCAATTTCCTTATATCCTTCCAAACATTGATTGCCTGACTGCTCATGGTGCTAGCAATGTTGGAATTGTGCGAGAACTCCCAATCCTCCAAGCCAGGGATAACCGGTGCAAACTGCTTCAACCATACTTGTCGTAGTACCAACAGAGGCGAGTAAGCAATACCTCCCCAAGGTCCCAAAAGTGGTACAAATGGCAATTGCCCACATCGATATGTTATGGGACCTGAAGGTAGCCACGTCGCCCTCCATACTACTTCTTCCAATGTCAGGTTGCTCAGAAAAAACTTCTAAGCTTCGATAGAGGGAAAGCTTGGATCTCAATGTGCAGCAATGAAATCTTTCACCGTGTTTCTTGCAACATTCCATGGACTGCTAAACCTTATAGGAGCATACTTGAACTTGCTCGGATACTTCAGATGACTAGAAATCCAAATAAAGAGCATGGGTGCGCAACTAAAAAACTTCCCTTTGCCTTGCAATTTACAATAGCTCAAAGATCTGAGGGTTTCTGCAAGAATTGGAATTACGGGGTTTACTCCGCGCTCAATTCCAATGAAGAGTTTAACGACTTGTTCTTCCACGTATCCTCTAATTCTTGGAAAAATAACCATGCCATAGATACACATGGCTAAGAGAGACAAACCCTTTTCTCCCGGCAAGCACGTACGTGTGAGGCTGATCAAATAATCAACAGGAATGCAATTCCTCCCTTCCTTTACTTTCATTTGCTTCTTTATATCTGAAGCATGAACGCCACCCAAAAACTTGGATAAAGATCTTTGTAAAGTCGACCTTCGATCGTGAGTGAAGACTTTACTTCCTGTACTGGTTGGTACGCGTATCAAAGCCTGATACTCCTCGATCGTGGGAGCCAAATCACACATCTTAAATGAGAAACATTTAAGCACGGGATCCCAGAAATGAACTAAAGCTTGCAAAGCGTTTAGGTTGACGTCTGCATACATGAGATCAACGATATTCCCATACACTGCACTAAAACTAGCTCTGCTTTCCATACTCAAACCTTCCCATAAACCTTTTAATTCTTCCACATTGTTAAGAACGAGCTCTAGCCGACAATCCACGAGGAGTTGGACCTCTGCAACTCTTGGCCAAATAACCTCTGATGAATGCTGCAACTGCCCAAACTGCTGGAACACTACTTCCCACGAGTCTTCCTCAGGGGTAGATTTGGCGAATGCCCCGGGCAAATGAGTGTCTACCATCCTAAGACTTTACACAAGAAGAAAAGTGAATCTAACGGTTGACTTAAATGCAAATACAACATATCATAGTCAAAACAACAACATGAAGACTCCAAACAAAGTGAGGTTAGATCTAAAGATCCTAAAAGACATCGGTCCCCAAAATGATCGTTGTCTTAATAACTTCATGATCATCTTGAGTGAGAATCTTTCGTGTGCCTGCACGGAAGTATAAACTTCTCGAAGGTCGACACTACTCCATCCTCGATTCTAGTCCTACAGGAAATAGCCCGGGTAGAGGGCTCGTGATAGTGTGTGAGACAAAATAGGTAGACAATTAAAGCATAGAAATAAATAACAAGACCTTCAAACAGGTGAAGTTGGGTCTAAAAACCTAGACAATACAGGTCCCCAAAAATGGTCTCACAATCATATATGATCATGTGACCAAATTGAGTGAGGATTTTTCGTGTGCCTACACGGAACCATAAGCTTCTCGAAGGTCGACACTACTCCGTCCTCAAATCTAATCCTATTAGGAAAAGCCCGGGTAGGAGACTTGTGATAGTGTGTGAAACATAACAAAATAGTAATGCAAGAAAAAGAATGCATAAAAGTACAAACAAAAGAACAAAATAAATAAAAAAAAACAAATCAAGAATAACAAATAGCCAAACTCTCGACGTGGAACCTCATTTTCCCCAGTGAAGTCGCCAAGCTGTCGCAACGTACCTGCGACGCGGAGTGACCGACGACCTCAAAATAGGGATATTTAAAAGAGTCGCCACCAATCTTTTTTATGGTGTGATTGGGCACCAAAATAGAATAAAATAACTTTTTTAAAAAATGAAAAAAAATGGTATGCGAAAAATAAGATTTTGGGTTTGGGAGTTGTTTGTGTATGGGAAAGGTGTTAGCACCCCACAACACCCGTTTTTAACGGTGGCCAAATTTAATCTTGAATTGCAAAAATATTTAGAAAAAAAAAACTTATTTAGGTAAAAAAAAAATAACACAATGTCTTATTTTACCCCTCATTACTCCAATATTTTGAGTCATGATCCCATAAAACAAGTGGATGAAAATCCATTAATGTGGCTACATTGAAATTATTTCCAAGATTTTAGAAATAATATCATCTCAAGAATATGAGAAAATTTTACAATTTCTCAAATCCATCATAGGATAACCTCTTATAAAATATTTTTTTTTAAAAAAAGTTTTAATTAAATTCATTTTTTCTTGGGATCAAGATCTCGGACTCCCAAAGATAATGATCTCTCACCTCAAGAATTCTAGAAAATCGGACTCCCAAATATTTCTAGATTCCGTCGTAGGAATATTTTTTTAGTAAATAAAAAATAGTTTTAAAAAATAAAAAAAAGTTGGAAATAACATTTTTTTTAGTTATAAAACATTGTAAACCCAAAAAAAACAAGGAAAGTTTAAGGTTTGAAAATAGGTTTGGAAAAAAAAAATTGAAACCATGAACGATAATCAAAATAAATTAAGTTTGAAAAATAAAATGCAAATGCAATTTAAAGATAGACCATGCTTAACATAACAAATTGAACATAACAAATAAATATCGTGCACAAATATGCTAACAATTACAAGAAAGAAAAATATTGAAATAACTCTATTCACCCATACTTAACTAATCTAAGGTATGTTACATAACCATCTTTTTTTAATTTCACAACACTTTTGCTTCTTTTTTCTCTTGTTCTTTTTTTTTCTTCTCTCTCTCCTTTAGTACAATAAACTCAAGAGCCAAGAAGAAGAAATATGGAGAAAAGAAAATGATAGAAAAGTAGGGGAAGTAAATCATAAAATAAAGTTAGTAAAAATCAACGTAACAAAAGATCTTAGACATTAATGCAAACAAAAAAAATGGGCAAAAATTCACATGATAATAAAAATAAAAAAAGAGATGTAATAAACAACAAAAATGAAAACAAAACTCATAAAATCCTTACTCAACTATTGTTTTTCAGGGATATTTAGAGATGGAGTTAAAGATAAAGTTAGAAGCAAAACATAACAATAAAATAGACAAATATTCACATTGTAATAAAAGTAAAAAAGAAATATGTAATGAACAACAAAAATGAAAGAAGAACTCATAAAACCCTTACTCAACTATTGTTTTTCGAGGACATTTCGAAATAAAGATGAAGATCAAGAAGTTGGTGTCAAGAACAAACAACCTAGCTTGTTGTTTGAGGTGTGGATCCTTGGAACAAAATCCTACCAAATGCAACCTTCAACTAAGCTAGGGTTATTTTGTGCTATGGGATTTTGGAGTATGTTTTTTACAAAAAAAAAACTCTCCATCTTTATGGTTGTGAAGGTATTTGGCTATGAAGTTTTGTAGGTTGAGAATGGATGAGAATGATGTGTGGGAGTGTAGAAGAAGTAGGATTTTTTGTGAGTTGTGTTTGAAGAAGAGAATGAGATGTATATAAAGACCAAAACCATTACTCTTTTGTGTATAAAACCAAAACCACAATTTGTTGCAATTTGAAAACCTATGCCAAAAAGAACTTACACCTAAAAAGAGAACAACATTTTGGTCAATGAAATTAAAAAGTAAAACATACCTAATCAAAATTTTGTTTTCCTTCTTCTTAAAAAAAAAAGATTCTCCCAACATTTAAAAAAAAAAACACACATGGTAAAATTAACAAATAACAAATCAACACATAAAAAAAAAAGAGCAAAATAAAAAATACAAAAAAAACATAAATAATGATAATCTAACAATTAATTAAAAATGAGTCGGACAAAAATAGGTGGCTACAGAAATCGTAGAAATCGATGGAAATTGCTTCAATTAATCAATAAAATTTTAATTGTAGCTTAATTAGAATACAATTTACCATTTTCAATCATCATATCTAAAAACTAAGACAATATTTAGAAGTAAATGTTGATAGAGATGTCGATGGCGCGAGTACGAATTTTGGAAAAAATGATAATTGATTAAATTATTTGAATTAGATTATGAAAATTTAATTCTGGCTTAATTATAAAGTATAATTAATGGATCAATTTTAACATCATATAAAAAAATATATAATATTTATATTGAAATTTGGTGCCCGAGTTAATTCAGGTACTATGGAGTTAATTCTCGAATTGTTTGGAGTTAATTTGTGGTTTAAATTATGATTGTTGGTGGTTTCGACCAGAATTTCTAAATTTGGGTCTTTGGGGGCAGGTGGACAATTCTCGTTCTTTTGAGCCTGTGACCTGAATTAAGTGCTTAAGGCTTTAAATTTAGGCAATTCACGTTCAGGAAGCTTCAGTCTCAATCTCACTATCTCACTTTTCGTGTTGGGAGGCGGTTCAGAGAGGATTGTTAAGGTGAGCTCCACTTTTCCTTGTCTCATTTTTCTTTTAGGTTGTTTTTGTTTTAATTTTTATTTTTTTAAAAAAGAAAAAAAGAAAGAAGAAATCGGGAAGCAGAGGGTCGAAAGTGATGGGATTGAATCCCGCAGTAGAAGTGACGCGAATCGCGTTGCTTTTCGTTGTGTTACTGATTTTCTTAAAATTGACATGCATCTCATACATTTCTAGATTAAGCATGCTAAGAGAAGGAAAAATGTACAACAAAGTGTACTTACCTCTTGAAGAACCGTTCTTCACGTTTTCCTCCTCCCGGTTACGATCTCAACGATCTCTCTACAAGTCACGAACCGCGATCTTGGAACACCTCCCCTTGATTTTCTCAGTTGTTCTCTGGCGGATGAGGGAGAGTTGTGGAACTCCCTTGGTTTTGGATATGGAGAAATCTAGAGAGAATATGAGAGAAAAACCTTTCTTCTTTGGGTGGAATTCTAAAAATGAGAGACTGAATCTCCTGGAATGCTTCACATTCCACCATTATATAGTGGTATGTGGTGGAGGTAAAATCTCCACCAATTTTCCACTTTACCATATGCAAATCATATTTGCATATCATATAATATAAGGTATCACATACCTTATTATACAAATCCCATTTGCATAATTGTGGAATTAAAATTGAATCACATTCAATTTTATTTCTCTCAAATCAATTTCTCCAACATAAGCTTTAATTAAATAATTAGGCTATACTATAGTTTATTAGGAATTTCATTCACCTTAAACTATATATTATGCCAATCATATCTCATATAAATGACATAAATACCCTTTACATGAATTTGAACACTTCAAATTCACTCCAAACTGTATACCCTCATTAAGTCCAAATTGAGCCAACTGAGGGACCTAATGGACCTACAGATCATGAGCTGCAATGATCTGAGATTAACTGATCAATCTCTTTGACCTGGTTAATAAACATTCATTAACTACGGGGTCACTCCACTATAGCCCTATAGCTGCACTCTCCTCACCGTAGGACAAGTTGTGTCCATCGATATAACCAATGCCCGTGAGTCGACCCTTCACAGGTTGTTCATAGTCACAGCTGGGTCAAAATTATCGTTTTACCCCTGTGCATACCTCTTGCTCCTTAAGTCCCACTGCTCCTCTAATGAATAACTTTCTTGCATGGTCCTACCATAAACAACATCTCTCTCGGGCCAGTGAGAGGGTGGGACCCTATTTTTCAAGCCCTGGAGTCAACACTTAAGGGAACAACCCCTCTAGTTTCCCTAGCTCGGAACGAGGGATTTCTATCTTGCGTAGTTAAGTTCCTAGCTCCCTACGTGGTTCTGCCCCTAAGAAGGTAGGCATATTGGGCGAGCAACACAGACCACCCTCACCCGTACTAGTCAAAGGACAGACCCCCACAGAAAAGAGTCCGTAACACACTCAGGATTAAGGACGAGTCACTAATGGTCATCTATGAATTTATTAGCCCTAAACTTTTAAAGGTGTTACATCAGTTGGCCTAATAATTCATGGTCAGGTCTTGCACAATCTCATTGCACATGATGCCCCCAATCGCATGTCAACCACATGAACGAGCTAGATCGGCTCGTTTGTATCTAATACAAAGTGGGTCGCATCCAAAGTGTTGCCAGGATGAGGTTCCCAACCTTATCCATATACTGTAGACCATTTGGGTCAATAACTCGAAAGTGATCCTATATGTGTGTCCACTACACACTGTTCAAGTTCTCATAAGTATGACCCTGGAGCTTAGTTTATTGGATTAAGTTTATAAAATACGAGATACAAAGTTTGAATAATAAATAATTGTTATTCATTAAAACAAGAACTGCTAAAAAAGACACGAGCTTAGGGCTTGAACTAATGCTAGTGGAGTACAATATACATTTCTCAAATGCAAAATAATACAATAAACTGAGGCATTGAATACCCCTTTACAATACTTCCACTTGCCCTAGTCAGGAAGTACTCGTAGACCTAGACTCTTTAGGTGACCCTCAAACACATTAGCCGTGAGAGCCTTTGTAAATGGATCAACAACATTGTGCTCCGAAGCTATCATCGTGATAGTCAGGTCTTCGCGATGTACAATCTCCCATATCTGGTGATACTTCCCTTCAATATGCTTTCCCTTTTTATGACTCCGAGGTTCTCTCGAGTTGGCTATTGCACCATTGTTATCACAATACAGGGCCACTGACAAGTTCATATTTAGAACAACTTCCAAATCCAATATGAACTTCTTGAGCCAAACAACGTCCTTTGCTGATTCACAAGCCGCTACATATTCGACCTCCATCGTGGAATCAACGATGCATCATTGCTTGATGCTTCGCCACACTACAACTCATCCGTTAAAAGTGAACACTGACCCGATGTGGACTTCCTAGAATCCTTATCGGTCTGAAATTCAGAGTATGTGTATCTCGTAAGGATTAAATCCCCACTTCCATACACAAGCATGTAGTCCCTTGTTCTTCTAAGATACTTGAGGATTGCCTTTACGACTTTCCAGTGATCTAATCCTGGATTGGATTGATACCTTCTGACAATCTCAATTACATAACAGATGTCGGACCTAGTACACAATATGACGTACATTAGACTCCCTACAGCTGAAGCATAAGGGATCAGTCTCATATCCTCAACCTCTTGAGGTGTCTTAGGACATTGTTCCTTAGACAAGTGAACTCCATGGCTGAAAAACAGCAAACCCTTCTTGGAGTTTTGCATCTTATACCGTAACAACATCTTGTCAATATAAGATGCCTGAGACATGGCTAGCGTCTTGTTCTCCCGGTTCCAGACTATCTGGATACCTAGCATACTACGCTTCTCCCAAATTCTTCATTTGGAATTGCGTAGCTAGCCATTCCTTAACGTCAGTAAGGAAACCTACATCATTCCCAATGAGTAGGATATCATCCACGTACAATAATAGAAATGCGACAATATTGTTGATGATTTTCTTGTAGACACAAGGCTCATCAACATTTTGATTAAAGTCATAAGATTTGATAGCCTCATCAAATCTTATATTCCAAGACCTCGAGGCTTGTTTCAGTCCATAAATAGACCTTTGAAGTCTGCATGAAGGGAATGAGAATCCCGTGTAGCGGAAGACGATTGAATCGTCGTGGTTTCAATATGCAACATGCTTTTATTAAAATCGATCTTACTCTAGATCTAGGCTAAACATGCTTCAAAGAAGAAGAAAAATACAGCAAGAAGAATTCTTACTTACTTGTTATAGACTTTCTTCAAAACTTCTTCTTCAAAATCACGAACTCTTCGTGTTCCTCGAACTCAACGAACGTTTCCCATGAAAAAGAACTCGAACACAACCAAAGGATCTCCTCGGTTGTTCTCTTTTGGAGAAGAGAGGTTTGTGGGAACCTTTTGTGTTTTTGGAGAGGGAGGAGATTTGAGAGAGAATTTGAGAGAATTTATCTTCTCTTCTTTGATGCAAAATCAAAAAATGAGAGCTTGAGATAAAATCCTTCTTGCAAGAAGGGTTTATATAGTGGAATTGGTGGAGTTAAAATGTCCAAATAATTACCACTTTACCACAACCATAGGTTATGCAAATCTCATTTGCATAACCACATAATATAAGATATCTCATATCTCATATTGCAAATCTCATTTGCAATAATTGTGGATTAATTAAATTGAATCACATCCAATTTAATTTCTCTCAATCAATTTCTCCAATTAGCCCTAATTCAACAATTAGGCTAACCTATAGTTTATTATGAATCTCATTCACATTAAACTATATATTATATCATTCATATCTAATATAAATGACATAAATGTTCTTAAAGTGAAATTGAACACTTCAATTTCATACCAAAACATTAACCCTTCTTTTTAACCTGTGGAGCCAACCGAGGGACCTAATGGACCTACTGATGGCGGGCTCCAATGATCCGAGATTAACTCGCCAAACTCTTTTGTGGGTTAACCAACATTCATTAGCTACGGTAATAATCGCACTATAGCCCGTAGTTGCACTCCCGCTCGAGAATATTATTACGTGTCCACTAATATAACCAATACCCATGAGTCAACCCTTCACAGTTGTTCGTAGACACGCACCGGGTCAAATTACCGCTTTACCCCTGTGTCTACCTCTTGTTCCTTAAGTCCCCACTGCTCCTCTAATGAACAACATATTGTGATGGTCTAACCATACACAACACCCTTCTCGGGCCAGTGAGAAGGTGGGCGCCCGTTGTCCAAGCCCTGGAGACAGCACTTAAGGGAACAACCCCTCTAGTTTCCCTAAAGGCGGGAACGAGTGAATTCCATCTCGCGTAGTTAAGTTCCCAGCTCCCTACTTGGTTACGTCACTCGAGAAGATAGGCATATTGGGCGAGTAATCGTGACCACCCTCACCCGTACTAGTCAAAGAACAGACCACTCGCAGGCGAGGAGTCCGTAACACGCCAAAAAGCCTGTGTCGAGTCACTAATGGTCATCTCACGAAGTTATTAGTCCCTCTTGTCAGCGGTGTTACATCAATAGGTCTAATAAATCACGGTCCGGTCTTGTACAATCTCATTGCACATGATGCCCCCACTCGCATGTCAACCACATGAACGAGTCAGATCACCTCGTTTGTATCTAATACAAAGCGGGCCGCATCCACAGTGTATCCAGGATTAGGTCTCCAACCCTATCCATATACTGTAGATCGTTCGGGTCATTAACTCGAACGTGATCCTCCCTGTGTGTCCACTACACACCGTTCAAGTTCTAGTTCTCTCATAAATTCAATGACCCTGGAGCTTAGTTTATTGGAAAAGTTTATAAATATTGCGAGACACAAAGTGATGAAATAAATAACTCTTATTAATTTCAAACAATATATTACAAACACGAGATTAGGACAAAAATCCCAACACTGCAGACCTTATAGACCTTTAGGCTGGTCCATGTAGATGTTTTCGTCAAGATTGCAATTTAGAAAGGCCGTTTTGACATCCATCTGCCATACCTCATAGTCATAATATGCGACAATGGCCCAAATGATTCTTATAGACTTTACCATGGCAACAGGAGAAAAAAGTTTCCTCATAGCCAACCCCTTCTCTTTGGGTAAAATTACCCTTTGCCACTAGTCTGCCTTCGAAGGTCTACACCTTCCTATCTACACCACGTTTACGCTTGTAGTGAAGGGAATGATTTTTCCGCAGCGGAAGCGTTGTGAAACGTCGTTAATTCGTTGTAATTCTAATTTTCTCAAAATTGAAAGTATCACATACATTTCTAGATTAAACATGCTTTAATTGAGAAGAAAACAGAAAGTAATCGTTACTAACCTCTTAAAGAACACTTCTTCGAACTCTCGTACTCTATCCACGAAAAAAATCACGAACAGAACAAGTTGGACACTTCCACTTGATCTTCTCGGTTGTTCTCGGGAGGTAGAGGGAGAGTGCTGGGACTCCCTTTGGAATTGGATTATGGAGAAATGTGTAGAGAGAATTGAGAGAGGTTTGAGAGAATTCTCTTTTCTCTTTTGGTGCAAAATCCAAAAATGAGAGATTGAAGACTACAAGTGCTTCTCCAAGCACCTATATATAATGGTGTGTGGTGGATTTAAAATCTCCACCAATTAACCATTTTACCACAACCATATGATATGAAAATCATATTTGCATATCATATAATATAAGGTATCTCATACCTTATTATACAAATCACATTTGCATAATTGTGAAATTTTTAATTGAATCATATTCAATTTAATTTCTCTCAATTCAATTTCTCCAAATTGGTTAGAATTAATTAATTAGGCTATACTATAGTTTATTATGAATCTCATTCACATTAAACTATATATTATGTCAACTATATCACATATAAATGACATAAATACCCTTTTAATGAATTTGAATACTTCAAATCCACTCCAAACTGTAAACCCTCATTTTGTCAAATTTGAGCCAACCGAGGGACCTAATGGACCTACAAATGACGAGCTCCAATGATACGAGATTAAGCGATCAAACTCTTTGACCCAATTAATCAACATTCATTAAGTACGGTAACACTCGACTAAAGCCCGTAATGCACTCTCATCACTGTAGGACAAGTTGTGTCCATCGATATAACCAATGCCCGTGAGTCAACCCTTCACAGGTTGTTCGTAGTCACAGCTGGGTCAAATTACCATTTTACCCCCGTGTCTACCTCTTGCTCCTTAAGCCCCACTGCTCCTCTAATGAACAACTTTGTTGCATGGTCCGACCATAAACAACATTCCTCTCGTGCCAATGAGAGGGTGGGGCCCCATTGTCCAAGCCCTGGAGACAACATTTAAGAGAACAACCCCTCTAGTTTCCCTAGCTCGGGAACGAGTGAATTCCTATTTTGCGCAGTTAAGTTCCCAGCTCCCCACATGGTCCTGTCCCTAAGAAGGTAGGCTTATTGGGTGTACTCTGGTTACCCTCACCCGTACTAGTCAAAGGACAGACCCCCGCAGACAGGAGTCCATAACACGCTCAGGATAAAGGACGAGTCACTAATGGTCATCTACGAAATTATTAGTCCTATACTGCTAACAGTGTTACATCAGTAGGTCTAATAATCCACGGTCCGATCTTGTACAATCTCATTGGACAGGATGCCCCCACTCGCATGTCAACCACATGAACGAGATGGATCACCTCCTTTGTATCTAATACAAAGCGAGCCGCATCCACAGTGTCACCAGGATGAGGTTTCCAACCTTATCCATATACGTTAGACCATTCGGGTCATTAATTCGAACGTGATCCTCCTCATGTGTCCACTACAGACCGTTTAAGTTCTAGGTCTCTCATATAATATGACCGTGGAGCTTAGTTTATTGGATTAATGTATAAAATGTGAGATACAAAGTTTGATATATAAACAACCTTTATTTATTAAAACAACAGGTATTACAAACTTTACGAGATTAGGGCAAACACCCTAACAAACTCCTACTTGAACTAAGCTAGTGGAGTACATATACATTTCCCAAATGTAAAGTAATAAAATAAACTAGGGCATTGAATACCGATTTACAATACTCCCACTTGCCCTAGTTAGGAAGCACTCGTAGACCTAGACTCTCTAGGCGACCCTCAAACACCTTAACCGTGGGGGCCTTTATAAATGGATTAGCAACGTTGTGCTCTGAAGCTATCTACGTGACAGTCACGTCTCTGCGGTGCACAATCTCTCGTATCAAGTGATACTTGCGCTCAATATACTTGCCACTTATATGACTCCGAGGTTCTCTCGAGTTGGCTACTGCACCACTATTGTCACAAAATAGGGTCACTGGCAAGTTCATATTTGGAACAACTTCCAAATCCAGCATGAACTTCGTAAGCCAAACAGCTTCCTTAGCAGCTTCACAAGCCGCAACATACTCGACTTCCATCGTGGAATCAGCGATACATCCCTGTTTGATGCTTCACCACACTACAACTCCTCCATTAAGAGTGAACACTGACCGATGTGAACTTCCTAGAATCCTTATCGGTCAGAAACTCAGAGTCTGTGTATCCCGTAAGGATCAAATCTCTACTTCCATACACAAATATGTAGTCCGTCGTTCTCCTAAGATATTTGAGTATTGCCTTTACGGTTGTCCAGTGATCTAATCCTGGATTAGATTGATACCTACTGACAATCCCAATTGCATAACAGATGTCGGATCTCGTACACAACATGGCGTACATCAGGCTCTCTACAGGTGAAGCATAAGGGATCTGCCTCATATCCTCAACCTCTTGAGGTGTCTTAGAACATTGATCCTTAGACAGGTGAACCCCATGCCTAAAAGGCAACAAGCCCTTCTTGGAGTTCTGCATACTATATCGCAACAACATCTTGACGATACAAGATGCTTGAGACATGGCTAGGGTTTTGTTCTTCCGGTTCCGGACTATCTGGGTACCTAGAACATACTAGGCTTTTCCCAAATCTTTCATTTGGAATTGTGAAGCTAGCCATTCCTTAATGTTAGTAAGGAATCCTTCTTCATTCCCAATGAGTAGGATATCATCCACATACAATATCATAAATGCGACAGTCTTATTGATGATTTTCTTGTAGACACAAGGCTCATCAACATTTTGATTAAAGCCATAAGATTTGATAGCCTCATCAAACCTTATATTCCAAGACCTCGAGGCTTGTTTCAGTCCACAAATAGATCTTTGAAGCCTGCAAACCTTTTGCTCTTGGCCTTGAGTAATGAACCCCTTAGGCTGGTCCATGTAGATGGTCTCGTCAAGATTGCCATTCAGAAAGGTCGTCTTGACATCCGTCTGCCATATCTCATAGTCATAATATGCGACAATGGCTAGAAAGATCCTGATAGACTTTACCATGGCAACAAGAGAAAAGGTTTCCTCATAGTCAACCCCTTCTCGCTGGGTAAAACCCTTTGCCACTAGTCTGGTTTTGAAGGTCTGCATCTTCCCATCTACACCACGTTTACGCTTATAGATCCACTTGCAACCAATAGTTTTAACCCCATCCGGTTGGTCCAGAAGCTCCTTGACAGAATTGAAGTACATCGACTCCATTTCCTGGTCCATGGCTTTAATCCATTGGTCTTTGTCAATGTCATTCATTGCCTGATCATAGGTCAATGGATCCTCACAATCATCATCAGGTATGACGAGTTGGGTTTCAACCAAACCCATGTAACGTTTAGGTTGTCTCACAGCCATCTCACTACGTTGAGGCATTCTCAACTTTTGAGAACGTACTTGACTAGACGAGTTAGGATCAACAACACTTGTTAATGTACTAGCACCAACAACATTTGTGGTGTTAGTCGACACAAGCACCCTATTTTCCTCAGGATCGTAAAATAGACCACCCTCGTCTCTTTTGGGTAACCTATGAAGAGGCACAATTTCGAACGAGGTTCGAACTTTTTTGGGTTTGACACCAACACATGGGTCGGAAATCCCCAAGTCATGAAATGACGTAAACTAGTTTTACGACCATACCAGAGGTCAAAAGGTGTTTCAGAAACACTCTTCGACATAACAGTGTTCAAAATGTATACCGCAGTCTCCACTGCGTAACCCCAAAACGAGTCAGGGAGATGAACGTAGCTCATTATCGACCGAACCATGTCCAACAAGGTTCTGTTTCTCCTCTCCGATACACTATTCTGCTGTGGCATACCAGGTGCTGAGAGTTGGAACGTAATTTCATGTTCTATCATATAGTCCTGGAATTCAACGTCCATGTACTCTCCACCTCGATCCGATCTAAGTGTTTTAATCGTTCAACCTAATTGGTTCTCAACCTCAGTCTCGTACTCTTTGAACTTTTCAAGAGTTTCAGACTTTCGATGCATTAGGTAAACGCATCCATATCTCGAATAGTCATCTATAAAAGATACAAAGTATTCGTAACCTCCCCGTGCTTTAACATTCATCGGACCACAGAAGTCAGAATGTAAAAGCTCAAGAGGCTCCTAGGCTCTATAACCTTTTCCACTAAAAGGATTTTTGGTCATTTTGCCTTCAAGGCATGACTCACAAACCGATAAAAAGTTTTATTCTAACTCGCTTAGAAGTCCACTCTTCACTAGTCTCTTAATCCTATTGAGATTTATGTGGCCTAACCTTAGATGCCAAAGATAAGTCTTTTCTTTCGAAGAAACTCTTAATCTTTTAGTTTGCGTTTATGATGTTTTAAACAATTCAGTATTCAAAACACTTTTGACCGAATTTGGCTTTAAAAGATACAAGTTATTCTCAAGCAAAGCAGGACATGACACATTTCATTTAAGAGAAATAAACGCTTTATTGCTCTTTAAATGAACGAAAATACTGAAAGGAATTGAATCCCGCAGCGGAAGCGATTGTGAATCGCGCGTTCTTAATATCGTTACTTGGATTACATTCAAGAACAAATCTAACTAGATAAAGCATATAATAACGAGATGGGCAGCAATAATAATACCTTTGAAGAACTTTTCTTCGAGTGCTCCTTCTCCCATTATCACGATCTCAACAACACGAACCCAAGCGATCACGAACACTACCACGGGATCTTCTCCGTTGTTCTCTAGGTGAGGGAGGAAGGTGGGTTCCCTTTAGGTGAGATAAGATGTTTGTGGAATTGTAGTTCGAACTCTTTCCAACACAATGTGGGAGAAATTTCTCTAGGGTTTCTAAAAAAGATTGGTTTGCCTTAACCTAGTTGCATCTCATGCAACTATATATATAGGAAAATAGGATAGAAATTACTATCCTATCCCGCCTTTATTCTCCCACTATTATATGGTTTATATGTGAATCTAATTCACATTAAAACCATATACTATATCAATTATATCATATATAATTGATATAACACCTCATGTATGAAATTGAACACTTCAATTTCATTCCTAACATTATATCCTCAATATTACCATGTTGAGCCAACGGAGGGACCTAATGGACCTACAATTCATGAGCTCCAATGATGTGAGTTTAACTGATCAAACTCTTTGATCCAGTTAATAAATATTCATTAACTACAAGTCACTCCTCTATAGACTTGTAGCTGCACTCTCCTCACTGTAGATTATATTGTGTCCACTGATATAATCATTACCCATGAGTCGACCCTTCACAAGTTGATCGTAATCACGACTGGGTCAAATTACCGTTTTACCCTGTGATTACCTCTTTATTCCTTAAGCACCACTGATCCTCTAATGAACAACAAGCCTATGGTCTTATCATAAACTCATATCCTCATAGAGGGTGGGGTCTCGTTGTTCAAGACCTGGAGTCAGTTCTTAAGGGAACAACCTATCTAATTCCTTAATGTAGGAATGAGTGAATTCCATCTTGCATAGTTAAGTTCCCAGCTACCTACGAGGTTCTGTCCCTGAGAAGGTAGGCTTATTGAGTCGGCTACAAGCCACTCTTACCCATACTAGTCTAAGGGCAAACCCCTATAAGCAGGAGTTCTTAACTTGCTCAGGATTCAGGTCGAGTCACTAATGGCCATCTATAAATTATGAGTCTTACCTTGTTAACGACGTTATACTGGTTAGACTAATAATTTGCAGTCCGGTCTTGTACGAACTCTTCATACAGGATGCCCCCACTCGCATGTCAACCACATGAATGAGTTGGATTACCTCATTTGTACTAATTACATATTTAGCTTCTAAGCAAAGTAAATCATATTTAGCTTCTAAGCAAAGTAAATCATATTTAGCTTCCACATGATTAGTGGCGCCTGAATCACATTTGCCTCACCTTTTCAATCCCTGAATTTTCATCAAAGATTGAAAGGTCTGGAGTTCATTCAGAAGGGAGGTAAGGTTCAAAGTAAGCTTGTTCATAACAACATTACTTCTAAACTGTAGGAAACTATCTGGAAGGGTTTCCAGAATGAAGCTGACTTGGTTCGACTTATCGATGGAAGCATCATTCGACTCCGCGATGTTAAAGTGCACCATCATATCCAGGACATGATCCTGAACAGATGTACCATCTGGCATCCTTGAGTTAAATATGTACTTTAGGGCATTGTGTCGGGCCTGTGTGGACTGTTGCCCAAACATACCCTGCAAAGCATCCAGATTTCCTTGGTGATTATCATGCCCTCATGCTTCTTTGCTAATATGTCAGACATACTTGCCAGCATGTAGACCTTGGTCTTCTCATTGGCCTTGATCCATTGATCATATGCATCACGAACATTTCGTGAAGCATTCGAGCCTGGCACCTGAGGACACTCCTCAGTTAGCACAAACTTCAGATTATCCACTACCAATATAGTATTGAGTTTGTTTTTCCATGTCATCATGGTCTCACCAGTTAACTTTTCCGCACCCAATAAGGAAATTATAGAGCTAGACATTTTTTTGCTGAAAAATTTACAAAACAAACTTGTATAAGTTTCTTGCTATAATTGTCTAATCCAATCATGTTTTAGCTAATTATTAAATGATTCCTACGTCATTTATAATTTGCAATGATACTCCAAAGGTTTAGAATGTATGACACCGAAGGATAATAAAAAACACTCCTCCTCTGGATCAAGATATTCTTGACCAAAACCTAATGTCAGAATAACTCTTATTCCTGTAGGCTTTAGTTACCATTTTTCGGTCATGATACATACACATCTTATGTACCTTGTGAGTGTAACCCTCTGTCTTTAGATCCCAGAGTCCCCATCCAATAAAATTCGGCGAAGGGAGGACTAAATTGAAAAACAGACTGAGGAAATCTTTATACCTTTCGGGTGTCTACTGTGTTCGATCCCTTATGATCAAGCCCTCCGAAGGGATTGTCTGGTCCAGGCCAAACTAGCAGGCTGACCATAGTGATCTTACGGTGTAAACTGACAGAAAAGACCATAGGGTTTTGTTTTCATTAAACTTGCTCCCACTCACTATAAGTACCCTCTCCATTCACCTTGATATTGACTCATACAAACACCATCCGAAGGGGGATGCTCCTGTTTGCTCCACGAGGCCAAGTATGAGTCTCACGGTGTGAACTTCCCGGAGATACGTAGGTGGAAATATATGTATCAAATACACTTTTCCTCCCATTGAATACTTTAAATCTATAGGAATCTTACTTAGGCTAAACCCAGTTAATGGGTTTACCTAAAGTTATCAATATAACTCTTATATCGATAATCAATATAACTCTTATATTGATTTTATCCTAAGTTTGCCAATATAACTTTTATATTAAGCCTAGGATTTCTAGTTTATTAACCCCTTAATAAACCCGCTGACGCTACTATGATTTATAAACTCTCTGATTAAATTTCACTCACACAGTCGGTTCCGGTGTAGGGTGTTCCGTTTCCATCAACTTAAATACCCCAAACCTAGACATAACTAACTTTCCTTAGAGAAGTTTCTCTTTTAATCATTGTTTATAAATCACTTGGTTCTGAATTCTAATCTAATTAGAACTAGATAACCTAAGGTATATTATTTCCAAGTTCTAAACATTTTAAAACTAATAATTAACCTTGAGTGACATGCATACTATGTTATAGTGCTTGATCATTCATCTCATGAATAATAAGATATACATAGCATAATCATCTCATGAAATATAATGCATGTCAATGTTGTCCAAAAATTAATATAACACTTTATATTAATTAATCATGCAAACTATATAATATAACTCTTTATATTATAAATGATGCATGGAAATGCTTAACCTAAGGTGAGATTTCTAAATTAAAAGCATACATTATGCATGACAATAATTACACAACAATTGCATAATTTAAATAGCAAAACTAGACCAATTTTGACACCCTAGATTCAATTTTAATTAATATAATCTAATTATATTAATTAAAATTAAATAAATTAAATATAAATTAAATATAAAACGTTTTTATATTTAATATAGAATAAAAAAATATTTTTCGCCCGTTTGACAGCTTGCTGAAATGCCTTCGGCGTTGCAACGCTGCATGTTGTCCGTTTCTGCCCGTTGAAGCGCGCCTTAGCTCCTGCATTACACAACGCCTCAGCGTTGCAACGTTGCCGTCTTCCCAGCCGCGCGCCTGCTGCAGTGGCGTTGGAATGCTATAGAATAGCGTTGCAACGCCATTCACAAAACAACAAAATCATTTTTCATTTGTTGCTTGTTTTGCTCCGATCTTCTCATCAACCACCTTGCCTCGATCGACACGGACTTACAGACTCGATTTACAATTAAAATTGCCCAAAACACCGGACCTTTACATTGAACGATTCAATTAAAAATTGTAAATCTAAGTGCCAAAATTGAAAACGTCTAAATTGCAAACCGTTCATACATCACATGCAAAACGGTAAATCCCACCTCGTTCGTGAAAAATCCAGAACATAATTTAGAACAAAACTTGTCTCTGATACCAATTGAAGGGAATCGAATCCTGCAGCGGAAGCGATTGTGAATCGCGCGTTCTTAATATCGTTACTTGGATTACATTCAAGAAGAAAACTAACTAGATTAACCATATAATGGAAAGATGGACAACAATAGTAATACCTTTGAAGAACTTTTCTTCGAGTGTTCCTTCTCCCAAGATCACGATCTCAGCAACACGAACCCAAGTGATCACGGACACTACCACCGGATCTTCTCCGTTGTTCTCTAGGTGTGGGAGGAAGGTGGGTTCCCTTTTAGGTGAGATAAGATGTTTGTGAAATTGTAGTTGGAACTCTTTCCAACACAATGTGGGAGAAAATTCTCTAGGATTTCTCAAAGGGATTGGTTTGCCTTAACCTAGTTGCATCTCATGCAACTATATATATAGGGAAATAGGATGGAAATTACCATCCTATCCCTCCTTTATTCTCCCACTATTATATGGTTTATATGTGAATCTAATTCAGATTAAAACCATATACTATATCAATTATATCATATATAATTGATATAACACCTCATGTATGAAATTGAACACTTCTATTTCACTCTAACTTTATATCCTCAATAGTACCATGTTGAGCCAAAAGAGGGACCTAATGAACCTACAGTTCATGGGCTCCAATGATGTGAGATTAACTGATCAAACTCTTTGATCCAGTTAATCAATATTCATTAACTACAAGCCACTCTAGTATAGACTTGTAACTGCACTCTCCTCACTGTAGATTATATTGTGTCCACTGATATAATCATTACCCATGAGTCGACCCTTCACAAGTTGATCGTAATCACGACTGGGTCAAATTACCGTTTTACCCTGTGATTACCTCTTTATTCCTTAAGCACCACTGATCCTCTAATGAACAACAAGCCTATGGTCTTATCATAAACTCATATCCTCATAGAGGGTGGGGTCTCGTTGTTCAAGACCTGGAGTCAGTTCTTAAGGGAACAACCTATCTAATTCCTTAATGTAGGAATGAGTGAATTCCATCTTGCATAGTTAAGTTCCCAGCTACCTACGAGGTTCTGTCCCTGAGAAGGTAGGCTTATTGAGTCGGCTACAAGCCACTCTTACCCATACTAGTCTAAGGGCAAACCCCTATAAGCAGGAGTTCTTAACTTGCTCAGGATTCAGGTCGAGTCACTAATGACCATCTATAAATTATCAGTCTTACCATGTTAACGGCGTTATACTGGTTAGACTAATAATTTGCAGTCCGGTCTTGTATGAACTCTTCATACAGGATGCCCCCACTCGCATGTCAACCACATGAATGAGTTGGATTATCTCATTTGTACTAATTACAAAGTGGGTCGCATCCATGGTGTTACCAGAATAAGGTTTCCAACCTGATTCTTATACCATAGACCATTTAGGTTATACTCTTGTACACAATCCAAATAGTGTCTACTACACTGATGTTCAAGATATATTATTACCTTGGAGCTTAGTTGATTGGATTTATGAAGCAAGAATATAAATTTATCACAATAAATAACTCTTTATTTATTTGATCAAAATTACACAAGTTTAGGGCATAAATTCCAACAAATATAATGTTCAAGTAGACAGGAAATCGAAACAAGGTTTCTAGTAAACCCTGTATCTATGTACATGTTCTCCAATAAATGTACTTCCCGTGAAGAAAAGCTTCACCGTGCCCACCGCTGCAGCTGAGACAACTTCTCCAGATCCAACCTTGAGTGTTATTCACCCTCCTGCAGTCGCTCACAGGAGGGTGAATAATGAGCCTCGCACACACGATAAGTCCTAAAGTTTTCTTATGAATTTTAAAAGCATGCACGACATTAAGCAACTTTTTTATGTGTTTCCCAAAGAATTGTACGTCATTATCATGCTAGATTTCTAAGGATTTTGACAACTTTACTCTAATTCAAGTTTCTTTCTATCGAGTCCACTTAAACCAACAAGATCGATGAATTTAAGAACGAATTGCTAAAAATAAATGTCACAACAAAGTTCAATACACAATTAAATAAACTCCAAAACCAGCTAATTTTTCTTCAAGTGCTCCTTCTCCCACGATCACGATCTCAGCAACTCGAACCCGAACGGATGAATACACCTCCACCAGATCTTCTCTATTGTTCTCTAGGTGACGGAGGAATGTCGGTTCCTTATAGGATAAGGTGTGAGGTTGTGAGAGAGGTTGTGTGTGGAACTCTTCCAACACAACTATGTGATATTCTAGGCTTTCTCAAAAAAGCAACCATCAAAATTGCATCTCATGCAAGTATATATAGGAAAATAGGATGAAAATTACCATCTTATCCCTCATTTATTCTCTCATTAGTATACGGTTTATATGTGAATCTAATTCATATTAAAACCATATATTATATTAATTATATCATATATAACTGATATAACACCTCATATATGAAATTGAACACTTCAATTTAATTCATTCCTAACTTTATACCCTCAATATTACCATGTTGAGCCAACGGAGGGACCTAATGGACCTATAGTTCATGAGCTCTAATGATGTGAGATTAACTGATCAAACTCTTTGATCAAGTTAATC
This sequence comes from Trichosanthes cucumerina, assembly GCA_036507285.1. Taxonomy (NCBI): domain Eukaryota; kingdom Viridiplantae; phylum Streptophyta; class Magnoliopsida; order Cucurbitales; family Cucurbitaceae; genus Trichosanthes; species Trichosanthes cucumerina. The sequence goes on along the minus strand of CM071841.1, from coordinate 17,113,271 downwards.
AATATTCATTAACTACAAGTCACTCAACTATAGACTTGTAGCTGCACTCTCCTCACTGTAGATTATATTGTGTCCATTAATATAATCAGTACCCATGAGTCGACCCTGCACAGGTTGTTTGTAATCACGGCTTGGTCAAATTACCGTTTTATCCCTGGGATTACCTCTTTGTTCCTTAAGCACCATTGATCCTCTAATGAACAACAAGCCTATGGTCCTACCATAGACTCATACCCTCATAGAGGGCGGGGCCCCGTTGTTCAAGATCTGGAGTCAGTTCTTAAGGGAACAACCTATCTAATTCCTTAGTATAGGAATGAGTGAATTTTATCTTGCATAGTTAAGTCCCCAACTACCTACGAGGTTCTGTCCCTAAGAAGGTAGGCTTATTGAGTCGGCTACAGGCCACTCTCACCTATACTAGTCTAAGGACAAACCCCTATAAGAAGGAGTACTTAACTTGCTCAGGATTCAGGTCGAGTCACTAATGACCATCTATAAATTATCAGTCTTATACCGTTAATGATGTTATACTGGTTAGACCAATAATTTGCAGTTCGATCTTGTATGAACGCTTCATACATGATGCCCCCACTCGCATGTCAACCACATGAATGAGTTGGATTACCTCATTTGTACTAATTACAAAGTAGGCCGCATCCATGGTGTTACCAAAATAAGGTTTCCAACCATATTCATATACCATAGACCATTTAGGTTATACTCTTGAACATAATTCAAATAGTGTCAACTACACTGATGTTCAAGATACATTAGAACCTTGGAGCTTAGTTTATTGGATTAATTAAGAAAGAATATAATTTCATCAAAACAAATAACTCTTTATTTATTTGATCAAGATTACATAAGTTTAGGGCACAAATCCCAACAATCTCCCACTTGACCTAAAGCTAGTGGAGTATTGAAACATTGCAGTAATGTAAATACAATAAACTAGGGCATTTAAACCCTTTGTAAAATATACTCCCACTTGCCCTAGTTGGAGAAGATTTGTAAACCTAGACCTTCTAGGTGACTCTAAATTACTTTAGCCGTGAGAACCTTTGTAAAAGGATCAGCAACGTTGTGTTGTGAGGCTATCTTCGTGACAATCACGTCTCCTCGATGCACGATCTCCCGGATGAGATGATATTTTCACTCAATGTGCTTTCCCCTCTTGTTACTTCGGAGTTCTCTAGAATTTGCCAGTGCACCACTGTTATCATAATACAGCGTGATGGGCAAACTCATATTTCAAACAACTTCCAAATTTAGCATGAATTTCCCTAACCAAACAGTCTCTTTAGCTGCTTCACAAGCTGCTACATATTCGGCCTCCATGGTGGAATCAGCGATGCATCCTTGCTTGATGCTTTGCCAAACTGCAGCTCCTCCGTTAAGAGTAAATACTGACCCTGATGTAGATTTCCGAGAATCTTTATCAGTCTGAATGTCAGAATCTGTGTATCCTGTAAGGATCAAATCCTTAGCCCAATACACAAGCATGTAGTTCCTTGTTCTCCGTAGATACTTAAAGATTGTTTTAACCTCTGTCCAGTGTTTAGGTCCTGGATTGGATTGATACCTACTGACCATTCCAATTGCAAACAGATGTCTGGCCTAGTACACAACATGGCGTACATCAGGCTCCCACCAGTTGATGCATAAGGAATCCGTCTCATGTCCTCAACTTCTTGAGGTGTCTTAGGACATTGTTCCTTAGACAAATGAACTCCATATCTGAAAGACAATAAGCCCTTTTTGGAATCTTCCATCTTAAACCTCGACAACACTTTATCTATGTAAGATGTTTGAGACAAGGCTAGTGATTTATTCTTCCAGTTTCGGACAATCTGGATCCCAAGAACAAACTGTGCTTCACCCAAATCTTTCATTTGGAATTGCGTAGCTAGCCAATTCTTAATGTCAGTAAGATATCCTACATCATTCCCAATGAGTAGAATATCATCCACATATAGAACTAGGAATGCGACAGAACTATTGATGATTTTCTTGTAGACACAAGGTTCATCATCATTCAGATCAAAGCCAAAAGATTTGATTGCCTCATCGAATCTTATATTCCAGGACCTAGAGGCTTCTTTCAGTCCATAGATAGACCTTTTAAGCCTGCAAACCTTTTGCTCTTGTCCTAGTTTAATGAACCCTTTGGGTTGTTCCATGTAGATGTTCTCGTCAAGATTTTCATTTAAAAAGGTTGTCTTGACATCCATTTGCCACACCTCATAGTCATAATATGCGACAATGGCAAGTAGGATAGGGATAGACTTTACCATAGCAATAGGTGAAAAAGGTTTGCTCATAGTCAACCCCTTCAACCTGGGTATAACCCTTTGCTACTAGTCTAGCTTTAAAGGTTTGCATCTTCCCATCTACACCACGCTTTCTCTTGTAGATCAACTTACAACCTATAGGTTTTACCCCATCAGGTTTATCTACAAGATCCCAAATAGAATTGAAGTGCATAGACTCCATTTCTTGGTTCATGGCTATGACTTATTTGTCTTTGTCTTTGTCAACCATTGCTTGATTATAAGTCGATTGATCCTCACAATCGTCATCTGGTATAACAACTTGGGTTTTAGATAAACCCATGTAACGGTCAGGTTGTGTTATAACCCTTCCACTACGCCGAGGCATACTCAACTCTTGAGATGAACTCTCTTGACTAGACAAGCTAGTATCAACAACTTTTGTTGACATACTAGTTTTATTAGCAACCTTTGTTATTGTTCCGTCTAACTCACTCAACACAATTTTACTTCTTAATTTGTGGTCCCTTATGTGGTGCTCCTCTAAGAAAGTGGCATTTGTCGATACAAAAACCTTATCTTCCTTAGGATCATAGAATAAACCACCTCTTGTTTCTTTTGGGTAGCGTACGGATAGGCACAATTTTGAACGTGAATCCAACTTCTTTGAATTTGTCACAAGCACATGTGCTGAAGAACCCCAAATTCTGAAATGACATAAACTACCTTTACGTTCTTTCCAGAGTTCAAAAGGTGTTTCAGAAACACTTTTTGATGGCACATTGTTCAAAATGTATACTGCAGTCTCTACTGCGTAACCCCAAAAGGAACTAGGGAATGAGCATAACTCATCATTGATCGAACCATGTCCAACAAGGTTCTATTTCTCCTTTCCGATACACCGTTTTGTTGTGGCGTACCGAGAGCCGAGAGTTGGGATGTAATTCCATGTTCTATCATATAGTTCTGGAATTTTAAATCCATGTACTCTCCACCTCGATCTGATCGAAGTGTTTTAATTGTTTTACCTAATTGATTTTCATCTTCAGTCTTGAATTCCTTAAACTTTTCAAGTGCTTCAGATTTATGATGCATTAGGTAAATATGCTCAAATCTAGAATAATCATCTATAAAGGAGATGAAATATTCATAACCTTCTCTGGCTTTAACACTCATTGGACCACATAGGTCTGAATGTATAAGCTGAAGGAGTTTTTTGGCTCTATAACCTTTTCCACTAAAAGGTCTTTTAGTCATTTTGCCTTCTAGGCCGGATTCACATACAGGTAAATCATTTTCTTCTAACTCATTTAGAAGTCCATTATTTACCAATCTCTCAATCTTATTGAGCGTAATGTGACCCAATTTAAGATGCCAAAGATGAGCATTTTCTTTTGGAGAAATTTTACGTTTCTTAGTTTGTGTGTTTACAGTTTTAAATAATTCAGTGTTGAAAACCATTTTAACTGAATTAGGCCTTAAAACATACAACCCATTTTCTAATGAAGCTGAACATATTTCCACACCTTTCTTCAAAATAAACACTTTATTCAAAGAGAAAGAAACAGAAATACATTGTTCTATAAGGCAAGAAATTGAAATTAGGTTTCTAGTAAACCTGGTATCACTAATATATTGTCTAACAACATATATTTCTTGCCAAAATAAAGCTTTATCGTGCCTATTGCTACAGCTGAGACGACTTCTCCATTTCCAACCTGGAGCGTTATCTCTCCTTTCTGTAGCTGCTGCCAGGACTCAATTCCCTGAAAAGAAGAGCAAACATGATTAGTGGCGCCTGAATCAAGTATCGAAGCAGTTTTATCATTATCCACTAAACAAGCTTCTAAGCAAAGTAAATCATATTTACCTTCTTTCTTCTTGTCTGCAATGTACTTCGGACAGTTCCGTTTCCAATGTTCGTCTTCGTTGCAGTGGAAACATTTTCCTTTGCCTGCAACTTTTTTGACTTTCTTGCGCTTCTGGATGACAACTTTGTAAGCTCGTTTTCGTTTACCAACCTTTTTCATGTTTTTCTTCTTCCCTTTCAGGTTAGATAAAGATAAAACCACTGTTTTTGATCCCGAGGTCGAACCTCTATGATAACTCCTATTGGCAACATTTGCCTCACCTTTCGATCTCTGAATTTTCATCAAAGATTGAAAGGTCTGAAGTTCATTCAGAAGGGAGGTAAGATTAAAAGTAAGCTTGTTCATAACAGAATTACTTCTAAACTATAGGAAACTATCTGGAAAGGTTTCCAGAATGAAGCTGACTTGGCTCGATTCATCAATGGAAGCACCATTCGACTCTGCGATGTTAAAGTGTACAATCATATCCAAGAAATGATCTCGAACAGATGTACCCTCTGGCATCCTCGAGTTGAATATATACTTGAGGGCATTGTGTCGGGCATGTGTAGACTGTTGTCCAAACATCCCCTACACTGAATCCATGATTTCCTTAGCGGTCATCATGCCCTCGTGCTTCTTGGCTAATATGTCAGACATACTTGCCAGCATATAGACCTTGGCTTTATCATTGCCCTTGATCTATCGATCATATGCATCACGAACATTTCGTGAAGCATTCGAGCCTGACACCTGAGGACACTCCTCAGTTAGCACAAACTTCAGATCATCCACTACCAATATAGTGTTGAGTTTGTTTTTCCACGTTATCATATTCTCTTCGGTTAACTTTTCCGCACCGAATAAGGAAATTATAGAGCTAGACATTTTGCTGAAAATTTACAAAAACAACTTTTATAAGCTTTTTACTATAATTGTCTAATCCAATCATATTTTAGCTAATTATCAAATGATTCCTAGGTCATTTTTAATTTGTAATGATACTCCAAAGATTTAGAATCTATGACACCGAAGGGTAATAAAAAAGACTCCTCCTCTGGATGAAAACACTCTTGACCAAAACCTAATGCTAGAATAACTCTAATTCCTATAGGCTTTAGTTACCATTATTCGGTCAGGATACATACACTTCTTATGTGCCTTGTGAGTGTAACCCTCTGTCTTTAGACCCCAGAATCCCCATCCAATAAAATCCGCCGAAGGGAGGACTAGATTGAAAAACAGACTAAGAAAATCTTTATCCCTATCGGGTGTCTACAGTGTTCGATCCCCTATGATCAAGCCCTCCGAAGGGATTGTCTGGTCCAGGCCAAACTAGCAGGCTGACCATAGTGATCATACGTGTAAACCGACTGAAGAAACCATAGGTTTTGTTTTCACTAAACCTGCTCCCACTCACTATAAGTACCCTCTCCATTCACCTTGATATTGACTCATACAAATACCATCCGAAGGGGGAGCTCCCGTTTGCGCCACGAGGCCAAGTATGAGTCTCACGGTGTGAACTTCCCGGAGAAACGTAGGTGGAAAAATATGTATCATATACACTTTTCCTCCCACTAGATACTTTAAGTCTATAGGAAATTTACTTAGGTTGAAAACCCAGCTAATGGTTTTACCTAAACTTATCAATATAACTCTTATATTGATAATCAATATAACTTTTATATTGATAATCAATATAACTCTTATATTGACTTTATCCTAAGTTTGCTAATATAACTCTTTATATGAAGCATAGGATTTCTAGTTTATTAACCCCTTAATAAACCCGCTGACGCTACTATAATTTATAAACTCTCTAATTAAAATTCACTCCTAGGTCAATTCCCAGGTAGGGGTGTTCCAAGTTTCACACCGAAAAATACATGACCTAGACAGAACTTTCCTTAGACAGAGTTCCTCTTTTAATCTTTATTTGTAAATTACTTGGTTCCTAATTCTAATCTAATTAGAACTAGATAACCTAAGATCTATTAATTCTAAGTTCTAAACATTTTAAAACTAATAATTAACCTTAGGTGACATGCATACTATGTTATAGTGCTTGATCATTCATCTCATGAATAATAAAACATACATAGCATAATCATCTCATGAATTATAATGCATTTCAATGTTGCCCATAAATTAATATAACACTTTATATTAATTATTCATGCAAACTATATAATATAACACTTTATATTCTAAATGCTGCATAGTAATGCTTAACCTAAGTTGGGATATCTAAATTAAAAGCATACATTATGCATGGCCATAATTATATAACAATTGCATAATTTAAGTAGCAAAATTAAACCAATTTTGGCACCCTAAAATTAATTTTAATTAATATAATCTAATTATATTAATTAAAATTAATAAAATTAAATATAAATAAATATAAAACGTTTTTATATTTATTATATAAAATACATATATGTTTCTGCCCGTTGCTCCTCTCCGTAAAACGCCTGTGGCGTTGCAACGCTGATACCAGCGTTGCAATGCTGCAACTTGTCTTCTTCCGCCCGTCGAAGCGCACCTCTCTCAAGCGACAAGCGCTGCAACGTCTTCTCGTTCTTCTCGCGCGCTACGCGCAGATGGCGTTGTAACGCCAATGAACAGCGTTGCAACGCCATTCACAGAACAACAATGGATCATCAATTTTCTTGCTCGTTTTTGCTCCGTTCTTCTCAGCAACCACTTTGCCTCAATCGACACGGACTTACAAACTCGATTTACATAATGAAATGCCCAAAACAATAGGCTCTTACATTGAACAATTAAATGAAATTATGTAAATCTAAGTGCTAAAATCGAAAACATCTAAATTGGAAATCGTTTACTCATCTCATGAAAAACAGTAAATCCCACCTCGTTCTTGATAAATCCAGAAAGAAAATTAAGAACACAATTGGCTCTGATACCAATAGAAGGGATCGAATCCCGCAGCGAAAGCGATTGTAGAACGCGTGTTCTTAATTTTGTTACATGAATTACAATCAAGAATAAATCTAATTAAGCATATTATAAGACTTTGGACAGCAAGAAATTACCTTTGAAAAACTCTTTCTTCAATTGCTCCTTCTCCCACGATCACGATCTCAGCGACTCGAACCCGAACGGATGAATACACCACCACCGGATATCTCTGTTGTTCTCTAGGTGACGGAGGAATGTGGGTTCCTTTTAGGATAAGGTGTGAGGTTGTGAGAGAGGTTGTGTGTGGAACTCTTCCAACACAACTATGTGATATTCTAGGGTTTCTCAAAAAAGCATCCATCAATATTACATCTCATGCAACTATATATAGGAAAATAGGATGAAAATTACCATCCTATCCCTCCTTTATTCTCTCATTTGTATATGGTTTATATGTGAATCTAATTCATATTAAAACCATATATTATATCAATTATATCATATATAATTGATATAACACCTCATATATGAAATTGAACACTTCAATTTCATTCCTAACTTTATACCCTCAATATTACCATGTTGAGCCAACGGAGGGACCTAATGGACCTACAGTTCATGAGCTCCAATGATGTGAGATTAACTGATCAAACTCTTTGATCTAGTTAATCAATATTCATTAACTACAAGTCACTCCACTATAGACTTGTAGTTGCACTCTTCTCATCGTAGATTATATTGTGTCCACTGATATAATCATTACCTATGAGTCGACCCTTCACAGGTTGTTCGTAATCACGGGTTGGTCAAATTACCATTTTACCCCTGTGATTACCTCTTTGTTCCTTAAGCACCACTGATCCTCTAATGAACAACAAGCCTATGGTCCTACCATAGACTCATACCCTCATAGAGGGTGGGGCCCCGTTGTTCAAGACCTGGAGTCAGTTCTTAAAGGAACAACCTATCTAATTCCTTAGTATAGGAATAAGTGAATTCCATCTTGCATAGTTAAGTCCCCAGCTACCTAAAAGGTTCTGTCCCTGAGAAGGTAGGCTTATTGAGTTGGCTACAGGCCAGTCACATCGATACTAGTATAAGGACAAACCCCTATAAGCAAGAGTTCTTAACTTGCTCAGGATTCAGGTCGAGTCACTAATGACCATCTATAAATTATCAGTCTTATGCCGTTAACGGTGTTATATTGGTTAGACTAATAATTTGTAGTTCGCTCTTGTATGATCCCTTCATACAGGATGCCCCCACTCGCATGTCAACCACATGTATGAGTTGGATTACCTCATTTGTACTAATTATAAAGTGGGTCGCATCCATGGTGTTACCAGAATAAGGTTTCCAACCTTATTCTTATACCATAGACCCTTTAGGTTATACTCTTGAACATAATCTAAATAGTGTCTACTACACTGATGTTCAAGATACATTATAATCTTGGAGCTTAGTTTATTGGATTTATTAAGCAAGAATATAATTTTATCAAAAGAAATAACTCTTTATTTATTTGATCAAAATTACATAAGTTTAGGGCACAAATCCCAACAAGTGTTATATTGGTAGATTTAGGTAAATATTAGCCAATTTATGTAGGTCAATCCTGATTAACTTAAAGTGCTGAGTGGGAGGAAATAAAGTGTATGAGATACATTTAATTTTCCGACCACAAATCTTCGTTAAGTTCACACCGTGAGATCCATACTCGGCTTCGTGGCGAAAATTGGAGCGCCCCCCTTTAGATGGTATTTGTATAGGTCAAAATTCAACGTGAATGGAAAGAGTACTTATAATGAGTGGGAACGGGACCTGTGAAAACGGGACCCACGGTCTCTTTTATTGATTCATACCGTGAGACGTCTATGATCTGCCTGCTAGTTTGGCTTGGACCACACAATCCCTTCGGTGGGCCTTGATCATGGGAGTCGGAACACCGTGAATTCTCGAAAGGGATATAATTTCCTTGTTGGTTTTTCTTCGTAGTTCACCCTTTCGGTGGTTATTGTTTGGACGAATACTTGGAAATTTAAAGATAGAGGGTGACACTCACGGAATTCATTAAGAGTTAATGGATTCAGACCGAATAATCGTAACTAGATGCCTAATGGGATAAGAGTTATTCTAGTATTAGGGTCAGGTCAAGAAAGTCTCGTCCTAGAGGAGGAGTGTTTCTGTTCACCTTTCGGTCGCGGTCATTCTAAACCTTTGGGGTATCATTGCAATTTTTAATGACCTAGGGATCATTGGATAAAAATTTACTAAAACCAGATTGGATTTTTCAAAGTTTTTTTGCGAGACTAATACAATGTTTTTCTTATTTTCAGCAAACAAAATGTCAAGTTCAATTATCGCCCTTTTAGTTTCTGATAAACTCGTTGGTGATAATTTTCAAACGTGGAAGAATAATATCAACACAATACTGATAACTGACGACCTAAAGTTCGTGCTCACGGAGGAGTGTCCTTAGGTGCCAGGCTCGATCGCATTGCGAAGTGTTCATGATGCGTACGATCGGTGGATCAGGGCCAATGAAAAGGCCAAGGTCTACATTATGATGGAGATCTGATTCCCTTAAGCAGCGAAAACGTGATTTGAAATCGTAAACACAAATACCAGTACATTGGGGAAAATACAGAGATAAGCATACAATTCTAATCTAATTAGGCATGGAAATTAAAACATGCAAACATGCTGTATTAGTTCTAAACTAAAAGAGAAAAAATAATTACCTTTGTAGATTTAGATTTCCCAGCAACACCTTGCTTTTCCAAATTGTACAACACAACAACAAAGTTTTTCCTATGTTCCAACAGGACACTACCAAAAGTGAGAACCTTCTATATCTCTGAGTTTCTTTCGATCCAATCCTTGGTGGGAAGGATTCTAACAATTGAAAATATGAAGGGAATTCTAGAAAGAGTGAGTGTTTTAGCAATTCACAAATTGCACAGTACTCGATTGGAGAAAAAGTACTGTAGAAGGGGTAACTCCCCACTCCCTATTGAGAAGGGATTGGAGAGTAATGGGAACGTGTCATCGTGACACGTTCCTAATTAATTAATAAATAAATATTTAATTGAATATAATTAATCAGATTAACTATATTATTATTTATTTAATTAAATCATATTTAATTAAATACCATATCATAAATTATGATTAAACCTCATTTAATCATTTTACCCCTTAACCTATAGTTTTAATGCACATCTTATACACATTAAATTTTAACGTATAGTTTTCAAATATGAATCTCATTCATATTTAAAATAATATTCAAACTCTTTCAAATATTTAATTCTCTCAAATAATTTAATATGAATCATATTCACAATAAATTTATAATATAAAGTTCCAAAACTTTATATTATATCGTATCTATATATACATTAAATTTATTCCCTAATGAATTTGAACATTTCAAATTCAAACGATCTAAAAACCCTTTACGAGCTAGAAGGTGGACCTAATGGACCTACAGATCAGAAGCTCCAACGATACAAAATTATTCGGTTAATCTCATTAACCTCCTAATCAACATTCGTTAACTTCATGAACACTCCACTAAAGTCCCGCAGCTGCCTCTTCTCACTACAGATATATTTTTGTGTCCATGGATATTGACCAATAATGGCAAGTCAATCCTTCACGAATGTTCGTAATACCAGCTGGGTTAAATTACCGTTTTACCCCTAGATTACATCTTGTATCTTAATTACCAGTGCTCCTCTAATGAACAATTTGTTTGTGGTCCTACCAACAAACAGAAGTCCCTTCTGGTCAATGAGAGGGTCGAGCCCTTTGTTCAAGTCCTAGAGACACCACTTAAGGGAACATTCATCTACTTACCCTAGTAGTTTGGAAGGAGTGAATTCAATCTTGTTAGGCTAAGTCCCCAACTGCTCACTCGGTCTTGTCCCCAAGAAGGTAGGTATATTGAGTCGGCGAATCTGACCACTCTCACCCATACTAGTCAAAGAACAATCACTCGCGAACAGGATATCCCCACTCACATGTCATCTACACGAACACGTTAGGATCACAGTGTTTGTATCATATACAAAGTGGGCCACGTGCATAGTTTTACCAGGGTAAGGTACCCGCACCTTATCCTCTTACTATAGACCGTTTAGGTTGTATCTCGAACCGAGATCCATTATATGTACACTACATTCAGTTCAAGATACATTTTACAGCCTTGGATGTTTAGTTTATTGGATTTAGGGTTAAAACAAGGGTAGTATCGTAAATAACGAACAATAATTCTTTATTGAAATAATAACACTTTATTATAATAATTATACCAAAATTACAAACTACGAGTTTTAGGGCACAAACACCAACAAACTCCCACTTGAACTAAAACTCTAGTGGGGTACATCATAATCTAAAACAGTGGTTACAGAGATACAAATACAATAAACTAGGGCATCCATATACCCATTACATATCTCCCACTTGCCCTAGATTAGCCTATGTACATATCGCGTAAACCTAGACTTTCCAGATGACCCTCGAACACTTTAGCCCTGAGAGTTTTTGTAAACAGATCAACAATGTTGTGCTCCGAAGCGATTCGTGACTATGACATCTCCTCGTTGCACTATTTCTCTTATCAGGTGATACTTCCTCTCGATGTGCTTGACTCGCTTATGGCTGCGAGGTTCCTTCGGGTTGAGACATATAGATGCTCTCGTCAAGATTACCATTCAAAAAGGCAGTCTTGACGTGTTGGGATTTGTGCTCTAAACCTATATAATTTTGATCAAATAAATAAAGAGTTATTTGTTTTGGTAAAATTATATTCTCGCTTTATAAATCCAATAAACTAAGCTCCAAGGTTATAATATATCTTGAACATCAGTGTAGTAGACACTATTTGGATTGTGTTCAAGAGTATAACCTAAATGGTCTATGGTATAAGAATAAGGTTGGAAACCTTATTCTGGTAACACCATGGATGCAACCCACTTTGTAATTAGTACAAATGAGGTAATCCAACTCATTCATGTGGATGACATGCCAGTGGGGGCATCCGGTATGAAGAATTTTTAGAAGACTAGACTGCAAATTATTAGTCTGACCAGTATAATGCCATTAACAGGATAAGATTGATAATTTATAGATGGTAATTAGTGACTCGACTTGAATTCTAAGCAAGTTAAGAACTCCGCTTATAGGGGTTTGTCCTTAGACTAGTATGGGTGAGAGTGGCGTGTACCCGACTCAATAAGCCTACCTTCTCAGGGACAGAACCTCGTATGTAGTTGGGGACTTAACGATGCAAGATGGAATTCACTCATTCCAACACTAAGGAATTACATAGGTTGTTCCCTTAAGACATGAGTCCAGGTCTTGAACAACGGGGCCCCACCCTCTAAATTGGCTTAAGAGGGTATGAGTTTATGGTAGGACCATAGACTTGTTGTTTATTAGAGGATTAGTGGTGCTTAAGGAACAAAGAGGTAAGCATAGGGGTAAAACGGTAATTTGACCCAACTGTGATTACGAACAACCTGTGAAGGGTCGACTCATGGGTAATGATTATATCAATGGACACAATATAAACTACAGTGTGGAGAGTGCAGCTACAAGTCTATAGTGGAGTGACTTGTAGTTAATGAATATTGATTACCTGGATCAAAGAGTTTCATCAGTTAATCTTACATCATTGAAACTCATGAACTGTAGGTCCATTAGGTCCCTCCATTGGCTCAACATGGTAGTATTGAGGGTATAAAGTTAGGAATGAGATTAAAGTGTTCAATTTCACATATGAGGTGTTATATGAATTATATGCGATGTAATTGATATAATATATAGTTTTAATGTAAATTAGATTCACATATTAACTATATACTAATGAGAAAATGAATGAGGGATAGGATGGTAATTTTCATCCTATTCCCCTATAAATAGTTGCATGAGATACAACTTTGGGTTAAGGCTTTTGACATAAAACCCTAGAGTTCCATTTTTGTGTTGGAAAGAGTTCCAAACAAAACCTCTCTCAAACCTCCACATCTCATCCTAAAGGAACACACCTTCCTCCCTCATCTAGAGAACAACGGAGAAGATCTAGTGGTGAATCTTCATATGTTCGGGTTCGTGTTGCTGAGATCGTGATCATGGGAGAAGGAGCTCGTGAAGAAACCAATCTTCAAAGGTATATTACTTGTTGTCCTATGTTATATTACATGCTTAATCTTAGTTATTTTTTTCTTATTTTAGATGTATGTAACAAAATCTTGAACACGCGATTAATAATCGCTTCCGCTGCGAGATTCGATCCCTTCAATTGGTATCAGAGCCCAATTGTGTTCTTGATTTTGTTATGGATTTATCAAGAACAAAGGTGGGATTTACTGTTTTCATGTGATGAATGAACGGTTTGCGAATTAGATGTTTTCGTTTTTGGCACCATAGATTTACATATTTTATGTTGAATTGTTCAATGTAAAGAGTCTATTGTTTTGGGCAATTTTATTATGTAAATCGAGTCTGTAAGTCCGTGTCGATCGAGGCAAAGTGGTTGCTGAAAAGAACGAATAAAAAACGAGCAAAAATAGCAAAAGGTATTTGTTGTATTATGTGCAGCGTTGCAACGCCAATGAGGCGGTTTTCAGGCAGAAGACAGGTGCAGCATTGCAACGCGCCTCCCAGTGTCACAACACTTGGACGATGAGGCCTTGGCATTGCAACGCTTGCACGGGCGTCGCAACGCTGAAGCCGAAGGTGTTTCACAGCGCGCTCTAACGGGTAGAAACGAACAAAATGCAGCGTTGCAACGCCAAAGGCATTTCAGGAGATGCAACGGGCGGAAAATGTTTTTATTTATATATATATTAAATATAAAAATATTTATATTTAATTATATTTAATTTTCTTAATTTTAATTAATATAATTAGATTATATTAATTAAAATTAATTTTAGGGTGCCAAAAATTGTCTAATTTTGCTATTTAATTTATGCAATTGTTGTATAATTATTGTCATGCATAATGTATGCTATTAATTTAGATATCCCACTTTAGGTTAAGCATTTACATGCATCATTTATAATATAAACTGTTATATTATATAGTTTGCATGTATAATTAATATAAGGAGTTATATTAATTTATGGAAAGCATTGACATGCATATTTTTCATGAGATGAATGTGTTATGTATGTTTTATTATTCATGTGCTGAATGATCAAACACAGTAACATAGAATTGAATATCACCTAAGGTTAAATTCATTAGTTTTAAAATGTTTAGAACATGAAATTAATAGATCTTAGGTTATCTAGTTCTAATTTGATTAGAATTAAGAACCATGGAATTTATAAACAATGATTGAAAGAGGAACTCTGTCTAAGGAAGATTCTGTCTAGGCTGGAGTATTTTAGCTGACGGAAACGGAACACCCTTACCTGGGAACTGACCCGGGAGTGAATTTTGATCAGAGGGTTTATAAATTATAGTAGCGTCAACGGGTTTATTAAGGAGTTAATAAACTAGAAATCCTAGGTTTAATATAAAGAGTTATATTAGCAAACTTAGGATAAAATAAATATAAGAGTTATATTGATAAGTTTAGGTAAAACCATTAGCCGGGTTTAGCCTAAGTCTTTTTTCTATAAAGTTAAAGTATCCTGTGGCAGGAAAAGTGTATATGATACATATTTTTCCACCTACGTTTCTCCGGAAAGTTCCAACTTTGAGACTCATACATGGCCTCGTGGCGCAAAACGGAGCGTCCCCCTTTGGATGGTGTTTGTATGAGTCAATATCAAGGTGAATGGAGAGGGTACTTATAGTGAGTGGGAGCAGGTTTAGTGAAAACAAAACCTATGGTCTCTTCTGTCGGTTCACACCGTAAGATCACTATGGTGAGCCTACTTGTTTGGCTTGGACCAGACAATCCCTTCAGAGGGCTTGATCATAGGGGATCGAACACAGTGGACACCCGAAAGAGATAAAGATTTCTTTAGTCTGTTTTTCAACCTAGTCCCCCCTTCGGCAAATATTGTTGGATGGGGACTCTGGGGTCTAAAGACAGAGGGTTACACTCACAAGGTACATAAGAAGTGTATGTATCCTGATCAAATAATGGTAACTAAAGCCTATGGAAATCAGAGTTATTCTGGCATTAGGTTTTGGTCAAGAATGTCTTGATCTAGAGGAGGAGTGTTTTTTATTACCCTTCGGTGTCATACATTCTAAACCTTTGGAGTATCATTGCAAATTTTTAATGACTTAGGAATCATTAGATAATTAGCTTCAAATGTGATTGGATTATACAGTTTTCTAGCGAGAAACTTATACAAGTTTTTCTTGTAAATTTTAGCAAAATGTCTAGCTTTATTATTTCCTTACTGGGTGTGGAAAAATTAACCGGAGAGAACATGATGACTTGGCAAAACAAACTTAACACTATTTTGGTAGTGGATGATCTAAAGTTTTTGCTGACTAAGGAGTGTCCTCAGGTGTCAGGCTCGAATGCTACACGAAATATTCGTGATGCATACGATCGATGGATCAAGGTCAATGATAAGGCCAAGGTCTATATGCTGGGAAGTATGTCTGACATATTAGCCAAGAAGCACGAGGGCATGATGACTGCTAAAGAAATCATGGATTGGGTGCAGGGTATGTTTGGACAAGAGTCTACACATGCCCGACACAATGCCCTCAAGTATATATCCAACTCGAGGATGCCAGAGGGTTCATCTTTTTGGGATCATGTCTGGGATATGATGGTACACTTTAACCTCGCGGAGTCAAATGGTGCTTCTATCGATGAATCGAGCCAGGTCAGCTTTATTCTGGAAACTCTTCCAGATAGTTTCTTACTGTTTAGAAGTAATGTTGTTATGAACAAGCTTACTTTTAATCTAATCTCCATTCTGAATGAACTTCAGACCTCTCAATCTTTGATGAAAATTCAGGGATCGAAGGGTGAGGCAAATGTTGCCAGTAGGAGTTATCACAGAGGTTCGACCTCTGGATCAAAAATAGTGGTTTCATCTTCTTCTAACCTGAAAGGGAAGAAGAAGAACATGAAGAAGGTTGGTAAAGGAAAACGAGCTGACAAAGTTACCGCCCTGAAGGGCAAGAAGGTCAAAGAAGTTGCAGACAAAGGAAAATGTTTCCACTGCAATGAAGACGGACATTGGAAACAGAACTGTTCGAAGTACATTGCAGAAAAGAAGAAGGAAGGTAATTATGATTTACTTTGCTTAGAAACTTGTTTAGTGGATAATGATAAAACTGCTTGGATACTTGATTTAGGCACCAGTAATCATGTTTGCTCTTCTTTTCAGGGAATTGATTCCTGGCAGCAGCTACAGAAAGGAGAGATAACACTCCGGGTTGGAAATGAAGAAGTCATCTCAGCTGTAGCAATTGGCACAATGAAGCTTAATTTTGGCAAGAAATATATGTTGTTAGACAATATATTAGTGATACCAGGATTTACTAGAAACCTTATTTCAATTTCTTGCCTTACAGAACAATGTATTTCTGTTTCGTTTTCTTTTAATAAAGTGTTTATTATAAAGAAAGATGTGGAAATATGTTCAACTTCATTAGAAAATGGGTTGTATGTTTTAAGGCCTAATTCAGTCAAAATGATTTTGAACACTGAATTATTTAAAACTGCAAACACACAAACGAAGAAATGTAAAATTTCTCCTAAAGAAAATGCTCATCTTTGGCATCTTAGATTGGGTCACATTAACCTTAGTAGGATTGAGAGATTGGTAAAGAATGGACTTCTAAATGAGTTAGAAGAAAATACTTTACCTGTATGTGAGTCCTTCCTAGAAGGCAAGATGACTAAAAGACCTTTTACTGGAAAAGGTTATCGAGCCAAAGAACCTCTTGAGCTTATACATTCAGACCTTTGTGTCCGATGAATGTTAAAGCCAGAGGAGGTTATGAATATTTCATCTCTTTCATAGATGATTATTCATGATTTGGGCATATTTACCTAATGCATCATAAGTCTGAAGCACTTGAAAAGTTCAAGGAATTCAAGATAGAAGTTGAAAATCAATTAAGTAAAACAATTAAAACACTTCGATCAGATCGAGGTAGGGAGTACATGGATTTAAAATTCAAGAACTATATGATAGAACATGAAATTACATCCCAACTCTCAGCACCTGGTACGCCCCAACAAAATGGTGTATTGGAAAGGAGAAATAGAACCTTGTTGGACATGGTTCGATCAATGATGAGTTATGCTCATCTCCTTAATTCCTTTTGGGGTTACACAGTAGAGACTGCGGGATACATTTTGAACAATGTGCCATCAAAGAGTGTTTCTGAAACATCTTTTGAACTCTGGAAAAGACGTAAAGGTAGTTTATGTTGTAAGCCCGAGATCTCTCTTTTGAATTTCCTTAATAAAAAAAACAACAAAAGAAAACAAGAAAGGAAAAGTTTAATATATTTTGGTTTGGTTTACTTTAAAAATAAAGAAGAAAAGAAAATGAAGGAAATAAAAGGAAAATTGGTTTTAAAAAAAAAAAGAAAAGATAAAGGAAGGAAGAGATAAAGGAAGGAATGAAAAAGAAAAGAAAAAGAAAAGGGTAAAAGACAAACTCCACCTCCTAAGTTATCTCAACTATTTTTAACTCATTTCCATCTCATTTTTTTTCAAAAACTAAACCAGAGCTTCGTGAGATGGGTTTGAGAGAATAAGAAGGGAGAAAGTTTCTGGTTTTGAGGTTGAAAAAGAAAGGAGAACGGTGATTCATTTTCCATGGCAGTTCAATGATCAATTCAACCCTTTTCTGATTTTTTTTTTATCATTTCGAGCTCTACAAGAAGAGGTAAGAGTGTGGTTTGATTTTCTTGAAAGTTAACTCATATTTAAACAAAATTCGTGAAGGAAGTCCGAGCAAATTCTGAAGCTAAGTTACTGAATTGTGAAGAGGAAGGCAGAGGAAAGATGTTGCTGTCAAATCTGAGAAACCTCTAGTTTTTGGGTCGTGCTGATCAGTAGGATTCGAACAAGAATCTGTAATAGGTATGGTTTGAAAGCTTATTCAATTTCCTACAACTTTCATGAAGAACTCGTGAGTACAACTGGAAGATGTTTTAAATTTAAGGTCAAGTTTGGGGTGCACCAAGGAAACGAATCTGGAAATAGAATAAGTTTATTTCTAGGGAAGAAGCTTTCGAGGTATTTACGAACACATTCGTTGATAATTTCAATTTCATTTCTTCAGATGAGTTTTAGAGGGTTCAAAAAGGGAGAGCTTGGTATAAAGTACATCCTGTTTGGCTAAGTAACAAAAAAGTTATGAATGTTTGAAGTCAGGGTATGGAATCTGTAAAATGCTGGAAAATTAGATGGTGTATTTTTTTGTGATTTCGTGGTTGAAATTCATGAGCTCGAGGTTCTAATGCTTGGTATTGGTTTGTTTGACAGGCCAAGAGGAAATAGGTCAAGTGTACGGGCCAAAGTTCTAATTCTAACGTTGTGAGTGACAAAACGAACCTCCAAAACGATCTTTATGTTTGAATTATGCTTAAGGAAGTACAAGGTTTTCCTAGAATGAAATTACTTAGATGATTTATGTATTCTTTTGAACACATTCTTATGAGCATACATGTTTTCCTAAAAATGATTTCAAGTGCTCGTTATGAGCATAGATTTTCCGATGTAATTTATATGTGAGCATATGTTTGTTGTTTAACGAAATTTAGTGAAAATGTTATGATTTCAAGCAAGCATGTACTAGCAAATATTATTTAAAGATTTCCAGTTTTTATGAACAAGCTGAGTAAGCTAGAGTTTTACGAAAGAAAGATAAGCAGGCATGTTCAGGTATTTTTATGTGTTTTTCTAAGACTCCAATGAGTAAATGACTGAGATATTAAGCCCGAGGCTGTATAGTACCGTGTGCACACAAGTCATTTTCTGTTGTCGACGTTGAGTGTACTCCGTAACAACAATGTTGTCGTGAGTGTTTGGCGGCCCCACTACGACAAAGACGATGGGAGTGTTGGGCGGGCCTCACTACATCGTAAAGTAAACGTTGGTTGCACTGGGTGGTCCTACATAACCTAGATTGTTATATGTTTTATAAGGGTTAAAATTATCAATATGCCTTAGACAATCTCCAGTGGTTGCACTCTCCTCACTGTAGATATATTTTTGTCCACTCGATATAACCATGATTAGTAAGTCGATCCTTCACAGGTCGTTCATAATTACAACTGGGTCAAAATTACCGTTTTACCCCTGTAATTACCTCTTGTTCCTTAAGTCCCACTGATCCTCTAATGAACAATTGGTTTGTGGTCCAACCAGCAAACCGAATCCCTCTCGGGCCAATGAGACGGGTGGGCCCATTGATCAAGACTCGGAGTCAGTACTTAAGGGAACCACCTTAAAGCGGGTAGGAGTGAATTCTATCTTGCAGAACTATGTTCCCAGCTATCTACCCGATTTTATCCCTGAAATGGGAGGCTTATTGAGTCGGCAGTCTCGAGCCACTCTCACCCATGAAAATCTAAGGAGAATCTGAATAAACAGAAGTCCATAGAACGCTCAGGATTAAGATCGAGTTACCTAGGTCATCGTATGAATATAGTCAGTAAAGACAGTAAACGGTGTTATAAAGTCTAAGTGACTATTTCGCGGTCCATCCTTATACAAACTCATTGCATAGGACGCCCCCACTCACATGTCTCCACATGAACGATTTAGGATCACATCGTTTGTACTTTACAAAGTGGGTCGCGTCTATAGTGTCTCCAGGATAAGGTACCCAACCCTATCCTTATACTATAGATTGTTCTGGCTATAACTTGAACTTGATCCACTTTTATGTCACACATAAAGTTCAAGTATTCATCCTATAGCCAAGAGTTCTTTATTGAATTAAGGTTACACAATACACAATATTCAATAACACCTTTACTGAATAAATTTCAATAACAACTTTATTGTGAAATAGAATATACATTCAGTTTACAAAACTACGAGTTTTAGGACATACAACCCAACAGTTCCGTCAAAAAGTGTTTGTGAAACACCTTTCGAACTCTGGCACGGTCGTAAAACTAATTTACGACATTTCAGAATTTGGGGATGCCCGATCCATGTGTTGGTGTCAAACCCGAAGAAGTTAGAACCCCGTTCAAAGTTGTGCCTCTTTGTAGATTACCCAAAAGAGACTAGAGGTGGTTACTTTTACGATCCTAAGGATAATAGGGTGCTTGTGTCGACAAACGCCACTTTCCTTGAGGAAGACCACATCAGGGATCACTTACCAAGGAGTAAAATTGTGTTAAATGAAATGGACAGTTCATCAGAAAGAGTTGCTGATGGTGCTAGTACGTCAACAAGTGCTGTTGATCCTAGCTCCTCTAGTCAAGTCCGTTCCCAAGAGTTGGGAATGCCTCGACGTAGTGGGAGGGCTATGAGACAGCCTGAACGTTACATGGGTTTAGCTGAAACCCAGGTCGTCACTCCTGATGATGACTGTGAGGATCCATTGACCTATGATCAGGCAATGGTTGACGTTGACAAACACGAATGGATTAAAGCTATGGACCAGGAAATGGAGTCGATGTACTTCAATTTCGTCTGGGAGCTTGTGAACCAACCTGATGGGGTTAAACCTATTGGTTGCAAGTGGATCTACAAGCGTAAACGTGGCGTAGATGGGAAGGTGCAGACCTTTAAAGCTCGACTAGTGGCAAAGGGTTTTACCCAGGTGGAAGGGGTTGACTATGAGGAAACCTTTTCACCTGTTGCCATGGTAAAGTCGATTAGAATCGTTCTGGCCATTACCGCATATTATGACTATGAGGTATGGCAGATGGATGTCAAGACTGCCTTTCTGCATGACAACCTTGACGAGACCATCTACATGGACCAGCCCAAGGGGTTCATTGCCCAAGGCCAAGAGCAAAAGGTTTGCCAGCTTCAAAGGTCTATTTATGGACTGAAACAAGCCTCGAGGTCTTGGAATATAAGGTTTGATGAGGCGATCAAATCTTATGGCTTTGATCAAAATGTTGACGAGCCTTGTGTTTACAAGAAAATCGTACATGATTTACAAGCGTTTCTTATATTATATGTGGATGATATCCTTCTCATTGGGAATGAGGTAGGATTTCTTACTGACATTAAGGAATGGCTGGCTTCGCAATTCCAAATGAAAGATTTGGGAGAGGCTCAGTATGTTCTAGGTATCAAGATTGTCCGGAACCGGAAGAACAGAACGCTAGCCATGTCTCAAGCGTCTTATATTGACAAGATGTTGTCTAGATATAAGATGCAGAACTCCAAGAAGGGATTGCGGCCTTTCAGGCATGGGGTTCACCTGTCTAAGGATAAATGTCCTAAGACCCCTCAAGAGGTTGAGGATATGAGACGAACCCCCTTTGCTTCAGCTGTAGGGAGCTTGATGTATGCCATGTTGTGTAGGCCCGACATTTGTTATGCAGTTGGGATTGTCAGTAGGTATCAATCAAATCCAGGATTAGATCACTCGACAGCCGTAAAGGCAATCCTCAAGTATCTTAGGAGAACGAGGAACTACAGTCTTGTGTATGGGAATGGGGATTTGATCCTTACGGGATATACAGATTCTGACTTACAGACTGATAAGGATTTTAGGAAATCCATTTCGGGGTCAGCCTTAATTCTGAATGGAGGAGTTGTAGTGTGGCGAAGCATCAAGCAGGGATGCATCGCTGGTTCTACGATGGAAGCCAAATATGTTGCGCCTTGTGAAGCTACAAAGGAAACTGTTTGGCTCAGGAAGTTCATGACGGATTTGGAAGTTATTCCAAATATGAACTTGCCGACACATTGTTTTGTGACAAAAGTGGTGCAGTAACCAACTCGAGAGAACCTCGGAGTCATAAAAGGGGCAAGTATATAGAGCGTAAGTATCACACGACACAGAGATTGTGCACCATGAGACGTGATGATCCACGCAGATAGCTTCGGAGCACAACGTTGCTGATACATTTACAAAGGCCTTCACGGCTAAGGTGTTTGAGGGTCACCTAGAGAGTCTAGGTCTTCGAGTGCTTCCTGACTAGGGCAAGTGGGAGTATTGTAAAAGGGTATTCAATGCCCTAGTTTATTATTACACTGTACATTTGAGAAATGTATCATGTACTCCACTAGCTTAGTCCAAGTGGGAGTTTGTTGGGATTTATGTCCTCATCTCGTGTAGTTTGTAATATTCCAAGTTGTAAATGAATAAGAGTTATTTATTCCAACATTGTGTAATAAATAAGAGTTATTTATTTAAACTTTGTGTCTCACATTTTTCACAAACTTAATCCAATAAACTAAGCTCCAGGGTCATTGCATTATGAGAGAACTAAGAACTTGAACGGTGTGTAGTGGACACACAAGGAGGATCACGTTCGAGTTAGTGACCCGAACGGTCTATAGTATACGGATAGGTTTGGAGACCTAATCCTGGATACAATGTCGATGTGGTCTGCTTTGTATTAGATACAAACGAGGTGATCAAACTCGTTCATGTGGTTGACATGCGAGTGGGGGCATCCTGTGCAATGAGATTGTACAAGACTGGATTGTGAATTATTAGACTTACTGATGTAACACCGTTAACAGTATAGAGCTAATAAATTCGTAGATGACCATTAGTGACTCGACCTTAATCCTGAGCATGTCACGGACTCCTTTCTGCGGGGGTCTGTCCTTTGATTAGTACGGGTGAGGGTGGCCACTGTTGCTCGCCCAATATGCCTATCTTCTCAGGGGAAGAACCACGTGGGGAGCTGGGAACTTGACTATGCAAGAAGGAATTCACTCGTTCTCAACTTAGGGAAACTAGAGGGGTTGTTCCCTTAAGTGTTGTCTCTAGGGCTTGAACAACGGGGCCCCACTCTCTCATTGGCCTAAGAAGGTTGTTGTTCATGGTTGGACCATGCAACGTAGTTGTTCATTAGAGGAGTAGTGGGACTTAAGGAGCAAGAGGTAGACACAGGGGTAAAACGGTAATTTGACCCAGCTGTGACTACGAACAACCTGTGAAAGGTCAACTCATGGGTATTGGTTATATCGATGGACACAACTTGTCCTACAGTGATGAGAGTGCAGCTACGGGCTTTAGTGGAGTGTTACCGTAGCTAATGAATGTTGAATAGTCGGGTCAAAGAGTTTGACAAGTTAGTCTCGGATCATTGGAGCTCGTCACGTGTAGGTCCATTAGGTCCCTCGGTTGGCTCAAATTAGACAAATTGAGGGTTTACAGTTTGGTGTGAATTTTGAAGTGTTCAAATTCAATTTTTGGGTATTTATGTCATTTATATGAGATATAGATGACATAATATATAGTTTGATGTGAATGAGATTCATAATAAACTATAGTATAGCCTAATTGATTAATTAGTGCTATTTGGAGAAATTGAATTGAGAGAAATTAAGTTGAATGTGATTCAATTTATAATTCCACATTTATGCAAATGAGATTTGGATAATAAGGTATGAGATACCTTATATTATATAATATGCAAATGTGATTTGTATATTATATGGTTGTGGTAAAATTGTGATTTGGTGGAAGTTTTAACTCCATCACACAATAGTATTTAAAGGTTTTGCAAGAAGCCTTTGGTGTGCCATTTGCCATTTTTTGGATTTTCATCGAAAGAGAGCAAAAAGACTTTCTCTCATTCTCTCTCAATTCTCTCTAAAACTTCTCCTCACCCAAAATCAAAGGGAGTCTCACTCACTCTCCCTCAACCTCCCGAGAACAACCGAGAAGACCTTTTGGAGGTGTCTCCTTGTTCGGATCGAGGTTCGTGTTCGAGGAGTTCGTAGTTTCGAGAGAGATCGTGACCGGAGGAGAAGAGGATTGAAGAAGTGTTCTTCAACAAGTAAGTATTGTTTTCCTTACTGTTTTCTTCTCCTTTTTGCATGTTTAGCCTAGCATCTATGAGATAGATTCAATTTTAAGACACGTTTTACACAACGGATCAACGACGTTTCACAACGTCTTCTTCTGCGGGAATTCAAAATCCTTTTAATTAGTATCAGAGCCAATCGTTGCTCTTCGTTGTGTATTCTGTGGATTCTCAAAATTAGGTGGGTAGCATTAATTTTCATGAGATGAATGTTAATGGTTTGCAATTTTTGATGTTTTCGGTTTTTGGCACTAGTTTAGATTTACATTAAAGTTGATGAGATCAATGTAAGGGCCCGTTGTTTTAGGCATCTTTTTAATGTAAATCGAGTCTGTAAGTCCGTGTCGTTCGTGGCAAGAGTTGTCGTGAAGAAAACGGAGCAAAAACGGGCGATTTCGGTGAAAAACAACCAAAGTTGTTTGCTAGAAGTTCATCAGCGTTGCGACGCCATCCTTGCTGCTGGAGGCTGCTGCAGTGCAGCGTTGAGAACGCTAGGCGTGACACTATACATTACAGCGTTGCAACGCCGTGGTGTAGTGGTGCGTGGAGTGCAAGTTTTCTGGCGACGTGGCACGTGGTCGGCGGTTCGAGCCTTGGGTTCTTCAATTGTCGTTTTATTTCTTTTATTATTTATTTGTTTGTAAAATTGGTTTTATAAATGTATTTTATTTAATTATTTTAAATAATATTAATATAAATGTTATATTAATGTTAATTAATTTAATTTTATGTCCCTAGGGTGCTAAAAATCGGTCCAATAATGCTATTTAATTATTTTATGCATGAGATGTATGATTTAATTATTCTATGTGCATAATGTATGTCATATAGATTTAAAATCTCACCTTAAGTTAAACATTTCATGCATCATATTTATATTATAAGAGTTATAATATATAGTATGCATGATAGGATTATATTATAAGAGTTATAATATAATGTTTGCATGATTTAATTTATTTAATATAAGTGTTATATTTTTAAATTAAAAGCATGCTCATGCATTTAATTCATTTGATGAATGTATGTTATAGTATAGTATTATTCATGTGATGAATGATCAAGCACTATAACATAGAAATGCATGTAACCTAAGTTAATTATTAGCTTTAAATTGTTTAGAACTTGAATAATTTTACTTAGGTTTTCTAGTTCTAATAAGATTAGAATTAGGAAATCAAATATGACCTTTGAATGGAGACTGATAAGCAACTCTGTCTAAGGAAGGTTTTGTCTAAGGTCAGTATTTAAGTTGACGCCATGAACACCCCTACCCGAAACCGACTTGGGAGTGAATTCGGTCCGGAGATTCTTAGGTTATATTCTCGTGAGTGTCGTTAATTAAGAGTTAATTAATTTACTCACATAGACCTAAGTTAATAATGTGATTATAAACTTAGGCTAATCCAATATAAGAGTTATATTGGTAGACTTAGTTAAATTTTAGCCAGTTTATCTAGGTCAATCCCGATTATTCTAAAGTGTTGAGTGGGAGGAAATAAAGTGTATGAGATACATTTAATTTTTCATCCACAAATCTCCGTTAAGTTCGCACCGTGAGATCCATGCTCGGCCTCGTGGCGCAAATGGGAGCGTCCCCCTACAGGTGGCATTTGTATGGGTCAATATCAACGTGAATGGAGAGAGTACTTATCGTGAGTGGGAGCGGGACTTGTGCCCTACGGGTGGCATTTGTATGGGTCAATATCAACGTGAATGGAGAGAGTACTTATAGTGAGTGGCAGCGGGACTTGTGAAAACGGGATCCACGGTCTCTTCTTTCGATTCACACCGTGAGACGCCTATGATCCGCCTGCTAGTTTGGCCTGGACCAGACAATCCCTTCTGAGGGCCTGATCATGGGAGTCGGAACACCGTGAATTCCCGAAAGGGATACAATTTCCTGGTTGGTTTTCCTTCTTGGTTCACCCTTCGGTGGCTATTGTTTGGACGGATGCTTGGAAACTTAAAGATTGTGGGTGACACTCACGAAATTCGTTAAGTGTTAATGAATTCGACCGAACAATGGTAATTGGACGCCTAATGGAATAAGAGTTATTCTGGGATTAGGGTCTGGTCGAGAAAGTCTCGTCCTAAAGGAGGAGTGAGTTTGTCTACCCTACGGTAGCGGTAATTCTAAACCTTTAGGGTATCATTGCAAATTTTTTGAATGACCTAGGGATCATAGGATAAAAATTTGCTAAAATCCAATTGGTTTTTCAAAAGTTTTTGCGAGACTAATACAAAGTTTTTCATTTTATTTCAGCAACAAAAATGTCAAACGCTTTTAACGCCCCTTTAGCTTCTGTTAAGTTAGTCGACGATAGTATTTCGTGGAAAAACAATGTAGACACGATTTTGGTAAATGACGACCAAGAGTTCGCACTCACTGAGGAGGGTCCTCAGGTGCACGGTTCAACAGTCCTATTCAACGATCTACAAACCTTCCCGGTCCTTGGTGCAAACTAGGGACGGGGAAGTCGAGGCAAGTATTGCCTTAAGACCTTTTCACAGGGGTATGACCTCTGGGATAAAGTTTGTAGACTCTTTAGGCCCTAAGGGGAAGAAGGAGTGTGACGACCACCACCACAGGTACTAATTAATAATTGTATTTGACGTTCTATCGTTAATTATTATTTTCCCCCTTGAGATTGGATTTACTTTGTAAATGATTAAAAGAAAAAGGAAGTGACAATGGAATTTTGGTGATAAATGTCTAAATTAGGGTGATAATTAGCACTTGGTTGACCTAATTGACTAGTATTTAAGCTCCTTATCTTGAAGATGTAAAGAGAAAAACCTAACCCTAGCCACCAACACTTCTCCCTCACATTTTGCCCTAACCCTAAACCTAAGCACCTCACTTCACCCTCCAGCCCTAGCCACCTCTCATATTACCCTTTCATGTGCCCTATTTGAAAACCCTAGAAGAAAATCACTTCAATTTCTGCTTTGTCTTCACCGCCGGCGATACCCTCCCCGAGCGGTGGTCATCGCCGCCCAACTAAGCTCGCGACCAAAGGGTTCATCAACCGCCGAGACTACACCGTGGGTCGCCGCAAAACCGGAACTCCTAGCTGCGCTCAAGCTCGCCGACAAGAAGAACCGTGGCCTCGGACCGCGACGCTGGCGTTTGTCGCCGATCTCGCCGTCGCTTTGCACCCACCGCGCCGCCCGCTTGCGCGTCGATCCACGCACCTCGTACCCGCCGACGAGGAGGACGCCGAGTAGCAGTCGTCGCCGGATCCCACGCAACTCCGGCCCCGCCGCCGCCGATCTCGCCGCCGCTTCACCGCCGAGCAAATCCAACGGAAACGGTAGCACGGAGCTTCGATCACGTGTTTTTTTCGTCGCAGCCGCCACGCTTGCAGCCACGCCGAAGGTCGCGAGCTTCTTCCCTTGGCCCGCCGCTGCTGCTGTCGTATTGCGCCGCCGAGAGACCTCACGCACGTCGTTCCTGCCGGATCTACAACGCCGCCAACAACTATCCGTTAGCTACGAATTGGCCCGGTGAGCGATCGGTTTAAGTTTCATACTTAATTAGAAATTATGTGCGATCTATCGATTATGTAAGCGTTTGATTAAGAGCTCGGGCTATTGTTTCGAACGTTAATTGTAGGAGTCAAGATCGGAGCGGAATAGAGGGTCAAACGCCAAGACGGACTAAGGGTACTAAGTATTCGCATTAAACTCGAGGTAAGCGGGGCACGACATCTTAATACCGTAATTTAAGTATCGCATGATTAGGGATTTAGTGAATACTTGGAGATTGAATTCGGAAACTATGGTGTGAATCAGGTTTCACTAAAGGAAGAGTAGGCAAGGAGTTCGATTAGGTTTTGAGCTAAAGAAGTCGGAACTAAGGTAAGGGACCTTGTGCCGAACTGTTTAATGGGATTGAATGAAAATGATTTTCATGATTTCATGCGAAATTAGTTTATATTTTTCATATGAAAATATACAGATATTATCGTGAGAATACTTAATATTTTATGTGCAAATATTTCGATGCATCATGTGGAAATAAACCATTATTTTATGTGAGAATATTCTCGTATGCTATGTAAAAGTATTCCAAAGATTTCATGTGAGAATATGACAAGTAATTTGTATGAGAATATTTCATGTTTTCTTACAAAAGTATGATCTTCAAACCGTCTACATGAGAAAAGTATGATTTGCATATCGACGATGACGTTTGTGACATGTGCACTATTATTATGTGAATGATGGGACCTCATGCATGTTTTGTATGCCACGAAATGAATTAATGAAAAGTGTGGACATTGGTATCCTGAGATCATTATGTGCATGGTCAAACATGCAATAGAGACCCTACGGGTCAAATTACAGGGGTCTGTGAGGGACTCAAAACGAAATGACTCAGGATGACCAGTCGGCCACACAATTAAAAAGGAAGTCATGGATTAAAGACCTGACAATTAAAAAGGAAGTCATGGATTAAAGACCTGACAATTTCAAAGGAAGTCATGGATTAAAGACCTGACAATTAAAAAGGAAGTCATGGATTAAAGACCTGACAACATGAGAAAGTTTTAGGTCCCGCATATGTATATTACGAATGAGTTTAAAGGTCATGATTGTATGTGTATGCATATCCCAAACCTCGGTAGCGAGGTTACTTACTGGGTATTGTTTTGCAATACTCACCCTTTCTTTTAAAAATGTTTTTGTGTAAAGGAAAGGACGTGCAGGGCGAGTGACGGGGGAGCGTTACTAAAACCATGGGGACCGACATGTTTTCCGCATATTCTTGTTTTAAACTGATGTTATCTCTATGTTTCATTTGGAGTTTAAATTTACTTACAGTTTTAATAGGCCATGCTAAATCGATGCTTTTATCTGTTTTTAAAAGATTTGATTTGGGATCCCTGAAACTATTTATGTTGGTTGGAAATTACTTTTAAGATCTTTTATCTCTTGGCCTATAAATGCATGCATGTGTAGTAATGTCCCTAGGAGTTGGTCATAGAAAAGTAGGGGCGTTATAGTTGGTATCAGAGCCCTAGGTTTAAGGGTTCAGAGACTTGCTACTGAGTAAGCACAGAGTAGTTCCCATGGTTGAACAACGCCTTCCCACCGCTTGCAGTACGCTCTCGATATTTTATTAATTAAGTATGTGATTATGATATGATATTTGTTTTATGCATATACATGAACTTAAACCCCAAGGGTGATCCTATCTTATGGTTAGGAAGTAAAGAAAACCGAGTTAGAAACTCTCTGTATTGTAGTATTGACAAAATGCCACCTAGAGGCCGAGGAGAGGTAGGGGACGTGGTAGGGGGCGGAGGCAAGGGAAAGCGTTGACGCTTGGCGGATTACCCCTAGAAGCAGGAAGAGGTTGCTCCACCCGTTCGAGACCTCCCCCAGGACCCGGCCGCCGCGGAGAGAATGTACCGCAGATTGCCCAGTGGCGAGATCCGAGGAACGCCAATGTTATGACTATGATGGTGGAGGCTATGCAGAGTGCAGTGCGAGCTACGAGAGCCACTCACCGCCCAAGCAAATCGGGCTAAACGATGCAACTCGAGTCTCGATACCGAAGGACTTCGGAAGTATGATCCTAGATCTTTCAATGGGTCTTCCAATGACCCCACCTGTGCATTGAAGTTGTGGTCGTCCTCCATTGAGACCATCTTGATTGATGAACCGCCCGAGGACCGAGAGGGTGTCTGTGCTACCTTTATGCCGAGGATGACGCGTATTTATGGTGGGAGTCCGCCCGAGGGAACCATTGTCGCAATGAGAGAAACGACACGGAATCTGTTCAAAGAAGCATTCTCAGCGGAAATTTTATCTCCGCCGCACTCGTTACGAAGCAGAGTAATTTCTACACTTTGCGTAAGCAGGAGGGTAGTGGAGGTGTATGAGAGGGAATTTACCCGTTTGTCCCGCTTTGCTCCCGAAAGGTGGTAGATACTGAGGCAAAGAAAACAGAGCGCTTCATTATGAAATTTTGGATGAGAATGTTCGAGGCTTCATTCAAGCATTAGCACCTCCGATTATGCCTCCGCAGCGGTGAGAGTGGCGGAATTGATTTGGGTGTGCATCGCATGTGCCACAGTAGTGGTTAACCTGGGCGGCGGCCATGGCAAATCATAAGAGGAAGTGGGACCGGCCAAATTCTAGCTCACGGCGTCCCAGCGTACACCGCATAGGCGAGGACATTTTCTGGCGGAGTTGGTCGAAACCACAAGTCACCAGATCGGAAATAGCGGTGGAGATAGGCCACGAGTGCAAAGCGTGGTAAGCAAAGACTGGGGTAAGTGTTTGGCCCGGTCCGAGTGTGTTTTGTGTGTGGAAAAGAAGGGGACAGAGCTAATATTTGCCCGAGTCAAGCCAAAGACTAGCCGACCTCGGGTTATAAATAGTGGGCCTTCTGTGAAGCCGGTTATACATCAGGGGAGAGCTTACGCAAGCACCAGTAGAGACATCTATGGCTCAGACTCGGTGGTTACAGGTACACTTCCATTACTTGGGCACCTTGCCTTTGTATTATTTGATTACAGTTCTACACACTCTTTTATTTCTCGCATCCTTTGTAAGTCAAGCCGAAGTTAGAACTAGAACAGCTGATGATGCTCTGTCTGTCTCCACTCCTGCGGGGATAAATTTGTTAGCCAATACGAAAGTCAAGGATGGTAGTGTGACCATCGCATGAGACCATGAGTTAGCAAAGTGAATCTAGTAGTCTTAGACATGTTTGACTTTGATGTAATATTGGGCATGGATAGTTAGCGCAGAACCATGCTTGCATTGATTGTTTCGGGAAGGAGGTAGTGTTCACTCCTCCCGACCAACCCAAGCTGAGTTCAGAGGCACGATAGCGAGGAAGTAGGCCTAAGGTACCACGCCCTTAAGGCCGAAAAGTTATTACATCGGGAGCTTGGGGCGTCTTAGCTTGCATACTAGATGCAAGGTGCACAGAGATCTCAAGTGACATCGCATACCCGAGTAGTGAATGAATTTCATGACGTCTTTCCCAAGGACCTCCCGGAATACCTCCGGTCAGGGAGGTAGATTTTAACATCGGTTTGGAATTGGGGACGACCCCGATATCCAAGGCCCCGTACAGAATGGCGCCGGCAGAGTTGAAAGAACTAAAAGTACAGTTACAAGACTTGCTAGACAAGGGGTTTATACGCCCAAGCGTTTGCATACCGGGAGCACCTGTATTGTTCGTGAAAAAGAAAGACGGATCCATGCGCCTGTGTATAGATTACAGGGAGTTGAATAAAGTTACGATCAAGAATAAATACCCTCTCCCCAGAATAGATGACTTGTTCGATCAGTTGCAAGGAGCAACAGTGTTCTCCAAGATTGATCTGAGATCAGGCTACCATCAGTTGAGGATCAGTGAAGAGGATATTCCTAAAACAAAGATTGAGATCACGTTATGGGCATTACGAGTTCCAAAGTGATGCCGCGTTTGGTTTGACCAACGCCCCTGCCGCTTTCATGGACTTGATGAACCGTTTGTTCAAAGAATTTCTTGATACGTTCGTGATTGTGTTCATCGACGATATACTGATATACTCCAGGTGTGATGAAGAGCATGAAATGCACCTGAGAAAAGTTTTACTCACGCTGAGAGAGAATAAGTTGTATGCAAAATTTTCCAAGTGTGAATTCTGGCTCAGACAAGTATCCTTCTTAGGGCATGTTGTGTCCGAAGCTGGAGTCTCTGTTGACCCAGCAAAAGTGGAGGCCGCCACACACGTGGCCTCGTCAGACCAGATTGCAGGAGGTACGTAGTTTTTCGGGTCTTGCGGGATATTATATAGGCGATTCGTGCGAGATTTTGCCAAGATAGCCATGCCCATGACTCGGTGCGCAAGGGAAACTCATTTGTTTGGGATGATGCTTGTGAGGCGAGTTTCGAGAACTCAATGCAGATTAGTGTCACCCGATTCTTACGATTCCGAGGAACAGGAGTTTTGTGGTTTCTGGTGATGCTTCTAAGAAAGGGTTGGGTGTGTGCTAATGCAAAGACGGTAAAGTAATAGCTTATGCATCCCGACAATTGAAACGCGACGAGAGGAACTATCCAACTCATGACTTGGAACTAGCAAAGTGGTGGTTTTGCATTAAAGATCCGAGACACTACTACGTATGGCGAAAAATTTGATTTTTACTGGATCAAAAGTCTCAAGTATCATTCACCCGTAAGGAATTGAACATGAGGCAACGCAGATGGTTGGAATTAGTGAAGGATATGACATTGACATACAATACCATCCCGGTAAGGCTAATGTAGTGGTCGATGCCCTCCTCAGAGAAGCTGCATGCATACTTGCGCATGAGTTCTGAGCATGCAGAGAGAGTTACAGCAGAGTTTGCTCGAGTGAAATTGCGACTAGTAGTAGGAAGACCACCACGGCTCGATTAGCCCGATTAATAAAGACAACCGACCTTGAGACAACGTATCGTTGAGTCTCAGCGAGGAGACCCTCGATTAGTGGAAAAACTTACTGCAGTAACTACAGGTGAGTTGTGAGTTTTCCCTATCCACGGATGGAGGATTACTATTTCAGGGTCGATTATGTGTGTGCTGGCGACGACAAACTGAAAACTGAAATCTTGAGCGAAGCCCATAACTCACCATTTTCTATGCATCCTGGCAGTACCAAGATGTACCGAGATCTCAAACAGTCATATTGGTGGTGTAACATGAAGCGTGACATAGCAGCGAGTTTGTCGCCAAGTGTTTGACTTGTCACAGTAAAGGCACCTAGGCAATGACCGCGCAGATTACCGCAACCGTTGCATGTACCTCGGTGGAAATGGGAGGAGATCTCTATGGATTTTATAGTGGATCGCCTAGAACTTTACGAGGTTACTCGGTGATTTGGGTCATAGTGGGACAGATTAACCAAGTCAGCACACTTCATACCAGGGAAACCCACCTATTCTACGGATAAGTGGGCGCGGCTTTTACGGAAGAGATAGTCCGTTTGCATGGGATTCCAATCAAGATTATTTCGAGCGAGGATCCACGTTTCACCTCCAAACTCGGAGAGCGATTCTGAGAGCGTTGGGTTCGCAGATTGAACTTGAAGATGACTTTTCATCCACGCACGGCGGATGGCGGCGGAACGATTAAACGAGATATTAGAGGATATGTTGCGAGCTTGCACTTTAGACTTCCCAGGCAGTTGGGACACTCATTTGCATTTGATGGAGTTGCTTATAATAACAGTTATCAGTCGACCATCGGAATGGCTCCATTTGAAGCTCTCTATGGAAAACGTTGCAGAACTCTCGTTTTCTGGGAGGAGGTTGGTGAACGCCGATTGTTGGGTCGAGTAACTAGTACAGTCACTAATGAGGCAGTACAAAAGATTAGGGCGCGGATGCAGACCGCCCAAAGCAGACAGAAGAGTTATGCCGACACAAGGCGAAGGGACCTAGAATTCGATGTTGGGAACCACGTATTCCTTAAGGTGGCCCCAATGAAGGGAATTCTAAGGTTTGGCCGGAAAGGGAAGTTGAGTCCGCGATTCATCGGACCATTTGAGATTTTAGAGAGGATTGGTGCAGTGGCCTACAGATTAGCACTGCCACCTTCCCTTTCAGCGGTCCATAACGTATTTCATGTCTCCATGTTGAGAAAGTACGCGTTTTGGACGGCGCATGTCGTAGACTTGAACCATTGCAATTAGCGAGGAAGATCGAGTTATGGCGAACGACCGGTACAAATTATTGCAAGAGATCGAAAGACCCTCCGTAACCGTGAGATCAGCTTAGTTAAAGTATTGTGGCAGAACCACCGCATGGAAGAGGCTACCTGGGAGCGAGAAGAGGAAGTGCGAGCTAATTATCCAGAACTATTTCAAGAATAGGAACTTTCGAGGACGAAAGTTCTTAAGGAGGGAAGATTGTGACGACCACCACCACAGGTACTAATTAATAATTGTATTTGACGTTCTATCGTTAATTATTATTTTCCCCCTTGAGATTGGATTTACTTTGTAAATGATTAAAAGAAAAAGGAAGTGACAATGGCATTTTGGTGATAAATGTCTAAATTAGGGTGATAATTAGCACTTGGTTGACCTAATTGACTAGTATTTAAGCTCCTTATCTTGAAGATGTAAAGAGAAAAACCTAACCCTAGCCACCAACACTTCTCCCTCACATTTTGCCCTAACCCTAAACCTAAGCACCTCACTTCAGCCCTCTAGCCCTAGCCACCTCTCATATTACCCTTTCATGTGCCCTAGCTGAAACCCTAGAAGAAAATCACTTCAATTGCTGCTGTCTTCACCGCAGGCGATACCCTCCCCCGAGCAGGTGGTCATCGCCGTCCAACTAGCTGCAGCCAAAGGGTTCATCAACCGCTCGAGACTACACCGTGGGTCGCCTGCAAAACCGGAACTCCTAGCTGCGTCAAGCTCGCCGACAAGAAGAACCGTGGCCTCGGACGCGCAGCGTTGTCGCCGATCTCGCCGTCGCTCGCACCCGGCCCGCCGCCGCCGTCTTTGCGCCGTCGACCACGCACCTCACCGGCCGCCGGCGAGGAGGGCGCCGAAAGTAGCGAAGTCGTCGCGGATCCCACGCAACTCCGGCCCGCGCGCCGCCGATCTCGCCGCCGCCTTCACCGTCGAGCAAATCCAACGGAAACTTCAGCGCCGGAGCTTCGATCACAGGTTTTCCGTCGCAGCCGCCCACGCTTGCAGCCACGCCGAAGGTCGCGAGCTTCTTCCCTTCAGCCGCTGCTGCTGCTCGTGGCTGCGCCGCCGCCGAGACCCTCACGCACGTCGTTCCCTGCCGGATCTACAACGCCGGCCAACAACTATCCGTTAGCTACGAATTCAGCCCGGTGAGCGATCGGTTTAAGTTTCATACTTAATTAGAAATTATGTGCGATCTATCGATTATGTAAGCGTTTGATTAAGAGCTCGGGCTATTGTTTCGAACGTTAATTGTAGGAGTCAAGATCGGAGCGGAATAGAGGGTCAAACGCCAAGACGGACTAAGGGTACTAAGTATTCGCATTAAACTCGAGGTAAGCGGGGCACGACATCTTAATACCGTAATTTAAGTATCGCATGATTAGGGATTTAGTGAATACTTGGAGATTGAATTCGGAAACTATGGTGTGAATCAGGTTTCACTAAAGGAAGAGTAGGCAAGGAGTTCGATTAGGTTTTGGAGCGAAGTCGGAACTAAGGTAAGGGACCTTGTGCCGAACTGTTTAATGGGATTGAATGAAAATGATTTTCATGATTTCATGCGAAATTAGTTTATATTTTTCATATGAAAATATACAGATATTATCGTGAGAATACTTAATATTTTATGTGCAAATATTTCGATGCATCATGTGGAAATAAACCATTATTTTATGTGAGAATATTCTCGTATGCTATGTAAAAGTATTCCAGTATTTCATGTGAGAATATGACAGTAATTTGTATGAGAATATTTCATGTTTTCTTACAAAAGTATGATCTTCAAACTGTCTATGAGAAAAGTATGATTTGCATATCGACGATGATGTTTGTGACATGTGCACTATTATTATGTGAATGATGGGACCTCATGCATGTTTTGTATGCCACGAAATGAATTAATGAAAAGTGTGGACATTGGTATCCTGAGATCATTATGTGCATGGTCAAACATGCAATAGAGACCCTACGGGTCAAATTACGAGGGAGTGCGTGAGGACTCAAAACGAAATGACTCGGGATGACCAGTCGGCCACACAATTAAAAAGGAAGTCATGGATTAAAGACCTGACAATTAAAAAGGAAGTCATGGATTAAAGACCTGACAATTTCAAAGGAAGTCATGGATTAAAGACCTGACAATTAAAAAGGAAGTCATGGATTAAAGACCTGACAACATGAGAAAGTTTTAGGTCCCGCATATGTATATTACGAATGAGTTTAAAGGTCATGATTGTATGTGTATGCATATCCCAAACCTCTGTAGCGAGGTTACTTATCTGGTATTGTTTTGCAATACTCACCCTTTCTTTTAAAAATGTTTTTGTGTAAAGGAAAGGGCGTGCGGGGCGAGTGACGGGAGCGTTACTAAAACCATGGGGACCGACATGTTTTCCGCATATTCTTGTTTTAAACCGATGTTATCTCTATGTTTCATTTGGAGTTTAAATTTACTTACAGTTTTAATAGGCCATGCTAAATCGATGCTTTTATCTGTTTTTAAAAGATTTGATTTGGGATCCCTGAAACTATTTATGTTGGTTGGAAATTACTTTTAAGATCTTTTATCTCTTGGCCTATAAATGCATGCATGTGTAGTAATGTCCCTAGGAGTTGGTCATAGAAAAGTAGGGGCGTTATAAGGAGAAGTTGAAGGAAGTTATGATTGACCGCGCTGCCGCCCTAAAAGGCAAAGAAATCAAGGATGTTGCCAGAAAGTGTTTCTACTGCAACGGGGATGGACACCTGAAAAATAGTTGTCCCATATTCCTTGATGAAACGAAGATGACAGGTAAATGTGATTTACTTGTCACAGAAACTTGTTTAGTGGAGAGTAATAACTCTGCTTGGATATTGGATTCAGGCGCCACTAACCATGTTTGCTCTTCTTCTCAAGGATTAAGTTCCTGGCAGCGGCTGCAAGAGGGTGAGATAACACTCAGGGTTGGATCCGGAGAAGTTGTCTCAGCTGCAGCAATAGGCACGGTGAAGCTATTCTTTGGCGGGAAGTACCTATTATTGGATAATATGTACATAGTTCCTGGGTTTACGAGAAACCTAGTTTCTATATCCTGCCTATTTGAACAAAATATTTATGTTTCATTCAAGAGTAATAAAGCGTTTATTTCTCGAAATGGAAATTTGATTTGTTCTGCTTCGCTTAGAGCAATTTATATGTTTTGAACCCGAATTCGGCCAAAAGTGTTTTGAACACCGAATTGTTTAAAACAGTAGAAATGCGAACTAAGAGATTAAAAGTTTCTCCAAAAGAAAGTGTCCATCTTTGGCATCTTCGGTTAGGCCACATTAATCTCAATAGGATTGAGAGACTAGTGAAGAGTGGACTTCTAAGCAAGTTGGAAGAAAACTCTTTACCGGTATGTGAGTCATGCCTTGAATGCAAAATGACCAAACGTCATTTTAGTGGAAAAGGATATAGAGCCAAGGAGCCCCTTGAGTTTATACATTCTGATCTCTGTGGTCCGATTAATGTTAAAACACGAGGAGGTTACGAATACTTCGTATCTTTCATAGATGACTATTCGAGGTATGGGTACATTTACCTAATGCATAGGAAGTCTGAAACACTTGAAAAGTTCAAGGAGTTCAAGACTGAGGTTGAGAACCTGTTAGGTAAATCGATTAAAACACTTCAATCTGATCGAGGTGGAGCGTATATGGACACTGAATTCCAGGACTATATGATAGAACATGGAATTACGTCCCAACTCTCAGCACCTGGTATGCCACAGCAGAATGGTGTATCGGAGAGGAGAAACAGAACCCTGTTGGACATGGTTCGGTCGATGATGAGCTATGCTCGTCTCCCTGATTCTTTTTGGGGTTACGCAGTGGAAACTGTAGTTTACATTTTGAACACAGTTCCTGAAAGAGTCTAGATTAAGAAAGCGGAAGCAATTTTGGATCTTGAACACTCTAAGTTGATCAATTTTGTAAAATGAAAAACATGCTCAAAGCTTGAAAAACAGAGGGATAGAAAACTCAACTTTGAAGATCAAATTCTCTTCACCCGGTGGATGGTTTTCAACACGAACACTTCGTGGACAACTGTTAGAGTCTTCCCTACTATCCTCAGGCCTTAGAACGGATTGTGGGATCCTAGGTTGAGAGAATTTAGAAGAAAAAACCTCAAAGGTCACTAATTCGGGAATATTAAACTTTTTTTACAAAATTTTCTCAAAACACCTCAAAGCACCATTAAATAAAGCTTCATCAAGCTTCATTTGAGTGACAACTCAAGTGTGATGAGGGTGGTTTGAGATGGAGGTGGCCAATTTTGGTGAATTTGAAGATGAGAGAGATTGGGTAAGTTGCAATTTAATTTTCATGAAAATCCCTCATTTTACAATTAATTTTAATTCTAAAATCAATATTAAATTGATTTTTAATTAAAATTAATATAATTAATTAAATAATTCAAAATTAATTTAATTAATTAATTTTTAATTTAATTTAATATCAAATATTAAATTAAATAAATTGCCCGATCTCGATCGATTTTTCGAACACGACTCATTATCCATGCTATAAACCGATCCAATATTTAAATCATATTTAAATATATCCACCTCATATTGATCATAGTTTAATTCATAATTAAGCTATGATTAGTTAAATATATCACATATAATTAACGCTTTCTTCCAAACTCGAATTTGAACAATTTAAATTCTTTTCTCTCAAAATGTTATAAGGCTTAGTCCGAGCTAGTAAAGGGAACCTAATGGACCTCTGAGATCATGAGCTCCAACGATACGAGATTAACCGGCCAAACTCTTTAGCCTAGCTAATCAACATTCGTTAACCACCGAGACACTCCACTAAAGCCCAGTGGTTGCACTCTCCTCACTGTAGATTTATTTCTGTCCACTCGATATAACCATGATTAGTAAGTCGATCCTTCACAGGTCGTTCGTAATTACAGCTGGGTCAAAATTACCATTTTACCCCTGTAATTACCTCTTGTTCCTTAAGTCCCACTGATCCTCTAATGAACAATTAGTTTGTGGTCCAACCAGCAAACTGAATCCCTCTCGGGCCAATGAGAGGGGTGGGCCCATTGTTCAAGACACGGAGTCAGTACTTAAGGGAACAACCTCTCTACTAATCCTTAAAGCGGGTAGGAGTGAATTCCATCTTGCAGAACTATGTTTCCAGCTATCTACCTGGTTTTATCCCTGAAATGGGAGGCTTATTGAGTCGACAGTCTCGAGCCACTCTCACCCATGCAAATCTAAGGATAATCCGAATAAACAGGAGTCCATAGAACACTCAGGATTAAGATCGAGTTACCTAGGTCATCGTATGAATATAGTCAGTTAAGACAGTAAACGGTGTTATAAAGTCTAAGTGACTATTTCGCGGTCTAGTCTTATGGAAAGTCATTGCATAGGACGCCCCCACTCACATGTCCCCACATGAACTATTTAGGATCACATCGTTTGTACTCTACAAAGTGGGTCGCGTCCATAGTGTCCCTAAGATAAGGTACCCAACCCTATCCTTATACTATAGATTGTTCTGGCTATAACTTGAACTTGATCTACTTTTATGTCACACATAAAGTTCAAGTATTCATCCTATAGCCAAGGGTTCTTTATTGGATTAAGGTTACACAATACACAATATTCAATAACACCTTTACTGAATAAATTTCAATAACATCTTTATTGTGAAATAGAATATACATTCAGTTTACAAAACCACGAGTTTTAGAACATACAACCCAACAGTTCCGTCGAAAAGTGTTTGTGAAAAACCTTTCGAACTCTAGCATGGTCGTAAAACCAGTTTACATCATTTCAGAATTTGGGGATGCCCGACCCATGTGTTGGTGTCGAACCCGAAGAAGTTGGAACCCCGTTCAAAGTTGTGCCTCTTTGTAGGTTACCCAAAAGAGACTAGAGGTGGTTACTTTTACGATCCTAAGGATAATAGGGTGCTTGTGTCGACAGACGCCACTTTCCTTGAGGAAGACCACATCAGGGATCACTTACCAAGGAGTAAAATTGTGTTGAATGAAATGGACAGTTCATCAGCAAGAGTTGTTGATGGTGCTAGTACGTCAACAAGTGTTGTTGATCCTAGCTCCTCTAGTCAAGTCCATTCCCAAGTGTTGGGAATGCCTCGATGTAGTGGGAGGGTTGTGAGACAGCCTGAACGTTACATGAGTTTAGCTGAAACTCAGGTCGTCACTCCTGATGATGACTGTGAGGATCCATTGACCTATGATCAGGCAATGGTTGACGTTGACAAACACGAATGGATTAAAGCTATGGACCAGGAAATGGAGTCGATGTACTTCAATTCCGTCTGGGAGCTTGTGGACCAACCCGATGGGGTTAAACCTATTGGTTCCAAGTGGATCTACAAGCGTAAACGTGGCGTAGATGGGAAGGTGCAGATCTTCAAAGCTCGACTAGTGGCAAAGGGTTTTACCTAGGTGGAAGGGGTGGACTATGAGGAAACCTTTTCACCTGTTGCCATGGTAAAGTCGATTAGAATCGTTCTGGCCATTGCCGCATATTATGACTATGAGGTATGGAAGATGGATGTCAAGACCGCATTTCTGAATGGCAACCTTGACGAGACCATCTACATGGACCAGCCCAAGGGGTTCATTGCCAAAGACCAAGAGCAAAAGGTTTGTCGGCTTCAAAGGTCTATTTATGCAATGAAACAAGCCTCGAGGTCTTGGAATATAAGGTTTGATGAGGCGATCAAATCTTATGGCTTTGATCAAAATATTGACGAGCCTTGTGTTTACAAGAAAATCGTTAACAGTACTGTCGCGTTTCTTATATTGTATGTGGATGATATCCTTCTCATTGGGAATAAGGTAGGATTTCTTACTGACATTAAGGAATGGTTGGCTTCGCAAT
Source organism: Trichosanthes cucumerina (assembly GCA_036507285.1). Classification (NCBI taxonomy): domain Eukaryota; kingdom Viridiplantae; phylum Streptophyta; class Magnoliopsida; order Cucurbitales; family Cucurbitaceae; genus Trichosanthes; species Trichosanthes cucumerina. The sequence continues at coordinate 17,072,703 of CM071841.1, read as the reverse complement.
TCCAAATGAAAGAATTGGGAGAGGCTGAGTATGTTCTAGGTATCCAGATTGTCCGGAACCGGAAGAACAGAACGCTAGCCATGTCTCAAGCGTCTTATATTGACAAGAAGTTGTCTAGATATAAGATGCAGAACTCCAAGAAGGGCTTGCGGCCTTTCAGGCATGGGGTTCACCTGTCTAAGGATCAATGTCCTAAGACCCCTCAAGAGGTTGAAGATATGAGACGAATCCCCTTTGCTTCAGCTGTAGGGAGCTTGATGTATGCCATGCTGTGTACTAGGCCCGACATTTGTTATGCAGTTTGGATTGTCAGTAGGTATCAATCAAATACAGGATTAGATCACTCGACAGCCGTAAAGGCAATCCTCAAGTATCATAGGAGAACGAGGAACTACAGTCTTGTGTATGGGAGTGGAGATTTGATCCTTATGAGATACAAAGATTCTGACTTTCAGACCGATAAGGATTCTAGGAAATCCACTTCGGGGTCAGCCTTCATTCTTAATGGAGGAGCTGTAGTGTGGCGAAGCATCAAGCAGGGATGCATCGCTGGGTCTACGATGGAAGTCGAATATGTTGCGGCTTGTGAAGCTGCAAAGGAAGCTTTTTGGCTCAGGAAGTTCATGACGGATTTGGAAGTTGTTCCAAATATGAACTTGCCGACACACTATTTTGTGACAACAGTGGTGCAATAGCAAACTCGAGAGAGCCTCGGAGTCATAAAAGGGGCAAACATATAGAGCGTAAGTATCACCTGATACGGGAGATTGTGCACCGCGGAGACGTGACAGTCACGTAGATAGCTTCGGAGCACAACGTTGCTGATACATTTACAAAGGCCCTCACGGCTAAGGTGTTTGCGGGTCACCTAGAGAGTCTAGGTCTTCAAGTGCTTCCTGACTAGGGCAAGTGGCAGTATTGTAAAAGGGTATTCAATGCCCTAGTTTATTGTATTACTTTATTGTATTACTGTACATTTGAGAAATGTATCATGTACTCCACTAGCTTAGTCCAAGTGGGAGTTTGTTGGGATTTATGTCCTCATCTCGTGTAGTTTGTAATATTCCAAGTTGTAAATGAATAAGAGTTATTTATTTCAACATTGTGTAATAAATAAGAGTTATTTATTTAAACTTTGTGTCTCGCATTTTGCATAAATTTAATCCAATAAACTAAGCTCCAGGGTCATTGCATTATGAGAGAACTAAGAACTTGAACGGTGTGTAGTGGACACACAGGGAAGATCACGTTCGAGTTAATGACCCAAACGGTCTACAGTATATAGATAGGGTTGGAGACCTAATCTTGGATACACTGTGGATGCGGCCCGCTTTGTATTAGATACAAACGAGGTGATCCAACTCGTTCATGTGGTTGACATGCGAGTGGGGGCATCCTGTGCAATGAGATTGTACAAGACTGGACCGTGAATTATTAAAGCTATAATTCGTAGATGACCATTAGTGACTCGACCTTAATCCTGAGCGTGTCACGGACTCTTGTCTGCGGGGGTCTGTCCTTTGACTAGTACGGGTGAGGGTGGCCACTGTTGCTCGCCCAATATGCCTATCTTCTCAGGGGCAGGACCACGTGGGGAGTTGGGAACTTGACTACGCAAGAAGGAATTCACTCGTTCTCGACTTAGGGAAACTAGAAGGGTTGTTCCCTTAAGTGTGGTCTCCAGGGCTTAAACAACGGGGCCCACTCTCTCATTGGCCTGAGAGGGTTGTTGTTCATGGTTGGACCATGTAACGTAGTTGTTCATTAGAGAAGCAGTGGGACTTAAGGAGCAAGAGGTAGACACAGGGGTAAAACGGTAATTTGACCCAGCTGTGACTACGAACAACCTGTGAAGGGTCGACTCATGGGTATTGGTTATATCGATGGACACAACTTGTCCTACAAAGATGATGAGAGTGCAAACTACGGGCTTTAGTGGAGTGTTACCATAGCTAATGAATGTTGAATAAGCGGGTCAAAGGGTTTGACAGGTTAGTCTCGGATCATTGGAGCTTGTCACGTGTAGGTCCATTAGGTCCCTCGGTTGGCTCAAATTGGACAAGTTGAGGGTTTACAGTTTGGTGTGAATTTGAAGTGTTCAAATTCAATTTTTGGGTATTTATGTCATTTATATGAGATATAGATGACATAATATATAGTTTGATGGGAATGAGATTCATAATAAACTATAGTATAGCCTAATTGATTAATTAGTGTTATTTGGAGAAATTGAATTGAGAGAAATTAAATTGAATGTGATTCAATTTATAATTCCACATTTATGCAAATGAGATTTGTATAATAAGGTATGAGATACCTTATATTATATAATATGCAAATGTGATTTGTATATTATATGGTTGTGGTAAAATTGTGATTTGGTGGAGGTTTTAACTCCATCACACAATAGTATTTAAAGGTTTTGCAAGAAGCCTTTGGTGTGCCATTTGCCATTTTTTGGATTTTCATCCAAAGAGAGCAAAAAGACTTTCTCTCATTCTCTCTCAATTCTCTCTAAAACTTATCCTCACCCAAAACCAAAGGGAGTCCCACTCATTCTCCCTCAACCTCCCGAGAATAATCGAGAAGACCCTTTGGAGGTGTCTCTCTATTCGGATCGAGGTTCGTGTTCGAGGAGTTCGTAGTTTCGAGAGAGATCGTGACCGGAGGAGAAGAGGATTGAAGAAATGTTCTTCAACAAGTAAGTACTGTTTTCCTTACTATTTTCTTCTCCTTTTTGCATGTTTAGCCTAGGATCTATGAGATAGATTCAATTTTAAGACACGTTTTACACAACGGATCAACGACGTTTCACAACGTTTTCTGCTGCGGGAATTCAAAATCCCTTCATTATTAGATCTTAAACTCAGTCACTCATTAATCTTCATAGCTCATTCTTTCTGTGTTTTCAAACTTTTCGGGTAGAGATCGAGCTCCCGATGCCTGATGTCCTGCCATAGTCTGCTGATAGCTCCACGAGGTTGATATTTTATACGTGGGTGGAGTTGTATAGCAAGTCTATATGTATTGTAGGTTATTTTGAGAGAACTATGTAGTTATGATGTGTGTACATTCTAGGTTGTGGTTGTGTAAATCATGGTTGGGTATGGTTTTGGTTGTGATGCTCATACCCATTTCAGTTTTAAAAAGAGTCTTAAGTAATTATCAATATTCTATTGTGTTATGTTTAAAGTGTTTCTTATACAAGTATAATATACTTATCAGGTAAAACAGAGTCAACAGATATCGTTAGAAAGGTGAATGATGTCTGTTGGCTTCACGCCGTCTGTCGGGCTAGGTTAGCAGGTAGTTCGGGAGGGGGTGTGACATATGTCATTTCAAAATTTGGGGTTGTCCAGCACATGTGCTTGTGACAAATCCAAAGAAGTTGGATTCACGTTCAAAATTGTGCCTATTCGTAGGTTATCCAAACGAAACAAGAGGTGGATTATTCTATGATCCTAAGGAAGATATGGTACTTGTATCGACAAATGCCATTTTCTTAGACGAGGACCACATCAGGACCACAAACAAAGGAGTAAAGTTGTGTTAAGTGAGTTAGATGGAACAATAGCAAAGGTTGCTAATAAAGCTAGTACGTTAACAAAAGTTGTTGATACTAACTTATCTAGTCATGAGAGTCCATCTCAAGAGTTTAGTATGCCTCGACATAGTGGGAGGATTATAACACAACCTGACCGTTACATGGATTTATCTGAAACCCAAGTTTTTATACCAGATGACGAATGTGAGGATCCATCGACTTATAATCAAGCGATGGTTGACAAAGACAAAGACAAATGGGTCATAACCATGGACCAAGAAATGGAGTCTATGTTGGAGTTTGTGCCCTAAAACTCGTAGTTTGTATTTTTGATCTAATTATTGTAATAAACTGTTAATACTTCAATAAAGTGTTATTGTTCATTATTTACGATATTGCCATTGTTTTAACACCAAATCCAATAAACTAAACATCCAGGGCTGTAAAATGTATCTTTAACTGAATGGAGTGTACATATAAAGGATCTCGGTTCGAGATACAGCCTAAAGGGTCTATAGTAAGGGGATAAGGTTTGGGTACCTTACCCTGGTAAAACTATGGATGTGGCCCACTTTGTATATGATACAAATGAAGGGAATGAAAATCCCGTGCAGCGAAAGACGATTGAATCGTCGGTGTATCAATTACGCAAACCGTCTTTGTTAAAATTGATCTAAAACATAGATCTAGGCTAAACATGCAATTAAGAAGAAGAAAAAGCAGAAGAAAGGATTTTACTTACTTGTTGAAGACTTTCTTCACAATATCTTCTTCAAATCCACGAACTCTTCGTGCTCCTCAGACACAACGATTTCCTCCAACGATTGAGAGTCAAAACACTACCAAGAAGCCTTCTCGGTTGTTGCTTTCTTTTGGAGAAAGGAGGCTTGTGGGAACCCTTTTGGTTTTGGAGAGGAGGAGAATTTGAGAGAGAATAGAGAGAGTTTCTCTTCTCCTTTTGTGTAAAACTAAAAATGAGAGAATCAACTTAAGTCCTTCTTGTAAGAAGGGTTTATATAGTGGGATTAGTGGAGTTAAAATGTCCACATTATTACCACTTTACCACAACCATAGGTTATGCAAATCTCATTTGCATAACCACATAATATAAGATATCTCATATCTCATATTGCAAATCTCATTTGCAATAATTGTGGATTTATTAAATTGAATCACATCCAATTTAATTTCTCTCAATCAAATTCTCCAATTAGCCCTAATTCAACAATTAGGCTAACCTATAGTTTATTATGAATCTCATTCACATTAAACTATATATTATATCATTCATATCTCATATAAATGACATAAATGCCCTTAAGGTGAAATTGAACACTTCAATTTCATACCAAAACTTTATCCCTTCTTAAATCCAGATGGAGCCAACCGAGGGAACTAATGGACCTACAGTGACGGGCTCCAATGATCCGAGATTAACCTGCCAAACTCATTGACCCGATTAACCAACATTCATTAGCTACGGTAACACTCCACTATATAGCGTAGTTGCACTCCCCGTCAAGTGCGAGAATATTACGTGTCCACCGATATAACCAATACCCATGAGTCGACCCTTCACAAAGTTGTTCGTGAGACATGGTGGGTCAAATTACCGCTTTACCCTGTGTCTACCTCTTGTTCCTTAAGTCCCCACCGCTCCTCTAATGAACAACATATTGTGATGGTCCAACCATACACAACACCCTTCTCGGGCCAATGAGAAGGTGGGCGCCCGTTGTCCAAGCGAGAGAGACAAAGACTTAAGGGAACAACCCCTCTAGTTTCCCTAAAGTTGGGAACGAGTGAATTTCATCTCGCATAGTTAAGTTCCCAGCTCCCTACTTGGTTCTGTCCCTGAGAAGATAGGCATATTGGGCGAGTAACTGTGACCACCCTCACCCGTACTAGTCAAAAAACGGACGCGCGGCAGGAGTCCGTAACACGCTCAGGATTCAGGATGAGTCACTAATGGTCATCTACGAAATTATTAGTCCTTTCTGTCAACGGTGTTACATCAGTAGGTCTAATAATTCACGGTCCGATCTTGTACAATCTCATTGCACAGGATGCCCCCACTCGCATGTCAACTACATGAACGAGTCAGATCACCTCGTCTGTATCTAATACAAAGCGGGCCGCATCCACAGTGTATCCAGGATTAGGTCTCCAACCCTATCCATATACTGTAGACCGTTCGGGTCATTAACTCGAACGTGATCTTCCCTGTGTGTCCACTACACACCGTTCAAGTTCTAGTTCTCTCATGTATTCAATGACCCTAGAGCTTAGTTTATTGGAAAAGTTTATCAATTTTTCGAGACACAAAGTGATGAAAAAATAACTCTTATTAATTTCAATCAATATATTACAAACACGAGATTAGGACAAAAATCCCAACAACAAACACTGTGATCCTAACGTGTTCGTATAGATGACATGTGAGTGGGGATATCCTATGTAATGAGATTACATAAGACCGGACCACGAAATAGTAACCACTAGATGTAACTCTATTGACTAGTTAGGTTTCTATTTCACTTGGATGACCTAGGCAACTTGATCTCAATCCTGAGCAGGTTACGAACTCCTGTTTGCGAGGGATTGTCCTTTGACTAGTATGGGTGAAAGTGGCCTGATTCGCCGACTCTATATGCTTACCTTCTTGGAGACAAGACCGAGTGAGCGGCTGAGGACTCCTTCCCACCTACTAGGGTAAGTAGAGGAATGTTTCCTTAAGTGGTGTCTCTGGGACTTGAACAAATGGCCCGACCCTCTGATTGGCCCGAGAGGGACTTTGTTTGTTGGTAGGATCACAAACAAATTATTCATTAGAGGAGCATTGGTACTTAAGGTACAAGATGTAACCCAGGGGTAAAACGGTAATTAGACCCAGCTGGTGTTACGAACATTCGTGAAGGATTGACTTGTTGTTATTGGTCAATATCCGTGGACACAAAAATATATCTGCAGTGAGAAAAGTGCAGCTGCGGGACTTTAGTGGAGTGTTCTCGCAGTTTACGAATGTTGATTAGGAGGTTAATGAGATTAACCGAGTAATCTCGTATCGTTGGAGCTTCTGATCTGTAGGTCCATTAGATCCACCTTCTAGCTCGTAAATGGTTCTTAGATCGTTTGAATTTGAAATGTTCAAATTCATAAGGGAATAAATTTAATGTATATAGATACGATATAATATATAGTTTTGGAACTATATATTATAAATTTAATGTGAATATGATTCATATTAAATTATATGAGAGAATTAAATATTTGAAAGAGTTCAAATATTAAATTCAAATGTGAATGTGATTCATATTTGAAAACTATAGGTTAAAATTTAATGTGCATTAGATGTTCATTAAAACTATATGTTAGAGGGAAATATTGATTAAATGTGATTTAATCCAAATTAAATATATGATATTTAATTTGTTTAATTTAAATGTGATTTAGTTAATAATTAAATATGATTTAATTATTATTTTAAATTAAAATGAGGGAATGTGCCATCCAGACACGTTCCCACTCTCCTTCTCCCTATCGATAACTTAATAGGAAGAAGGGGGTCAGTTGATCAGATGATCGATCTGCTGCAATTTTGGAATTGCTTCTCTGAAAAATTCTCTCTCACACAATTCCCTCTCACTCTGTTCCAAATTGTTGGAATTCTTTCCTACCTAAGTAATAGATCTAAGCAGTACTCAAAGGATAGAAGGTTTTCTTACTAGTGTTGTCCTGGTGAAGAAAACAGAGAAGTTTTCTTGGGTTGCTGTGTTTCTACAAAACTTGGAGCAAGGAGTTTCTGTTGAGAAAAATAACAAAGGTAATTATGAATTCTCTTTTAGTTTACTTTAATTACACAACCTGTTTGCATGTTTTATCCATACCTAATTAGATTAGGAAATGTATGCTTATCTCTATTTCTTTTCCGATGTACTGGTTTTTGCTTTTCAACCAAAATGAACTTGCAATTATGACTCTAAACTCAATTCCGCTGCTCAAGGGGATTAGATCTCCATCAATTGGTATCAGAGCAATACTTGATTTGTTTTGGTTGAAACAAAATTGCGTTGGATTACGTGGGAATTGCATTTGGTTTGCTATAAAACTGTTTAGGAATAGTTGGCCTTAGTTTTCTATTGATTTGATCAATTTTATTTTAAAGGTCCCTGTGTTTTGGGGCAATTAAGTGCATTATCGAGTCTGTATTCGTGTTAAGAGTCGTTCGGGACCAGTTTCGTGCAAATCGGATGAGTATCAAAGGAGAAATTCATGTTTGAAGTTGTTGTGTTCGAAGGAGAAAATCGTTGTCGGCAAAAAACAGCCGCTGGTAACGCTACGGCAAACAGCGTTGGTAACGCCGTTCATCAGCGTTGCAACGCTGAGGAACGGCGTTGCAACGTCAACATTCCCTATCGACGCAGGTTATCAAGGGGTCAACAGCGTTGCAACGCTACCCCGATAGCAGGCGCGCGCGCGGACAAAGCCGACATTGCAACGCTCCCATCAGCATTGCAACGCCATGATGCAAAATCTCATGTTGCAGACCGGTTCAAGCGGTTTGGTTGATTTTCGATCCGGTTCGATCGGTTCGAGTCCGGTTCAAGGAGTATTGGACCGATTTTTGTAATAAAATTAGAGTAATTTTATTATTTTTGCACTTTAGGAGCCAAATTATTCCGATTTTACGGCTATTTTTCTTTATGACTGTCATTTAGAAATTTTCCCACCTTAAGATAAGCATGTTCATGCATTTTATTTGTATAAATGTTATGTAAATATGGTAGAAATGCATGATCTGATTTATTTTTCATAAGTATTTATTTATAATTGTTATAATTAGATAAATGTGGAAAATAAATTGCATGGAGCATGAAATTACTTAGCTTAAAATAATTGTTATTTTATTTAAGTAATTTGATTATTCAATGAGTTGAATAATTTTATAATTCCAATTTGAAAATAATTGTTGGTTTTATAATATAGTTTTTTGTCATAGGTTAATTATTAAAATTTATAAGTGTTATAAATTGAAGGGATTTTAGAAACCATAACCTATAACAAAGAAATGCATGCAAACGTAGGAACTTGGGTAAAATTAAATTAGTTTTAAATTGTTTAAAATTAATTTAGACCTAAGTTTTTAATTTCGTTTAAAATATAGAAGTTAGTCTTATAGAATATTTTAAATAGTTTAAAATATAGTAGGACAGTGGTGTCGTGGCAAATTCAAGGGAACCCCGAAGTAACAAGAGGGGTAAGCATATTGGGGGGAAATATCATCTCATTCGAAAGATCGTGCATCGAGGAGACGTGATCGTCACGAAGATAGCCTCAAAGCACAACATTGTTGATCCTTTTACAAAGGCTCTCACGGCTAAAGTATTTCAGAGTCACCTAAAAGGTCTAGGTTTACAAGTCTTCCCAAGCTAGGGCAAGTGGGAGTATTTTGTACATAGGGTTTAAATGCCCTAGTTTATTGTATTTACATTATTGTAATGTTTAGTACTCCACAAGCTTTAGGTCAAGTGGGAGATTGTTGGGATTTGTTCCCTAAACTTATGTAATTTTGATCAAATAAATAAAGAGTTATTTATTTTGGTAAAATTATATTCTCGCTTTATAAATCCAATAAACTAAGCTCCAAGATTTTAATATATCTTACACATCAGTATAGTAGACACTATTTGGAGTGTGTTCAAGAGTATAACCTAAATGGTCTATGGTATAAGAATAAGGTTGGAAACCTTATTCTGGTAACACCATGGATGCGGCCCACTTTTTAAATAGTACAAATGAGGTAATCTAATTCATTCATGTAGATCACATGCGAGTGGGGGCATTCTGTATGAAGAGTTCATAGAAGACCAGACTGCAAATTATTAGTCTGACCAATATAACGTCGTTAACCGGATAAGACTGATAGTTTATAGATGGTCATTAGTGACTCGACCTAAATCCTAAGCAAGTTAAGAATTCCTACTTATAGGGGTTTGTCCTTAGACTAGTATGGGTGAGAGTGGCCTGTAGCCGACTCAATAAGCCTACCTTATATGGGACAGAACCTCGTAGGTAGCTGGAGACTTAACGATGCAAGATAGAATTCACTCATTCATACACTAAGGAATTAGATAGGTTGTTTCCGTAAGAACTGAGTCCAAGTCTTGAACAACGGGGCCCTGCCCTCTAAATTGGCTTAAGAGGGCATGAGTTTATGGTAGGACTATAGACTTGTTGTTCATTAGAGGATCAGTGGTGCTTAAGGAATAAAGAGGTAAGCATAGGGGTAAAACGGTAATTTGACCCAACTGTGATTACGAACAACCTGTGAAGGGTCGACTCATGGGTAATGATTATATCAATGGACACAATATAAACTACAGTGAGGAGAGTGCAGCTACAAGTCTATAGTGGAGTGACTTGTAGTTAATGAATATTCATTACCTGAATCAAAGAGTTTGATCAGTTAATCTTACATCATTGAAGCTCATGAACTGTTGGTCCATTAGGTCCTTCCGTTGGCTCAACATGGTAATATTGAAGGTATAAAGTTAGGAATGAGAATGAAGTGTTCAATTTCATATATGAGGTGTTATATTAATTATATGCGATGTAATTGATATAATATATAGTTTTAATGTAAATTAGATTCACATATTAACTATATACTAATGAGAAAATGAAGGAGGGATAGGATGGTAATTTCCATCCTATTCCCCTATAAATAGTTGCATGAGATACAACTTTGCGTTAAGGCTTTTGACATAAAACCCTAGAGTTCCATTTTTGTGTTGGAAAGAGTTCCAAACAAAACCTCTCTCAAACCTCCACATCTCATCCTAAAGGAACACACATTCCTCCCTCACTTAGAGAACAACGGAGAAGATCTAGTGGTGAATCTTCATACGTTCGGGTTCGTGTTGCTGAGATCGTGATCGTGGGAGAAGGAGCTCGTGAAGAAACCAATCTTCAAAGGTATATTACTTGTTGTCCTATGTTATATTACATGTTTAATCTTAGTTATTTTTTTTCTTTTTTTAGATGTATGTAACAAAATCTTGAACACGCGATTAACAATCTCTTCCGCTGCGGGATTCGATCCCTTCATCCAAGACTTGAGCACTGGACAACGGTTAAAATGATCCTTAAGTATTTACGGAGAACCAGGAACTACATGCTTGTGTATGGGGCTAAGGATTTGATCCTTACAGGATACACGAATTCTGACTTTCAAACGGATAAAGATTCTCGAAAATCTACATCAGGGTCAGTATTTACTCTTAACGGAGAAGTTGTAGTATGACGAAGCGTCAAGCAGGGATGCATCGCTGATTCCACCATGGAGGCCGAATATGTAACAGCTTGTGAAGCAGCTAAAGAGGTCGTTTGGTTAAGGAAATTCATATTAGATTTGGAAGGTATTCCAACTATGAGTTTTCCTATCACGTTGTATTGTGATAACAGTGGTGTCGTGGCAAATTCAAGGGAACCCCGAAGTCACAAGAGGGGTAAGCATATTGGGCGAAAATATAATCTCATCTGGGAGATTGTGCATCGAGGAGACGTGATCGTTACGAAGATAGCATCAGAGCACAACATTGTTGGTCCTTTTACAAAGGCTCTCACGGCTAAAGTATTTGAGAGTCACCTAGAAGGTCTAGGTTTACAAGTCTTCCCCAACTAGGGCAAGTGAGAGTATATTGTACAAAGGATTTCATTGCCCTAGTTTATTGTATTTACATTATTGTAATGTTTAGTACCCCACAAGCTTTAGGTCAAGTGGGAGATTGTTGGGATTTGTGCCCTAAACTTATGTAATTTCGATCATATAAATAAAGAGTTATTTATTTTGGTAAAATTATATTCTCGCTTTATAAATCCAACAAACTAAGCTCCAAGGTTATAATATATCTTGAACATCAGTGTAGTAGACACTATTTGGATTGTGTTCAAGAGTATAGCTTAAATGGTCTATGGTATAAGAATAAGGTTGGAAACCTTATTCTGTTAACACCATGGATACGACCCACTTTATAATTAGTACAAATGAGGTAATCCAACTCATTCATATGGATGACATGCGAGTGGGGGCATCCTGTATGAAGAGTTCTTACAAGACCGGACTACAAATTATTAGTCTGACCAGTATAAAGCCGTTAACAGGATAAGACAGATAATTTATAGATGGTCATTAGTGACTTGACCTGAATCATGAGAAAGTTAAGAACTTCTGCTTATAGAGGTTTGTCCTTAGACTAGTATGGGTGAGAGTGACCTGTAGCCGACTCAACAAGCCAACCTTCTCAGGGATAGAACCTCGTAGGTAGCTGGGGACTTAACTATGCAAGATGAAATTGACTCATTCCTACACTAAGGAATTAGATAGGTTGTTCCCTTAAGAATTGAGTCCAGGTCTTGAACAACGGGGCCCCGCCCTCTATACTGACATAAGAGGGTATGAGTTTATGGTAGGACCATAGACTTTTTGTTCACTAGAGGATCAGTGGTGCTTAAGGAACAAAGAGGTAATCAAAGGGGTAAAACGGTAATTTGACCCAACTTTGATTACGAACAACCTGTGAACGGTTGACTCATGGGTAATGATTATATCAATGAACACAATATAATCTATAGTGAGGAGAGTGCAACTACAAGTCTATAGTGGAGTGACTTGTAGTTAATGAATATTGATTAACTAGATCAAAGAGTTTGATCAGTTAATCTAACATCATTGGAGCTCATGAATTGTAGATCCATTAGGTCCCTCTGTTGGCTAAACATGGTAATATTGAGGGTATAAAGTTAGGAATGAGATTGAAGCGTTCAATTTCATATATGAGGTGTTATATCAATTATATGTGATATAATTTATATAACATATGGTTTTAATGTGAATTAGATTCACATATTAACTATGTACTAATGAGAGAATGAATGAGGGATAGGATGGTAATTTCCATCCTATTTCCTTATAAATAGTTGCATGAGATACAACTTTGGGTTAAGGCTTTTGACATAAAACCCTAGAGTTCCATTTTTGTGTTGGAAAGAGTTCCAAACAAAAACGTCTCTCAAACTTCACATATTATCCTAAAGGAACCCACCTTCCTCCTTCACCTAGAGAACAACGAAAAAGATCTAGTGGTGAATTTTCATACGTTCGGGTATGTGTTGCTGAGATCCTGATCGTGGGAGAAGGAGCTCGTGAAGAAAATAATCTTCAAAGGTATATTACTTGTTGTCCTATGTTATATTACATGCTTAATCTTAATTATTTTGTTCTTCAATGAAATTTGCGTAACAAAATCATGAACACGCGATTAACAATCGCTTCCACTGCGAAATTCGATCCCTTCACTTTTATGCCTCTAAGCAGTGCCTCTATCGAAAAAAGGGTTTTTATCTCTCTAAAATGGCTCGCCCAATCAAATTTTATAAAGAAGGAAAAAAATCTTTAGGTGTAGGGATAACACAAGAAAATGTGTTATCCTTAAACTTATAATTTGCTAGTTTTTATGATAATTTCAGGACTTTCATGTGTTTAAATCATCTAATTTCAGGTTAAGAGCTTAAACAGACCATTTGGAGATATTGTGGATTATTCGGATTCAATTCGAGGCTTTTTGGAGCTAAAAATAACATCAGGATGTCGCAACGTCGTTGTTGCGGATATTTAGCTTAGTGAGGTCGTGAAGGCGGCGTTGCAATGCAGCGTCGCAACGCCGTATCGATAAGGCGCGCTCGTTAGGCTAGCAACGTTGCAACGCTGTCCTCAACGTTGCAACGCCGTAGGATTTTTCCTTATTTATTTCGCACCTAGGGCACAATGTTGCAACGCTAACTCTAGCGTGTCAACGCCGTATCGATTTTGTGTATAGATAGAACATGTTGTTGCATTTGAAAACGGAGCCAAATTTGATAGTTTTTGTACCATAATTTCTAAATACACTCTCCAAAGGGAGAAATAAGAGCGTTCCTTGGGAGCCAAGACGTGCGTGGAGGCTCGAGATCGTGACGGGAGCTCGGGAACTAGGGACCGATATCAACACATAAGAGTTTTATTTCTCTTTCTTTTAGTTTGTAACCTATTTTAGAGACTATCCTATGACTTTAGCTTGTTTTTATGGTGATTATGAGTAGCTAATTGTCATATTTAGGGGGTTGATTAGCATGTTATGAACTTATTTAAGTATGTATTGAATTGTGTTTGTGTTGTTGTATTTTTTGATAATTCATTCTTAAATTACTTGATCTTGTTGGTTTAAGTGGAGTCGAGAGAAAAAAACTTAAATTAGAGCAAAGTTGCGAAAACCCTTCATAAATCTGGTATGAGAGTAACTTAGATTCTTTGGAAAACATCTAAAAAGTTGCTTAATGTCGTACATGCTTTTAAAATTCATAAGAAAACTTTAGGATTTATCGTTATGCATGAGAATCATTATGGATCAAGCGATTCTTTTGAGTACCTTTACTTCTTGTTTATAAATTCACAACCATGGCTCATTACATGTGTTAAATAAGGAATTAACTTGTGAAATCAATCCCCCTAACAATTCTATCATATTCGTGTCTCTACTTGTTTATCTATCTTTTTATCTTTGTTTTCATCTTATTTCCAAGTTTTTTTGCTTTAGATAAAATTTAGAATAAATATCTTGGTAATTAATCAATCTAGAAACCCATTCTTGAGGACGATACTCTATACTCAAATCACTATATTAAAACTTGACTCGTACACTTGCGGTATTACAATATTATTTTACGCAACAAGTAGCATTGCAACGTTATAGACAACGTCACAACACTATGTCTAAGTTTTTTCAGGTTGAAAGGTTCCTCAAATGGCGTTGCAATGCTAAACCTTCAGATCCAAATGCTTTGTCATTCATCTTCAACACTTGAATCCTCAAATATATCCTTAAATTGCTAAATTTTGTCTAAATATCGCATCATTCTCCGAGTTTGCTCCAAATGCTCGGTTTTTGAGAAATCCATATAAAATTGCATGAAAATAAACAAAATTTTAGAAAAACTAGCCTAAAACTATCCTAAAAAATAGCACTTATATTTTGCCCACTACCATCACTCACCCAGATATTACCTATAGTTTGTTCACATTATTAGTTAGTTCATGGCAGCTCCTCAAACTATAAACTTCACTTCATGGCAAACTCGATTGGTATTTTCATAAAAGTCTTATCTCCTTGTCGGTTCACTCAATTGTAGCACAAACTAAAGTTGGTTACTATTTCACCAACTTGAATGGGGGTGGGGGGAATGAACATACTTTATACAGTAATTTAGGAATTTAGATACTTTCATGTATTAGTGTGATGTATCTTTACCATTGTATATGGCATGGTACAAACACAAAATACATTCAATAAAAGAGTATTGAAACCAACACATATGATTCAACACTTAATTTTATAAGACTACCCATTCCCATTAAATTAACATTTAGTGAAGTGTTTATTGAAATTAGTATGGATGTTTATTTGTTATACTAATGAATGTGGAATAGGTTGAATGAGTAGGGATGTCATACGATTCTTTGATTCTTCATCTTCTATCCCATGTCCATCTCCATATTGATACATGCATTGAGCTATTCGAGCAAGATTCTTACTTATCTTAACAAACACTTCAGAGAGGATAGAATTCCCAACTTTAATTTTATTTAACTCCTTCCATGCCTCACCAATCAAATGCCTAATATGTTTGCGAGCACTATTTTCTGAAGTTCCAAAGTCCTTCATGTAACATTGTACTGATTTTGGAATATCGCCTCTTTTGACTTCATCCTGAATCAAATTCATCCATCCAATGAACATATGAGCTTATCAAATTTGTAATAAAATAAAGGAAAAATGTTGATAATGGTAAAAAATATTTGCTAATTCTCAATAATGACCATCTATTTTCGGTTTTTAATTTTAGCCACACGTGATATGCACATGTGGTAATTTCATGCATTTTTGCAAGTTTTGCGCTTTTATGATCCCATATTTTTCGATAACTGCATTTCTCTCTCCTGTATTTTTTTAATTTTGATATACAAGATCAACACTGCAATTATTTTTAAAAATCTCTATTATCTTTTTAATTCGAATCTTCTATTTTTCTGTTAATCAACAAAGATTAACCATTTTGATTATACAACTTGTTCCTCTGCAATTTTTATTCGGTTACTACTTTTTTGGATTCATATATTTTCAGGTTTGTTTTTAATTTTTCACCATTTTTCATTTATATTTCGTCTGGTGTTCCACTATTTTTTATTTTCTTGTTTGTAACTTTTTTTTATATAAGGTTCAAATGTTTTTTCACTATTGTTGATGATCCAATTCTTCCTCCCAACATCAAGTGTTCCAGCTGGTTGACCTAGAAAAAAGAGGATATTATCTCGATTTGAAAAAAATGATGACTACGATGTGTGGTCGTTGTGGTTAACGCGGGCATAATCGCAGAACATGCAAGAATCCAATATTTGATTGATTTTTAATCGTTTTTTCTTAAACAGTTTCATTTTTTGTAAACACATTTATTTTTAATTTCTTTTTGTTGGGACTCGAAGTTTAATGAATTAATATATTTTCAACAATCGATTTAGAATTAGAGTCTATTTTTTAATCATTTGCAGTTAATGATCTTTAAATACAATATACTTATTCTTACTAAAATTCTCTATCTATCTTTTCCCAGTACATAGAATTACTCCATTATTTGTTTTTCAATTCATTACATTTCGTAGTTATCTATTTATCCATGTTCTATTATGGTATAGTTTTTATTCATATGCTTAAATTTAACATCTGCACTGTGCACGTTGGAACTGATAGCCATTCACATTTAGTGTATTTATATATATTTTTTAAATCGATTGATCTTTTGTCACTGTTTGGTCAATTTAGTTTCTAGTTTATATAATACAGATACAATATATTTTTATTTAATATTTGCAGTCATTTCTCTTTTAAGTACAATATACATATTCCTATTAACAATATTCTCTATTTATATTTCACAAATATACATTATTTATTCATTCTAAGATTCTAAACTCATTTTATATATTAGTGCATGTTTTAATTATAGTGTAGTTTATACGTTCTATTGTGTCCTTTTTCACATGCTTAAATTTAACAGTTGTAGGGTATATGTTGGAATTGTTATCCAATTTACATGAGATATATTTCTATATTTTGTTGTAATTGTCTATCCAATTTATTTTCTTAAGTTGTTATAATATTGTATCTTCAATTATCGAATTCGTAAGTTTTTCTTAAGTTTTTGTAATTCACACACACTGTATTTTTTTATTTATTTTAGTTATGAATTAATTCAACTATTTTTTACTCCAATGTATATATAAGTTACATTTTATATACCGTATATTTTGCGTTATGTATTTTTTTTACATATTTAATTTCAAAATTTAAAGAAGTAGGGTAGAATTTGTGTATAGCTCATTTTGATAGGCGCTCTTTAATATTTCACATATTTAGGGTTCATATTTGTCAAGTTACATATGCAAAACAACTTATATATGCATTAAATAGCAAAACACTAAATACATGTTGCATGGTTTTGTTTTTCAGATGTATGTATTATTTCAAAACACTAAATAGCAAAACAAGTTAAATATGTTCAAATCACTTTATAAACCACAAAAGTAGGGTCATATATCTATAAATTTAACAAAATTATAACTAAAGTAGTTTAATCTAAAACAAAAGTCCATTAAATTTGTTCAGACTAGTGAACAAAAATCTAACAAAAGAGAAGTCATTAAATAACCATGAGTTCTCACTAGGATAAATGTTTCAATTCTTTGTCTGGCTGAGATGAAGATCGAATGTAGGACCATACTACTTGATATCATGACTTTAACCATACCTTCAAATGTTTGTTAAGATTTCGAAAATCTTAATTGAGTATATAAATTAAACTTGAGAATAAATATTCTTATCTAGTTATATTTTAACATTTCCCTACCTTGTATATCTCGAGATTCTCGAATTTTATAGAAAAAAATCTAAGTAATTACTTTAATATGCGAGTCAAACTTCATATCGCTTTCCTTTTTCTCTGTTTTTCTTTTGTGCAATTTTCTGCAGATGGAAGTAACCTAGAATCGATTTTCTTCTTTTTTTTTTTAATATTTAGAATACACTATTTTACCAATGGAAGTAAGAAAAATTAGTATTTCTAACCTTTTTTGCCTTAGTAGTTCTAACCTTTTATGTAGTTGGAAGTAACAGTTTATCTTTTTCGAAAGAGACGAAGGCTTCTAAAGGAATCAATTGAAGAAATTTAGTTGGATGTTTCTCTGTGTTCAACGGGAAATTAGGAGAATAGGGAGAGAAGGAAGGAAGTCGATGAACTCTAACACTGTTTTTGTATAGGTAAAACGTAAAAATGTTTAGAAATCTTTTTTCAATTACTTTTACTCTTTTATGGGATAAAGTGTAAATTTGCATGGTATATTATTGGCTAGATAATTATTTTCTTTTTTATTTTTGTCATATAATCAGATTTAATTACTGTGCATTTCTTATCAGATTAGGAAGATGTTATTTTTAAAATTTTTTATTTGTTTGTGTTTGAAAATTGATTTTTAGATTCTATTATATTTATTTTCTTAGATTAAGTAATTGGGTTATTTTAATTTAAATTTTCAAATAAAATCAAATATAACTACCCTATAATCAAGAAATCTTAATTGATAAAGTTGTTAGGGCTAGTTTAGTCTTTTAATAATTACTAATTATAATTCTAAAAAATGATTTGGCCATTTTTAAAAAGATAAAATCAGTTGGGCATTTTTTTAAATGTGATCTAAAATATGACTATGCGTGAAGTTAGCCCTAAAATAAATCATGCATTATATTCCAATAAGTTTTTTCGACATTCCTTTTGAAATTGTTCTAATCCTTTTAATTTTCTAACAACTATTTGATCTCATTTGTAGTCTTGATAATATGCCAGTCATAAAATTAGTAGTTGTTAAGAATTTTTTGGTTATGTAGCAAAAACTTTTTAAGAAGAACATCCACCCAAATTTTTATACATCATTATATTGTTTTATTTTATCTTTAGGGTTTCAAACATTTATTCTTTTTAATTTTGCACTACTTAATCAAGATCGAGAGTCGTTATTGATCACATACCGAAGATGTTCCTAAATCGTCAGCAAGTCGCAAAATTGTTGATGACAAACGAATTAAATCACCATATTCCATAAAGGTCTCCAAATCCTCCTTCAATATTCGAGATGTCACCAAAACGTATGCATGAAATAATATAAGAGGTCCTGATATTGAAATCCATCCATGGTCTAGAAATTCTTGAAATGTTGGTTCATAACGTCTATTGTACCACTTTGCCTCTAGCATATAACATTTGCACAACTCTGCCCACTGTACCAATAAAAATAAACTAAATAAAATTTTCTTCAATCTTAATCGAGTTTAGAATTATAAAATTTTATCATAAGTGCATACCGTTTTCCTAAGATATTTGATGACATTAACTCCCTGGTCTCTTAATATGTCATAAGCCATCTCATTTATAGAATTATGGAGAGCAAAAAAACATATTTTCATGTAGTCTGGAAGTTGGTCCATGGCAGTAACATCCCATCTAAAAATTCAATTCATACGAGAATTTAGTATTAGTTACCTTTTAAAATTGGGATGCATTATTTTATAGCCATAGAGCGTAACCTTTTCATAATCTAATGTTTTTTCTTTTGTAATATTTCAAAACAAACTTGGCAATTTTGGTTAACATAGATGGTCACAAACTAATATGGGTCAATTTTTTAAACAAAAACTATCCATTCAATAGATGGTTTGAAAAAAAAAAGGAACTTGTTTTGTGAAAAAATATATTGAAAAAAATGTATATTTACCCCTCAAACTTTTCTAAATGTAATAAGATCACAAGTTACATACCTTTCTACGGCATCAGTAAACAGTTCAAGTTCATCTAATGTCCCATAGACATCATAGATATCATCAATTACCGTTACGAATGCAATGATCTTTGTAGACATTCTTCTAAAATAACTAAACTTGGGTTCAAATCCGATGCCCACTGCCCATAAGAAACATTCTATTGGGCGATCTCTTGCAAAGCTTAACTTTTCTCCAAGTTTAGTGCTCTTCCACCAGCTTTACATGTATAAATGAAAGTATGTTAAAGTTATTAAAATCGTGGGTTTGAATCAAGAGTTTCAAAACTCCAAATATTGATTGAAATGGTCACATATTATTAATATTACCTTGACGTATATTTAAGATCCTCTTGGTGGATAGATTGCACCATATTAAAATCTAGTTTAGCAATTTCAAGAAGAATAGGATTCATGTCTTCTCTTCTCTCATATATATCAATAAACCATCTTGTTTCCAATCTTGGCATTCTCCAGTGTAAGGGAAGCTCCAAAGCATGCTTGACAATTGATACGTCAAGTTCATTCATACTCAATTTAATGTATTTCTCTAAGTAATCAGTTGTAAAATACCTTGCTTCTTCTAAAACCTTTTCACCTTTCATAGATAAGAATGAAGCTTCATATAAGGACAACATCCCATTTAAATCTTCGTAGAGGTTTGTACTAAAATTTGACGTCTCGTCTTTAAAGTTATTGAAAATATCTGAAAATAAAATTAAAGAATTGGTTGAGTAGGTAAGTTCATTTGATCCAAGTGGAGCCTTTTCATCGTGGAAAATATATGAGGTTTTTATCACAATTTGTTAGTAAATTAACATTCAACTCTTTTTTAACCAATTTTGGATGACTACAACAATCTCCATTTCACATTTTAGGTGAGAGGTTGTTAGATTATCTTTATGAATCTTTATCGGTAAAATTGTGGTAATGTGTTCAGTAATTCCATTTAATTTATTTGGGATAAGGAACAAATATATGTCTTTTAAATAAAATTTAAAGAGAGATAGCATCAAGTTTTTGCTTCCAAATATATAATATCATACTGTTATAGAAATAAAAATAAATAACAACAAATCATATGTGATGACAAAACTGAAAATAATATATATTTTTTAATCATTGCTATTATGATAGAAGTTGGAGAATCAATTTTTGATATTTGGCTAAATTTAAAGTATACTAACATCATTAATTCCATAAATATATTTTTGTCTTTCAATTTAACCTATAAATTATACAATTTATTTTCTTAAAGTATCATATGCATGCATAAACATATGTATTTTTACCAATTATTTGCATTTGAAAATGAAGGGTGATCTTTACACTGGAGCTCTTTTTCTACTATTTGCTTATCTATACTATCAATTTCAATAAATATAGAACCATTTTAAGATATATCGTAAAAAACAATAACATAAAAATAGATACATTTAAAATTAATTTACGAATTTGGAACAACCGTTCTAGATATAATAGTTCTATTTTACTCCCTATTAGTTTTAATTTAGTTCCAATTTGGTTCATATGGTCTAATTAAACTCACAAGTTGTCTCTAAATTATATATATTTTACCCACATGAAAAATCTATCCCAATTCCTTCTATTCTTACCCATAACTTAAATCCTGTTAACATAGTTAGATAAAACAGAAAATACCAACTCATTTAGATAAATTTGTCGATATGATAATAATAGGTACAATCTAATAAAATTTAACTAAATTGTTGAGACTTTTGAAATCATTACAAATCAAATTGAAAGTAAGTCCACGTCACACCAACTAAAGTAAAATTTTTAAAATCATAAGTACGATTTTTTTTTAAAAAAAAAGAACTAAGTACCAAATTTGTAATTTAACCAATAATAAATTACATATTTTAATATAATTCTTACGGGTTAACTTAGATTTTTTTTGACAATTTTAAACTCAACTCTTGAATTGAAAATTCCAATAATGTCAGTAATAGGGGTGAGCATCTGTCGGTCGGTTCGGTCGTGCTTGAAGGGTTCGCTCGTGCTTGAAGGGTTCGCTCGTTTGTTATTCGTTTTGCATCTAGACGTCGGCCTCGTGGTTGTGGGTAAGTCTCGACCTTGAAGCTGTCTTTTTGTGTTTAAGGGTGATCAAGTCGGGTTGGCTGTTGGTTTTCCCGTGGGGTTATCAAAGGGCATTTCGGCTTAGTTTAGCTAGATTGCGCGGTGTTGTGCCTTAAGGTAAAGTCTCAAGGTGGGTCCCTAACTGAGGTTGTGCATCATTTGCGGTGTTTGTAGGTGTGCTAAGCTGCTAGAAAGAGCGAGGACTATCCCGTGGCACTTCTAAGATGAGGTAAGTAGTCATTTGGATTAAACCCCATAAAGTTATTATTTGATTTGTTTGAATGTGGTAATCCGGGAATTGTGTTTAATGCACGGAAACTATGTTGTGATGCATATGTTTGAGTTTGAGTTTGTGTTGGTGTTGCTCGTACCTCTAATGGTCTAAGAAAGTAGTTAATATGGGAATAGGGGCTTAAGGCTTCAAGTTAAGAGTGAGACTAAAAGCCTTTGATCATATTAAGCTGAGAACTAACATTGTGGGTCTGAGATTGATGTAGTTGAAAGGTGGATCTATGCTTGGGTTCCACCTCGAGGTTGGTAGTTGGAATTTGTGAGCCTCGAGTAAACCCTAGATGGGTGAGTGCGACAAAGTTTAGTTGACCAAACCAATTAGAGGATTACTGTGTTGGGCTTAAGGTCGCCCAAGCGTGAGACTGTTCTTGTAAAGGGTTCGAGGTTGCAAACTAGTGCTTTGGTTACTGTTGTTTGGGCCAAGTGTGACCGTCAGGTGCAACGCCTTAAGCTTCGGCTCGTGTTTGAGTATTTTGGATCGCTTTAACTAACTTGGTTGGGCGTTAAAGGTGAGCCCTAGGCCACGCTAGAGACCAGTCATTTTCCCTTGGAATTGTTTTAGGCGAGCTTGTGTTTGAATTTTGAAGGAAGTAGTTGTTTCGGGGATCCTCGAATCGATGTATATAGCCAACTTGATCCAGCAAACAAGCTCATAGGTGAGAGAGTTAACTTGAATAGCTTGTAGATTAAAACCTTGTGTTGTTGTGTACGTTAAAGGGGTTGGTTCCGACCGCGAATGAGTTCGCGCATGTGTGGTTGAGGATCATCAACGGTATGCAACTTGTATTGCTCGCATGATTGTTAGTATGTATTTTCGATCGTGGTTTTAGTACCAAGTCAAGAGAGTTGTGTCATGGAACCCCTCAGGCTAGTAGCCCTTACCTTACTCCTTATTTAGGTGACGTTATCCTACAGCCTTATATGGCGAGAAACTAGCACAAAGCATGTGTGTTGATGAGGTCTCGTGGTGAGTCACATTGTGTGTAACAACAGACCAGGGACAATGATGTCTTATGGTGAACCATAGTAATCATGGCAATAGACCAAAGACGAAGCGCCTCGAGGTGAGTCACAACGAGTATGGCAACAGACTCGGAGCGAGACATAGCTTACGAGCGTCCTACGGGGCAGGTCTGGGCTATGTTAGAATGCTAGTTAGGGAGGCGTATACCGACGTGAAGCAAGGAGTTGAGCAATCTTGTGTGGACTTGGAATAAGGCTGAGTCAGACGTCTAGCTGAGTGTGGTCTGAAAGTGGAATCTGGGTAGTTTGAGGTGTTGGCTAAAAGTGAGAATTTAGCTGGATTTGAGACCCTTGAACATGGGTCGAGGATATTAAGATTGCCTAGTTAGAACCCCTAGTAACCTTATAAAGCACGAAACCCAACACTTACTAAACCCTGAGTTACGCCTGAGCGAGTCGGAACCTCTAGGTTGACGATATATGATAGGCTCGTGAGACTGGGGTGCGCCCCGATGAGATCTGGGAGTGGTTGCTTTCCATTATCCCATGCTAGCTTAGGGGCGAATCCCCATAGGGTGTGCTGGTTACGTACCTCACTACTCTATACTAACTTATTGTGTTGTGAGAGCCTGGGGTACGTCCCCGTTAGGGAGTAGTTGCTTTCCATTATCCCGTGTTGGCTTAGGGGTGATTTCCTATAGGGCATGTAGGATACGTACCTACTCTGCTTTATGCAAACGAGTAGTGGCATGAGAGTTGTTTTCTCTCATTGTATCGTCAATCAAAGTTCTAGGACCGAAGGTAGAGCTTGAGTTATTACCGCAGGGGGCTCAGGGTGAAGTGTGCTAAATGTGAGACCTGTTTGGGGTTAAGTGAGTTTAGAAGTTGAGTCTTGTTTTGTTTGCATGTTAGCTTGTTTGGACGTGAGTGGGTTGCTTACTGAGTATTTTTATACTCAACCATCTACTTTGTTGTTTTTGGTTGCAGGTAAGAAACCTTGAGGCGGTTGACGATGATGATGACCCGACGAGGCTGTGGGACCCTGTTTCCTTCCTGTCTTCTTTTTGCTTAGAGTTCTCGCTTGTCACTCTCATGTTTTAGTTTCGGTTTATTTTCTTTCTGGTCGCGCGACCCTCTATTTTCTATTGTACTTCTGAGTTATTGAAATTTTCATTCTGGTTGAGTTTTCTTTTTCGCTGCGTGTTTGTTTTATTTAAGAGATCGTGCTTTGGAACTGTGGTTGTAGCCCAACCCATTTTCTGATTGAAGTTTATGGGGGTTGGGCGTTCTTATTGTCTCTTGAAGTGTTTTCTGCTTGATAGGTTGCCAGGAAAATTTTGGTTTCTCCTTGCTATGTCGTTATGTTGCCGAAATTTCGGCACGAACGGTGTGGCGGAGTAACTTTCCTATCGTAGGTTCGTCTCGAATTTTAGGGTCGTTACATTTTTTATTTTTTAATTATTATTATAATAATAATAATAATTATTATTATTATTATTATTATATATATATATAATTTTGTTTTTAAAATATCGATCGGTTTGAAGCCCCAAACCGACCGACCGACCCCGATCGAAGACGACCGAAAACAGACCGAACCGCCTCGGTTCGATTGATTTCGATCAGTCGAGTCAGTTTTCGGTTTTCTTTTGCTCACCCCTAGTCAGTAATGTAACCTTTCTCATTTGTTTAACCAATTAAACACTTTTTTTTCCTAGAATTATCACATGCACGAATATTTAATAAAAATAATATTATAATAGATATATTAAATTATGAAATCAACTTCAACTATGGTTTAATTTTAACCATTCATGTTTGACACTTACTGAATTAATGTTAGAAGTTAAATGTGGTTTTAGTGTGGTGTTTTTGAAATTTATGCTTCGTTTCCTATAATTCCTTTATCACGGTTATTTTGTAGAGAAACATTTAAATTGTTAGTTAAATTAAAAAAAAATAAAGTTTTCAAAACTACCTTTTTTTAAACATAGATAGAAAGTAAATAAAAAGACAAGAAATCTCATAGGTAGAAAGTAGTATTTAATTGATCATTAAAGTTTCAAAAGTGACCTGTTTAATTTAGTTTTCAAAGTTTAAATATTATTTTTAATTGGTCAAATAAATTTTAAATTGATTTCTAAATTATACATAATTATACTTGACAACTATTTGATATAATGAAATGATGACATGATAGTTAAATTATATTGAATAGTCTCTCTCAATGTGTATTTTTGAAATTTAGATAATCTCAAGTACTAAACATGTAATTTTTTTTAATCTCTATCGAGTAAATAAAAATTAAATTCAAATTTCAAGTAATAAAAGTTTTAGCTTTAAAAGTTGTGGGATAAGATAGAAACTATGGGTTCGTTTGATAACATTGTTGTTTCCTGTTATGGCTCGAACAAACACTTAATATATCTTCATAGTTCTTGTATATTAAATTAAAACAAATTTTAAAATAAAATAAATTTAAATCTGTATACTTTTTATTTCTCATTATAGTTCTACTAATAAAGTTATATAGTTAGTAAATATGGTATAAAATCTTACTAAATTATAAAAAGTAGTAAGATAGTACCTTGGGAAACATTGAATTCATGTTGCCTTAAGAGTCTAAACTCGAGAGCGGTTGCATAAAGGTTATTCTTCTTCCAATCATCATCTTCATAGTTGTTGTATATTCTTTTCAACAAATCCTTAATCTCATTCTCAAAATGATATGAGATTCCAAGTCGTAATAAGGCGTCAATAAACTCAAGTTGTTTTAATGGATGGTTAACCATTTGACTAATGATGTTTCCAACATTTTGCTTTAATTCACTGAAGCGGCGTTCATACTTTTCTCCCTAAAAAAGGATATTAAATTGGTTGCTTAGTAATTTCAAGATCAAAGAGTGAGTAAATGAAAAAGAATATCCGTACCGTAAATTCAGTGGATAACGATTGGAGGAACTCATATTTCCAAATGGTAGGTTTATAATTTGCAGAACGTCGAACGATGATTGGAGTATTAGAAATTCTTACGGTGCCATTTAGTTTAGCAACGCAAGGAATAAAAGAAGGGTTGAGATCAAAAGAAACTTGTTGGATATTGAAAGGGTTGGTGATGGAGGAAACAACAGACAGTGGAAGAGCCATCTGTTCAAAGATTATTTGTGTTGATTTAATTCTTTTGCAGAAGAAGCTATATAAATAGAAGTTCAGAAGCAATTGGTTCTATAGTAGAAACCCACCTCAACAGTGGCTTTTGGCATCATGGTCCCCCGAGCCCGAGTGCTTAGTCTTTCAACTTTGATGGTAGTAGTAATTTAGTCCCTTATTGTTAGTTGGTAATAATTCAACCCTTGCACTTTTAATTTTGCAACAAATTAGTTCAAAAAAGAAAAACGTGCTGTCCCTGTAATTTAAAATGTGTAACAAATTAAGTCCAATCATGAAGAATACTGTCAAAATTTAATGAGATTTTTTACATATATAGATCGATGAACTAGTCATTAGGGACCAAATGTGTTAATAAACAACAAACACTAAGTCATTACATAAATTTTAAAGTATATGAACTAGCTTTTTGAAAGCCTAGAGACTAAAGGTTCTCTTTAACCTAAAAAAATGTCATACTCTTGATTAAACAAACTAATATCAAAATATATTAAACTCCCCTTTCACTTATGTTCTTAGAAATGGGAGATTCGAACCCATGACCTCTTTGTCATATGTTTTATTTGATGCCAGTTGAACTATTCTTTTGTTGGCAAAAAGAACCTAATGTTAATACTGAAGTGATACGATTTACTTTAATAATTATCATTTTAAGAGTAGCCTAACCATACTATTTTCGTCTTCGTACTACCGATTTCATACCATTTTGATTCATGTACTTTCAAATATCTAATTTTAGTTCTTATACTTCTAATAAATTTTAAAATTAGTCGTTGGAAGTTAATTTTTAATGAAATTAGTTGAATAATAATAATAATTTTTAGGCAATAAATACACTTGGGAATATTTCCCAAACTCTATAGAAAGAAAACTAATAGACACTAAATATATTTTTTGAAAAAAATAACAACGTTTTAAATGTAGGCGTTAAGTTTAAGATTTATTAAAAGTACATGTATTAAAATTAAACATGTGAAAGTCCAAGAATTAAAAGAGAAGGAAACTCAAAATATAGGGACTTCAAGATGACTTTTGTTTCATTATTAAATTCTTGACTTGATTTTATCGATTGTCTTTTCAATGTTATTTCTTCACCCGTCACTACCTATAAGCTTTCTCTGAATTCATTATAGGAAAAATAAATAAAAATATTGTCATACATCGATTCTAACACTTCTAAAATATTACAAAAAAAAAAAAACAATCATGTATCAAACTTTTGATTAATTAAAATTTTAAACTTGATTAAATCTGCGTTCTTCAAATTTATTAACCTTTGAAAGATCGTATCAATAATTTGACTAAATAAACTTAAAAAGCCCAAAATTCATAACCAATTAATCTTCCCTCGTAACTCTCCAAAGATTAAAAAAAAAATGCATCGCTCTTTCTTTAGCACCCATTCATCGAAATTGAACACCACATTAATCTCTTGCTCCAAAGAGAGGGAAAGAAAAAAAAAACTTTTTTTTTCCTTCCACTTATCTTCTTTACACTTTTTCAAAGAGAAGCTTGATTTCAAATTTTGTTTTCACCTAATATTTTGTTGCACATAGATTTTATAAGCAAAGTCTCAAATTAACTTTTATAGGAAAAATTTATAGAGAGAGAAAGAAAAAGAGGAAACGTTTTTCGATAAAAATATTTTTAAAAAAATTTGAAAGATCAAAAATATTAATGAAATTTTTAAGAGAGTAAAAAATATTAATAAAACCTTTTAAAGCTGAGGAGGATTATTTAAGTGAAGCACAAATTTAGGAGAAATTATTCCATAGTCCCGCAACAATGAGACACTCTCCTGTTGTCATACGTGGTGGTTGGTTAACCAAATTTTAATGAACTTAGTTAATTTTTTATTTTTTTTAAATAAAGCAAATGGCTTCCAAATATGTTTCCCCTTTCTCACCATATTTTTTTTCATTTCTTATTTAGTTGGTTAGATAGTTAGTCATTTTTTAATTTCTTTTACTCAATATTTATCTTTTTTTTTAAATTCTTTTTGTGGTATATTTCTTTTTTCTTTTCATTTAAAATTAGCATGATTGGTTGAGATTTTCATTAGACTAAATCGATTTTTTCCCTCTTTTTTCTTACCCTTTAAAATTTTTAGGTTCACTACTAAGCTTTTTTCATTAAAATTAGGCGTCTCTCATCTTTCTTGTTTTTATGTTTAGTAAGCTATTTTTTAAAATATATATAGTTATTATTTTTTTTGGATAAAAAATATATAGTTATTGTTAAACTAACAAATAAGCCATTTTTAGTGGCTAAATGGAGGATTTTTTTTTTAAAAAAATTGTTTGATAGCCAAACTAAAAAAAAAAACCAAAATTTAACATAAAAAAGGCCTAGGTAGTCAAATCTGTTAGGAAAAAAACCTCACACTACTACCGCAAGAATAAGCAAAAATAACTGATAAATTAAAAGAAAGCATCAAAATAAGAAACACAAGAATTTACGTAGAAAAACTTCAAACCTGGAAAAAAAACCACAAATAGAAACAAATTCCACTATGTGAAAAATTATTACAATCACACAGAATTTTTTCCAATCCCAATTACAAAAATACTCTCACAAAACTTATACCGCTCACACTCTTTTTCCCACTCTCAAACAAGAGAATATAAAGAGGGAATTTAACCAGAGCTAGTACACCAAGCTTAAAGTGTTTCTAATTGGGATGCTTTGAAACCAAAGTCATAGGCTCCTTTTATAGTGTCACGAGTCTATCACTCCCTTGCACCTTTCTGATATGGGACAATTTCACTTCTAACATAAAACCCCAACAAATTACACCTTGCAAGATATTTAAGGAATCCACAACTCTTGTTGCATCATTGTCTTTACCGACAATCATAATCCTCAACTAAGAGAACTATCGAATGTCACCTTCCAAGATTTTTCTTCGTCACATGTCGATAAACCCTACTGAAATTTATGGTGCAACTTCCACCTACTTGGCTCATCCAGAAGTTCTTCAACCATCGACATAACTTCCACCACACACCTTGCATAAATGCCAAGTCAATGTTCGTGTGCAAACTTGTGCAACCGCTAACATCACACCCTCTATCATGGCAATGTGGGCATACCATGAGGATGGATTCTGTCTTTCTTCAGAATAAGTCATCATCTCTTCAAAGCCTTTTGTAACCCAGATTGTATCCGCACATC
Source organism: Trichosanthes cucumerina (assembly GCA_036507285.1). Classification (NCBI taxonomy): domain Eukaryota; kingdom Viridiplantae; phylum Streptophyta; class Magnoliopsida; order Cucurbitales; family Cucurbitaceae; genus Trichosanthes; species Trichosanthes cucumerina. The sequence goes on along the minus strand of CM071841.1, from coordinate 17,043,505 downwards.
TTTGACTTGTACTTGTCACAAGCCAAAGTTCATCCTTCTGTAAAATTTCTCCACGCGCGATCTTTGTTGAACTCATAAAGCTCAACACATATCTGCTTGTAAACAATTCACACTATTTACAATACTAACTATAACTCGTTTCAAGAAATCATTTCTAATGTGGAAGCTCAGACAATGTTGCAACTACAGAGCATACTTAGAAACTCAAGAAACTACAAATCTAAAGTTTTGATACCACTTGTTGGAAAAAACCTCTCACTACTACTGCAGGAATAAACATAAATAACTAAGAAAATAAAAAAAAAAGTAACAAAATAAGAAACACAAGAATTTACGTGGAAAAACTCCAAACTCAGAGAAAAAACCACAAACGGAAAGAAATTCCATTATGTGAAAATTTGTTACAATCACACAGAATTCTCTCCCCGATCCAAATTACAAAAACACTCTCCTAAAGCTTATACCGGTCACACCCTTTTTCTCATTCCCAAACCGGTCACACCCTTTTTCTCATTCTCAAATAAGAGAATATAAAGAGGAAATTTAACCAGAGCTAGTACATCAAGCTTCAAGTGTTTCTAATTAGGATGTTTTGAAACCAAAGTCATAAGCTCCTTTTATGGTGTCAGGAGCCCATAACTTTCTTGAACTTTTCCGATGTGGGATAATCACTTATAATAAATGGCCAAAAACCTAACAAAATCTATCTAACAAACTAAATAAAAGAATTAAAAAAAAAAAAGAGAGAGAGAGGCATATTTATGTGGCCATTTTTTTTTAAAAAAAAAATAATTGGTTAACCAACCACTACATGTCATCACAACAAGAGAAGAATTCATTGTTCCAGAACCATTAAATAATTTCTCCAAATTTAGGGAGTATATTTATAATTTAACCTTCCTACTTTACTGGGTATCCTTTTCGTTGTCCGACTGCCTCGTATTTTATGCATATCCATTGCTTTGTACTTTTTTTAATAATTATTTTCTTAAACAAAGTTGGAAATCATATGGGTTTCTTTTTTTATTAAGATATGGGACGGTTTATGTACGTACTATCTCCTATAATTTTTTAAATCCACCAGTGTCATAAGTTTTACCAAGTCCAAGTTACATATGACCTGATCGTATAGTTTTCTTGTTTTATCACCTATTTCTTAAAACATTTTAAAAAGCCAAACAAAAATTTGAAAATAAAAAAAAATAGTTAAAAGAAAAACTTAATTTTATTGACGGGGAATTGTAATGGGTAGCAAAAAATAGTATGAAATTTGCAAATCTAGCCATAGTTTTTTAGATTTGCAAATATAGCAAAAAATTTTAAAATCTAATTTTCATTTTTTTATTATTCCAATTTTACCCTCATTGGTGTATCAATAGGATATCTGATATATTTAATATTTGCTATATCAACAGTATATCAGTAAGATATCTAATATACTTAAATATTTGTATATCAATAGTATATAAGTAGTATATCTGCTATACTTTATATTTGGTATATAAATAGTATATTAGTAGGATATATGATATACTTAATAATTGGTATATCAATAGTGTATTTGATATACTTTATATTTGGTATATATTAATCAACTAGTATATACCTATATATTTGTAACGTCGTCGGCCTAGGATTCAGATCAAGTTTTGGAATCCGGATTTGGCCCTCACATGGGATTTCTCCAAGCCAAGCACGCTTAGATTTTAAGTTCTTATGATTGAGCCATAGAAAATTCAGAAGGTGCATCTTGTTGGTATATCAATTCTTGTAAGTCTTTTTCATCCATATTTTCATAACTTCGAGATCGCTCTCATTCGGACGTGGTTTCGGTTCATTCATGTGCCTTTCTTCTTCGGACATCACAATATTAGTTGTATATTACTGATATATTATCGATACACTTCTTTTTAGTTATCATTTAAATGATATACTTTATATATATCGTAGTGTATTATGAATATTTTCCATATTTGATATATCACTGATATACTTCATTTTAGGTATATTTATTTCATTGATATGTATAATATTTAGTATATCAGTAGGATATCAGTAATATATTATCGAGTATACTAAATATGAATTTCTCATATACTACTAGCCAAATGTATCAATTAAAAAAGTCTATTGACTAAAAACTAATAAATACAAACCATTAATAAAATAAAGAACTAAAATAAAGTATATCAATAATATATCAATGTTATACTTAATATTAATTTATGTCTTGTATATGAGTTACTGATAGACTATTGATAAACTTTATACAAATATCAATAGTATATCACTGATATACTTTATATTACGTATGTCTCATTTCATTTTGATATAAGTGAAATGTATCAGTAGCATAACACTAATATACTTCATATTAGGTATATTTGATACATTGGATATAAATCACTATTATACTCTTGATACTTCATAGTAGCTATTTTTGATATACTGTTGTTATACTAAGTACCAGAAATTCAAGTTCATTGATATACTTAAGTAAAGTGTATCAGTAGTATATCACTGATATACTTCATATTAGGTATATCGTGGGTATATCAACAATATATCATTGATAGACGATTGATATACGTCATATTACAATCACACAAGATCACACAGGACGGGAATTTTGGACATTTCCCTGACTCTAATTGGGTTGGACTAATTTTTTTTGCTATATTTGCAATAGAAACAAATGATAGACATGCTTGCAATTGAACATTTATTTTTTGTTATTTGTGCCATTGACCCTTTATTGACAAACTGAGAAATAAAGTAATAAAACTGGTGGGTCAGCAAACTTAAGAGAGATATTGCATAAAACAAGCTTTGTGGTAGCTGGAGATTTGATTGACCAACCATGTTTGTAAGGAGAATTTGAAGATATATAATTCCCTGGTACAGGCTATCCCTTGATCTTGAAGTGTTTTTAAATATAGCAAACTGAGCAAGAGAGTACATGTATTAATGTAATAAGTGATTGATAGCACACAAAATGTGCTATCCATAGGCTTAATTATTGCTAGTTTTATGATCATTTCAGGGCTTTTACGTGTTTAAATCACTCAATTTCAGGATAAGAGCTTAAACAGGACATTTGGAGATATTTTGGATCACTTGGGATCAAAACGAGGCTATTTGAAACTAAAAATAACATCATTCAGAAGAAGAAAGATCAATCCAAGCTTGAAGACCCGAGGTGATGGCGTTGCAACGCCATGCTTGCTGTTTAGAAGCATTGAAGACTCCAGGCGATAGCGTTGCAACGCTATCTCGATAAGAAGATGCGTATGAAGGTCGTGCAGGTAGCGTTGCAACGCTGCCTTGCAGCATCGCAACGCTTCTTCGATAAAGGAACGCGCGTGCTAGGGTAGCGGCGTTGCAACGCTGCCGACTGTTTCCTTATTTACCACGGGTTTAAGGTACCGCGTTACAATGCTGACCCTAACATTGCAACGCTATACCGATTAAGCTTATAAATAGAACATTATGCATTCTTGTAAGGGGGTCGATTTTGGTAGATTTTTGCCCTTATTTTCGAAATACACTTTGTAAGAAGAGAGAAAAGAGCGTTTTTGGGAGCCAATGCATCCGTGGAGGTTTGAGATCGAAGACAGGAGCTCGGAGACGAAGGACCGACATCGACATATAAGTTTAATTTCCTTTTCTTTCAAATTGTAATAGCGTTCTAAGACGTTTTCTACATGTTTAGCTTGATTTCATGTGATTTAGAGTAGCTAAATGTTGTAGTTACGATTTGATTTACTTGTTGAGACTTTCTTACTATGTATTGAAGCATGTTTTGTTCTTATTTTTGGCAATTCACTCTTAACTCTTAAATTGTTGGTTTAAGTGGACTCGAGAGATAAAACTTGAATTAGAGCAAAGTTGTCAAAACCCTTAGAAATCTGGCATGAGAATGACCTAGAAATCTTAGGGAAACACTTAAAGAAGTTGCTTAATGTCATGCATGTCGTAGGTTCATATGGAGACTATGGAGTTATTTCATGTGTGAGGCTCACTGAGAATCGAGAGGTTTTCTTGAGTATTCTACTTCTTGTTTATAAATTCATCTCATTGGTTCATTGCATGTGTTAGTTAAGTCATTAACTGTAATATCACTTTCCTCAAATCTATCAATTCGTGTCTCCACATGTTTGTTTGTCGTTTGTCTTTATTTTCAATCACTCATCCTTGTTATGTTTCTTTAGCTAAAATTGAGAATTAGTATCTTATTAATAAATTAATCTAGAAACTCATTCCCGAGAATGACACTTGGACTCTTAAATTGCTATACTAAAACTTGATCCGTACACTGCGGTATTGCATATCTATAATTTTACGCAACAAGTTTTTGGCGTCGTTGCCGGAGAATGAAGATTATTTAGATTAATTAATATTAGGAGAAAATTTGAAATGTTAGACTAAAGTTTGTTTGTTTGTCTTTCTGTTGCGTATAATTATAGATATGCAATACCGAAGTGTATGGGTCAAGGTTTAGTGATTTATGAGTCCAAGTATCGTCCTCGGTAATGGGTTTCTAGATTAATTCATTACTAAGGTACTAATTCTCAATTTTAGCTAAAGAAATATAACATAGATAGTTGGTTGAAAGTAAAGACAAGCAACAAACAAACATGTGGAGACACGAATTGATAAAATTGAGGGAAGTGATTATGCAAGTTAATGACTCAATTAACACATGAAATGAACCAAAGAGATGAAATTATAAACAAGAAGTAAAATACTCAATAAAACCTCTCGATTCTTAGTGAGCCTCACACATGCAATAAACTCCATAGTCTCCATATGAACCTACGACATGCATGGCATTAAGCAACTTTTTTATGTGTTTCTCTAAGATTTCTAGATCATTCTCATGCCAGATTTCTAAGGGTTTTGACAATTTTTCTCTAATTCAAGTTTTATCTCTCGAGTCCACTTAAACCAACAAAGTAAGAAGTAAAGAACGAATTGCCAAAAATAAGAACAAAACATGCTTCAATTCATGGTAAGAAAGTCTTAACAAGTGAACCAAATCCTAACTACAACATTTAGCTACTCTAAATCACATGAAAATCAAGCTAAACATGTAGAAAACGTCTTAGAACCCTATTACAATTTGAAAGAAAAGGAAATTAAACTTATGTGTCGATGTCGATCCTTCGTCTCCGAGCTCCCGTCTTCGATCTCGAACCTTCACGAATGCTTTGGCTCCCAAAAACGCTCTATTCTCTTTTCTTACAAATTGTATTTCGAAATTAGGGTGAAAAATCTAGCAAATTCGGCTCCCTTTGCAAGAAGAAATAATGTTGTATTTATAGGCATAATCGGGACAGCGTTACAACGTTGTACCCTAGGCGGCTGGCAGATATGGAATGTCTCGATGGCGTTGCAATGCTGAGGGCAGTGTTGCAACGCCGCTACCCTAACGCGCACGCTTCTTATTGAAATGGCGTTGCGACGCTGCAAGGCAGCGTTGCAACGCCCGTTGTGCGATCCTTCATGTGTGCCTTCCTATCGAGATAGCGTTGCAACGCTATCGGCAGTGGTCTTCAACGCCTTTAAACAACACACTCGGCGTTGCAACGCTATGGACAACGTTGCCACACCATCACTTCGGGTCATCATGCTTGGATTGATCCTTTCTCTTCCAATTGGTATTATTTTTAGCTCCAAATAGCCTCGTTTCGATCCCGAGTGATCCAATTTATCTCCAATAGTTCTGTTTATGCTCTTATCCTTAAATTGAATGAATTAAACACGTAAAAGCCCTGAAATCATCATAAAACTAGCAATAATTAAGCCTAAGGATAGCACATTTTGTGTGCTATGACTTTCCTTATTTGTTTTTGTGTGTTCTTTGTTTCCTTATTTGTTTTATTTTAGTTTTATGTGTTTTTGAGTCTTTGTCCCCTGTTTTTGGTTGTGCTGCTATTGTGTATAAGTTTTGATCTGAATTATTAATTTTTCAAGCATGACTTTGCATGATTTTGATTCTCCATCATTCTATTTGTAACGCCTCAGGCCCAGGATCTCCTGCGGCCTGGTGAGTTACAAATGGTATCAGAGCGGAACCTCTCCCAGTAAAATGTGGTTCGAGGACGAACCAAGGCGGAAGCTGGTGGGCATGTGACGCCCGAGGAAGAGGGGTACATGAATGAACCGAGTCCACATCTGAATGAGAGGGATCTTGAGGATATGAAAGTATGGTGCCCGAGGAAGAGGGGTACATACGAGTGACCATGAGGATATGAAAGTATAGTTGAGAAAGGCTTAAAACAATTGATAGCTACTACCTATACTAACAAGGTGCACCTTCCTTTTCGGTGGCTCAATCATAGGAACTTCACAGTTAAGCGTGCTTGGCTTGGAGCAATTCTATGTTGGGTGACCACCTGGAAATTTTCCTAGGGAGCATGTGAGTGAGGACAAAGCATGCTGAAACGACCACGTGTTGGTTTGTGGGGATAGTGTCTTCACTCTTACAAGCAGTCATGGATGATATAGTAACGCTCCCAGGACCCTAGGTATGTGCATCATGATTTCTCTGAATACCATGTGTCTAATTTTTACCATTCTGTACCTGAAATTGATAAAAATTCTTATGATGGTAGTTATTTAGACACTTGGGACCATAATTTTTTGTACCCTGACCAACCCATAGAAAAATCTTCTCTTGTGGACCAATTAATGGAATATACCTTAAAATTGAAAATTAAAAATTTGGTTCATAGTGAATTAGAGAGGTTGGATAGGTTAGAAACCCAGGTGGTAGGACTCTGGGAAATAGTACAGGATAGAGCTCAATATCTTAACCAGCTAGTAATTTCCCTTAAAGCCTTACAGGAACAATTTCTTATCCTTACCACTCAGGAGGTGCCACCTAGGAGGATTTGTTCATATGATAATGAGGATAGTTTGGGAGAGACTGAGGCACACCATGATCAGGTTAGTGAGGTAGACATTGGTGAGATAATCACTTCCACAGAGGAAATTCAGGTGATAGAGTTAGAGGCTGAGAAGTCTTCTTTCCTTTTATCCCCAGGAATTTCATTTATTTTTTATATCCATTTGTCATATACTCACGAGTCTTGCTTTGATTTTAGTTCCTTCATTTCATTAAACAAAAATACCAAAAATAATTCTATCTCTGGTGCCCGTGAAAAGCAGGATATCCTTTTAGACTTAGAAGGCTATATCGATTCAAGCAAGAAGGGCCCAAAGAAATATGAGCAATTTTATGTGCCCTGATAAGTCACCGTCTAGCTAAAGACGTTAAAGAAAGCGCTTCTTGGGAGGCAACCCAAGTTTTATGTTTTATGTTTTTATTTTTGTATTTGTCTTCTTCTATGTTATTTTCTAGTTGTTTGTGTTTTTGTCTAATTTCTTTCTTTTTGTACCTCCAGTGTATGCCCAAGAGAGAGGCTGTGAGGCTTGCACCCTTTTGATCCCGAGATCGAGAGGACTGTAGGAGACTCCTAAGGGAAGGAAAAGCAGAAACTCATACTATGGTTGATCAAGAGCTCATCAATAACCCTAAACCTATCAGGGAGTATTTTCAACCTGTGTTTAATTCTGAGCAGGCTGGAATAGTCCATGCCCCTTTAAATGCTAATAATTTTGAACTTAAGACAGGGCTTATACAAATGGTTAGGTAAGGTGCTTTCAGAGGCTTAGCCACAGAAGATCCTAACTCACATTTTTAAAATTTCTTAGAAATCTATGGTACATTTAAAATGAATGGTATCTCTGCTGATAGTATTCGCTTACGTCTCTTTCCTTTCTCTTTGCAGGGTAGAGCCAAAGAATGGTTAGGGTCTCTTCCCTCAAGTAGTATCACTTCCTTGGAGGAGTTGGCCCAAGCCTTCATGACCAAATTCTTTCCACCTGTGAAGGCTGCAAAGTTAAGGACTGAGATTGGAACATTCAGGCAGCAGGAGGGAGAACAGCTATTCGAGGCATGAAAAAGGTACAAGGACATGCTCAAGAGGTGCCCACAACATGGATACCCAGATTGGCTGCAAGTACAATTGTTTTATAATGGACTGGAAGGTAAGACCAAGACCATTCTTGATGCCTCTGCTGGAGGGGCTTTCATGGCGAAGACTGTGCCAGAAGCACGTGTCCTACTCGAGAAAGTGTCAACTGCCAGCTACCAGTGGCCTACAGACAATGACAGATCTAAGCTAGTAGTTGGATTATATCAACTGGATGAGGGAACTTCTCTTATATCTCATATGGCATCTCTCACTCATGCTCTGAATAATTTTGCAGGGTCACCACGAACAGGGATGTCCTCTCAATGCTCCCAACCCAATGGAGAATCCACTATGGAGCAATTACACTACCTGAACAACAAAAGCAACACCTATGGAGGAAACCAAACTCAGAATAACCTCCCAACACATTATAATCCAGGTTTGAGGTATCATGAAAATTTTTCTTATGTTAACAACAAAAATGTGTTGATTCCTCCTACAGGGCATGCTTCTACATTAGAGAGGAAACCATCTCTGGAAGACACATTGCACTCATTCATAGCTGAATCCAGAAGTCGGTCCAACCAGCTGAAAAATACAGTCACCAGTCTATCTGGTATAGTAACTAGTCATGAAGCTGCAATAAAGAATATAGAGACCTAGATTGGCCAAATGAACACATCACTCCAGGCACTGCAAGCAAGGAAAGAAACACCTTGAGGGAGTACAGTCTAGCTAAAGACGTTAAACAAAGCGCTTCTTGGGAGGCAACCCAAGCTTTACTTACTTTTGTTTTTCTGTCTTTAGCTTACTTTAGTTTGTTTTTAGTTGTTTTTCAATTCTTAGTTTATTTACTAGTTGTTGTTTTGCTTTGGAGGTTGTGACGATACCTTTCTTCGTTGAAATCCATGCTCCCATTCTGAAGAACTCCAACACACATGCTTTGGCTATCCAAGGAACTAAGAAAGATCTCCATCGCCCAGGACAGTATTGTTCACTCTTACCCTTATACTTAATTTGTGCTTATTTCTGCAAACATTGGGGGCAATGTTTAGTTTACGTTTCGGGGTGGGATGTTGTTTAATTGTTGTGATGTTCCTGAATATGTGTTGAATTGTTGATTGATCCTTTACATAAGTATGATCATGATAGCCTAGGATGAGATGTAATCGGAAATCTTTGTGATTCTGCTGAAACTTGAGAGCATGATATGAATTCGAGTTAATTTAAAAATTTTCTTGAGTTTTTCCTGCACTATTATGCATATAGCCTGTGTTCCTGTAGTTTTGAAATGCTTAGAACAAAGTTATTAGGTTCAGAAGTTTGATGTCATCTCGATAGGCCTAAGAACTGATTTAAGAGTTAAACTGCAGGATAGGGTGTAACAATATGAAGTGCATGACCTGTATAGTATGTGAATTAGTTGATTTTTGTTGTTTGTTTGCTAAAGAAAAAATTCGTGAGGGCAAAAAGAGCTACCTTCATTGTGATCAGTTAGACCACTCATTGAGCGAGTGCTCTGGGTAAGGGTCCCTGTAGTGGATGTATGAAAGCTAGTGTTCTTGCACAAAAAAAAAAAGAGAAGAAAATAGAAAAATTGATAAAAAGTGAGTAAGTGCTGAGTAGAGTTATTTAATTCTCGAATGTGGGGAGGCTCAAAGATTAGTAATTAAGACCAGTGTAGGGGGAAGTTGAATGGAGAGCCTAATAAAGTTGATCCAGGCTTAGTAAAAATAAAGGGAACATAGGCTAATCACAAACACACGTAGGAACACTTAGGAAAAGTTTTAAATTGCTTGCTGAAGTGTTATTTTTTAGTGTTTTCTGTAGTTACTAGATTTTCCCTTAAATTTTTGAGGCTTGAATCAAACGTATGTTTAAGAACAATCTAATGTTTAATTCTGTTTTTGCTCGGGACTATCAAAACTTTAAGTTTGGGGGTGTTTGATAGCACACAAAATGTGTTATCCTTAGGCTTAATTATTGCTAGTTTTATGATCATTTCAAGACTTTTACGTGTTTAAATCACTCAATTTCAGGATAAGAGCTTAAACAGGACATTTGGAGACATTTTGGATCACTCGGGATCGAAACGAGGCTATTTGGAGCTAAAAATAACATCATTCAGAAGAAGAAAGAACAATCCAAGCTTGAAGACCCGAGGTGATGGTGTTGCAACGCCATGCTTGCTGTTTAGAAGCATTGAAGACTCCAGGCGATAGCGTTGCAACGCTGTACCGATTAAGCTTATAAATAGAACATTATGCATTCTTGTAATGGGGCCGATTTTGGTAGATTTTTGCCTCTATTTTGGAAATACACTTTGTAAGAAGAGAGAAAAGAGCGTTTTTGGGAGCCAAAGCATCCGTGGAGGTTCGAGATCGAAGACGGGAGCTCGGAGATGAAGGACCGGCATCGACACAGAAGTTTAATTTCCTTTTCTTTCAAATTGTAATAGCATTCTAAGACGTTTCCTACATGTTTAGCTTGATTTGCATGTGATTTAGAGTTGCTAAATGTTATAGTTAGGATTTGATTTACTTGTTGAGACTTTCTTACTATGTATTGAAGCATGTTTTGTTCTTATTTTTGGCAATTCACTCTTAGCTCTTAAATTGTTAGTTTAAGTGGACTCGAGAGATAAAACTTGAATTAGAGCAAAGTTGTCAAACCCCTTAGAAATCTGGCATGAGAATGACCTAGAAATCTTAGGGAAACACTTAAAGAAGTTGCTTAATGTCATGCATGTCGTAGGTTCATATGGAGACTATGGAGTTATTGCATGTGTGAGGCTCACTGAGAATCGAGAGGTTTTCTTGAGTATTCTACTTCTTGTTTATAAATTCATCTCATTGATTCATTGCATGTGTTAGTTAAGTCATTAACTGTAATATCACTTTCCTCAAATCTATCAATTTGTGTCTCCACATGTTTGTTTGTCGTTTGTCTTTATTTTCAATCACCCATCCATGTTATGTTTCTTTAGCTAAAATTGAGAAATAGTATCTTAGTAATTAATTAATCTAGAGACCTATTCCCGAGGATGACACTTGGACTCTTAAATCACTATACTAAAACTTGACCCGTACAATGCGGTATTGTATATCCATAATTTTACGCAACAGTGATTTACTAAGATAATAGTGAATCAATATATAGATTAAGTGTTAGACTATGGTGATATAATTAAATTTGCCACAACTTATCAGGTTAAGCATTTGGGTTGATGGGTGATTTAAGATTGTATCAGAGCAATATAATTAAATAAAGAAGTGACCTATAAAACAACAAGAATTGTACACCGGTGAGGTGCTTGCCACACACACTCTAATGTGTAAGAACTTAAAGTTTTCCAGCATTTCTTTCCATTAGGATTAAGTACTACAAGAAACAGAATCTATAGTAGTGTTTTTATTTAGCTCTTGCAGTGGTTATTAACCGCTGCAACACTTTTTGCAAGGATTTATGAACTTCTGGCAAAAGCAGTGTTAAGAGGGGTCTAGCAATACCTCTTGTTGCAGCGGATTTATGAACTTCTTGCAAAAGCAGTGTTAAGAGGGGTGTAGCAATACCTCTTATAGTAGTGATTTTATTGAGCTATCTTAGTGGTTATTAACCATTTGAATAAATTTTGTAGTGGTTTATGAACCTTTGACAAAAGAGTGTTAGGAGGGATCTTGAAACACTTTTAAAAAATGTTGAAAGTGAACTTTTTACAATCGTTGCAATAGTACCCCCTATAGTAGCGATTTTCTTGAGCTATCGCATTAGTTATTAACCGCTACAACACTTTTTGTAGCTATTTATGTTACATTGCCTACTATTAATTGCACATTTAATCCTTAAACTCCTCCTTTATCAAGGAAAGCAACTTGGTGTCACCAACTATATATTAATTGCACCTTTAATCTTCTCCTTGTCCACAAATTTGTATGACTATATAAGGTTTCACTATTTCTCTATTCAGACTTTATGTCAAGGATCATGACTCTATACCAATACCTACTTATTAAGGATAACGAATCAACTACTTATCTTCACAATGGTATAGTATATGTCCACTTTGGACATAATGCCCTATGACTTTGCTTTTAGTTTCACACAAAAAAAAAAAAAAAAAACTACATACCACTAGAGATAATTGTACTCACTTATATTTTATGAATTTCTCCATTACCTAGCCAATATGAAACATTTTTAACACTTTTAATATTTCTAAGTCTATGATTCAATTTGATAAAATTAAAAGTTTAAGGTCAAAATTGAACCACCTTACGGGCAAAAAATTTAATTTCACGATTATTAATAAGCCAATATAGCACTTTCATGATTCATATTTATATCATTAATAAATTATATTTAATAGTTATTATGCATATATTATAAAAAAATAAATTATATAGATAAAGATAAACTTAAATTATATAGATAAAGATAAACTTAATTTTCATTGTTTTTTAATGTTACGCTCTTTAAAAGTAATAAAAATATAATTAATGTTATATTACCAATATTATAAATTAATATTAATTTTAAAAATAAATATAATTATAACTAAAACTCTAAATATAGTAATCAATATGGTTAATAACTTGATTTTGTTGTAAAAATGGAGGCAAAACTGGGCACCAAAACTTTACCAAAACATATAATAATAATAATAATAATAATAATAATAATAAAAGGAAAGTAGAAATGGAAATGGAAAGTGGGATATATAGATATATTTAGGGGCACTTGCATGAATAGCAAAAAAATATATAAATATTGCACTCATGTCACTCCTTAATTCAATTTGCAAAAATAGCAACAAAAAAAGGCCCAGGCCAAACGGATGGCGTACAAAGTAAGAAATACCCTTATATTTTTCGCGCGCATTTTTCAATCTGAAGTATATTAATAGCCTATCAATAGTCAATCAAAAACATACTTATCAATAGTCTATCAAAAACATATTGATGATGTAAACTCGAGATCTCTGCTTGGATTTTCTAAAAAAAAAAAACAACAACAAAATACAAATGCTTAAAAGAATTTTGGGAAGTGGTTGTTGTATAAGGAAATGTGAAAAATAAAAAAAAAAACAGAAGGAAAAAGAAGAAAGAAAGGAAAAAAAAGAAAAAGGAATGTGGGTGGAAGCTCCACCACCACCAACCTTTCTTGTTAATACCATTACATCTCATTTGTTCTCATTTTTATCAAGGAAAGTAGAGAGCTTCGTGGCAGAGGGTTGAAGGAAGAAGAAGAAAGGGGTTTTTTGTTTGAAGTTGATGAAGGAAGGGAGAAAGCTCAATACAACCTCCCATGGCATCAAGATGATCAATTCTGCCCAGTTCTGATTTTTGGATCATTTTGAGCTCCACAAGAAGAGGTAAGAGATTACGTTTGATTTTCTTGGAAGTTAACTCATTTTTTAACAAATTTCATGAAGGAAGCTCGAGCAATTTTTGACTTTAAGTTACTCGTTTGTGAAAAGGAAGGCAAAAGAGAGAATTTTCTATCAAATCTGAGAAACCTCTTGTTTTTTAGTCGTGCTGATCAGTAGGAATCGAATTAGAAGCTGTGATAGGTATGGTTGGAAAGCTTATTTAATTTTCCATAACTTTCGTGAAGAACTCGTGAGTAGGAAATGACTGGAAGATGCCTTAAATTTCAGGTCAAGTTCAGGGTGCAGCAGGAAAACGAATATGAAAATAGCAGAAGTTTGTTTTTAAGGAAATAGCTTTTGAGATATTTACGTTTAAATCCTTTTGGAATTTCAATTTCCTTTCTTCAAATGAGTTTTAGAGAGTTCAAAAAGGAAGAGTTTGATATAAAGTACATCCTTTTTGGCTAAGTAATGAACAAGTTATGAGAGTGTGAATTCAGGGTATGAAATCTGTAAAATGCTGGAAAATAAATAGAATGGTTTTTGTAGTTATAAGGTTGAAATTCATGAGCTCGAGGTTCTAATGCTTGGTTTTGGTTTGTTTGACAGGCCAAGAGGAAATAGGTCAAGTGTACGGGCCAGGGTTCTAGTTCTAATGTTGTGAGTGACATTTTTATGCTTGAATTAAGTTTAAGGAAGTACAAGGTTTTCCTAGAATGAAATGGCTTAAATGCTTTATGTTTTCTTTTGAACACATACTTATGAGCATACACATGTTTTCCTAGAAATGATTTCGAGTACTCGTTGTGAGCCGAGATTTCTCAATGAAATTTATATGTGAGCATATGTTTATTGATTACCGAAATTTAATGGAAATGTTATGATTTCAAGCAAGCATGTACTAGCAAGTATTATTTAAAGATTTCCAATTTTCATGAACAAGCTGAGTGGGCTTGAGTTTTACGAAAACAAAGATAAGCAGACATCTTTAAGTATTTTCATGTATTTTTCTGAGACTCGAATGAGTAAATAACTGAGATATTGAGTCCGAGGCTATATAGTACCGTGTGCACACCGGTCATTTTCTGTTGTCGACGTTGAGTGTACTTCGTGTGTTGTCGTGAGTGTTGGGCGGGCCTCACTACGACAAAGACAATGAGAATAGTGGGCGGGCCCCACTACATCGTAGAGTAAACGTTAGTTGTACTGGGTGTGCCCTACACAACGTAGATTGTCATATGTTTTATAAGGGTTAATATTATTGATATGCCTTAAGAGATTTTAATGACATACTTGCTGGTTTTCTGAAAAAGCTATTATGATTACATGTTTATATTTAACGCTTGATTACAGATGCATATACTCATAGATTGTCAGGTGATATGATACGAGTTAATAGTTTTTAAACTCAGTCACTCATTGAGATTCATAGCTCATTCTTTCAGTGTTTCCCAACTTTTCAGGTAGAGATTGAGCTCTTGGTGCCTGATATCCTGCTATAGTTTGCTGAAAGCTCCACAAGCTTAATATTTTGTACGTGGGTGGGTTGTATAGCAAGTCCATATGTAATGTAGTTATGTTTGTGTGTGCTTTAGAGGTTGCGGCAGTGTAAATCATGGTTAGAAATGTTTTTGGTTGTGTTGCTCTTACCCGTTTGAATTTCCAAGAGAGACTTAAGTAGAGTTGCTCCTTACGTATGTATACTCATTATCAATGTTCCGCTATGTTATAACTAAAGTATTCCATATACGAGTATAATATGCTTATCAGGTAAAATAGAGTCAACAGGTATCGCTAGAAAGGTAAACGATGTCTGTTGGCTTCACGTCGTCTGCCGGACTAAGTTAACGGGTAGATCGGGAGGGGGTGTGACAGATGATGTACTTATGATATACTATTGATATACTAATGATATACCTAAAATGAAATATACTATTGATATAGTACTGATATACCAAATATAAATTATATCAGATATACTGTTGATATACTACTGTGTTAAAAAAACTATTGTTAGATTTATAAATACCTTCTCCGTGTTCTTCAATATCGAGAAAATCAGTAGTCTATCAACAATAGATCTAATATAACAACAATATATCTAACTAAAAAATAACTACATAAGTGATATACTACTAATTCTATTGATTTCACTAATATTAAGTATATATCAATGTGATATACTACTGATATACTTTATTCAGTATATCAACATTATATCACAAATAGGGATTTATGTTTGATAGTGATTTATGCTGACATACTTTATTCAGTAATATTAGGTATATCAATGGAATCTCAAAATCTATTGCTAGATTTACAAATGTCCTCCTTGTGTTCTTCAATATCGAGAAGTAGTTTATCAATAATAGATCTTATATACCAATGATATATCCAACCAAAACGTAACTATATGAATGATATGATATCTGTTGATTTCACTAATATTAAGTATATATCAGTGTGATATACTAACGATATACTTTATTTAATATATCAACGGTATATCACAAATGGTGATTTATGCTTGACAGTGATTTATGTTGATATATTTTATTCAGTAATATTAAGTATATCAACGGGATCTCAAAAACTATTGCTAGATTTGGAAATGGCCTCTCGTGTTTTTCAATATCGAAAAAATCAGTAGTTTATTAACAATAGATCATATATACCAATGATATATCTAACAAAAAAATAACTAATAACCGTTGATTTCGCTAATATTAAGTATATATCGGTGTGATATATTATCAAAATACTTTATTCAGTATATCAATGATATATCACAAATAGTGATCTATGCTTGATACTGATTTATGATGATATATTTTATTCAGTAATATGAAATATTTCAATGGGATCTCAAAAGCTATTTGTAATGTCTGACATTTCAGGTAGAGTAAATTTCAGGTTATGCTTTTAAATTTCAGGTAGAATTCATAATTTAAAACCAAATTAGATTGTTATATCTTATTGTGTGAGATGTGTTACTGTATAGACTATATCACTAATATACTACCTAATATATGTATATGAAGTTAATTAAGAGTATATCAGTAACTCGCATATGATATATGTTCATTTCACTGATATACTAATGATATACTAAATGTTAGGTATATAAGTGAAATAAACATATCTAAAATGAAGTACATTAGTAATATACTAATATGCAAAATATCTCTAATTTGTTATGGATATATAGGAAGTATATCATTCTAAATGATATACCTAAAAAAAGGGTATCCGTAGTATATCAGTAATATACTATTAACATACTTCTAATATACCAATATAAAGTATATCAGATATACTACTGATATACCAAATGTAAAAATAAAGTATATCAGATATACTTATGATATACCAATATAAAAAATATCAGATATACAACTGATATACCAAATGTAAAGTATATCAGATATACTACTGATATACCTGCTGCTACACCAATGAGGGTAAATCTGGAATAATAAAAAAATAGAAATCAGATTTAAAAAGATTTGCTAGATTTGCAAATCTAAAAAATCATATGTAAGTTTGCAAATATGCTAATATTTTGTGTTACCCATTACAATTCCCCATATATATATATATAATGAAGAAAATAGGAAAGTAGAGAGTGTTTGAGAGAATTGGTCAAGATTTTACCCAATTGTGTGTATCTCATGATCCACCAAATGCCACTATTTATAGGCAATTTGGTTGGTACATTTGGACACTAAACATTGGTAAATATAGTACACATGGTGGACATATGGGCAAATGAGGGATGTGCCTATTTGCAATGGTAAATTTGGATATATGGACAACACATGGCATGGACATCTATTTCCTAATTTTCATAATACTCTCCCTTAGATGCCAATTTATATAAAATATGGCTCGTTAAAACCTTACTAGGAAAAAATCGAATGGGAAAAAAAATCTAGTGAAAGAAAAAGAGTACATATTTTGTATAATCACTCCCCCTCATACAAACATCACTTGAGATCTCTGAGTCGTTGCATTCTAATGCTATGTACTAATTTTTCAAAGGTTGCAGTTGGTAATGCCTTCGTAAATAAGTCGGTCAGATTATCCTTCGAACAAATTTGTTGTACCGTGATGTCACCATTTTCTTCAAGATCATGAGTGTAGAAAAATTTTGTGAGATATGCTTTGTTCTATCTCTTTTAATATATCCTACTTTGATTTGGGTTATACTGGTTGTGTTGTCTTCATATAATATTGTTGGAAGATGTTTACTAGAAAACAAACACGATGTTTCACGAATATGTTGAGCCATCGATCTTAGCCAAACACATTTTCGACTTGCTTCATGAATTGCAATGATTTTGCCATGATTAGAAGAAGTGGTTGTTATGGTCTGTTTCACTGATCGCCATGATATGGCAGTTCCTCCACATGTGAACAGATAACCTGTTTGAAATCTAGTTTTGTGTGGATTAGATAAATATCCAGAATCTGCATAACCAAATATATCAAAATTGGTTTTGATAGAATAAAACAACCCCATATCAACTGTTCCTCAAAGATAACGAAATATATGTTTAATTCCATTCTAGTGTCTTTTGGTTGGACAAGAACTATATTCTCACTAATAATTTACTGAAAATGTGATATCTGATCTTTTATTATTAGCAAGATACATATATGGTAATTCAGGACCAAGAAGTTCTTCGTTATCATCTCGAGATCGAAATATATCTTTCTTTACATCTAGTGAACGAACTTCCATTGGAATATTCAATGGATGTACTTCCATATAAAATTTTTTTAAAATTTTCTCTATATAAGTTGATTGATAAACAAATATCCCATCTGCTAAATGTTCAATTTGCAAACCAAGGCAAAATTTTGTTTT
Source organism: Trichosanthes cucumerina (assembly GCA_036507285.1). Classification (NCBI taxonomy): domain Eukaryota; kingdom Viridiplantae; phylum Streptophyta; class Magnoliopsida; order Cucurbitales; family Cucurbitaceae; genus Trichosanthes; species Trichosanthes cucumerina. The sequence continues at coordinate 17,025,285 of CM071841.1, read as the reverse complement.
CCCAAGATTTTTCATCTCAAATTCTTTCTTAAGATATTTTATTGCCTCTGATAACTCTTCAGAAGTTCTAATTATATTTAAGTCATCAACATATACAGTTATGATTGCAAATCCTGACTGATATTTCTTTATAAAAACACATGGACATATTGAATAATTTTGATATCCTTCTTTCAACAAATTTGTACTCAGGAGATTATACCACATTCATCCTGATTGTTTTAATCCATATAGTGATCTCTGTGATGGGATCGAATCTCGCAGCGGAAGCGATTTGAATTGCGTGTTCTTGTAATTTGTTACGTAGATCAAATAAAAAACATTCATAAATTGATTAAGCATATAAATTAGAGAATAGGATAGAAAATATTACCTTTGTAGACTTAAAACAACATGTGCTCCTCTCGATCTCACGATCTCAACAATCTCGAACACACCAATAGATCTTCTCCGTTGTATCTCTAGGAGAGGGAGGATGGTGGAAATCCTCTTTTGGAGTTAGGAGGGATTTTGAGAGAATAAGTATTTTGGAACCTTTCCAACAACACTCACAAAAGAGCACTAGGGTTTTCACAAATTCATTACACCAAATGTACATCTCATGCACATATTTATAGGGAAATATGGTGGAAATGACCATCCTAGCCCTATAGTGCTCTTTTATGTATTTCTCATTTTGTATATAGTTTAAACTTTATATTATATCAATTATATCACATATAATTAATATATCTCCTTGTAAATGAAATTGAACTCTTCAATTTCACTCCAAACTATATGCCCTCAATATTTTCATGTTGAGCCAATGGAGGGACCTAATGGACCTGCAAATCATGAGCTCCAATGATACGAGATTAACCAATCAAACTCTTTGATCTAATTAACCAACAATCATTAACTACAAGTCACTTCACTATAGACTCGTAGTTGCACTCTCCTCACTGCAGACTGTGTTGTGTTCATTGATATAATCAATACCTATGAGTTGCCCCTTCACAGGATGTTCGTAATCACAGCTGGGTCAAATTATCGTTTTACCCCTGTGATTACATCTTGCTCCATAAGCACTACTGATCCTCTAATGAACAACAAGTCTATGGTCCTACCATAAACTTAATCCTTCTTAAGCCAGTAAGAAGGCGGGGCCCCGTTGTTTAAGACTTGGATTCAGTTCTTAAAAGAACAACCTATCTGATTCCCTAATTTAGGAATGAGTGAATTCCATCTTGTAGAGTTAAGTTCCCAGCTACCTATAAGATTCTGTCCCTGAGAAGGTAGACTTATTGAGTCGGCTACAGGCAACTCTCACCCATACTAGTCAAAGGGCAAACTCCCATAAGCAGGAGTCCGTAACTTGCTCAGGATTCAGGTCAAGTCATTAATGATCATCTATAAATTATTAGAACTATCTTGTTAACGGTGTTACACTAGTAGGTTAATAATTTGCGGCCCGGTCTTGTATAATCTCATTATATAGGATGCCCTCACTCGCATGTCTACCACATGAACGAGTTGTTGGAGTTTGTGCCCTAAAATTCGTAGTTCGTTAATTTTGTTCTAATTATTGTAATAAATAGTTATTATTTTTTAATAAAGAGTTATTGTTCGTTATTTACGCTATTGCTCTTGTATTAACCCTAAATCTAATAAACTAACATCCAAGGCTGTAAAATGTCTCTTGAACTGAATATGGTGTACATATAAAGGATCTCGGTTCGAGATACAACCTAAAGGGTTTATAGTAAGGGGATAAAGTTTGGGTACCTTATCCTGGTAATACTATGGATGTGGCCCACTTTGTATATGATACAAACACTGTGATCCTAACGTGTTCGTGTAGATGACATGTGAATAGGGATGTCTTATGTGATGAGATCGCATAAGACCGGACCGCGAAATAGTAACCGCTAGATGTAACTCCGTTGACTAGTTAGATTTCTATTTCACTAGGATGACCTAGGCAACTTGATCTCAATCCTAAGCAGGTTACGAACTCCTGTTTGCGAGGGATTGTTCTTTGACTAGTATGGGTGAGAGTGGCCAGATTCGCCGACTCAATATGCCTACCTTCTTAGGGACAAGACCGAGTGAGCGGCTGGGGACTTAACTTAGCAAGATGGAATTCACTTCTTCCCGCCTACTAGGGTAAGTAGATGAATGTTCTCTTAAGTAGTGTCTCTGGGACTTGGACAAAGGGTCGGACCTTCTCATTGGCCCGAGAGGGACTTTTGTTTATTGGTAGGACCACAAACAAATTGTTCATTAGAGAAGCACTGGTACTTAAGGTAAAAGATGTAACCTAGGGATAAATCGGTAATTTGACCCAGCTGGTGTTACAAACATTCGTGAAGGATTGATTTGTTGTTATTGGTCAAAATCCGTGGACACAGAAATACATCTGTAGTGAGAAGAGTGCAGTTGTGGGACTTTAGTGGAGTGTTCCCGCAGTTAGCGAATGTTGATTAGGAGGTTAATGAGATTAACCGAATAATTTCGTATCGTTGGAGCTTACGATCCAGCCAGGTCCATTAGGTCTACCTTCTAGCTCGTAAAGGGTTCTTAGATCGTTTGAATTTGAAATGTTCAAATTCAATTAGGGAATAAATTTAATGTATATGGATACGTTATAATATAAAGTTTTGGAACTTTATATTATAAATTTAATGTGAATATGATTCATATTAAATTATATGAGAGAATTAAATATTTGAAAGAGTTCAAATATTAATTTAAATGTGAATGTGATTCATATTTGAAAACTATAGGTTAAAAGTTAATGTTCATAAGATGTACATTAAAACTATAGCTTAGAGAGAAATATGATTAAATGTTATTTAATCTTATTTAAATATAAGATATTTAAATTAATATAATAATTAATTAGATTAATTATTATTATATATATTTAATTATTAATATTAAATATGTGGGAACGTGTCAGGACTAGTTCCCCACTTCCCACCATCTCCCTATCGTTAAGGAGTGGGGGAAATTACCTCTTGGCCTTTAACTTCTTCTCGATGGAGAGAAGAAATGAGTGATGAACATTGCAATTTGTGAAATTGTTGTGAAATTCTCTCTAACTCACAAAATTCCCTTTCCTACCAAATTGTTGGTTCCTTCCCACCAAGGAATTGATCTAGGAAACGCTGAGACATAGAGGGTTTTCCAAGTGGTTGGTGTTCTGTTGGAAAAGAAGAACAGAGGAGAAGACTTTTGTGTGTTGCTGTACAAGTTGGAGCAACGAGTTGTTGATTGAGAAAATTAGAAAGGTAATTAATTACTCTTTCCTTTCAGTTTTAGAACTTATACAACATGTTTGCATGTTTAGATTCCATGCTTTAATTAGTTTGATTGCTTATTCTCTGTGTTTTAACCAATGTATTGGTATTTGGATTAAACGAAAATAAACAAGAAACTTATCTTTAAATTCACGTTTCCGCTGCTCACGGGGATCAGATTCCCTTCACGAGTTGGATTACTTCGTTTGTACCAAATACAAAGCGGACCGCATCCATGAAAAGGTTCCCAACCTTATGCATGTACCATAGATCATTCAGGTTATACTTGAAATACTTTATCCAACTTGTGTCTACTACACAATTGTTCAAGATCGATCATTATAACCTTGGAACTTAGTTTATTGGATTTAGGTTTATGTGCGAGAATATAATAAATAACTCTTTATTAATTTGAAATATTACAAAACTACACTTGTTTAGGGCATAAACCCCAACACTCTGTAACTTTATTGAACACAATTCCCGAGAATATGTTTCTGGCATTTTAAATCCTTCTGGGATTTTCATATAGATTTCATTATCCAGATATCCATATAAATATGTCGTGACTACATCCATTAGATGCATGTCAAGCTTTTCATATACAGTCAGGCCAATTAGATATCTTAATGTCATTGCATCCACCACAAGAGAATATGTCTCCTCATAATTAATACCAGGTCTTTGCGAGAATCCTTGTGGAACAAGTCTCGCTTTATATCTTGTGACCTCATTCTTTTCGTTTCTCTTCGTTACAAATACTCATTTGTATCCCACAGGTTTGAAACCTTTTGGTGTCTGGACTACTGGTCCAAAAACCTCACGTTTTGAAAGTGAGTTTAATTCTACCTGGATTGCTTCTTTCCATTTAAGCCAATCATTTCTATGTTGACATTCTTCTTAAAGGGAATGAGAATCCCGTAGTGGAAAACGACATGAAACGTCGTGGTGTTTGTTGTGCTAATGATTCCTTAAAATTGAACTTAACACTTAAATCCTAGGCTAAACATGCTAAGAATTGAAGAAAACAGAAACTAAATTGTAATACTTACTTCTTGAAGAACACTTCTTCGAGGTTTTCTTCTTCGATCACGAATACTTCGTGCCTATGATCTCGACACACGATCTCTCGAACCGAGCTGTTTGGACACTCCAAAAGGACTTCTCGGTTGTTCTCGATTGGTTGAGAGAGAGTTGTGGGTCTCCCTTTAGTTTTAGGTGGAGAGAATTTCGAAAGAGTAGAGAGAATTTTGTGAGAGAGGAGAGAGCTCTTGGAAGATCAATTTCTAAAAAATGAATCAATCTCATACCAAAGGCTTCTTGCAAAGCCTTTATATAATGGTGAGAGGTGGAGTTGAAATCTCCACCAAATCACCATTTTACCACAACCTTATAATATGCAAATCATATTTGCATATTATATATAATAACGTATCTCATACCTTATTATACAAATCTCATTTGTATAATTATGGAATTTAATTAAATTGAATCACATTCAATTTAATTTCTCTCAATTCAATTTCTCCAATTAGCACTAAATAATCAATTAGGCTAACCTATAGTTTATTATGAATCTCATTCACATAAAACTATATATTATGTCAACGATATCACATATAAATGACATAAATACCCAATTAATGAATTTGAACACTTCAAATTCACATCAAATTGTAAACCCTCAATTTATCCAGTTTGAGCCAACCGAGTGACCTAATGGACCTACAGATGACGAGCTCCAATGATTCGAGATTAACCTGTCAAACTCTTTGACTCGGTTATTCAACATTCATTAGCTACGGTAACACTCCACTAAAACCTGTAGCTGCACTCCCATCTGGTAGGACAAGTTGTGTCCATCGATATAACCAATGCATGTGAGTCGACCCTTCATAGGTTGATCGTAGTCACAGCTTGGTCAAAATTACCGTTTTACCCCTGTGTCTACCTCTTGCTCCTTAAGTCCCACTGCTCCTCTAATGAACAACAACGTTGTATGGTCCGACCATAAACAACATCCCTCTCGGGCCAGTGAGAGGGTGGGCACCCGTTGTCCAAGCCCTGGAAACAACACTTAAGGGAACAATCTCTCTAGTTTTTCTAATTTGGGAACGAGTGAATTTCATCTCGCGTAGTCAAGTTCCCAACTCCCCACGTGGTCCTGTCTTGAAAAGATAGGCATATTGGATGAGTAACTATGACCACCCTCACCCGTACTAGTCAAAGGACAGACTCCTGCAGATAGGAGTTCGTAACACGCTCAGGATTAAGATCGAGTCACTATTGGTCATCTACAAAGTTATTAGTCCTTCACTGTTAACGGTGTTACATCAGTAAGTCTAATAATTCACGGTCCGGTCTTGTACAATCTCATTGCACAGGATACCCCCACTCGCATGTCAACCACATGAACGTGTTGGATCACCTCATTTGTATCTAATACAAAGCGGGTCGCATCCACAGCGTATCCAGGATTAGGTCTCCAACCCTATCCATATACTGTAGACCGTTCGGGTCATTCACTCGAACGTGATCCTCCCTGTGTGTCCACTACACACCGTTCAAGGTCAAGTTCTCTCATAATTCAACGACCCTGGAGCTTAGTATATTGGATTAAGTTTATAAATATGTGCGACACAAAGTGATGAAAAAATAACTCTTATTTATTTTAATATGTAATATTACAAACTTACACGAGATTAGGACATACATCCCAACACTTCTATGGATTTTGGATCAGAATCATCATCTTCATGAATAATATCACGAGCAACATTATAAGAAAAAATGTTGTGAACAACTATATCATTTTGGTTCAATTTTTTCCTGTTATTAACATAGTTTATGGAAATTTCATTATTATCCTCAAGTATTGGACTTTCATCAATACTTTTATCAATAGTTGTTTTCGGGATTTCTTCTTGAACATCCATATCCTTTCTTGGATCATTTTGATTATTGGCTACTTTTCTTTTTTAAGGATTTGTATCTTTGGAACCTATTGGTCTACAACGCTTCTGGCGTGCCCCAGACTCATTATTGATAACTTGTTGCGTTGGGATATCAATTTTTTATGGAGATTTGAACTTGGTATATATGATTTAGTTTCTCTCTTAGCATCTGTAAATGCATCTTGTAATTGATTTGCTATATTTTTCAAATGAATTATCTTTTGAACTTCAAATTCACATTGATCTGTACAGGGATCTTATGAGATAATAAAAATGCGTTCCATGTAATTTCCTTTTCCAACTTCTGAATTACTCCCCCTAAGGTTGGAAAATTTGTTTCATTAAAATGTTAATCAACAAATCTTGCAGTAAATACATCACCCGTAAGGGGTTCAAGATATTTAATAATTGATGGGGAATCATATCCAACATATATTCTTAACCTCAACACTTAAAGATTGAGATCAAGCTGCAAAGCCCTCGAATAACTTGAAGATCGAGATCAAGCTCCAAAAGCTATCGAAAAAAATTCACATTCGAGAACAAGCTGCAAAGCCCTCGATACAAATTCACATTCGAGAACAAGTTGCGAATCCCTCGAATCAAATCTATGTACGAGAACGAGCTGCAAAACCCTCAAACAAATTACAATTGAGAGAGAGAAAGAATCAGAGGAGAAACATTAGAGATTGTAATTCATTACATTTAAATTAATAAAAATACAACAATTATTAATACGTGTCTCATTTCCATTTGTTTATTGAAATCATGTGTGAATAAATTGGCATGCCCAATGGAACCATCTCTACGTTTATCTCTTTCTCCCACCTCAAAGCAGAAGTAAAGTGATGTCATTCACGACTTCATCGGGTTGTTGTCATGAGCAACTTATGCACGGGTTCTACTACCCATAGTTGCTCTAATGAACTAAGGCTTGAAGAAGATGAAGTAACGACACTGTCTGGAGCATCAACTAACAACAAGTTCCTGGTCAAGTATAACCCTTTGTGCGATTTTGATTCTCATGTAGTGTTTGTCATAATTACTGAAACAAACACTATGGAAGAAAGAATGACAAAGATGCAGGAGCAAATCAACAACTTGATGAAGGCGATTGAAGAAAGGGATTCTGAAGTCACATACATAAGAATAAAATTGAGAGTCAAGATGTCGCTTAATCAAACCATATTCCTGCTGTCAAAGTTCGCAATAAAGGAAAAGTTGTTGTGCAGGAAGATCAACCACAACCCTCCACTTTGATCGTTACAGTATCTCTCCAACAACTTCAGGACATGACAACAAACTCAATTAGAGCTCAATATGGTGGGGTTTCTCAAAGTTCCCTCTTGTATTCTAAACCATATACTAAAAGGATCGACAATTTGAGAATGTCAACCGATATCAACCACCAAAGTTCCAACAATTTGATGAAAAAGGCAATCCAAAACAACATGTTGTTCATTTCATCGAGACATGCAAAAAGGCTGGTACGCGAGGAGATCTACTAATCAAATAATTTGTTCGATCACTGAAGGGGACTATTTTTTACAGGTACACTGATTTGGAACCTGAGTCAGTGGACAGTTGGGAACCATTTGAAAAAGCGTTTCTCAACCACTTCTATAGCACAAGACGACTCGTCAGCATGTTTGAGCTCACCAACACCAGACAACGAAAAGGTGAACCCGTTGTCAACTACACAAATCGTTGGAGAGCCACAAGTCTCGATTGCAAAGATCATCTCACTGAATTGTCTGCTGTTGAAATGTGCATTCAAGGCATGCACTGGGGACTTCTTTACATCCTTCAAGGTATAAAGCCTTGCACCTTTGAAGAACTAGAAACTCGTGCCCACGATATGGAGCTGAGTATTGCTAGTCGAGGAGATAAAGACCTTTTAGCCCCTGACGTAAGAAAATAGGGAAACAACATCAAGGAATCTTTCGAAGAGTCCATGGTTGTCAGTACAACCCCTCTGATCAAGTTGTCTTCGAAGCAAAAATACAAGAAGATCAAAGAACGACAAGAAAATGAAAGATATCGCTTAAGTCTAAAGGAAAAACAGAACAAAGTATTTCCTTTTCCCGACTCTCCCTCACTCCCTGTCTTATGGATGATTTGAAACTTTTTAGTTTGTATGAGTTTCTTTGAGTTGATGTTTATGATCGTTGAGTTTTAGAAGTTCTCTATGTCATTAAGAAGATTGTTGGTAGTTGATTTTGAACTTCTTGCTTATTGTTTTGTAATATGATACTAACTATATTTGTAATTTATTAGATATAGTTGTATGTCTATCTTGTAGTTATAGTAGCAACTGAATTGGGTTTAGGGTAGGTTGATGCTTAAAGATTGATTTGAAGTTAGGGGGTGGGTGAGAATTTTTTTGGGGTGTGAAGGGGTACATGGATTGGTGCTTATACATTGTTTATCAATCAATCCTTTGGAGGTTAGTAATTTGGTTGAACATATTTAGCTATTTAATTAAATTTTGGTGGTTCATTCATTTGAGAAAGTAATCTATAATTCCATGAGTTTATTTATTTATTTTTTTTGTTTAAGTGTATGTTCATGGTTAGAGTATAGGTTGATGCTTAGAGATTGTGTAACACCCCAGAATTTCTAAATATCTTTAGGTTGTGCTTTGGGTTTAATTTAGAGAAAAATACTTAAGTTGGACCTTTAAAATAGATGGATTAATTTAGTATTCTCGTGTAAATTTAAGAGAAGTAGATAAATTGAGTTTTTAATTGAACTTTGGGACATTTAGTAGTTAGGAGCTAAAGGAGGGGTATTTTAGTAATTTTGTTTTAAAAGAAGGGAATTAGGGTTTCGAAAGACCCTTTTTGTCTTATATGGCACGCACTCCAAGGAGACTATTTGACCATCTTCAACCTTATGCTCCTTCTCTTCTCTAGTCGTTTGACCCATTTACTACAGTTGCTTCCATCAACAGTCACCACCGATCTCGAGCCGTCTGCTGCCCAGTCGTGGAGTCGCCTGCGTGAGCCCGTTCGACACCTTGTTCGTGTCACCTTCTGCAGCTGTAGTCGCACAGTCGTCGCCGCCACGCTGTGGCTCATCAAAGAACCCAGACGAAGTCGTTGCCGCACGCGAACTCACGCCGGGTCGGTCTGTGAGTCGAGGTCGCCGCCACTGCCTTTGCCAAGTCGTAGGTTGGAGTCGCCATTGCTGTTCTGAGCGGAGTTCAAGACGCAAGGTCGGTTCGGTTTTGTTTCATTTTGGTTCGAGCGGTTCATCAAGTTTTTGGCCGATTTTGGATAGATCGGTCGACGAGCTTATCGGATCTGACCTCCACACTCCAAGATGCGTCGTCGCGCCGCCGTCGGCCACCACACGAGCCACCGCGCCGCCGCCGCCACTCGTTGGAGCCAGTCCAACCCGATCAGTTTCGATTCCCAAGCTCATTTTAAGTGTCCGTTTGTGGTAATTTAACCTAACTATGATTGAATTCGAAAAGAAGTTTATGATTATGTGATTTAATTAAGAAATTAATGAAATTAATTTAGGAGTTCGGTTGTTGAACATATTGAAGGGAAGGCGGAATAGGAACAAAACTTTAGGAGCTTCAAAATAAAGCTCGAGATAAGGGACCTCATGCCGAATCTTTTCAAAATGGGATGAAAGCTACAGTTTTCATTAAAGTTATTATTTGATAGTTCGAAAGTATTACTGCTTAAAATGTTTTAAAATTGAAAGTTATGAGTGTTATGCTTGATCTATGATTGAAATACTTAGGTTTAATGTTATGAGAGTTATGCTATGATTTATGATTGAGTGATAGCTTAAATGTTTTGAAACAGTATGTTATGATATGTGATTTACAATGATTCTATGGCATGTGCATCATAATATATGAAAGGATGATGGGCCTTAATTCATGATTGTATGTACATGAAATAGTTTGAGTGACTGTGACAATTACTCTCCATATGACTATAGGGGTTTGAGAGGACCCATATATGACAGTGGTCTTCGGACCTAACATGCTCCCGGGATTTTGAGAGGACCCCATACGACAAGAGTTTCCAAACTCAACATGCTCGGGGTTATGAGAGGACCCCATATGATAGGAGTTTTCGGACTCAATATGATTCAGGAGTCTTTGGACTCAACATGCTCTTGAGGTTAGGGAGAACTCCATATGACAGGAGTCTTAGGACTCAACATGCTCTCATGACAACCCAATTGACCACTAAAAGCCAAAGGAAATAGTCATGATAGTTTTATGAGGAAGTTAGGTCCCACACATAGGAAAGTTTTATAGTCATGGTTGTATGTGTATGCATATCACAAAACCTTGATAGCGAGGTCACTTACTGGGAATCATTTTTATAATACTCACCCTTTCTTTTAAAATGTTTTCAGGTAAAGGCAAGTACATACAGGGCGAGTGACGGGATGTGTTACGAAGGTCATGGGGAACCAGTCATGTTTTTCGCATTTATTTTGAATTAGTAGTCATTTCAATTCATTTTGTTTTCCGCTTAAGTAGTCTAGAGATTTAAAACTGAGGACATACACTATTTTCACGTTATTTAAATGTTTTGATGTATTTTGGGATCCCATAAAACTAGTTTTGGTTTGTGAATTGAATATTTTATTCATGTTATATTTATATAGCCTAAGACTGCATGCATGAGTAGTAATGCCCCTAGGAAATGATTCTTTGAAAAGTAGGAGCGTTACAGTTGATATCAGAGCCCTAGGTTTGGGTTCTGTAAACTTGCTTACATCGTAAGCACTAGTATCCCATGGCTATGTAACCCACCTCAGTCACCGCTAGGTATTTCTTTGAATTTATAAATGTGAATAATTGATTTACCATGATTGTATGTTATGTTGTTGAGACTGATTTGAATGATTAAATGTGATCCCTATCTTATGGGTAGTGAAGGACTAGACTGAATTAGAGAATCCTCTTATGTTGTAGTACTGAGGAATATGCCGCCAAGAGGACGAGGGAGAGGTAGGGGGTGTGGCAGGGGTAGGAGGGCGAAAATGAAGGGAAGGAAAATCTCCGCGCAACGGAAGACGATAGAATCGTCAAAGGTATCGTTACGCTACTTGAAATTTGCTAAAATGATCTAACAATTAGATCTAAGTTAAACATGCATTAGAAGGAAGAGATTACGGTAAGAAGAGTATACTTGTTATAGACAATTCTTCAAAATTCTTCCTTGATCACGAACACTTCGTGCTTCTCAACGAATGCTTCTCTCGAACAAAACGAACACCACCAACAGCCTTCTCGGTTGTTCTTCCTTTGGAAGAAGGAAAGTGGTGGAACTTTTTGGTGTTGGTGAGGGAGGAGAATTGAGAGAAAAGGTTGAGAGAAAACTCTTCATTTTGGGAGAGAATCCAAAAAATTACAGTGTTAGTGTAATTTCCTTCTTGCAAGAAGGGATTAAATAGTGGAATAACCATGAAGTTAAAATCTCCACATTATTACAATTTTACCACAACCATAGGTTATGCAAATCACATTTGCATAACCATATAATATAAGATATCTCATATCTCATATTGCAAATCACATTTGCTATAATTGTGAATTAATTAAATTGAATTACATCCAATTTAATTTCTCTCAATTAATTTCTCCAGTTAGCCCTAATTCAACAATTAGGCTAACCTATAGTTTATTATGAATCTCATTCACATTAAACATATTATATCATTCATATCTCATATAAATGACATAAATACCCTTTAAGTGAAATTGAACACTTCAATTTCATACCAAAACATTAACCCTTCTTTTAACCTAGATTGAGCCAACCGAGGGACCTAATGGACCTACAGTGACGAGCTCCAATGATCCGAGATTAACCTATCAAACTCTTTGACCCGGTTAATCAACCTTCATTAGCTACGGTAACACTCCACTATAGCCCGTAGCTGCACTCCCGTCAGTGCAGAATATTACGTGTCCACTGATATAACACATGCACATGAGTCGACCCTTCACAGGTTGTTCGTAGACACGGCTGGGTCAAATTACTGTTTTACCCCTGTGTCTACCTCTTGTTCCTTAAGTCCCCATTGCTCCTCTAATGAACAACAAATTGTGATGGTCCAACAATACACAACACCCTTCTCGGGCCAGTGAGAAGGTGGGCGCCCGTTGTCCAAGCCCTGGAGACAGCACTTAAGGGAACAACCCCTCTAGTTTCCCTAAGGCGAGAACGAGTGAATTCCATCTCGTGTAGTTAAGTTCCCAACTCCCTACTTGGTCCTTGCCCTGAGAAGATAGGCATATTGGGCGAGCAACTGTGACCACCCTCACCCGTACTAGTCAAAGGACGGACACTTCGCAGATGTGAGTCCGTAACACGCTCAGGATTAAGGTCGAGTCACTAATGGTCATCTACGAAGTTATTAGTCCTTACTGTCAACAGTGTTACATCAGTAGGTCTAATAATTCACGGTCCGATCTTGTACAATCTCATTGCACAGGATGCCCCCACTCGCATCTCAACCACATGAACGAGTCAGATCACCTCGTTTGTATCTAATATAAAGCGGGTTGCATCCACAGTGTATCTAGGATTAGGTCTCCAACCCTATCCATATACTGTAGACTGTTCGAGTCATTAACTCGAACGTGATCCTCCCTGTGTGTCCACTACATACCGTTCAAGTTCTAGTTCTCTCATAAATTCAATGACCCTAGAGCTTAGTTTATTGGAAACATTTGTAAATATTGCGAGACACAAAGTAATGAAATAAATAACTCTTATTAATTTCAAATAGTAATTTACAAACACGAGATTAGGACAAAAAGCCCAACAAACTCCCACTTGGACTAAGCTGGTGGAGAAAATACATTTCTGAAATGTACATAAATTACAATGAAGTAATACAATAAACTAGGGCATTGAATACCCGTTTACATATCTCCCACTTGCCCTAGTCAGAAAGCTCTCGAAGACGTAGACTCTCTAGGTGCCCCTCAAACACCTTAGCCGTGAGGGGCTTTGTAAATGGATCAACTACGTTGTGCTCCGACGCTATCTGTGTGACTGTCACGTCTCCGCGGTGCACAATCTCCCGTATCAAATGATACTTGCGCTCAATATGTTTGCCTCTCTTATGGCTCTGAGGCTCTCTGGAGTTGGCTACTGCACCACTGTTATCACAGAGTGTGATCGACATGTTCATATTTGGAACAACTTCCAAATCCGTCATGAACTTCCTAAGCCAAACAGCTTCTTTTGCAGCTTCACAAGTCGCAACATACTCTGCTTCGATAGTGGAATCGGCGATGCATCCCTGCTTGATGCTTCGCCATACTACAGCTCCTCCATTCAGAATGAAGGTTGACCCCGAAGTAGATTTCCTAGATTCATTATCAGTCTGAAAGTCAAAATTTGTGTATCCCGTAAAGATCAAATCCCCACTACCATACACTAAGCTGTAGTTCCTCGTTCTCCTAAGATACTTGAGGATTGCCTTACTGACGATCGGTGATCTAATCCTTGATTGGTGATACCTCACCGACAATCCCCTCTTGCATAAATGGATGTCGGGCCTAGTACACACCATGACATACATTAGGCTCCCTACAGCTGAAGCATATGGGATCCGTCTCATATCCTCAACCTCTTGAGGAGTCTTAGGACACTGATTCTTAGATAGGTGAACTCCATGCCTGAAAGGCAGCAAGCCCTTCTTGGAGTTCTGCATCTTATATCTAGACAGCATCTTGTCAATATAAAATGCCTGAGACAAGGCTAGCGTTATGTTCTTCTTGTTCCGGACAATCTGGATACCTAGAACATACTGAGCTTCTCCCAAATCTTTCATTTGGAATTGCGAAGCTAGCCACTTCTTAACGTCAGTAAGAAATTCTATCTCATTCCCAATAAGAAGAATATCATCCACATAAAACACTAAAAATGCGACAGTTTTGTCAATGATTTTCTTGTATACACAAGGCTCGTCGACATTTTGATCAAAGCCATAAGATTTGATCGCCTCATAAAACCTTATATTCCAAGACCTCGAAGCTTGTTTCAGCCCATAAATGGACCTATGAAGCCAGCAAACCTTTTGCTCTTGGCCTTGGGCAATGAACCCTTTGGGCTGGTCAATGTAGATGGTCTCATCAAGTTGCCATTCAGAAAGGCTGTCTTGACGTCCATCTGCCATACCTCGTAGTCATAATACGCGGCAATGGCTAGAAGGATCCTGATCGACTTTACCATGGCAACAGGTGAAAAGGTCTCCTCATAGTCAACTCATTCAACCTGGGTAAAACCCTTTGCCACTAGTCGGGCATTGAAGGTCTGCACCTTCCCATCTATGCCACGTTTACGCTTGTAGATCCATTTGCAACCAATAACCCCATCTGGTTGATCCACAAGCTCCCATACAGAATTGAAGTACATAGACTCCATTTCCTGATCCATAGCTTTAATCCATTCGTCTTTGTCAACATCAACCATTGCCTGATCATAGGTCAATGGATCCTCAGAGTCATCATCAGAAGCGAAAATTGAGGTTTCAGCTAAACCCATGTAACGACCAGGCTGTCTCATAGCCCTCCCACTACGTCGAGGCATTCCCAACTCTTGGGAACGGATTAGACTATACGTGCTAGGATCAACAACACTTGTTGACGTACTAGCCCCATCAACAACTCTTGCTGATGTACTGTTCATTTCATTTAGCACAATTTTACTCCTTGGTAAATGATCCCTGACGTGGTCTTCCTCCAGGAAAGTGGCATTTGTCGACACAACACCCTATTTTCCTTAGGATCGAAAAATAGACCACCCCTAGTCTCTTTAAGGTAACCTATGAATAGGCACAATTTCGAACAGGGTTCCAACTTTTTCGGGTTTGACACCAACACGTGGGTCGGGCATCCCCAAATCCTGAAGTGATGTAAACTGCCTTTACGTCCACTCCAGAGCTCGAAAGTTGTTTCACAAACACTCTTCGACGGAACATTGTTCAAATTATAAACCGCAGTCTCCACTGCGTAACCCCAAAAAGAATCAGGGAGACAAGCAGAGCTCATTATCGACCGAACCATGTCCAACAAGGTTCTGTTTCTCCTCTCCGATACACCATTCTGTTGTGGCATACCAGGTGCTGAGAGTTGGGACGTAATTCCGTGTTCTATCATATAGTCCTAGAATTCAGTGTCTATGTACTCTCCACCTTGATCTGATCGAAGTGTTTCAAGCGATTTACCTAAGAGGTTCTCAACCTCAATCTTGTACTCCTTGAACTTTTCAAGAGTTTCAGACTTCTTGTGCATGAGGTAAATATACCCATACCTCGAGTAATCATCTATGAAAGACACGAAGTATTCATAACCACCTCGAGCTTTAACATTCATCAGACCACAGAGGTCAGAATGTACTAACTCAAGGGGCTCTTTGGCTCTATATCCTTTTCCACTAAAAGGATGTTTGGTCATTTTGCCCTCAAGGCATGGCTCGCACACCGGTAAAGAGTTTTCTTCCAACTCATTTAGAAGTCCACTCTTCACTAGTTTCTCAATCCAATTGAGATTAATATGGCCTAACCGTAGATGCCAAAGATGAGCATTTTCCTTAGGAGAAACTTTCGCTCTCTTAGTTCGTGTTTCTGCAGTTTTAAATGATTCAGTATTAAAAACACTTTTGACCGAATTAGGTTTCAAAACATACAGATTATGCTCAAGTGAAGCAGAATAAATAAGATTGTCTTTGAAAGAAATAAACGCTTTATTGGATTCAAAGGAAACAGATATACATTGTTCAATTAGGCAGGAAATGGAAACAAGGTTTCTAGTAAACCCTGGTACAATGTACAAATTATCTAATAATAAGTACTTTCCGCCGAAATGTAGCTTCACCGTGCCGACCGCTGCAGCAGAGACAAGATCCCCGGATCCAACCCGTAGAGTCACCTCACCTTCTCGTAGCGGCTGCCAGGAATCAATCCCCTAAAAAGAAAAACAAACATGGTTAGTGGCGCCCGAATCCAATATCCAGGCAGAGTCACTACTCTCCACTAAACAGGTTTCTGTCACAAGTAAATCACATTTACCTTGATTCTTCCTCTCGGTTAGGAATTTGGGACAGTTTCTCTTCCAGTGACCGGCCCCATTGCAGTGGAAACACTTTCTTTTTTCTGCAACGTCCTTGACCTTCTTGCCCTTCTGGGCGGCAGCTCGGTTAGTTATACCCCTCTTCATCCTCTTCTTCCCTTTCGGGCGTGAAGGAGCATCAGGTTTCGTCCCAGAGGTCGAACCCCTGTGATAAAACCTATAGGCAACATTTGCCTCAGATTCCAGTGCCCTGACTCTATTCAAGGACTAGAAATTTTGTAGCTCATTGAGGAGGGTAGTCAGAGTGTAGCTAATTTTGTTCATAACAACATTGCTACGAAACTGAAGGAAACTCTTCAGAAGAGTCTCCAAAATAAAACGGACTTGGCTCGACTCATCGATCGAAGCCCCGTTCATCTCAGCCAGATTAAAGTGGGTCATCATGTCTAGAACATGTTCACGAGCAGACGACCCCTCTTTCATCCGTGCGTTGAAGACGTATTTGAGCGAGTCATGCCGGACCTGAAAGGACTGTTGTCCAAACATTTCCTGCAAGGACTCCATGATTCTTAGCGGTGACCATCAACTCATGCTTCTTTGCCAATAAATCAGACATGCTGGCAATGATATAGACCTTAGCCTTTTCATTGGCCCTGATCCATCGATCGTATGCATCGGGAACACGTCGCGACGCAGCCGAGCCCGGCATTTGAGGACACTCCTCAGAGAGCGCGAACTTAATGTCGTCAGTTACCAAAATTGTGTTTATGTTGTTTTTCCAAGTTTGGTAATTATCTCCCACTAGGTTATCGGACGCGACTAGAGCTATAATTGCGCTAGACATGTTTTAAGCTGAAAAATTAAGAAAACTTTGTATTAGTCTCGCAAAAACTTTTGAAATCCAATCAAGTTTTAGCAAAAACAATGTTTCATGATCCCTAGATCATTCAAAATTTTGCAATGATATCCTAAAGGCTTAGAATGACTGCCACCGAAGGGTGAACAGAACACTCCTCCTCTAGGACGAGACTTTCTCGATCAGACCCTAATCCCAGAATAACTCTTATTCCATTAGGTGTCAAATTACCATTGTTCGGTCGAATTCATTAACACTTAACGAATTCTGTGAGTATCACCCTCAATCTTTAAGTTTCCAAGCATCCGTCCAAACAATAGCCACCGAAGGGTGAACCAAGAAGGAAAACTAACTAGAAAACTGTATCCCTTTCGGAAATTCACGATCTTCCGACTCCCATGATCATGCCATCCAAAGGAATTGTCTGGTCCAGGTCAAACTAGCAGGCGAATCATAGGCGTCTCACGGTGTGAATCGAAAGAAGAGACCGTGGGTCCCGTTTTCACAAGTCCCGCTCCTACTCACTATAAGTACTCTCTCCATCCACGATGATATTGACCTATACAAATGCCACCCGAAAGGGGATGCTCCCATTTGCGCCACGAGGTCGAGTATAGATCTCACGGTGCGGACTTAACGGAGATTTGTCGTTGAAAATCAAATGTAACTCATATACTTTATTTCCTCCCACTCAACACTTTAATTTTAATAGGGATTGACCTAGATAAACCGGCTAAAATTTAACTAAGTCTATCAATATAACTCTTATATGGTATTAACCCAAGTTTATAATCACATTATTACTTACGTCTATGTGAGTAAATTAAAACACTTTTAATTAGCGGCACTCACGATAAGTGTAATCTAAGAATCTCCGGACCGAATTCACTCATAGGTCGGTTTTCAGGTAGGGGTGTTCTGCAAGCGTCAAGTTAAATACCCCAGCCTTAGACAAAACCTTCCTTAGACAGAGTTACTAATCAGTCTCCATTCATAGACCAAACTTTGATTTCCTAATTTCTAATCTTATTAGAAAATAGAAAACCTAAGTCTAATTATTCAAGTTCTAAACTCTTTAAAACTAATAATTAACTTAGGTTGCATGCATTTCTATGTTATAGTGCTTGATCATTCATCACATGAATAACTATATACTATAACATAATATAATTCATCACATGAATATTAATGCATGAGCATACTTTAATCTAAAAAATATAACACTTATATTAATTAAATTAAACATGCATTTAATTATATTATAACTCTTATAATATAACCTATCATGCAACTCTTATAATATAAATGATGCATGAAAATGTTTAAGCTAAGGTGGGATTTTGAATCTATATGACATACATTATGCACATAGAACTTAATTAAAATATACATCTCATGCATAAAATAATTAAATAGCAAAAATAGATCGGTTTTTGGCACCTAGGGGCAATTATTTAATTAAATAACATTAATATAACACTTATATTAATACTATTTAATAAAATAATTAAATAAAATAAATAAAATACATTTTTACATTTATAAAATAAAGAAAATACGAAAATAACTGCCCACTTCTTGAAATAAACCGCTCCCACTACGCGAAACTGCCTCTGCAATCGCTCCCACTACACGTGCGGCGTTGCAACGCCATGGGCAGCATTGCAACATTGCTGCGTCCAACGTCAAGATCAGCGTGCTCCACGCCGTGGCGTTGCAACGCTACTCTGCAACAGGGCCTCCATTCGCAAGAATGGCGTTGAGACGCCCAAGAACAGCGTCTCAACGCCATCGAAAGAACAACAAACTCCTTTGTTGTTCTTCGTCGATTTTCACCCGTTTTCGCTCTGATTTCTTCACAGAAACGCTTGCCACGAACGACTCGAACTTACAGACTTGATTTACAACAAAATGCCCAAAAATAACGGGCCCTTACATTGATCTCATCAACATAAAATTGTAAATCTATTCTAGTGCAAAAAATCGAAACATCCATTATGCAAACTAACAATTTATCACATAAATTAAGGCATTTTACTCACCTATTTTAACACAAACAGTGCATAACGAAGAACCATCGAAAAGGCTCTGATACCAATTGAATGGAATGAAAATCTTCAAAATTAAACATGCATTAGAAGGAAGAAATTACAGCAAGAAGAGTATCCTTACTTGTTGTAGACAATTCTTCAAAATTCTTCCTTGATCACGAACACTTCGTGCTTCTCAACGAATGCTTCTCTCGAACAAAACGAACACCACCAACGACCTACTCGATGAGGGAGGAGGGACTTTTTGGTGTTGGTGAGGGAGGAGAATTGAGAGAAAAGGTTGAGAGAAAACTCTTCTTTTTGGGTGAGAATCCAAAAAATGACAATGTTAGTGTAATTTCCTTCTTGCAAGAAGGGATTAAATAGTGGAATAACCATGAAGTTAAAATCTCCACATTATTACCATTTTACCACAACCATAGGTTATGCAAATCACATTTGCATAACCATATAATATAAGATATCTCATATCTCATATTGCAAATCACATTTGCAATAATTGTGGATTAATTAAATTGAATCACATCCAATTTAATTTCTCCAATTAGCCCTACTTCCACAATTAGGCTAACCTATAGTTTATTATGAATCTCATTCACATTAAACTATATATTATATCATTCATATCTCATATAAATGACATAAATGCCCTTTAAGTGAAATTGAACACTTCAATATCATACCAAAACAATAACCCTTCTTTTAACCCAGATTGAGCCAACCGAGGGACCTAATGGACCTACAGTGACGAGCTCCAATGATCCAAGATTAACCTATCTAACTCTTTGACCCGGTTAATCAACCTTTATTAGCTATGGTAACACTCCACTATAGCCCGTAGCTGCACTCCCGTCAGTGCAGAATATTACGTGTCCACTGATATAACAATTGCCCATGAGTCGACCCTTCACAAGTTGTTCGTAGACACGGTTAAGTCAAATTACCATTTTACCCCTATGTCTACCTCTTGTTCCTTAAGTCCCCACTGCTCCTCTAATGAACAACACATTGTGATGGTCCAACTACACACAACACCTTTCTCGGGCCAGTGAGAAGGTGGGCGCCCGTTGTCCAAGTCCTGGAGACAGCACTTAAGGGAACAACCCCTCTAGTTTTCCTAAGGCAGGAACGAGTGAATTCCATCTCGCGTAGTTAAGTTCCCAGCTCCCTACTTGGTCCTGTCCCTGAGAAGATAGGCACATTGGGCGAGTAACTATGACACACTCACCCGCATTTATTCAAAGGACTTCCCCGCATGGGAGTCCGTAACACTCTCGTGATTCGTGTCGAGTCACTAATGGTCATCTCACGAAGTTATTAGTCCCATTGTCAGCGGTTACATCGTGAGGTCTAATAATTCTGATCCGGTCTTGTACAATCTCATTGCATAGGATGCCCCCACTCGCATGTCAACCACATGAACGAGTCAGATCACCTCGTTTGTATCTAATATAAAGCGGGTTGCATCCACAGTGTATCCAGGATTAGGTCTCCAACCCTATCCATATATTGTAGACTGTTTGGGTCATTAACTCGAACGTGATCTTCCCTATGTGTCCACTACACACCGTTCAAGTTCTAGTTCTCTCATAAATTCAATGACCCTGGAGCTTAGTTTATTGGAAAAGTTTGTAAATATTCCGAGACACAAAGTAATGAAATAAATAACTCTGGTTAATTTCAAATAGTAATTTACAAACACAAGATTAGGACAAAAATCCCAACAGAAAAGAACCGGTAATCCACCACTAGAGTTACCACTAGGTCAGAAGGAGGTCCTCCCACCTATGTCGGACCTTCAACAGGATCAACCAGACCGTCAAGAGAATACTCTTTTAGTAGCTCAAAGAGTGGCGCATGATAATCCAAATGTTATAACTATGATGTTAGAGGCGATGTAAGCCTTGGTACGAGTCACAGTGGCCACCCAGTTGGCCCAAACAGATCAGACCTAGAATGATGCATCGGTGAAGGCTCTGTAAAGGATTTCAGAAAGTATGGCCCCCGACCATTTGATGGGACTTCCAGTGACCCCATTGTTGTTGAGTTGTGGTTGTCCTCCATTGAAACTATTTTCAGATTGATGAATTGCCCGAAGGATCAGAGGGTGTCTTGTGCAGTTTTTATGTTGAGAGACGGCGCCTACTTATGGTGGGAGTCCACTCAAAGGACCATGGACGCTAATGGAGGACCAATCACTTGGAGTTTGTTAAGAGAGCCCTTCTGGCGCAAATTTTACACAACCCTAGCTCGGTACAGGAAACAAGTTGAATTCCTACAACTTTGTCAAAATAAGAAATCTATAGAGGAATATGAGAGGGAATTCACATGGCTGAAGCGTTTTTCTCCAGAACTAGTGGACACTGAGGCTAAGAAAGTAGAACGATTCGTTATGGGACTAGATGAGGGTATTTGGGGATTCATTCAGGCATTGTCACCCCTGGATTATGCTTCAGCAGTGAGAGTAGCTGAATGTGCTACATGTAATAGTTAACCCAAGTCAGCCACCATCAGGCCAAAAGAGGAAGTGGGATCAGGATGGCAGTGACCCCCAGCATTATCAGTAGCCCTCGAAATCACCGAGTGATTCACGTTTTACTCCTAGTCAGAGGCAACCGGTTCGATCAGGGAAGGATAGTGGTGAGAAACCGCATTGTGAGGAATGCAGAAGATATCATTGGGCCAAGTGTTTAGCTCGCTCTGGAGAATGTTTTTGATGCAAGAGAGAGGGGCACAGAGCAGAGGGTGGTCCCAGTGAAGGTGTCAGGGATGCTCAACCTTCCAATTCGAGTGGAGTTAGATCTTTTGAGCAAACGACCCAGCAAGGAAGGGTCTCTACCAGTACTAGTCGAGACACCAAAAACTTCGATCCAACGATCACAGACACATTTTCCGTACATAGATACTTGTTTTGTACTTTTTCAAAATGTATGCACTCATTGTTTTCTACTTGTTTGGAGGTAGGATTGTTAACTTTTGTCTTGTGGTTGCCACTCCGATGAGAGTGAGACGATTAGCTAGCGAAATGATTAAAGTTCTAGGTTGATGGTCTCCGTAGAATTTAGAGAGAATGTAGAGTGTTGTCTAAGAAAACAAGTTGAACTTTCAAAACTAACTCTAGCCTGAGGGTAAATTCAAGCATAGAACTCAAGTCAGGAATATCAGTTAATTAAAGCCCTATAAAAGGAGTAAGTTGAATTGCAAAGGGACACCATATAAAAGGGATAAGGGCCTTCGTAATCAAGAAACAAAGTATAGTCAAAGTATTGTGGAAAAACCATTGAGACGAAGGAGTTACCTTGAAGCGAAAAGCGGAACTGCGAGTTAAATATCGATAACTATTTCAAGATTACATACTTTTGAGGACGAATGTTCTTAAGGCAGGAAGACTGTAACACCCCAGAATTTTTAAATATCTTTAGGTTGTGCTTTGGGTTTAATTTAGTGGAACTTAAGTTGGACCTTTAAAATAGATGGATTAATTTAGTATTCTTGTGTAAATTTAAGAATTAAGATAAGTAGATAAATTGAGTTTTTAATTCAACTCTGGGGCATTTAGTAGTTAGGAGCTAAAGGAGGGGTATTTTAGTAATTTCGTTTCAAAAGAAGATAATTAGGGTTTTGAAAGACCCTTTTTGTCTTATAGGGCACGCACTCCAAGGAGACTATTTGACCATCTTCAACCTTATACTCCTTCCCTTATCTAGCCGTTTGACCCATCTACTACAGCTGCTTCCATCAATAGTCACCACCGATCTCGAGCTGTCTGCTTCCCAATCGTGGAGTTTCCTGCATGAGCCCGCCCGACACCTTGTTCGTGTCACATTTTCCAGCTGTAGCCGCACAATCGTCGCCGCCACGCTGTGCCTCATCGAAGAACCCAAACGAAGTCGTTGCCGCAAGCGAAGTCACGCCGGGTCGAGATCGCCGCCACTGTCTTTGCCAAGTCGTAGGTTGGCTCGCCGCTGCCGTTCGGAGTGGAGTTGAAGAAGCAAGGTCAGTTCGGTTTTGTTTCATTTTGGTTCGAGCGGTTCATCAAGTTTTTGGTCGGTTTTGGATAGATCGACAGACGAGCTTCTCAGATCTGACCTCCACACTCTAAGACGCGTTGTCGCACTGTCGTCGGCCACCACACGCGACGTCGCGTCGCTGCCGCCGCTCGTTGGAGTCAGCCCAACCCGATCAGTTTCGATTCCGGAGCTCGTTTTAAGTGTCCGTTTGTGGTAATTTAACCTAAATATGATTGGGATTCGAAAAGAAGTTTATGATTATGTGATTTAATGAAGAAATTAATGAAATTGATTTAGGAGTTCGGTTGTTGAACATATTGAAGGGAAGGCAAAATAGGAACAAAACTTTAGGAGCTTCAAAATAAAGCTTAAGGTAAGGAACCTCATGCCGAACCTTTTCAAAATGGGATGAAAGTTACTGTTTTCATTAAAGTTATTATTTGATAGTTCGAAAGT
The DNA here is from genome assembly GCA_036507285.1 of Trichosanthes cucumerina. NCBI lineage: Eukaryota > Viridiplantae > Streptophyta > Magnoliopsida > Cucurbitales > Cucurbitaceae > Trichosanthes > Trichosanthes cucumerina. The sequence goes on along the minus strand of CM071841.1, from coordinate 17,001,611 downwards.
ATTACTTCTTAAAATGTTTTAAAATTGAAAGTTATGAGTATTATGCTTGATCTATGATTGAAATACTTAGGTTTAATGTTATGAGAGTTATGCGATGATTTATGACTGATTGATAACTTAAATGTTATGAAACAATATGTTATAATATGTGGTTTACAATGATTCTATGATATGTGCATCATAATATATGAAAGGATGATGAGACCTAATGCATGATTGTATGTACATGAAATAGTTTGAGTGATTGTGGCAATTACTCTCCATATGACTATAGGGGTTTGAGAGAACCCATATATGACAGTGGTATGCGGACCTAACATGCTCCTGGGATTTTAAGAGGACCCTTTACGACAAGAGTCTCCAGACTCAACATGCTCGGGGTTATGAGAGGACCCCATATGATTGGAATCTTCGGACTCAACATGATTCAAGAGTCTTCGGACTCAACATGCTCTCGGAGTTTTGAGAGAACCCCATATGATAGGAGTTTTCGGACTCAACATGCTCTCGGGGTTAGGGAGGACTCCATATGACAGAGGTCTTTGGACTCAACATGCTCTCAAGAGAACCCAATTGACCACTAAAAGCCAAAGGAAATAGTCATGATAGTTTTTTGAGGAAGTTAGGTCCCACACATAGGAAAGTTTTATAGTCATCATTGTATGTGTATGCATATCCCAAAACCTCGGTAGCGAGGTCACTTATTGGGTATCATTTTTATAATACTCACCCTTTCTTTTAAAATATTTTCAAGTTAAGGCAAGGACATACAAGGCGAGTGACGGGATGCGTTACGAAGGTCATGGGGAACCAACCATGTTTTTCACATTTTTTTTGAATTAGTAGTCATTTCAATTCATTTTGTTTTCCGCTTAAGTAGTCTAGAGATTTAAAAGTAAGGCCAGACACTATTTTCACGTTATTTAAATGTTTTGATGTATTTTGGGATCCCCTAAAACTAGTTTTTATTTGTGAATTGAATATTTTATTCATGTTATATTTATATGGCCTAAGACTGCATGCATGAGTAGTAATGCCCCTAGAAAATGAGTCTTTAAAAAGTAGGAGCGTTACAGTTGGTATCAGAGCCCTAAGTTTGGATTCTGTAAACTTGCTTACATCGTATGCACGAGTATCCCATGGCTATGTAACCGACCTCAGTCACCGCTAGATATGTCTTTGAATAAATGTGAATAATTGATTTACCATGATTGTATGTTATGTTGTTGAGACCGATTTGAATGATTAAATGTGATCCCTATCTTATGGGTAGTGAAGGACTAGACTGAATTAGAGAATCCTCTTATGTTGTAGTACTGAGGAATATTCCGCCAAGAGGACGAGGGAGAGGTAGGGGATGCGACAGGGGTAGGGGGGTGAAAAGAACCGGTAATCCACCACTAGAGTTACCACTAAGTCAGGAGGAGGTCCTCCCACCTATGTCAAACCTTCAACAGGATCAACCAGACCGTCAAGAGGATACTCCTTTAGTAGCTCAAAGAGTGGAGCACGATAATCCAAATGTTATAACAATGATGGTAGACGCGATGCAAGCCTTGGTACGAGTCACAGTGGCCATCCAGTTGGCCAAAATAGATCAGACCGAGAATGATGCATCGGTGGAGGCCAGATATCTAAAGGATTTCAGAAAGTATGGCCCCCGACCAATTGATGGGACTTCCAGTGACCCCATCGTTATTGAGTTGTGGTTGTCCTCCATTGAAACTATTTTCAGATTGATGAACTGCCTGGAGGATCAGAGGGTGTCTTGTGCTGCTTTTATGTTGAGAGACGACGCCTACTTGTGGTGGGAGTCCGCTCAGAGGACCATGGACACTAATGGAGGACCAATCACTTGGAGTTTGTTCAGAGAAGCCTTCTGGCGCAAATTTTACCCAACCACAACTCGGTACAGGAAACAAGCTGAATTCCTACAACTTTGTCAGAATAAGAAATCTATAGAGGAATATGAGAGGGAATTCACACGACTGATGCGTTTTGCTCCAGAACTGGTGGTCACTGAGGCTAAGAAAGTAGAACGATTCGTTATGGGACTAGATGAGGGTATTCGGGGATTCGTTCAGGCACTGTCACCCCTGGATTATGCTTCAGCAGTGAGAGTAGCTGAATTGATTGGTGTTCAGTCTCAGAGTGTTCAACATGTAATAGTTAACCCAAGTCAGCCACCATCAGGCCAAAAGAGGAAGTGGGATCAAGATGGCTGTGACCCCCAGCATTATCAGCAGCCCTCGAAATCACCGAGTGATTCATGTTTTACTCCTAGTCAGAGGCAACCGGTTCGATCAGGGAAGGATAGTGGTGAGAAACCGCATTGTGAGGAATGCAGAAGATATCATTGGGGCAAGTGTTTAGCTCGCTCTGGAGAATGTTTTTGATGCAAGAGAGAGGGGCACAGAGCAGAGGGTTGTCCCAGTGAAGGTGTCAGGGATGCTCAACCTTCCAATTCGAGTGGAGTTAGATCTTTTGAGCAAACGACCCAGCAAGGAAGGGTCTCTACCAGTACTAGTCGAGACACCAAAAACTTCGATCCAACGATCACAGAAACATTTTCCGTACATAGATACTTGTGTTTGTACTTTTTCAGAATGTATGCACTCATTGTTTTCTACTTGTTTGGACTTAGGATTGTTAACTTTTGTCTTGTGGTTGCCACTCCGATGAGAGTAAAATGATTAGCTAGCGAAATGATTAAAGTTCTAAGTTGATGGTCTCCGTAGAAGTTAGAGAGAATGTAGAGTGTTGGCTATGAAAACAAGTTGAACTTTCAAAACTAACTCCAACCTAAGGGTAAATTCAAGCATAGGACTCAAGTCAGGAACATCAGTTAATTAAAGCCCTATAAAAGGACTAAGTGGAATTGCAAAGGGACACCGTATAATAGGGTTAGGGGCCTTCGTAATCAAGAAACCAAGTATAGTCAAAGTATTATGGTAAAACCATTGAGACGAAGGAGTTACCTTGAAGCGAAAAGCGGAACCGCGAGTTAAATATCCATAACTATTTCAAAATTAGGAACTTTTGAGGACGAAAGATCTAAAGGAGGGAAGACTGTAACACCCCAGAATTTCTAAATATCTTTAGGTTGTGCTTTGGGTTTAATTTAGTGGAAATTACTTAAGTTGGACCTTTAAAATAGATGGATTAATTTAGTATTCTTATGTAAATTTAAGAGAAGTCGATAAATTGAGTTTTTAATTCAACTTTGGGGCATTTAGTAGTTAGGAGCTAAATGAGGGGTATTTTAGTAATTTCGTTTTAAAGGAAGGGAATTAGGGTTTGGAAATACCCTTTTTGTCTTTTAGGGCACACACTCCAAGGAGACTATTTGACCATCTTAAACTCTATGCTCCTTCTCTTCTCTAGCCGTTTGACCCATCTACTGCAGCTGCTTTCGTCAACAGTGACCACCGATCTCAAGCCGTCTCCTGCCCAGTCGTGGAGTCACATGCGTGAGCCCGTCTGGCACCTTGTTCGTGTCACCTTCTGCAGCTGTAATGGCACAGTCGTCACCACCATGTTGTGCATCATCTAAGAACCAAGACAAAGTCTTTGCCGCACGCAAACTCACGCCGGGTCGGTCTGCGAGTCGAGGTCGCTGCCACTGCCTTTGCCAAGTCGTAGGTTGGAGTCGCCGCTGCCGTTCTGAGCGGAGTTGAAGAAGCAAGGTCAGTCCAGTTTTGTATCATTTTTGTTCGAGCGGTTCATCAAGTTTTTGGCCAGTTTTTGAGGTTTTAGGATCGATTTTGGATAGTTCGGCCAACGAGCTTCTCATATATGACCTCCACATTCCAAGACGCACCGCCGTGCCACTGCCGACCACCACACGCGCCGCCGCTCGCTGGAGCCAGCCTAACCCGATCAGTTTCGATTCCAAGCCCGTTTTAAGCGTCTGTTTGTTGTAATTTAACTTAATTATGATTGGATTCGAAAAGAAGTTTATGATTATGTTATTTAATTAAGAAATTAATGAAATTGATTTAGGAGTTCGGTTGTTGAACAGATTGAAGGGAAGGCGGAATAGGAATAAAACTTTAGGAGCTTCAAAATAAAGCTCAAGGTAAGGGACCTCATGCCAAACCTTTTCAAAATGGGATGAAAGTTACAGTTTTCATTAAAGTTATTATTTGATAGTTCGAAAGTATTACTTCTTAAAATGTTTTAAAATTGAAGCGTTATGCTTGATCTATCAATGAAATACTTAGGTTTAATGTTATGAGAGTTATGCTATGATTTATGATTGATTGATAGCTTAAATGTTATGAAACAATATGTTATGATATGTGATTTACAATGATTCTATGACATGTGTATCATAATATATGAAAGGATGATGGGACCTAATGCATGATTGTATGTACATGAAATAGTTTGAGTGATTGTAGCAATTACTCTCCATATGACTATAGGGGTTTGAGACACCCATATATGACAGTGGTCTTCGGACCTAACATGCCCCTGGGGTTTTGAGAGGACTCCATACGACAAGAGTCTCAAGACTCAACATGCTCTCGGGGTTATGAGAGGACCCCATATGATAGGAGTCTTCAGACTCAACATGATTCAAGAGTCTTCGGACTCTCAACATGCTCTCGGGGTTTTGAGAGGACCCCATATGATAGGAGTCTTCGGACTCAACATGCTCTCGGGATTAAGGAAGACTCCATATGACAGAAGTCTTTGGACTCAACATGCTCTCAAGAGAACCCAATTGACCACTAAAAGCCAAAGGAAATAGTCATGATAGTTTTATGAGGAAGTTAGGTCCCACACCTAGGAAAGTTTTATAGTCATCATTGTATGTGTATGCATATCCCAAAACCTCGATAGCGAGGTCACTTACTGGGTATCATTTTTATAATACTCACCCTTTCTTTTAAAATGTTTTCAGGTAAAGGCAAAGACATACAGGGTGAGTGACGGGATGCGTTACGAAGGCCATGGGGAACCAGTCATGCTTTTCGCATTTATTTTGAATTAGTAGTCATTTCAATTGATTTTGTTTTTCGCTTAAGTAGTCTAGAGATTTAAAACTGAGGCCAGACACTATTTTCACGTTATTTAAATGTTTTGATGTATTTTGAGATCCCCTAAAACTAGTTTTGATTTGTGAATTGAATATTTTATTCATGTTATATTTATATGGTCTAAAACTGCATGCATGAGTAGTAATGCCCCTAGGAAATGAGTCTTTGAAAAGTAGGGGCGTTACAGATTTATTTGGAGTTACGGGGTGGGTAAGAAATTCTTCCGAGTGTGAAGGGGGATGAATATGTGCTTCTATATTTATATAAGTTTTGTGTTTTGTTAATTTGGTTGATCATGTTCATTTCTCTAAGAAATTTTATGTAAAACTATAATTCAATGGGTTAATGATTTGTTTAGCTTTTATGTTTATGGTTTAAGTGTAAGTTGATGTTTATAGATTGATTTAAAGTTAGAAAGTGGTTAAGAAATGTTTTGGAGTGTGAAGGAGGTGGTTGATGCTTAAGTTTAGTTAATGTGTGTCCATAAATATTGAAAAGTTTATGCAAAGCTTATATCATGATTTGTTCAAGTTTTAGGTAAATGTTTTGTAACTTTTGTGTACTCTTGGTAAAGTTTGTTTGAAATTTTGATTGTTTTTGTTAAATTTTGATGAGTTTATTTTTGTACATAACTATGTAAATTCAAGCTTTGATCGTTGAGATTCGTCATATGTTAGGGTCATATGTTAGGTAATTTTGTTCATACATATATATAGTCTAATAGTTTCTATGAGTTAAGTATTGATATATTTTTTTTTTTTTTTTGAGAAAAGTTAAGTATTGATATTATTATTCCTTACTTTTGGAAAGTTAGTTTAAATATGTTGTTGTATGTGTTTTTATTATATAAAGTTAGGCAACTTAATTAACGCCATTTGTTTTTCTTTGTTTTTCCACGGAATTGGGCTAGTTTATGAGACTTTTCAAGAATTTATGGGCCCAAATTTTTCTACTATGTATAAAGGGATAGGAACTTCAGTTTTTTTATGTTGTGTTGAAATTTTTGTATTTTATGTTGTATGAATTTTTGGTGGACAAAGTGTATATTCAACTTTGGTTTAATAGAAAGTTTTATTTAGTTTATGTTGTATACAATTCTTTTTAGGTACAATAATAATTCGTAAATTATAATGAAATTCTAGATAAAAGAATATTGAAATAAAAAAAATGTCCAATACAAAGATTTACCGACGCTTTTTTAGATTTGGTCGGCCATTGTTCAAATTGCATACCAAAATCGTACCATCGACCTTTATAAGCAAGGCTAACACTTAAAAGTTTGGTCGGCTTTTCTTCTAAAGGTTGACCACATCAAGTCGTCGACCTATATTCCAAAGATTGACGTATAGGGTTTTGGTAGGCCTTTGAGGGAAAGGCCCACCACAATAATATCGTCGACCTTTCTAAGAAAGGTCGACGAGATAGGATCGCATCTAGGTTGGGAATGACTATGGGCCCATTTGGCCCATTACAATTTTACAAGAATTGCACAACTAATTGTCCCACATGGAAAGATTATGAAGTGGGTAGGTGGTTTGGATATGTGAGCACATTGAGGGGCTTACAAGGTGTGCATGAAGTGGTAATAAGATGTCTCCCCACACGCATCGTCGCCATCCGTCCGGTGGATGGACGGGCAAGTTCGAAAAGTCACTTGCCCGAAAAAAACAAGGAAACTTTTTATTACTTCTCAATTTAATTTTTTACATTGAATATTTTACCGTTAAGGTAATAATAGCTCATTAACTCACGATTTTATTGGAAAAAACGTTTTGATTTTTTCAAAACAGTTTTAGATCTAGACCTAGATCATAGATTGAGAACAGTTTTTTGAAGTTAGGTATCGGTTTTTTGAGTTCTTCATCATCTTCTTCTTCGATTCTGCTCAGCAAAGAATATATTTAGATTTGATTCCAATCCTCCTCTAACGAGTGCATGTTCGAGGTGGATGTTGTGTTAACTTTGGGGAGCAACCAGTAAAACGATTCGCACCGAGCTCGTGTCGAAATTGCTTTCAAGGCAGTGATTTTGTAACGCCCCTACTTTTCTATGACCAAATCCCTAGGGACATTACTACACATGCATGCATTTATAGGCCGAGGAATAAAAGAACTTGAAAGAAATTTCCATTTATCGTAAATGATTCTAGGGATCCCAAAATCAAAAGCAAGAAAAAATCGGTTAAAGCGTTAAATCAACTTGGCCTATTAAAAGCTGTAAACAAGTTCAACTTCAATCTAAATCATAGAGACAAAAGTAGTTCAAAATAAAACTATGCGGAAAATCATGCTGGTTCCCATGGTCCTAATCACGCTTTCCCGTCACACGCCCTGCACGTTCTTCCCTTTACCTGAAAAACATTTTTTTAAAAGAAAGGGTGAGTATTGCATAAACAATACCCAGTAAGTAACCTCGCTACCGAGGTTTGGGATATGCATACACATACAATCATGATCTTTAAATTCATTCATAACATACATAGATGGGAATCAAAACTTTCTAAAGTTGCCAGGTCTTTAATCCATGGCTGTATATTAAATGTCAGGCCTTTAATCCATGACTGTTCATATAATTGCCAGGTCTTTAATCCATGGCTACACATTCAATTGCCAGGTCTTTAATCCGTGGCTGTACATATAATTGCCAGGTCTTTAATCCGTGGCTGTTCATTTAATTGCCAGGTCTTTAATCCATGGCTACACATTCAATTGCCAGGTCTTTAATCCGTGGCTGTACATATAATTGCCAGGTCTTTAATCCGTGGCTGTTCATTCAGTTGTGAGGCCGACTGGTCATCCTGAGTCATTTCAGCGATCTCAGGATAACCAATGTCCACACTATTCAATAATTCATTTCGTGACATACAAAATCATGCATAAGGTCCCATCAGTCACATAATCATGGTGTACATATCACAATTATCATCATCAACACATCATTCGTACTTTCTCATGGACAGGGTGATAAATCATACTTTTGTAAATAACATGAAACATTCTCATACACACTGCTGTCCTATTCTCACATGAAATAATGGAATCTCTATACATACTATACGAGAATACTTTCACATAAAATAATGGTTCAATTTCACGTAATACATAGAGGCATTTGCACATAAAATGTCGCGTATTCTCAAAATAATAATTGTGTATTTTCATGTGAAAACTATAAACTGATTCGCATAAAATCATGAAATTCATTTTCATTTACTCCCATTAAAAGTTCGGCACGAGGTCCCTTACCTCAAGCTTCGATTTTTATTCCACAATCTAATCGAACTCCCTGCTTATTCTCCTTTTAGCGAAACCTGATTCACATCATAATTTCCGAAATTAAACTCCAAATATTCACCCTTAAACCCTAATTGTGTGATACTTAAACCACCGTATTAAGATATCCTATCCGCTTACCTCGGGTCCAATACAGAAATCCCTTATCCTCTTAGTCTGTTTAGACAATCCACCTCCAATCCCGCTCCGGTTTGTCTCCTACAAGCAAGCGTTCGAATCCGTAACCTAATTCTCAAACAAAAATTTAATCACACGATAAATCATACGGTTTCCAATCGAGTATGAACCTTAAATCGATTCGCTCACCGTCCGAACTCGAAGTTCTTGAATGGTTGCTGGTCGGCGTGGTCACGATCGGCGGTGTAGGAGAGGGCTCTCAGCGTCTGGCTGCCCGTGTCTCTCTACATGCGAGCTCGTCGTGGCGCGGGAAAAGTCTTGAGCGTGGCGGTGGGCCGTAGAAATTTGCTTGGCTGCGGTTGCGATCGCCGGGTTTGAAATTTGAAGAAGAAGGAGAGCGCGACGCAGATAATGGCGGCGACCGCTTCTTTGAATGGAATGGCAGCGAAAATACCCTCCGGCCCACACGACCACTTCAGATCTGGACCGGCTCACGCGTTTAATGAAGCTTCGTCAACCTATCGGCGTGCGAGCTTCTGCGAGCGAGCAGCTGGATGGACGGAGACTTGCGCTTCTTTGGTGGTCAGTGGGTCGTGACGTCCGTGGCTGCAAATGACCGGCGTTCGTGAGGTCGTGGCTGGAGCGGCGGTACGGTGGGGTGTTCCTCTGCTGGAGCTGGTTGTGTGGCCGGCCGACTACCGCTGATCGAAGGCGCTGTCGACGGTAGAGCTGCAGTCCACGGCGTCTAGGGTTTAGAGATGAAGAGGTGATCGGCTAGGGTTTAGTGAAAGAGAAAGGTTTGAGTCCTTTAGGGTTAGGGTTTGCAATTCAACAAGAAGGAGAAAATGTGTGTTCTTTTAGGGCTAGGGTTTGGGTTTGGTACAATGAAGAGTAGGTGTGGAGGCTAGGGTTTTCTCATGATATATATATATACCAACCATCTAGGTCAAGTTGTGTGCTAGATCACCCTAATTTAGAACTAATTCACCAAAACGCCCTTACACTTACCTTTCCCTTTAATTTTTATAGTTAATCTCAATAGACAAGAAATAATTCACATAAGTTAGACAAAAATACGGCCTCCCTCTCGCCGGGCTTGATTAAAATCACCAATCCAACTAAACACGGCGTTTACAAGAGCGTTAAATAAAATTAATAATAATACCTGTGATGATGGTCGTCACAATCTTCCCTCCTTAAGAACTTTCGTCCTCGAAAGTTCCTATTCTTGGAATAGTTCAGGATATTTAGCGCGTACTTCCTCTTCTCGCTCCCAAGTAGCTTCCTCCGTGCGGTGGTTCTGCCACAATACCTTAACTAAGCTGATCTCACGGTTACGGAGGGTCTTTCGATCTCTTGCAATAATTTGTACCGGTCGTTCGCCATAGCTCAGATCTTCTGTTAACTGCAATGGTTCGAAGTCTATGACATGAGTCGGGTCTGGAACGTACTTTCTCAACATGGAGACATGGAATACGTTGTGCACTGCTGACAGGGACGGTGGCAGCGCTAATCTGTAGGCCACTGCACCGATCCTCTCTAAAATCTCAAATGGTCCGATGAATCGCGGACTCAACTTCCCTTTACGGCCAAACCTTAGAATTCCCTTTATTGGGGCCACCTTAAGAAATACGTGGTCCCCAACATCGAATTCTAGGTCCCTTCGTCTCGTGTCAGCATAATTCTTTTGTCTGACTTGGGCGGTCTGCATTCGTGCCCTGATCTTTTGCATTGCCTCATTAGTGATCTGTATTACACTGGACCCAACAATCGGCGTTCACCAAACCTCCTCTCGAGCGGAGTTTCGCAACGTTTTCCATAGAGAGCTTCAAATGGAGCCATTCCGATGGTCGACTGATAACTGTTGTTATAAGCAAACTCCATCAGATGTAAATGAGTGTCCCAACTGCCTGGGAAGTCTAAAGTGCAAGCTCGCAACATATCCTCTAATATCTGATTTAATCGTTCTGTCTGCCCATCCGTCTGTGGATGAAAAGCTGTACTAAAGTTCAACTGCGAACCCAAAGCTCTCTGTAAACTCCTCCAGAAGTTGGAGGTGAAACGTGGATCCTATCTCGTAATAATCTCTTGACCGGGATTCCATGTAAACGGACTATCTCTTTCAGTAAAGTCGTGCCCACTTATACTGTAGAATAGGTGGGTTTCCACACAGTATGAAGTGTGCCGACTTTGTTAACCTGTCCACTATGACCCAAATCACTGTGTAACCTCGTAAAGTTCTAGGCAATCCAACTATGAAATCCATAGAGATCTCCTCCCATTTCCACTGAGGCACATGTAATGGTTGCAGCAATCCTGCGGGCCTCTGTCTAGGTGCCTTCACCTGCTGACAAGTCAAACACTTGCTGACAAACTCTGCCACGTCGCGCTTCATGTTGCACCACCAAAACGATCTGTTTGGATCTCGGTACATCTTGGTGCATCGCCGGGATGCATAGAAAATGGTGAGTTATGTGCTTGCCGTTCAAGATCTCGGTTCTCACTTGTCATCATCGTCGCGGCACACAAACGTCCTCGAAATAGCAATCCTCCATCGTGGATGGGAGAATTTCGTCAACTCACCCAGAGCTACTGCCGTAAGTTTTTCCACTAAGCGAGGGTCCACTGCTGGGCCTCTATAATACGTTGCCTCAAGGTCGGCTGCACTCGTTAATCGGGCTAATCGAGCCGTGGTCTTTCCCTACTAGCATCGCAATTTCGGCTCGAGCAAACTCGCTCAGTAACTCTGTCGGTCATCGTCACTCGCGCAGCAAAGATGCACCAGCTTCTGCTGAGGCATCGGCCACTACGTTAGCCTTACAGGGATGGTATCGTATGTCAATATCATAATCTTTCACCAATTCCAACCATCTGCGTTGCCTCATGTTCAATTCCTTCGGGTGAACAGATACTTCAGATTTTTATGATCTCGTAAAAATCAATTTTCTCGCCATCTGTGGTAGTGTCTCCAGCATTTTTAACGCAAAAACCATCGCTGCGCTAATTCCGTGTCATGAGTTGGATAATTCCTCTCGTGCGTCTTCAATTGTCGGGATGCATAAGCTATTACTTTACCGTGCTGCATCAATACACAACCCAACCCTTTCTTGGAAGCATCACTGTAAACCACAAAGCTCCCTGTTCCCTCGGGAACTGTAAGAATCGGGGCCGACACTAATCTGTGCTTGAGTTCCTGGAAACTCGCTTCACAAGCATCATCCCAAACAAAAGAGTTTCCCTTACGCGTCAACTGAGTCATAGGCATAGCTATCTTGGCAAAATCCTGCACGAAACGCCTATAGTATCCTGCAAGACCCAGAAAACTACGTACCTCTGTAACCGTGGTCGGACGAGGCCACTGTGTGACGGCCTCCACCTTCGCTGGATCAAGAGACTCGACTTCACACCACATGCCCTAGAAAAGATATTGCTCGAGCCAAAATTCACACTTGGAGAATTTTGCATACAACTTATTCTCTCTCTCAGTGTGAGTAAGACTTTCCTCAGGTGCATTTCATGTTCTTCATCACACCTGGAGTATATCAATATATCATCGATGAACACAATCACGAACGTATCAAGAAACTCCTTGAACAAACGGTTCATCAAGTCCATGAAGGCGGCAGGAGCATTGGTCAGACCAAACGGCATCACCGTGAACTCGTAATGCCCATACCGTGATCTGAATGCTGTTTTAGGGATATCCCCTCACTGATCCTCAAATCGATGGTAGCTTCGACTCGGATCGATCTTAGAGAACACTGTCGCTCCTTGCAACTGATCGAACAAATCATCTATTCTGGGGAGAGGATATTTATTCTTGATTGTAACTTTATTCAACTCCCTGTAGTCTATACACAGGCGCATGGATCCGTCTTTCTTTCTTCTTCACGAACAATACGGTGCTCCCTGGGTGAAACGCCAGGCGTATAAACCCTTTGTCTAACAAGTCTCAGAATCGTATTTTTTAGTTCTTTCAACTCTGCTGGTGCCATTCATGACGGAGCCTTGGATATCGGGTCGTCCCCAATTCCAATCCGATGTTAAAATCTACCTCCCTGACTGGAGGTATTCCGGGGAGATCCTCGGGGAAAACGTCTGCAAACTCATTCACTACTGGCACTGATGTCACTGAGATCTCTGTGCATCTTGCATCTAGTATGCAGGCTAAGACGCCCCAAGCTCCCCGATGCAATAACTTCCTGGCCTTAAGAGCAGTAATTACCTTAGGCCTACTTCCGCGCATTGTGCCTCTCGAACTCAGTGGCGGGTTGGTTAGGAGGAGTGAACACTACCTCCTTCCTGAAACAATCAATACAAGCATGGTTCTGCGCTAACCAGTCCATGCCTAAAATTACATCAAAATCAAACATATCTAGAACCACTAGGTTCACTGCTAACTCATGGTCTGCGATGGTCACACTACCATCCTTGACTTTCACATTGGCTAACAAATTTATCCCCGCAGGAGTGGATACTGAGATAGGGCATATCAGAATCGTTTCTAGTTCTAACTCGGCTTGACTTACAAAGGATGCGAGAAATAAAAGAGTGCGTGAGAACCGTAATCAAATAGTACAAAGGCGAGGTGCCCAAGTAATGGAAGTGTACCTGTAACCACTGAGTCTGAGCCATAGATGTCTCGACTGGTGCTTGCGTAGGCTCTCCCCTGCTGTATGGCTGGCTTCACAGCAGGCCCACTACTCATAATCTGTGGCTGGCTAGTGCTGGCTTGATTCGGGCAGATATTAGCTCTGTGCCCTTCCTTTCCACACTTGAAACATGCTCCGGACCGGGCCATACATTTACCCCAATGCAGTTTACCACATTCCTTGCACTGTGGCCTATCTCCGCTGCTATTCCCGATCCGTTGATGGTGGTTTCATTTTGGAACCATGCGGAAATGCCCTGTCTATGCGACGATGTACTGCTGGGGGCGCTGTGAGTGGAATGGGGCTGGTCCCACTTCCTCTTATGATTCGCTAAAATTTGCCCAGTTAACTACACAGGTGTGTGCGATGCCGAGCTCGCACACCAAATCGATTCGCCACTCTCACCTGCGGAGGCGTAATCGGGAGGTGTTAATGCTTGAATAAAGCCTCGAACATTCTCATCTAGCCCCATGATGAAGCGCTCGGTCTTCTTTGCTTCAGATCCACTAGCTCGGGGCAAAGCGGGATAGACAGGTAAATTCCCTCTCATATATCTCCACCGCTTCTCCTGTTTCGCACGGTGTAGGAACTCCGCTCGCTTCCGTAACGAAGCTGCAGCAGGATAGAATTTCCGCGAGAATGCTTCCTTGAATAGATTCCAAGTAATCGTTTCTCCGTGGCAACAATGGTTCCTGGGCGGACTCCCACCACAAGTACGCGTCATCCCTCGGCATGAAGGTCGCGACAGGACACCCTCTCGGTCCTCGGGCGGTTCATCGATCAAGATGGTCTCAATGGAGGACCACAACTCCGCTACGGTGGGGTCACTGGAAGACCCATTGAAAGATCTCGGGTCATACTTCCCGAAGTCCTTCAGTAACGGGACTCTGTGGTTGCGTCGTTTCGCCCCCTGGTTTGCTTGGGCGGTGGGTGGCTACCGTGGCTCGTGACTAGGCTCGCATGGCCTCCACCATCATAGTCATCACATTGGCGTTCCCCCAGTGCGCCACGGGGGCAAGCTGCAGTATATTCTCCCGACGTTCGGGCGGGTCACGGGAGGTCTCGAACGGGTGGAGTAATCTCTTCCCGATCCAGGGTAATTCCGGCCAAGGCGTCGATGTTTTCCCTTGCCCTCCGGCCCCTACCACGTCCCCTACCTCTCCCTCGGCCTCTAGGTGGCATTATGTCAAAACTACATTAAAGAGAGTTTCTAACTTTCGATTTCCTTTACTTTCAAATCATAAGATAGAATCACCCCTTGGGCTTTTAAGGTTATGTATGCATAAAGCGTATCATATCATAATCATTTACTTTCTTAATAAAATGTCGGAGCGTACTGGCGGTGGATCGAAGCGTTGTTAAACCATGGGAACTACTCTGTGCTTACTCAGTAAGCAAGTCTACTGTAACCCCTTAACCTAGGGGCTCGATACCAACTATAACGCCCCTACTTTTCTATGACCAAATCCCTAGGGACATTACTACACATGCATGCATTTATAGGCCGAGGAATAAAAGAACTTGAAAGAAATTTCCATTTATCGTAAACAGTTCTAGGGATCCCAAAATCAAAACAGTAAAAAAATCAGTTAAAACGTTAAATCAACTTGGCCTATTAAAACTGTAAACAAGTTCAACTTCAATCTAAATCATAGAGACAAAAGTAGTTCAAAATAAAACTATGCGGAAAATCATGCTGGTTCCCATGGTCCTAATCACGCTTTCCCGTCACACGCCCTGCACGTTCTTCCCTTTACCTGAAAAACATTTTTTTAAAAGAAAGGGTGAGTATTGCATAAACAATACCCAGTAAGTAACCTCGCTACCGAGGTTTGGGATATGCATACACATACAATCATGATCTTTAAATTCATTCATAACATACATAGATGGGAATCAAAACTTTCTAAAGTTGCCAGGTCTTTAATCCATGGCTGTATATTAAATGTCAGGCCTTTAATCCATGATTATTTCATATAATTGCGTGTCTTTAATCCATGGCTACACATTCAATTGCAGTCTTTAATCCGTGGTCGTACATATAATTGCCGAGTCTTTAATCCGTGGTCATTCATTTAATTGCCAGTCTTTAATCCATGGCTACACATTCAATTGCCAGTCTTTAACCCGTGGTCGTACATATAATTGCGAGTCTTTAATCCGTGGTCGTTTCATTCGATTGTGAGGCCGACTGGTCATCCTGAGTCATTTCAGCGATCTCAGGATAACCAATGTCCACACTATTCAATAATTCATTTCGTGACATACAAAATCATGCATAAGGTCCCATCAGTCACATAATCATGGTGTACATATCACAATTATCATCATCAACACATCATTCGATTTTTTCATCATGGACAGGTGATAAATCATACTTTTGTAAATAACATGAAACATTCTCATACACACTGCTGTCCTATTCTCACATGAAATAATGGAATCTCTATACATACTATACGAGAATACTTTCACATAAAATAATGGTTCAATTTCACGTAATACATAGAGGCATTTGCACATAAAATGTCGCGTATTCTCAAAATAATAATTGTGTATTTTCATGTGAAAACTATAAACTGATTCGCATAAAATCATGAAATTCATTTTCATTTACTCCCATTAAAAGTTCTAAGACGAGGTCCCTTACCTCAAGCTTCGATTTTTATTCCACAATCTAATCGAACTCCCTGCTTATTCTCCTTTTAGCGAAACCTGATTCACATCATAATTTCCGAAATTAAACTCCAAATATTCACCCTTAAACCCTAATTGTGTGATACTTAAACCACCGTATTAAGATATCCTATCCGCTTACCTCGGGTCCAATCATGTAAATCCCTTATCCTCTTAGTCTGTTTAGACAATCCACCTCCAATCCCGCTCCGGTTTGTCTCCTACAAGCAAGCGTTCGAATCCGTAACCTAATTCTCAAACAAAAATTTAATCACACGATAAATCATACGGTTTCCAATCGAGTATGAACCTTAAATCGATTCGCTCACCGTCCGAACTCGAAGTTCTTGAATGGTTCTTTGGTCGGCGTGGTCACGATCGGCGGTGTAGTAGGAGAGGGCTCGCGCGCGGCGCCGTTTTCCCGTGTCTCGGTGTGGTGCTCGCTTCGGCGGCGGCGGAAAGTCTTCGCAGCGTGGCGGTGGATGGGTAGGGTCGCTGGTCGCGATTTGCGATCGCCGGGTTTGGGTGAAGAAGAGGCGGCGCAGATGGATGGCGGCGACCGCTTGCCGAATCGAATGGCGGCGAAAATACCCTCCGCCCCACGACCACTTCAGATCTGGACCGGCTCACGCGTTTAATGAAGCTTCGTCAACCTATCGGCGTGCGAGCTTCTGCGAGCGAGCAGCTGGATGGACGGAGACTTGCGCTTCTTTGGTGGTCAGTGGGTCGTGACGTCCGTGGCTGCAAATGACCGGCGTTCGTGAGGTCGTGGCTGGAGCGGCGGTACGGTGGGGTGTTCCTCTGCTGGAGCTGGTTGTGTGGCCGGCCGACTACCGCTGATCGAAGGCGCTGTCGACGGTAGAGCTGCAGTCCACGGCGTCTAGGGTTTAGAGATGAAGAGGTGATCGGCTAGGGTTTAGTGAAAGAGAAAGGTTTGAGTCCTTTAGGGTTAGGGTTTGCAATTCAACAAGAAGGAGAAAATGTGTGTTCTTTTAGGGCTAGGGTTTGGGTTTGATACAATGAAGAGTAGGTGTGGAGGCTAGGGTTTTCTCATGATATATATATATACCAACCATCTAGGTCAAGTTGTGTGCTAGATCACCCTAATTTAGAACTAATTCACCAAAACGCCCTTACACTTACCTTTCCCTTTAATTTTTATAGTTAATCTCAATAGACAAGAAATAATTCACATAAGTTAGACAAAAATACGGCCTCCCTCTCGCCGGGCTTGATTAAAATCACCAATCCAACTAAACACGGCGTTTACAAGAGCGTTAAATAAAATTAATAATAATACCTGTGATGATGGTCGTCACAGGTTTCAGTGGCACAACAATCACAAATTCTGGATTTTTCAAGCATCAATTTGAAAGCAATTTATTTTTAATGTCGATTAAATCCGAGTTCGTCTGAAAAGGATTGAAAACACCGATTATCTTCTTGTTTCCGCCAAGGGCCTCGAAAACACCGATTACCTCTGTAAGTTCCTACCCCCGATCTTGATCGAACGTGTTTGATTTCCTGGTTTTGTTTTCGCGATCATTTATGAGTGTTTTTCCAAGGAAATATGCCCACTAGGTGTAAATGATTTTTCAAAAAGAAAATTAAACCTGAAGACTCAATTGGAAATTTAAGGACATATTAGTAGTTGTGGGGCATATACAAAAACAAGGCATTGACTATTTCGATACATACTCCCCTGTAACTAAAATAGCTACTATTTGTGCCCTTAATAGCTTATGCAGCGATTCATGGTTTGTTAATACATCAAATGGATCTAAAAACAACATTCCTTAATGGAGACTTAGAGGAGGAAATATACATGATACAACCTGAAGATTTTATAGTTACTGGTCAAGAGGACAAGGTATGTAAGCTTACAAATCTTTTTATGGTTTTAAACAAGCTCCCAAACAATGATACGAGAAATTTAATAGTACTTTGATAAGTAACAACTTTAAAGTAAATTGTACTGATACACATGTATGCTAAAAAATGTTTGGAGCTGATTGTGTGATTATTTATTTGTATGTTGATGATATGCTTATTTTTAGTACAAACATAGAAGCGATTAATGATACTAAGTCATTTTTATCCTCACACTTTGAAATGAAAGATTTAGGTGAGGATGATGTGATACTTGGTGTTAAAATAAGAAAAATCAAAAATGGTTTCTCATTATGTCAATCACACTACATTGAAAAGTTGCTAAAGAAATTTGATGTTTTGATGATATTCCTGCAAGAACGCATTTGATGCTAGTATTAATCTTAAAAAGAAGAAGAGAAATAGTGTTTTTCTCAATCAGAATATGCAAAAATAATAGGTAGTGTCATGTTTCTAATGAACTATACTAGACCTGATATTGCATATGTTGTGAGTAGATTGAGTAGATATACACATAATCCTAATAAATATTACTGGATTGCTATTTGTCGATTATTGAGGTGCCTTAGAAGTACAATGGTAAACTGTTTGCATTTTAATAAATCTTCCTGCTGTGTTAGAAGGATATTGCGATGCAAATTGGGTAACAGACAATGATAAAGTGAGCTCCACTAGTGGATATGTATTCATACTAGGTGGAGGATTTATTTCCTGGAAATAAGAAAAGCAAACGTGCATTGCACGTGCCACCATAGAGTCTGACTTTGTAGCTCTCGAGCTAGCAGGACAAGAAACAAAATGACTAAGAAGCTTGCTGGGAGACGTACCATTGTGGGGGGCATCTGTGCCAGTCTCTTTACATTTTGATTCACAAGCTGCTATAGGTATTGCCAAGAACAGTATGTATAGTGGAAAAAGAAGGCATATACGGCTTAGACATAGAGATGTGAAACAATTGTTGAAGAGTGAGATTATCTCCTTCGAATATGTGAGGTCTGAAAGGAACTTGGCAGATCTTTTCACGAAGACCTGACAAGGAGAGTAATTCTAGAGTCTTCAACAAGTGTGAGACTCAAACCCTTATAGTGGTTCCATAGCCCTTTATTTGGGTGGTCCAATTATGGACTTGATGGACAATTGAAAAGTTTCCATAACCCAATTATTTTGGTGGTCTAAATATAGACTTGATGGATAACTCTAAAGTCTTCATAGTTCAATTTAGAGTGGTTTGTCTTCGGCAGACTTGATGAAGCAAGGAACGTGAGTGTGAAAATGTGGTCATCTTCTATGAAAGAGTTTAAAGGGTCACTTTCTAGAGCTCTCACAATGACCCAAGGTTTTATGTGCATGGCCATCAATAGCACATGAGCTTATTTATCGCGGAATCAAATTAATCATAAGAACTGAAACATGTTGTGGGGGTTCTCAACTGTAACTATTGAAAGTCCAAGAGGTAACTCACTTTCTTTAATTAGGTTGTTGCCCTACTTCACTATGCATCAATTCAAATTGTTAGATATTGATGTTTAGTTTATTCTCCTTTCTTTGCTCAGATTTTTTTTTTTCTTTTACTTCATCTTGATAGTCATTCGTGGGGGATTGTTGGGAATGACTATGGGCCCATTTGGCCCATTACAATTTTACAAGAATTGCACAACTAATTGTCCCACATGGAAAGATTATGAAGTGGGTAGGTGGTTTGTATATGTGAGCACATTGAGAGGCTTACAAGGTGTGCATGGAGTGGTAATAAGATCTCTCCCCACACGCATCGTTGTTATTCGTCCGTAATCTCAATTTAATTTTTTTCATTGAATATTTTACAGTTAATGTAATAATACCTCATTAACTCACGATTTTATTGAAAAAACGTTTTGATTTTTTCAAAACAGTTTTAGATCTAGATCTAGATCTAAATCATAGATTGAGAACGGTTTTTTGAAGTTAGGTATCGGTTTTTTGAGTTCTTCATCATCTTCTCATCATCTTCTTCTTCGATTATGAGCAAAGAATATATTTTGATTTCATTCCAATCCTCCTCTAACGAGTGTACATTCGAGGTAGATGTTGTGTTAACCTTGGGGAGCAACCGGTAAAACGATTCGCACCGAGGTCGTGCCGAAATTGCTTTCAAGGCAGTGGTTTCTGTGGCACAACAATCACAAATTTCGGATTTTTC
Source organism: Trichosanthes cucumerina (assembly GCA_036507285.1). Classification (NCBI taxonomy): domain Eukaryota; kingdom Viridiplantae; phylum Streptophyta; class Magnoliopsida; order Cucurbitales; family Cucurbitaceae; genus Trichosanthes; species Trichosanthes cucumerina. The sequence continues at coordinate 16,981,759 of CM071841.1, read as the reverse complement.
AAGCATCAATCTGTCGCAAGGACGATCACAATTTAACGCATCGACATTCATAAGAAACGCCAACCAAAAGTAATGTGTCGACCTTGCTAAATATGGTCGACCAAATGCAAACCGGCGTCGACAAAAGTTTTTCCGACAGTGTTATCGCAACTGAACTGTTGACGACAATTTTCTTGTCGAGCATGTATTTTTCAACAATTTTATTAACTTGTGTCGATGTTTTTTGGTGTTGACAAATCCTAGAATTCTTGTAGTGACAAGCACTCAAGTACCAAGCTAGGTGGTTGTTACTGGCATTGACATATACGTATACATATACATACATACAAATTAGTAAATTATAATCTAATTAAACAAGAATTAAAGTTTCATTTACTAACTTAAACAATTTCCATTAATTTCCACGATTTCCATCAATTTTTCTAAATATTTTTATCGACATTTATGTAAAATTTAAAGCTCGACATTTTTATCGCCATCTACGTTTCAAAAATTGATTTTCTTCTAATTCAATTAAACACAATATCTGTCTAATTTCGAGCATATATAATTTGTATTTTATATAATTTTCTATATCATAATAATAACTTATTTTTTACAATTACTTAGGATAATTTTTCCCCAAATTTTGGGACTAATTTTTCAGATTTAAAATTTAAAGCTCAAATAAATCTCTTACAAAAAAAACACTCTAAATGAAACTTCAAATTGGGACGAAATGGATTACAAATAACTTGTTTGATAACTTTCCCATTTCGTGCTCTATTTCTTTTTTTTTTTTTAAGAAATAGGATTATTTGATAATTTATTCTATTTTTCGTTTCCAAAACTTAATGTTTCTAAATTGGGGTTAAATTCCCTATCGTTTCTTATTTCTTCTTATTAAATAAAACTCTTTTGAAATGAAGATAAGGTCTTTTACTTATTAGCAAAAATTGTTCACATGTTTTATTTCCATATTTGAAGTCTTGTATTCGACTTCTTCGGAGTTAAACAACTTCTTTTTTTTTTCTTTTTAATTTTACCATATATATATTTATATATTATTTTGATTTTTATAAATAAGAAAAAAATAATAATAATTTACTTTAATTTAATATTTATTTAATTCCTTAATTTTGCCATTTGTATATTTATTTATTATTTGAAATTTGAAATTTTTTCCATATGTATATTTATATATTTTTTTAATTTTTAATTTTAAATTTTGCAATATACATACATACATATATTATTTTAATTTTAAAATTTGTAAAATATATATTTATATGTTATTTTAATTTTTGGCACTTGGAACCCATTAGAATTTTGTAATATAAATTTTACTACTAAAACATGCATTTAGCCACACTTTAATATTTTACAACCACAATATTTAACGAACAAAATACTTGAGTTGGGTTTGAGTCAACATCATTTAAGATATATGACTTGAGTGAGAGAATATATTGAGTGAGAAATAGCATTGTAGATCAAAATCTAGGCAACATTTAAAAGATTAATTTTTTTTTATAATTTCGCATCGAGTCTTGTTTGTATTAGATAATGTAAAGTTTTGATAATTGTTTTTTATATGTTTGGATGCATGTGGTTATTTTTTTTATATTGTATAACTAAATTTTGTTTAAACTATAAAATAAATAAATAAATAAAACAAATCAAAAATCAAAAATAGTTATCAAACAAATTTTTATTTATTTTTTTCAAGAAGCACGAAATATAATTAGTTATCAAACATATTTTTCTTTTTTATTTTTAAACTCCAACAAATAAGAAGGTTATTAAACGAGTCCAAAAAGAGACTCTTGCACTAAAAACTATTATATTCATAAGTTTTTACTCAAGGAAGAACCCTATTTTCCTTCTCTGGCAAACTGCATTCTTTGTCAACTTTGTTGAGCTCTTCATTGACTTTTTGCTCTTTTCTCTTTGCCCACAACACACTGTAGAGACCTCCGATCAATAATAGGCCTCCTAAACCACTACAAACAAAATAGAAAAAAAAAAATCATAAGAATTATATTACATAAGTCATCTAAAGTTTACAATTTTCAAAACAAATTTTGTTTGTAAAATTGTTTTTAGAATTATGATTCAATCACTTGTAAAGACGAATGTGTTTGGTATGCCTTAAAGTATTTTTAAGTTAAACACTTATTGTATGAACACTTTTGAGAATAAAATTAGTTCAATGTTTTGTGTGTTCTTTTAGGGTTAAAAATCACTTTTTCATCCTGATGTTTCAATTGAAGTAACAATTTAGTCCCTCAATTTTGATTTGTAAAGATTTAGTCTCTATATTTTCGATTTTATAACAATTTTGTCTCTAAACTTTAGTTTGTAACCATTTAGTCTCTATACTTTAAATTTTATAATGATTTAGTCTCTATTTTGAATATTATTGTCACGATTTAATGCAATTTCTTACATGCTAGATCAATAAACTAATTAAGGACCCAATATATTTATAAACTAGATAGTATAAATTATTTAATTATAAAAAATGATATTTTGTTTTCATGATTTTTTCATAATAGGGACTAAATTATTATAGACTTAATTATGACAAACCAAAGTTCAAGGACTATATTGTTACAAATTTAAAAGTATAGGGACAAAATCATTACAAACAAAAATTTAAAAACTAAACGTTGCTTTCATGAAAAAGTTTTATTTGGTTATAGATTTACTCAAACCACTTCTCATCATAAAAAAAATAATTGGTAAGACTCCATAAAGCTAATATTAAAAATTGCAAATTCTATGAGCACTATATAAAAAAAAAGGTTAAACACATAAACACAACACATAGAAATCACTATTAACAAATCCATATTTTTTTAGGGAATCAAAATTCACATTTTTTTTCCTAAAAAAGAAGATGGGGGCAATTATCCAAAATGTATTTTTATTTAAGAAAATTGGAGATTATTTAAAAAAAGAAGAAAAAAATCTCAAAGAAGCCCTTAATTAAGTTACCTTCCAAGGGTGATACTCTCGCCAAGAAAAATAGCCGAAGAAAGAGTTGTGATGACAAGAATAATTGGTGTTGACATGGCTAGAAAAACTGGTCCTTTCTTCTTAATAATCCATGTTTGAAGAGAATAAGTAATTCCAGTCGCCACTATTCCCTACACCAAAATAAATTGCAATTAACATTATGATATTGATTGATATATGCCAATATGATTACTAGTTAAAAATAGTCTAATAACGTAATTTTTATTAATTTGAATTGCCATATTATGTAGTTCAATTGTTTGATAGTTTAGGAATATTATTGATTCTTGGAGATACATTATATGCATGCAGAAAGAGTGGACTGAAACTGAAAGAATATTATAAATTTTAGTCCTAAAAGTTGGTCGATAGTTTTGTATTCAACATATTTTTTAATGATTTATGTCAAATTATACCAAATTTTTAGGATATTGGTCGTTGGTTTTAATTTTCATTTTAAAGAGCAATCCTACCTTAATCTTTTTGATATTTGACAACTTAAAAAGATTTTATTGGTTTCACATATATTGATTTTATTTTCTTCTCTTCTTTTCAATAAAACTTTTGCAAAAGGTTCTATCTTTTATAGATTCAACCATAGTTATTTACTTTAGAACATTCACTCTACATAGACTTTTGAGTTCTTGAGAACTCTTGGACTATCATGTGTTCCTCTTTATAAAAGGAATTTTCTCGTTAAGCTCAATTGTTAATTAAGATTAACTTCTTTGCTTACTAAAAACACCTCAACCAATGTATTCTCTCATGATAAAACACATAAATGAAGGGTATATACAAAGAAAAGATAAATAGAAAAAAGATTGAAAAACACAACCCTATAGTGGTTCAATCAATGTGATCTAAATTTGTTGTGTCCATATGCACATATTCACTTTGCTTCTTTATAATAGTGTAAGAAAGTCTATCAATTTCGACTCGAATCTCTACCTCTTTCTACAATGCTACACAAGATAGTAGGAAAATCGTAGTGTGATGACCACTTTTATTATTGCACATTCACTATGAATAACTCATTTGGTCTCACTATTCATTGCTAACACAAAGAGACAAAGATTCACTCTCAACCCCTTTTTACAGAGAATATCTAATACCTACACTCATATTCCCTTTCATATTGCCACGACGTTGATTAATAACAAAGGCCTCTTGATACTTAGCCAAAAACTTTAGTGTTATTGTAGATTGGAGTTAGATTTTTTACAAGTCAAATCTGTTGCAATAGGCCTAAACTTATCTTTATTGGTGGCTTTCATAAATCCAGCTTTTGTTGGCCTTCATCCACCTTCTTGTGGAACCTTTTCAAACTTGACCTTTGCCCCTTAGTGTATTAAGCATTAGTTAAATGAAACATTCAGCATTTTCTTCAATGGTATGGATTTATCAGGTAATTGGGCTTAGGGTACATGGTTTTTCTTTAGGCTTCATTGAAAAAGTCTTACACTAGTAAAGATGTTGTTATCCTAAAGGATTGAAAAATATATAACAATGGAACTCAAAGCTTGTTGTTCTTTTCTATGTTTTTACACTGATGGATTTATACTCTATATGTAGAGAAAAACAGACTTACAGGACAAATTACTAATAATTACAAAGTTTACCTACCCGAGAGACTAAGCACAAGTTTAGGGGATTGTGAAGCAAATGACAACTCATCATAAATAAAACAAGATTTATAAGTAAGGTTAAAGTTAATATAGAGAGAGTAAAAGTAAGAAAATACATAGTACAAAAAGGTAAGGTCAATATCCATCCAGTTTCTAACAACCCCCTCAAACGAGACGTAAATGCAAATTGAATGGTGAGTTTGTCCCTAAGAAACTGGTGTCGGTGTTGTGAGACAATCTAATATCTTTTTATGAGATGAGACATACCGAATGTGAAGAGACGTTTGTATAGGACCTGATCTCGGATGAAATGAGCATCAAGTTCGATATGCTTGGTACGAGCATGGAACACCGAATTGTAGGCTAAGGCAACTTCACTCATATTGGCACAACAAATGATGGGTGTAACCAGTTTGGATCCGAAGATCATGGAGTACGGAGCGAAGCCAAAGAATTTCACAGGCAACATGAGATAATGCACGATATTCTAATTCCATGCTGGAACAAAAACAACAACTTGTTTCTTGGATGACCAAGATACGAGATTGGATCCAAAAACGATGCAATAACCACCCACAGATTTACGGTCATCAGGTGAAGAACCCAATCAACATTTGTATAACCTGTGATGTGTAAGTTGGAGGCCCTGTGAATAGACAAACCAAGTTGTAAAGTACCATAGAGGTAGCGCAGAACTCGTTTTAAGGCATGCCAATGGTTGAGTGTGGGGGCTTGGTTAAATTGACTTGATTTTTTCACTACAAAGGCGATGTCAGGACGAGTGTGGAGTAGGTATTGTAATGAGCCAAGGGTGCTTATGTAGACTTGGGGGTTATCGGATAAAGGGTTGTCATATAAGTAAATATTTGGTGCTTGTGACCATGGGGCTGGAGTAGGATTGAGATGAGTCAATTTTAGCCGGATGAGGAGATCTTGCACATTGGTGGACTGAGAAAGAATCAACCCGGTGGGTAGGTGATGAACTTGAATGCCAACAAAATAATGAATTTGGTCGAGGTCTTTGAAAGCAAAGGTGTTCTGTAAGTGTGAGGTGAACTGATTAAGGAGAGAAAGGGAGGAGCCTATGAGGATTAGATCATCCACATACACTAGAAGAAATATAGTGCCATGATGATTACGGTAAGTAAACAAAGATACATCGAACCAAGCTTGTGGGGCCTATTTCAGTCCATAGAGAGCTTTGCGCAGTTTGCATACATGGTGAGAGAAATGAGGATGGATAAAGCCTTGAGGTTGAGGGGTAAAAACATCTTCATTCAAGGTGCCATGAAGAAAGGGATTGCTTAGGTCAAGTTGCTTAATAGGCCATCGTAAAGTAACAACCACAGTTAACACCAATCAGATGGAGGCAGGTTTGATGATTGGGCTAAACGTCTCAAATAGTCCATGCTAGGTTGTTGTATGTAGCATTTAGCCACCAATCGCGCCTTATACCGTTGGACTTGACCATCCTAGTTCGCTTGATTTTATATATCCACTTGGTACCAACTAGATGTTGCCCCAGGGTAAGTGGAACAAGCTCTCAGGTATGATTCATTTTAAGAGCATCAAATTCAGCAAGCATAGCAGCCTTCCAGACAAGGACAACAACAACTTTAGTAAAGGTGGTTGATTCAAGTTGGGTCCAGTCATGGGGAGTGGCTCGGTCAACAAGGCTAGTAAAAAGAAGTTTGGGTTTGGAGATGCCTCACTTTGCACGGGTACCCATGGGGTGAAGGTTGGTAGGGATGGTGCGAGTAGGGACATCTAAAGGAGAAGAGAGGCTTGGAACAAATTGGGAGGGAGAAGATGAGATAAATGAGGGATTGTGGAGATTTAAAGATGAGTTAAATGAGGTTGGATTGGTGGGGTGGGAAATGGAAGTGTGAGATTGAAAGGCTGGAGTTAATGAGATGTGGGAAGTGTTGAAATATAAACTTGATTTTGGGTTATTAGTATTTGGGCCTAGTCTAAATAAAAGCCCAATTTCTAGAAACCTTTTAAGTGCTAGAGTATTCTAGAGAAATCTCTTTTAAAGATGTTTTAAAGTATGTTGTAGAATTCTCTAGAATATAGAATATTCTAGAGAGTCTTTTGTAATTTCTAGATTGTATGAGTTGGCAAAACCATAGCCATTAGTCTAAGGGATTCAACTAGTATAAATAGAGGTGATATCCTAGAGTTTGAATCAAGCCAAAATAAAGCACAAGAGCTAGAAGTGAGCAATAATACAAGTAGCCTCTTCTTCAAAATCTATCTTCCAAAGTCTAACCTCCAATCTCCAAAGTTCCTTTTCCAACAAAGTGGTATCGAGCTTGAAGATCCTTTCTAAGAAGATGGCAAGTAACAACATGGTCCTGTTCAAGTCCCAGTGCTCAACAAGAGCAACTACGATAATTGGAGCATCAAGATGAAGGCTCTCCTTGGATCACAAGATGTGTGGGAGATAGTAGAGAAAGGGCACTCGAGTGGGAGAATGATGGTAGTCTTTCTCAAATACAAAGGGATAGTTTGAGAGACTCAAGAAAGAGAGACAAGAAGGCTCTCTATCTAATCTATCAAGGATTAGATGACGATGCTTTTGAGAAGATTTTGAAGCAAAGCAGTGAAAGAAGCATGGGAGAAGCTTCAAATATCGCACAAGGAGCGGATCTAGTAAAAGGTACGTCTTCAAACTCTAAGAGTTGAGTTTGAAACTTTGCATATGAAAGAAGGGAAGTCATCTCAGATTACTTCTCTAGAGTTTTTAATGACCACCAATCAACTTAAGAGAAATGGTGAAAAGCTTGATGATGTAAAAATTATGGAGAAAATTCTAAGATCATTAGATCCAAAGTTTGAACATATTGTTGCCATAATCGAAGAAACAAAAGACTTAGAGGCTATGACCATTGAGCAACTCTTGGGTTCGTTGCAAGCATATGAAGAAAAGAAAAAGAAGAAGGAAGGAATCGTAGATCAATTACTCAAGGTGCGGGTAGACTCACTCATTGGAGAACACAATGGTAGAAACCAACGAGGACGAGATAATAGTGGACATCGAGGACGAGGAAGAGGTCATGGACAAGCGCGAGGACGAAGCGAGGTTGGAGACCCTATGATGATAACAACAACTTTCAAAACAGAGAAAACTCAACAAGAGATCGTGGGCAAGGAAACTCAAGATCGAGGTACGATAAGTCAAATATTAAATGCTACAATTGCCAGAAATACGGTCACTATGCATCTGAATGTAGAGCTGCTAGCAACAATAAAGTTGAAGAGAAGACAAACTACATTGAAGAAAGAGATCAAGAATGTGGCACCTTATTGATGGCTTACACGAATGGTGAATGGAACAAAGATAATAGGTGGTACCTAGACACCGGGGCAAGCAACCATATGTGTGGAAAAAGGAGCATGTTCGTAGAACTCGATGATCGGTTAGCGGCAACGTAGCTTTTGGAGATGAATCCAAGGTCGAAGTAAAAGGAAGAGGTAACATTCTTATCCAATTGAAGAATGGTGAGCATCAACTTATTTCAAATGTTTATTACGTGCCAAATATGAAGAGTAATATCTTGAGTTTGGGCCAACTCTTAGAGAAAGGTTATGACATTCAATTAAAAGATAATAACCTTTCTATAAGAGATAATACAAGTAACCTAATTGCTAAGGTGCCAATGACAAGAAATAGAATGTTCATACTCAACATTCAAAACGATGTAGCAAAATGCCTCAAGATGTGTTACAAAGATGCATCTTGGCTCTGGCATCTTCGCTTCGGGCATCTGAATTTTGGAGGATTAGAGTCACTCTCCAAGAAGAACATGGTGAGAGGATTACCTTCCATAAGCCACCCCGATCAAGTGTGTGAAGGATGTCTACTTGGAAAGCAATTCAAGAAAAGCTTCCCAAAAGAGTCAAACTCAAGAGCTCAAAGGCCTCTAGAACTTATACACACGGATGTGTGTGGTCCGATCAAGCCAAGCTCACTCGGTAAGAGTAATTATTTCCTTCTCTTTATTGATGATTTTTCAAGAAAAACATGGGTGTATTTCTTGAAGCATAAATCGAGAGGTGTTCGAGAATTTCAAGAAGTTCAAAGCCCTCGTTGAGAAAGAAAGTGGTTTTGGTAATCAAGGCCATGAGATCTGATCGTGGAGGAGAGTTCACATCAAATGAATTTCGAAAGTATTGTGAAGACCATGGAATTCGACGACCCTTAACAGTACCAAGATCTCCACAACAAAATGGAGTGGCAGAAAGGAAGAATAGAACCATTCTGGACATGGCAAGAAGCATGCTTAAAAGTAAGAAATTACCAAAAGAGTTTTGGCGAAAGCGATGGCGTCGTGCATGATCTACCTATCCAACCGATCTCCAACAAGAAGCATATATGGAAAGACGCCACAAGAAGCATGGAGTGGAAGAAAACCTGGGATTTCCCATCTCAGAGTCTTTGGAAGCATTGCTCACGTTCATATACCAGATGGAAAAAGAAGTAAGTTGGATGATAAAAGTGAAAAGTACATCTTCATCGGTTATGACTCCAATACTAAAGGGTACAAGCTCTACAACCCTGATACGAGAAAGACAATCATTAGTCGAGATGTAGTATTTGATGAAGAAGGAGAATGGAATTGGAGAAAACATAATGAAGACTACAACTTCTTTCCATATTCTGAAGAAGATGACATGGAGAAACCAAGGATAGAGCAAACAAGAGAGGAGTCTTCTACTCCAGAAGCTTCACCAACTATAAGTTCCCAAGAGGATGAAAGTTCAAGTGAAGGAGTTCACCGCTTCAGAAGCTTACAAGAACTTTATGAGGTAACTACAAATCAAGATAATCTTACTCTCTTTTGTCTTTTTGCCGATTGTGAGCCCATGAACTTCCAAGAAGCTGTGGAAAACAAAAACTGGAGAACCGCGATGGATGAAGAGATCAAGGCGATCAAGAAGAACGACACATGGGAGCTAGTTTCACTTCCAAAAGGGCACAAGGCGATTGGTGTGAAATGGGTTTACAAAGCCAAAAAGAATGCTAAAGGAGAAGTCGAAAGATATAAGGCAAGACTAGTGGCGAAAGGTTATAGTCAAAGAGCGGGCATCGACTATGATGAGGTATTTGCTCCTGTTGCTCGACTAGAAACAATTAGATTAATAATTTCATTAGCAGCTCAAAACAATTGGAGAATTCACCAAATGGATGTTAAATCTGCTTTCCTTAACGGGGTCCTTGAGGAAGAAGTCTACATTGAACAACCTCAAGGCTATGAAGTTGAGGGGAAAGAAGATAAAGTTTTGAGGCTGAAAAAGGCCCTCTATGGGTTGAAACAAGCTCCAAGAGCTTGGAATTCCCGAATAGACAAGTACTTACACGAGAGAAACTTCATCAAGTGTCCATATGAGCATGCACTTTACATCAAAGCTCAAAATAATGATGTATTGATTGTGTGCTTGTATGTAGATGACTTGATCTTCTGGATAATAATCCGAGCATGTTCAACAAGTTTAAGGAAGAGATGACGAACGAGTTTGAGATGACCGACATCGGGCTCATGTCTTACTACCTCGGCATTGAAGTAAAACAAGAAGATAAAGGCATCTTAATCACCCAAGAAGGCTATGCTAAGGAGGTAATCAAGAAGTTTAGAATGGATGATTCTAATCCGGTCAACACACCAATGGAATGTGGAATCAAACTATCAAATCATGAGGAAGGAGAAAAAGTAGATCCAGCACTCTTTAAAAGCTTAGTTGGGAGTTTGCGGTATTTGACATGCACAAGGCCTGATATTCTCTATGCGGTTGGAGTTGTCAGTCGCTATATGGAAAAACCGACAACCACACATTTGAAGGCAGCAAAAAGAATTCTTCGGTACATCAAAGGCACAATAAATTATGGTTTGTACTATTCTGTTTCTAATAATTATAAGCTCGTGGGATACAGTGATAGTGATTGGAGTGGAGATATGGATGACCGTAAGAGCACGACTGGTTTTGTGTTCTATAGGGGAGACACTGCTTTCACATGGATGTCAAAGAAGCAACCAATTGTTACTCTTTCAACATGTGAAACAGAATACGTAGCTGCTACCTCATGTGTTTGCCATGCAGTTTGGCTAAGAAATCGCTAAAGAAGTTGGGTTTGTCACAAAAAGGAGCTAAGGCGAAGATTTTTGTGGATAACAAGTCAGCAATTGCTTTGAGTAAGAATCCGATTTTTCACGATCGGAGCAAGCACATTGATACGCGTAACCATTATATTAGAGAGTGCATTGCAAGAAAGGATGTGCATTTGGAGTACGTAAAGACTCATGATCAAATAGCTGATATCTTCACCAAGCCACTTAAAAAAGAAGACTTCACAAGGTTGAGAGGTTTGCTTGGAGTAACAAAATCAAGTTTAAGAGGGGGTGTTGAAATATAAACTTGATTTTGGGTTATTAGTATTTGGGCCTAGTCTAAATAAAAGCCCAATTTCTAGAAACCTTTTAAGTGCTAGAGTATTCTAGAGAAATCTCTTTTAAAGATGTTTTAAAGTATGTTGTAGAATTCTCTAGAATATAGAATATTCTAGAGAGTCTTTTGTAATTTCTAGATTGTATGAGTTGGCAAAACCATAGCCATTAGTTTAAGGGATTCAACTAGTATAAATAGAGGTGATATCCTAGAGTTTGAATCAAGCCAAAATAAAGCACAAGAGCTAGAAGGTGAGCAATAATACAAGTAGCCTCTTCTTCAAAATCTATCTTCCAAAGTCTAACCTCCAATCTCCAAAGTTCCTTTTCCAACAGGAAGTTGGTAAAGGTGAGGTTGTAGTAATAAGGAACCAACAGGCAGTATGTTCTGTTTGAGTGGGTTGATTGTTGTCATTGTTGTCCAGCCGTGAGAAAATTCCTTCATAAGGAAATTCACTTTCATTAAATACCACATGTCTGGAAATATAGATCTTACCCGAGGAGTTAAGCATTTGTAGGCATTATGATTGTCACCAAACCCAATGATGACACATTTTGCACTATGTAATTCAAACTTGTGTTGCTGAAACAGTCTAAGGCAAGGAAAACAAGATGTTCCAAAAGTTCTGAAGTTGTTGTAGTTTGGTTGAACCTTCTTCAGTAGGAAATATGGTGTATTTCCATCAAGGACTGGAATGGGCATGCAGTTAATGAGATAGACAGTTGTGTGGAAAGCTTCCCACCAGTAATGCATTGGCATCTTGGCTTGAGCAAGTAAAGCTAACTCGGTTTCTACAATGTGTCGATGCTTTCTTTCAATGCTACCATTTTGAGCTGAGGTGTGAGGACATGACAGTTGCACTTCAAGTCTTTGTTCCTTGCCAAAAAACAAGAAGGGTCTAAATTCTACTCCATCATCACATCTAACCACCTTGATGATACCTTCATATTATTTTTTCACTTGGAGTTTGAACTGTTTAAATATCACAAATGCTTTTCTTTTTACTTTTCATGGGATAGATCCAAGTGTACCTTGTATGGTCATCAAGACAAGCTATATAATAACTATGGCCTAAGTTAGATTTTAAAAGGACGGGTCCCCGTAAATCGGTGTGTATATGGTCTAATGCCTGTTTAGCTTGAGATTCAGACAATTTAAATGGTAATCTATGGGACTTTCTAAACTTGCAAGCTTCACAAAAGGATGGTTTTTCATTGCCTTTGGTAGAAGGATTACAATCCATTAAGATTTGACTCAAAATGCTAGGGGATGGATGGCTCAATATTTGGTGCCAGACATCTATTGTACAAGATATTAAAGCAAAATTCATAGAAAGGGTCAAATCTTTTTGGCTTGAGATAGCTTAAGGCTTCATAACATTGGTTACTTTCATCGAACTTCATTTTTGTCCTTCTTTATTTTGGCTTCCTTTGCTCACAAAACCTTTTTCCTGCAGCTTGTAAAGTCCATTTTCAAGTCTCCCTAAGAACAAATCATCAAATTCAATAGTTACTTGGTTATCTCTGGTCAACTTAGATATACTAATTAAGTTTTTTTTAATCTTTGGAACAAACAATACATCTTTGAGCAATATATCCCCAATCTGAGATTTCAAGTAACCATCCCCACTACCAAGTAGAGGAACTTTTGATCCATCTCCTACCATTATATTTTGAGTTTAGTGCTCTTACCTTTCATAGATAGCCTTCCAAAATTTGTTGTCACATGTTCACTTGCTCCACTATCAAAATACCATGAGGGATCTTGAAGAGTTTCAGGATATGTCATCATGGTTGTTGAAGTGCTAGTATTATGAGAAGATGAAGGTTTTTCTTAGCCACTCACCAGGTTACTTATGGGATTTTGATCTGGTTTGTCATACGCATGATAGCACACATTTGTTGCATGTCCAACCTTACCACAGATTTGGCATGTTGGCCCTTGTTTCGTCCTCCTCCTCTATTCGAGTTGGAGTAGTGTCCACCATTGGATTGTTGTCTCTGGTTGGTTGAGTTCCAGTTGGATTTGGTGAACTCGGTGCTGGAAAGGTTTATAAAAGCTTGGTTAACAGATACAACTCCTTTCACTGGCTAAAAGTGCTCCAATCTTTGTTTAAATGACAGAAGTTCATTTTGAATTCCAAACCAGGAGTTGTTGTTGCCTCGAAGATAACACATAATGGGTGTGTATTCTTCATCTAACCTAGTTGTTACATGGGATATAAAGCTTCACATACCATCGGAAAGCCAGCTACCAGCAAGTTGTCAAAGTATTTTTTTCATAGTCTCTAAATACTCATGCATTTTCATGATTCCTTTTTTTGGTTTATTGAAGCTTTAATCTGTCGTAATCCTCTTGAGATCTTCATTGAATACCATAGTATTCTTGGACAACATCCCAAACTCCCTTGGCTTTATCATGTACCATTACTTGTCCTACAACTTCTAGCGTCATCCAGTTGTATAGCCAACCAACAAGAAGTTGATCAGCTGATGACCAAATGTCATACTTCGAATTCATCAATTTTAGGCCAAGGGGTTCATCTTCAGAAGGTAGGAGAATAATTGACATGTCGAGGGTTGGTACCCGTGAGATGACCTTCGAGCTAGAGAAGGAAATTGTGGTGATCAAGTTTGATCGATGTTGTCTAGTTTAGTAGGTTCACGAACGCTGGTTTTCCTACTTGAATATCTTTTAAGCGTACCAGAAATGGGTTGCTTCTAGTGGTAGTTCCTTGATTGGGATCAGGGATGTTGCCACTCACAATAGAGGATTGTGTTCATATTTGTGGGTCAATTGCAGGTGTTGATGAAATGGAGTTAGCCATCTTGTAGCTCTGATACCAGATTGAAAAATATACAACAATGGAACTCAAAGCTTGTTGTTCTTTTCTATGTGTTTTATACTGAGGGATTTACACTCTATATGTAGAGAAAAATAGACTTACAGGATAAACTACTAACGATTACAAAGTTTACCTACTCGAGAAAACAAGGACAAGTTTAGGGAGATTGTGAAGCAAAGGCCAACCTCTCATAAATAAAACAACCCTCTGCTTGGTCTAATAAAGCTCTTCCAATTTATTTCACAATTTCACATGATTACCTCTTTGATATTACCACTATTTATTTGAAACTCATGGATTCCATCAATTTGATTAATTTGGGAGATGACTTTTGGTTACTTGCTAGGACAATACTTTTCGTATTACCACAATAATAAAGTATTTCATACTAATTGAGATGTCATCTTTTTATTCATATGCCATAAATATTTTCCACTCCTAGCTAACATAGGACTGTTCACAACCCCAACATAAAGCCACTCAAATTATGGCATTGTATATCTCCATTAAATGCTTGGCTTAGACTCTTACAAAACCACCTTAGATTTAAAGTACACTTCGATTCTCATGCACAATCATTAATTTATCATCGTCATTGACAAAGTTGAAGACGTCTTCCAGAGTGAGGTTAAACTAGAAGGACTCTTTTTTACCTATTTGCTCAACGTGATAATCCACGATTAAACCAACTTTTTTGAAGTGATGTGTAATTATCACTAGACATTTGAGTTAAGTGTTAATAGCTCAATTAATAAGACTCTTTGGACCCATGACCCAAATCAACTTATATCAAAGTCAAGCACTTCCTTTTTTATTTTATTTTTTTTTTATTTCTAATAAAAGCATGTATTTGCCTTCCAACATTTGACCTCAAATATTTGTGCTTGAAAATTATATTTATCCAGGCAAGTCTTTTCTGAGCTTTATCATAGCTTGAACACCATAATTTGTACACAATAACACATCTATTCACTTGTGTTATAACTATTTTCAACAAATATAGGTTGCACTATTTTTTAGGTTCTCATTCGATATTGTCAATCCAAACATAATTTAGTAGATAAGGAACCAACTACTATCTCAAAGGTCGATAGTTCTATTATCATCTCTGCGATTGACATAATTTTTTAGCATCTATAAATCAATCACTTGTAGCTTGCTTGTGAATGATTTGTTTGTATACTATCATGATGGTATATTTTTAATATCAGCTAAAGGCAGATAGACATACTCTTTTGTAATTAGGAAAAGAAGGAAAATATATAAAAATTGAACTCATAAGGAAAGAGTTTGGAAAGTCTTACGCAATATGCTACTGCAAGAAGTCTAACATTCCAGCCCAATTTCCATTCGTCAAGGTTTCTCTCCAATGCAATGGCAATAATGAAGGATTGAAATGAGCTTACGAGACATTGCAAACTAGTGAATAGAAGTGTTGAAGGATAACTTTCGAATACAAATGCCTGTTTTCATGAAAAAGAAATATCAATGATAAAAATATTCTTTATGAAGTTTTATCAAACTATATGAACAAAATTCTAAGTTTCTCCAAACTATAGGGACAAAATTTATAATTTAACCATAAAATTTCAAAAGCAATTCACCATAATTATCAAGTACCTGAAGTACAAGTGATAAACCCCATAAGATATTTGAAGTCAACATTAGGAAGGTACCCTTTACCCAAGTGTTGGCTGAGGCAACATGAAGTTGATGTTGATGATGATGATTGTGAGTAGCAATAAGATGATGATTATTAAAAACTGTGAGTTGAGGGCCTTTGTAGAATGCCAAAATCACTACACCACCCATACAAAGATTTATTCCTCCAACCTTTGCTATTCCTGTTATTGACTTTAACCTCAATGCCTCCACCCTACAAAAGTTTTTTTTAGATACCAATCAGGAAGAAAAGACAAATATATATAGAATAATGAATGATTTTTTAATGATAAATCTCCTCAATGAAAAAAATATAT
Source organism: Trichosanthes cucumerina (assembly GCA_036507285.1). Lineage (NCBI taxonomy): Eukaryota > Viridiplantae > Streptophyta > Magnoliopsida > Cucurbitales > Cucurbitaceae > Trichosanthes > Trichosanthes cucumerina. The sequence continues at coordinate 16,965,863 of CM071841.1, read as the reverse complement.
CAATCAATTTTAATCAATCTTTATTGGTTGGTCTTGATATATCTTAAATATAAAATCTTCATAGTTAGAATATCATTTTAGTCCCTCTACTTTTACGACTTGTTCTATTTCGCCTCTGATATTTTTAATAAATTTTAAAATTTGTTCCTACTGTTAATTTATTTTTTAGTTATTCAACAAAAAAAAAGGTCTCTTTTACACTTTCATCAATAAACTTTTGAGATTTTTAACATTGTCTTTTCTTGAATGGATTTTTTTTACTGAGTTTAATAAAAAAAATAACTTCAAACTAATAATGATTAATTTTAATTAAGATTTATAGGATGCATAGGGACTATCTTAGATATTTGAAAGTATAAGAACTAAACATAGACGTGACCTAAAATATAGGGACCAAAATGATATTTTAACCAATCTTCATCAATTTTTCAGACATATGTAATCTCACAGTTTTTTTTTTTTTGTCCTGAGTCCTGATTTGATTTAATCTTTTATTGAGAAGTATTTGACTTTATTTTTAGCCTTGTGATATTTTTTAAGCACTCAAGTCTAAGTATTTTTTTTGGTTTGATGCTAAGAAGAATTTTTTTTCTAGTCTAGAACTTGTTCTAGCCTTCTGAAACCACCATGTTTGCAAGGAGAAAAATTAGGTTGTCTTCTACGGGTTGAATAATTTCTTTGATGTGTGAAAAAAAAAGAAAGAAAGAAAAATATTCCTACGTCTAGAGTGAACTAAGTAACCATGGGCAGTCATGAAACCTATGATTTCCTTTGTATGCAAAGTTTACTTAAGTCTTAACAGTGATTTGTGCTCGTAGTTAGCTACTTTCACCACATTGTGTTAGCATGTTGGAGTGAAAGTACAAGTGACTATGATGCCCTCTCTTAAAAAAAATTAAAAAAACAAAAACAAAAGAGAAAAAAATATAGTAATGATATTGCTATTTTTTTTTTACTGAAAAGCTCCTAATGATCCTAGTTGATATGGTGTTACTTGAGTGAAAGTTGACTAAAAGGTGAGATTCTAGAGTTTACTAGTATTTGGACAAGTTTTGTGCTTTTAAAAAAAAAAATCTTTTCAGTTGAAGAGTAGTAAAATGCTAATAATTATGCACCACACACCTAGGGCTTAAAATGAAGTCAATATAGCTCACTAGTTAAAAATGATTGACTTTGCTTGCACTTTATGTTCTTTTAGTTTGAAGGTTGATAAACTTTATTTGCAAGCTTAAGACTATCCACTTTGCATGGCATTTGGGCTATTGAGTTTTGTTTTCTTGTTAATGGATTCTTTACTCGAAGGTGAGCAAAAGGCTAAGTTGGGGGTATTTGATAACATGTGATTATGCTATCTTATTCTCTATTATCTATGCTAGTTTTGTGATGATTTTATGAACTTTTATATCTATTTCTCTTAATTTTGTAGAAAGTCGAGCTTGAAGGGCAAAATTGAATGTTCGTGAGTATTTTGGTGAAGTTTGGAACCTTTTTTGAAGCTTAATTGAAGATTCAAGAAAACTAGAGATGTAATTTGAGAATAAGACACATTATAGGAGATTTTACATCGAACCACGATTCCAATACATCAAAGCAGAGGTCATTTGGACACTCGAGTGAAGAGATGTAGAAAAAAATAGTTAGGATTGTCTGTTGGACAGTGCCTAAGCGCCCAAAACCGACGCCTAGGCATTACAGCCGAAGCGGGATTGCCAAAACGAAGAGCCTAGGTGCTATAGCTGATCAGGTCCTTTGCCAATTTTATGGCACTTAGGCGCTAGTTCGACAACTCTAACTTTAAAATATGATTTTTTTAGTGGTCTTATGGGTTTGAAAATCACTCTTGGAGAGGAAAAACAAGAGAAAAGACAAGGAGACACTACTTGGAAGATGAGAGCCATCAAACGAAGTGAGAGCTACGCGCGAAGATTCGTCGAATCACTTGGATTTGTTCTCTTTTCTCCTTCTCTCTTGTAATGACTTCCTTGATAGATTTAGTTGGTTTTGTATTATTTTACATCATGGACTAATTTTTCTTTCTAGAGCTTGATATAGCCGATATTCGATTCTTACTCTTTAGTAGTTAATTGTGGATGTTTCTATTTCAATTGTGGTTGTGAGAATTTTTCTGAACCTAATGCATGTTTAGATCTAATCATTCTTTACATTGATATTATGTCAATAATTTGAGGTTGAGAGATACAAATTATTGGTGGAATTATTTTCCCTAATTTACACATGAGATAGAGATATCCTTGTGGGTTTTGTGGTAACTTAGGTTTTGCATGCTTAATAGTTGAATTGTTTGAATTGTCATAGAGATAGATTGTTTGACGAATATCGTGTTGGGATGTATGTCCTAATCTCGTGTAGTTGGTAATATTCCATGTTGTAAATAAATAAGAGTTTTTATTTGAACTTTGTGTCCCTCACATATTTTATAAGCTTAATCCAATAAACTAAGCTCCTGGGTCATTGAATTATAAGAGAACTAGAACTTGAACGGTGTGTAGTGGACACACGGAGAGGATTACGTTCGAGTTAATAACTCAAACAGTCTACAATATACGGATAGGGTTGGAGACCTAATCCTGGATACGCTGTGGATGCGGGTCGTTTTGTATTAGATACAAACGAGGTGATCTAGCTCGTTCATGTGGTTGACATGCGAGTGGGGGCATACTGTGCAATGAGATTGTACAGGACCGGACCGTAAATTATTAGACCTACTGATGTAACACCGTTAACAGTATAGGACTAATAAATTCGTAGATGACCATTAGTGACTCGACTTTAATCCTGAGCGTGTTACGGACTCCTGTCTGCGGGGGGTCTGTCCTTTGACTAGTACGGGTGAGGGTGGTCACAGTTACTCGCCCAATATGGCTATCTTCTCACGGACAGGACCACGTGGGGAGCTAAAAACTTACTACGCGAGAATGAATTCACTCGTTCCCAATTTGAGAGGTTGTTCTCTTAAGTGGTGTCTCCAAGGCTTGAACAACGGGGCCCCACCCTCTCACTGGCCCAAGAGGGTTGTTGTTTATGGTTGGACCATGCAACGTAGTTGTTCATTAGAGGAGCAGTGGGACTTAAGGAGCAAGAGGTAGACATAGGGGTAAAACGGTAATTTGACCCAACTGTGACTATGAACAACCTGTGAAGGGGCGTCTCACGGGTATTGGTTATATTGATGGACCCAACTTGTCCTACAACGATGAGAGTGCAGCTACGGGTTTTAGTGGAGTGTTACTGTAGCTAATGAATGTTGAATAACCGGGTCAAAGAGTTTGACAGGTTAATCTCGGATCATTGGAGCTCGTCATCTGTAGGTCCATTAGGTCCCTCAGTTGGCTCAAATTGGACAAATTGAGGGTTTACAGTTTGGTGTGAATTTCAAGTGTTCAAATTCATTATTTGGGTATTTATGTCATTTATATGTGATATAGATGACATAATATATAGTTTGATGTGAATGAGATTCATAATAAATTATAGTATAGCCTAATTGATTAATCAGTGCTAATTGGAGAAATGGAATTGAGAGAAATTAAATTGAATGTGATTAAATTTAAAATTCCACAATTATGCAAATGAGATTTGTATAATAAGGTATGAGATACCTTATATTATGTGATATGCAAATATGATTTGCATATCATATAGTTGTGGTAAAATGGTGAATTGGTGGAGATTTTAACTCCACCACACACCATTATAAATAGGTGCATTCAAAGGCATCTCACAACTTAAGTTGTCATTTTTTTGGATTTTGCTTCCAAGAGCAAAAGAAATTCTCTCAATTCTCTCTCAAACTCTCTCCTCACCCAAAACCAAAGGGAGACCCACATACTCTCCCTCAACCTCCCGGGAACAACCGAGAAGACCCTTTAGAGGTGCCTTGTCGTTCGATTCGAGGATCGAGTTCATAGATATCGTTGATTCGAGAGGGATCGAGATCGAGAATGAGAAAACGTTTAAGAAGAGTTCTTCAAGAGGTTAGTATTTTTACCTATTGACAAAGGCTCTCCATCAACAAGATACACATTTTCATGATTTAAAAAATGGCATGTTGTTCTGTAGTATGAAATGAAGTACAATCCAACATCTATGTGTTATGAGCACTCTCCACTTCTAGAACCAGAGCATCATGCATCTCATTAGCAGTAACATTTGCATCTTCCCCTTAATTTGCTTTAGGGTGTAATCGTTCCTTTTCAACTATCTAGTCTTACAAAAATTTCAACTCTTTAACATGTTGTCCATACATTTGCGTCTGTTTTTTTCTACCTCAATTTCTATTACTTCTATTCTTACTCATCTGTCTACATTTATGTTGAACTTGAAGTAGAAGCAACATATGAGTCCTTTATGAGAATCTCTTCTGCCATAGAAGAATATTTAACCTGTGAAAATTGCAATTTTTCTTTCCCACATGAATTAGACAGTGTCTCCTTCACGGTTTCCCACGTATCACTAATTCAACCGCAACTAATTTGTTCATCAACAAATCAAACTCATTCAAATAGGTAGTAATATATGTACCTTCAACTATTTTCAAATTAAAGAATTTAGTTGTGAAATGTACCTTGTTATTTATAGAGAATTTTTCATGCATGTTAGATAAAGTCGACATCAACTCTACTATAGTTGTTGCCTTCGCCACACTACTTTGAACATCCTATGTCAAAATCAAGCGTACAGTACCCATCATCTTTTTGTCCAACTTTTTCTATTTTTCTTCTCCCATATCATCTGGTTTTCCTTCCAATTGTAAATCCAAATCCTTGAAATGCAAATAATCCAATATCAAACACTTCCAAAAAGAAAATTTTGATCTATTAAAAATAACAAATTTCTTATCTCCTCTTCATATTGTTCTACAACTCGAATGCTCTGATGCCACATGTTGGGGGTGATAAAAATATAACCAATCTAAATTCTCATACTAGAATTAGATAATATATATTTTATCTCAATCTCATATCAAGTTTTAGATAACCAACCTAAACTTCTAAGCAACAAGAGAAATAATAAATGAAGTTTAAGGGGAAAAGAAATCTACACCAAATCTATACTAGCTCACTCAATATGAGATCTAACTTTTTAAAACCGATGTAGGTTCCACTATAACATCAAGAGAAAGTTGCAAGAGTTTATAACCAATTCGAGAATGATTTCTCACTTTTCTCTTAAGCAAAAGTCTTACAAACAACTCTACAATAGACTATCAAAACTGTATAAGGAAGAAAAATTCACACTGCAAATGACTCGAGAAAAAAATCTCACAATTCTCAAATTCTTCTTATTTCAAAAACTGAAACAAAAAACAACAACGCTCACATTCTTCTTCTTTTTTTTCGTAAACAACCCACTACCGACTGATTTTTGTGTCGAAAAACAAAACACCCAACATCAACTCACAATTAGGTTTAATAATGTGTAAGTGTGGGCCAAATATATGGGCCTTAGTTTTTGGGCTCCATTTACTTAAACATTAAGGAGTGTCGAAATATCTTTCTGGTCAAACTAATTTTATTCGAGTAAAATTGTAATTAATGTCTAAAATAATTAGTCTATAATAAAAAAATGTCTAAAAAAATTTCATATTGCAATTTTGTCTACCTATTTTTAGGGAGGAGTGTGAAGAAATTTGTATGCCCATTTTTCTCCTAGTATATAATTGTATTTACAGTTAAACTGAATTCATCCTAAATCTTTTCCAACTATTTTTTCTAATATTCGATTCCCCATTTTTTAGTAGTGTGGTTGTTCACTGTGTTGTAGGTTCTCTCTTATGGAGGTTGCACGAAAGTAGAATCTCTCTCATTTATGGTTTACGAGAGGCCAATGGAGGTTGCACGAAAGTAGAATCTCTCTCATTTATGGTTTACGAGAGGCCAATGGGAGATGAAACAATATTGAAGCATTGTTGGCACAATTCAGAGAAGCCAAGTGGAGATGAAAATATATTGAAAATCAAAGAAAATTGAATGAATATGAGAGTTTCAAATGAAATGGTTAATGGGAAAGATGAAGAATAATTTTGGTCGTTTCTTTAATTTTCGGAGATGTAGCGTCCACAAATAAAAATTTTTCTTGGGTAAATGGAAGGAAAAGAAACCCAGAAAAGAAGTTGGAGAATGGAAAGAGTTGATCGAACATATTCAATTTTCGAAGGTAGAAACGACAGTAGATAGAACTATATACATCGGATGGGGCTGCCTAAAAGAACCACTAAGCCAAAGAAATAACAATAAGATAAGTCTTTGTAGATACCGTGTGTCATCCCCTAAATAAGAAGTTGTTGGAATGAAAAAAATCTAACAAACACATTCAATTTTTTAGAGCAGTAGATAGAAATATATACCTCCTCAAAATTGACATGTAGATACTAATAATACACAAGAGCGAGACAAGCTAAACAAACCAGGAAATAAGATGAAATACCAACAAGAGAAGTCTTTGTTTGTATAGTGGGTCATCGAGAGGAACCAATAAATAAAATGAAATACCTAATGATCCAACAATATAAACATTGGGGGCACGTTGTAGAGATACTAATATACACAGGGGCATGCAAGCCTAAAGAAACCAGAAAACAAGAGGAAATTCCAATAAGAGAGATACTTGTGTATATTGTGGTCAAAATACCAACAAGATAAGCCATTGTGTATATCATGGGTCGTCGAGAAGAACCAATAAATAAAAGGAAATACCTAATAGTTCAACAAGCAGTTATACGATATAAACAACAGAGGCGTGGGTGATTTTAGGTGAAGTATTAACTATGGCAAGTGATTAATGATGACATTTTTACTCGACATGTATGAGATATCGATTTTTATATTAAGTTTAATTTTTGGACGCTTAATAGGTAATTACACATTTCCATTTCATTAAGTCAATATAGATGTATGTTCAATATATACAATAAATCCAATAGCTAGCCATTTAAATCATTTTGGTCATGCATTTTTTTAAAAAAATAATCTTAACTTAATAGTTTAGATTTTATTCAAGTTTGTTATATTTTGTTAACTAATATTTCTTCCCTCCCTTTAGAATCCACTAGATTATATTTTTGTTAACTATAATTTCTTTCTCTGTTTTGTTAGAATATTATTTTTTTTAGGCTTTTATTTAGTTAGTTAAGGAGAAGAAAACAGTTTTATTTGCCTTTATTATCTCAAAATATTGTACGCATTTTATTCCTTGATTCACTGCTATTTGTTAGTTATTTTTGTTGGTAGAACTACTAAATATCAACTGCAGGGGTATTTTCGTACCAAGTCTTTTATTATATTTCATGGAAAACCCATTTTTAGATATTTTTACAAATTAAAACTAATTTAGACATTTTTCATTTTAGATAGGTTAGATTTAGACATTTTTCTAGTTACCCCTCCATTCAAATCCAAGTTCTGAGGAAAAAATTTATCACACCAAGAGTGAAGATTGCTCGGGCCAAAACTTTCCATATTTGGATTTTTGCAATTTGAGAAAATGTTGGAGAACTTTTTGGCGAAGCAAACATCAGGTTGTTTTTGGTAACTTTTTGCACTATTTTTCCACCCTTCATAATAATTTTGGATTCAATAATTTTCTTGTTCCCTAATAACCAGGGGATATAAATTAGAGATGTTTCTCTCTCCATCCAATAGTAAAAAATTGCCAACCACATTGTGACAATCTCACCAAATAATTTCTCCTATTGTTGACAAATTGTCTATTCAAACTTTTAAACGGAACATAAATGAAATCAAATCGAGTCTAAAGACACTATAAGTATCAAACTTCAAAATATGTTTGCTAATATAATTTTGTCTACTGTAATAGGTATAAGATTGATGAAGGCATTTCTCAATCCCTTCCAACGTTATTAAAAAAAAAAAAACCTTAGTATGCTAGCTACCTCCTAAGGACAATAAAACCTTTTTTCAAGCACTTCATGCTCAAGAAAAAAAATCAAAATATGTTCAAACGTGGAAGAAATACTCAAAGAAATATATATAAAAAAAACTCTAAGAGCTTTCTTTGCCTGAACCCTCAACTTCCCCAAGTTATCACTATCTTAGATGAATGTCATAATAGTTGGCCAAGGAAGCCCAAAAACTAGCTCTTAATCCTTACATTGATTGCCCAATTTGAAAATCCTAAAAAAGCTCAAAAAGAATTCCCAATCCAAAATTCCTTAAAACCCACAATTTGTACCAAAATCTTCATTCCCAAATTTGAAATATGAAGAAAGAGTTGGAATAACTCAAGCCATTTCATTTATGATGAAACTCTTTCAAGAGTGGAATATAGAATGGGTGTATGGGATGCCAAATTCTCAATATTATTCCTAAAATAACTATGGTTTGTACCACATTTTTATGTTGCCAATAAAACTGACCCATCAAAAGTTCATCCTTCTAGTAGCTAGTTTTACTAGACAACTTCAAAGAATGGGGGGATCATGGAACAACTACCTTTCTAGTGAAGAAAGAATTTACACACTAATCCAAGTCAAAATAGATGGAAAAGAAAGTTTCATTGCAAGACTTTTCAAAAACTCATGTGTAGAGAAAATAAAATTAAAACTTAATAAAGTTTATAATAACTCTCATTTAACGACACACTCTTATATGGAATTCATATGCTCAATTGCAAATGAAGGACAAAATTTATTCAACCATGTCGAAATTCAAAATAAAGTTTGGAGTAACCTAATCAAGAACTAGGATTATTTTGTGACTAATAATAATTAATCTCTTCATCTCTCAGCATTAAAAGAAAATCATAAAGAACAAAAAAGTTACATCCTATCAAAATGGTTATAGTAGAGTGAATTACAAGCAAAACCCCTAAAAGAAAAGTCTTCGAACAATCATATATTGAGTTTTCTTGAGGGTCAATTCAATAACGCAAAAAAATGTGAAGAAATACGTTTATGACAGCGTTTCATTGTCATGTAAATTTAGAAAATCAAATTTGTAGTAGCGAGTGATTGAAGACTCAAAGAATTACTCAAAGCCCTCTAGTTGAAGTACTAATATTTAGTGTTGCAAATTAAAAAATATGAGAAGTTACGTATTGTGAGATAAGCATAAGACAGTTAACAAACTCTGTACACTACGAGCAGAAAGGGCAAAAAAGATGACAAAGCTAAATAGACTATTGATAACTTTATTAAAGAACTACTTTACTAAAGCAATTTTATCATTGAAGACAAAAACAAAGATTCCTTTTGTAAATTATTGCCTTCTTTATTGTCCTAAAAGTATAATAATGTCCCATATTTTTGCATTTGCAACATTGGACATTAGTAGTTGGACTAGAGGGCTTTTGAGTAATTCTTTCAAGTATTCCACCAATTGTGGCTCGCCTTTGGAAGCTTTTGGTTGTAGTTATTTTAACTAAAGTGCTTATGATAGGAATCAAACATTTTGTACTCATAAGATAAGAATGAGACTTTTTGTACTTTATGCTTTTCTTTTAATACTGAAAACTGAGGAGATTATTTCCCAATGTCAGTCTCAACTTTATTTTGGATTTTGACATCGTTGGATAATTTGAGTCCTTCATTTGCAATACGATAAATAATGGTATATGTTTGGTACGTAATTCAGATTTTGTTTTATATTTTTGGATGGACCAGCCCCTGACGGAGCAAGAAATCTCCGTTTAGGCGGGGAATGGTGATAAGCGCAACAAACCTCCACATATCTCCATAATAGTATGATATTATCCACATTTGATAAAAACCGTCATGGTTTTTCTTTTAGATCTTCAAAATGTCTCATACCAATGTAGATAATTGTCCTCACTTAGCCAATGTGAGACTTTGTTAGCACTCCTAATAAATGGGAGAGAGAGTGAGAGAAGGAAGAATTCCCCGTTAGCTAAACGGGAATGGAGAACATTCTCATCTCTAACCTCGCCATGCCCTGTTCTCCACCTATGCTCAGATTACTTTATTTTTCTAATATATATTTATATATATACTAAGTACTAAATTTAAAACATAAAATTAGGTAATATATTATTTTAATTTTCTAAAGAAATTTTAAGAAAAAAATCTTTTGAAATAGAATTTTATCATTAGGAATTAATAGTTTAAAGAAAATTTCCTAAAATAATATTTTATTGAATCACAGTTTTCTTAAAAAAAAAATCATAAACAAAAAACTAATTCTCTGCGGGGAAAACTCGGCTCCTACAATTTCCTGTAGGAAATCTTTACTCTGATTCAACAAAATTAAATGGAGAATTTCGTAGAGATAGAGAACAGAGTGGAGTGTTACAACAGTGGGGTGTTACAACAGTGGTTGAGTAAGTTTTATTAATAACTTTGTTGGTGCAGGGGACTAAACAGTATTTGTTTAGATAGATTTGTACACCATAGATAAATTAAGAAAAAAAGACATACTTACATTAGACATCTATTGAATATTTTATAAAAAAAAATTAATATTAAGAACTAAAATGATTTTTATAATGTAAAATTTAAGAATTGAAATAGAATGGTTAAGGTCTCGTTAGATAACCATTTGGTTTATGGTTTTTGATTTTTGAAAATTAAGCATATAAACATTACTCTCACTTAAGAATTTACTATTTTTGTTATCTATATTTTACTTATGTTTTTAAAAACCAAGTCATATTTTGAAACTAAAAACCATATTTTGAAAATTAAAAAATAGTTTTCAAAAACTTGTTTTTATTTTTAGAATGTAGTTAAGAATTCAAATGTTTTCTTAATAGAAATGAAAACTATTCTAGAGAAATTAGGAGAAAACAAATTTAATTTTAAAAAATTTAAGGGTTAGTCTAAAAATTTAAGGATTAAATGGAATAAGAATCAAAATAATAATCTTAAACAAATTTAGAAGGAAGCTTCCCCAAATAATTTGGAGTCCGACTATGACATGAGTTTGACAAAAGTAAGGACATTGTTTTTTTTTTTTTAGTTCAAAGTAAGGACATTGTTAAAAGTTAAAACTTTAGCTCTAAAATAGATCGCATATTATCAATGATGTGAAGTCTATCACTTTAGTGACAAGATAAGTACATGTACCTGGGTTTATTTGTTGATTTTTTTTCCTTTTTTTCATTATGAGTATTGATACCATTTTAGTTTAGTAGATACTTTCACCAAAACACATCCTCCAAGAAGTTTGTAGCAACTATGACATATTTGTGACATATACTTTTGATAGTGAGATTGGTTCTTAATATTTGTGACATATACTCTACACACTTATTATGGTGAGTAGAGTATATGTCATAAATTTTGACTCTCAGTCAAATTCTAAAAACAAAAATAAGTTTTTGAAAATTACTTTTTTCAATTTTCAAAACATGACTTGACTTTTTAAAACATAGGTAAAAAGTAGATAACAAAACAATTAATTTTTGATAGGAGTGGTATGTATAGGCTCATTTTTCAAAAATCAAAAACCAAAAAAATCAAACTATGGTTATGAAACGGGCTTTAGTTTTTAGTTTCTAAAAATTAAGCCTATAATTATCATTCCACCTATGAGTTTCCTTGTTGTGTTATCTATACTTTTTACATCTATTTGTAAAAACCAAACCAAAGTTTGAAAACTAAATAAAATTGTTTTCAAAAAATTGTTTTAAAGAAATGAAGTAAACACAATTTTCAAAAATCAAAATTCTAAAACTAAATAATTATTAAAAGATACCTTTAGATATCTATTAGACACCGTATAAAGTTTAAGAAGACCCAACTTTAAAAACTTAGAACCTCAGCTTAAAAGTTTAAATACCAATATAAAATTTAAACCTCTACTCCACCTGAATAGAAGGGCAAAAAGGAAGGTAATGACAGGGATGCAATTTGTAGTTGCTGCAGCTAAGGTTGCCGATGTATAGATAAGAGCAACCCCATTAAGATTTAGACACATGGTCATCCTGCAAATACAAGAACAAAGGTTGTAATCAACGGTTGTTTCGATACCGCACTTTTTTTAATTTTTTTTTAAATACTATTTAGAAAGATGTTTGTTGGGAGAGTGCACCAAATTCCACATCCATTTAGAGAAGGAGAAGATCGTGATATATATAAGTGAGGGATAGTATCTCCATTGGTATGAGGCCTTTTGGGTGAAACCAAAACCAAAGCCATGAGAGTTTATGCCTAAAGTGGACAATATCATACCAATGTGGAGATCGTTATCCCTAACAATGTTTTTATATCTTCTATTTTTTTTAATTGCAATTGTTTTTACCAATACTAGTAAGGTTTTGAAGTTAAGAATTTTTCATCACAATACTATGTTGAATTATTACTAAACGTAACTTCAAAATGTTACGATTTAATCTCTAAACTTTAAGATGTAATAATTTAGTTTCTATCATAAAAAATTTTATCGAGATAGAGCATCGATCTTTAGTATGTGATGATTTATCTTCTATAGTTTAAAATACACATTTGATTGATATTTGATCCTTAATAAATATACATATATCAAAATAGTAAAAGAATCATCGTTTATCACACAAGATAGATTATCACAAGCATATTCTTTGGCATTAAGATATTCACATCAAAAGAAACATGTCTAAAACTACTTAAAGGAGGTAGGAGTCAAGCTATTGATGTAAGAACAAAAAATCGAAAATAATTCAAGTATATATTTTCCAAGAACATGAAATCAAAGTAGGCGATAAAGGTAGATGGAAAACAATAAAAGTAAAGGTATTGTTTGAAAAAAATTGTCAAGAAAAGATAGGCCTTATTAGTAAAATATCAAAACCTATTAATATCGTTTGTAATTCATTATACCTTGGGATAAGAATTAAATCGTTATAAATTTTAAACTACAAAAACTAGGAGTGATGATCAATCGGTCTATATTGGTTTTGAAAAGGTCCTAATGCAAAAAATCGACCATTCGATTTTGATCCCCCAATAATCGTCTCTTTTGAGAGTGACTATGAAACTAATTGACTAACCAAACTGTCGATCGCTCGGTTTAGGTCGATTTTGGGAGTTGAAGGGAGGGTCAAGTCTTCTCGGAGAAGTGAAGGGAAGAGAGATAAAGCTGCTGAGAGAAAGGACGAGTTTGCTGGAGCTGCTGAGTTAGAAAGGATAAGAGAGAAAATCCCCATGAAAAAAAAAAGATTAGAGAGAAAGAGAAAAGGTGAAGAGGATGAATAAAAAAAGAAGGGAAAAAAAAAAGAAAAGAGAAATACTAATAAAAAGTTAAAAAGGTAACCATTACTAAACCCGCGTAAAACCACACAGTCTACCGTGTGTGCAGACTGCAAAATGCAGTAGGTTATTATTATTATTATTATTATTATTAAATAAGGGTAGGAAAATTGACTTTGCAAATAACAAAACAGATGCTGATTGAAGGCCTGTTTAAACTGACCGACATTGATTCGATTGATTTAGGTCCATCCGATCAATTAACCCTAACAAAGACTAAATTATTACATATTAAACTTTATAGTTTAAATATATGTAAATTTAACACTAGAGAAATTAAATCATTACATGTGTAAGTTGACAAATTACTTTAACAAGAGTAAATAGACGAAATGTATTTTTTTAATTAAAAATTGAAGAGATCACCTTCATACAAACTACTAATAAACAATATAAATCACCTCTAAACCTGATTAATAACTTAGAACTAACTTAAAATTTAATCATATCTATATACGTATATTTATCAGAACAACAAAAAATCAGTTTGTTTCATATATATCAATCAAATTATATCTGCACTGAAAGAATGAAAGATTGGAAAACAAACCCAATTAAAGAAAGGATAAAGATCTTGCAGAAGGTGAGGAATGAGAGGGGTGGGGCAGTTTTCCTGAGAAACAAACAGAAAATTTTTAATGAGAAACAAAGAAAGAAAATCAGAAATAAGAAAAAAGGTAAATTAAAAAAAAAAAAAAGAAAGAGGAAGAAGAATGAATTACCATTCAAAATACAAAGCAATAGGGAACAAGAAGACTGTGGCTATGGCTTGCCTATAGAAAACAAAGACAAAACTGTTCATTCCACCATCAAATGCAGCTTTTGAGAGCAGGAACATGACTGCATATATTCCATGTCTCAGCAACACTGCAGCATAAGCTTTCTTTTCTTCCATCTTCTCCAAGTCTGCAATTAATAATTTGATTGGATTTTCTCAAAAGATACCTACCAAATTTATATTGTGTTGGGTCCCTATGTGGAAAAAACCAATGGCTATTTTTGGGGTACCTCGTTAGTGTGCAAGCATAAATGTTGTCTTTAGTCCATATTTATTTCATCCACTCCAAAAAGAATAATCAACTTTATGACAAAAAAATATTTAAGTTGCTTGGTAATTATCGTTTCTCTATTTAAGTTTTTTTTTTTTAATTGAACAACATTTGGGGGGAGAATTCAAACGTTCGACATCTTAGTTGAGAGTATACATCAATTACCCTGGAGCATTCTCACTTTGGTTTTGTTTAAGTTTTCAACAAGTTAAATTATAAGTATAGTCCATAACTTTTCAAAATCATATTTAATAAATTTCTAGATCACTTTAAATATTTCATTTTTAATAGGTCCATAAACATTGCATCTAATCTTAAATGTAAGGACTTATTAGGCACTTTTTAAAGTTTAGAAATTTAATAAACACAAAAGTAAAAGGTTAAAAGATATATGGAAAGTTTTGAAAATTAATGGACAGAATCCTTAAATCCTCAAAGTGCAAGAAATAAACTTGGAATTTAAACAAAAACAACAATTTTAATTATGGTTTTATGTTATTGAAAATTGTGTTTTATAGAAACTAGACATGTTATTGTTATAGGAAAAATTAATCATAATCTGTGAAGTCGAGGAAGAAGCGAGCATGGGTCATACGTGAGACCCATATTCAAAACAAACCAACAAGGCATAACCTATTTGGTTGATCGAGCCGAGTATGTCGAAATAGGTTAAAAGGACAGGTAGAGAAATGACCAAATTTATGCTACTTAACTAGAAAAATGTCTAACCATCTTTCTAATTGTGAGAATGTCTAAAACAGGTTTTTAAATTAAAATTAATTAATTATTGTGACAAAATTGCCTTCATGAGAGATTTTGGAAATTTTAGTTCCTATAATCATGGCTAACAACTTTTAGCATATAGGGGAAGAAAAATCAATTTTTTAAAAGGAAATATGAGAGGAAAATACAAACATTTTACAAAAATTCAAAATAATGATTTTGTTAACTCAACCAACCAAAAAGTGGTGTTTTGAGTTCTCCGGCAAACACAACCCAATCATATAACGATGAAAATAATAGGATATACCACGTGCACTTACATATACTAAAATTCGCCCATTGACAGACCGAGTAGAATTAATACAAATAATGTTATGTCAACCAACATGTAAATCAATGAACTTGTAAAGCAGTCACTTTAGCACTAAATTTCTATGTAATTCAACATATGTAAGACGATGTTGACATGGTATATAGATATACTAACTGCAAACCAAGCAAACATTTCATGCAGGTAACTCACCATCAAGAGTGAAAAATATGAGTATCGGGCCACACGAAGTAAATTTAGAGAAAACCCCCAATTACCCCAAAAAATTAACACCTCACCCTCTCCTCCCCCTCCCCCAAGCTTACATGCATTAGGAAATCCCAAAAGGTGAGTTAATAAGAAATTAAAACAAATCCACCTCATTTTTTAAAAGAAAACCAAATTCACCTGCGCATTAAGTAACCACTACGACCCCCCTCCCCCCAGCTTCTCTACCTGTTTGTTGCATATACAATGAATGTTGCAAACTTGAATTGTGTAAAAGAGGTGTATATTGTAGATATCAGTATATACACCTACTGTATTGTTTAAGAAAGAGGTATGTGGGAGTATGTACTTGGTATATACCTGGATTTTTTGCAATTAGGTTGGTTGCAAATCTCGAAAAAAGAACATATCATTCTTCCGGTGACCCTCGATACGCTTTAAAGCCTTATCTCTATCCCTCCACGCTTTATCATAACTAATATTGACACTAGGCTATGACATTTTTAGGAGTACAATGCATCCTACTGTTCATTTTTAGAATAAGCTTAGCGTACTCACTAACAATGGTTGCAGTTGCCTGCCGGTGATCATTGCGCACAATGTCGATGCAACACGTATGTTCAGTGACAAGTTTTCTAAGAACCCACAACTGCCCCTTCCCACCCCCCACTCCCCCTCAAAACTGGCGCACGAAGGTATCATTTGCATGTCTCGTCAATACACTGGATTGTGAACTGCCTCTTGCTCGACTTTAATGTCTTGAATTGAAAACTCTGTTTTATTGCAATTGTATGTACAACTTTCTTCAAATCATCCTTACAACCAAATACGCATCCCTCCCTGATCTTACCACTTTGTGATAGTGCGACAACACTCATAGGGTTAACAAATGTTAGCTCTTTCGCATGTTTATTCAAACCATTTACTGATGACGTGGTCTCACCTTCTACAACTACACAACATCCATTGTAAATACCAGACTTTACCCTGCCATCATCCAAGCTACATCCCTATCTTCAGCAAGGTCTACAATTGGTTGCTTCTTATCTCCATTTTTTACGATTAAGATCCTTGAAATCTTGTGAGTAGCATCAATATTAAGATGAGTCGCAATGGATTCTGAGAGTTGCAAAAGAGATGGAGATGTTGTAAGCTTGATTTTAGTTTCCACACACCATCGAATAAGATGGGGATGTTGTAAGATCCCGTTCCGAACGGATGCGATAATACAAACGTGGCAAGGAAATGAAAAATGAAGAACAATACAAACCTGACAAGGAAAATGGAAAATGAAAAGCGTGTAATGTGAAATCGTCTTCCAAACCTTCACACAAATCGTCGTTAGCACGGTGGTTGCTAGAAAAAAGGAGAGGTTGTTTACCGAATCTTGGGTTGATTTTGCTAACGTGATTTGGTTGTGGCTTGGTTAATAGTAATTATGAGTATCCACCAAGGGTAAAATAAGAAACCTAAATTCTTCACACTCCTCCCAAATAAGTAGTTAGACAAAATCCCAAATATCAAAGATATTTAGCCATTTCCATTATCGGTTATTTATTTTAGTCATTATCCACAATTCCCCTAGATTAAACTGGTCCCTCAAAGATATGAGCCCAAGCCCACTAACACACACCTAAAACCTTTAATCTTACATCTTAGATAAAAGGATTAGGAACGTTGTAAAAGTATGCTCATTAAACCCTAACTTCATACTGCACCTCTCACAAAATCCTAGCAAACTTAGGTATTGAGTGTGTGTGGTTGAGCACCATACCAATGTTGAGTTCTCTGTATTTTTGGTAGCCTTATCTCGGTTTCTAAGTTGAGTTCATGCAGATCTAGTTGAGTAAGATTCGTTCATCAACAGTTTAGCATCGTTTACGAGGACAAGTGCTCTACCAGCAAGAGTCAGTAAGAACGTGAGCAATGCAAACCAAGCTGTAGAGGAAGAAGAATCTGACCAACCCCCTATCGTAGATCTGTTTTCATCTCCTCTACCTCTGTCAAGAAGAGGCCGACCAAAAATATGTATGTCGCCCTAGATTAACCCTCTATCATAGATCAAGCTCAACCTCATCCAAAGAGAGATCGACCAAGGTACAGATACGTTGAGCCAACATACAAGAGACAATAAGAAGACAAATTTGTTGCTATGAAGGAAGATTCCGATGATGAATGGAAGTCTAGTACAGGTACTAGAGGTCCTAGACCAACCCAAACATCATTAAGAAACTAGTTTCGAGGCCTAAAGACAGGTTCACTATTGATACCATTTACTTAAAACAAGGGGTTGGAAGCTCTAGGGATTTTGATCTATTGGTAAGCTCTACGATACAAGATACTCTCGAGTTCACTTGGGTTGGACTCACTTCAGTCGAGCTCACTTGGGTCGAACTCATATGAGTCGATTCACCTGGGGCGAATTTACATTAGCTAGCTCACGTAGGGCGAAGTCACATGAGCCAAGCTCACTTGGGGTGAGCTCACCTTAGCCAGACTCGCTAGAGCCGAACTCACCTAGGTTGGATTCACTTAAACCAAGCTTACTTGAGTCAGACTAATCTAAGCTAAGCTTACCTGGAACGAGCTTGCCTGAGTTGGGCTCACTTGAGCCAAATTCATCTAGGTTACCTTGAAGCAGATTAAACTCATAGCGAAAGCATTAGAATCGTATTTGATTATTTAGAATTAAACTAAAATACAAAGGTTAAGCACTAAATACCTTTGTATATAATATTATGGAGAACATTTTAGTAGGTTTTTATCTTCTCTACAAATCTTCTTAGCTATGACTCAAACACAGGATGAAAGCTTGTGGGAGCCTCTTATAAAAAAATCCACAAGGGATTGAAGAAGAAAAAGTCTACAGAGTCTAATTTTCTATTGAGAAGATGTATATTATTCTAATGGCTTAACCTAAGTGTCTTATTTATCGAGACCAACAACAAATCTTTGTCGTAATTAAAATGTTATATTTTAATTTCTAATATGTTAAAATATATCTTATAATTATTTGAATCTCATTCAAATCTCTTACGATATTTATTTACTTGAATTTTATTCAAAATTTATAAATATTTTCTTCAATGTATCTAATATACATTAATTATTTCAATATTTAATGTATCAAATACAATAAATATATTTTTCTCTTTTATATTTAATATACCTAATATATTAAATATATATTTGAACACTTAAAATTAAATATTAATTTGAACATTTCAAATTTTTCTTTCAACTAAATTGATCTTTTAGTGTTACTATGAACTAGCAAAGAGATCTTATGGACCTACAAATTATAAGTTTTAATGATACAAAATCAATTAATTAAACTCTTTAATTAATCAATTTCTATTAAGTAACTCTAGGGTCAATCCACTGTAGAACTAGAGTTGCACTCTTATGCATTATAGGTCAAGTTATGTGCATGGATATAATCAATACGACATGCAAGTCGATCCTTCACGAGTTGTTTGTAATTACAGTATGGTCAAAAGTTCATTTTACCCTTGTAATTACATCTTACACCTTAAGTACTACTAATTCTCCAATGAACAATTTGTTTATGATTGAACCGTAAAATAAGTCTCTTTCAGGTAAGTGAGAGGGTGTGGCTCCATTACTAAGGTTCTGAAATCAGCAATTAAGGGAACTAGTCATTTACTTACTTTATATGGGTAGGAGTGAATTCTATCTTGTGAGATTATGTTCCCAACTCCTTATTTAGTCAAGTTCCCAAAATGATAGGGTTACTGAATCGCCTACAAAAGTTACTCTCACCCATGCAAATCAAAGGACAAATTCTCATAGATAGGAGTTCATAACTCACTAAGGATTAAGATTGAGTCGTATATTATCATCTTGATAAAATATGAATTTTCTCAGTTAATGAATTTATAACAAGAGATTAAATATTTTGTAGTCCAGTCTTATACAAACTCACAATAAGATACCCTGACTCACATGTCTTTACAAGAACGATTATATTTTTCCCGTTTATATTTTTATTTTTTAAAATTGTATTAACTAATTTTTTTTTAAAAAAAAAATTTGTATGTAAATGGTTAATTATTCTTTAGAGATTTCTAGTTAAAAGACATTTTTTTCAATTTTCTCAGAAAAATAAAATTATATCTAATAAAATTTAGACTTATGGTTTATTAAATGTATAAAAATATATATATTTAAAATTAAATAAATTAATCGGGGTGGGGACGGGGAGCGGGGCGGGGAAGGGGTCGGGGTCGGGGAGGGGGAATGTATTCCCCGTTCCCGTCCCCGTTTAGCCAACGGGAAAAATTTCTTCCCCGCTCCCTCCTCCATTCCCCGCCTAAACGGGGGTTCCCCGCGGGAAAATGGACATCTCTAAATATGTACAGCATTCCTATTGCTCCTCCTCATGGTCCTAGACATAGACGACGCGTTCAACAAGATGACATTGGAGGAGAGGAGCACTTGCCCAGACCTGTGGCAGATGATGTTGATCACGGAGTCGATGCACATGTTTTTTATGCTAGTCAATATATTTCAACTCCGATGATGATGATACCCACACCAGGAATACAAGATTCTGAGGCAGGTCCCTCATCATCATAAGGTCGCGTATGTGGGCGAGATGATGATGATCAAGATGAAGAATCAGATGAACTGCTCCAACCCGATCAAGCTCCAAGAGGACGTCGTCGACAACCTCCTCGTAATAGACGACGTCCACCATGTGGCACACATTGAACTTTTGATATTGTTGAACTTTTAACTTTTATTAGTTTGGTATAATTAACTCTTTATATTTATAACTTTGAACTTTCATTACATCAAATAACTAAATAATTGATCACTTTAACAAATTTGCACCTACAAAATATTTTACATACTTATAAAGTTTAAATTACTTAACAAAATAATAAAATTTAAAAATTACTTAACAAAATAATATAATTTAATTTAGAGAAATATAGAGATTGACTTATTATTTATTCTGTGAAGGTCGTCTTTTCAAGAGACGACCTTCATCTACATGTGTGTAGGTCGTCTCTTCAAGAGACGACCTACAATAATACCTAAGCAAAGGTCGTCTCTTGTAATACATAAGCAAAGCCTACATCCACGCGCACAAGGTCGTTTCTTTCATCCACGCAATTAAAACAGCATTATTTTCCTAAAACGTTTGAAATCGACATTATTTTTCCAATAAGTTTTAAAAAAAACATTATTAATTAAATTTGTCCAGACTTGGATGGCCCGAGGAGTTGGCGTGGCCACGTGTTACGGTACGGCACATAGTGGTAGAAATAGAACAAATATAAAATAATATATATTTCTGAAAAAGTTTTAAAAACAAAATTTAAATTAATAAATAAATATTTATATTTTTTAAACAGGATAAAATACTTGATATAAATTATAATATTATATTTAAATTAAATTATACTTTGTTACTATTTTTAATATTTTATTAATTTTTAATAGGATATAATAGAAATATTATTTTACATTTTATGTGATTGTACTCGATATAGGGTCGAAAATTTAATATCAATACGTCAGTCATAGGAAGAAAAAGATTAGATCCAGGATGTGGGCTGTCGCTGGGCATAGTGTGCGTTGTGGGGTTGTACGGCTGCCCCAAGCAACGTGCGAGGTTCAGAATAAAGTAAGCCGTTGTGACAAAGTGAGTTGGGGAAACAAAGAGGGATAGTACGGGCGTAGGTTTAACTTTTCTTTTTTTCTTTTCTACACACAACATAAGAAATGTATATATTAAAAAAAATTAAAAAGTATATATATAAACTGATTTTCACGCGCTTTAATGTTGTTTCACAGTATTTTAAAATTATTAACATGTGACCTTTTTTGTATTGTGCATTCCGTCCAAATTACCATGAAGGTATTATGCTCTCACTCTAGCTCTAGCTCTATCTCTTGTTCTCGCTTTCACTCTCGCTCTTGTTTATGATAATAATGAATGGTTAAAATTTTAGAGAAAAAGAAAAAGATAAGAAAAATTGTTCTGTTGCTCTAGTTCTCACTCTCGCTCTCGTTCACGCTCTCACTCTAGCTCTACTGCTCTAGTTTTCTCTGGCTTAACTTTTCTGGTCTATTTTTTTCTATAGATTTTTCAAGAATTCATTTGAGCGAGAACGAGAGCGAGAGCCAATTTCCACGTGCGAGAGCGTAAATAAGAAAGACTGTTTCATGCCCTCATGTATAATTTCACGCATATTGTCATGTTAGAATGGGTCATATTTCATTATTTTCATAATGCAGATTATTAGTCATTTAAGTATTGAAAAATGGGTCATCCATAGGAAGACCCAAAATAAAAGTAAAAAGGTTATACCTCTCCTTCAATTAAAATTAAGTTCGACATTTCTATTGGAATCTCACACTGCTTGTTCGTTCATCTCTCTATTATTCTTCTTTGAATGGCTATAATTTTGATATATTATTCTTCTTTGAATGGCTATAATTTTGATATATATATATATAAAGTTAATTGAATGAGAAATATAAGAAGATGAAAAGATGGTTGTTTAATAGTGCTAATGAGTCATTTTGCATGCGTGAGACACTATGGAGGTGGGAATATTAAAAAGTTTGAAATCGGTACCATTTGATAACTATTTAAATCTCATTTAATAACTATTTGATTTTTTTATTCTAGATTTTGAAAATTAAATCTAAAAATACTACTTGAATCTATAGATTTCTAGGTTTTCTTATCTACTTTTTGCATATGTTTTAAAAAACTAAGCTAAATTTTGAAAACTAAAAAAAAATAGTTTTAAAAAAACTTGTTTTTATTTTTGAAAATTGGCTAGAAACTCAAATGATTTATCAATGAAGATAAAAATCACTCTAGAGAAAATGAAGAAAAATTGTGAAAAAACAAACATAATTTTCAAAAGCCCAAAATTAAAACCAAATGGTTATCAAACGTGACCATAGTTTTTTGTTTTTGATTTTTGAAAATTATGTTTGTTCCACAATTTTTCTTCATCTTCCCTACAATGACTTTTATCTTTCTTGAGAAGTCATTTAAGTTTCTAGCCAAATTTCAAAAACAAAAATAAGCTTTTGAAAACTATTTTTTTTTAGTTTTCAAAACTTAGCTTGATTTTTAAAAATATAAATACAGAGTAAATAAGAAAACATAAAATATTGATAGGTAAAAATAGAAATTTGGAGCTTAATTGTTTTTTTTAAAAAACCAAATAGTTATCAACCAACCTCAATTATTCAAATAAACAAATTTATGCAAGTGATAGTATTGAAATGTTGAGAGATTGAAAGCCATTATTACTCAATTACTCAAATCAGTTGTTATCTATAAAAAATAATGATAGAAACGCAATTAAATGTGGTGCAAAACCATATTCAGATACTCTTACGAGCGCAATGATTTTATTGTGCTTCATGTTCTTCCCTGGGAAGGGAGAAAGAAAGAACTACTTAGCTTTTATTTAGATTTGGTATAAAGTATTTTAGAACTCGTTTGTAACGTTTTCGTTTTATGTTTTTCTCCTTTTATTTTCGAGAAACAGACTTGTTTGATAAATGTTACAGTGTTTAGAAAGGTTTCTAAAAGAGAGGCAGATTTTGAGAAAGTACAAAAAATAATTCTTCAAATTCTGTTTCTGTTTTTTTCCATGTTTCATGCATGTATCCGTACTCTTATTTTCCCCTCTTCCATTCTAATTTTTGTTAATACTTTTTTCTTTTTCTTTTTTCTTTTTTCTTTAATTTTTCTCTCTTCTTTCTCTCTCCTCTATGATACTCTTTTTTTTTTCTTTTAATAGTTTTTTTTTCTCTTTTCGTTTATGTTTTTCTCTTTTCGTTATTATTTTCTATTTAAATTTCAAATATTTTTTCTTTTGGTACGATTAAATGTAAAAAATATATGTATTCTCTCTCTTTTTTATTTTACTTGCGTGTATGACTTATGCATTTTTAAACAAAAATAAAAATAATTTATTAAATTAAAGAAATGTGGGTATGTTTGATTGTCTAACCTTACAATTTACAAAATAGTTTAATTGAACTAACTCCTGTAATCCAAAATAGTATAGGGTGAATTGATTGGAGTAAGAAATGACATTGCAAATCAAATTTGAACAACATTTGAAGGATAAATTTTATTATTATTATTATTAACTTTGTGTTGGGCTTGAATAAAATATTATAAACTCTTTTTGATTATTTTATATTTATTTTAACGCATGTTATATATTTTATTATATTATATGTACTAAATTTATTTTTACTAAAAAAACAAGAAACAACATGTGACACTTGAGAAAGAGGGGTACATTAATGAACCGAGTCCACATCTGAATGAGAGGGATACTGAGGATATGAAAGTATGGTGCCCAAAGAAAAGGGGTACATGCGAGTGACCACGAGAATATGAAAGTATAGTTGAGAAAATCTTAAAAGAATTGATAGCTACTACCTATACCAATAAAGTGCACCTTCATTTTCGATGACTCAATCATAGGAACTCCAAAGTTAAGCGTGATTGGCTTGGAAGAGCCGTGTTGGTTTGTGGGCTAGGGATCAACCTCGTGCGTTACAAATAGCATAGTTATCAAACTCAAATTCAAATAAAATATTTCACATCAATATTAATAATGGTATATAAATTAATTATTAATTATTTAATTAAGGAGGAATTTAGAGAGGTTTATTTTGCTTTTAAAAAAATTACTAAACGGAAATGCTAAAGGTTCTTTCTTCTTAAATTAAAGAACACCATATTTTCTTTTATAATTTAATGAAGAAGAGCGTAGACAGTTTTTTTTTCTTCCTTTTTAGTTTAACAATATGTGTATACTTTAGGTCAGTTCACTGCAAGGAATTGGGGCTTTCTCGACGCGGTAAAACGTCGGTATAGAGACCACAACGCGTCGGGATGGGCTTTCCCGACGTCTAAATGTGCGTCGGCATAGCTTCGTCGGCATATCCTTTGCCGACGCGCTTGTCATTGGCGTCGGGATTCAAACCCTCTATGCCGACGCGAACTTATCTGCGTCGGCATAGAGTATTTTCTGCAGTGTCTGCCAACGCGTAAGGACCGACGTCGGGTAAACCATCGTATGCCGACGCGGTCAAAGTTGACGTCGGCATAGGCTCATTGTATGGTCTTTGCCGACGCCTAGCATCTCGCGTCGGCATAGCCTTAACTCTTTTTTTTTTTATGGATATTTTATTTCTCAAATCTAAAACTCTAATTTCAACCTTGTTGAACGAATATGAAATAAGATAGAATGTAAAAGGTATTTGAACATAATATGAATAAAAAAGCTAAACATAATAAATTTTGAGATCCACAATAAAATTATGTTTACATAATAAAAAAAACCAAAGTATCATAATTCAAAATTAAAGATACATAATAAAATTACATAAACTAAACAAAAACACAATCATAGATCTATGAGTTCAAAGTTTATGCATCGTAATATTCCCAGTCTTCGGAGTACCTAAAAATAAAAGAAAATCTTATTAATACTTTAGCTATATATAATAATTCATAAACAACATAAATTCAACCTAACATCTAATAACAACTAAACATAACACATTCAAACAATCATAACAAAGTCCAACAAACAACAAACAACATATATAACTCTAAGTTCTAACACCTACCCTCAACAAAGAAATTAAAATCTAACTTGTCAAACAATTTCAAACTCCAAGAAAAGACTAAACTTAAGCAATCTTTAAGCTCCACGAAAACTTAAACAATCTTTAAGCTCCACCAACAAAAACAATTTGAGATTGCACCCACCAAAATGCTCGAAATTTCGGCAGCATAACGACATAACTAGGAAAAAACCAAAAATTCATATAACCTGAATAAGAGAATGCACTTCTTAAGTTAATAAAAGGATGCCCAACCTCCTCCATATTTCAATTACAAACAGGTTGGGCTTCATATCCACAAAGTTAACAGAACAAACCACGTACACAACCAATTTCTAAAAAAAGCTAAGGTAAAAAAAAGTTATAATCACAAATTTCTAAAAAAAACTAAGCAAAGTTAACAGAACAATCCACGTGCACAAGAAAGAAAATTATACCTATGTTCATGGTGCTCCTCGTGACTCCATCATATTCTTAATCATTTCTTGCATTTCTGCTCGATGTTGCTCCATCCGCTGCTCCAACCGTTGCTCCAACCGTTCCTCCATCCTTTCTTCAACCCTGGCCAATTTTTCATTTGCTTCTGCCAGTTGCGCCTTTAACTCGTCAACTTCTCGACTTGAGGACCCACCTGATGAACTACCAGTTGATCTCCTACTTGATTTAGCAGGTTTCGGCCCCCAACCAAGGCCTTTAACGTGGCCTGGTCGTGTCCCTAATACCGATGCACATATTTCAGCTTCGGAACGTGGTTCGACCTCTTCTTGAGTGGAGGATTCTTGCAACTGAATCATTTTATTCTGCAATTATAATTCAAATAAGTGGACATGTGATTGTCAAATGCTTCAATCGATAAATACAAATAACCTTTAACGAAAACAGACTTACATGTGCGTCCTCATGTTCGGATTGATCCACTTTCCATGTCTTGAATGTGTCAACTGGAATAGGTCAACAGGTCCTATATCTCGACCTTCTTTCTCTTTCTACAACTCAAGTCAAAAGGAAATATATTAAAAAAGATAACGTAACTAACATGAAAGAATGAGAGTTTAGGTTATTCAACCTACCTGACTTGTTGCACAAATGATGAAAGTCTTCGACCCACATGTGTGGTTAAACGTTAGCGCCGCCCGACTCTTTTGACTACTTTTTGATTTTTCCTAAATGAAATGAATGATTAGTAAACAATTGTAGGCAATATAAAATAATACTGTTGTGAGCACATACATACCTGAAATTCAGGATCCTCGAATCTAGTGCATAAAGTATGCCAGTCTTCAATGGCATTCTGCAACCGCTTAGGTGGATTAGCACGTGCCTGCTTAGGAGTGTCAGAAGTCTTGTAGTGTCTGTGTAACTCAACCCTATACTCCTTGAACGTCGTTTGCATTTGTCCTCCACCAATTGGGTCGCTATCGAAGAATTCATCATCAGCATCATTCATCTGCTCTGCAGGAGTACTCATTGTCTATCTACAGACACAAAAGTAATGAAGCTAAAAAAGTGATATTTATAGTTGTAAGATGCAAAAATGTTTAAGTCAATTACATGATTATTCACTATCATGAAACTGTTCAATATCCTCTTCTTCATCTTCTTCAAGAGGTAGATCTATATCGTCTTCTTCGTCATTGATGAAGTCATCGACATTATTGTGCTGAAGAAGTTGCCCATCTACGATTATCGGATCAACGCCATTCGTATACAATATGTTATCCTCAATGGTTTCTTCAACTCTAGTTCTACCAACAACTTCTAGTAACTCAAGTTGGTCATTCTGAAGATCGTCTGCTTCTGGCACATCTTATGTTCCAAGATCTGGATGTTTGCTTTAACCCATAAATTGATCGATTGACCTTTCAAACTTTTTGCACCTGACCTTGGGCTATGAACTCTTCGGGCTGAGACATATAGATATTCTCGTCAAGATTACCATTAAAAAAGGCAGTCTTGACATCCATTTGCCAGATCTCATAGTCATAAAATGCGGCTGGACAAGAGTATTCTTATTGACTTTAACATAGCAACAGGGGAAAAAGTTTCCTCATAGTCAACCCCTTCCCTTTGGGTAAAACCCTTTGCTACGAGTCTAACCTTAAAAGTATGTACCTTTCCAGCTGCATCTCTCTTTCCCTTATAGATCCATTTGCACCTTATGGGTTTTACCCCTTCAGGTTGGTCTACAAGTTCCCAAACCGAATTGAAGTACATTGACTCCATTTCAAGGTCCATGACTTTGATCCATTGGTCCTTATCTACGTCATTCATTGCATGTTTATAAGACAATGGATCCTTTATGTCGTCATCCGGTATGACGACTTGAGTTTCAGTTAAACCCAAGCAGCGGTCAGGTTGGGAAACAACTCTCCCACTGCTTCGAGGCATTCCCAACGATTGAGACGGACGAGATTGACTCGATGTGCTGGCTTCTTTATCAACTCTTGATGAAGGTCCAACCTGGTCAACAACTCTTGTTGACTCCTCTGTAGCTTCATTTAATATTAACTTACTACGTGGTTTATGGTTTCTCATGTGATCTTCCTCCAAGAAAAGACAATCACTCGTTTCCTTAGGATAACCTACAAATAGGCATAATCTTGAACGAGGTTTGAATTTCTTCGGGTTTGTCACTAGCACGTGTGTCGGACAATCCCAAATCCTGAAGTGTCGTAAACTAGGTTTACGCCCCTTCCACAACTCAAAAGGTGTTTCTAAAACATTCTTTGAAGGAACTGTGTTCAAGATTTGAACTGTAGTCTCTACTTGATAACCCCAGAATGACTCAGGCAATTTAGCATAGCTCATCATAGATCGAACCATGTCTAACAAGATTCTATTTCTCCTTTCAGAAACACCATTCTACTGTGGTGTATTTGGTTCTGAGAGTTGTCACTTGATTCCATGTTCTATCAAGTAGTCCTGGAATCTCAAGTCCATATACTCTCCACCTGGATCGTATCGAAGTGTTTTAATGGTTTCCCTAATGCATTCTCTACCTCAACCTTAAACTCGTTGAACTTTTCAAGAGCCTCAGACTTACGATGCATTAAGTATAGAAAACCATACCTCGAATAATCATCTATAAAGGAAATGAAATATTTGTACCATTCTCGAGCTTTAACATTCACTGGACCACAAAGATTCAAATGTATAATCTCTAAAGGCTCTTTGGCTCTATAACCTTTTCAAGTAAAAGGTCGCTTGGTCATTTTTCCTTCCAAGCAGAACTCACAAGGAGGTAAAGAATCATCTTCTAACTTGTTTAGAAGTCCATTCTTAGTTAACCTCTCAATCCGGTTGAGATTTATATGACCAAATCTTAGATGCCAAAGATAAGTATTATTATTTGGAAAAATCTTTTGCTTTTTACTTTGATTATTTGCAGTTTTAACTCATGATTTAAAATTGCATTTGTTTGGTTCGGTTTTAGTACATACAAGCCATTTTCTAATTCAGTAGAACAAATATTAACACCTTTTTTCGAAATGAATGCTTCATTACTTGAAAAGAAAATACAATATTCACATTCAATTAGACAAGAGATAGATATTAATTTCCTCTTAACTCTACGAACTATATACAAAGTTTCTAAAAATAAAAATCTATCTCTCAAAAACAGCTTCGCATCTCCCACTGCACGAGCTGAGACGACGTCACCCGTTCTGACCCTGAGCGTCATCTCACCCTCATCAAGCTTCTTGAAGGAACTAGTTTCTTGTAAAAAAGAGCAAACGTGGTTAGTCACCCCTGAATCAAGTATCCAGGTTAATTCATCACTTGCCACCAAACATGTTTCTAAAATAAGTAAATCACATTTACTTTTCTTCTTTTTGAGCTTTTTGTCAGCAGTAGCAGAAGTCTTCCCTTTTCCTTCTTTCCTTTTTGTCTATGTCTTCTCAAGTCTAGAAGAATGGCTACAGGACTTGCTTCCAGACGATGAACCCTCTTGGAATCTTTTGGAATGGGCAAATGATAACTTGCCATAGGAGAGTTATTTTACTAGAATTTCAGTGCTTAATCAACTTGAATTGCATAAAATTCATTGAGCTTCATGTTATTTTATCCCTAAATTATGAATGTTAGTTGAAAATCTTGAATTTAAGCATTAGGTTCTAAAAAAATTAATTTTGATGTTTTTGTGCTTTAATTTAAGAAATTTGGAGAAATTAGCTAACAAGTAATTAAAGACCGCAATTTGAGATTTTTCTTAACTTTTACATATTTAGTTTGATTTTTGATTGATAATGATGTATGAGGATTTTTCTGTGTGCAGGAGATGTGTAAAAGAAAAAAAATATTACAAAAACCCGTAAGGGCATTTTAGACATTTTACCCGAAGGGAAAAATGGTCTTTATACCCTAAATGGCGTTTTCGTAATTATCAAACTAGGGCAACATCTCCTTGTGAGAATAGAAAAAGAAGAAAATAAAAAGAAAAGAAAAGGGGAGCTACCGGGTGTCACGGTCGCACTTCTTAGAGGGTCTTGACACGACCGTGCGGCACTTGCTCTCGCTCACGAGCAAGTCAGCCAACTCAAATTCGGATCGTCGGTGGCACACAAGGCCTATAACGCAACCTCCACCCCCGTTCTTGAGAAAAGGTTTTAGAAAATGGGGTCAGAGAGAATTTGTGAAAACATTTAGAAAACGTTTGTGAGAGTTTAGAAAGTCAGTTATACAGCAGATAAGCAATAATAAGAAAGCCACGCTTAACTCGCATATAACTTCTGGTAGGGAGAATTGATGAATGTTTGCATCCCCCTATAGTACATTCTAGGAATTTTGGCTATGACACCCTTACACGCCATTTTGGCGAGGAGTCATATGCCCATGAAAATACAAGGAAATGAAATGACAATGCTAATGAAATGCATTACATGATAATATGATAAAATAGGATGGGGACGATCATGCGGCCATGGGCAACACGCCTTGGACAAACATGACTGTGACATTCTCCCCCACTTAAATGGTTGACGTCCTCGTCAACCAACACACTTCGAACGGGATGGCCCTAGGTCGACAGTCTTCAAGTCTTCCACTCGGTCCCAATGGACTTCTGCTCCCACGGCTTCCTTCCACATCTGTAAGAACTGCTGCACCTTTCTCATATGGGTCAGCATCTGACTCCGTCCCTTCAGCTAGGGCTTCAAAGGAGTTCTTCAATTGGATCGGCGGGCTTGTCACATCGCCGCCTTCACCGTACACGCCGCAATTGCGTCTTCCAAGCCCGGGGTAGTTCGACTCCACACTACTGAGCTTGATTCTAGGAGGGGCATGTCTCGATCGAGTCCTCAACTCGCTGCGTCGGCGCTCTTTGCGTGCACTCTTGCACTTATGCGATTCTCTCCTCCCCTCCTCTCGGGAGAGGTATACCTTCGACCGCCACTTCTCTCGTAGCGATGATCGCACTCGTGGCACTTCGCCACAACGCTCACTTGAGCCCGCCTCACGGTGTAGGGGCCGATATTACTCTCGCTCCACTAGGTCGCTTCAACTTCGCGGGCATTACGGCGCGGGTTTCCTCCCGTGATTACTAGACAACAACTCGCTAGGGCACATGTATGACTTTGTGTTGAAGAAGAAACTCCATTCCCAACACAACGTCGAAGTCGCCCATCCTAACGCATTTAAAAGGTCAACTCGACCACCCGCCTCTCTCATCTTGACCGAGACGCCTTTGCAATTCCCGAAATAGGTAGGTGCTTTGAATTCCACGACTTTCATCCTTCCCGAATCTCGGCCCACGACAAGTTCAACCCCCTCGCACGTCTCTCGAGACGAAATTATGGGTGGCTCCCGAATCAACCATAGTGCTCTTGGTTGTTTTGTGGTTGACGCGTGTGCGTCAACGCATATGAGGCCCTTCTTTGGATGGGCCTTTGTCTCTCCCCATTCTTCTGGAGAGCTACAAGAATTTTATGGCGCCAATGCGCGGATTCTCTAGATCCTCATCTCGTACAGACTCGATTTCCGTATCGTCAACTTCCTTTCCATTCTTTGCCTCATAGGACGCTTGAAGGGCCTTGAGGGCTACTTTACTCGGGCAGTCACTCACTCGGTGAGGCCCGTCGCAAAGAACGCACTCCTGATAGTAGTTGCTCTTGTTATGTGGTCTCTGCCACGAATTTTCATTCCTCGGTGGGACTTCCTGTTATCCTTTCCTGAACTTCTAGGCCTATCCCCTCCCCCACTCTTGGGAGAGTTAGGCCGATAAGGTCGATCATCTCCCGTGGGGAGGTTTTGCTGGTCTTGCCTCTTGAGACCATTCGCCATTACATCGCCGCCACTCGTGTCAAATAGTCGCTCCACTGCAAAGATATGCTTCGGTCAAGTGTTGCACTCGCTGCTCGTACAACTTAGTCCTAACCCATGGTTGTAACCCTTCGACAAAGGAGAAGATCTTGTCTTTCTCACTCATATCTCGGATGTCCAACATCAACCCTGCAAACTGTTTGACGTACTCACGGATGGTTCCTTTATGTCTCAGCTCTCGAAGCTTTTGCATTGCAATTATCTCAACATTCTCGGGAAAGAATTGCGAGCGCAATTCCTTTTTCAACGTCTCCCATGTGTCAATGGTACATCTCCTTTCTTGAATGTCCATATAACGGGTCCTCCACCATAGTTTGGCATCGTCTTCCAGATGCATTGTTGCTAAGGTGACTCTTTCTCCGTCGATCCATCAGATTCATTTGTCAGAAATCTTGCTCCATATCAAAGATGAAGTTTTCCAGCACTTTGGCATCTCGAACCCCACAGAAGGGTTTTGGTTCGGGAATTCTTTTCTTCCCCGACTTGGTCGGGCCCCCAGGTGAGGCTTGACTTCCCATCTCAATCATGGTGAGATTTAGCTTTGCGACCATCTCCCCTATCTCGCCCCTACAGACCTAGGGCATCTCTCACATCAATAGAAAAGTCAGCAAACATCTGACCCAACTCTTTGTGGAAACTGTCCAGACCATCGACACTTCCTCAATTTGGGCGACACCGCCCGACGAGCTAGCACCACGCTCGAAGTTTCCACATCGGTTTACCCTGTCCTCGAGGGTCTCAACTCTCCCCATCAATTCATAGACAGGCATTCCATCGATGCGTCCAGCAATCGCATCAATCGCGTCGCCCTTGGCCGCAATCTCTTCCAGTCGAGATTCCAAGAACCGAATACTATCAGGGACTTCCGTCAAGAGGAGCAATTGCTCCTCGATCTCGACCAACCGTTCTTTGTCCGACTTGTTTAATTGTTTTGCAGGCATGATTACTGTGTCTTGCATTTCTGAAGCCAACTAGGCTCTGATACCAACCGCCACTCGCAGTCGCACTTCTTGAGGGTCTTGACACACGACGCGTGCGGCACTTGCTGCTCTCGCTCGAGCAAGTCAACCAACTCAAAACTCAAATTCGGATCACGGCATACAAGGCCTATAACGCAACCTCCACCCGCGTTCTTGAGAAAAGGTCTTAGAAAACGGGGTCAGAGAGAATTTGTGAAAACATTTAGAAAACGTTTGTGAGAGTTTAGAAAGTTAGTTATACAACTGATAAGCAATAATAAGAAAGCCACGCTTAACTAACATATAACTCTTGGTAGGGAGAATTGATGAATGTTCGCATCCCCCTATAGTACATTCTAGGAATTTTGGCTATGACACCCTTGCACGTCATTTTAGCGAGGAGTCATATGCCCATGAAAATACAAGGAAATGAAATGACAATATAAATGAAATGCATTACATGATAATATGATAAAATAGGATGGGGACGGTCATGCGGCCATGGGCAACACACCTTGGACAAGCATGACCGTGACTCCGGGCACGTTTTTTGCTAAGGAGAGACAACTTTTGTTTTGCTACAGCAAAGTCGCGAAAGAAGAAATTCTTGTTGGGCGTTGCTACAGCAAGGCCGAGAGAGAGGATTCGAGAGGGCCAAGCGAGAAGGAAATCGATAAGGTCTTTGCTTTGCAAAGAAACCGAGAAAAATCGTGAGGTGTCTTTCTTTGAAGCAATCACGGGAGGAGTTGAGCTGTTGATTTTGCTACAACAATAGAAGAAAAACTGAGAGGACCGTTCTAACTTTTGCTGAAGCAATCATTGGGAAGAAGAAAAGGAGCTGCCGAGAGGTTTGCTATAGCAATTGGCGTAAGGTTGCTGATCGCCGAAATGTTGCTGAAGCAATTGTTGGGAGCTGTCAAGATTGTTGAAGCAACGCGTAGCTGCTGTGAAGGAGGAACCCGATAGGCCTTTTGCTGGAGCAATTGGCTGATCTGTGTTGGGAATAACCGGAGCATTTGCTGAAGCAAATTGCATATTCTTTTTACCAAAATCTGAGGTGTTTTGCTAGGCAATTGCTGAAGCAATTTCAGGCCACTTGTTGTGTAAATTGTCCCTCTTCCTCAGCGCTTTACCCTATTATTTTTGCCAAATATCACTGCTTTTGTTGGGCTTTTTATACACTGATTAGAGGTTAATTTTCTCACTGTTCTAAGCAGTTCGTGTTGCTGTTTTGGATTGTCTTTATATATGAACTTCTTGATTAGTGAAAGCATGTTCAATTTAAAGAAGTGTGACTTGATTCCTATCATGAACTAATTTGTCATAGGCAAGGGTTAGGTTGTGGTCAATTGCAAATTTTGGAATAAATTTATGGTTGATGCCATTGATTGAGTTTATGAAATTTTATTGAATTTAACATTGCATGAGAATTAAAATTGGCCTCTTTAATTTCTCTAGAATTCACAAACTTGAGAGAGCTAGTGAATTAGAAAACTAAAATTTCATTCTAGGATTATTGAGTTGATTTGAGATGATTAACCCACCTAGAACCTAAAATCATGAGCATAATTTAGATCTCAATTGAGAGATTGTTGGTTTTAAAACTTAATGATTTTGAAAGAAATCATTTGAACACATGAATAGGTGAATTTGAGGAATTAATCACATCTTTATTCTAATTGAAGCATGAGAGTTACAACCTAACCCAAGCCTACTTTTTCATTATAGAATCTCAACTTTTGCCCCTTGCCTCTCGTTTGAATTTTTCTATCTTCACATTTAATTCAATTGATTACTTGCATATTGTTTTAAGTACTTTACCTTTTTGCATCACTAAATGCATGTTTAAATTATTTTTCAATCGCATACATTGCACCAAAATTATAAAGGATAATTTCTAGGACACTCACTTACTTAGATTTTGCTAGTCCTCGTGGGATCGATACTCTTATCTTATCACTTGCTGCACTCGACAGTGTATACTTGCACGTCGAAGAAGTGTCAGAGTCTCATTCTAATTTACATTAGTTTAGGGCATTGATATTTTCGCACCAAGTTTTTGGCGCCGTTGCCGGGGACTAGTTTTGCATCTTATTTGTGAGTTCTGTGAAGTCTTCTTTACTTTTAAGCTTTGTAGGATTTAGTTTTTATTTTAGAATATCGTTTGAGTTGGGTTTTTCTGCGTTTCAAGTACCTGAGGATAGTTTATGAATGTGCGTCGTCAGTTAGAGTTTGATTTTGACCCCGAAATAGATAGGACCTTTAGGAAGCGATTGAGAGAGCAAAAATTAGCCATGGCTAACCAGAATAATCCTAGAGACCC
Organism: Trichosanthes cucumerina; assembly: GCA_036507285.1. NCBI lineage: Eukaryota > Viridiplantae > Streptophyta > Magnoliopsida > Cucurbitales > Cucurbitaceae > Trichosanthes > Trichosanthes cucumerina. Next base: position 16,931,080 of record CM071841.1, on the reverse strand, counting down.
TATAAATCCTCTAGCACAACACCATAACCCTAGAGCACCCCAAGATGTTAGAGATAATCCACTCTTTAACCCTCAGGCAGGGGGTCCTACTAATGTGATAGAGCTAGCCAATGACCTAGAGCGAGCCATTAGGACCTGTGCCAACCCTTTAGTGGATGAATTGAATCCAGGAATAATCAGACTTGTTATACAAGCTATTTCTTTTGAGCTAAAACCAGTTATGTTTCAAATGCTCCAAACGAATGGGCAATTCCATGGCTTACCAGCTGAGGATCCCCATCTCCATTTGAAATCATTCCTGGGAGTAAGTGATTCCTTTATCATGTCAGGAGTCTCTAGTGATGCCATTAGATTGAGCTTATTCCCTTATTCCCTTAGGGACGCTGCAAAGAACTGGTTGAATTCGCTTCCGCCAGGTGCAGTAGATTCCTGGAACTCCTTGGCAAAGAAATTCCTAATTAAATACTTCCCACCTACTAGGAATGCGAGATTTAGGAATGAAATAGTAGCTTTCCAACAGTTTGATGAAGAAACCCTAAGCGAGGCCTGGGAGAGATTTAAGGATCTTTTGCGTAAATGTCCCCACCATGGATTGTCTCACTGCATCCAAATTGAGACATTCTACCATGGTTTGAACACCTCCACTAAGCAAGTAGTGGATGCCTCTGCTAATGGAGCTTTATTGGCCAAAACTTACTATGAGGCCTACGAGATATTAGAGAGGATCTCATCCAACAATTGCCAGTGAGTGGATGTGAGGAGAACTTCGGTAGGAAAAGCAAAAGGAGTCCTTGAGTTGGACACGTTGAACTCAATAAATTCTCAAATCTCTTCCATGGCTTCCATGTTGAAGAATTTGACTATGGGTAACGTGAATCAAATCACTTCTACCAACCCCATCTTTTACACCTCAAGAGAGTTTAGAATCCTGTGTCTACTGTGGTGAGGGACACACCTTTGAGTTCTGCCCTAGTAACCCTGCATCGATCTGTTATGTAGGAAACTCAAACCAGGGTCAATCTAGGAATAACCCATATTTGAACACATATAACCTAGGTTGGAGGAATCACCTAAATCTATCTTGGGGAGGGCAAGGCAGCAGTGCCCAAGCCCCGCAAATGCAAAATAGAGTGAATCAACCATCTGGCTTTAAGAATCAAGGGTATCAGAATTATGGGAATCAGAACTCTACTCTTCAACCACAACAGAAGGCTACACCCTCCCAGCAAGTTTCAGGTGATTCTCTAGAAAGTTTGTTCAAAGAATACATAGCTCGCAATGATGCTATTATTCAGAGTCAACAAGCTTCTCTAAGAAACCTCGAAATGCAAGTTGGCCAATTAGCAAATGCGCTAAAGGCAAGGCCACTGGGTACGCTCCCTGCAGACACAGAAATCCCAAAGAGAGATGGGAAGGAGCATGTTCTAGCAGTAGAATTAAGGAGGGGGTAGTCTTTAGGAGAGGGTAGATGTGAGAAGACCCAGAGAGATGAGCGAACTGACTATGTTTATGAGGAAGGGCAAGATGAGGAAATGGTAGATCCAAAACCTCGGGTAACCGATGGGATTAAGGATAAACCAGAATCTCAACAAGCTTCAACTTCCAAGGAAACAACAGTAGCAGCTCCTGAGTTTAAACCACCCCCACCACTCTATCCTCAAAGACTGAAGAGGAAACAGAAGAAGGAAGCTCATTTTGAAAAAATCCTGGATATGCTAAAGGAGGTCCACATCAACATACCACTGATTGATGCGTTGAAGCAAATGCCGAACTACTTGAAGTTTCTCAAGGACATCTGTTCTGAAAAAGAGAAGCTCCAAGAGTTCAAAGTGGTATCGTTGAGTGAGGAGTGTAGTGCGGTGTTCAGAAATAGGATACCCCATAAGGAGAAGGATCCTAGATCTTTTACCATACCTGTGTCTATTGGTGGAAGACAGTTAGGGAGGGCGATATGTGATTTAGAAGCTAGCATCAACTTGATGCCTCTCTCTATTTATAAGGGATTAGGCATTGGGGAGGCGAGGCCCACCATAGTGACCCTGCAGCTAGCAGATAGATCCATAGCCTACCCTGAAGGAAAAATAGAGAATATCCTGGTCCAAGTGGATAAATTCATATTCCCAGCTGATTTTATCATCCTGGATTAAGAAGCTGACAAGGATGTTCCTATTATCCTAGGGCGACCTTTCCTGAAAACAGGTAGAACTGTGATAGATGTTCACGCAGGGACCATTAAGTTAAGAATGAATGATCAAGAGGTCCAGTTTAGCATCTACGATACAGTGAGGTATCCTGATGGGATAGAGAGTTGTTCTGTCCTTCATGTCTTAGATGGAGTAATTTCTGAAATTGTCAATGAAGAATTGAAGGGGATCCATGAGATTAGATTTGGAGATCTGAAAGAAAGTGAGTTAGAGAAGTTAGGAATGGAGGAGTTGACCCAGGGTTTGGAAGAACTAGTAGAAATAGCAAAGTTCAGAAATTTTTTTGAGTCATTAGATCTGAAGGAAGGAGAGAGACCTTCTATGATACCCTCAGTTCAAGAGCCCCCAACACTAGAATTGAAACCCTTACCCCAGCACTTAAAGTATGCATTCTTGGGTGATAAGTATTTTGTGCCCTAAAACTCGTAGTTTGTAATTAAGTTCTAATTAATGTAATAAAGTGTTATTATTTCAATAAAGTGTTATTGTTCGTTATCTACGAGTTTGCCTTTATTTAAACCCTAAATCCAATAAACTAAACATCCAAGACTGTTAAATGAATCTTTAACTGAATGTAATGTACATAAAAAGGATCTCGGTTCGAGATACAACCTAAAGGGTCTATAGTTAGGGGATAAGGTTTGGGTACCTTACCCTGGTAAAACTATGGATGTGGCCCACTTTGTATTTGATACAAACACTGTGATCCTAACGTGTTCGTGTAGATGACATGTGAGTGGGGATATCCTATGTAATGAGATTACATAAGATCGAACCACGACATAGTAACCTCTAGTCAGAACTCAGTTGACTAGTTAGGTTTCTATTTCACTAGGATGACCTAGGCAACTTGATCTCAATCTCGAGTAGGTTACGAACTCCCGTTCATGAGGGATTGTCCTTTGACTAGTATGGGTGAGAGTGGCAGATTCGCCGACTCAATATGCCTACCTTCTCTGGGGACAAGACCGAGTGAGCGATCTGGGGACTTAACTTAGCAAGATGGAATTCACTCATTCCCGCCTACTAGGGTAAGTAGAGGAATGTTTCCTTAAGTGGTGTTTCAGGGACTTGAACAAAGGGCCCGACCCTCTCATTAACCCGAGAGGGACTCTGTTTGTTGGTAGGACCACAAACAAATTGTTCATTAGAGGAGCACTGGTACTTAAGGCACAAGATGTAACCCAGGGGTAAAATGGTAATTTGACCCGGTGGTGTTACGAACATTCGTGAAGGATTGACTTGTCGCTATTGGTCAATATGCATGGACACGTAAATATATCTGCGCGGTGTGAGAAGAGTGCATTTGTGGGACTTTAGTGGAGTGTTCCCCGTAGTTAACGAATGTTGATTGGGAGGTTAATGAGATTAAGCGAGCAATCTCGCATCGTTGGAGCTTCGACCAGAGGTCCATTAGGTCCACCTTCTAGCTCGTAAAGGGTTCTTAGATCATTTGAATTTGAAATGTTCAAATTCATTAGGAATAAACTTAATGTATTTTGATACAATATAATATATAGTTTTGGAACTATATATTATAAATATAATGTGAATATGATTCATATTAAATTATATGAGAGAATTGAATATTTGAAAGAGTTCAAATATTATATTAAATGTGAATGTGATTCATATTTGCAAACTATAGGATAAAATTTAATGTGCACTGGTTATACATTAAAACTATAGGTTAAAAGGGTAATGTGATTAAATGAGATTTAATCTAAATTAAATATATGATATTTAATTTGTATTATTTAAATATGATTTAAATGAATAATTAAATTTGATTTAATTATATTATTATTATTATTATTATTATTATTTTAATAATAAATGAGGGAACGCGTCATCCAGACACGTTCCCCACTACCCTTCCCCTTCACCCTATCGACAGTTTAACAGGGAGAAGGGGGTTGCTCAATTGGATTGATCGATCAATCACATTGAAGTCATAGAAGGAAAAATCTCTCTCTCTCAATCTCTAGAATTCCCAAAAGTTCTTCCAACTGTTGGAATCCTTCCCACAAAGGAAAGATCTAAGCACTCAGAGGATAGAGGGTTTACTCTTTTGGTGGTGTTCTGTAAAACAGAGAAACAAAAGCTTGCTGAGTTACTGGAATTTGCTTGGAGCAAGGAGTTGCTGTGAGTCTACAAAGGTAATAATTTCCTTTCCTTTCTTAGTTTAATTGTTAAACTTTATGTATGTTTGTATGCAATTAATCCATGCCTAATTGGATTAGAATTTAATGCTTGTTCTGTATTTTTTTGATCAATGCACTGGTTTTTGGTTTTAAGCAAAACAATCAAGTAATTAAGATCCCAAACACGTTTCCGCTACTCAAGGAGATCATATCTCCATCAAAGGAAACTCTTTCCATTATCATATCAGCAAGTCTACCCCCTAAGGACGAACAGTTGTTGCTTAATATCCTTAAGCAACACAAGAAGGCAATAGGATGGACTCTAGCTGACATTTAAGGGATTAGTCCTTCTTATTGCATGCACAAGATTACCTTAGAGGAAGGGACTTTTAGATCTATAGAGCCCCAAAGAAGACTTAACCCAACCATGAAAGAAGTGGTGAAGAAAGAAGTCATTAAATGGTTGGATGCTGGAATTATCTACCCCATAGCGGATAGCAGTTGGGTCAGTCCAATCCAATGTGTTCCCAAAAAGGGAGGGATGACAGTAATTATTAATGAAGCCAATGAAATCATTCCTTCTAGGGTAGTGAGCAGTTGGAGAGTCTGTATGGACTATAGGAGGCTAAACAAGGCCACTAGGAAAGACCATTTTCCTCTCCCGTTCATAGATCAAATGTTGGACAAACTGGCAGGTCAAGCCTTCTATTGTTTCCTTGATGGTTACAGTGGTTATAACCAAATAACCATTGCACCACAAGACCAAGAGAAAACAACATTTACATGTCCATATGGTACCTTTGCTTTTTGAAAGATGCCATTTGGACTGTGTAATGCTCCTACGACCTTTCAAAGGTGCATGATGACGATTTTCTCTGACTATGTAGAAGACATCATGGAGGTTTTCATGGATGACTTCTCGGTCTTTGGAAACTCATTTGAGGTTTGCTTAGAGAATTTGGGGAAAGTACTTCAGCGTTGTGAAGAGACACACCTAGTTCTAAATTGGGAAAAGTGTCACTTCATGGTTAGAGAGAGGATTGTGTTGGGGCATAAGATATCATGCAAGGGAATAGAAGTAGATATGGCGAAGATTGAGATTATTGAGAAATTGGAACCGCCCACAAATGTCAAGGGAATGAGAAGTTTCCTTGGACATGCAGGGTTCTGTAGAAGATTCATCAAAGATTTCTCAAAAATCTCAAAGCCATTGTGCTCTCTCCTGGAAGTCAACAAGCCCTTTATATTTAGTGAGGAGTGTCTCCATGCCTTTAATATCCTCAAGTCAGCCCTAGTCACTGCACCTATTATGTCTTCACCTGATTGGCAACTGCCATTCGAGTGACTATGGTGTGGGAGTTATGCTAGGACAAAGGCAAGAGAAGGTAATACATCCAATTTATTATGCGAGTAAAACTTTAAATGAAGCTCAGATGAACTACACAACTACTGAAAAGGAGTTGTTGGCAGTAGTCTTTGCTTTTGAAAAATTTAGGCCATATCTAGTTGGTACTAAGGTGGTGGTCTACACAGATCATGCTGCCATTAGGTATCTGTTGGCAAAGAAAGATGCTAAACCTAGATTGATTAGATGGGTATTACTTCTTCAGGAGTTTGAAGTGGAAATCAGGGATAAAAAGGGTTCAGAAAATGTGGTGGCAGAGCATTTGTCTAGGATTGAGAATTCTAAGCCCTTACCCTCACATTCCCACATAAGGGATGACTTCCCTGATGAGCAGCTCTTGTTGGTTGGCGAGGTCCAAGACAGCAACCCCCCTTGGTTCGCGGACTATGCCAATTACTTGGCTTGCAATATCCTCCCCACTGATTTGTCAGCACAACAAAAAAAAGAGGTTCTTTCATGAATCCAATTTTTTTGTTGGACGATCCATGTTTATATATACAGTGTGTAGATGGTATGATTAGGAAATGTGTGACTGAAAGTGAAATACCATCTATTCTAGAACATTGTCATTCGTCCCCTTATGGAGGCCATTTTGGTGGCCAAAGGACTGCAACAAAAGTATTTCAATCTGGCTATTATTGGCCATCTGTCTTTAAGGATGCCTATGTTTTTAGCAAGACATGTGATTCATGCCAGAGGAGAGGCAATATAGGAAAGAGAGAGGAAATGCCCTTGACATACATCTTAGAGGTGAAGCTCTTTGATGTTTGGGGGATTGATTTCATGGGCCCCTTTCCTTCTTCTAAAGGAAATTTGTATATCTTAGTGGCAGTAGATTATGTCTTTAAGTGGGTAGAAGCCATGGCATGTCAGAATAATGACACCAAAATAGTGGTTCGATTCTTGCACAGACACATATTCACTAGATTTGGGACCCCTAGAGTCTTAATCAGTGATGAGGGCTCTCATTTTGTTAACAAGGCAATGAATACCCTCTTGGACAAGTATAATGTAAAGCACAGAATCTCCACCCCGTACCATCCACAAGCTAATGGACAAGCTGAAGTGTCCAATAGGGAGATTAAAGGAATCCTTGAGAAGGTTGTAAAACCTCAAAGAAAGGATTGGTCCTACAGGATGGATGAAGCCTTGTGGGTATATAGGACTACCTTTAAGACCCCCATTGGAATGCCCCCATATAGGCTTGTGTTTGGGAAGGCTTGTCACCTACCTTTAGAATTAGAGCATAAGGCATTCTGGGCCTTAAAGGAGTTAAACCTAAATCTAATTGCTGCAGGAGATCTGAGGCTACTTCAAATGAATGATTTGGATGAGTTTAGGAGATTTTCCTATGAAAATGCAAAGCTTTACAAAGAAAGAACTAAAGCTTGGCATGATAGGAAACTCATTCCAAAGACTTTCGAAACAGGCCAAAGAGTTCTATTATTGAATTCCCGCCTCAAACTTTTTCCTGGTAAGCTTAGGTCCAGATGGTCAGACTCTTTCACAGTGATTGAAACTCTCTCCCACGGTGCTATAAAGCTTCGTTGTGAGCAGGATGGAACAGAGTTTCTAGTTAATGGGCAACGTCTGAAACACTATTGGGGTGAAGACTTCCAAAGGAACATGTCCACATGGAAGTTGAATGACGATGAAGTGTAGTAAATCTTTTTTTTTAAAAAAAAAGAAAATGAAAAAAAAACTTCTTAGCTAGGTTGTCTTTTCCCTTTTATTTGTTGTCTATGCATATTAGGAAATTTAGTTGTTCATTCATTCTTTGATTCAGTTGTTTCATGTTCTGCTCTTTATTTTATTATATATAGTTATTATTTGATTAAGTGTCGTTAGGATGTAGAATTGAAGCATACAAAAGGTTAGAGGTAAGAATTCTTTCTCCCCTTGCTCGATTACAAAGCATGATTGTTCTTTTCTTATGGTTGAATTGAGAGAATATTTTTTTTCTCAATTAAAAATTTATCAGCATACTAGTATAGGTTAATTTCTGTTTTTATTTAAGTAACAATGTAGGGCATGTGCATTTTCACTTTAGCATGTAATCTAGGGTGAATGGAACATGTGAAAAGCTAGGATAAAAATTCTCTCTATTGTTTTAGGATAATAATATTCCAAGTTTGATGTTTCCCATTAATTTTGAATTGCATGTCTTAGAAAGAATGAGTAAATGTTGACTTTATGCTTTATTTTTCTTTTGCAGGTTGACCTATTTTAGGTTAGATGTTGTTGACATTTAGGCTAAGTAGTTGGATAAAGGATAGGAGTTAGTTGGAAAAAGGAAAAAGATAAAAAAAAAAAGGTTGCTTTGGGGATTAGTTGTCTTTTAGGGTAAAAGGGAATCCTAGACTTGGAAAGAAGCTTATAGAGTCAATCACTTCCTTAGGAATAATAATAAAAAAAAAAAAAACAACATGCATTGGGCAATTTGTGTGGCTTGACCATGCATGTGATGACTTAGTGGGGAACAAGAGTTGTCTATAGTGGACAATTGTCTTGTGACCCATCTTTGCATGCACAGGCCCTTTTAAATGCACCCAAGGCATGCATGTTTGTCCACCTTACAAAGAGTGACGTGAGAGTGAAAAAATTCTTCTAACCTTGAGATCAAAGAGAAGAAAAAGAAAAAAAGACAGCAACCATTTAATTTCATCCTCTCTCATTTCCTTAGTATTTTCCTTGTAAGAACTCTTATTTTTTTCTTCTTCCTTTTTGCTACCTCTTGCTGATTTCTTCATTTGCCAAGTTGCTTTTGCAATTCTTTTGGTTAATTGTGGAATCATAGAGAATACGAAAAAGACTTGAGTTAGGAGAAACCAATCTAGATCCAAATCTAGCTTAAGGAGAGTCTTTCTTAGCTTAGGAAGCTTGCTGTCCATTCCTTAGAATTTTTCCAATACTTTTCTCTCTTTTCCATCATATTTAATCATGTGGCTACGAAGAAGCAAAAGTAAGAAAGATGCCGAAAAATCAAAGAGTGCAATGGTAGAAGTAAACCCATCCAATCCTAGATCATCCACCCATTCTTCCTCTTCCTCGCGGAGTAAAGGAAAACAGATGGTTAGTGAATGGACCTTAGAGGATGCATATCCTTTGGAGGCCCCTGAACCACCGACACCTAAGTCCAAAGAGAAGAAAGAAAAGAAGAAGAAAGGGTACACTAGGGAAGACAATCCCAGAGTGATGAAAGAGGTATTGTGTGAGGAAGATATCCCTGAGAGATTCATCAGTGAAAGAGCAAGAACAAAATATGAGAAGTTGAAGAAAAGAGCTCTTTTGCTAGAGAGAGGTTTCAACCTATGTTCAAGAGAGATTCCTCATTTTCTTTCCCAAAACATAGCAAATCTAGGTTGGAAAACGTTTTGTGAAGAACCTGAGGCCGCCATCCCCACCATAGTTAGGGAGTTCTATGCGAACATCTATCTAGAGGAGAGGGTATCCATAGTAAGAGGTAGATATGTTCATTGGGACACGAATACCATTAACTCCATGCTCAAATTGCCTTGCCAACTTTATGGTAGGACAAACGAGTTATTAATGGCCCCATCCGACACTCAAATGAATGTCGCCCTAAGAACGGTAGGGATCAATGGGGCGAAATGGATGGTAAGCTCAACGGGAGCGAGGACTATGTTTGCTTCCTATTTAGCTCCTGAAGCACACATGTGGCTTCCTTTTGTGAAGTTGAATCTCATGCCCACTTCGCATGATTCAACGGTCTCGAGGAGTCGAATCATGCTTCTTTATGCCATCCTCTCAGAATTACAAATTGATGTAGGAAACCTAGTAGCTAGGGAAATAGAAGGGTGCGCGGAGAAAAAGAGTGGGAAAATCTTCTTCCCTAGTTTAGTAACCTCTCTTTGCATTAGGGTCGGGGTTCCTTGTTATATTTGGGAAGATAAATCTTAGCTAGCGGGCCTTTAGACACCATTATGGACCATCACACCCAAGTTGGTTCAAATAAAGGAATGGGGTTAATGGTAGGAATGGACCAACTCATACACCAAAACAATGTGATGATGAGCATGATGCACCATATGCAAGATCAATCACATTGTTATTGGGAGTATGCTCAAGAAAGGGACTTAGCCCACCAAGCCGCTATGCAAGCCAATTTTTCAAACCCCTACTCAAATTTCTCGAATTCCCCCACTCCGTTTTGCAGCCTTGGATGCCGTCGGGTGATGATGAAGAAGATGAGGTGAACAACGAGGGAGCCCAAGAAGAGGAAGACGAGGAGGATGACTACTAGAGCAAAAGAGGGAGGCCCTGTTCCCTTTTCTCTTTAGTATTATGAGTTGTTTGCTTGTTGCCTTTTGTTTTTATTTTTCTTTAAAATTTGTTGCTGTCCCTTTTTTTTTTTTGCAATTTGTTGACTTATTTCCGTTTTATAAGCATGTGTTGGTTTTGTAGGTTGTGATGGTTTCTGCTGAGAATTCTTTATGTACTTGCTTTAGGACTACTAAATGCTCTGTTTTGACTACTGAAATCCATATTTCGTTGCTGATTTTCATAATCTTGGTTATGCATGATGTAGGTAGTTGATTCACTATGTTTAAGGAAATAAAAATAAGAAAAATGGTTGTTGTCCCTTTCATAAAAACTAGGTTTCTGCATGTTTTTAATAGTAAAGAGTGTGCTGTCTTTTGAAGAAACTTGGTGTGAAACTCATTAAAAACAGAAAAGTTAAGAAAAAATCCTAGGGGGAATAAAAATAAGAGTTGTTGCTTATGTTTGAGGCAAGGGTATGCTATCTTGCTCAGTGTTTCTCGAGGTCAAGTTTATCATAAAGGTTCTTTAGTGCACTTATGGTTAGTGTATCAATCAAACTAGTTAGGATCAAACTCCTAAGCCAAAAAGTTCAAAAACTAGAAGCCATGACAAGTTAGGTGACTCATACATTCTTTAACAGCGCTCCAAAATTAGTAAATTCTAAATTTTGTGATCATTACAAGTTTGGGGGAGTTACTCGACCTCCTAACTCAATGATGACATTGAGTACTCTAAGTTTGGGGAGAAAGGTAAAATCTTCGTGTTTTATTTTTTTTAAGGAAAAAATAAAAAAAAATGAAAGAAAGAAAGAGTGTGCAAACCTTTCATTTCCCTAAACTCCATTGGGCTAATAAAAAAAACAGATGTTATTTATTTTGTTATTTAGAGTCAGTTCAAGCAACTTGGTGCTCGATGTCAGGAGGTTTGGGCACTAACCATGCTGGCCTCTTGGAGCGAAGGTATCAAGCAAGTAACCTGTACCCATTGCTTAGGTGTGCTGCGCTAACCACGTGTGCCATTCTAAGAATTACGGGAGAGTAAAAAAAAAAAAACAAAACTAGCCCTAAGTTGTGTGTTTGAGGAAATGGAGGGGGTAATGTACATATTTGTTTTAAAAAAAAATATATATATATATATATAATAATAAAATAAAAAGGAATGATCATGAATCTGAAGACATGCGAGTTTTGGATTGTGACTTATCTTTAACTATGGGTTGCCTAATTTAAATGATTAGGACTATAGTGATTGAGCTTGAGGGTAGGTGCTAGATCCTAGTTGATTTGCTCTTGGTACTAAGACATAAGTGTTATATAGGAAACTCTGGATGAACCACATAGAAAGCATTGAGCTTCATGTTATTTTATCCCTAAATTATGAATGTTAGTTGAAAATCTTGAATTTAAGCATTAGGTTCTAAAAAAATTAATTTTGATATTTTTTATCTTTAATTTAAGAAATTTGGAGAAATTAGCTAACAAGTAATTAAAGACCGCAATTTGAGATTTTTCTTAACTTTTACATATTTAGTTTGATTTATGATTGATAATGATGTATGAAGATTTTTCGGTGTGCAAGAGATGTGTAAAAGAAAAAAATATTACAAAAATTCGTAAGGGCATTTTAGACATTTTACCCTAAGGGTAAAATGGTCTTTATACCCTAAATGGCGTTTTCGTAATTATCAAACTAGGGCAACATCTCCTTGTGAGAATAGGAAAAGAAGAAAATAAAAGGAAAAGAAAAGGGGAGCTGTCGGGTGTCACGGTCACACCTCTGAAAGGGTCTCGACACGACCGTGCGGCACTTGCTCTCGCTCACGAGCAAGTCACCAACTCAAATTCGGATCGCTGGGCGGCTGGCGGGCCTATATCGCAACCTCCACCCCGTTCTTGAGAAAAGGTTTTAGAAAACGGGGTCAGAGAGAATTTGTGAAAACAATTTGGAAAACGTTTGTGAGAGTTTAGAAAGTTAGTTATACAGCTGATAAGCAATAATAAAGAAAGCCACACTTATCTAGCATATAATTCTTGGTAGGAAGAATTGATGAATGTTCGCATCCCCCTATAATACATTCTAGGAATTTTGGCTATGACCCCCTTGCACGTCATTTTGGCGAGGAGTCATACACCTACAAAAATACATGGAAATGAAATAACAATGCTAAAGCAAAAGCATACATGAAAACATAATGAAAAAGGATGGGGACGGCCATGCGGCCATGGGCAACACGCCTTGGACAAGCATGACCGTGACATTCTCCCCCACTTAATTGGTTGACGTCCTCGTCAATCGACACTCTTCGAACGGAATGGTCCTGGGTCGGCAATCTTCAAGTCTTCAACTCGGTCCCAACGGACTTCTGCTCCCACGGCTTTCTTCCACATCTGCAAGAACTGCTGCACCTTCTCATATGGGGCAGCGTCTGACACCGTCCCTTCAGCTAGGACCTCAAAGGAGTTCTTCAGTTTGCTCGGCGGGCTTGTCACGTCGCTCGCCTTCATACCACGTTGTGGTTGCTTCTTCCAAGCCCGTGGTAGTCCGACCCGGCACTACGGGCCGCGCGCTTGGCTTCAATTCTTGGAGGGCTGTCTCTCGATGGTCCCTCGACTTCGCAACCGGCGCTCTTTGTGTGCACTCTTGCACTGAATCATTCTTTCATCCCCTCTTCTTGGGGAGTGTATTTTCGACCGCCACACTCTCGTCGCGTTGATGCATTACTCGTGGCACCTCGTCACGACATTCACTTGGGCCCGCTCTCGGTGCAAGGCCGATATTACTACTCGCGCGCCAAAGAGGTCGCTTCAACCTCGCGGGCACTCTGGCGGGATTTCCTCCCGTGATTACTAGACAACTCGCTGAGAGGCACAGGTATGACTTTGTCTTTGAAGAAGGAACTCCATTCCCAACACAACATCGAAGTCGTCCATCCCCGGCGACGACAAGGTCTACTCGACCATCCCAGTCTCCCATCTTGACTGAGACGCCCTTTGCAATTCCTGAAATAGGTAGGGCTGCTGAATTCACAGCTTTCATCCTTCCCGGATCTCGGCTCCAGGACAAGTTCAATCATCTCGCTTCTGTCTCTGAGACGAAGTTATGGGTGGCTCCCGAATCAACCATAGTACTCTTGGTTGCTTTATTGTTGACATGTGCGTCAACGTACATGAGGCCCTTACTGGATGAGCCCTTTGTCTCTCCCCCACTCTTCTGAAGGGCTGACAAGAATCTTATGGCGCCAATGCGCGGATTCTCTAGGTCTTCGTCTCGTACGGACTCAATTTCCGTGTCGTCGACTTCTTTTCCTTTCTTTGCCTCATAGGACGCTTGAAGGGCCTTGAGGCCTACTTTACTCGGGCAGTCACTCACTCGGTGAGGTCCGTCACAAAGAACGCACTTTTGATAGTAGTTGTTCTTGTTATGTGGTCTCTGCCACGAATTTCCATTCCTCGGTGGGCACTTCCTGTTATCCCTTCCTGAACTTCTAGGCCTATCCCCTCCCCCACTCTTGGGAGAGTTAGGCCGATAAGGTCGATCATCTCCCCATGGGGAGGTTTTGCTCGGTCTTGCCTCTTGAGACTGTTCGCCATTACTGTCGCCACTCAGGTCAAACAGTCGTTCCGCTGCGGCATATGCTTCGGTCAAGTGTTGCACTCGCTGCTCGTACAACTTAGTCCTGGCCCATGGTTGTAACCGCCCGACAAAGGAGAAGATTTTGTCTTTCTCACTCATATCTCGGATGTCCAACATCAACTCTGCAAACTGTTTGACATATTCGCGGATGGCACCTTTATGTCTCAACTCTCGAAGCTTGCGCCTTGCTATTATCTCAACATTTCGGGGAAGAATTGCAGCGCAATTCTTGTTTTCAGCGTCTCCCATGTGTTAATGGTACATCCGCCTTCTTGGATGTCCATATAACGGGTCCTCCACCATAGTTTGGCATCATCTTCCGGATGCATCGTTGCTAAGGTGACTCTTTCTTTCGTCGATCCAGTATCATTTGCCAAAGTATTGCTCCACATCGAAGATGAAGTTTTCCAACACTTTGGCATCTCGAACCCCACGAGAAGGGTTTCGGCTCGGGATCTTCTTCTTCCCGACTTAGTCGCGCGCCTGGTGAGGCTTGACTTCCCATCGCAATCATGGTGAGATTTAGCTTTGCGGCCATCTCGCCTATCTCGCCCCTGCTGATCTTAAGGGCATCTCTCACATCAACAGAAAAGTCAGAAAACATCTGACCCAACTCTTTGTGGGAACGGCCCAGACCATCGACACGTTCCTCAATTTGGGTGACGCCGCCCGATGATCTAGCACCACGCTCGAAGTTTTCACATCGGTTTACCCTGTCCTCGAGGGTCTCAACTCTCCCCATCAATTCATAGACGGGCATTCCTCGTCGTCCAAGCAATCGCATCAATCGCGCGTCGGCCTTGGCCGCAATCTCTTCCAGTCGAGATTCCAAGAACCGAATATTATCAGGGACTTCCGTCAATAGAAGCAATTGCTCCTCGATCTCGGCCAACCGCTCTTTGTCCGACTTGTTTAGTTTGCTTGCAGGCATGATTACTGTGTCTTGCCTTCCCGAAGCCAACTAGGCTCTGATACCATTTGTCACGGTCGCACCTCTGAAAGGGTCTCGACACGACCGTGCGGCACTTGCTCTCGCTCCACGAGCAAGTCACCAACTCAAATTCGGATCGCGCGCGGCTGGCGGGCCTATATCGCAACCTCCACCCCGTTCTTGAGAAAAGGTTTTAGAAAACGGGGTCAGAGAGAATTTGTGAAAACAATTTGGAAAACGTTTGTGAGAGTTTAGAAAGTTAGTTATACAGCTGATAAGCAATAATAAAGAAAGCCACACTTATCTAGCATATAACTCTTGGTAGGGAGAATTGATGAATGTTCGCATCCTCCTATAGTACATTCTAGGAATTTTGGCTATGACCCCCTTGCACGTCATTTTGGCGAGGAGTCATACGCCCACAAAAATACATGGAAATGAAATAACAATGCTAAAGCAAAAGCATACATGAAAACATAATGAAAAAGGATGGGGACGGCCATGCGGCCATGGGCAACACGCCTTGGACAAGCATGACCGTGACACCGGGCGCATTTTTTGCCATGGAGAGAAAACTTTTGTTTTGCTACAACAAAGTCGCGAAAGAAGAAATTCTTGTAGGGCGTTGCTACAGCAAGGTCGAGAGAGAGGATTCGAGAGGGCCAAGGGAGAAGGAAATCGATAAGGTCTTTGTTGCAGCAAACTGGAGAAAAATCGTGAGGCTGTCTTTACTGAAGCAATCACGGGAGGAGTTGAGCTGTTGATTTTGCAACAACAATAGAAGGAAAACCGAGAGAATCGTTCTAACTTTTCTTTGAAGCAATGGGGGGGAGAAAAAAGGAGCGTCGAGAGGTTTGCTACAACAATTGGCGTAAGGTTTTTTGAGAGGTTCTTTGATCGATTGAAATTTTCTTTGAAGCAATTGTTGGGAGCTGTCAAGATTGCTGAAGCAACGCGTAGCTGCTGTGAAGGAGGAACCCGATAGGCCTTTTGCTGGAGCAATTGGCTGATCTGTGTTGGGAATAACCGGAGCATTTGCTGAAGCAAAGTGCATATTCTTTTTACAAAAATCTGAGGTGTTTTGCTAGGCAATTGCTGAAGCAATTTCAGGCCACTTGCTGTGTAAATTATCCCTCTTCCTCTAGCGCTTTACCCTATTATTTTTGTCAAATATCACTGCTTTTGTTGGGCTTTTTATACACTGATTAGAGGTTAATTTTATCACTGTTCTAAGCAGTTCGTATGGCTGTTTTGGATTATCTTTATATATGAACTTCTTGATTAGTGAAAGCATGTTCAATTTAAAGAAGTGTGACTTGATTCCTATCATGAACTAATTTGTCTTAGGCAAGGGTTAGGTTGTGGTCAATTGCAAATTTTGGAATAAATTTATGGTTGATGCCATTGATTGAGTTTATGAAATTTTATTGAATTTAACATTGCATGAGAATTAAAATTGGCCTCTTTAATTTCTCTAGAATTCACAAACTTGAGAGAGCTAGTGAATTAGAAAACTAGAATTTCATTCTAGGATTATTGAGTTGATTAGAGATGATTAACCCACCTAGAACCTAAAATTATGAGCATAATTTAGATCTCAATTGAGAGATTGTTGGTTTTAAAACTTAGTGATTTTGAAAGAAATCATTTGAACACATGAGTAGGTGAATTTGAGGAATTAATCACATCTTTATTCCAATTGAAGCATGAGAGTTACAACCTAACCCAAACCTACTTTTTCATTATAGGATCTCAACTTTTGCCCCTTGCCTCTCGTTTGAATTTTTCTATCTTCACATTTAATTCAATTGATTACTTGCATATTGTTTTAAGTACTTTACGTTTTTGCATCACTAAATGCATGTTTAAATTATTTTTCAATCGCATACATTGCATCAAAATTATAAAGGATAATTTCTAGGACACTCACTTACTTAGATTCTGCTAGTCCTCGTGGGATCGATACTCTTATCTTATCACTTGCTGCACTCGACCGTGTATACTTGCACGTCGTAGAAGTGTCAGAGTCTCATTCTAATTTACATTAGTTTAGGGCACGGATATTTTTGCACCAGCAAACACATTTGCCTCTCTGTCAACCTGTAACTTGTGTAATTTTAGTCAAATAAATAAAGAGTTATTTGATTTGATAAAATTATATTCTCACTTTATAAATCAAATAAACTAAGCTCTAAGGTTATAATAGATCTTGATCATCAGTGTAGTAGACACTAATTGGATTATGTTCTAGAGTATAACCTAAATGGTCTATGGTATATGTATAAGGTTGGAAACCTTATTCTGGTAACACCATGGATGCGACCCACTTTGTCGTTAGTATAAATGAGGTAATCCAACTCATTCATGTTGATGACATGCGAGTGGGGATATCCTGTATGATGATTTAATACAAGACCGGACTGCAAATTATTAGTCTAACTAGTATAACACCATAACAGTAGGGGTGTACATAAGTCGGGGTGGATTGGGCTGCAGAAGATTTTTTGACCAACCCGAAATTCGGGTTGGTCATTCTTTCAACGCAACCAACCCTATTCCTGAGAGTAACCCAACCCAACCCAACCCAAAAGTTTTGGGTTGGGTTGGGTTGGGTTGCCGGGTTAATTTTTTTAATTTTTAAAATTTTTTAAAATATTTTTTTCTAGAATTAATAACAAAAATCACATAAACTTCAAACATCAAACTTCAAAGTTTATAACATTTTAACATTTGTTAGAAGTCTAGAAAAAAAAACATAAAAATTGACAAATAATTCATTGTAAGTATATATGTAATTAAAATAAAAGTAAAAAATGTAAAATTTGGGTTGGGTTGGGTCAACCCGAGCTTAAAAAGCTCAATCCGAGAACCTACCCGAACTTTTCGATCCCCAAATTTCTAACCCAACCCAAATCAAAAAATATCTAACCCAACCCAACCCAAACGGTTTGGGTTGGGTAGTCTAGGTTGCTCGGGTTACCAGGTTAGTTGTACACCCCTGGTTAATAGAATAGGACTAATAATTTATAGATGATCATTAGTGATTCGACCTGAATCCTGAGCAAGTTAAGAACTGCTACTTATAAAGATTTTTCCTTAGACTAGTATGGGTGAGAGTGACCTATAGCCGACTCAATATGGCTACCTTCTAAGGGATAGAACCTCGTAGGTAGTTGGGAACTTAACTCTGCAAGATGAAATTCACTCATTCCTAGACTAAGGAATTAGATAGGTTGTTCCCTTAAGAACTGAGTCCACGTCTTGAACAACGGGGCCCCACCCTCTAATCTAGCTTAAGAAGCAAGAGGTAATCACAGGGGTAAAACGGTCATTTGACCCAACTGTGATTACGAGAAACCTGTGAATGGTCGACTCATGGGTAATGATTATATCGATGGTCACCATATAATCTACAGTGAAAAGAGTGCAACTACAAGTCTATAGTGGAGTGACTTGTAGTTAATAAATATTGATTAAACCGGATCAAATAGTTTGATCAGTTAATCTCACATCATTGGAGCGCATGAACTGTAGGTCCATTAGGTCCCTTTGTTGGCTTAACATGGTAATATTGAGGGTATAAAGTAAGGAAAAAAATTGAAGTGTTCAAGTTCATATATGAGGTAATATATCAATTATATGTGATATAATTGATATAATATATAGTTTAAATGTGAATTAGATTTACAAATTAACTATATACTTATGAGAGAATGAATGAAGGATAAGATGATAATTTCCATCTTATTTCCCTATAAATAGTATCATGGGATGCAACTTTGAGAATGCCTTGGTATAACCCTAAAGCTCACTTGATATTGTTGTTGGAAAAGTTCCTAGACAACTCTCTTAAACTCTCTACACCTCAATCTAAAGGAACCCACCTTCCTCCTGGGATTTATGCCCTAAAACTCGTAGTTTGTAATTATGTTCAAATTAATGTAATAAAGTGTTATTATTTCAATAAAGTGTTATTGTTCGTTATCTACGAGTTTGCCTTTATTTAAACCCTAAATCCAATAAACTAAACATCCAAGGTCATTAAATGAATCTTTAATCAATGTAATGTACATAAAAAGGATCTCGATTTCGAGATACTGACCTAAAGGGTCTATAGTTAGGGGATAAGGTTTGGGTACCTTACCTGGTTAAACTATGGATGTGGCCCACTTTGTATTTGATACAAACACGTGTGATCCTAACGTATTCATGTAGATGACATGTGAGTGGGGATATCCTATGTAATGAGATTACATAAGACCAGGACCATGAAATAGTAATCTCTAGTCAGAACTCAGTTGACTAGTTAGGTTTCTATTTCACTAGGATGTCCTAGGCAACTTGATCTCAATCTCGAGCGAGTTACGAACTCCATTCACGAGGAATTGTCTTTTGACTAGTATGGGTGAGAGTTGCATTCGCCCGACTCAATATGCCTACCTTCTTGGGGACAAGACCGAGGAGTGGCGGTCGGGAACTTAACTTAGCAAGATGAAATTCACTCCTTCCCGCCTACTAGGGTAAGTAGAGGAATGTTCCCTTAAGTGGTGTCTCCGGGACTTGAACAAAGGTTCCGACCCTCTCATTGGCCCGAGAGGGACTCTGTTTGGTGGTAGGACCACAAAAAAATTGTTCATTAGAGGAGCACTGGTACTTAAGGGACAAGATGTAACCCAGGGGTAAAACGGTATTTGACCTAGCTGGTGTTACGAATATTCGTGAAGGATTGACTTGTTGTTATTGGTCAATATCCATGGACACAGAAATATATCTGCAATGAAAAGAGTGCAGCTGTGGGACTTTAGTGGAGTGTTCCCGCAGTTAACGAATGTTGATTGGGAGGTTAATGAGATTAACCGAACAATCTTATATCGTTGGAGCTTCTGATCTGTAGGTCCATTAGGCCCACCTTCTAGCTCGTAAAGGGTTCTTAGATCATTTGAATTTAAAATGTTCAAATTCATTAGGGAATAAATTTAATATATATTGATACGATATAATATATAGTTTTGGAACTATATATTATAAATTTAATGTGAATAAGATTCATATTAAGTTATAGAAGAGAATTGAATATTTGAAAGAGTTCAAATATTATATTAAATGTGAATGTGATTCACATTTGCAAACTATAGGATAAAATTTAATGTGCACTGGTTGTACATTAAAACTATAGGTTAAAGGGGTAATATGATTAAATGAGATTTAATCCAAATTAAATATATACTTAATTTGTATTATTTAAATTAATAATTAAATTTGATTTAATTAGTATTTAACTATTATTATTATTATTATTATTATTATTATTTTAATAATAAAATAAGGGAATGTGTCTTCCAAACACGTTCCCACTATCCCCTTCCTTCTCCCTATCGATAGCTTAACAGGGAGAAGGGGTGTGATATGATCGATTGATCAATTGGTGTTCACATAGAAGGAAAAGTTCTCTCTCTCTCTCTCTCAATTCTGGGATTCCCAAGACCTTCCAATTGTTGGAATCCTTCCCACAAAGGGTTTTGTTCTAAGATCTCAGAGGATAGAAGGGTTTCCTCGTGGAGTTGTCCAATTGAAGAAAACAGAGAACCATTTTGGAAGTTCCTGTGTTGTTGTCTTGTTTGGAGTAAGGAGTTGCTGCAAGTTGAAACTGCAAAGGTATTTTTCTTCCCTTTAGTTTAATTGTTAAACTTAACATATGTTTGCATGTATGCAATTAATCCATGTGTAATAGGATTAGAATTTCCATGCTTGTTCTGTATTATTTATCAATGTACTGATTTTTGTTTTAATTAAAACAATCAAGCAATTTACGATCCCAAACACGTTTTCGCTGCTCAAGGAGATCAGTTATCCATCAATTGGTATCAGAGCAATGCTTGATTTGTTTTGTTTTTGAAACAAAATTGCATTGATTTGGTGGGAAATGCATTTGGTTTGCTGTAAAACTTGTTTAGGAATGTTTTGGCCTTAGTTTACTTTGATTTTGATCAAATTGTATGTAAAGGCCCCTGCGTTTTTAGGCATAAAGTGCATAATTGAGTCTGTAATTGAGTTACGAGTCGTTCGGGACCAGTTTCATTCAATTTGGTTGAGAATCGAAGGAGAAATTGAAGAACAAAGCTGTCGTGCTCAAAGAAGAAAGCTGCTGCCGAAGCAGCAGTGTTGCAACGCCATTCATCAGCGTTCGCATCGCCAGCGCTCCCTATCGACGCGGGCGCTCAAGGAAGTCGGCGGCGCAGTAACGCTGCCTCGCCGGCGTTAACGCCACCCGGATAGCGGCGCGCAAAGGATAAAGTAGACGCGTTAACGCTTTCGCATCAACGTTGCAACACCGTGGGGCATTCCAGCAGCTGCAGACCGGTTCGACTGGTTCAGTATTTTTGGTCCGGTTTGAGCGGTTCAAGGCCGGTTCAGGGTATTTTTGGACCGGTTTCATGAAATAAAATTAATGTAATTTTATTTTTTTTTATTTTTTTGCACTTTAGGGGCCAAATTATTCCAGTTTTACAAATTTATGTCTTTATGAATGTCATTTAGATTATTCCCACCTTAGGATAAGCATGATCATGCATTTTATTTATATAATTGTTATATGAATATGGTTAAATGCATGATTAATTTATTTTTCATGAGTAATTAATTATAATTGTTATGATTAGATTATATGGAAAATAAATTGCATGGAGCATGAAATTACTTAGTTTAAAAATAAATGTTATTTTGTTTAAGTAATTTTATAATTCAATTAGTTGAATTCCTTTTATAATTCCAATTTGAATATTGATTGTTGGATTTATAATATAGTTTCTTTCATAGGTTAATTATTAAATTTATAAAAGTTATAAATTAAAGGGGTTTTAGAAATCATAACCTATAATAAAGAAATGCATGCAAACATAGGAACTTGGGTTAAAATTTAATTAGTTTTAAATCGTTTAAAATTAATTTAGACCTAAGTTTTAATTTCTAATAGGATTAGGAATTAGTCTTACGTAGTATTTTAAATAGTTTAAAATATAGTAGGACTTTAGGACTTTGGTTATAAGGGAACTCTACCGGTGAAGTTACATCAAGGTCATTTGGGGTACTTAAGTCGATTAGTTAGGAACACCTCCTACAGGAACCGACCGGAAACCCGAGTTGAATTAACCTTAGTTCTATTTTTTATCTCTAGGTAATTAAAATGTTTATTCACCTAGACATAAGGTTTTAAGACCTAGTTATAATAGTTATAATAGGCATAGACTTAGATAGATTCTTTTAGCCAGTAATCCAAATTAAGTTAAAACTATACCCTAATTTTAGGAACTTCAGTGGGAGAAAACGAGATGTTCGCATCGAGTTTACTCTCACGTTCTCAAGAGTTCACACCGTGAGTTCCATGCTCGGCTACGCGACGTCAATAGGGCGTCCCCCTACGGTATGTGTTTGCATGGTTCAATACTAAGGTGAATGAGGGAAGTATCCATAGTTAATGGGAGCAGGGCGTGTGTCAACGTATCCTACGGTCTCCTCCATTAGGTCGAACCATGAGATTTCTATAGTCCGCCTGCTAGGTTGTCCTGGAACAGCCAAACCCTACGGAGGGCCTGACTATAGGGATCAGAACACCGCAAACTCTAGAAATGGATAGGGTCACTTAAGTTGTTTGCCATCAGTTGTCTTTCTTAATAGTAGTCTGTTGGCTCGGGCCTATTGGATCTGAAAATGGTAGGGTCACATTTACGGGATGAGTTAAGTTAGTTAACAAATCCTTGACCAAACAAATGGTAGCTAAGAACCATTGGGACATGAGATATTCTGGTAGTGAGAATTAGCTGAGAAAGTCTCAATTCAAGGGAGGAATGACTGACCGCCCGACGGAGGCTTTTGTTCTAAACCCTTGAAGTATCGTTGCAAAATTAAAGGTTTAACTTAAACAGTGGGTTTAGTTTAAACACTAGGGTTCTTTAATAATTTTGCTAAATTTGATTGATTTTTACAATGGGTTAAAAGGCATAACTAATTAGAACTATTTTGGATTTTCAGCATGTCGTCCTCAATAACGCTCCTCAATCTGTTAAGGAGGCATACGACCGCTGGATCAAGGCCAATGGCAAGGCCAAGGTCTACATTTTGGCTAGTGTTTCTGAAGTTCTGGCCAAAAAGCACGAGGGCATGGTCTCAGCTCGTGAGATCATGAGTTCGCTGCAGGAAATGTTTGGACAACCGTCTGGACAGATTCGACACGAATCCCTCAAATACATTTATAACTCCCGTATGAAGGAGGGGTCATCGGTGAGAGAACACGTTCTTGATCTAATGGTCTACTTCAACGTGGCTGAGATGAAAGGAGCGGTCATTGACGAGCAAAATCAGGTATCATTCATCCTGGAGTCTCTTCCGAAGAGTTTCCTGCAATTCCGCAGCAATGCGGTGATAAACAAGATAGAGTATAACCTGACTACTCTCCTTAATGAATTACAAACTTTCCAGTCTCTTATGAAGAATAAGGGACAGGTTGATGGAGAGGTAAATCTGTTTGCCAATTCCAGAAGGTTCCAGAAGGGTTCATCCTCTGGGACTAAGTCCTATAGCTCATCTTCTAGGCTTAAGAAGACACAAAAGAAGAAAATAGGAGGGAAAGGGAAGGCACCTGCTGCTGACAAAGGCAAGGGAAAAGCCAAGGTTGCAGATAAAGGAAAATGTTGCTACTGCAACATGGATGGGCAATGGAAGCGAAACTGCCCAAAATACCTTGCTGAGCTCAAAGAGAAGAAAGGTAAATCAGATTTACTTGTTCTTGAAACTTGTTTAGTGGAAAATAATTATTTAACCTGGATACTTGATTTAGGAGCCACTAATCACGTTTGCTCTTCATTTCAGGAAACTAGTTCCTTCTCAGGGTCGAAACGGAAGACGTCGTCTCAGCTCGTGCAGTGGGAGATGCCAAGCTATTTTTCGGAGATAGATTTCTTTTATTAAAAAATCTGTATATAGTTCCTAAGCTTAAAAGGAACTTAATCTCTATCTCTTGTTTAATAGAACTTGGATATTGTATTTCTTTTTCAATTAATGAAGTGTTCATTTTGAAAGAAGGTGTCAATATTTGTTCTGCTGAATTGAAAAATGGCTTGTATGTACTGAAACCGAATAAAACCAAAGCAATTTTAAATCATGAGATGTTTAAAAGTGCTAGTACTCAAAATAAA
The DNA here is from genome assembly GCA_036507285.1 of Trichosanthes cucumerina. Taxonomy (NCBI): domain Eukaryota; kingdom Viridiplantae; phylum Streptophyta; class Magnoliopsida; order Cucurbitales; family Cucurbitaceae; genus Trichosanthes; species Trichosanthes cucumerina. The sequence continues at coordinate 16,907,288 of CM071841.1, read as the reverse complement.
AGGCAAAGAATTTCTCCCAATAATAATACCTATCTATGGCATCTTAGACTTGGTCATATTAATTTCAACCGGATTGAGAGACTCTCTAAGAATGGACTTCTAAACAAGTTAGAAGATGGTTCTTTCCGCCTATGCAGTCTTGCTTGGAAGGTAAAATGACCAAACGACCTTTTCTTTGGAAAAGGTTACTGAGTAGTAGAGAGCCCTAGAACTTGTGCATTCGGATCTTTGTGGTCCAGTGAATGTCAAAGCTCGAGGAGGGTACGAATATTTCATCTCTTTCATAGATGATTATTCTAGGTATGGTTATCTATACCTAATGCATCACAAGTCTAAAGCTCTTGAAAAGTTCAAAGAGTATAAGGCTAAAGTAGAGAATGCATTAGGAAAGACCAGTAAGACGCTTCGATCCGATCGAGGTGGAGAGTATATGGATTTGAGATTCCAGGACTATATGATAGAACATGAAATTAAATCTCAACTCTCAGCACCTAATACACCACAACAAAATGGTGTGTCAGAAAGGAGAAATAGAACCTTGTTAGACATGGTTCGTTCTATGATGAGCTATGCTCAATTGTCTGCCTCGTTTTGGGGATACGCAGTAGAGACTGCAGTTCAAATCTTGAATAGTGTTCCATCAAAAAGTGTTTCAGAAATACCTTTTGAACTTTGGAAGGGGCGTAAACCTAGTTTACAACACTTCAGGATTTGGGGTTGTCCGGCACACGTGCTCGTGATAAACCCAAAGAAACTGGAACCTCATTCAAGATTGTGCCAATTTGTTGGCTATCCCAAAGAAACGAGAGGTGGTCTTTTCTACGACCCACAAGAAAACAAGGTGATTGTATCGATAAACGCCACGTTCTTGGAGGAAGATCACATGAGGAACCACAAACCGCGTAGTAAATTAGTACTCAATGAAGTTACACATGAACCAACAAGAGTTGTTGATCAAGCTGGACCTTCATCAAGAGTTGATGGAAGAACCAACACCACAAGTCAGTCTCGTCCTTCTCAATCGTTGGGAATGCCTCGACGCAGTGGGAGGGTTGTTTCCCAACCTGACCACTACTTGGGTTTAGCTGAAACTCAAGTTGTCATACCTGATGATGGCGTAGAAGATCGTTTGTCTTATAAACAAGCAATGAATGATGTAGACAAGGACCAATGGATCAAAGCCATGGACCTTGAAATGGAGTCAATGGACTTCAATTCAGTATGGGAACTTGTAGACCAACCTGAAGGGGTTGGACCCATAGGGTGTAAATGAATCTATGAGAGAAAGAGAGATGCAGCCGGAAAGGTACAGACTTGTAAGGCTAGGCTTGTAGCAAAAGGTTTTACCCAAAGGGAAGGAGTTGACTATGAAGAAACTTTTTCCCCTGTTGCTATGCTGAAGTCTATAAGGATATTCTTGTCCATAGTCGCATTTTATGATTATAAAATTTGGCAAATGGACGTCAAGACTGCCTTTTTGAATGGTAATCTTGACGAGAGCATCTACATGTCTCAGCCCGAAGGGTTCATAGCCCAAGGTCAGGAGCAAAAAGTTTGCAAGCTTAATCGATCCATTTATGGATTGAAACAAGCGTCAAGATCTTGGAATATAAGATTTGATACTGCGATCAAGTCTTACGGCTTTGACTAAAATGTTGATGAGCCTTGTGTTTACAAGAGGATCATCAACGACAAAATAGCTTTGTTAGTACTTTATGTGGATGATATCCTACTCATTGGGAATGATGTAGGATACCTTACTGACATAAAGAATTGGCTGGCAACCCTATTCCGAATGAAAGATTTGGGAGAGGCGCAATATGTTCTTGGGATTCAGATCTTCAGGGATTGCAAGAACAAAACGCTAGCACTGTCTCAAGCGTCTTATATCGACAAAATGTTGTCCAGATATTCGATGCAGAATTCCAAGAGAGGCTTATTGCCCTTCAGGCACGGAGTTCATCTGTCCAGGGAACAGTGTCCCAAGACACCTCAAGAAGTTGAGGATATGAGACATATTTCCTATGCCTCTACAATAGGTAGCTTAATGTATGCTATGTTGTGCACGAGGCCGGACATTTGTTATGCAGTGGGAATAGTGAGTAGGTACCAGTCCAATCCAGGGATAGACCACTAGATAACAGTTAACAATATCCTCAAGTATCTAAGCAGAACGAGGGTGAAAGAGTGTAGATTAAGAAAACAGAAGCAAATTTGGATCTTGAACACTCTATGTTGATCAATTTTGTAAAATAAAAAACATGCTCAAAGCTGGAAAAACAGAGGGATAGAAAACTCAACTTTGAAGATCAAATTCTCTTCACCCGGTGGATGGTTTTCAGCACGAACACTTCGTGGACAACCGTTAGACTCTTCCCTACTATCCTCAGGCCTTAGAACAGATTGCGGGATCCTAGGTTGAAAGAATTTGGAAGAAAAGACCTCCAAGGTCACTAATTTGGGAATATTGAATTTTCTGTGTAATTCTCTCAAAACACCTCAAATCACCATTATATAAAGCTTCAAAAAGCTTCAATGGAGTTACAACTCAAGGGTGATGAGGATGCTTTGAGATGGAGGTGGCCAATTTTGGTGAATTTTGAAGATGAGTAAGATTGGGCAAGTTGTCAACTTGAAAATCATGAAAATCCCTCATTTTACAATTAATTTTAATTCAGAAATCAATATTAAATTGATTTTTAATTAAAATTAATATAATTAATTAAATAATTCAAAATTAATTTAATTAATATATTTTTTAATTTAATTTAATATCAAATATTAAATTAAATAAATTGCCCAATCTCGATCGATTTTCCGAACATGAATCCTTATTCATGCTATAAACCGATCCGATATTTAAATCATATTTAAATATATCCACCTCTTATTAATCATTGTTTAATTAAGCTATGATTCGTTAAATATATCACATATAATTAACGCTTTCTTCCAAACTCGAATTTGAACAATTCAAATTCTTTTCTCTCAAAATGTTATAAGGCTAAGTCCGAGCAAGTAAGGAGGACCTAATGGACCTACAGATCATGAACTCCAACGATACGAGATTAACCGGCCAAACTCTTTAGCCTAGCGAATCAACATTCGTTAACCACCGGGACGCTCCACTAAAGCCCAGTGGCTGCATTCTCCTCACTATAGATATATTTCTGTCCACTCAATATAACCATGATTAGAAAGTCGATCCTTCACAGTCGCGTTCAGTAATTACACAATTTGGTCAAAATTACCGTTTTACCCTCAGAATTACCTCTTGTTCCTTAAGTCCCACCGATCCTCTAATGAACAATTGGTTTGTGTTCCAACCAAAGAAACCGAATCCCTCTCCGGCCAATGAGAGGGTGGGCCCATTGTTCAAGACCCGAGTCGATTTAAGGGAACAACCTCTCTACTAATCCCTAAAGCGGGTAGGAATGAATTCCATCTTGCAGAACTATGTTCCCAGCTATCTACCCGATTTCATCTCTGAAATGGGACGCTTATTGAGTCGGCAGTCTCGAGCCACTCGCACCCATGCAAATCTAAGGATAATCCGAATAAACAGGAGTCCATAGAACACTCAGGATTAAGATCGAGTAACCTAGGTCTCGTATGAATATAGTCAGTTAAGACAGTAAACGAAGTTAAAAAGTCTAAGTGGCTATTTCGCGGTCCAGTCTTATGCAAACTCATTGCATAGGACGACCCCACTCACATGTCTCCATATGAACGATTTAGGATCACATCGTTTGTACTCTACAGAGTGGGCCGCGTCCATAGTGTCCCCAGGATAAGGTACCCAACCCTATCCTTATACTATAGCTCTGCTCGGCTATAACTTGAACTTGATCCACTTTTATGTCACACATAAAGTTCAAGTATTCATCCCATAGCCAAAGGTTCTTTATTGGATTAAGGTTACATAATACACAACATTCAATAACACTTTTACTGAATAAATATCAATAACAACTTTATTGCAAAATAGAATATACATTCAGTTTACAAAACCACGAGTTTTAGGACATTAAACCCAACAATCTCCCACTTGGACTAAAACGTCTGTTGGGTAAAACATGTTGAGCAAAGAAAAAACTGTCGTACTATACAACCCGTAGTCATAGACTCTCTAGGTGTCCCTCAAACACTTTAGCCGTGAGGGGCTTTGTAAATGGATCAGCAATGTTGTGCTCCGAAGCGATCTGCGTGACGATCACATCTCCTCGTTGCACAATCTCCCTGATGAGATGATATTTGGGCTCTATGTGCTTTCCGCGCTTATGGCTTCTAGGTTCTTTAGAATTTGCCACTGCACCACTATTATCACAATAAAGGGTGATAGGCAAATTCATATTTGAAACAACTTCCAAATCAGTCAAGAACTTCCTAAGCCATACTGCCTCCTTCGCCACTTCGCAAGATGCGACATACTCAGCCTCCATGGTGGAGTCAACAATACAACCTTGCGTTATACTCCTCCATACTATAGCTCCTCCGTTAAGAGTGAACACTGATCCTGATGTGGATTTCCTCGAATCCACATCAGTCTGAAAATCAGAGTCAGTGTATCCTTAGGATCAAATCCTTTGCTCCATACACAAGCATATAGTCCTGCGTTCTCCTAAGATACTTGAGGATGTTCTTAACGACAGTCCAGTGATCATATCTTGGATTAGACTGATACCTGCTTACTATTCCCACTGCATAGCATATGTCGGGTCGAGTACATAGCATGGCATACATCAGACTACCGACAGTTGAAGCATAGGGAATGCGTCTCATATCCTCAACTTCTTGAGGTGTCTTAGGACACTGTTCCTTAGACAAATGAATTCCATGCCTGAAAGGTAATAAACCCTTCTTGGAATTCTGCATCTTATATCTAACTAACATCTTGCCAATATAAGATGCTTGAGACAGTGCTAGCGTTTTGTTCTTGCGATTTCGAACAATTTGGATTCCAAGAACAAACTGAGCCTCTCCCAAATCTTTCATTTGGAATTGGGTCGCTAGCCATTACTTAACGCCAGTCAGGATTCTTGCATCATTTCCAATGAGCAAGATATCGTCTACGTATAGAACTAAGAAAGCTACAGTGGTATTGACTATCTTCAAGTAAACACAAGGTTCGTCAATATTCTCGTTTCAAAGCCATAAGATTTGATCGCGAGATCAAATCTTATATTCCAGGATCTAGATGCTTGTTTCAATCCATAGATGGATCGTTTAAGCTTGCAAACCTTTTGCTCTTGACCCTGAACTATGAACCCCTCTGGTTGATCCATATAGATACTCTCTTCAAGATTGCCATTCAGAAAGGCTGTCTTGACATCCATTTGCCAAATTTCATAGTCATAAAATGTGGCAATGGACAAGAGTATTCTAATGGACTTAAGCATGGCAAGAAGGGAGAAGGTTTCTTCATAGTCCACCCCTTCCCTTGGGTATAACCCTTTGCCACAAGTCGAGCCTTATAGGTTTGCACCTTACTGGCTTGATCTCGTTTCCTCTTGTAGATTCACTTGCAACCGATAGGTCTTTCACCATCTGGTTGATCTACAAGTTTTCAGACTGAATTGAAGTACATTGACTCCATTTCAAGGTCCATGGCTTTAATCCACTCGTCCCTATCTATATCATTCATTGCCTGTTTATAGGTCAATGGATCCTCAACGCCATCATCAGGTATGACGACTTGGGTTTGATCAAACCCATGTATGATCGGGTTGTCTAACATCCCTCCCACTACGTCGAGGCATTCTCAACACTTGAGAAGGACCAACTTGATCAATAACTTTTGTTGATTTATCTATAGCTTCCCTGGAAATTTCACTTAAGATAATCCTGCTATGAGGCTGATGATCTCTCATGTGGTCTTCCTCTAAGAATGTAGCATTTGTCGATACAAGCACCTTGTCCTCTTGAGGATCATAAACCAAACCACCTTTCGTTTCTTTGGAGTATCCTACGAATAGGCATAATTTCTAACGATGTTCCAGTTTCTTTGGATTGGACACTAGCACATGTGCCGGACATGTGCCCTTTCCATAACTCATAGGGTGTTTCTGAAACACTCTTAGAGGGAACCATGTTCAAAATATATGCAGCAACTTCTACTGCATATCCCCAAAACGAACTAGGCAGTTGAGTGTAGCTCATCAAAGATTGAACCATGTCTAACAAGGTTTTATTTCTCCTCTCTCAGATACACCATTCTCACGAGGTGTACAGGATTGAGAGTTGGGATACAATTCCATGTTCTATCATATAGTCTTGGAATCTCAAATCCATATACTCTCCACCTCGATCTGATCGAAGTGTTTTAATTGTTTTACCTAATGTGTTCTCAACCTCTGGCCTTTACTCCTTTAACTTTTTCAAGAGTTTGGACTTATGATGCATTAGGTATAGATAGCCATACCTAGAATAATCATCAATAAAACTGATGAAGTATTCAACCCTCCTCGTGCCTTGACATTCATAGGACCACATAGATCAGAATGCACGAGTTCCAAGGGCTCTTTGGCTCTATAACCTTTTTCAGAAAAAGGTCTTTTAGTCATTTTTCCTTCGAGACAAGACTCACATGGTGGTAAAGAGTTTTCCTCTAACTGACTTAGGAGACCACTCTTGACCAATCTCTCAATCCTATTGAGATTAATGTGGCCTAGTCTCAAGTGCCAAAGATAGGTACTAGGAGAAAGTTTCTGCCATTTATTTTGAGTATTAGTTGTTTTAAACATTTCAGTGTTCAAAATAGCTTTTACTTCAGTTGGTCTTAACACGTATAAGTTGTTTTCAAGTTTAGCAGAACATATTCGTACACCTCTTTTGCAAATGAACGATTCATTATGATTAAAAGAAACTTTATACATATGTTCAAGCAAACAAGAGATAGATACAAGATTTCTTTTGATTCCAGGAACCAAAAGTACATTTTCTAATAAAACGAATCTATCTCTAAACAACAAACTTCACTTTGCTCCCATCGCTTTGGTGAGACAACCTCTCTCCCGTCCCAGCCCGAGAGTTATCTCCCCATCTCGCAAGTCTTTGCCAGAACTAGTTTCTGAAAAGAAGAACAAACATGGTTAGTGGCTCCTGAATCTAATATCCAGGCGGAATCATCATGTTCCACTAAACATGTTTCAACAACAAGTAAATCATATTTACCTTGGTTTTCCTTCTCAGCTTTCTTTTCTGCAAGGTATTTCGGGCAGTCCTCTTCCAGTGCCCGTCTGCACCACAGTGGAAACATTTTCCTGTGGCTTTGGCCTTGCGTGTGGGAGCCTGTCCCTTCCCTTTGTCCTTCTTCTTCTTCTTCTGAATACTCTTATTCTTAGAAAAATAAGGACCAGACTTGGTCCCAGAGGATGATCCTCTTAGGAACTTCTTTGAAGTGACAACATTTGCCTCCTTCTCTTTTTCTTTTGATTTCATGAGGGACTCAAAAGTCTGTAGCTCGTTGAAGAGAGTAGTCAGGTTATACTCTATTTTATTCATTACCGCATTTGTGCGGAATGACAGGAAACTCTTCGAAAGAGATTCCATAATAAAGGTTACCTGACTTCTCTCATCTATGACTGCCCCATTTACTTCAGCCACGTTGAAGTGGGTCATCATGTCAAGGACATGTTCCCTAACAGAGGCTCCCTCCTTCATACGGGAGTTGTAAACGTATTTGACAGCATCATAATGGACCGATGAGGACGGTTGTCCAAACATCGCCTGTAATGATCCCATGATCTCCTTTGCGGTGACCATGGTCTCATGTTTCTTAGACAACACATCAAATATGTTGGCTAAGATATAGATTCTGCCTTCTCATTAGCCCTAATCCATCCATCTCATCATAAGCATCCCGAACAATTCGGTTTGTAGTCGATTTGGGAGGAAGGACATTCCTCCGTTAAGACGACCTCGGATCATCAAGAACAAGAATCGTATTCAAGTTTGATTTCGGGTTCCATAATTATCGCCGCTAAGTTTATTGAAGGCGAGTAAGCTGGATAAAAGAGTTCGTTATCTTTGAAAAGAATGAATTCTATTAGTGAATCGTTTGTAACCTATCCAATTTAAGAATTTAGCAAAAGTAATAATGTACCCATAAACTCATTATTGTTTTTAACGATACTTCAGTGAGTCGAGCAATCGCTACCGAGAGGCGATCAATCACTCCTTCATCGAACCAAGACATTCTTGACTAAATGCTAATACCAGGAATAACTCTTATTCCTATAACATTCTAGTTATCGCTACTTTGGTCAAGAACTTACTTACACTTAGCAATTCTTGTAAGTGTGACCCGCCATTTTCAGACCTCAGAGGTCGGCCCCAACAATGCTACCAAACTTGAGAGACAAAGCTGGGAATGGACCTAAGAGACCCTATCTATTTCTCGAGTTTGAGTTGTTCCGAATCCCATGTTACATCCTCCGAATGGATGGTGCTACTGCAGGCAACTGCGCAGCGCAACATGGGAATCTCACGGTCCAACCTAATGGAGGAGACCGTAGGACGTGTTGACACACTTTCTTCACTCACTTACTATAAATACTTTCTCCATTCATCGTGCTCTTGATTTATGCAAACACCATCCGAATAGAGATGCCCTATTGACATCACGAGGCCGAGCATAATTCTCACGGTGTGAACTTCGTGTGAGAGCGTAAGAGGAAATTGATATATCATATATACCTTTTCACTCCCACTAAGTATTTTAAATCTGTTTGGGTATACTTTTACTTAGGCATATTAGGCTAAAACAATATGTCCTAAGTCTACCAATATAACAATTATCTTTGGAATTACCTAAGTCTATTAACCTTTTAATAAACCTAGGTCTATGAGTTTAATTTATTAACTTTTAATAAACGCCACTCACGAAAGATAATTTATTAACCTATGGATTAAATTCACTCCCAGGTCAGTTCCCAAGTAGGGGTGTTCCGTTTCCGTCAGCTTAAGTACCCCAACCTAGTCAGAACCTTCCTTAGTCAGAGTCCCTATTTAATCAAAGTTTATAAATTATTGGTTTCCTAATTCTAATCTTATTAGAACTAGATAACCTAAGGTCTAATTAATTTCAGTTCTAAAACCATTTTAAAACTAATTAATTAACCTTAGGTTACATGCATTTCTATGTTATAAACAGATTGAACATTCATCATATGAATAAACATACATTTATAACAAATCCATCACATGAAAAATGCATAGCAATTATATGTTTAATTTTTAATTGATATAACCCTTATATTAATTATAATTAAAACATATAATATTTGTTTCATAAATTAATATAACACTTATATTAATACTTATGAAACCCAATAAACATGCATACAATATATTATAACACTTATAACATACTTTCAATGCATGGAGCATGCTTCCTATGGTGGGATTTTAAAATCTATATGGCATACTTTATGCACATATAATCAGGGATTTTAATTAAAACATACATTCACAATGCATAATTAATTAAACACACTAAAATGGACTAGTTTTGGCATCTAATGCAAGCAAACTACTAAATTATTAGAATAATAATCTAGAATTAACATCGAGCCACTTCGAACTCTTCGAATTTCGTTCGAACCAGCTTGCAAATGTGTGAACCGGACCTTCAAAAGGTTAAACCGGGCTGTAAAAGGCTGAACCGGGCCTCCAGTTGATGAAACGGACCCCCAAAATGGAACAACCGGCCTCGAAATAGTCAGAACCGGTCTAAAAATACCCAAACCAGACCAAAAACGAGCCGAACCGGCTCAAAAAAAGTTGAACCGGTCAAAGTCAACCATTTCTTGTCAAAGTCAACTCCGTCTTCTTCTTTTAAAACCACGGGCTGAAGACTGAAAATCACTGTAGCAGAAAAACGTTTTTCCAGTAGCTCTGTTTTTTTTTTATTTTCTGGACCTCCGTGACTTCTTTCATCAAATTGAAGGCCTTCCCAAACTCCAATCGACTCAAAATTGTTACAGCTTATTCTACACACATTAATGCTCAAACACACTTGAGCAATTTGAAAATAAAGCACAAATTGATGCTCAATTTAAATACCAAAGTCAGAAGAACACTTTAGACGCCCAGAAAAATTATATTTCAAAAAACACCCACCACAGAACACAATTGATCAAATTGAGTGCTCAAAATTGCACTGTTACCAATTGAAAGAGTGTAGATTAAAAAATGGAAGCAATTTTGGATCTTGAAAACTCTAAGTTGATCAATTTTGTAAAATAAAAAACATGCTCAAAGTTGGAAAAACAGAGGGATAGAAAACTCAACTTTGAAGATCAAATTCTCTTCACCCGGTGGATGGTTTTCAGCACGAACACTTCGTGGACAACCGTTAGAGTCGTCCCTACTATCCTCAGGCCTTAGAACGGATTGTGGGATCATAGGTTGAGAGAATTTGGAAGAAAAGACCTCAAAGGTCACTAATTTGGGAATATTGAATTTTCTATGTAATTCTCTCAAAACACCTCAAATCACCATTATATAAAGCTTCAAAAAGCTTCAATGGAGTGACAACTCAAGGGTGATGAGGATGCTTTGAGATGGAGGTGGCCAATTTTGGTGAATTTTGAAGATGAGTAAGATTGGGCAAGTTGTCAACTTGAAAATCATGAAAATCCCTCATTTTACCATTAATTTTAATTCAAAAATCAATATTAAATTGATTTTTAATTAAAATTAATATAATTAATTAAATAATTCAAAATTAATTTAATTAATATATTTTTTAATTTAATTTAATATCAAATATTATATTAAATAAATTGCCCAATCTCGATCGATTTTCCGAACATGAATCCTTATTCATGCTATAAACCGATCCGATATTTAAATCATATTTAAATATATCCACCTCTTATTAATCATTGTTTAATTAAGCTATGATTCGTTAAATATATCACATATAATTAACGCTTTCTTCCAAACTCGAATTTGAACAATTCAAATTCTTTTCTCTTAAAATGTTATAAGGCTAAGTCCGAGCCGTAAGGAGGACCTAATGGACCTACAGATCATGAGCTCCAACGATACGAGATTAACCGGTCAAACTCTTTAGCCTAGCTAATCAACATTCGTTAACCATCGGGACACTCCACTAAAGTCCAGTGGCTGCATTCTCCTCACTGTAGATATATTTTTGTCCACTCGATATAACCATGATTAGTAACTCGATCCTTTACAGGTTGTTCGTAATTACAGCTGGGTCAAAATTACCGTTTTACCCCTGTAATGACCTCTTGTTCCTTAAGTTCCACTGATCCTCTAATGAACAATTGGTTTGTGGTCCAACCAGCAAACCGAATCCCTCTCGGGCCAATGAGAGGGGTGGGCCCATTGTTCAAGACCCGGAGACAGTACTTAAGGAAGCAACCTCTCTACTAATCCCTAAAGCGGGTAGGAATGAATTCCATCTTGCAAAACTATGTTCCCAGCTATCTACCCGATTTTATCCCTGAAATGGGAGGCTTATTGAGTCGGCAGTCTCGAGCCACTCTCACCCATGCAAATCTAAGGATAATCCAGAATAAAGCAGGAGTCCATAGAACGCTCGAGATTAAGATCGAGTTACCTAGGTCTCGTATGAATATAGTCGATTAAGGCGAAGAACGGAGTTAAAAGTCTAAGTGACTATTTCGCGTCGATCTTATGCAAACTCATTGCATCGAACGCCCCACTCACATGTCTCCACATGAACGATTTAGGATCACATCGTTTGTACTCTACAGAGTGGGCGCGCCCATAGTGTCCCCGAGGATAAGGTACCCACCATATCCTTATACTATAGATCCATTCTTGCTATAACTTGAACTTGATCCACTTTTATGTCACACATAAAGTTCAAGTATTCATCCCATAGCCAAAGGTTCTTTATTGGATTAAGGTTACATAATACACAACATTCAATAACACTTTTACTGAATAAATATCAATAACAACTTTATTGCAAAATAGAATATACATTCAGATTACAAAACCACAAGTTTTAGGACATTAAACCCAACAGAGGGACTATACGCTTGTGTATGATTCTAAGGATTTGTTCCTTACTGGATACACTGATTCTGATTTTCAGACCGATAAGGATTCTCGAAAATCCACATCGGGATCAGTTTTCACCCTCAACGAGGGAGCTATAGTATGGCGAAGCATCAAGCAAGGATGCATCGTCGACTCCACAATGGAGGGTTTGAGTATGTCATTTGCTTGTGAAAAATGCTAAAGAGGTCTGTTTGGCTAAGGAAATTCCTTACCGATTTGGAAGTTGTTCCAAATATGGAATCTCACATCACCTTATACTGTGACAACAGTGGTGCAGTAGCCAATTCGAAGGAACCTCGCAACCATAAGCAAGGTAAGCACATCGAGAAGAAGTATCACCTGATACGAGAAATAGTGCAACGAGGAGATGTGACAGTCACGAAGATCACTTCAGAGCACAATATTGCTGATCCATTTACAAAGACTTTCACGACTAAAGTGTTCGAGGGTCATCTGGAAAGTCTGGATCTACGAGATATGAACATAGGCTAATCTAGGGCAAGTGGGAGATATGTAATGGGGTATATGGATGCCCTAGTTTATTGTATTTCTATCTCTTGTAACCACTGTTTTGGATTATGATGTATCCCACTAGAATTTTAGTTCAAGTGGGAGTTTGTAGGGATTTATGCCCTAAAAGTCGTAATTTGTAATTATGTTCTAATTAATGTAATAAAGTGTTATTATTTCAATAGAGTGTTATTGTTCGTTATCTACGAGTTTGCCTTTATTTAAACCCTAAATCCAATAAACTAAACATCCAAGGTCATTAAATGAATCTTTAATGAATGTAATGTACATAAAAGGATCTCGGTTCGAGATACAGCCTAAAGGGTCTATAGTTAGGGGATAAGGTTTGGGTACCTTACCCTGGTTAAACTATGGATGTGGCCCACTTTGTATTTGATACAAACACTGTGATTCTAATGTGTTCACGTAGATGACATGTGAGTGGGGATATCCTATGTAATGAGATTACATAAGACCAGATCACGAAATAGTAATCTCTAGCTGTAACTCCGTTGACTAGTTAGGTTTCTATTTCACTAGGATGACCTAGGCAACTTGATCTCAATCCTAAGCAGGTTACGAACTCCTGTTCACGAGGGATTGTCCTTTGACTAGTATGGGTGAGAGTGGCCAGATTCGCCGACTCAATATGCCTACCTTCTTGGGGACAAGACCGAGTGAGCGGCTGAGAACTTAACTTAGCAAGATGGAATTTACTCCTTCCCGCCTACTAGGGTAAGTAGAGGAATGTTTCCTTAAGTGGTGTCTCCGGGACTTGAACAAAGGGCCCGATCCTCTCATTGGCCCGAGAGGGACTCTGTTTGTTGGTAGGACCACAAACAAATTGTTCATTAGAGAGAGCATTTGGTACTTAAGGCACAATATGTAACCTGGGGTAAAGCGGTATTTGACCCGGTGGTGTTACGAACATTCGTGAAGGATTGACTTGTCTTGTTATTGGTCAATATCCATGGACACAGAAATATATCTGCAGTGAGAAGAGTGCAGCTGTGGGACTTTAGTGGAGTGTTCCCGCAGTTAACGAATGTTGATTTGAAGGTTAGTGAGATTAACTGAGTAATCTCGTATCGTGTGAGCTTCTGATCTGTAGGTCCATTAGGTCCACCTTCTAGCTCGTAAAGGGTTCTTAGATCGTTTGAATTTAAAATGTTCAAATTCATTAGGGAATAAATTTAATGTATATAGATACGATATAATATATAGTTTTGGAACTATATATTATAAATTTAATATGAATATGATTCATATTAAATTGTATGAGAGAATTAAATATTTGAAAGTGTTCAAATATTAAATTTAAATGTGAATGTGATTCATATTTGAAAACTATAGGTTAAAATTTAATGTGCATTAGATGTGCATTAAACTATAGGTTAGAGGGAAAAATTGAATTAAATATATGATTAATTAAATGTGATTTAAATTAATAATTATATAATTAAATATGATTTAATTATATTATATTATTATTTTAATTAAAATGAGGGAACGTGTCATCCATACACGTTTCCACGATCCATCTCCTTCTCTCTATCGATAGTCTAACAGGGAGAAGGGTGATCTAAGTAGAACTCAAAGGATAGAAGGTTTTCCTCGTGGTGTTGTCTTGTTGGAGAAAACATAGAAGAATTTTTGGGTTGTTGTGTTGTTGCACACTTGGAGCAAGAAGTTGCTGTGAAACTACAAACGTATCCATTTATGTTCCTTTTAGTTTAATTTCTTAATAGCATGTTTGCATGACAAAATCCATGTCTAATTAGATTAGAAACATATGCTTATCTATGTTTTACACTAATGTACTGGTTTTTGTTTTTCAACCAACATGAACTTGCAATTACGATTCCAAACACATTTCCGCTGCTAAAGGGGATGAGATCTCCATCAATGCTTGTCTTGTTTTGGTTGAAACAAAATTGGATTGGATTAGGTGGGAATTGCATTTGGTTTGCTGTAGAATTGTTTAGGAATATTTTGGCCTTAGTTTCTTTTGATTTGATCAAATTAATTGTAAAAGCCCCTGTGTTTTTGAGCATTTAAGTGCATAATCGAGTCTGTAATCGAGTTAAGAGTCGTTCGGGAAAAATTTCGTGCATTTTGGATGAGTATCGAGGGAGATTTTGATGATTGAAGCTGCTGTGTTCGAAGGAGAAAGTTGTTGCCGAAGCAACAACGTTGCAATGCTACCAGCAACGTTGCAACCCCGTTCATCAACGTTGCAACGCTGAGGAACGACGTCACAACGCCAAGTCTCCCTATCGACGCGGGATCTCAAGGGGTCAACATCGTTGCAACGCTGCCCCTCAGCGTTGCAATGCTACCCCGATAACAAGTGCGCGCGCGGACAAAGCCAGCACTACAACGCTCCCATCAGCGTTGCAACACCGTGATGCCAAAACTAAAGCTGCAGACTTGTCTGGGCAGTTCTGTTGGTTTTTGATCTGGCTCGAGCGGTTCGAGCCCGGTTCAAAGTGTATTGAACCGGTTTTGTAATAAAATTAGAGTAATTTTATTATTTTTGCACTTTAGGGGCCAAATTATTCTGATTTTACAGCTATTTTTTTTTATGAATGCCATTTAGAATTTTTTCCCACCTTAGGATAAGCATGTTCATGCATTATATTTGTATAATTGTTATATAAATATGGTAGAAATGCATGAAAAATTGTTATATAATTATATTTGTATAATTAGATAATATGGAAAATAAATTGCATGGAGCAAGAAATTACTTAGTTTAAAATAATTGTTATTTTATTTAAGTAATTTAATTATTCAATTAGGTGAATAACTTTAGAATTCCAATTTGAAATTAATTGTTGGTTTTATAATATAGTTCATTGTCATAGGTTAATTATTAAAATTTATAAGTGTTATAAATTAAAGGGTTTTAGAAACCATAACCTATAACAAAGAATTGCATGCAAACATAGGAACTTGGGTTAAAATTAAATTAGTTTTAAATTGTTTAAAATTAATTTATACCTAAGTTTTAATTTCTAATAGGATTAGAAGTTAGTCTTACATAGTATTTTAAATAGTTTAAAATATAGTAGAACATTAGAACTTTAGTTATAAGGGAACTCTACTGGTGAAGTTCTGTCTAAGGTTGGGGGTACTTAAGCTGACGGTTAACGGAACACCTCCTACTGGGAACTAACCCGGAGCTTGTGTTGAATTAACCATAGTTCTATTTATATCTAGGTAACTAAAATGTTTATTCACCTAGACATAAGGTTAAAAGACCTAGTTATAATAGTTATAATAGACATAGACTTAGATAGATTCTTTTAGCCAGAATCCGACTAACTTAAACCTATACCCTAACCTTAGGAGCTTTTGTAACACTCGTCACTTATAGGTGAAGGGAATCGAAGTCCCCGCAGCGGAAGCGATTGCGAATCGCGCGCTCTTGATTTAGTTACAATGGAAAATTCAAGAATCTAAACATAGATTAAGCATATAATAAAAGTATGGACAACAAGTATATACCTTTGAAGAATCTTTCTTCAAATGCTCCTCTCTCAACGGTCACAATCTCAGCAACAAGAACTCATGCAAACACCGACACCACTATCGGATCTTTCTTCAAGTGCTCCTCTCTCAACGGTCACGAGGTATTTTGTGAGAGAAATTTGTGTTTTGGAACACTTCCAACAACACAACAAGGAGGCTAGGAATACTATTTCTCAAGTCTTGACCTAGTTGCATCTCATGCAACTATATATAGGGGAATGGTATGGAAATGACCATTCTACCCCTCCTTTAATCTCTTTTTAGTATATAGTTTATATATGAATCTAATTCACATTAAAACTATATATTATATCAATTACATCATATATAATTGATATAACTCCTAATGTATGAAATTGAACACTTCAATTTCACTTCTAACTTTATACCCTTAATATTACCATGTTGAGCCAACGGAGGGATCTAATGGGCCTACAGATCATGAGCTCCAATGATGTGAGATTAACTGATCAAACTCTTTGATCTAGTTAATCAATATTCATTAACTACAAGTCACTCCACTATACACTTGTAGCTGCACTCTCCTCACTGTAGATATTATTGTGTCCACTAATATAGTCATTACCCATGAGTCGACCCTTCACAGGTTGTTCGTAATCATAGCTGGGTCAAATTACCGTTTTACCCCTGTGATTACCTCTTTGCTTCTTAAGCACCACTGATCCTCTAATGAACAACAAGTCTAAGGTCCTACCTTAGACTCATACCCTCATAGAGGGCGGGGCCCCGTTGTTCAATACTTGGAGTCAGTTCTTAAGGGAACAACCTATCTGATTCCTCAGTAGAGGAATGAGTGAATTCCATCTTGCACAGTTAAGTTCCCAGCTACCTACGAGGTTCTGTCCCTAAGAAGGTAATCTTATTGAGTCGGCTACAGGTCACTCTCACCCATACTAGTCTAAGGACAAACCCCCTATAAGCAGGAGTTCTTAACTTACTCAAGATTCAGGTCAAGTCACTAATGACCATCTATAAATTACTAGTCTTATCCTGTTAACGGTGTTATACTGGTTAGACTAATAATTTGCGATCCAGTTTTGTATGAGCTCTTCATACAGGATGTCCCCACTTGCATGTCAACTACATGAATGAGTTGGATTACCTCATTTGTACTAATTACAAAGTGGGCCACATCCATGGTGTTACCAGAATGAGGTTTCCAACCTTATTCTTATACCATAGACTATTTAGGTTATAATCTTGAAGTCAACCCAAATAGTGTCCACTACACTGATTTCAAGTTAAACGTTATAACCTTGGAGCTTAGTTTATTGGATTTATAAAAGCAAGATTTTAAAATTATAAAAACAAATAACACTTTATTTAATTGATCAAAATTACACAAGTTTAGGGCATAAATCCCAACAATCTCCCACTTGACCTAAAGGTTGTGGAGTACTAAACATTACAATAATATAAATACAATAAACTAGGGCATTTAAACCCCGGGTTGACTTCAAGATTATAACCTAAATAGTCTATGGTATAAGAATAAGGTTGGAAACCTCATTCTGGTAACACCATTAATGCGACCCACTTTGTAATTAGTACAAATGAGGTAATCCAACTCATTTTTATACCATAGACTATTTAGGTTATAATCTTGAAGTCAACCCAAATAGTGTCCACTACACTGATTTCAAGATAAACGTTATAACCTTGGAGCTTAGTTTATTGGATTTATAAAAGCAAGACTGTAATCTTATCAAAACAAATAACACTTTATTTAATCGATCAAAATTACACAAATTTAGGCATAAATCCCAACAATAGGTACACTTAATGCTTTGTCTCGTTTCGTTTTACTTTTCACAACTAAGTAATTACTACTCATGGGCATAATCGTTAATAGTTTAAAAAAAATGGGCACCTTAGGGAAGGAAAAGAGTGTAATTAGGGTTGGGATTTATAAAATGAAGTAGTGTTTTAAAAAAAATATATATTTATATAAATATAATTATTTTAATCCCATCCCAGCCGCACGCGAAGAAAAAGAAATTTAGGGTTACTATTCCTCTTCTTCTTCGATTTCTCACTCTCCTCGCATACGCCGATCGTCGTCAGTGCGCGCCCGACCTAAATCATCGGTTGCAAGTCCTCCTTCATCGTCACTCGGTCGTGCGGTTTCACCCACGCCGACTAGCCAAGCAGCGCCGGAGACCGCCGAGCCCTGCAGTGTAGTCACCATCCTTGAGCTCGAGCGTCCACCGGTCAGTTTCGTCAAAAGCCACAGCTGGGTTCCCTGTCGTGCTTCTTCTTCTTCGACTTTTCGACTTCCGCCGCCGCCTCATCAGATGCTGCACCGCGCCGCCGCCACGACCCGCCGCCCACAAGCTCAAGCGTCGCGCGAGATCGATTCGACGAAACTTGCAGTGGGCCGTCATCGTTCTTTGCAGTCGATTCCGTCATTCCATGCTTCAGGCTTTGGGTTTGGTTTGGAGTTTCATCAGGATTTCGACCGGTTCTCATGGTTTGAAGGTTGGTTCCGGATAGATCGGCTCACGAGGGACCCAAAACCAAGCTCCACGCGCCGAACCACCATCGCCTCTGCACACACACGCCGTCGTCCGCCGCTACACGCACCGACGCTCGTCGGAGTTAGCTCGGTCTGATCAGTTTCGTCTCCCAAGTTTGTTGTAAGCCTTCATTTTTGGTAAATTCGATTGATTATTGTTAGGTGCTTCAAGTATTTTCTAATTAAGCCTCAAAACTTATTAAAGTATCTCATTGTTTGGATTTAGGTGGTTGAGGTCGTGGAACATAAAGTAGAAGGGTTCTAAGCCTAATCGATCTAAAAACTTAATTCAAGGTTAGAGGAAGTGCCTGAAGTTAGAAATCAAACTTCGATCTTTTAGAACGAAACCTCAGGTAAGGGACCTTGTGCCGAACGTTCCTAAATGGGATAAAAGAAAATGAATTTTATTATTTTATTTCGAAAGCATTCATTATTTATTTTGTGAAATCGACCATGTTTTAAAGTATTATTTCCGACATGTTATGAAAGTTATGCTATGAATGTTAGTTATTACCTGTCCATGATATGTGCATTATAGTCATGATAGATGATGGGACCTCATGCATGTTATGTATGCCATGAAATGATTTCGATTTAGAATGTGACAATCGGTCTCCTGAGATTTATGCATGGTCAAACATCCATTAGAGACCCTATGGGTCCGTTTGTAGGGGTCTGTGAGGGACTCGAACCATACAGGGGTCTATGAGGGACTCAAAACTACAGCGGTCTGTGAGAGACGCAAACTACAAGGGTCTGTGAGGGACTCAAACTATAGGGGTCTGTGAGGGACTCGAAATGAAAAGACTCAGGATGACCAATAATTGATCACTTAAATTAAAGAAAGCCATGTATTTCAGTTATGACCATTTTGAGGAACTATTAGGTCCCGTGAGTGAAAGTTTTATAAATTGTTTGAAATTCATGATTGTATGTGTATGCATGTCCGAAACCTTGGTAGCGAGGTCACTTACTGGGTATTATTTCATAATACTCACCCTTTTGTTTTAAAATGTTATCAGGTAAAGACAAGAGCGTATTGGGCGAGTGACGGGGACGCGTTACCAACACCATGGGGATTTAGTCATGATTTTTCTGCATTTTTCTGTTATTCTGATAGATAGTTGTTAAAGGATGTTGTTCTTTCTTTTGGCATTTGTTCCCAGTTTTCTAAAGTTGGCCAACTTGTTGGCGTTATTTAAATGTTGCATTTTGTTCTACTATTTTTGGGATCCCTTAAGGTGTTTGTTTTAATTATATTTCAAATTTTGAATTGTCCTTACTTTATTTATTGGCCTAAAAATGCATGCATGTGTAGTAGTGTCCTTAGGTGTCGAGTTAATGAAGTTAGCGGCCTTACAGTTGGTATCAGAGCCCTGTTGGGATTTCTGTGCTAATCTCGTGTTTGTAAAATATTGTTTTGAAATTAATAAGAGTTATTCATTTCTTTACTTTGTGTCTCGCAATATTTTAAATCTTTCCAATAAACTAAGCTCCAAGGTCATTGAATATATAAGAGAACTGGAACTTGAACGATGTGTAGTTGACACACAAGGAGGATCACGTTCGAGTTAATGACCCGAACGGTCTACAGTATAAGGATGGGGTTGGAGACCTAATCCTGGATACACTGTGGATGCGACCCGCTTTGTATTAAATACAAACGAGGTGATCTGACTCGTTCATGTGGTTCACATGCGAGTGGGGGCACAATGAGATTGTACAAGACCGGACCGTGAATTATTAGACTTACTGATATAACACCGTTGACAGTAAAGACTAATAAATTCATAGATGACCATTAGTGACTCGACCTGAATCCTGAGCGTATTATGGACTTCTGTCTGCGGGGGTCTGTCCTTTGACTAGTACGGGTGAGGGTGGTTTCAGTTACTTGCCCAATATGCCTATCTTCTCAATGACAGAATCAAGTAGAGAGCTGGGAATCTAACTACGCGAGATGGAATTCACTCGTTCCCGCCTATAGGGAATCTAGAGGGGTTGTTCCGTTAAGTGTTGTCTCCAAGGCTTGGACAACGGGCGCCCACCTTCTCAATGGCCCGAGAAGGGTGTTGTGTATGGTTGGACCATCACAATATGTTGTTCATTAGAGGAGCAGTAGGGACTTAAGGAACAAGAAGTAGATACAGGGGTAAAACGGTAATTTGACCCAGTCGTATCTATGAACAACCTGTGAAGGGTCGACTCATGGGCATTGGTTATATTAGTGGACACATAATATTCTACACTGATGGGAGTACAACTACAGGCTATAGTGGAGTGTTACTGTAGCTAATGAACATTGGTTGACTGGATCAAAGAGTTTGACTGGTTAACCTCAAATCATTGGAGCCCGTCACTGTAGGTCCATTAGGTCCCTTGGTTGGCTCAATCTGGAATAAAAGAGGGGTTAATGTTTTGGCATGAAATTGAAGTGTTCAATTTCACTTTAAGAGTATTTATATCATTTATATGAAATATAGATGATATAATATGAATGAGATTCATAATAAACTATATGTTAGCCTAATTGTTGAATCAATGGCTAAATGGAGAAATTAATTGGGAGAAATTTAATTGGATGTGATTCAATTTAATCAATACACAATTATTGAGATATGATATATCTTATATTATGTGATTATGTAAATGAGATTTACATAACCTATAGTTGTGGTAAAGTGGTAATAATGTGACGTTTTGAACTCCATCATTCCACTATTTAAACCCCTTTGTAAAAGGGTTTTGGTATGCTTTGTGAAGCCAAGTTCTCATTTTTGGATTTTGACCTAAGAATCCAAAAAAGTGAATTCTCTCTACTCTCTCATTTCTCCTCTCTTTCCAAAACACAAAAGTTCCCACCAACTTCTCTTCTCCAAAAGAGAACAACCAAGAAGATCTATTTTGGTAGTGTTTGGAATCCGATCGTGGGAAGAGTTCGTAGAGATCGAGAAGCACGAAGAGTTCGTGATCAACAAGAGAAATTGCTGATTTGGTCTACAACAAGTAAGTATTTTCTTCTTGCTGTAAAATTTTAGCATGTTTATCCTAGATCTAATAGTTAGATCAATTTTAATAGACACATGTTGCATGATAATACCACGACGATTCTATCGTCTTCCGCTGCGCGGGGATTCTCATTCCCTTCAATTGGTATCAGAGCCATTTCGATGGTTCTTCATCTATGCACTGTTTTATTAAGATTAAGGTGGGTATTTTACCATATTTTCATGAGATGAATGTTTGGTTTGCAAACTGGATGTGTTCGGTTTTTGGCACTAGATTAGATTTACAATTATGTTGATGAGATCAATGTAAGGGCTCGTTGTTTTGGGCAATTTTGTTGTAAATAGAGTCTGTAAGTCCGGGTCGTTCGTGGCAAGAGTTGCTGTGAAGAAATCGGAGCGAAAACAGGCGAAAAACTGGGGTAAAAACAGCAAGGAGCATGTTGTTCTGTCGATGGCGTCTCAACGCTGCCCAATGGTGTCTCAACACCGTGCTTGCAGACGGAGGCCTGCAGCACGATAGCATTGCAACGCTGGGCGTAGCGTTGCAACGCTGCTGGCGTTGAGAACGCAGCTCAACGCTACCCACAACGTTGCAACGCTGTAACGTTGGAGGATTAATGCGCGCGACGTGGAGCATTTTCTGACCGTTAATTAATTAATTTTTCAGTTTTTTATATATAAAACGTTATTTATTTATTTATTTAATTATTTTATTAAATATTATTAGTATAAATGTTATATTATATTTATTTAATTAAATAATTGCCTCTAGGTGCCAAAAACCGGTCCATTTTTGCTATTTAATTATTTTATGCATGAGATGTATATTTTTTAATTAAATTTTATGTGCATAATGTATGTCATATAGACTTAAAATCCCACCTTAGGTAAAACATATTCATGCATCATCTATATTATAAGAGTTATAATATAGTTTGCATGATAGGTTATATTATAAGAATTATAATGTAATTAAATGCATATTTAATTTAATTAATATAAGTATTATATTTTTTAGATTAAAGTATGCTCATGCATTTATATTCATGTGATGAATGATTATTATGTTATAGTATATAGTTATTCATGTGATGAATGAACAAGCTCTATAACATAGAAATGCATGCAACCTAAGTTAATTATTAGTTTAAAGTGTTTAGAACTTGAATAATTAGACGTAGGTTTTCTAATTTTCTAATAAGATTAGAAATTTAGGAAATCAAATATAATCTTTGAATGAAGACTGATTAGTAACTCTGTCTAAGGAAGGTTTTGTCTAAGGCTGGGGTATTTAAGTTGACGCATGAACACCCTACACCGAAACCAACTCGGGAGTGAATTCGGTCTCGAGATTCTTAGGTTATATTTACGTGAGCGTCGTTAATTAAGTGTTAATTAATTTTCTCACATAAACCTAAGTTAATAATGTGATTATAGACTTAGGCTAAATACCATATAAGAGTTATATTGGTAGACTTAGGTAATTTTTAGCCGATTATCTAGGTCAATCCCTATTAAAATTAAAGTACTGAGTGGGAGGAAATATAGTGTATGAGATACATTTAAATTTTCAACCACAAATCTCCTTTAAGTCCGCACCGTGAGATCTATACTCGGCCTCGTGGCGCAAATGGGAGCGTCCCCCTTTGGGTGGCATTTGTATAGGTCAATATCATCGTGGATGGAGAGAGTACTTATAGTGAGTGGGAGCGGGACTTGTGAAAACGAGACCCACGATCTCTTCTTTCGATTCACACCATGAGACACCTATGATCTGCCTGCTAGTTTGGCCTGGACCAGACAATCCCTTCGGAGGGCTTGATCATGGGAGTCTGAACACAGTGAATTCCCGAAAGGGATACAGTTTCCTGGTTGGTTTTCCTTCTTAGATCACCCTTCGGTGACTATTGTTTGGACGAATACTTGGAAACTTAAAGATTGAGGGTGACACTCACAGAATTCGTTAAGTGTTAATGAATTTGACCGAACAATGGTAATTGGATGCCTAATTGAATAAGAGTTATTCTGGGATTAGGGTCTGATCGAGAAAGTCTCGTCCTAGAGGAGGAGTGTTCTGTTCACCCTTCGGTGGCAGTCATTCTAAACGTTTAGGGTATCATTGCAAAATTTTGAATGACCTAGGGATCATGAAACATTTTTTTTGCTAAAACTAGATTGGTTTTCAAAAGGTTTATGCGAGACTAATACAAAGTTTTTCTTTAATTTTCAGCTAAAAATGTCTAGCGCTATTATAGCTTTACTTGCTTCCGACAAATTAGTGGGAGATAATTACCAAAGTTAGAAAAATAACATCAATACAATTTTGGTAACTGACGACATAAAGTTCGTGCTTACTGAGGAGTGTCCTCAGTGCCAATGAAAAGGCAAAGGTCTACATAATTGCTAGTATGTCTAATGTTTTGGCAAAGAAGCATGAGCTGATGGTTTCCGCTAAGGAAATCATGGAGTCCTTGCAGGAAATGTTTGGACAACAGTCCTTTCAGGTCCGACATGACTCGCTCAAATACATTTTCAACGCTCGGATGAAAGAGGGGTCGTCTGTCCGTGAACATGTTCTAGACATGATGACCTGCTTTAATCTGATCGAGATGAATGGGGCTTCGATCGACGAGTCGAACCAGGTCAGTTTTATCATGGAAACTCTCCAAAAGAGTTTCCTTCAGTTTCGTAGCAATGTTGTTATGAACAAAATTAGCTACAATCTGACTACCCTCCTCAATGAACTACAGAATTTCCAGTCCCTGAACAGGGTCAAGGAATCTGAGGCAAATGTTGCCTACAGGTCTTATCACAGGGGTTCGACCTCTAGGACAAAACCTGTTGCTCCATCACGCCCGAAAGGGAAGAAGATGATGAGGAGGGGTAAAACTGACCGAGCTGCCGCCCAGAAGGGCAATAAGGTCAAGGAGCTTGCAGAGAAAGGAAAGTGTTTCCACTGCAATGGGGGCGGACACTGGAAGAGTAACTGTCCCAAATTCCTGGCCGAGAGGAAGAACCAAGGTAAATGTGATTTACTTGTGATAGAAACTTGTTTAGTGGAGAATAATGACTCTTCCTGGATATTAGATTCAGGCGCCACTAACCACGTTTGTTCTTCTTTTCAGGGGATTGATTTCTGGCAGCCGCTGCGAGAGGGTGAGGTGACTCTACGGGTTGGATCTGGGGAGCTTGTCTCTGCTGCAGCAATCGGTACGGTGAAGCTGCATTTTGGCGGGAAGTACTTTTTGTTAGACAATTTGTACATAGTTCGGGGTTTACTAGAAACCTTGTTTCTATTTCTCGCTAATTGAACATTTGTATTTCAGATTTCTTTTGAATTAAATAAAGTGTTTATTTCTTTCAAAGGGAATGTTATTTGTTCATCTTCACTTGAAAATAATCTGTATGTTTTAAAACCCAATTCGGTTAAAAATGTTTTGAATACTGAATTGTTTAAAACTGCGGAAACACAAACTAAGAAAGCAAAAATTTCTCCAAAAGAATATGCCCATCTTTGGCATCTACTGTTAGGTCACATTAATCTCAATAGGATTGAGAAACTAGTGAAGAGTGGACTTCGAAACGAGTTGGAAGAAATCTCTTTGCCAGTATGTGAGTCATGCCTTGAAGGCAAAATGACCAAACGTCCTTTTAGTGGAAAAGGATATAGAGCCAAAGAACCTCTTGAGTTAGTACATTCTGACCTCTGTGGTCCGATGAATGTTAAAACTCGGGGCGGTTATGAGTACTTCGTGTCTTTCATAGACGATTACTCCAGATTTGGGTATATTTACCTAATGCATAAGAAGTCTGAAACTCTTGAAAAGTTCAAGGAGTATAAGACTGAGGTTGAGAACCTCTTAGGTAAATCGCTTAAAACACTTCGATTGGATCGAGGTGGAGAGTACATGGACACTGAATTCTAGGACTATATGATAGAACACGGAATTACGTCCCAACTCTCAGCACCTGGTATGCCACAACAGAATGGTGTATGGAGAGAAGAAACAGAACCTTGTTGTACATGGTTAGGTCGATGATGAGCTATGCTCGTCTCCCTGATTCTTTCTAGGGTACGCAGTGGAGACTGCGGTTTACATTTTGACCAATGTTCCATCAAAGAGAGTTTGTGAAACACCCTTTGAGCTCTAGAGTGGACGTAAAGGCAGTTTACATCACTTCAGAATTTAGGGATGCCCGACCCATGTGTTGGTGTCAAACCCGAAAAAGTTGGAACCGCGTTCAAAATTGTGTCTATTCGTAGGTTACCCTAAAGAGACTAGGGGTGGTTTGTTTTACGATCCTAAGGAAAATAGGGTGCTTGTGTCGACAAATGCCATTTTCCTAGAGGAAGACCACATCAGGGATCATATACCAAGAAGTAAAATTGTATTGAATGAAATGGACAGTGCATCAGCAAGAGTTGCTGATGGGGCTAGTACGTCAGCAAGCGTTGTTGACCCTAGCACGTCTAGTCAAATCCGTTCCCAAGAGTTGGGAATGCCTCGACATAGTGGGATGACTGTGAGACAGCCTGATCCCTATATGGGTTTAGCTGAAACCTCAGTTGTCGCTCCTAACGATGACTGTGAGGATCCATTGACCTATGATCAGGCAATGGCTGATGTTGATAAAGACGAGTGGATTAAAGTTATGGACCAAGAAATGGAGTCTATGTACTTCAATTCTGTCTGGGAGCTTGTGGATCAACCGGATGGGGTAAAACCTATTGGTTGTAAATGGATCTACAAGCGTAAACGTGGCGTAGATGGGAAGGTGCAAACCTTCAAAGCCCGACTAGTGGCAAAGGGTTTTACCCAGGTTGAAGGGGTTGATTATGAGGAGACCATTTCACCTGTTGCCATGGTAAAGTCAATCAGGATCCTTTTTGCCATTGCCACGTATTATAACTACGAGGTATGGCAGATGGATGTCAAGACAACCTTTCTGAATGGCAAACTTAATGAGACCATCTAGATGGACCAACCCAAAGGGTTCATTGCCCAAGGCCAAGAGCAAAAGGTTTGCCGGCTTCATAGGTCCATCTATGGACTGAAACAAGCTTCGAGGTCTTGGAATATAAGATTTGATGAGGCAATCAAATCTTATCGCTTTGATCAAAATGCCGACGAGCCTTGTGTCTACAAGAAAATCGTTGACAAAACTGTCGCATTTTTGGTTTTGTATGTGGACAATATTCTTCTCATTGGGAATGAGGTAGAATTTCTTACTGACGTTAAGAAGTGGCTAGCTTCACAATTCCAAATGAAAGATTTGGGAGAAGCTCAGTATGTTCTAGGTATCTAGATAGTCCGGAACCGGAAGAACAAAATGCAAGCCTTGTCTCAGGCGTCTTATATTGACAAGATGTTGTCTAGATATAAGATGCGAGAACTCCAAGAAGGGCTTCTGCGCCTTTTAGGCATGGGGTTCACTTGTCTAAGGATCAGTGTCCTAAGACTCCTCAAGATGTTGAGGATATGAGACGCATTCCATATGCTTCAGCTGTGGGGAGCCTGATGTATGCAATGCTATGTACTAGGCCCGACATTTGTTATGCAGTAGGAATTGTCAGTAGATATCACCCAATCCAGATTAGATCAACTGGACGGTCGTAAAGACAATCCTCAAGTATCTTAGGAGAGCGAGGAACTACAGCTTAGTGTATGGCCGTGGGAATTTGATCCTTACAGGATACACGGATTCTGATTTTCAGACCGATAAGGATTCTAGGAAATCCATTTCGGGGTCAGCCTTCATTTTGAATGGAGGAGCTGTAGTATGGCGAAGCATCAAGCAGGGATGCATTGCTGATTCCACTATGGAAGCAGAGTATGTTGCGGCTTGTAAAGCTGCAAAGGAAGCTGTTTGGCTTAGAAGTTCATGACGGATTTGGAAGTTGTTCCAAATATGAACTTGCCAATCACGCTGTTCTGTGATAAGAGTGGTGCAGTAGCCAACTCACGTGAGCCTCGAAGCCATAAGAGAGGTAAACACATTGAGCGCAAGTATCATCGACACGGAAATTGTGCCGCATGAGGCGCGTGATCCACGCGAGATAGCATCGAGCACAATGTAGTGATCCATTTACAAAGCCCCTCACGGCTAAAGTGTTTGAGGGTCACCTAGAGAGTCTAAGTATTCGAGAGCTTCCTGACTAGGCCAAGTGGGAGATGTGTAAACGGGTATTCAATGCCCTAGTTTATTGTATTTTTCATTGTAACTCAAATACATTTTGGAAATGTATCTTCTACACTAGCTTAGTCCAAGTGGCAGTTTGTTGGGATTTCTGTCCTAATCTCGTGTTTGTAAAATATTGTTTTGAAATTAATAAGAGTTATTCATTTCTTTACTTTGTGTCTTGCAATATTTTAAACCTTTCCAATAAACTAAGCTCCAGGGTCATTGAATATATAAGAGAACTAGAACTTGAACGGTGTGTAGTTGACACACAAGGAGGATCACGTTCGAGTTAATGACCCGAAACGGTCTGATGATAAGGATGGGGTTGGAGACCTAATCCACGGATACACCGTGGATGCGACCCGCTTTGTATTAAATACAAATGAGGTAATCGACTCGTTCATGTGGTTGACATGCGAGTGGGGGCATCTTGTACAATGAGATTGTACAAGACCGGACCGTGAATTATTAGACTTATCGATATAACACCGTTGTGTAGAAAGACTAATAAATTCATAGATGACCATTAGTGACTCGACACGAATCTCGCGCGACATGACTCACATGCGCAGGGTCAATCCTTTGACTAGTACACGGGTGAGGTGGTCTCGATTACTTGTCCAATATGCCTATCTTCTCGTGGACGGAACCAAGTAGAGAGTGGGAGCCTAACTACGCGAGATGGAATTCACACTGCTCCCGCCTATAGGGAATCTAGAGCGGTTGTTCCTTAAGTGTTGTCTCGGGGCTTGGACAACGGGCGCCCACCTTCTCACCGCCCGAGAAGGGTGTTGTGTATGGTTGGACCATCACAATATGTTGTTCATTAAAGGAGCAAAGTGGGGACTTAAGGAAAAAAAAAGTAGACACAGTGGGTAAAGCGGTAATTTGACCCAGCTGTGTCTACGAACAACCTGTGAAAGGTCGACTCATGGGCATTGGTTATATCAGTGGACACGTAATATTCTACACTGATGGGAGTACAGCTACAGACTATAGTGGAGTGTCACTGTAGCTAATGAACATTGGTTGATGGTGGGTGAAAGAGTTTGGTGGTTAACCTCATATCATTGGAGCTCGCCTTCAGAGGTCCATTAGGTCCCTTGGTTGGCTCAATCTGGAATAAAAGAAGGGTTAATGTTTTGGCATGAAATTGAAGTGTTCAATTTCACTTTAAGAGTATTTATATCATTTATATGAAATATGAATGAGATTCATAATAAATTATATGTTAGCCTAATTGGTGAATCACGATGATTATATTGTCTTCCGCTGTGCGGGGATTCTCATTCCCTTCAAGCCCTACGTTAAGGGTTCTGTAGACTTGCTTACATTGTAAGCACAGAGTAGTCCCATGGTTGAGTAACACGTTCCGGTCACCGCCAGGTACGTTTCAATGATTTATGAGCAAAATGAATTATTATAATACGATCATGTGTTGTATGTAAGAATGAACTCAAGACTTAAATGTAACCTTACCTTACGATTAGAAGATGATGAGACTGAATTAGAAATCCTCTGTGTTGTAGTATTGACAAGGATGCCACCTAGAGGACGAGGAAGAGGTAGGGGGCGTGGTAGGGGTCGAAGAACAGGGGGAAACGATAACCCACCACCGGAGTTTCCACCGAAACAGGAAGAGATCCTTCCACCCATGCCAGACCCACCACAAGATCAACCAAATCAATAAAGGGATGCCCCTGCAGTAGCTCCAGCAGCGGATCAGGGTAATCCAAGTGTCACGACCATGATGGTAGAGGTGATGTAGGCCCTAATACGGGCTACAGTAGCCACCCAATTGGCCCAGGCAAGTCAGGTTCAAAATGATGCAACTCTGGAGTCCCGATATCTAAAAGATTTCAGAATGTATGACCCCCGACCTTTTGATGGGTCTTCTAGTGACCCCACCGTGGCTGAGTTATGGTTATCCTCCATTGAGACCATTTTCAGACTGATGAACTGCCCGGAGGACCAGAGGGTGTCTTATGCAACCTTCATGTTGAGAGACGACGCTTACTTGTGGTAGGAGTCCACTTAGAGGACCATAGACACCAGCGGAGGATCGATCACCTGGGATTTATTTAAGGAGGCATTCTGGCAAAAATTTTACCCTACCGCAACTCGTTATATGAAGCAGGCAGAGTTCCTATAGCTTTGTCAAAACAAGAGGGCAGTTGAGGTATATGAGAGAGATTTCACTCGACTGTTACGTTTTGCCCCCGAGTTAGTAGACACATAGGAAAAGAAGACAGAATGCTTCGTTATGGGTTTCGACGAAAATATTCGAGGTTTCGTACAAGCACTATCACCCCCGGATTATGCTTCGCAGATAGAAAATTGAGGTGATTTGGGTTCGAGCAATGAGACTGCTCAACAGTGGTGGTGGTTAACCCGGGGCAACCCCCGTCAAATCAGAAAAGAAAATGGGAACAGGCAAATTCAAGCTCTCAGCGCCCCCAGCGTACACCTCATGGGTCAGGAAGTTTTCGTTCGAGTTCGGGATGAGAGACCACGATTGTCAAAGAAGACAGAACTAATGGTGGAGATAAGCCACAATGTAGGGACTGTGGTAGGCAGCATTGGGGTAAGTGTTTTTCCCGGACCGGGGTTTGTTTCAGATGTGGAAAGGAAGGACACCGAGCGGATAGTTGCCTGAATGGAGCCAGTGGCCGCCAATCGCAGGGTGTGAATAGTGGGGTCGCAGGTAAGCCCGTGGTTCAGCGAGGGAAAGCATATGCAAGCACTAGTAAGAATGCCAGTAATACAGACTCAATGGTTACAGGTACACTTTCATTACTTGGGCATCTTGCCTTCGTATTATTCGATTCTAGTTCTACTCACTCTTTTATTTCTGTATCCTTTGTGAGTCAGGCGAGTCTAGAGTTAGAACCGTTACAGTATGCTTTGTCTGTTTCTACTCCTGCGAGGATGAGTATGTTAGCAACTATGAAAATTAAAGATGGTAGCTTAACTGTCTCAGGTCATGAATTAGAAGTAAATTTAGTAGTCTTAGACATGACAGATTTCGATGTGATATTAGGAATGGACTGGCTAGCTCTGAATCATGCTTGTATTGACTGTTTTAGTAAGGAAGTAGTATTCGCTCCTTCTGATCAACCTAAGTACACGTTCAGAGGCCTAGTAACGGGAAATAGGCCTAAAGTGGTGTCTGCCCTTAAGGCCAGGAAATTATTGCACCATGGAGCTTGGGGTATCTTAGTCTGTATAGTGGATACGAGGTGTACTGAGATTCTGATATCGTCAGTACCAGTAGTGAATGAATTTCCATACGTCTTCCCCAAGGACCTTCCTGGGATACCTCTTGTCAGAGAAGTGGATTTCAGTATAGGACTAGAACAAGGGACAACTCCTATATCTAAGGCTCCATACAGGATGGCACCAGCAGAGTTGAAAGAACTTAAACTACAATTATAGGACTTAATATATAAAGGGTTCATACGCCCTAGTGTTTCGCCCTGGGGAGCTCCTGTACTGTTTGTAAAGAAGAAGGATGGATCTATGCGCCTGTGCATCGATTACAGAGAACTGAATAAAATTACCATCAAGAATAAGTATCCCCTTCCTAGAATAGACGATTTATTTGACCAATTACAAGGAGCAGTTGTGTTCTCAAAGATCGATCTAAGGTCAGGATACCACCAGTTGAGAATCAGGGAGGAAGACATTCCTAAGACGGCCTTCAGGTCACGTTATGGGCACTACGAATTCACAGTTATGCCATTTGGTCTAACCAATGCTCCTGCAACCTTCATGGACTTGATGAACAGAATATTCAAAGAGTTCTTGGATACCTTTGTGATTGTGTTTATTGATGACATCTTGATATACTCCAAGTCAGATGAGGAACCAGAGGGACACCTGAGGGAAGTCCTATTACTACTGAGGAAAAATGAATTGTACGCAAAATTTTCCAAATGTTAGTTCTGACTCAGACAAGTATCCTTTCTGGGACACGTAGTTTCCAAAGTGGGGGTCTCGATTGATCTTGCGAACGTGGAAGCAGTCACGCAGTGGCCTCGTCCAACCACCGTTACAAAGGTACGCAGCTTTTTGGGTCTTGCAGGTTATTATAGACATTTTGTGCTGGATTTTTCTAGGATTGCCATGCCTATGACTCAGCTGACGCGCAAGGGTAACTCATTTATCTGGGATGACGCATGTGAGGCGAGCTTCCGGGAACTAAAACATAGATTAGTGACAGTCGCGATCGTTATAGTCCCTGAGGGAACAGGAAGTTTTGTGATCTATAGTGATGCTTCTAAGAAGGTTTTAGGTTGTGTGTTGATGCAACAAGGTAAAGTGGTAGCCTATGCATCCCGACAACTAAAGACTCACGAGCGAAACTATCAAACTCATGACTTGGAGTTGGCAGCTGTAGTGTTTGCACTGAAGATTTGGAGGCACTACTTATAGGGCGAAAGGATTCAGATATTCACCAATCACAAAAAGTTTGAAATACTTATTCACCCAGAAAGAACTAAATATGAGGCAACGCAGATGGTTGGAACTAGTTAAGGACTATGACATTGATATTCAATATCATCCCGGTAAGGAAAATGTTGTTGCGGATGCTCTCAGTAGGAAGCCAGTTCATACTTCGGCTTAGATTATTGACCGAGCAGAGATATAGACAGATCTTGTTCGAGTTGAAATTGCAGTATTGGTAGGTGAAGCCACCGCGTTCGATTGGTGATTTGCTAACTGCTCACCAACTCGATACAGCGCATTGTGGATTCCCAACAGGTGGACCCTAAATTAGTACAGAAGTTGAGTGTTGTAACCACAGATCAGTCGACAGAGTTTTCACTATCCGCGGATGGAGGACTACTATTTCAGGGACGATTATGTGTTCCAGACGACGACAAACTGAAAAACTGAGATCTTAAACGAAGCCCATAACTCACCATTTTCGATGCACCCTGGTAGTACCAGGATGTATTGAGACCTAAAACAACTATTCTGGTGGTGTAACATGAAGCGAGACGTGGCAGAGTTTGTTAGTAGGTGCTTGACGTGTCAGCAGGTGAAGGCACCTAGACAGAAAGCTGCAGGGTTACTACAACCCCTACACGTTCCACAGTGGAAATGGGAAGAGATCTCCATGGATTTCATAGTTAGTTTGCCTAGAACCTTAAGAGGTTATTCAGTAGTTTGGGTCATCGTCGACATGTTAACAAAGTCAGCACATTTCGTGCCAGGGAAGCCCACCTACTCTATGGATAAGTGGGCACAGTGATACCTAGAGGAGATAGTCCGCTTGCATGGGATTCCAGCCAGGATTATCTCAGACAGAGATCCACATCTCACCTCTAACTTTTGGAGGAGCTTACAAAGGGAACTAGGTACACAGTTAAACTTTAGCACAACATTTGTTGCGTAAAATTATATTGCAATACCGCAAGTGTACGGGTCAAGTTTTAGTATAGTGATTTATGAGTCCAAGTATCGTCCTCGGGAATGGGTTTCTAGATTAATTAATTATTAAGGTACCAATTCTCAATTTTAGCTAAAGAAACATAACATGGATAGTTGGTTGAAGTAAATACAAACAAACGAACAAACATGTGGAGACACACATTGATAGAATTAAAGGAAGTGATTTTACAAGTTAAAGACCTAACTAGCACATGCATTTAATCAATGAGATGAAATTATAAACAAAAAGTGAAATACTCAAGAAAATCTCTTGATTCTTAGTGAGCCTCACACATGCAATAAACTCATAGTCTCCATATGAACCTACAACATGCATGGCATTAAGCAACTTCTTTATGTGTTTCCCTAAGATTTCTAGGTCACTCTCGTGCCAGACTTCAAAGGATTTTGACAATTTTGCTCTAATTCAAGCTTTATCTCTCGAGTCCACTTAAATCAACAAATTAAAAAGTAAAGAACGAATTGCCAAAAATAACGACATAACATGCTTCAATACATAACAAGAAAGTCATAACAAGTAAATCAAATCCTACTACAATGTTTAGCTACTCTAAATCACATGAAAAACAAACTAAACAAGTAGGAAACGTCTTAGAATGCTATTACAAACTGAAAGAAAGAGAAATAAACATAGGTGTCGATGTCGGTCCTTCGTCTCCGAGCTCCCGTCTTCGATCCCGAACCTCCACGAATGCTTTGGCTCCCAAAATCACTCTTTTCTCTCTTCTTACAAGGTGTATTTCGAATTTAGGGCAAAACTCTACCAAATTGTGCTCCCCTTGCAATGAAATCATAAGGATATATTTATAGAGGAACCGGGCAGGCGTTGTAACGCTAGGACACAGCGTTGTAACGCCGCGCACCCTAGGCGCCGGCAATTAAGGAAATAATCGATGGCGTTAACGCCGAGGGGCGTTGCGTAACGCCGCTACCCTAACGTCGCGCGCGCTCCTTGTCGAAATGGCATTGCGACGCAGCTGCGGCGGCGCGGTAACGCCCGGCCGTGAGGTTCCTCGTGCATGCCTTCTTATCGAGAGCGGCGTTGCGTTGCGACGCTGCTAGGCGCGTTACCGCGCTATCGCCGGGTTTTCAACGCGTCTTGGCTGCACATTCGCCTCGGGTCATCATGCTTGGATTGGTCTTCTCTCCTCCATTTGATGTTATATTTAGCTCCAAATAGCCTTGTTTTGATCCCGAGTGATCCAAATTATCTCCAATAGCTCCGTTTAAGCTCTTAACCTGAAATTCAATAAATTAACCACGTAAAAGCCCTGAAATCATCATAAAACTAGCAATAATTAAGCCTAAGGATAGCACATTTTGTGTGCTTTCAGCATTCCACCCCCAGACGGACGGACAGACAGAACGGTTAAACCAGAATCTGGAAGATATGTTTCGAGCTTGTGCGTTTGACTTTCCAGGTAGTTGGGACACTCATTTGCACTTAATGGAGTTTGCATACAATAACAGTTACCAGACGACCATCGGAATGGCGCCCTTTGAAGCCCTTTATGGGAAGTGATGCAGAACTCCCATCTATTGGGAGGAGGTTGGGGAGCGTCAATTATTGGGTCCAGAACTGGTGCAGATCACGAATGATGCGGTTTAGAAAACCAGAATGAGAATCCAAACAACCCAGGACAGGCAGAAGAGTTATGCTGATTCGAGAAGAAGAGACCTGGAATTCGAGATTGGGGACCATGTGCTCCTTAAAGTGGCTCCAATGAAAGGAATATTGAGATTTGTTCGGAAGGGAAAGCTGAGTCCTCGCTTTATAGGACCGCTTGAGATCCTAGACAAGATTGGCTTTGTGGCCTACAGATTGGCATTGTCACCATCCCTTTTTGCGGTTCATAATGTATTTCATGTCACCATGTTGAGAAAATATGTAGCGGACCCGACCCACGTGTTAGACATTGAACCCTTACATTTGTCAGAGGATCTAAGTTACGACGAACGACCTGTGTAGATTATTGCGAGGGATCGAAAGACTCTCTGTAACCGGGAGATCAACTAGTTAAGGTGTTTTGGCAAAACCACCGCACGAAGGAAGCTACTTGGAACGAGAAGAAGAAGTACGAGCGAACTATCCAGAACTATTCCAGGAGTAGAAACTCTCGAGGACGAAAGTTGTTAAGAGGGGAAGATTGTAACGCTCGTCACTTATAGGAACACTTAATGCTTTGTCTCGTTTCGTTTTACTTTTCACAATTAAGTAATTAACTAGTCGAGGGCACAATCGTTAATAGTTTAAAAAAATGGGCACCTTTGGGAAGGAAAAGAGTGTAATTAGGGTTGGAATTTATAGAATGAAGGAGTAGTGTTTTGATAAAAATATATATTTATATAAATATAATTATTTTAATCCCATCCCAGCCGCACGCGAAGAAAAAGAAATTTAGCGTTCTATTCCTCTTCTTTTTCGATTTCTCACTCTCCCTCGCCGCGCCGTCGATAGTCCAGAGCGCCGCCGCCCAACCTCGTCATCAGCTGCAGGTCCTCCTTCATTGTCACTCGTTCATGCGGCTTCACCCACGTCGACCACCGTAGAAAGCGGCAAAGAGCGCCAAACCTCGCAGATGCGATTTGCCATCCACGAGCTCGAGCGCGTCCCGCCGATCGATTTCGTCAAGAGCGCGCACTGGTTCCCTATCGTTCTTCTTCTTCTTCGACTTTTCAGCTTCCCCGTCGCCCCTACTGTCGATCTGCACCGCCGCCGCATAGCACGCCGTCCACAAGCTCAAGCGTCTACCAGCCAGATCTGACGAACCTTGCAGCGCCGTCATCGTTCTTGCAGGTCAGTTTCTGTCATTCCATGCTTGTGCTGGGTTTGGTTTGTAGTTTCATCAGGATTTCGACCGGTTCTCATGGTTTGAAGGTTGGTTCCGGATAGATCGGCTCACGAGGGACCCAAAACCGAGCTCCACACGCCGAACATCCATCGCCTGTGCACTACACGCGCCGCCGCTCGCCGGAGTTAGCTCGGTCCGATCAGTTTCGTCTCCCGAGTTTGTTGTAAGCCTCCATTTTTGGTAAATTCGATTGACTATTTTTAGGTGCTTCAAGTATTTTCTAATTAAGCCTCAAAACTTATCAAAGTATCTCATTGTTTGGATTTAGGTGATTGAGGTCGTGGAGCATAAAGTAGAAGGGTTCTAAGCCTAATCGATCTAAGAACTTAATTCAAGGTTAGAGGAAGTGCTTGAAGTTAGAAATCGAACTTCGATCTTTTAGAACGAAACCTTAGGTAAGGGACCTTGTGCCGAACTTTTCTAAATGGGATAAAAGAAAATGAATTTTATTATTTCATTTCGGAAGCATTTCATTATTTATTTTGTGAAATCGACCATGTTTTAAAGTATTATTTCCGACATGTTATGAAAATTATGTTATGAATGTTAGTTATTACCTGTCCATGATATGTGCATTATAGTCATGATAGATGAGGGGACCTCATGCATGTTATGTATGCCATGAAATGATTTCGATTTAGAATGTGACAATCGGTCTCCTGAGATTTATGCATGGTCAAACATGCATTAGAGACCCTATGGGTCAACTTGTAGGGGTCTGTGAGGGACTCGAACCATACAGGGGTCTGTGAGGGACTCAAACTATAGGGGTCAGTGAGGGACTCGAAATGAAAAGACTCATGATGACCAACAATTCATCACTTAAATTAAAGAAAGCCATGTATTTCAGTTATGACCATTTTGAGGAACTATTAGGTCCCATGAGTGAAAGTTTTATAAATTGTTTGAAAGTCATGATTGTATGTGTATGCATGTCCCAAACCTCGGTAGCGAGGTCACTTACTGGGTATTATTTCATAATACTCACCCTTTTGTTTTAAAATGTTCTCAGGTAAAGACAAGAGCGTGTTGGGCGAGTGACGGGGACGCGTTACCAACACCATGGGGATTTAGTCATGATTTTTCTGCATTTTTCTATTATTCTGATAGATAGTTGTTAAAGGATGTTGTTCTTTCTTTTTGCGTTTGTTCCCAGTTTTCTAAAGTTGGCCAACTTGTTGACGTTATTTAAATGTTGCATTTTGTTCTACTATTTTAGGGATCCCTAAAGGTGTTTGTTTTAATTATATTTCAAATTTTGAATTGTCCTTACTTTATTTATTGGCCTAAAAATGCATGCATGTATAGTAGTGTCCTTAGGTGTCGAGTTAATGAAGTTAGGGGCCTTACAGCTTTAGTAGAAGAAAACGAGATGTTCGCATCAAATTTACTCTCACGTCCTCAAGAGTTCACAACGTGAGTACCATGCTCGGCTACATGGCGTCTATAGGGCGTCCCTCTACGGTAAGTGTTTGCATGGTTCAATACCAAGGTGAATGAGGGAAGTATCCATAGTAAATGGGAGCAGGACGCGTGTCAACGTATCCTACGGTCTCCTCCATTTCGCACCGTGAGATTTCTATAGTCCGCCTGCTAGGTTGTCCTGGAACAACCAAACCCTATGGAGGGCCTGACTATAGGGATCGGAACACTGCGAACTCCAGAAATGGATAAGGTCTCTAAGGTAATTTGTCAATATGAGATCATGAGATCATGAGTTCGTTGCAGAACATGTTTAGACAACCGTCTGGACAGCTTCCGAGAATCACTCAAGTACGTTTATAACTCCCGTATGAAAGAGGGGTCGTCGGTGAGAGAACACGTTCTCGATCTGATGGTCCACTTCAACGTGGCTGAAATGAACGTCGCAGTCATAGACCAGCAAAGTCAGGTGTCGTTCATCCTAGAATCTTTTCTGAAGAGTTTCCTGCAATTCCGCAGCAATGCGGTGATGAACAAGATAGAGTACAACCTGACTACTCTCCTCAATGAACTGCAGACTTTCCAGTCTTTTATGAAGAATAAGACATGCTGATGGAGAGGCAAATCTGTTTGCCCATTCAAGAAGGTTCTAGAAGGGTTTATCCTCTGGTACTAAGTCCTGTGGTCCATCTTCTCGGCTTAAGAAGACCCAAAAGAAGAAGATAGGAGGGAAAGGGAAGACACCTGCTGCTGATAAGGGCAATGGAAAGACTAAGGTTGCAGACAAAGTAAAGTGTTTCCACTGCAACATGGATGGAAAATGGAAGCGAAACTGCCCAAAGTACCTTGCTGAGTTTAAAGAGAAGAAAGGTAAATCCTATTTACTTGTTCTTAAAACTTGTTTATGTTAGCTTTACGAGCTTCAATCATACAACCATATATTTTTATGATAACAAACATTTCAATTACTAATGATTTCAGTTTTAAAGTGTCCACAGTATAGAGCTCGAAGAGACGATTCCAACGCATTTTGAATTGCTCAAATCGGACTTCAAATGAGAAGGTTATGACCAAAAGAAATTGTGAAAAACTGTTATTTTGCAGTGACGCGAACGAATTACATGACGACACGTGGCCCCTTTTTAAGACCGTTGGAAATAATTTAAAATTATTCTTTTAATCCTTCTTTTGCCATTTTTATCCCAAATTACCTCCACCCTTGATCCATCTTAACCTAGATCCAATAACCCAAATTTTACCCTAAATTTAAACCTTATTTAAACCTCATTTTCCCTCTCATTTGAAAAAGAACTCTATCTCCAAGTTGCTGAAATTTTCTCTCCAACATTCTCCATTCTTGATCATTCTTCAAAGTTGCATCATTTTCTATTCTTCTTGTGAGAGAATTTTATATGAGAGATTAGATTGTGTCTTTAGAGCTTAAAATTGTGTATCTACTCTTGTAAGAGATCTTTCTTTGTGAGATTTGTATTTCATCTTTTAAATTGAGTGTTGTATTAAGGTGTTGGTACACCTTAGGATTTTGAGTGAGCGGTTTAATCCTGAACTGGAAGAGGATTTGTAGAGGTTTAATCCTGAACCCGAAAAAGGATTTGTAGTGGTTTAATCCTGAACCCAAAAAAGGATTTGTAGTGGTTTGATCCTGAACCCGTTCAAAAGGATCATAGTGGTTTGATCCTGATCCCGCTCAAAAGGATCATAGTGGTTTGATCTTGAACCCGTTAAAAAGATCAATATAGGTTGGATCCTGAACCTGCAAAAGGATCGATTGGGGGTTTACTCTTGAACCTTTAAAAAGAGTGAGAAATCGGTTTGGTTCTCACCCATAAGAGAACTATCACAGTAAAATACCCAAGAAGGCGTCTTGGGGAGTGGAGTAGGGATTTTCGAACCACTATAAAAATCTTCGATTTCATTTCTTCCTCTCTGCTCTTTTATTTGCTTTGTTCAATTATTTATTTGAGTAGATTGCATGCTTAGAAAATTTGTTCTATATTTCTAGAATTTTTAGGGTGCTTATTTTGCTTATTTAAGATTGAATTAATCTAGTTTAATTCCTAAAAAAAGTTTTAAAATTTTTAAGCAACCCTATTCACCCCCCTCTAGTGTTGCCATACGATCCTACAGTTTAGTGGAAAATGATGATTTTACCTGGATACTTGATTCAGGAGCCACTAATTACGTTTGCTCTTCTTTATAGGAAACTAGTTCCTTCAAGGAGCTCGAAGAGGGTGAGATGATGCTCATGGTCAGAACGGGAGACGTCGTCTCAGCTCGTGCAGTGGGAGATGCCAAGTTGTTTTTAGAGATAGATTTATCTTTTTAGAAAATCTGTATATAGTTCCCAAGATTAAGAGGAACTTAATTTCTATCTCTTGCTTAATTCAACTTGGCTATTGTATTACCTTCTCATTTAATGAATCGTTCATTTTAAAGAAAGATGTCAATATTTGTTCTGCTAAGTTAGAAAACGGCTTATATGTACTTAAACCGAATCAAACTACAACAATTTTAAATCATAAGATGTTTAAAACTTCTAATACTCAAAGTAACAGGCAAATAATTTCTCCAAACAATAATACCTATCTTTTGCATCTTAGACTAGGTCATATAAATCTCAACCGGATTGAGAGACTATCTAAGAATGGACTTCTAAACAAGTTAGAAGATGATTCTTTACCTTCTTGCGAATCTTGTTTGGAAGGTAAAATGACTAAGTGACCTTTTACTGGAAAAGGTTATAGAGCCATAGAGCCCTTAGAGCTTATACATTCGGATCTTTGTGGTCCGGTGAATGTTAAAACTCAAGGAGGGTACAAATATTTCATCTTTTTCATAAATGATTATTCGAAGTATGATTATCTATACCTAGTGCATCATATGTCTGAAGCTCTTGAAAAGTTCAAAGAGTATAAGGCTGAAGTAGAGAATGCGTTAGGGAAAACCATTAAAACACTTCGATCCAATCGAGGTGGATAGTATATGGATTTGAGATTCTAGGACTATTTGATAGAACATGAAATTAAATCTCAACTCTCAGCACCTAATACACCACAACAAAATGGTGTGTTAGAAAGGAGAAATAGAACCTTATTAGCATGGTTCAATCTATGATGAGCTATGCTCAATTGCCTGCCTCGTTCTAGGGTTATGCAGTAGAGACTGCGGTTTAAGTCTTGAACACTATTCCATCAAAGAGTATTTTTGAAACACCTTTTGAATTATGGAATGGGCGTAAACCTAGTTTACAACACTTTAGAATTTGGAGTTGTCCAGCACACGTGCTAGTGACAAACCCAAAGAAACTGGAACCTCGTTCAAGATTAGGCCAATTTGTTGGCTATCCCAAGGAAACGAGATGTGGTCTTTTCTACGACCCAAAAGAAAACAAGGTGATTGTATCGACAAACACCATTTTCTTGGAGGAAGATCACATGAAGAACCATAAACCACGTAGTAAACTAGTACTAAATGAAGCTAC
Organism: Trichosanthes cucumerina; assembly: GCA_036507285.1. Classification (NCBI taxonomy): domain Eukaryota; kingdom Viridiplantae; phylum Streptophyta; class Magnoliopsida; order Cucurbitales; family Cucurbitaceae; genus Trichosanthes; species Trichosanthes cucumerina. Next base: position 16,866,221 of record CM071841.1, on the reverse strand, counting down.
AGATGAACCAACAATAGTTGTTGATCGAGCTGGACCTCCATCAAGAGTTGATGAAGAAGCTAGTACATCAAGTCAATCTCGTCCTTCTCAATCGTTGAGAATGCCTCGACGCAGTAGGAGAGTTGTTTCCCAACCTGACCGCTACTTGGGTTTAGCTGAAACTCAAGTTGTCATACCTGATGACGATGTAGAGGATCCATTGTCCTATAAAAATGCAATGAATGATGTAGATAAGGACCAATGGATCAAAGCCATGGACCTTGAAATGGAGTCAATGTACTTCAGTTCAGTATGGGAACTTGTAAACCAACCTGAAGGGGTAAGACCCATAGGGTGTAAATGGATCTATAAGAGAAAGAGAGATGCAGCCGGAAAGGTACAAACCTTTAAGGCTATACTTGTAGCAAAGGGTTTTACTCAAAGCGAAGGAGTTGACTATGAGGAAACTTTTTCTCCTGTTGCTATGCTTAAGTCTATCAGGATACACTTGTCCATAGCCGCATTTTATGATTATGAGATTTGGCAAAATAACGTCAAGACTGCATTTTTGAATGGTAATCTTGACGAGAGCATCTATATGTCTCATCCCGAAGGGTTCATAACCCAAGGTCAGGAGCAAAAAGTTTGCAAACTCAATCGATCCATTAATGGGTTGAAACAAGCATGTAGATCTTGGAATATAAGATTTGATACTACGATCAAATCTTATGGCTTTGACCAAAACGTTGATGAGCCTTGTGTTTACAAGAGGATCGTCAACGACAAACTAGCTTTCTTAGTACTTTATGTGCATGATATCCTACTCATTGGAAATGAAGTAGGATACCTAACTGACATAAAGAATTGGCTGACAACTCAATTCCAAATGAAAGATTTGGGAGAGACGCAGTATGTTCTTGGGATTCAAATTTTCAGGAATCGCAAGAACAGAACGGTAACTCTGTATTAAGCATCTTATAACGATAAAATGTTGGTCCGATATTCAATGCATAATTCGAAGAGGGGCTTATTACCCATCAGGCATGAAGTTCATCTGTCTAAAGAACATTGTCCTAAGACACCTCAAGAAGTTGAGGATATGAGACGTATTCCCTATGCGTCTACAGTAGATAGCTTAATCTATGTTATGTTGTGCACGAGGCCAAACATTTGTTATGCAGTGGGAATAGTCAGTAGGTACCAATCCAATCCAAGGTTAGACCACTTGACCGCAGTTAAAAATATCCTCAAGTATCTTAGGAGAACGAGGGACTATACGCTTGTGTATGGGACTAAGGATTTGATCCTTACTGGATACACTGATTCTGATTTTCAGACCGATAAGAATTCTAGGAAATCCACATCGGATCAGTTTTCACCCTTAACGGGAGAGCAATAGTATGGCGAAACATCAAGCAAGGATGCATCACTTACTCCACGATGGAGGCAGAGTATGTCGTTGTTTGTGAAGCAGCTAAAGAGGTTGTTTGGCTAAGGAAATTCCTTACTGATTTAGAAGTTGTTCCAAATATGAAATTTTCCATCACCTTATACTGTGACAAGAGTGGTGCAGTAGCCAATTCGAAGGAACCTCGCAACCATAAGCGAGGCAAGTACATCGAGAGGAAGTATCACCTGATACGAGAAATAATGCAACGAGGAGATGTGACAGTCACGAAGATCGCTTCAGAGTACAACATTGTTGATCCGTTTACAAAGACTCTCATGGCTAAAATGTTTGAGGGTCATCTGGAAAGTCTAGGTCTACGAGATATGTACATAGACTAATCTAGGGCAAGTGGGAGATATGTAATGGGGTATATGGATGCCCTAGTTTACTGTTTATTGTATCTCTGTAACCACTGTTTTATATTATGATGTACCCCACAACAGTTTTAGTTCAAGTGGGAATTTGTTGGGGTTTGTGCCTAAAAACTCGTAGTTTGTAATTTTGTTTTATTTATTGTAATAAAGTGTTATTATTTCAATAAAGAGTTTTTGTTCGTTATTTACGATATTGCCCTTGTGTTAACCCTAAATCCAATAAACTAAACATCCAAGGCTGTAAAATGTATCTTTAACTGAATGTAGTGTACATATGAAAGATCTCGATTTGAGATACAACCTAAAGGGTCTATAGTAAAGGGATAAGGTTTGGGTACCTTACCTTGGTAAAACTATGGATGTGACCCACTTTGTATATGAAAAAAACACTTTGATCCTAACGTGTTCGTGTAGACGACATGTGAGTGGGGATATCCTATGTAATGAGATTACATAAGACCGAACTGCGAAATAGTAACCACTAGATGTAACTCCATTGACTAGCTAGGTTTCTATTTCACTAGGATGACCTAGGCAACTTGATCTCAATCCTAAGCGGGTTACGAACTCCTGTTTGCGAGTGATTGTCCTTTGACTAGTATGGGTGAGAGTGGCCAAATTCGCCGACTCAATATGCCTACCTTCTTGGGGACAAGACCGAGTGAGTAGCTGGGGATATAGCCTAGCAAAATGGAATTCACTTCTTCCCGACTATTAGGGTAAGTAGATGAATGTTTCCTTAAGTGGTATCTCCGGGACTTGAACAAAGGGTCCGACCCTCTCATTGGCCCGAAAGGGGCTTCTATTTGTTGGTAGGACCACAAACAAATTGTTCATTAGAGGAGCACTGGTACTTAAGGTACAAGATGTAACCCATGGGTAAAACGGTAATTTGACCCAGCTGGTGTTACGGACATTCGTGAAGGATTGACTTGCTGTTATTGGTCAATATCCGTGGAACAGAAATATATTTGTAGTGAGAAGAGTGCAGTTGCGGGACATTAGTGGAGTGTTCCTGCAGTTAATGAATGTTGATTAGGAGGTTAATGAGATTAACTGAATAATTTCATATCGTTGGAGCTTCTGATCTGTAGGTCCATTAGGTTCACCTTCTAGCTCGTAAAGAGTTCTTAGACCGTTTGAATTTGAAATGTTCAAATTCATTAGAGAATAAATGTTTATGTATATAGATACATTATAATATAAAGTTTTGGAACTATATATTATAAATTTAATGTGAATATGATTCATATTAAATTATATGAGAGAATTAAATATTTGAAAGAGTTCAAATATTATTTTAAATATGAATGAGATTCATATTTAGAAACTATAGGTTAAAATTTAATGTGCATGTGATGTGCATTAAAACTATAGACTAGAGGGAAAATGATTAAATATGATTTAATCATTGATTTTAATTAAATTAGATTTAATTGAAATATTAATATATATATAATTGAATAAGATTTAATTATTTATATATTAATTAATAATTAAATCGTTTAATGATTATTATAATTAATGGGAACGTACACGTTCCCACAATTCCCACAACTCCCTCAATCCCCTATCGATAGGGAGTGGGGGAGTTGCCCTCTGGAGAGTATTATTCTTCACGAATGGAAAAATGTGGGTTAACGTTGTGCAATTGTGAATTGCTAAAAAACTCTCTCTCTCAATTCCCTTCTCATTACTTCCAATAGTTGGTATCCTTTCCACCAAAGGAATTGGTCTAAGTTTCTTAGAGAATAGGAGGTTCTCACTTTTAGTGTTGTCCCTATGGTGAAGAAAAGAACAAAGAAGTGTTCCTGTGTTGCTGTGTTCTTGGAGCAAGGAGTTGCTATTGAAAATCTACAAAGGTAATCTAAACTTTCCTTTTAGTCTAGTTTAATTTACAACATGTTTGCATGCTTAGTTCCATGCCTAATTAGATTAGGAAATGTATACTTATTCTCTGTTTTTTACACAATGTACTGGTATTTGTGTTTAACCAAAATAAACAAGCAATTACGATTTTAAATCATGTTTCCGCTGCTCAAGGAGATCGGATCTCCATCAGGTTTAACTTAGTCGGATTCAGGCTCATAGAATCTATCTAAGTCTATGCCTATTATAAATAGGTCTTTTAAGCTTATGTCTAGGTGAATAAACGTTTTAACAACCTAGATATAATGCATGCTAACAAGACTATGGTCAATTCAACTCAAGTTCCAGGTCAGCTTCTAGGTAGGAGGTCTTTCGTTAATCGTCAGCTTAAGTACCCCCAACCTTAAACAGAACATCACTGGTAGAGTTCCCTTATAACCAAAGTCCTATTGTCCTACTACACTTTAAACTATTTAAAATATTGTGTAAGACTAATTTCTAATCTTACCCAAGTTCCTATGTTTGCATGCATCTCTTTGACGTTATAGGTTAAAGCTTCTAAAACCATTTTATAACTTCTATAGATTTTAATTATTAACCTATGACAAAGAAATATATGATTTTTCCAACAATCAAATTCTAATTGGAAAGAATTGTCATTCAACAAATTGAATTATGCAAATTACTTAAATAATATAACACTTTATATTAAACTAAGTTATTTCATGCTCCATGCTTTTCATTTTTCATATAATTAAATTATAACCCTTATGACTAATTAATCATGAAAACAATTCATGCATTTTTATCATACTCATATAACAATTATACAAATAAAATGCATGAACATGCTTATCCTAAAGCGGGAATAATTCTAAATGACATTCATAAAGAAAAATAGCTGTTAAACTGGAAATTTTAGCCCCTAAAGTGCAAAATAATATAAAACTACATTAATTTTACATTTAAAACAACCCAAAGCATCTTGAACCAGACCCGAACCGCTCGAACCAGACAAAAACAATACCGAACTGCTCGAATCGAACCGAACCGGACATGCATCATCCTCAATCGGCATGATGCTGCAACGCCGCGCCCCTCGTGCTCCTGTCCAGCGTCGCATTGGCGTTGCAATGCCATGAAACGACGTTGCAACGCCGCTACCTCTCAGATTCCTTCCCGAACGGCGTTGCAATGTTGTTCATGCTGGCAACCTCTGTTCTTTCAAAAAAACAACAGCAAAACTCATCCAATTGGCACCAAATCTCATCCGATTTATCTCGAACCTGTCACGAACGACTCATAAACATGAATACAGACTGGATATTGCACCTAATTTCCCAAAAACCCATGGGCCTTTACATTAATTTGATCAAATCCAAATTAAACTATGGCCCTATTTTCCTAAGCAATTCAACAACAAACCAATATGCAATTTTCCACCAACCAATGTAATTTTGTTTCAACCAAAACAAATACAAGCATTGCTCTAATACCATTTGAAGGGAATCGAATCCCCTTGAGCAACGGAAACGTGGATTAAAATCGTAATTGCTTGTTTATTTTTGTTTATTTCAAAAACCAATATATTGGATAAAAAACAAAGATAAGTATATTAATTGAAACATGGATTACAATAACAAAATCATGCAGTAAATTCTAAACTAAATAGGAAAAGCATATTACCTTTGTAGTTTAGAATTGACAACTCTTTGCCTCCTTTTGCAGCAAAATTCCACAACACAACAACTTCAAACTTCTTCTGTGTTCTTGTAAAACAAGACACTACCACTGTGTAAACCTTCTATCTTGTGAGATCCACTTAGATCAAGGCTTGGTGGAAAACCTCCAACAAATTGGTAAGGTGAGGGAATTTTTTAGAGAGAGAGAGAATTCCAAGTTTTGCTACTCCTAAAATGCAGGAGTGGTTCAATCAATCAACCATCTCCTTCTCCTCCCATCCATTCTTATCGATGGGAGTGGGAGAATTCGAGGGAAGTGGGTGGAACGTGTCTTACACACGTTCCCCTATATTTAATTAATTAATTAAAATAATAATATTAAATAACATATTATTTTAATCACATTTAATTAATTTAATTAATTAACTCCTTAATTAATTGATTAAATATCATATGTTTAATTTGGTTATTTAATCACATTCTCTTATAACCTATAGTTCTAACGTACATTTTATGCAAATTAAGTTTTATCCTATAATTGTAAATATGAATCTCATTCACATTTGAATAATATTTGAACTCTTTCAAATATTTAATTCTCTCATATAATTTAATATGAATCATATTCAAATTAAATTTATAATATAAAGTTCTAATGCACATGAAAACTTTATATAATAAATTTAATTATCTCTATTCAAATGAATAATATTAAATAACCTATTAATTAAATCACATTTAATTAATTCAATTAATTAACTCCTTAATTAATTGATTACATATCATATGTTTAATTTGGTTATTTAATCACATTCCCTTATAACCTATAATTTTAATGTACATCTTATGCACATTAAATTTATGAATCATATTCAAATTAAATTTACAATTATCTTTATATTATCTCTATACATCAATGTTATTCCCTAATTGAATTTAAACACATCAAATTCAAATGATCTAAGAACCCTTTACGAGCTAGAAGGTGGACCTAATGGACCTACAGATCAGAAGCTCCAACGGTACAAGATTATTCAGTTAATCTCATTAACCTCCTAATGAACATAAATTAATTGTCGGAACACTCCACTAAAGTCTCGCAGTTGCACTCTTCTCATTGCAGATATATTTATGTGTCCACGGATATCACCCAATAACAACAAGTCAATCCTTCACGAATGTTCGTAACACCAGCTGGGTCAAATTACCGTTTTACCCTTGGGCTACATCTTCCACCTTAAGTTCTAGTGCTCCTTTAATGAACAACCTATTTGTGGTCCTACAAATAAATAGAAGTCCCTCTCGGGCCAATGAGAGGGTCAGATCCTTTGTTCAAGTCCCAAAGACACAACTTAAGGGAAAATTCATCTACTTACCCTAAAAGGCGGGAATAAGTGAATTCTTTCTTACCAGGTTAGGTCTCCAACTGCCTGCTTGATCTTGTGTCCAAGAAGGTAGGCTTATTGAGTCGGGGAATCTGGCCACTCTCACCCATACTAGTCAAAGGATAATCCCTCGCAAACAAGAGTTCGTAACCTACTTAGGATTGAGATCAAGTTGTCTAGGTCATCCTATTGAAATAGAAACCTAACTAGTCAACGAAGTTACATCTAGTGGTTACTATTTAGTGGTCTGGTCTTATGCAATCTCGTTTTATAGGATATCCACACTCACAGGTCATCTAAACGAACACGTTAGGATCACTGTGTTTGTATCATATACAAAGTGGGTCATATCCATAGTATTACCAGAGTAAGGTACCCAAGCCTTATCCCCTTATTATAAACCCTTTAGGTTGTATCTCGAACTGAAATTCTTATATATCCACTACATTCAGTTCAAGAGACATATAACAACCTTGGATGTTAGTTTATTTGATTTAGGGTTAAGTTAAGGCAATATAGTAAATAATAATAAACAATAACTATTTATTGATTTAATTAGAACATTATTTACAAACTACGATTTTTAGGGCATAAATCCCAATAGCTTGTACAGAATACAAAGTGGGTCGTATCCATAGTGTTACCAGGATGAGGTTTCCAACCTAATCCATGTAGTATAGACCATTCGGGTCTACTACTTGAACTTGATCATAGCTATGTGTCAACTACACACGGTTCAAGATCTCCTAAATGTGATCCTGGAGCTTAGTTTATTGGATTTAAGTTTGTAATTCTGAGAATACAAGGATTAAAGAAAAAATAACACTTTTATTTATTTCCTTGATATAATTACAAATACACGAGTTTAGGGCATAAAACCCAACAAACTCCCACTTGACCTAAAGCTAGTGGAGTACAACAACATTACATTAATGCAAATACAATAAACTAGAGCATTGCATACCCTTCGATGCAATATACTCCCACTTACCCTCGCTAGGTTCTAATGTGTAAGCCTATACTTTCTAGGTGACTCTCGAACACCTTAGCTGCGAGAGTCTTTGTAAATGGATCAACAACGTTGTGCTCCGATGCAATCTTCGTGACGATCACATCTTCTCGATGTACAATTTTTCATATCAAGTGATACTTCCGTTTGATGTATTTTCCCCTCTTGTGATTACGAGCTTCCCTCGAATTGGCCACTGCACCACTGTTTTTTGGGGTGTATGCCCTAATCTCGTGTAGTTTGTAATATTCCAAGTTGAAATAAATAAGAGTTATTTTTTCAAAACTTTGTGTCTCGCATATTTCATAAACCTAATCCAATAAACTAAGCTCCAGGGTCATTGTATTATGAGAGAAGTAAGAACTTGAACAGTGTGTAGTGGACACACGGGGAGGATCACGTTCGAGTTAATGACCCGAACCACTTACATCACACTCAATTTCAAACGATACCTACGCCCAAACCACTTGCATCAAACTCAATTTCAAACGCCTTATCAAAGTTAGGCAAGACAAGTAATGGAGCATTGGTTAATTTTTCCTTAAGTTCATTAAAAGCTTTCTCTTGCATTCCCCCCATACAAAAACAACATTCTTTTTCACTAAGTCATTCAATGGTGCAGCTATGGTGCTAAAGTCCTTTATAACCTTCTATAGAAACTATCTAGACCATGAAAACTCCTAACCTCACTAGCATTTTTTGGTGTTGGCCAATCCCTAATTACCTTAACTTTCTCTTCATCTACTTCTACTCCATTTTTACCAACAATAAAACCAAAAAAGTTAACCTTTTCAAGACAAAAGCTACACTTATTAAAATTAGCATAAAGCCTCTCCTTTCTAAGTGTAATCAAAACTGACCTAACATGCTCCACATGCTCAAGCAAATTCTTTGAATAAATCAAAATATCATCAAAATACACAACAACATACTTCCCCAAGTATTCTCTCAAAACATGATTCATTAAGTGCATAAATGTACTAAGAGCATTAGTTAACCCAAAAGGCAGAACAATCATTCATACAATCCAAACTTAGTTTTTAAAGAAGTTTTTCATTCATCTCCTACATGCATTCTAATTTGATGATATCCATATTTCAAATCAATTTTTGTAAATAGGCAAGAACCAAGCAATTCATCAAGCATATCATCTAGCCTAGGAATAGGATGACGATACTTTAGAGTGATTTTATTGATGGCTCTACAATCCACGCACATGCGCCAAGTTCCATCCTTCTTTGGCACCAGTATGACTGGTACAGAACATGGACTCAGACTTTCTCGCACATACCCCATCTCCATGAGCTCCTCCACTTGCCTTTGAATTTCTTTTATTTCAGTTGGATTTTCTCTATAAGCGGCTTTGGAATTGTAGCCTCCGGAATGAAGTCTATTTGATGTTTGATACCTCTAAGTGGAGGTAATCTTTTAGGTATCTCATCTTGGAATACACCCTCAAATTCATGCAAAAGAGGTTGAAACAAACTAGGTATAGACATATCGTTAGAGGCCAAATACCCTTCCTTGTACATAAGTACAAATATTGATTTTTTGGGAAAACATTGCTCTTCTCACATCTCCCACTCTAGCAAAACAACTAACTTTCTTTCCTTTTTTTTTTCAATTTCATCTCTCTTTTTACTCTTTTCTCCACCTTTTTTTTTTCTGATTTTTCTTTATTTTTTCACTCATCTCATTCTTTATTTTCAATTATTTTTCTTCAAACTCTTTTCTCTTTTTCTCTAACTTTAATTGATCGGCAAATACATCTTGAGAATGCAAAGGTACAAGAGTTGTTTTTCTACCATCTTTTGTAAAAGAATACCTATTCAAATAACCATCATAAATGACCTTCCTATCAAATTGCCAAGGTCGGCCAAGCAAGATGTCACCAACATTCATAGGTAATACATCACATCGAACCTCATCTTTGTACTTTCTCAAAGTAAAAGAAATTAAAACTTGAGAAACGACCTTTATTGTTCCACAGTCATTGAGCCGCTGAAGCTTGTAAGGTTTAGGATGGTGTTGAGTTGGAATTTGCAACCTTTTGATCAAGAACGTACTTACTACATTCATGCAACTTCCACTATAAATAACAAGACTACAAGGAATCTCATTAACTAAACACCGTGTGTGGAATAGGTTGTCTCTTTGATCATCAACATCATTCTCCTTAACTTGAGTGTTAAGAACTCTTCTTGTAACAAGTGCCAAATGACTCTCATCTTCCAATTCCTCCTCATCCTCCTGGAATTCATCTTCAATTAGCTCATCTTGGTCACTTTTCTCACCCTACGTAACAACTTCCCCATTCTTAATAATCATAACTCTCTTGTTTGGACAGTCACGACTAATATGACCAATCCCTTGAAATTTCCAACATTTGATGCCCTTATTTCTCTCTAGGACCTCTTTAGATCCCTCCACCTTTTCCTTGCCCTTAGAGCTCTCGGGCTTGCCTTTTTTATCAAGCTCATACTTTCCTCTAGGTTTGAAATCTGCATTCTTTTTCCAAGTATTAGTAGAAAAAGAAGTTGACTTAGAAGAATTATACCTCTTGGAGTTCTACTTCTCCCAAGCTAATTGACCTTCAATCTTGACAGTAAGGTGTAACAACTCTTTCATATCAAATTAAGTTTGGCTATCCACTTTATGAGCCAATGGTCGGTTCAACCTGCCAAGTAACCTAGCCATTATATCCTCCTCATCTTCATAAACGCCAACTCTATTCATAAGGGCCTCAATTTCTTTGTAATAATCTTCCATACTTTTAGATCCTTGTTGCAAAGCATAGAGCTTTTGCTTGAGTTCTCAGGAATAATGTTTAGGAATGTACCTCTTCCTCATTAATGCCTTTAATACCTCCCAAGTTTCAATTGGTTCCTCATAGTTTCTCCTCCATTCTGATTTCAATGATGTCCACCAAATATTGGCATAATCACAAAATTCAGCCACAACAAGTTTCAACTTTCTTTCTTCACTAAAATTATTGCAATCAAATACATGCTCAATTTTGTTTTCATATTGCAAATACTCCTCCGGATCAAATCTCCCATGAATTGGAGGAATTTTAAGTTTCACGCCCCCTGCTCCTCTCTCTTCTCTCTCATATTGGTAATCTCTCTCAACCCTTCTCGGTGGTAACAATTCTCTTCTTGCTCTTCTTCCCCTTCCTCTTCCCTGTCCTACACCTCTCCCTCTCCTTAGATTGTGCCCAGCTAAAAGGGTTACATTGTCATCTTCTTCTTCATTTTCAACTCCGTCATTAACTTCCCTTCCTTGAGGTTTTCCTAAAGCTACTTCAATTCGATCTATCTAATCTTCCAAGGTACTAATTACTTAGTTTAAACTAGTAATAGCCCCAGTTTGTGCCTCTCTCCACCTAACTTCGCTAATCTCCCCTCCACTTCCCCCGTCTCGACTCATGATGTAACAAAGAAAATATGTTAAGGACCTCACACACTCAACTCACTGATTTTTTTCCACTTGGGCACTCGTGTTTATCACACAAAGGTAGGCTATTTAGGAAAGTGACTAAATGATGATATCAGGTAGGCTAATATGTGGTTCAAGTGATTCTTGTAATAGTGAGATTTACAAATCAACCAAGACAAGATAATTATGAAATAACAACAATTTAGAACAAAGAAAACAAAGAAGACAATGAAAAGAACAAATAAGAAAGGTGCTGGAATTTTCGGATAAAACTGTACACAGAATTAGAATTCCAAAAACAAATGTACTACAGTATGAATTTGATAAAACTTCCTTTTTAACTTTGAAAGATAACCGTATAATCGAACTTTTCTCTTCAGGACAATTAAGCAAATACGAAAGTTATCAACGAGTTTGAAGAGGCATGAAAGACATTAAATGCTGCAGTTAGGAATTTGGACAGTCTCAATAAGATTTAATTGGAAACTGATATGAACCTCAACAAAGTCATGCAATTTGAAACTGATTGAATACAAATAGGCATGAAAAAATATCAAGAACTCAACATGAAACACTTTTTTTCTTCTTTTTTTTTTCTTTTTGCTTTTTTTTTTCAAGATTTCAACGTGATCTAAGATGGGAATGAGATCAGAATCAAAAGTTGAAGAACAATGAACGAAACAAACAGAATTGATGGAAGTTAAAAAAAAAATGAACAATTGAAATGGAAGATAGAATCAATTCTAGAGTATGCCACAAAATGCAACCTAGTCTCTTATACCAAAATGATAAGGCAACCCTAATTCTCAATCAAAGGATCCAAGCTATGGATAAGCAAGAACCATTGAGCTAAGAGATTAACACCTCCCTATACAAATTAGAATCAACCAAGAGAAAAGGCTAGAAATCGATTACCTCTTATGATCAAAGATCCATAAGCAAGATTAGAAATCTTGTTCTAGATTGAGTCATTCCACAATCAAACGTGATCAAGGTTGGATTGAATGACTCAAAATGCAATCTATCACAAGAATTGCAAGAAACCTTAGAAAATGATTTCTAAGAAAACACTCTAACTTGAGAGATCAAATTTCATTAATCTAAGTATGAGTTTTACATGGCCAGGATGTGGCTTTTTATAGCATAAAAGTGAATAAAACTCCCAATAATCTTTCAGTTCCCCAAAAATAAAACCTACAATTATAAATGACCATAATTGGCCTACTAAGTAACCCCCCATAATTGAAGTCTATTTTTGAAACATATTTTGGAAGCCCAAAAGTGTAAAAATTACAATCAAAAGTTCATGATTAAAAATAACTAATGAGTCTTTACAATGTTGGGATAATGTCAATCTTGCAAACGTTGATCTTCGAATCGGCATCCGCTCTTGGATTAATTTGCAGCATATGAAATGGAGGTGTATCTGAATGTATCCAATTTTGTATGTGAGTAAAGAATGCTTGTTGAAGCTTCTTAGCCCTCGCACATGTAATAGGTCTAGTTGGGACGTGTGGAACACCATGATTCTTATAAAAAATGTATACTGCAGTCTCCACTGCATAACCCCAAACGAGTCAGGGAGATGAGCATAACTCATAATCGACCGAACCATGTCGAACAAGGTTCTGTTTCTCCTTTCCGATACACCATTTTGTTGTGGCATACCAGATGCTGAGAGTTGGGACGTTATTCCATGTTCTATCATATAGTCTTGGAATTCAAGGTCCATATACTCTCCACCTCGATTAAATCGAAGTGTTTTGATGGATTTACCTAGAAGGTACTCAATCTCAGTTTTAAATTCCTTGAATTTTTCAAGTGCCTCAGACTTGTGATGCATTAGGTAAATGTATCCATATCTTGAATAATCATCTACGAAAGAGATGAAATATTCATACCCACCTCGGTTTTTAACACTCATCGGACCACAAAGGTCTGAGGGTATAAGCTCCAATGGTTTTTTGGCTCTATAACCTTTTCCACCAAAAGGTCGTTTAGTCATTTTTCCTTCAAGGCATGATTCACACACAGGTAAAGAACTTTCTTCTAACTCGCTTAGAAGTCCGTTCTTCACTAATCTCTCAATCCTATTGAGATTTATATGACCTAACCTTACATGCCAAAGATGAACATTTTGTTTAGGAGAAACTTTCTGCTTCTTATTAGTTCGCGTATTTGTTGTTTTAAATAATTCTGTGTTTAAAACTCTTGGAAAACCCTAGATTATCAAGTGTTTTGTCTTGTTGGAAAGGTTCCATAAACGAAAAACGCAACCTCTCTCACAAACATCTCACCTCACCTAAAGGGAACCCACCTTCCTCCCTCACTTAGAGAATAATAGAAAAGATTTAGTGGTATTGTCCGTGATCGTTCGGGTTCGAGTTGATGAGATAGTGACCGTGGGAGAAGGAGCACTTGAAGAAAGAGTTCTTCAAAGGTATAATTCTTGTTGTCCAATGTCTTTTTTATATGCTTAATCTTAGTTAGATTTGTTCTTGATTGATATCCATGTAACAAAATTAAGAACACACGATTCACAATCGCTTCCGCTGCGGGAATCGTATCCCATCAATTGGTATTAGAGCCCAATTGTGTTCTTAATTTTCGTTCTGGATTTATCAAGAACGAGGTGGGATTTACTATTTCTCATGTGATGAGTAAACGTTTTGCAAATTAGATGTTTTCAATTTTGGCACTTAGATTTACATAATTTCTTGAATCGTTCAATGTAAGGGCCTATTGTTTTGGGCATTTTATTTTGTAAATTGAGTATGTAAGTCCGTGTCGATCGAGGCAAGGTGGTTGCTGAGAAGAATGGGGCAAAAATGAGCAAGAAATGGAGAATCTTACTTGCATGCATGCGTGTGTGCTGTTGCAACGCTGTTTCATTGGCGAAGGCGTTGTTAACGTAACGCGAAGGCGTTTTCCAACGTGCTCAAACGGGCAGAAACGGATAAGGCGCAGCGTTGCAACGCTGCAACGCCGAAGACGTTTCTCAGCAGCTTCAAACTGACGGAAAAACGTATTTTTAATTATATATTAAATATAAAAACATTTTATATTTAATTTAATTTAAAATTTAATTAATATAATTAGAATATATTAATTAAAATTGAATTTAGGGTGCCAAAATTGGTATAATTTTGCTATTTAAATTATGCAATTGTTGTGTAATTATTGCCATGCATAATGTATGCTTTTAATTTAGAAATCCCACCTTAGGTTAAGAACTTCCATGCATCATTTATAATATAAAGAGTTATATTATATAGTTTGCATGATTAATTAATATAAAGTGTTATATTAATTTATGGACAACATTGACATGCATTATAATTCATAAGATGATTATGCTATGTATGTTTTATTATTCAGGAGATGAATGATCAAGCACTATGACATAGTATGCATGTTACCTAAGGTTAATTATTAGTTTTAAAATGTTTAGAACTTGGAAATAATAGGCCTTAGGTTATCTAATTCTAATTAGATTAGAATTAGGAACCAAGTAATTTATAAATAAGGATTAAAAGAGGAACTATGTCTAAGGAAGGTTCTGTTTAGGTTGGGGTATTTAAGCTGACGGAAACGGAACACCCCTACCTGGGAACTGACCTGTGAGTGAAATTTAATAAGAGAGTTTATAAATTATAGTAGCGTCAGCGGGTTTATTAAGGGGTTAATAAACTAGAAATCCTAGAGTTATATTAACAAACTTGGGATAAAATCAATATAAGAGTTATGTTGATTATCAATATAAGAGTTATGTTGATAGAGTTAGGTAAAACCATTAGCCGGGTTTTAGCCTAAGAAAGATTCCTATAGACTTACAGTATTCAGTGGGAGGATAAGAAGTATATGTATCCTGATCGAAAAATGGTAACTAAGAAGTATATGTATCTTGATCGAAAAATGGTAATTAAAGCCTATAGGAATAAGAGTTATTATGACATTAGGTTTTGGTCAAGAGTGTCTTGATCCAGAGGAGGAGTGTTTTTTATTACCCTTCGGTGTCATACATTCTAAACCTTTGGAGTATCATTGCAAATTATAAATGACCTAGGAATCATTTAATAATTAGCTAAAACATGATTGGATTAGACAATTATACCAAGAAACTCATACAAGTTTTGTTTGTAAATTTTCAGCAAAAATGTCTAGCTCAATTATTTCCTTACTGGGTGTGGAAAAATTAACCGGATAAAACATAATGACTTGGAGGAATAGACTCAACATAATCTTGGTTGAACATGATCTTAAGTTCATTCTCAATGAGGAGTGTCCTCAATTCCCTGCTCAAAACATATCTCAATCTGTTGAGGATGCGTATGACCACTGGATCAATACCAATGAAAAGGCAAAAGCCTATATCATGGCTAGCATACCTGATGTTTTAGCCAGGAGGCTGGAGGGCAAGGTCTCAGCTCGTGAGATCGTGGATTTTGTGCTAAATATTTCTAGACAACCGTCCAAAAAAATTCGGCATGAAGCCCTAAAGTACGTTTATAACGCGCACATGGAGGATGGAACGTTAGTGAGAGAACATATTCTCAATCTGATTGCTCACTTCAACATAGCGGAATTAAACGGAGCGGTCATAGATGAGAAAAGTCAGATTTCGTTTATCCTAGAATCTCTTCCAAATGGTTTTCTGCAATTCCGCAACAATGCAACGATGAACAACATAGAGTATGATCTGACTTCTCTACAAAATGAGCTGCAGAATTATCAGTTTCTTATGGATGATAAGAGATAACATAATGGAGATGCAAATCTGTTTGCCCATTCCAAAAGTTCTAATAAGGGTTCACCCTTTAGAACTAAGAACTGCAGTCATTCTTCTGAACTTAAGAAGATACAAAATAAAAAGAAATGGAGCAAATAAAAAGCAGTCGTCTGGCAAGAAAAGTTGTTATTTGATAACATGTATGTAGTTTCAGGGTTTATAAGAAACCTTATTTATATTTCTTGCCTTAGCGAACATTGCACTTCAATTTCTTTTCAATTGAATAAAGTGTTTATTTCTTTGGAAAAGTATTGAACTATGTATTGCTCTTCTTGATAATTATTTGCAATGGTTTAATTCAGTTAAAATGGTTTTAAACACTGAATTATAGCAAATATACGAACTGATTTCTCCTACAGAAAATGCAGATCTTTGGCATCTTAGATTGGGTCACATTAATCTCAATAGGATTGAGAGATTGGTAAAGAATGGACTTCTAAATGAGTTAGAAGAAAATAATTTACATGTATGTGAATCCTGCCTAGAAGGAAAAATGACTAAAAGACCTTTTAGTGGAAAAGGTTATAGAGCCAAAGAACTTCTTGAGCTTATACATTCAGACCTTTGTGGTTCGATGAGTGTTAAAGTCAGAGGAGTTTATAAATATTTCATCTATTTTATAGATGATTATTCTAGATTTGGGGATATTTACCTAATACAACATAAGTCTGAAAGACATGAAAAGTTCAAGGAATTCAAGACTGAAGTTAAAAATCAATTAGGTAAAACGATTAAAACACTTCGATCAGATCGAGGTGGAGTGTACATAGATTTAAAATTCTAGAACTATATGAAAGAACATGAAATTTCATCCCAACTCTCAGCTTCCAGTACACCACAACAAAACGGTGTATCGGAAAGGAGAAATAGAACCTTGTTGGACATGGTTCGATCAATGATGAGTTACGCTCATCACCCTAGTTCCTTTTGGGGTTACGCAGTAGAGATTGTGGTATACATTTTGAACAATGTGCCATCAAAAAGTGTTTTTGAAACACCTTTTGAGCTCTGGAAAGGACGTAAAGGTAGTTTATGTCATTTCAAAATATGGGGTTGTCCAGCACATGTGCTTGTGACAAATCCAAAAAAGTTGGATTCACGTTCAAAATTGTGTCTATTCGTAGGAAACCCAAAAGAAACAAGAGGTGGTTTATTCTATGATCCTAAGTAAGATAAGGTTTTTGTGTCGACAAATGCCACTTTCTTAGAGGAGGACCACATAAGAGACCACATACCAAGAAATAAAATTGTGTTGAGTGAGTTAGACGGAACAATAGAAAAGGTTGCTAATAAAACTAGTACGTCAACAAGAGTTGTTGATACTAGCTTGTCTAGTTAAGAGAGTCCATCTCAAGAGTTGAGTATGCCTCAACGTAGTGGGAGGGTTATAACACAACCTGACCGTTACATGGGTTTATCTGAAACCCAAGTTGTTATACTAGATGACAACTGTGAGGATCCATTGACTTATAATCAAGCAATGGTTGACAAAGACAAAGACAAATGGATCATAGCAATGGACCAAGAAATGGAATCTATGTACTTCAACTATGTTTGGGATCTTGTAGATAAACCTGATGGGGTAAAACCTATAGGTTGTAAGTGGATATACAAGAGAAAGCGTGGTGTAGATGGAAAGGTGCAAACCTTTAAAGCTAAACTAGTAGCAAAGGGTTATACCCAGGTTGAATGGGTTGACTATGAGGAAACCTTTTCACCTGTTGCTATGGTAAAGTCTATCCGTATCCTACTTGTCATTGCCGCATATTATGACTATGAGGTATGGCAAATGGATGTCAAGACAACCTTTTTAAATGACAATCTTCAGAAAAACATCTACATGGACCAACCCAAAGGATTCAAAGAACCAGGACAAGAGCAAAAGGTTTCCAGGCTTAAAAGGTCAATTTATGGACTGAAACAAGCCTCTAAGTCCTGGAATATAAGATTTGATGAGGCAATCAAATCCTATGGCTTTGATCAGAATGATGATTAACCTTGTGTCTACAAGAAAATCATCAATAGTTCTGTCGCATTCCTAGTTCTATATATGGATGATATTCTACTCATTAGAAACGATGTAGGATATCTTATTGACATTAAGAATTGGCTAGCTACGCAATTTCAAATGAAAGATTTGGGTGAAGCGCAGTTTGTTCTAGGGATACAGATTGTCCGGAACCGCAAGAATAAAACACTAGCCCTGTCTCAGACATCTTACATCGACAAAGTGTTGTTGAGGTTTAAGATGCAAGACTCTAAAAAGGGTTTATTTCCTTTTAGACATTGAGTTCATTTGTCTAAGGAACAGTGTCCTAAGACACCTTAAGAAGTTGAGGATATGAGACGGATTCCTTACGCATCAGCGGTTGGGAGCCTGATGTACGCCATGTTGTGTACTAGGCCAGACATCTGTTTTGCAGTTTGAATGGTCAGTAGGTATCAATCCAATCCAAGACTTGAACATTGGACAACGGTTAAAACAATTCTTAAGTATCTACGGAGAACAAGGAACTACATGCTTGTGTATGGGGCTAAGGATTTGATCCTTACAGGATACATGGATTTCGATTTTTCGGGTGATAAAGATTCTCGAAAATCTATATCGTGGTCGATGATTCACTCTTAACGGAGGAGTTGTAGTATGGCGAAGCGTCAAGCGAGAGATGCATCGTTGATTCCACCATGGAGGTCGAATATGTAGCGACTGTGAAGAAAGGCTAAAGAGGTCGTTTGGTTAAGGAAATTCATGCTGAATTTGGAAGTTGTTCCAAATATGAGTATGTCCATCACACTGTATTGTGATAACAGTGGCACCGTGGCAAATTCAAGGGAACCCCGAAGTCACAAGAGGGGAAAGCATGTTGAGCGGAAATATCATCTCATTCGGGAGATCGTGCATCAAGGAGATGTGATCGTCACGAAGATAGCTTCGGAGCACAACGTTGTTGATCCTTTTACAAAGGCTCTCACGGCTAAAGTTTTTGAGAGTCACCTAGAAGGTCTAGGTTTACAAGTCTTCCCCAACTAGGGCAAGTGCGAGTATTCTGTACAAAGGGTTTAAATGCTCTAGTTTATTGTAATTACATTACTGTAATGTTTTAATACTCCACAAGTTTTAGGTCAAGTGGGAGATTGTTGGGATTTGTGCCCTAAACTTGTGTAATTTTGATCAAATAAATAAAGGGTTATTTGTTTTGATGAAATTATAATGTTTGTTTCATCAATCCAATAAACTAAGCTCCAAGGTTATAATATATCTTGAACATCAATGTAGTGGACACTATTTGGATTGTGTTCAAGAATATAACTTAAATGGTCTATAGTATAAGAATAAGGTTGGAAACCTTATTCTGGTAACACCATGGATGCGACCCACTTTGTAATTAGTACAAATGAGGTAATCCAACTCATTTATGTAGTTGACATGCGAGTGGGGGCATCATGTATGAAGAGTTCATACAAGACCGGACTTCAAATTATTAGTCTAACCAGTGTAACACCATTAACAGGATAAGACTGATAATTTATAAATGGTCATTAGTGACTCGACCTGAATCCCGAGTAAGTTAAGAACTCCTGCTTATAGGGTTTGTCCTTAGACTGGTATGGGTGAGAGTGGCCTGTACCCGACTCAATAAGCCTACCTTCTCAGGGACAGAAACTCGTAGGTAGCTGGGGACTTAACTATACAAGAGGAAATTCACTCATTCCTACACTAAGGAATTAGATAGGTTATTCCCTTAAGAACTGACTCCAGGTCTTGAACAACGGGACCCCACCCTCTAACTGACTTAAGAGGGTATGAGTCTAGTAGGACCTTAGACTTGTTGTTTATTAGAGGATCAATGGTGCTTAAGGAACAAAGAGGTAATCATAGGGGTAAAACGGTAATTTTGCCCAGTTGTGACTACGAACAACTTGTGAATGGTCGACTCATGGGTAATGATTATATCAATGGACACAATATATTCTACAGTGAGGAGAATGCAGCTACAAGTCTATAGTGGAGTGACTTGTAGTTAATGAATATTGATTAACTGGATCAAAGAGTTTGGTCAGTTAATCTCACATCATTGGAGCTCATGAACTGTATGTCCATTAGGTTCCTCCGTTGGCTCAACATGGTAATATTGAGGGTACAAAGTTAGGAATGAAATTGAAGTGTTCAATTTCATATATGAGGTGTTATATCAGTTATATATGATATAATTGATATAATATATGGTTTTAATGTAAATTAGATTCACATATAAACTATATACTAATGAGAGAATGAAGGAAGGATAGAATGGTAATTTCCATCCTATTTCGTTATAAAAGGTTGCATGAGATGCAATTTGAAGAAGTAGCAAATCTTGGAAAACCCTAGGTTATCAAGTGTTTTGTCTTGTTGGAAAGGTTCCACAAACGAAAAACACAACCTCTCTCACAAACATCTCATCTCACCTAAAGGGACCCCACCTTCCTCCCTCACCTAGAGAACAACGGAGAAGATCCGGTGGTATTGTCCGTGATCGTTCGGGTTCGAGTTGATGAGATTGTGATCGTGGGAGAAGGAGCACTTGAAGAAAGAGTTCTTCAAAGGTATATTTCTTGTTGTCCAATGTCTTTTTTATATGCTTAATCTTAGTTTGATTTGTTCTTGATTGATATCCATGTAACAAAATTAAGAACATGCGATTCACAATCGCTTCCGTTGTAGGAATCGTATCCCATAAAAAATCATTTTAATTGAATTAGGCCTTAAAACATACAAATTATTCTCAAGTAGAGCAATACATAATTCAATACATTTCAAAGAAATAAACGCTTTATTGGATTGAAAAGAAATTGAAATACACTGTCTGATTAGGCAAGAAATAGAAATAAGGTTTCTAGTAAACCCTAGAACTACATATCCATTATCTCATAACAGTATTTTCTTGCCAAACAACAACTCTACTGTGCCTACTGCTATAGCTGAGACAACATCCCCAGTACCAACTCTAAGTGTTATCTCTCATTCTTGCAGTTGCTGCCAGGAACTAATTCCCTGAAAAGAAGGACAAACGTGGTTAGTGGCCCCTGAATCCAGTATCCAGGTAGAGTTATCACTCTCCACTAAACAGGTTTCAACACAAAGTAAATCACATTTATCTTCTTTCTTCTTATCGGCTAGGTATTTAGGGCAGTTACGCTTCTAGGTTGCAGTAGAAACATTTTCCTTTTTCTTCAGCGTCCTTGACCTTCTTGCCCTTCTGGGCGGCAGCACGGTCAACTTGTTTCCCATTTGCCACATTTTTCATATTCTTCTTCTTCCCTTTCGGGCCTAAAGAAGACGCCTCTATAGATTTTGTCCCCAAGGACGAACCCCTGTGAAAAGACTATTGGGCAATATTTGCCTCACCCTCTTGTCTCCTGACTTTCATCGAAAGGTTTGTAGCTCGTTGAGTAGGGTGGTTAGCGTGTACCTTAGCTTGTTCATAACAGCGTTGCTACAAAACTGTAAGAAACTATTTGGTAGAGTTTCCAGTATGAAGCTGACCTGACTCGACTCATCGATAGATGCTCCATTCATCTCCGCCACATTGAAGTGGATTATCATTTCAAGAACATGTTCCCTGACAGACGCCCCGTCTTTCATCCTGACATTTAAAATGTGCTTGAGAGCATCGTGCTTGACCTAAAGGACTGTTGCCCAAACATGTCCTGCAACGATGTCATGATCTCCTTAGCGGTTACCATGTTCTCATGCTTCTTAACCAATGTATCAGATATACTGGCTAAGATGTAAACCGTGGCCTTGTCATTGGCCTTGGTCAATCTATCGAATGCATCACGAACGCCGTGGCCATGATCGAGCCCGACACACGAGGGGCGAGTCCTCAGTGAGAACGAACTTCAGGTCGTCCACAACTAATATCATGTTAATTTTGTTTTTCCAGGTCTGGTAATTGTTTCATATGAGTTTTTCGGTAGCCAAAAGTGACATAATCGAACTCGACATTTTTTGTTGAAAATAAGAAAAACTTGTATTACTTTCTCGCATAAACCTATGTTTAATCCAATCATGTTTTAGCAAAATAAATCTATGATTCATAGGTCAATTAATTTGCAATGATACCCCATAGGTTTAGAATGACCGCCACTGAAGGATAGTCGAATCACTCCTCCTCTAGGACGAGACAGTCTCGATCAGACCCTATTACAGAAACAACTCTTATTCCCTATAGGTTCTAGCTACCATTTTCGGTCTGGATTCATTGACTTTTAATGTATCCAGTGAGTGTTACCTTCTAACTTTATATCCCAGAGTTACGATCCAACAAATTCCGTCGAAGGGAGGACTATGTTGAAAAACAAACTAAGGTAACCCTATCTCTTTCAGGAGTTCGCTTTGTCCGACTTCTATGATCGAGACCCTCCAAAGGGATTATGCGGTCCAAGCCAAACTAGCAAAGCGAATCATAGGAATCTCACGGTGCAAACCAATAGAAGAGATCGTGGGACCCGTTTGCATAAGTCTCGCTCCAACTCACTATAAGAACTCTCTCCGTTCACCTTGATTTTGACCCATAGAAACACCATCCGAAGGGGGACACTCCCATTTGCGCCACGAGGCCGAGTATGGATCTCACGGTATGAATTTAACGGAGATACATAGGTAGAAATTAATGTATCATATACACATATTTCCTCCCACTAAGTACTTTGGAATAATCAAGATAACCTAGATAAATCCAGGTATAATTTACCTAAGTCTACCAATATAACACTTACATTGGAGTTTCCTAAGTCTATAAACCATTTATATAAACTTAGGTCTAAGTTTATTAACATTTTAATAAACGTCACTCACGAGAAATATAACCTATGAATCTCCAGACAAAATTCACTCCCAAGTCGGTTTCCAGGTACGGGTGCTCCGTTTTCATCAGCTTAAATACCCCAGTCTAGCCAGAAGCTTCCTTATACAAAGTTACTAATCGATCACAATTCATAAGTCATATTTGATTTCCTAATTCTAATCTTATTAGAACTAGATAACCTAAGTCTAATTAATAACAGGTTCTAAAGTAATTTTAAAACTAGTTAATTAAACTTAGCTTTCATGCATTTCTATGTTACAGTGCTTTATCATTCATCACATGAATTAATTAACATATACAACATATTCATCACATGAAAAATGCATGTCAATGCTTTCATAATAATTAACATAACCCTTATATTAATTAAACATGCATACTATATAATATAACACTTTATATTATAAAAATGATGCATGAATATGTTTAACCTAAGGTGAGATTTTAATCTATATGGCATACACTATGCACATAATAAACATACAACAATTGCATAATTAAAATAGTAAAATTGGACCACAATTTGGCATTCTAAACATTAATTAAAATTAATATAATCTTATTTTATTAATTATAATTAATGAAATTAAATAAAAACGAAAATAATAAAAAATCGCCAAAAATAATGCCACTAAGCTCCAATTTAACACATATACTCCATGCCCACTAGCGCACAATGTTACAACGTTGTGCGCCTCAACACTGTACAACGTACTCAACGCGCACGACGTTGCAACGCCGCGCCTGCAACATACGTGCCAAAGATCGATTGTGCGACGTTGCAACGCTGATGAATGTTTGCTTAAAAGGGGTGTATGGATTTATCAATAAAACACTCTTAAACGGTGCAAGTATACACAATCTAAACAACAAGTGATAAGTATATTTAATCATCTTCTCAGGGATTAGTTGTGGAAATTTCACTAAGTGTAGTTGAATTTAATGAGTAAGGGGTAACCAACTTAAATGAAATGAGTATTGAGTTTAGAAATTAAAAGTAACAACAAAAAGTCTAAGGCAATGCAGTAGTGGATTAACAAAAATAAGATAGCAACAAAAACAAGGTTAACCAAAGTAGTAAAAACAGGATTGGATTAGGGATGAAATTATGCTTTAGCAATCTTAATGCCAGAGCTCAAAACTGCACCAGAACCCAAAACAGTTTAATTCATGAAATCTTCCCAGATTTCCTTGCGATTTAGGCACTTAATTCTCATTAAACACCTCAGTTTTAGCTCCTAACTGTAAACACTAGGTGAGTAACTATACCTAGACTTCTCAATGACCTGAGAGAAGTAAATTTCTTAATCAGAACTAGTGTTATGCCTTGAAATCGGTTTACTCTTCTCTTTCCCAAGTTGGAATAAACAATGCTAAAATGAGATGGTCAGCCAAATTCTAGCTAAACAGTAAATTCACAAGGCATAAGAGTAGGATTGCAGTAATATACTCTTACATTAAGTTTGCATGCACATAAAATCTCCTAATCCTCACCCCAAGGGCGATTAGTTCATGATGATAAGAAAAGACAAGCATAAAACAATAAACTTAATTATAAACATGCTTAAGATGGTTTTAGTTACAATGTAAAAGAGTAAGAGCAAGAAAAACAGAAGAATAAGCAGGTGGGTGAAGTTCTAAGGTCTCCCTTGGTCCACTCCAGCTTCTTTCCAAAGAGGAATGCTTCCAAAATTAGCTTCCCTTGAATTTCTCTTGTTGTCCCTTCTCCCAATCGAGCCCTTCCTCTTTTCTTCTTCTCCTTCTCCTTCTAAAACAGCTAAGCTAAGAAAGTCTTTATCTCACACCCTTATGGAAATGAGGTTGAATAGACAAGGAAAAATGGCCTAGCGGCTTCCCATTGGTTTTCATTGGTGATGTGGCGTGTTTTTGTCCAACTTAATTAATGAGATCTCTCCCACGCGTGATTCTCGCGAACTGACATAAAAAAATTGCTCAGAAACTTAATTCCTCGAGAGTTGCACTCCACAAAGAACTCAAAGCGGACTTTCACACTTAATAAAATCCATCTTTCCAAAACCTCCTATAAACAAGGCCAAAATGGCAACAATCAAGAATGAAAAGCATTTTAATGGCCTTAATGTACTTGAACTACGTTGTAAACAATTAACACACAAAAGTACCTACTCAAGGGTTAAAATAGTCAAGAAACCTCAAAATACCAATAAATAATCACAATAAAAGCTCAATCTTAGCTCTCATTCTAAGAGCTAACAAACCCCAAACTTAAATCATTACTCGTCCGAGTAATGCTTAAACACTCTAATCCCATCAAGAAGCAACAACCAACACTATGCTCAAGAAAGAATGATTAAGTAGTCAAATGATAAAAATAGTTCTTGATATAGCGACCTCATTTCTTTTTCTTACAAAAGCTCATCAATGTTTAGCCTTCACAAGATTTGTCATAATTATTTTTTCTTTCAAATCAAAAGTAGCAAGGTTTACAAAACAACCCCACAACTCTACTAGCACAATCCATCTTTGAATTCACTATGCACCCCTTGAACTCAAAAAAAAAAAAAAAGAATGAGTTCTACTGCCTTTAGTTTTTCTTTCATCAAAACACTTTTGTTTTTTTTTTTTACAACAACAAGAGTTGTCATTCTTAGGAGCATTCCCTGAAAACGATGCCAAAAACTTGTTTGCTTAAAAGGGATGTATGAATTTCTCAATAAAACACTCCTAAATTGTGTAAGTATGCACAATCTAAACAACAAGTGATAAGTATATTTAATCGTCTCCTCAGGGATTAGTTGTGGAAATTTCACTAAGTTTAGTTGAATTTAATGAGTAAGGGGTAACCAACATAAATGAAATGAGTATTTAGATTAGAAATTAAAAATAACAACTAAAAAGCTAAGGCAATGCAGAAGTGGATTAACAAAAATAAGGCAACAACAAAAACAAGCTTAACCAAAGTAGTAAAAAGGGGATTGGATTAGGGATGAAATTATGCTTCAACAATCTTAATGTTATAGCTCAAAACTGCACCAGAACCCAAAATAGTTTAATTCACGGAATCTTCCCAGATTTCATTGCGATTTAGGCACTTAATTCTCATTAAACACCTCAGTTTTAGCTCCTAACTGTAAACACTAGGTGAGTGACTATCCCTAGACTCCTCAATCACCTGAGAGAAGTAAATCTCTTAATCAGAACTAGTGTCATGGTTTGAAATCTATTTACTCTTCTCTTTCCCATGTTGGAATAAACAATGCTAAAATGAGATGGCCAACCAAATTCTAGCTAAACAGTAAATTCACAAGGCATGAGAGTAGGATTGCAGTAATATACTCTTACATTAAGTTTGCATCCACATAAAATCTCCTAATACTCACCCTAAGGGTGATTAGTTCATGATGATAAGAAAAGACAACAATAAAACAATAAACTTAATTATAAACATGCTTAAGATGGTTTTAATTACAATGTAAAAGAGTAAGAGCAAGAAAAACAGAAGAATAAGCAGGTGGGTGAAGTTCTAAGGTCTCCTTGGTCCACACTCAAACTTCTTTCCAAAGAGGAATGCTTCCAAAATTAGCTTTCCTTGAATTTCTCTTGTTGTCCCTTCTCCCAATCGAGCCCTTCCTCTTTTCTTCTTCTCCTTCTCCCTTCTAAAAACAGCTAAGAAAGCCTTTATCTCACACCCTTATGGAAATGAGGTTGAATAGACAAGGAAAAATGGCCTAGCGGCTTCCCATTGGTTTTCATTTGGTGATGTGGCGATTTTTGTCCAACTTAATTAATGAGATCTCTCCCACGCGTGATTCTGCGAACGACACATAAAAATTGCTCAGTAAAACTTAATTTCTCGGTAGTTGTTGCACTCTGAAAGAACTCAAAGCGGACTTTCACACTTAATAAAATTCATCTTTCCAAAACCTCCTATAAACAAGGCCAAAATGGCAACAATCAGCAATGAAAAGCATTTTAATGGCCTTAATGTACTTCAGAACTACGTTGTAAACAATTAACACACAAAAGTACCTACTCAAGGGGTTAAAATAGTCAAGAAACCTCAAAATACCAATAAATAATCACAAAAAAAAGCTCAATCTTAGCTCTCATTCTAAGAGCTAACAATGACATGCGTTGCAAAGCCGTGCTCTGTTCCAGAACAACAAGCTCCACTTTTTGTCCGTTCCGCTCTGTTTGTTCATAGAAACTCCTTGGCACGATCGACACAGACTTATAGACTCGATTTACAACATAATATTTCTAAAACAACGGGCCCTTACATTGAATGATTCAATGTAATTGTAAATCTAAATGTCAAATTGTGTAAACATCCATTTTGCAAACCATAACAATTTCACCAAATTGAATGCTATACCCACCTAGTTCTTGAAAAATTTCTAACATAATCAAGAGCAACAATGGCTCTGATACCAATTGAAGGGATGAAATCCTGATACAGAAGCGATTGATCACATTTGTTCTTGATTATGTTCACATGGAAATTTACAAAAACAGAAAACTAAAGGCTAAGTCTAACTACAAAAGCATGCTAGATTAGGGATTACCTTTGAAGACACAATTTTTCTCGTAATCCACTTGCCATCTACGATCTTCACGTTCTCAATAATCGAACACCTCCAATCATTCTTCTTGGTTGTTCTCTAGGAGAGGGAGAGAAGTGGGAACTCCGTTTTGGAAGAGGGATTGTGTAGAGAATTTGTTAAAGAAAGTGATTTTGTAGAATGCAAAATCTTGCCAAATTACTTAAGTGCACCAATTTGCATCCAAATGAATGCTTATATAGCGAATGTGGGTGGAGACAAATTCTCCACTCATTATGCTGTCTCCACCCATTATGCCACCATTTCCACTAATTATGCATTATGCAAAATCACATGCCTTAATTCCATAAGTATGCAATAATATAGTCTATTATGAATCACATTCACATTAAACTATATTCTATACCCATTACATCATATATAATTGATATAATTCCCTAAATTGAATTTGAACACTTCAAATTCATTCCAAAACTTTATACACTCATTATTCCATATTGAGTCAACCGAGGGACTTAATGGACCTACAGATCATGAGCTCCATCGTTACGAGATTAACTAATCAAACTCTTTGATCCCGTTAATCAACTAACTACGAGTCACTCTACTATAGACTCGTAGCTGCACTCTCCTCACTGTAGGACAAGTTGTGTTCATTGATATATCCAATGCCCGTGAGTCAACCCTTCACAAGTCGTTCGTAGTCATAGCTCGATCAAATTTACCATTTTATCCATGTGACTACTTCTTGCTCCTTAAGCACCACTGATCGTCTAATGAGCAAGAAGTTTATGGTTCGACCATAAAAAACATCCCTTTCAGGCCAGCGAGAGCGAAGGGTCCGTTGTTCAAGAATTGGATACAGTTCTTAAGGGAACAACCTATCGAGTTACCCTAGTTCGGGAACGAGTGAATTCCTTCTTGCGAAGTTAAGTCCCCAGCTCCCTACGGGGTTTCATCCCTAAGAAGGTAGGTCATAGCACACAAAATGTGTTATCCTTAGGCTTAATTATTGCTAGTTTTATGATGATTTTAGAGCTTTTACGTGCTTAATTCATTCAATTTCAGGATAAGAGCGTAAACAGAACTATTGGAGACAATTTTAGCAAAATAAATCTATGATTCCTAGGTCAATTAATTTGCAATGATACCCCATAGGTTTAGAATGACCGCCACCGAAGGATAGTCGAATCACTCCTCCTCTAGGACGA
This sequence comes from Trichosanthes cucumerina, assembly GCA_036507285.1. Taxonomy (NCBI): domain Eukaryota; kingdom Viridiplantae; phylum Streptophyta; class Magnoliopsida; order Cucurbitales; family Cucurbitaceae; genus Trichosanthes; species Trichosanthes cucumerina. Next base: position 16,837,643 of record CM071841.1, on the reverse strand, counting down.
GACAGTCTCGATCAGACCCTATTACAGAAACAACTCTTATTCCCTATAGGTTCTAGCTACCATTTTCGGTCTGGATTCATTGACTTTTAATGTATCCAGTGAGTGTTACCTTCTAACTTTATATCCCAGAGTTACGATCCAACAAATTCCGTCGAAGGGAGGACTATGTTGAAAAACAAACTAAGGTAACCCTATCTCTTTCGGGAGTTCGCTTTGTCCGACTTCTATGATCAGACCCTCCAAAGGGATTGTCTGGTCCAAGCCAAACTAGCAGGCGAATCATAGGAATCTCACGGTGCAAACCAATAGAAGAGATCGTGGGACCCGTTTGCATAAGTCTCGCTCCAACTCACTATAAGAACTCTCTCTGTTCACCTTGATTTTGACCCATAGAAACACCATCCGAAGGGGGACACTCCCATTTGCGCCACGAGGCCGAGTATGGATCTCACGGTATGAATTTAACGGAGATACATAGGTAGAAATTAATGTATCATATACACATATTTCCTCCCACTAAGTACTTTGGAATAATCAAGATAACCTAGATAAATCCAGGTATAATTTACCTAAGTCTACCAATATAACACTTACATTGGAGTTTCCTAAGTCTATAAACCATTTATATAAACTTAGGTCTAAGTTTATTAACATTTTAATAAACGTCACTCACGAGAAATATAACCTATGAATCTCGGACAAAATTCACTCCCAAGTCGGTTTCAGTGCACGGTGCTCCGTTTTCATCGACTTAAATACCCGACCTAGCTGTAAGCTTCCTTATACAAAGTTACTAATCGATCACAATTCATAAGTCATATTTGATTTCCTAATTCTAATCTTATTAGAACTAGATAACCTAAGTCTAATTAATAACAGGTTCTAAAGTAATTTTAAAACTAGTTAATTAAACTTAGCTTTCATGCATTTCTATGTTACAGTGCTTTATCATTCATCACATGAATTAATTAACATATACAACATATTCATCACATGAAAAATGCATGTCAATGCTTTCATAATAATTAACATAACCCTTATATTAATTAAACATGCATACTATATAATATAACACTTTATATTATAAAAATGATGCATGAATATGTTTAACCTAAGGTGAGATTTTAATCTATATGGCATACACTATGCACATAATAAACATACAACAATTGCATAATTAAAATAGTAAAATTGGACCACAATTTGGCATTCTAAACATTAATTAAAATTAATATAATCTTATTTTATTAATTATAATTAATGAAATTAAATAAAAACGAAAATAATAAAAAATCGCCAAAAATAATGCCACTAAGCTCCAATTTAACACATATACTCCATGCCCACTAGCGCACAATGTTACAACGTTGTGCGCCTCAACACTGTACAACGTACTCAACGCGCACGACGTTGCAACGCCGCGCCTGCAACATACGTGCCAAAGATCGATTGTGCGACGTTGCGCTGATGAATGTTTGCTTAAAAGGGTGTATGGATTTATCAATAAAACACTCTTAAACGGTGCAAGTATACACAATCTAAACAACAAGTGATAAGTATATTTAATCATCTTCTCAGGGATTAGTTGTGGAAATTTCACTAAGTGTAGTTGAATTTAATGAGTAAGGGTAACCAACTTAAATGAAATGAGTATTGAGTTTAGAAATTAAAAGTAACAACAAAAAGTCTAAGGCAATGCGAAGTGGATTAACAAAAATAAGATAGCAACAAAAACAAGGTTAACCAAAGTAGTAAAAAGCGAGATTGGATTAGGGATGAAATTATGCTTTAGCAATCTTAATGCGAGCTCAAAGCGCACTGTAACCCAAAGCAGTTTAATTCATGAAATCTTCCCTGCATTTCCTTGCGATTTAGGCACTTAATTCTCATTAAACACCTCGGTTTTAGCTCCAATCAGTAAACACTAGGTGAGTAACTATACCTAGACTTCTCAATGACTCGAGAGAAGTAAATTTCTTAATCGAGAACTAGTGTTATGCCTTGAAATCGGTTTACTCTTCTCTTTCCCAAGTTGGAATAAACAATGCTAAAATGAGATGGTCAGCCAAATTCTAGCTAAACAGTAAATTCACAAGGCATAAGAGTAGGATTGCAGTAATATACTCTTACATTAAGTTTGCATGCACATAAAATCTCCTAATCCTCACCCCAAGGGCGATTAGTTCATGATGATAAGAAAAGACAAGCATAAAACAATAAACTTAATTATAAACATGCTTAAGATGGTTTTAGTTACAATGTAAAAGAGTAAGAGCAAGAAAAACAGAAGAATAAGCAGGTGGGTGAAGTTCTAAGGTCTCCCTTGGTCCACTCCAGCTTCTTTCCAAAGAGGAATGCTTCCAAAATTAGCTTCCCTTGAATTTCTCTTGTTGTCCCTTCTCCCAATCGAGCCCTTCCTCTTTTCTTCTTCTCCTTCTCCCTTCTAAAAACAGCTAAGAAAGCCTTTATCTCACACCCTTATGGAAATGAGGTTGAATAGACAAGGAAAAATGGCCTAGCGGCTTCCCATTGGTTTTCAGCGGCTGATGTGGCGGTTTTTGTCCAACTTAATTAATGAGATCTCTCCCACGTGCGTATTCTGCGAACTGACATAAAAAAATTGCTCCAGGAAACTTAATTCCTCAGTAGTTGCACAGCTACAGCAACTCAAAGCAGACTTTCACACTTAATAAAATCCATCTTTCCAAAACCTCCTATAAACAAGGCCAAAATGGCAACAATCAGCAATGAAAAGCATTTTAATGGCCTTAATGTACTTCAGAACTACGTTGTAAACAATTAACACACAAAAGTACCTACTCAAGGGGTTAAAATAGTCAAGAAACCTCAAAATACCAATAAATAATCACAATAAAAGCTCAATCTTAGCTCTCATTCTAAGAGCTAACAAACCCCCAAACTTAAATCATTACTCGTCCTGAGTAATGCTTAAACACTCTAATCCCATCAAGAAGCAACAACCAACACTATGCTCAAGAAAGAATGATTAAGTAGTCAAATGATAAAAATAGTTACTGATATAGCAGCCTCATTTCTTTTTCTTACAAAAGCTCATCAATGTTTAGCCTTCACAAGATTTGTCATAATTATTTTTTCTTTCAAATCAAAAGTAGCAAGGTTTACAAAACAACCCCACAACTCTACTAGCACAATCCATCTTTGAATTCACTATGCACCCCTTGAACTCAAAAAAAAAAAAAAAGAATGAGTTCTACTGCCTTTAGTTTTTCTTTCATCAAAACACTTTTGTTTCTTTTTTTTTTTTTTTTTACAACAACAAGAGTTGTCATTCTTAGGAGCATTCCCCGAAAACGATGCCAAAAACTTGTTTGCTTAAAAGGGATGTATGAATTTCTCAATAAAACACTCCTAAATTGTGTAAGTATGCACAATCTAAACAACAAGTGATAAGTATATTTAATCGTCTCCTCAGGGATTAGTTGTGGAAATTTCACTAAGTTTAGTTGAATTTAATGAGTAAGGGGTAACCAACATAAATGAAATGAGTATTTAGATTAGAAATTAAAAATAACAACTAAAAAGCTAAGGCAATGCAGAAGTGGATTAACAAAAATAAGGCAACAACAAAAACAAGCTTAACCAAAGTAGTAAAAAGGGGATTGGATTAGGGATGAAATTATGCTTCAACAATCTTAATGCTATAGCTCAAAACTGCACCAGAACCCAAAATAGTTTAATTCACGGAATCTTCCCAGATTTCATTGCGATTTAGGCACTTAATTCTCATTAAACACCTCAGTTTTAGCTCCTAACTGTAAACACTAGGTGAGTGACTATCCCTAGACTCCTCAATCACCTGAGAGAAGTAAATCTCTTAATCAGAACTAGTGTCATGGTTTGAAATCTGTTTACTCTTCTCTTTCCCATGTTGGAATAAACAATGCTAAAATGAGATGGCCAACCAAATTCTAGCTAAACAGTAAATTCACAAGGCATGAGAGTAGGATTGCAGTAATATACTCTTACATTAAGTTTGCATGCACATAAAATCTCCTAATACTCACCCTAAGGGTGATTAGTTCATGATGATAAGAAAAGACAACAATAAAACAATAAACTTAATTATAAACATGCTTAAGATGGTTTTAATTACAATGTAAAAGAGTAAGAGCAAGAAAAACAGAAGAATAAGCAGGTGGGTGAAGTTCTAAGGTCTCCCTTGGTCCACTCCAGCTTCTTTCCAAAGAGGAATGCTTCCAAAATTAGCTTTCCTTGAATTTCTCTTGTTGTCCCTTCTCCCAATCGAGCCCTTCCTCTTTTCTTCTTCTCCTTCTCCCTTCTAAAAACAGCTAAGAAAGCCTTTATCTCACACCCTTATGGAAATGAGGTTGAATAGACAAGGAAAAATGGCATAGCGGCTTCCCATTGGTTTTCAGCGGCTGATGTGGCGATTTTTGTCCAACTTAATTAATGAGATCTCTCCCACGTGCGTATTCTGCGAACTGACATAAAAAAATTGCTCCAGAAAACTTAATTCCTCAGTAGTTGCACAGCTACAGCAACTCAAAGCAGACTTTCACACTTAATAAAATTCATCTTTCCAAAACCTCCTATAAACAAGGCCAAAATGGCAACAATCAGCAATGAAAAGCATTTTAATGGCCTTAATGTACTTCAGAACTACGTTGTAAACAATTAACACACAAAAGTACCTACTCAAGGGGTTAAAATAGTCAAGAAACCTCAAAATACCAATAAATAATCACAATAAAAGCTCAATCTTAGCTCTCATTCTAAGAGCTAACAATGAACAGCGTTGCAAAGCCGTGCTCTGTTCCAGAACAACAAGCTCCACTTTTTGTCCGTTCCGCTCTGTTTGTTCATAGAAACTCCTTGGCACGATCGACACAGACTTATAGACTCGATTTACAACATAATATTTCTAAAACAACGGGCCCTTACATTGAATGATTCAATGTAATTGTAAATCTAAATGTCAAATTGTGTAAACATCCATTTTGCAAACCATAACAATTTCACCAAATTGAATGCTATACCCACCTAGTTCTTGAAAAATTTCTAACATAATCAAGAGCAACAATGGCTCTGATACCAATTGAAGGGATGAAATCCTGATACAGAAGCGATTGATCACATTTGTTCTTGATTATGTTCACATGGAAATTTACAAAAACAGAAAACTAAAGGCTAAGTCTAACTACAAAAGCATGCTAGATTAGGGATTACCTTTGAAGACACAATTTTTTCGTAATCCACTTGCCATCTACGATCTTCACGTTCTCAATGATCGAACACCTCCAATCATTCTTCTTGGTTGTTCTCTAGAGAGGGAGAGAAGTGGGAACTCCGTTTTGGAAGAGGGATTGTGTAGAGAATTTGTTAAAGAAAGTGATTTTGTAGAATGCAAAATCTTGCCAAATTACTTAAGTGCACCAATTTGCATCCAAATGAATGCTTATATAGCGAATGTGGGTGGAGACAAATTCTCCACTCATTATGCTGTCTCCACCCATTATGCCACCATTTCCACTAATTATGCATTATGCAAAATCACATGCCTTAATTCCATAAGTATGCAATAATATAGTCTATTATGAATCACATTCACATTAAACTATATTCTATACCCATTACATCATATATAATTGATATAATTCCTAAATTGAATTTGAACACTTCAAATTCATTCCAAAACTTTATACACTCATTATTCCATATTGAGTCAACCGAGGACTTAATGGACCTACAGATCATGAGCTCCATCGTTACGAGATTAACTAATCAAACTCTTTGATCCCGTTAATCAACTAACTACGAGTCACTCTACTATAGACTCGTAGCTGCACTCTCCTCACTGTAGGACAAGTTGTGTTCATTGATATATCCAATGCCCGTGAGTCAACCCTTCACAAGTCGTTCGTAGTCATAGCTCGATCAAATTTACCATTTTATCCATGTGACTACTTCTTGCTCCTTAAGCACCACTGATCGTCTAATGAGCAAGAAGTTTATGGTTCGACCATAAAAAACATCCCTTTCAGGCCAGCGAGAGCGAAGGGTCCGTTGTTCAAGAATTGGATACAGTTCTTAAGGGAACAACCTATCGAGTTACCCTAGTTCGGGAACGAGTGAATTCCTTCTTGCGAAGTTAAGTCCCCAGCTCCCTAAGGGGTTTCATCCCTAAGAAGGTAGGTCATAACACACAAAATGTGTTATCCTTAGGCTTAATTATTGCTAGTTTTATGATGATTTTAGAGCTTTTACGTGCTTAATTCATTCAATTTCAGGATAAGAGCGTAAACAGAACTATTGGAGACAAATTAGATCACTCGGGATCGAAACGAGGCTATTTGGAGTTAAAAATAATACCAATTGGAGGAGAAAGAATCAATCCAAGCATGATGACCCGAAGTGATGGCGTTGCAACGCTGTCCATAGCGTTGCAATGCCAAGCGTGCTGATTAAAGGCATTGAAGACCACTATCGATAGCGTTGCAACGTTGCCTAGCAGCGTCGCAACGCTATCTCGATAAGGAAGCACACATGAAGGACCGCACAGAGAGCATTGCGACGCTGCCTTGCAGCATCGCAACGCCAGATCGATAACGGGCGCGCGCGTTAGGATAGCGCCGTTGCAACGCTGCCCTCAGCATTACAACGTCATCGAGAGTTTCCTTATTTACAAGTCGCCTAGGGTACAACGTAGCAACGCTATCCCTAGCACGCTACACCAAATTCATATATAAATACAACCTTATGATTTCTTGCAAAGGGAGCCGAATTTGGTAGATTTTCTACCATAATTTCGAAATACACTTTGTAAGAAGAGAGAAAAGAGCGTTTTTGGGAGCCAAAGCATCCGTGGAGGTTCGAGATCGAAGATGGGAGCTCGGAGATGAAGGACCGGCATCGACACATAAGTTTAATTTCCTTTTCTTTCAATTTTTAATAGCGTTCTAAGATGTTTTCTACATGTTTAGTTTGATTTTCATTTGATTTAGAGTAGCTAGACATTGTAGTTAGATTTGATTTACTTGTTAAGACTTTCTTACTATGAATTGAAGCATTGTTTTGTTTTTATTTTTGGCAATTCGTTCTTAACTCTTGATCTGTTGGTTTAAGTGGACTCGAGAGATAAAGCTTGAATTAGAGCAAAGTTGTCAAAATCCTTGGAAATTTGGCATGAGAATGACCTAGAAATCTTAGGGAAACGCATAAAGAAGTTACTTAATGCCATGCATGTCGAAGGTTCATATGGAGACTATGGAGTTTATTGCATGTGTGAGGCTCACTAAGAATCGAGAGGTTTTCTTGAGTATTTTACTTCTTGTTTATAAATTCATCTCATTGGTTCAATGCATGTGTTAGTTAGGTTATTAACTTGTAAAATCACTTCCCTCAAATCTATCAACTCGTGTCTCCACATGTTTGTTTGTTTACTTGTTTTTATTTTCAACCAACTATCCATGTTATGTTTTTTTAGCTAAAATTGAGAATTAGTATCTTAGTAATTAATTAATCTAGAAACTCATTCCCGAGGACGATACTTGGACTCTTAAATCACTATACTAAAACTTGACCCGTACACTGCGGTATTGCAATAGCATAAATAACACGCAACAAGTTTTTGGTGCCGTTGCCGGGGAATGGCGATTATTTAGATTAATTAATATTAGGAGAAAATTTGAAATTTTAGACTAAAGTGTGTTTGTGTGTTTTGTCTTATTTGTTTTGTGTGCTATTTGTTCCCTTATTTGTTTTATTTTAGTTTTGTGTGTTTTTTAGTCTTTGTCCCCTGTTTTGGTTGTGTTGTTATTGTGTTGAAGTCTTGTTGTGAAATTCTGATTTTTCAAGTATGACTTTGCATGATTTTTTTCCACCATTCTATTGTCCATCCCAGAACTCTAGGTATGTGCATCATGATTTCTCTGAATACCATGTGTCTAATTTTTACCATTCTCTACCTGACATTTATGAAAATCCACACGAGGGTAGTTATTTAGGCACTTGGAACCATAATTTTTCATACCTTAACCAACCTAATGAAAAATCCTCTCTCGTGGACCAATTGATGGAATATACCTTAGAATTGAAAATTAAAAATTTGGTTCATAATGAATTTGAAGGTTGAATAGGTTAGAAGCTAAAGTGGTAGAACTTTGGGAAATAGTACAAGATAAAACTCAATATCTTAATCAGCTAGTAATTTCCCTAAAGGCCTTACAGGAACAATTTATTGTCCTTACCACTCAGGAGGTGCCACCTAAGAGAATTTGTTCATATGATAGTGATGATAGTTTGGGGGAGATTGAGGCACACCCTAACCAGGTTAGTGAGGTAGACATTGGTAATATAATCACTTCCACAAAGGAATCCCAAGTGAGAGATTTAGAGGCTGAAAAGTCCTTTCATCTTTTATCTCCAGAAATTTCCTTTAATCTTGATAACCCTTTGTCCTATACTCACGAGTCTTTTTTTTATTTTTCTTATTTCCTTTCATTAAACAAAAATATAAAAAATAATTTTCTTTCAGGTGCCCAAGAGAAACAAGATAGCCTTTTAGACTTAGAAGGCTATATCGATTCAAGCAAAAAGGGCCCGAAGAAATATGAACAGTTTTACGTGCCTTGACGCCAATCTTGAGGGAGTATTTGTTGCTTTGCTTTGTAGGTTGTGAAGATGCCTTTCTTCGTTGAAATCCATGCTCCCATTCTAAGGAACTCCAACACACATGCTTTGGCTATCCAAGGAACCCAGAAATATCTCCATAACTCATGACAGTATTATTCACTCTTACCTTTATACTTAATTTGTGCCTATTTCTGCAAACATTGGAGACAATGTTTATTTTAAGTTTAGGGGTGGGATATTGTTTAATTGTTGTGACTGTCCTGAGTATTTTCTGAATTGTTGATTGATCTTTTACATAAGTATGATCATGATAGCCTAGGATGAGATTTAATTGGAAATTCTTGTGATTCCGCTGAAACTTGAGAGCATGACATGAATTCGAGTTAATTTAAAAATTTTATTGAGTTTTTCCTGCACCACTATGTACATAGTTTGTGTTCCTGTAGTTTTAAAATGCTTAGAACAAAGTTATTAGGTTCAGAAGTTTGATGTCACCTCGATAGGTTTGAGAACTGATTTGAGAGTTAAACTGCAGGATAGGGTGAATGACATTATGAAGTGCATCATCTGTATAATATGTGAAATAGTTTGTTTTTGTTGTTTAATTGCTAAAAAAAATCGTGAGGGCAAAAAGAGCTACCTTCACTGTGATCAGCTAGGCCACTCATTGAGCGAGTGCTCTGGGTAAGGGTCCCTGCAGTGGATGTGTGAAAGCTAGTGTCCTTGCAAAAAAAAAAAAAAATAAGAAAATAGAAAAATTGATAAAAAAAAAGAAGTGAGTAAGTACTGAGAATAGTTATTTAATTCTTGAATGTGGGGAGGCTCGAAGATTAGTAATTAAGACTAGTGTAGGGGGAAGTTGAATGGAGAGCCTAATAAAGTTGATCCGGGCTTAGTAAAAATGAAGGGAACATAGGCTAACCACACACACGTAGGAACACTTAGGACAAGTTTTAAATTGCTTGCTGAAGTGTTATGTTCGAGTGTTTCCTATGATTACCAGATTTTCTCTTAAATCTTTAAGGCTTGAATCAAATGTGTGTTTAAGAACAATCTGATGCTTAATTCTATATTTGCTCGAGACTAGCAAAAGTTTAACTTTGGGGGTGTTTGATAGCACACAAAATGTGTTATCCTTAGGCTTAATTATTGCTAGTTTTATGATGATTTTAGAGCTTTTACGTGTTTAATTCATTCAATTTCAGGATAAGAGCGTAAACAGAACTATTTGAGACAAATTGGATCACTCAGGATCGAAACGAGGCTATTTGGAGCTGAAAATAATACCAATTGGAGGAGAAAGAATCAATCCAAGCATGATGACCCGAAGTGATGGCGTTGCAACGTTGTCTATAGCATTGCAACGCCAAACGTGCTGATTAAAGGCGTTGAAGACCACTGCCGATAGCGTTGCAACGCTGACTAGCAGCGTCGCAACGTTATCTCGATAAGTAAGTGCACATGAAGGATCGCACAGAGAGCGTTGCAACGCTACCTTGCAGCGTCGCAACACTAGATCGATAAGGAGCGCACGCGTTAGGATAGCGGCTTTGCAATGTTGCCCTCAACGTTGCAACGCCATCGAGAGTTTCCTTATTTACCAGCTGCCTAGGGTACAACGTTGCAACGCTGTCCCTAGCGTTGCAACGCTGCACTGAATTCATCTATAAATACAACCTTATGATTTCTTGCAAAGGGAGCCGAATTTGGTAGATTTTCCACCCTAATTTCGAAATACACTTTGTAAGAAGAGAGAAAAGAGCATTTTTGATAGCCAAAGCATCCGTAGAGGTTCGAGATCGAAGACGGGAGCTCAGAGACGAAGGACCGACATCAACACATAAGTTCAATTTCCTTTTCTTTCAATTTGTAATAGCGTTCTAAGACGTTTTCTACATGTTTAGTTTGATTTTCATGTGATTTAGAGTAGCTAGACATTGTAGTTAGGATTTGATTTACTTGTTAAGACTTTCTTACTATGAAGCATTGTTTTGTTTTTATTTTTGGCAATTCGTTCTTAACTCTTGATCTGTTGGTTTAAGTGGACTCGAGAGATAAAGCTTTAATTAGAGCAAAGTTTTCAAAACCCTTAGAAATCTGGCATGAGAATGACCTAGAAATCTTAGGGAAACGCATAAAGAAGTTGCTTAATGCCATGCATGTCGTAGGTTCATATGGAGACTATGGAGTTTATTGCATGTGTGAGGCTCACTAAGAATCAAGAGGTTTTCTTGAGTATTTTACTTCTTGTTCATAAATTCATCTCATTGGTTCAATGCATGTGTTAGTTAGGTTAGTAACTTGTAAAATCACTTCCCTCAAATCTATCAATTTGTGCCTCCATATGTTTGTTTGTTTACTTGTCTTTAATTTCAACCAACTATCCATGTTATGTTTCTTTAGCTAAAATTGAGAATTAATATCTTAGTAATTAATTAATCTAGAAACCCATTCCCTAGGACGATACTTGGACTCTTAAATCATTATACTAAAACTTGACCCGTACACTACGGTATTGCAATATCATAAATAACACGCAAAAGTAGGCTTATTGAGTCGGCAGCTGTGGCCACTCTCACCCATATTAGTCTAAGGATAAAGCCTCGCAGACAGGAGTTTGTAACTTGCTCTGGATTAGGTACAGGGATCGAATCCCGCAGCGGAAACGATAGTGAGTTGCGTGTTCATGATTTTGTTACATAAATCTAAAATACAAGAACTAAATCTAAGATTAAGCATGCCTTACAAAGTAGGACAACAAGATGAGGTGAGGAGATCTTTTGGAATTGTGTTTGAAACTCTTTCCAACACAAATGAGAGAGTTCTAGGGTTTATGTAAAAGCCTTAACCCAAAGTTGCATCTCATGCAACTATTTATAGGGAAATAGGATGGAAATTACCATCTTATCCCTGCTTCATTTTCTCATTAGTATATAGTTAATATATGAATCTAATTCACATTAAAACTATATATTATACGAATTATATCACATATAATTGATATAACACCTCATATATGAAATTGAAGACTTCAATCTCCTTCCTAACTTTATACCATCAATATTACCATGTTGAGCCAATTGAGAGACCTAATGGACCTTCAGCTCATGAGCTCCAATGATGTGAGATTAACTGATCAAACTATTTGATCCAGTTAATCAATATTTATTCACTACAAGTCACTCCACTATAGACTTATAGTTGCACTCTCCTCACTGTAGATTATATTGTGTCCATTGATATAATCATTACCCATGAGTCGACCCTTCGCAAGTTGTTCGTAATCACAGTTGGGTCAAATTACCGTTTTATTCCTTTGATTACCTCTTTGTTCCTTAAGCACCACTGATCCTCTAATGAACAACTAGTCTATGGTCCTACCATAAACTAATACCCTCTTAAGCTAATTTAGAGGGTGAGGCCCCGTTGTTCAAGACCTGGACTCAGTTTGGGAACAACCTATCTAATTTCTTAGTGTAGGAATGAGTGAATTCCATCTTACATAGTTAAGTCCCTAGCAACCTATGAGGTTCTGTCCCTGAGAAGGTAGGCTTATTGAGTCGGCTACAAGCCACTCTCACCCATACTAGTCTAAGGACAAACCCCAATAAACAGGAGTTCTTAACTTGCTTAGGATTAAGGTCGAGTCACTAATGACCATCTATTAATTATCAGTTTTATCCTTTTAACGACGTTATACTGGCCAGACTAATAATTTGCAGTCCAATCTTGTATGAACTCTTCATACAGGATGCCCTCACTCGCATGTCATCCACATGAATGAGTTGGATTACCTCATTTGTACTAACTACAAAGTGGGTCGCATCCATGGTGTTAGCAGAATATGGTTTCCAACCTTATTCTTATAGCATAGACCATTTAGGTTATACTCTTGAACACAATCCAAATAGTGTCTACTACACTGATGTTCAAGATATATTATAACCTTGGAGTTTAGTTTATTGAATTTATAAAGCGAAAATATAATTTTATCAAAATAAATAACTCTTTATTTATTTGATCAAAATTACATAAGTTTTACGGCACATATCCCAACATCAGGTTGAGTCCCTAATGGTCATGATTGAATTATTCCCCTAATCTATCAACGACGTTATTAGAGTGGTCTAGTAATTCTCGGTCTAGTCTTGTACAATCTCATCGCACAAGATGCCCCCACCCGCATGTCAACTACATGAACAAGCTGGATCTTCTTGTTTGTATCAAATACAAAGTGGGTCGCATCCATAGTGTTACCAGGATGAGGTTTCCAACCTTATCCATGTACTATAGACCATTCAGGTTATCTGCTTGAACTTGATCCTAGCTATGTGTCAACCATAGACGATTCAAGATCTCCTAAATGTGACCCTGGAGCTTAGTTTGTTGGATTTAAGCTTGTAATTGCGAGAATGCAAGGTTTACGGAAAAAAAACACTTTTATTCATTTCCTTGAAAAATTACAAATACACGAGTTTAGGGCATAAATCCCAACAGCTTGCCACCAAGGCTAACAAACCCATGCTAGGCCCACCTAAAACTTCCACAAAGGCTAGGCTATACACCCAGGCCTACCACACTATCGCCAAAAAGGCTACCTAGTTCAAGCATCACACCAGCACACACAACCCAACAAGATTCACAACAATTCAGATACATGCCTCAACCAAAAACAACAACTAATCCAAGAGGTACTCATGCTAAATAAGTTCGATAACATGCTTCAACCAAAAACAAAGTGTTAATCCAAGAGGTACACAGGCTAATCAAGTCATAGGCATGCTCCAAGAGCCAACATGGACATCCGAAGGACAACCACAAGCATGAAAATACTCAAGGGCCAGCACCAATCTCTTTAACATACACAACAATGCAAGATTATATTTTACAGGCTACGCAAGCAAGCTCCCTCACTTAGGAGCATACTTATCAGATCCAACTGACTACTTACTTCGATTTAGGAGTGTAACGAGTTGGTCTTTACTCCTGAGAAGAGTCTAGAGCACCTACAAACACACAAAAGGGGTCACCGACTAACCACTAACCGCCTAGGCCACCCCCTTTTACAAAGTTAAGCCAAAACAAAACAATCACAAATAACCGCAACGACCCATTCAACTTAATTGGTGAGCCATACATAGGGCCTTACACCTAAAAGAAATTCACAGTAACAACCTCGCTCACTTAACAACAACCCAAAAAATAGAGGCAAGGCTACGAAGAATTATCTGAAGGGATAGCGGAAGCGATTATGAATCGCGTGTTCTTTATTTTGTTACATGGATTTCATTCAAGAACAAAACATATAAGATTAAGCATGTAAATCTACATGGGGCAGCAAGAAAATTACCTTAGAAGATTACTTTCTTCACGAGCTCCTTCCCCCACAATCACGATCTCAGCAACTCGAACTCGAACGTATGAAGATTCACCACTAAATCTTCTCTATTGTTCTCTAGGTGAGTGAGGAAGGTGGGATCCTTTAGGGTGAGATGTGGAGGTTTTGAGAGAAGATGTGTTTGGAACTTTTCCAACAACACAATGATATGGAACTCTAGGGTTACCAAGAGATTAGTCTCAAAGTTGCATCTCATGCAACTATTTATAGGGAAATAGGATAGAAATTACCATCATATCCCTCTTTTATTCTCTCATTAGTATATAGTTAATATGTGAATCTAATTCACATTAAAATCATATATTATATCTATTATATCATATATAATTGATATAACACCTCATCTACGAAATTGAACACTTCAATTTCATTCCTAACTTTATACCCTCAATATTACCATGTTGAACCAACGGAGGACCTAATGGACCTACGGCTCATGAGCTCAATGATTTGAGATTAGCGATCAAACTTTTTGATCCGCTTAATCAATATTCATTAACTACAAGTCACTCCACTATAGACTTGTAGCTGCACTCTCCTCACTGTAGATTATATTGTGTCCATTGATATAATCATTACCCATGAGTCGACCATTCACAGGTTGTTCGTAATCACAGTTGGGTCAAATTACCATTTTACCCCTATAATTACCTCTTTGTTCCTTAAGCACCACTGATCCTCTAATGAACAACAAGTCTATGGTCCTACCATAGACTCATACCCTCTTAAGCTAGTTTAGAGGGCGAAGCCCCATTGTTTAAGACCTGGACTCAGTTCTTAAGGGAACAACCTATCCAATTCCTTAATGTAGCAATGAGTTAATTTCATCTTGCATAGTTAAGTCCCCAGCTACGTACGAGGTTTTGTCCCTAAGAAGGTAGGCTTATTGAGTCGGCTAAAGGCCACTCTCACCCATACTAGTTTAAGGATAAACTCCTATAAGCAGGAGTTCTTAACTTGCTCAGGATTGAGATCGAGTCACAAATGACCATCTAAAAATTATCAGTCTTATCTTGTTAACGACGTTATATTGGTTAGACTAATAATTTGCAACCCGGTCTTGTATGAACTCTTCATACAGGATGCCCCGACTTGCATATCAACCACATGAATGAGTTAGATTACCTCATTTGTACTAATTACAAAGTGGGTCGCATCCATGGTGTTACCAGAATAAGGTTTCTAACCTTATTCTTATACCATAGAGCATTTAGGTTATACTCTTGAACACAATCCAAATAGTGTCTACTACACTGATGTTGAAGATACATTATAACCTTGGAGTTTAGTTGATTGGATTTATGAAACAAGAATATAATTTTACCAAAACAAATAACTCTTTATTTATTTGATCAAAATTACATAAGTTTAGGGCATAAATCCCAATATTACCCACATGCTTGAACCGAACCAAGCACTAGAATGCCAAAAGAAAATTCAATCTTAGCTCCCAAATACTCCAAAATCGAACTTTTCAACCACTCCCTGACCCCAACGTGCTGACAACAACGAACCGCCACCTGGATGCGTAACCCTTGCCCAGGCACTTCAAACTTCACTCCTCACCTATAGCTCATTGCCCTGTCAAACAAAGGAAATATATTAAAGAGATGAAACCGACGTGGAGGGCCCGAAACTAAGAGGAATTGAATCGCACAAGGAGGAGAGAGAGAGAGTCGAACCAGAAAAATGGCCTCGAAGCTTGATGTGCAACTGAAAGGTGAGGGAGAGCTCGAAAGGGTGGTGAGAGCGTGAGGGAAAAAGGTTGACGGTTCGAGTTCTTGTGAGTCCATCGACTGGTGCGAGGCATTCGACGAACAACCCACCCGGAGGTTGTTGCTTCGTCGCTCGAAACGAAAAGGGATCGCAGGGGATCGGGCGCACGACAACACAAAATGAGGGTTGTGGATGTCGATCGACTGGATGCTAGCCCGAAGGAATCTGGGTGGCTGACGCCACCTGCACGGGAAGTGGCGGCTGGCTGAATGACAGTGGGCGATGGGGCTTCGGCACGCGCCTGAGGAAGGGCTTCACGAACCCTTTGCCCTTTTCTTTTCTTTTTATATTTTTTAAACAAAACACTTAGGGAAAAAATGAGAAAGGAAAAGAGAGCTTACCCAGGTATTCTCGTTCTCTGCACCTGCTCCCAACACGAAAATGAGGCAACGAGATTTGAGACTGAAGCTTCCAGGACGCGTATGCCTGAATTTAAAGCCTATGCGCTTAATTTAGGTCCCTAGCTTAAAAGAATGGAAAATTGTCCACCTACACCTAAAGACTCAAAATTAGAAATTCTGGCCCAAATCACCAAAAAATCACAATTTAAATAACGAAGTAACTCCAATTAACTCAAGAATTAACTCCATAGTACCTGAATTAACTCAGGCGTCATAAACAAATTATTCATTAGAGAATCAGTGACACTTAAGGTGCAAGATGTAATTGCAAGGACAAACTAACTTTTGACCTAGCTGTAATTACAAACAACTTGTGAAAGATCGACTCGCATGTAGTTAGTATATCTATGGACTTTATTTGTCCTATAGTGCATAAGAATGCAACTCTAGGTCTATAATAGAGTGAGTTATAGTAAATGAATTCAAATTAATTAATTAAAGAGTTTAATTGATTTTGTTTCATTGGAGCTTATAATCTGTAGGTCCATAAGGTCCTCTTGCTAGCTCATATGAACAAATAAGGATCAATTTAGTTGAAAGAGAGATTGAAAGTGTTCAAATTAATATTAGATATATTAAATATAAAATAGGAAAATATATTTATTGTATTTGATACATTAAATATTAAAATCATTAATGTATTAAGATATATTAAATAAAAGATATTTATTAAATTTGAGTTAAATTCAAATTAGGAAATAAATATAATAGGAGAATTGTGAGTGATTTGAATATGATTCAAATAGATTAGATCATTATATTTTACTATATTAGATATTAAAATATATTGTTTAATTATTTTTTCCGAGTCGTTTAGTGTTTTTTGATTCACAAGAAACTACACACATCTCCTCAATAGAGAATTAGAGGATTCTCTCTAGACTTATTCTCTAATCCCTTGGGAATTTTCTTTAAATCAGCTCTCACAAGTCTTGATCCTATGTTCGAGTCATAGTAAGGAAGGTTTTGTAGAGAAAATATAGTGCCACCATAAGAATTCTCCACATTATCTCAAAAGTATGATTTAGTTTTTTTACTTAATTCTAATTAAAATCAAAGACGGTCCAATACTAACACTACATAGGAAGAGTTCATTCTTATCGGATAGAATTGCTTCAATACTTTCTCTTTATTCCACTCTTACGGATCAGAAGACAAACTATGTTAAACCAACAATTTATTTTAACTCTAATACAAATTTCATGAATCAGAGTCAAATACTGACACAATTGGAGGTAACAAGGATGGGGGCACATGTTTGGTATGTTGGGATCTCTTTGACATTTTAAACTTCCAAGAGATTATCCTTCAAGTTCATAAAGGATAAAAGGGCCTATCTTATGAAATGGAATCATAAACTTTTGTCTGTAGGAGGTACAAAAGTTTTAATTGAAGTAGTTCTACAGGCTACTCCTAGATATTCTATGAATTAATTTAAGTTACCAAAAGCACTTATTGAAGAATGTCATCGTATTTTTGCACGCTTCTAGTGGGATGATAAGGATTCAGTTCACTGAATACATTTGATTACTTGGAAAAAAAATATATGTACCTCAAAGCTTGAGCGAAATTTGGGCTTTCGCGATTTGGAACTCTTTAACTAAGCATTCCTAGCAAAATAAGGGTGGAGGCTTATTGAATTCCCAAATTCTCTTGGCTAGGGTTTTGATGGGTAAATATTATTATGGTGTTAATTTTATGGAAGCTAAGACAAAAACTAATGCATTTCGAGAAGTATATCGTGGGGGAAGAGAGCTGTTGAAAGATGGGACTTTGATGCAACTACTTTTACGTTCCCACAAATGCACGGATCGAGTAATATAAAACGGTATTCCTATCGAATTTTGAATCCACAGAGATAGGTTTATAACTCAATTAATTATTGTGAATAATCTTTCTCTACTTTATCTAGAGAAAAGAAAGCAAGAGATAAACAAGAAAAATAAATTCTAATCCTAGAAAATAATTATATGGGAGATACAAACACAAGGGATAACTTGGGTATAGGATTAATTACACAATTAAACAAACAATCACAACTAATTTGACAATAAATTCATAAGTCTACAACCCTAAAATTAAGGAATCTCATGTCGGTCTCCTCCTAATCCAGATGTAATTAATTACTGTCTCATTAATTAATTAACCTCCAATCTTAAGATTCTTCATTAGATACTTCTAATAATTGCTCTTATCATTGTCGTGTCCAAGCAATTAGTGATCATGCATTTAGTTCTAAGCTAGCTTATCTATGTTGAACCTAAACTAGAAACCAAATCAATTAAAAGCGCTCTATGAATTAATTTTCTCAATTACTACCATTAACTAACCGCTAACCTTGCTATCACTCGGTAGTTAATCAATTGCCACTAATTTTAGAATGACCTAAATCTCTTCTTTTGGGCTCGACTTAAACTAATTCAATTAATCTTATGACACTAACTAAAGGCATTAAACTCACTATGCATAAAAAAGCTCAAAGTCATACAAGAAACATGTTTATTTAATGAGTAATTAATTTAGAATTCCAACAATTAAGAATAAATTCAATACAAACAATAAATTCCCAAGTAATTTAAGAACAAATCTATATATTAATAACTATTATAGCATAAATGTCCCTAACTTGAAGCCTATACAGTAGCCGAAATTGAAAGATAAAGAGAAGAAAATGTAAATGGAAAGTCGGTCCTGCATTCGCAAGGCAATCTACCACAAACCTAAACTCCAAGTCTTCAATTCCGCTCACGAATGCTCCTCAAAACCCTCAAGAGCGTCTTCGAATCGAGATCAGGGATTTTAATTAAAACATACATTCATAATGCAAAATTAATTAAACACACTAAAGTGGACTGGTTTTGGCATCAAATACAAGAAAAAAACTAAAATATTACAATTATAATCTAGAATTAACATCGAACCACTTCGAACAGTTCGAATTTGGGTCGAACCAGCTTGAAAATGTGTGAACCAAACCTTCAAAAGGTTGAACCAGGATGTAAAAGGATGAACCAGGCTTCCAAATGATGAAACAGACCTCCAAAACGGAAAAATCAGGCTCAAATTTGTTAGAACCGGTCTAAAATCACTCGAATCGGACTGAAAACGAGCCGAACCGACCCAAACTCCCTTGAACCGGTCAAAGTCAACTAAACCAGGGCTTGCTGATGTCAGCATCTTCCTTGAATTGAAAATCAATTCACGCGCGCGAACTTGCTGACTATCTGGGAAGAAAAAGGAAAAAAAACAGCCTACTCTGTTTTGAGTTATTGTGAACTCTTAGGTTTCTTTCTTCAAATTGAGAGCCTTCCCAAACTCTGATCGACTGAAAACTTTTACATACTCTTCTTCACACGCTAATGCTCAAACACTCTTGAGCAATTTTAAAATAAAGTACAAATTGATGCTCAATTTCAATGCCAAATTCAGAAGAATACTTTAGACACCTAGAAAAAATAGATTTCAAAAAACACCCACCACAGAACAAAATAGATCAAATTGAGTGCTCAAAATTGCTCTGAGACCAATTGAAAGAGTCTATATTAATAAAACGGAAGAAATTTTGGATCTTGAATACTCTAAATTGATCAATTTCACAAAATAAAAAGCATGCTCCAATCTGGAAAAACAGAGATTAAGAACTCATACATTTGTAGCTAAAAATTCTCCTAATCTGTCGGGAATTTCTTGTCACAAACACTTTATGGACCACCTCTAGTGTCTTCCTAACTATCCTCAGGCCTTGGAACGGATTGTGGGATCCAAAGTTAAGAGAATTTTGAAGAAGAGTGACAAATGGTCAAAACCGAGAACCTTATAAATTTTCTGTAAAATCCCATTAATTCTCTTGAATTCATTTTCAATTAAAGCTTCATCAAGCTTTGTGAAGATGTCAACACATGAATGATGAGGATTAATCAAGAAGGAGGTGCTAAATTTTGGTGAATTTGTAAAACCAAAGAGGTTATTCATAAAAATGTGTACTTGGTCCAAAAAGCCATCAAAAATGAATTTGATTTTCTTTTTAATCTTAATTCAAAATTAATATAAAATTAATTTTAAATTAAAATAAATTTATTAATTTAATTAATTATTTAATTTAATATCAAATACGAAATTAAATAGTTGGACTAATCCCGATTTCTTAAATCGACTGTTTGAACATGAATCCCTATTCATGTTATAAACCGAACCAATATTTAAATCATATTTAAATACGTCCACCTCTTCTTTATCATAGTTTAATTCATAATTAATCTATGACACGTTAAATATATCACATATAATTAACATTTTATCCCAAAACCAAATTTGAACAATTCAAATTCTTTTTTCTCAAATGTTACAAGGCTTAGTCCGAGCTAGTAAGGGGGACCTAATGGACCTACAGATCATGAACTCTAACGATACGAGATTAACCGACCAAACTCTTTAGCCTAGCTAATCAACATTCGTTAACCACTGGGACACTCAACTAAAGCCCAGTGGTTGCACTCTCCCCACTGTAGATATATTTCTGTCCACTCGATATAACCATGATTAGTAAGTCGATCCTTCACAGGTTGTTCGTAATTACAGTTGGGTCAAATATTACCATTTTACCACTGTAATTACTTCTTGTTTCTTAAGTCCCATTGATCCTCTAATGAACAATTGGTTTGTGGTCCAACCAACAAATCGAATCCCTCTCGGGCCAATGAGAGGGGTGTGCCCTTTGTTCAAGACCTGGTGTCAGCACTTAAGGGAACAAACTCTCTACTAATCCTTAAAACGGGTAGGAGTGAATTCCATCTTGCAGAACTATGTTCTCAACTATCTACCCGACCTTATCCCTAAAATGCGAGGCTTATTGAGTCGGCAATCTCGGGTCACCCTCACCCATGCAAATCTAAGGATAATCTAAATAAATAGAAGTTGATAGTACTCTGAGATTAAGATCGAGTTACCCAGGTCCCCGTATGAATATAGTCAGTTAAGACCACAAACGGAGTTATAAAGTCTAAGTGACTATTTCGCAGTCTAGTCATATACAAACTCATTGCATAGGACGCCTCCACTCGCATGTGTCCACATGAACGATTGAAGATCACATCATTTGTACTTTAAAGAGTAAGTCACGTCCATAGTGTCCCCAGGATAAGGTACCCAACCTTATTCCTACACTATAGACCATTCTGGCTATAACTTGAACTTGATCCACTTTTATGTCACACATAAAATTCAAGCATACATCCTATAGCAATGAGTTCTTTATTGGATTAGGGTTTCAAAATATACAATTCACTTTATTCAATAACACCTTTATTTGAATAAATCTCAATAACATTTTTATTGCAAAATAGAATATACATTCAGCTTACAAACCCACGAGTTTTAAGACATAAAACCCAACAATTATAAAATATCATATACTTCATATTATAAAGTATCATATACTTTATCAATTGAATCATATCCAATTTTCCATATTACTCTCATATTCCGTATTATATTTAATATAAAACTATTTCATATTAAATTAGACATTTTGATTAGAATCCAAATATAACATATAATTCAATATGAATCATATTCACATTATATCACATATAATCGATATAACTCTCATTTACGAATTCTAACATTTCAAATTCGTTCCACAACTTTATACCCTTGAACATATCCATGTTGAGCCAACGTAGGGACCTAATGGACCTACAGATCATGAACTCTAATGATACGAGGTTAACCGATCAAACTCTTTGACCTAGTTAACCAACATTCATTAACTACGAGTCACTCCACTATAGACTCGTGGTTGCACTCTTTTCACTGTAGGACAAGTTGTGTCCATTGATTTAACCAACATTCATCAAACTCTTCTGGTCTTGCATTTAAAACTTAAAATCTAATAAACTAAGCTCTAGGGTTATGGTTATGAGAACTTGAACAGTGTATAATAGACACATAGGTAGAATCGTGTTCAAGCATATAACCCAAATAGTCTATAGTATATGGATAAGGTTGGAAACCTCATCCTGGTAATACTATGGATGTAACTCACTTTGTATTTGATACAAACGAGGCGTTACAACTCAGTCATGTAGTTAACATGGGACTGGGGCCATTCTGTGCGATCAGATCGTACAAGACTGGACTGCGAATTATTATCTTACTGATGTAATACTGTTAACAGGTTAGGTCTAATAGTCTATAGATGACCATTAGTGACTCGACCTGAGTCCTGAGCTAGCTACGAACTCCTGTCTACTAGAGTTTGTTCTTAGAGTGACCAGAGTTGCCGACTCAATATGCCTACCTTCTTGGTGACAAAACATCGTGGGGAGCTGGGAACTTAACTTCGCGAGATGGAATTCAGTCGTTCCTAAGCTAGGAAAATTAGATCGGTTGTTCTCTTAAGAGCTGAATCCAAGTCTTGAACAATAGGGCCCCACCCTCTCATTGGCCCGAGACGGACTTTATTTATGGTAGGACCATAAACAAGCTGTTCATTTGAGGATCGATGGTACTTAAGGGTAAAAGGTAATCACAATGGTCAACAATTTGACCCAACTTTGATTACGAACAACCTATGAAGGGTCGACTCACGGGTAATGGTTAAATCAATAGACACAACTTGTTCTACAGTGAGGAGAGTGCAACTACAAGTCTATAACTGAGTGACTCGTAGTTAATGAATGTTGGTCAACCAGGTCAAAGAGTTTGATCGGTTCACCTCGTATCGTTGGAGCTCATGAACTGTAGGTCCATTAGCTCCCTTCGTTGGCTCAATGTGGATATATCGAGGGTATAAAGTTTTGGAGCGAATTTGAAGTGTTCAATTTCGTAAATGAGAGTTATTTCGATTATATGTGATATAATCGATGTAATATATAGTTTAATGTGAATATGATTCATAATAAACTATATACTATATTTAGATTAATTTTCAAATATTGTTTTAGTATGAAATTGTTTTATATTAAGTACTCGAGGAAATAATTGAATTGAGAGACATTCAAAATTGAATATGATTCATAAAGTATATGATACTGAAGGGATGGAATCCCGACGCGGAAGCGATTGATCGCATTTGTTCTTTATTATGTTCATATAGAAATTGACAAAAACAGAAAACTAAACGCTAAGTCTAACTATGAAAGCACAATAGGTTAGGGATTACCTTTGAAGATACAATTCTTCTCGTAATCCACTTTCGGTCTATGATCTCCACGTTCTCAACGATCGAACACCTCCAATGAGTCTTCTCGATTGGTCTCTAGAAGAGGGAGAGAAGTGGGAACTCCTTTTTGGAAGAGGAATGTTGTAGAGAGAATTTGAGAGAGAAAATCTTTTGCTAGAATGCAAAACTTGCCAAAATGACTTAAGCAATCAATTTGCATCCTAATGGATGCTTACATAGCCAATGTGGGTGGAGATAAATTCTCCACCCATTATGCCGCTATTTTCACTTATTATGCATTATGCAAAATCAATTTGCATTAAATTCATAATATAATGTATCAAATACCTTGTTATGTAAATCATATTTACATAAAGTGGAAATTAAATTGAATCATATTCAATTTACATATCTCTCAAATTAATTTTTTTAATTATGCCTTAATTTCATAATTAGGCAATAATATAGTTTATTATGAATCATATTCACATTAAATTATATTCTATATCCATTACATCATATATAATTGATATAATTCCCTAAATTGAATTTGAACACTTCAAATTCATTCCAAAACTTTATACCCTCATTATTTCTATATTGAGCCAACCGAGTGACCTAATGAACCTATAAATCACAAGCTCTAAGGATATGAGATTAACTAATCAAACACTTTGATCCCGTTAATCAACATTCGTTAACTACGAGTCACTCCACTAAAGACTCGTAGCTGCATTCTCCTCACTGTAGGACAAGTTGTGTCTATTGATATAACAAATGCTTGTGAGTTAACCTTTCACAGATCTTTCATAGTCACAACTGGGTCAATTTACCGTTTTACCCTTGTGATTACTTCTTGCTCCTTAAGCACCACTGATCATCTAATGAACAACAAGTTTGTGGAGGGGTCCCATTGTTGAAGACCAGGATACAGTTCTTAAGGGAACAACCTATCTAGTTACCCTAGTTCGAGAACGAGTGAATTCCTTCTTACGAAGTTAAGTCTCCAGCTCCCTACGAGGTTTCATCCCTGAAAATGTAGGCTTATTGAGTCGGCAGCTGTGGCCACTCTCACTCATACTAGTCTAAGGATAAACTCCCGCAGACATGAGTTCGTAACTCGCTCAGGATTCAGGTTGAGTCAATAATGGTCATCATTGAATTATTAGCCCTAATCTATCAACGACGTTATTAGAGTGGTCTAGTAATTCTCGGTCCGGTCATCTACAATATCATCGAACAAGATGCCCCCACTCGCATGTTAACTACATGAACGATCTAGATCGCCTCGTTTGTATCAAATACAAAGTGGGTTGCATTCATAGTGTTACCAGGATGAGGTTTCCAACCTTATCCATGTACCATAGACCATTCGGGTCATCTACTTGAACTTGATCCTAGCTATGTGTCAACCACACAGGGTTCAAGATCTCCTAAATGTGACCGTGGAGCTCAGTTTATTGGATTTAAGTTTGCAATTGCGAGAATACAAGGTTTAAGGAAAAAATAACACCTTTATTCATTTCCTTGAAAAATTACAAATACACAAGTTTAGGGCATAAATCCCAATAAATACTTTATAAATGCAATTATGCAAATATGATTTGCATAATAAGGTATGGGATACCTTCAAATATGATTTGCATAATGCATAATTTGTGCATTTAGTGGGATAATGGGTGGAGGAATATATCTCCACCCTCACTCCCTATATAAGAATGCATGTAGCTGCATTTTGGTGGTTGATTGCTTATTTTTGGAAATATGGATTTTCCATATCTCTTAAATTCTCTAAATTCTCTAATTCTCTCTTAAAGAAAAATTCTCCCAAAGTCAAAAAGAACTCCCACCGTTCTCACTCTCCTAGAGAAAAGCAGAGAAGACTTGTTAGAGGTGTTCGAGTTAATCGTTGAGAACAAGTACGAGATTGGAGAAGGATTACAAAAAGAGTTTCATCAAAGGTAAAACTCATATTCTCTAAACTTTTAGTTTGGTTTTTATTGTGATTTAGCGTGACAAAAATTTGTAGTTAGGATTTGATTTACTTGTTTAAGACTTATTTGTTTATGTATTGAACTATGTTTTGATATTTATTTTTGGCAATTCGGTTTTCAATTTTTTAATCTTGTTGGTTTAAGTGGACTCGAGAGAAAAAGCTTAGATTAGAGTAAAGTTGTGAAAACTCTTAGAAGTTTGGCATGAGAATGACCTAGAAGTCTAAGGGAAACACATGAATAAGTTGCTTAATGTCGTACATACTTTTAAATTCATATGAAAACTATAGAATTTATTGTGTGTGCGAGGCTCACTAAGAATCGAGAGATTTTCTTGAGTATCTTAGTTCTTGTTTATAAATTCATCATGTTAGTTCATTGCATGTGTTAAATAAGTTATTAACTTGTGAAGTCAATCTCCTCCAAATCTATTATATTCGTGTCTCCACCTGTTTATTTATCTTTTATCTTTGTTTTCATCATCTATCCATGTTTTGTTACTTTAGCAAAAATTGAGAATTAGTATCTTGGTAATTAATTAATCTAAAAACCCATTCCCGAGGACGATACTTGAAACTTTAAATCACTATACTAAAACTTGACCCGTACACTTGTGGTATTACAATCTTAATTTTATGCTACAATGATCTATAAAGAACATTTGAACGTGAATTTCGCCTTTAAATGCCATGTCTTGTTTTGAATTCTTTTGATTTCTGATACTAATGAAATTCCTAAGTCATGAATGTTGCATGTCTGATCTTATGTTCACTGTGATTAATTGTATTATCATTTATTGACCATGTTCGGACCTCATCCATGTATGTATGCTTCATTAAAAAGAAAAGAAAAAAAAAAGTTTACGAAGGTTGTGGCAATTAACCTCCTGTAGAAGTTTTAAATGCAAGCCATGAATGATTTAGAGTCGACTCTAACTAAGAGGCCATGACCCAGAAGAATTTATTTGTCCACTAAAAGCCGAAGAGAAAAGTCATGACTCATGTGTCCCTTCTAGAATGTTTTAGGTCCCATTCACAAAAGTTTAAAGTCATGATTGTATGTGATTACATATCCCAAAAACCTCAGTTGTGGGGTCACTTACTGAGTATTATTTTATAATACTAACCCTTTCTTTTAAAAATGTTTTCAGGTAAAGGCTAGAACATATAGTGTGAATAATAGGAATACGCTGCGAAGGTCATGGGAATAGAAGTCATGTTTTCCGCATCTTTTAAACTGTTATGTTTTATTTCATGATTTTCTCTGATGAAAAACGACTATAGTCAAGTGTTGTGTTTGATTTCAAAACCGAGGTCGGAATTCGAACTGTATTTATTTTAATTACGTTGTTTTCTTGTGGGATCCCAAATTAAAAATGATTTTGTCTTTATCAAATTTTACTTCCCAAATGTTATTTTATGGTCTCAAGTACATGCATGTTTAGTAATAACCCTAGGAAAACAGTCTTAAAAGTAGGGCCGTTACACTAACCATGCATGTTTGGGTTGGAGATTGACTAGCTCAAAACAATACACAAATATATATTCTTCTTATATGTAGATGATATGATTCTTGCTTCTAAAGGTTAAGTTGAAATTTAGAAACTTAAAAGAGTCAACTCTGCAATTAATGAATGAGCTTGGGTCTTTTATCCCAGATCTGGGGCATGGAAAGTATAAGGAACAAAGATAAGGGTCATTGACCATATTTCACAAGAACTATGTTTTAAAGAGAATATGTCTGAGTGTAAGTTTATTTCTGCATACTGTCTGTTATACATTGTAATGTTTTAAAATAATATAATTTAGACATTGAGAATAAAATAAGTATAGAAGAGAAATGGGCAATAACATACATGTCTGGTAGATTGGTACATAATCTTACCATTACACTTTAAATTTGAATGATACAACTCATTTCCTATCAATTAACATTCATATTTCTACTATTTTAACATGTAGTGATTTAGGCGTATTATTAAAATAAAATTAAGCCATTATTCATTATATGATTGAATGGAAATAGGCTGAATAAGTAGAGAAAGCACACGATCTTTTGTTACTTGGTGCCCTATGCCATGTCCATCTCCATATTGATACATCCATTGAGCCATTCTCGCAAGGTTCTTAGCTCTCTCGGTGAACACATGAGGAAAGATTGAATTCTCGGCTTCAACCTTATTTAACTTCTTCCATGTTTCATCAATCAAATATCTTATATGTTCACGAGCATCATTTTCTGAAACTCCAGTGTCATTCATGTAACATTGTATTGATTTTGGAACATCGCCTCTTTCTAATTCATCCTGAATTAAATTTATCCATCAGATCATATTAGTCATTATTAAAATTTTTAAAATGTAACCAATACTATATTAGATTATATGGGATTCCATCTCAAAACCAATTGGTAATAAAAGAAGTAACTCATATATTTTATATATTGTGACGTTACTCTCCATATTTCCAATATGGGATCCTCAACAGATATCAATACTTTGTTCACATACCGATGATGTTCCTAGATCGTCAGCAAGTCGTAAAATTGTTGATGACCAACGAATTATATCAATGTATTCTTTCAAGCTCTCCATGTCCTCAAGTATTGGAGAGGTCACAAAAACATATGCATGAATTAATATAACTGGACCAGATATTGAAATCCATGCATTGTCTAAATATTCTTTCAATGTTGGCTTATAACCACTGTGGTACCACTTTGCCTCCAACATATAAGTTTTGCACAAATCTACCTACTGCACAATTAAATTCATTATGAAACAAAAATTTGATAATAATGAGGTCAATTTCTATCATGTGTAAAATCAGAAAAATTTATACCGCTGATATAACCAATGCTCATGAGTCGACCCTTCACAGGTTGTTCGTACACACGGCTGGGTCAAATTACCGTTTTACCCTTGTGTCTACCTCTTGTTCTTTAAGCCCCGACTGCTCCTCTAATGAACAATATATTGTGATGGTCCAACCATACACAACACCCTTCTCGGGCCAGTGAGAAGGTAGGCGCCCGTTGTCCAAGCCCTAGAGACAACACTTAAGGGAACAACCCCTCTAATTTCCCTAAAGGCGAGAGCAGAGTGAATTCCATCTTGCGTAGTTAAGTTCGACTCCACTACTTGGTCATGTCCACGAGAAGATAGGCATATTGGGCAAATGGCGTGAGCACCCTCACCGTGCACTAGTCAAAGGAGTCACAGACCACTCGCGAGGCGAGTCCGTAACACGCTCGTGATTAGTCGAGTCACTAATGGTCATCTACGATATTATTAGTCTTCACATCAGCGGTGTTACATCGTGAGGTCTAATAATTCACGGTCGGTCTTGTACAATCTCATTATGCAGGATGCCCCAACTCGCATGTCAACCACATGAGCGAGTCGGATCACCTCGTTTGTATCTAATACAAAGCGGGCGCATCCACAAATGTATCGAGATTAGGTCTCCAACCCTATCCATATATGTGAGATTGTTCGGGTCATTAACTCGAATGTGATCCTCCCTGTGTGTCCACTACACACCGTTCAAGTTCTAGTTCTCTCATAAATTCAATGACCCTGGAGCTTAGTTTATTGGAAAAGTTTATAAATATTGCGAGACACAAAGTGATGAAATGAATAACTCTTTATTAATTTCAAACAATATATTACAAACACGAGATTAGGACAAAAATCCCAACAATACTGGTTAAACTAATAATTTGCAGTCCAGTCTTGTATGAACTCTTCATACAGGATGCCCCTACTCGCATGTCAATCCACATGAATGAGTTAGATTACCTCATTTGTACTAATTACAAAGTGGGCCGCATTCATGGTGTTACCAGAATAAGGTTTCCAACCTTATTCTTATACCATAGACCCTTTGGGCTATACTCTTGAACACAATCCAAATAGTGTCTACTACACTGATGTTCAAGATACATTATAACCTTAGAGCTTAGTTTATTGGATATATAGAGCAAGAATATAATTTTATCAAAACAAATAACTCTTTATTTATTTGATCAAAATTACAACATAAGTTTATGGCACAAATCCCAACATGTTCGATACGAAAACACAAGAGAGTTGTCCACTCAATTTAAAGGTGAGACTTAATTATTTGGGTCCCTGTAAGATCTAATAATTAGCTTCCTAGCCCAAAATTTTTTAAAAACTACGACATGAACCCGGAATTAACTTTCGCACGAAAAGTAAATTTACCTAAAATTACTAAGCGTCACATGTTTATTTTGATTAGTTTAAATTGAGTTAATCTAATTTAAATCTCCGAAAAAATTAAGCAATTCTATTCACCCTTTTGTGTTATCATAGGATCCTATAGTTTTAAGAGATGTTCTAACTGTAACGGCCTGAGAATTTTAGGAAAGATTACTTTGGAGTTTAATTGAAATTTCGTGAAAATAGTTAAGTGGGAATCAAAATTTCCATGTTGCATTGGTATTTGTTTTTAGAAGATTTTATTGGAAAATCGAGTCATGATTTGAATTTCCAATGTTGGGGTTGATTTAATTGTTAGAAATTTTGGATAATGGTATAGTTATAGTTTAATAGAAAGAGAAGGGTAAATTTGGAAAAAAGAAAGAAAAATAGGGATTCGGGTTTGAGAATGACAATTTTGTCTTTAGTGTGCACACTTTTCGAAGCTCTCTTCCCCTTCCTATCTCCATCTTCACGAAAGGAGGTCTCTCTCTCTCCTTCACTGTGTTTTTCGGCCAGCCGACCCGTACGCTTGAGTTTCCATTCCGCCGTCACCTGTTCGCCGTCCGAATCTGCGAGTTTCAGCTCCGCCTGCCGGTTTCCGCGCGAGTTCACTGCTGCCGTCCGCTACCCGAACTCCAACCGAAACCCAGCCGCGCGCGAGATTTCTTCCTTGTCTTCGCCGGACTCGCGACTGAAGACGTTTGCGGCCACGCCACGCCGGATCTGCCGCGTCTCCCTTAGATCTAGCTGACAACTCCATCGCCCAAGCATCAGATCTGCATCGTCGGAGCCACTGCTGCGCCGTCGGTTGCAGTCTTTCACGGACGATCGTCACACACAGAACTCGCCAGACCTGCAACTTAGTGCGCTAAACCCAGCCAGTCGGAGCGAAACCGTCGCCTGTAGCCACGCCGACGCCGACCAGTTCGTTATTTTGGTTTGATCGGTTCACCCTGTTTCCATTCGGTTTTCAATGAAATTCGATTCCTGATTGATCGGGTCACGAGCATTCCGGATCTAAGATCTACGCGCTGCCACCCTACGTCACCTGCTGGTGAAGGTGACCGTCACCGTCGTTTGCCGGGAACAGTGAATTCAGCTAGTCTCGACTTCCGAGCCCGTTACTGACCTCTATGAGTATTAATTTAGATCCGTTACTTAAAAGATCTTCCGAAGAAATTGATAAAGAAATTTTATTCGGGATTTTGAAATGTTATTAGGAGCCTAGCAGACTCGAGGTGGAGTTAGTAAACTCAAACCATCCTAATTAAGAGTGTAAAGGAATTTGTGACGCGGAATCAGTTTTGAATCGAGATTTAGGTAATTGACTAGAAACTCATAAAAATCTCGGTTCCTGTGATTTAAAATTCATTGGAACTCTATTTTAAGAAGTTGATTGTTCGACAATTGGAAGACACTTCGAAATAGGATTTTAATTTAAGGAATTTTGGAACAAAAGCCAGGGTAAGGGAATCCATGCCGACTTTTTTTCAAAACTATGATTCTGCTTAATTTTTTAAAGCTATGATCTATAAAGAACATTTGAACAGGAATTTTGCCTTTAAATGCCATGTCTTGTTTTGAATTCTTTTAATTTCTGATACTTGTGAAATTCCTGGGTCATGAATGATATGTATCGAGATTTGAATGGAAATGTACATCTTATGTTCATTATGATTATTGCATTATCTTTTTCATTTACTGATCAAGTTGGGACCTCATCCATGTATGTATGCTTCATGAAAAAAAAAAGGAAAAAAAAAGTTTATGAAGGTTGTGGCAAATAACCTCTTGTTGAAGTTTTAAACGCAAGCTATGAATGATTTAGAGTCGACTCGAACTAAGAGGTCATGACCCAGAAGAACTTATTTGTCTACTAAAAGCCGAAAAGAGAAGTCATGACTCATGTTCCCTTCTAGAATATTTTAAGTTCCATTCACAAAAGTTTAAAGTAAGGATTGTATGCGATTACATAATCCCAAAAATCTCAGTTCTGGGGTCACTTACGGAGTATTATAATACTCACCATTTCTTTTAAAAATGTTTTCAGGTAAAGGCTAGGACATACCGGACGAATAACGGAAATGTTGTGAAGGTCATGAGAATAGAAGTCATGTCTTCCGCATCTTTTAAACTGTTATGTTTTGTTTCATGATTTTCTCTAATGAAAAAAGACTATGGCCAAGTGTTGTGTTTGATTTCAAAACCGAAGTTGGGAATTCAAACTGTATTTATTTTAATTGCTTTGTTTTCTTGTGGGATCCCAAATTAAAAATAGTTTTATATTCATCAAATTTTACTTCCCAAATGTTATTTTATGACCTCAAGTGCATACATGTTTAGTAATAACCCTAGAAAAAGAATCTTAAAAGTAGGGTCATTACACTAACCATGCATGTTTGGGTTGGAGATTGACTAGCTGAAAACAATACACAAATATATATTCTTCTTATATGTAGGTGATATGATTCTTGCTTCTAAAGGTTAAGTTGAAATTTAGAAACTTAAAAGAGTCAACTCTGCAATTAATGAATGAGCTTGGGTCTTTTATCCCAGATCTGGGGCATGGAAAGTATAAGGAACAAAGATAAGGGTCATTGACCATATTTCACAAGAACTATGTTTTAAAGAGAATATGTCTGAGTGTAAGTTTATTTCTGCATACTGTCTGTTATACATTGTGATGGAAAAATGATATTAAATTTCATTTTGTGAGAAAGGTTATTGCTGACATGGAGTTCAAACTTGTAAAATTAGCTAATACAAATGAGATTTTTGTCTAATATGTTGGCTTAAGTATTTGTTAAATCAGTTATGTGTTGAGCTTGAATGATTACTTTGTTTATGAGGGAATTTCAACTTTGAGATATGTTAATTCCTATCTTATATTCTATTCTAGATTCATTTATTAAAATTTAGACTTAAAAGGTGGAACTACTATAAATCTTCTTGTGTTATCTTTATCTTACTACACTTCTCTTTTAATTTTAACCTTGATTAGTACGAAGTCTATTATTGATTAATTTTAGTTTTAACCCATGCATAAATCTCAACATTCAAAACAGAAGAAAAAGAATATGTAATGTTTTAAAATAATATAATTTAGACATTGAGAATAAAATAAGTATAGAAGAGAAATGGGCAATAACATACATGTCTGGTAGATTGGTACATAATCTTACCATTACACTTGTAGATTTGAATGATACAACTCATTCTATCAATTAACATTCATATTTCTACTATTTTAACATGTAGTGATTTAGGCGTATTATTAAAATAAAATTAAGCCATTATTCATTATATGATTGAATGGAAATAGGCTGAATAAGTAGAGACAACACACGATCTTTTGTTACTTGGTGCCCTATGCCATGCCCATCTCCATATTGATACATGCATTGAGCCATTCTCGCAAGGTTCTTAGCTCTCTCGGTGAACACATGAGGAAAGATTGAATTCTCGGCTTCAACCTTATTTAACTTCTTCCATGTTTCATCAATCAAATATCTTATATGTTCACGAGCATCATTTTCTGAAACTCCAGTGTCATTCATGTAACATTGTATTGATTTTGGAACATCGCCTCTTTCTAATTCATCCTGAATTAGATTTACCCATCAGATCATGTTAGTCATTATTAAAATTTTGAAAATGTAACCAATACTATATTAGATTATATGAGATTCCATCTCAAAACCAATTAGTAATAAAAGAAGTAACTCATATGTCTTATATATTGTGAGGTTACTCTCCACTTTTTCAATATGGGATCCTCAACAGATATCAATACTTTGTTCACATACCGATGATGTTCCTAGATCGTCAGCAAGTCGTAAAATTGTTGATGACCAACGAATTATATCAATGTATTCTTTCAAGCTCTCCATGTCCTCAAGTATTGGAGAGGTCACAAAAACATATGCATGAATTAATATAACTGGTCCAGATATTGAGATCCATGCATTGTCTAAATATTCTTTCAATGTTGGCTTATAACCACTGTGGTACCACTTTGCCTCCAACAAGTAAGTTTTGCACAAATCTACCCACTGCACAATTAAATTCATTATGAAACAAATTTGATAATAATAAGGTCAATTTCTATCATGTGTAAAATCAGAAAAATTTATACCGCTTTCTTAAGGTATTGGATGACATTAACTCCTTTGTCTCTTAGTACTTCAAAAGCCATCTCGTTTACTGAATTGTGAAGAACAAGAAAACATAGTTTCATATAGTCTGGAAGCTGGTCAATTGCAGCAACATCCCACCTAAAATCAAAATTCAAAAGATAATTAAATATTAAGAAAATTTTATTTGAAGTTTGTAATAATGATAACTTCAAAAATTTTGCTCAATAGTATTTCCCATAATTGTAAGATTGTCAACTAGCATGGTTAATTAATTAATTATGGTTTTTTTTTCATTATAATAATCTATTTAACAAATTATTTAATTTGGTAAACAACATATTATACATTAAAAAAAAAAAGCAAAAATGTGCCCATACAATACAACTATGTTTTTTTTTTTTTTTTATGTTGCTCACCTCTCTACAGCATCGGTAAAGAGCTCGAGTTCATCTAATGTGCCATAAACATCATACACATCATCTATGGTTGTTATTAATGCATTAATTTTTGTCGCCATTCTCCTAAAATATGAGAGTTCAGGTTCAAATCCAACACCCACTGTCCAAAAAAAATTTTCCATCAATCTATCTCTCGCAAAGCTCAATTTTTCGCCAAGTCCACTGCTCCTCCACCAACTGTTCATATACAAAAATGCATGTTAAGTTGTCAAAGAAGATTGCCATAAAAGCATTATTTTAAAGTTCCAAATACTTCTATTTTCTTACCTTGATGCATATTTCAAATCTTCTTGGTGGATAGATTGCACCCTATTGAAATCTAGTTTAGCAATTTCTAGAAGAATAGGATTCATGTCCGTTTTTCTCTCATATATATCAATGAACCACCTTGCCTCCCATCTTGGCATTCTCCAATGTAAAGGAAGCTCCAAGGCATGTCTAATAGTTGCTACTTCAAGCTCGTCCTTACTCGATTTGATGTATTTTTCTAGATAGTTAACTGTAAAAAGTTTTGCTGCTTCTAGAATATTCTCACCTTCTATAGATAAGAACGAAGCTTCATACAAAGATAACATTCCATCTGAATCCTTACATAGGTGTAAGCTAAAATTTTCTGTCTCATCCTTGAAGGTATTGAAAACCTCTGCAATTAAAAGACAAAAAAATTAGTTAAATTAATAAATAAGCATATAAGGAAACTTGAGACTAGTTATTCTTTTTGCTAATTAACATTCAACTCTAGCATTATTAATTTAAGATTAATCCAATAATCTCAATCTCACTCATATCAAATTATAAGTTTAGATCTTTTTTTTTTTTATCAAACCAATCTCTCCTAGCTGTTGATAACTTGTTATAATCTAGGCTCAAGAATCATTCATTCTCATATTTTCTCATTGGAGTGAAAATTTTAGGAAAATATTTTTACCGTGTCATCAAGAAAGGATATGAAACTTAACTTTTATATGTTTAGAGAAAATAAGTAGTAATTCTCAATGAATACGTACCTTGTGAAATATTGTATCCATGTTGTCTTAGCAGTCTAAATTGAAGAGCAGTTGCATAAAGATTATTCTTCTTCCAATCATCATTTTCGTGGTTCTTGTCATATGTTCTTTCCAACATATCTTTAATCTCATTTTCAAAATGATACGAGATTCCAAGTCGTTGTAAAGTATCAATGAGCTCGAGTTGCATTAAAGGGTCGCCAATTATTTGGCTCATGATGACTCCTACCTCTTTCTTGAGATCATTAAAGCGTCTAACATGTATTTCTCCCTAAACACAACATTCATATCAACACATACAAGTAATTATCAATTAATTTCTACACTAAATCTATATAACAAAGTAAACAAGTAGAAAATTAAAAATTTCAGTAATTCATACCATAAATTCACTCGTTAACGATTTAACGAACTCATGCTTCCAAATAGGAGGTTGATAATTTCCCGACCGTCGTATAATGGTCTGATTAGACATTCTTGCATTGCCCTTCACTCTAACGACGTGAGAGATAAGTGAAAGGTTGAGATCGAAAGTTACTCGTTTGATGAAAGGACTCGTAGGGAAAGAAGCAAGGTAAAATTGGTGAAGAGCCATTGAGAGAGGAGAGCAAAGATTATTGCGTGCTAATAATATAAAACTCAAACTTTTGGTAGTTGATTGATTCTGTAATTCTTAGGACAATCATCCTAAAATATATAGATGATCAAAGTTTTGGTTCGTTCTTCCATATTAGTTTGATTATATTTGAAAATCATATTATTGGGTCCCAACAACTGCCGCGTATCTAGTACTTTTGGATAGATTTTGCACCTGCAGTGGCTTATTTCTTTTTATTATTTTATAATCAATTCACTCTTTAAAATCACATGTAATGTTTTCTTTTTCAATGCATCATTATGCAACTTGCTATATTTAAATCGCGTTTCCTTTTTACGTGGTCATTATTACATTATTGAACCTTAAAATGCTAGAAATTTTTTAAATCACCGAATCATAAAATTGTGATCAATACTGAAGATTACTAAAGCTAAATCAACCACCTACACCTGTCATTTTATATATATATATAAAAGCAATCAACCTCGTGGGTTAATTGCTAACAAGAATGTCTTAACTAACATCAAGTATAACTTATAATTAAAAGGTCATGAATTTATATATATATAAAAGCAACCAACCTCGTGTGTTAATTGCTAACAAGAATGGCTTAACTAACATCAAGTATGACTCATAATTAAAAGGTCATGAATTTATATATATATAAAAGCAATCAATCTCGTGTGTTAATTACATAGATTAGATGAAGATTTGATCGTAATCTTATGTTTTTGTATAAAAAATCTTTTAAATATTAAAAATATAATAATCGTTTTTTGTATAAAAAAATCTTTTAAATATTATAATTTAATACATGTCTACATTTCATGATTATCAATATGACACTGGTAAATAATAGATTAGATGAAGATTTGATTGTAATCTTATGTTTCTGTATCAAAAAATCTTTTAAATATTTTAAATATTATAATCGCGTTTTTATCACAAAATCTTTTAAATCCTTTAAATATTATAATCTAATCCATGTGTACATTTCATGCTTATCAATATGACACTTGTAAATAATAGTTTGATGATAGTTTGACTTGTTTTGAATTAGATAACTTCCTTTTCGCTTTCTCTGATTTGGAAAAAATATATCCGTATGATTTAACCGTTCTTTTTAAACTGAAAATCAAACATTTTATCCCAATAATCATTCAGACTCCGTTTGATAATCATTTAGTTTTTAAAAATTAGGCTTAAAAATACTACATCTACCAATGAGGTTTATGTTTTTTTATGTAATTTGTACCTATGATTTACAAAACTAAATTAAGTTTTGAAAACTAAAAAAAGTAGTTTCCAAAAACTTGTTTTTGTTCTTCAAATTTGGTTAGAAACTTAAATTGTATCTCAAGACAGATGGAACTAATTGTAGAAAAAATGAAAATAAGTTGTGAAAAACAAGCATAATTTTAAAAAATCAAAAGGTTATCAAACAAGACCTAAATTTTTAGTTTTTAGTTTTTGAGAATTATGCTTGTTTTTTCATAATTTCTCTCTACTTTGTCTACAATTATTTCCATCTTGAAGTATCATTTAAGTTTCTAGCATAATTTTAAAAACAAAAACAAGATTTTGAAAACTCCTTTTTTTTTTTTTAGGATATAAAACTTAGCTTGGTTTTTTAAAACATACGTACAAACTAGATAAGAAAACATGGAAGTTCATTGGTAGAAGTAGTATTCTTAGGCATAATTTTCAAAAACCAAAAATTAAAAATTAAATGGTTATCAAATAAGTTTTGTCTACAAATATCGTTTTTCACTTCTAGCTAGTTGTGAAAAAGTTAAAAGGTATATAAGCGAGGATAAAATGTACCATATAGAGGCATGTAATAAATAGAGAAATTATTTGAGAAGACCGCCATATTATTGTCGACACTTTTGCTCGGTTACGTATATGGGAGAAAAACAACAAAAGTAATTTGAATTTGTATCCAATTGTTATTAGGAACATGAATTTTTCAAATTTAAATTAAACGATGATTAAATGGCAACACCATTTTTAAATCACATTGAATAATTTTTCAACAAATAGAATTTCGAGAGCGAGAATTTGGTTTAGAGAGAAAATGTGACGACCACAACCACAGGTACTGACTGGTTATCTTAGTTATTGTTCTAACAGTCTTTATGTCAAGTCGGTTTAGTAAATTCTATCAGGCTCGGTGTGGTTGAAACCTTATTTTTTTCGTGTGAGTTAAGTGAATTGTTTCTCCTTGAGATGAAATTATTTATAAAATTAAAAGAAGAGGAAGTGTCAATGGCACTTTAGTTATTAATGCCTAAATGAGGGTTATATTTGACATTTGGATTTTGACCTAATTCCTAGTATTTAAGATCCTTAAGTTGCAACCAAAAGAAGAAGAAAACAAACCCTAACCCTAAGACCATCGGCACCTTCATCTTCTCCTTCTCCTAAATCGACGTATGCCCTAGCCGAAACCCTAGATCCACCATATTGCTCGCTGCTGCCGCGCCGCCCAAGTCGCCACCGTAAGACCACGTGCGTAAGCCGCCAAGCAAGTCCACGATCGAAGTTTGCTTGACCGACCACGCGCGCGCAAAACCCACGGAGAGAGACGACTCCGCCACGAACACTGCGCAGCCTCGGACGAACACGACCCGGTACCGTCACGCGCCGTGGTTGCGCGCCGAGATCGGCGAGGAATTGCCGCCGTCGAGTCTCGCAAAGCGGAGAGCCTTCACGCGAGCCACCGTTCACGCGCGTGAGCCGCCGGAAAGCCCTCACGCGGCCGTTCGCGAGCTCCTCACTCCGATCGCCGCCGCTGCTTGATTCGTGGATCGCGCTGGCACGACTAATCGTGAACTCGCCGCGCCCGCCGCCCGTCGGCGCCGCCCGCGTACGCGCGGCCGGCCAACACAACAAAGAAAGCAGAGATTGCGGCCGGTGAGCGTCTTTGTTAAATTTCGGTTTTGAGAAAGAGGGTTATACGTGACCTCTCGGATGTTAAAGCGATAAATTGAGTAAACGTAAGCCTTTGTTTTGAACACAACTTTCGGGGACCAAGGTTGGAGCGGAATTGAAGGTCAAACGTCAAGACGAACTAAGAAATATTAGGTATTCGCATTGAACTTGAGGTAAGCGAGGCATGAGACCTTAAGAACTTAGATAAGGTATCTTTACGTTATGGATTTGGCGTATGCTTGGAGAATAATTTCGGATTATTGTGTGAATCAGGTTCTACTAAAGAAGAGTACTCAAGGAACTCGGGTTAGGTTCTGGAGTGGAACCTGAACTAAGGTAAGGGATCTCGTGCCGAATCTTTTTAAATGGGAGTAAAGAAAACGAGTTTCATTATTTTATGTGAAATTAGTTCGTTATTTTACTTATAAAGATTTAATGATTTTACGCGAGAATATTTCAAGATTTTATGTGAGAATACTTTAATATTCTATGTGAAGATATATCAATATTTTATGTGAGCATAATCTAGTATTTTATGTGAGAATATCTTTGTATTTTAAGTAAGTATATTCTAGTATATCAGGTGGAGTTATTACAGTACTTTTTATGAGAATATTTCATGATTACATACATGAGTGTTATTTCCAAACTGTTGTGAAAAGTCATGATTTGCATATCAATGATAATGTTTTGTGGCATGTGCACTATAGTCATGTTGAATGATGGGACCTCATGCATGTTATGTATGCCATAAAATGATTTGATGAAAAATGTGGAAATTGGTCTCACGAGTGCATTGTATGCATGGTCAAACATGCATTAGAGACCCTATGGGTCAAATTTACAGAGTCCGTGAGGGACTCAATCTATACAGAGTGCTGTGAGGGACTCAAAGCATACAGGGGTCTGTGAGGGACTCAAATAATTACAGGGGTCTGTGAGGGACTCAAAATGAAATGACTCAGGATGACCAATTGACCACTTAAAGAAAAAGGAAGTCATGGATTATAGTCATGATGATATGAGAAAGTTTTAGGTCCCACATATGTACATTAGAACAAGTTTAAAAGTCATGATTGTATGTGTTTGCATATCCCGAACCTCAGTGAGCGAGGTCACATGCTGGTATTGTATTGCAATACTCACCCTTTCGTTTTAAAAATGTTTTTTGTGTAAGGCCAAGGACGTGCGGGGCGAGTGACGGAGGCGCGTTGTCAGGACCATGGGAATAGTCATACCTTCCGCATATTTTCTTTAAATAACTGGTGTCGTCGTTTTACGATTTCAAAGTTAAGTTTAAATTTCCGGATTTTAAGTAGGCCAAGCCTAAACTGTTCTTTTTACATGTATTGAATGTTTTTATCGGGATCCCTAAAGATATTTTGATAACATTGGAGATTTAAAGATTGTTTTATGTCCTTTGGCCTAAGAATGCATGCATGTGTAGTAATGTCCCTAGGAGTTATAGTCATAGAAAAGTAGGGGCTTTACAGAAAATTTAGATAGATAGAGAACAAAAAATTAGAAAGAGAATGTATCACTACAATATATCTGATTAGATGAGTGAAACTAAAACTACAAAAATTGACAAACGTGATAGATACATTAAACATCAAAGAGGAAAATGTTTAATGAAAAGGAAAAACTTTAAAGAGGAAATTTACATAGAGAGAGAAAAATCACTACAAGCTTTTTCCGATGCACACAAGCATGGGAAAAAGTTGAAAAACACGTCGGAAAAGACTTTTTCAGTGGACATCGAACGTCGACAATAGCATCGATCGGTAGAGAATCTTTGGGAGAGTTTCTACTTATGTATAGAATATGCGACATCGGCATAGGTCATTTTTGCTGACGCTGGAGGGTTGGCGTTGGTAGAAGTGACCTATGTCGATGCAACTTATCTAACGTCGGCATAAGTCTAGTACTGAGTTATATATATATATATATATATATATATATTTTTTTTTTTTGTTTCTTTCAAATATAATTATAATTCTATTTTTTTTTGTACCAGGTAATTAATGTATATAAAACAATATATTTCAAACTTCATTCAATATAACAACCAAACAATGATATTTGTTTGTAAATTTTTGTTTATATAAAGTTGGAAATTATAAAAAAGAAAAATTACATAAACCATCTAGGAAAAACAAATTTTTTTGTAGATGCATCTTAAATTTCGTCCCTAATCTTACTCACACTTATCAGAATCAATACCTAACTAAATAATTGTAAATTATTGAGCAATTAAATTTGACAAGCTTTTGTACCTTGATATATATAACTATATAAGAACCAAAACTAAAAAGCTTTAACTTAACATAAAAACTTATAAACAACTAAGTTTAACAAGAAAACTTATCAAAAAATGAGTTTAACAAGGAAACTTATAGACACCTCTCACCCAACAATCGAACTAAAAACATTTAAACCAATCGAACAATATAACATATAGAGGCATGAAATAAATACAGAAATTATTCGAGGTGACCGCCATATTATTGTCGACAATTTTGCACTGTTACATATACGAGAGAAAAACAACAAAAGTGATTTGAATTTGTATCCAATGGTTATTA
Organism: Trichosanthes cucumerina; assembly: GCA_036507285.1. Lineage (NCBI taxonomy): Eukaryota > Viridiplantae > Streptophyta > Magnoliopsida > Cucurbitales > Cucurbitaceae > Trichosanthes > Trichosanthes cucumerina. The sequence goes on along the minus strand of CM071841.1, from coordinate 16,796,335 downwards.
GGAACATGCATTTTTCAAATTTTACATCCAACGATGACTAAGTGGCAACTACATATTTACACCACATTGAATAATTTTTCAACAAATAGAATTTCAAGAGAGAATTTGGTTTAGAGAGAGAATTTAAATTGATAGTGAAAAAAATTTAGAAAGAAAAAGTGTCACATCAATATATATCTAATTAGAAAGGTGAAACTACTACTACAAAAATGGAGAAGCGTGATAGATACACTAAATAGAGCATCTTTGTGAGAGAGAGAAAGAAACATCAAAAAGGAAAATGTTGAAAGAAAAGGAAAAAACATTCGATAGGAAATTTATATAGATAGAGAAGAATCACTACAGGCATTTTTCGAAGAAAACAGACATGGAAAAAACTACAAAACACGTCGGAAAAGACTTTTTCAGTGCGACACCGGACGTCGATAATGGCATCGGTAGAGACTCTTTGGGAGAGCTTCCACCGATGCACAGAATATGTGGCATCGACATAGGTCACTTTTGTTGTCGCTAGTAGGTTGGCGTTTGTAGAAATGACCTATGTTGATCCCACTCATTTAACGTTAGCATAAGTCTAATACTGAGTTATATATATATATATATATATTTTGTTTCTTTCAAATATAATTATAATTATAATTTTTTTTGTACCGGGTAATTAATGTATATAAAACAATATATTTCAAACTTCATTCAATATAACAACAAAAAAATCAAATTTGTTTATACATTTTTGTTTATATAAAGTTGGAAATTAAAAAAATTACATAAACTATCTAGAAAACTAAATTTCTTGTAGATGCATCTTAAATTTCATCTATAATCTTACTCACGCTTATTAGGTTCAATACCTAACTAAATAATTGTAAATTATTCAACAATTAAACTTATCAAACTTTCGTACCTTTATATATACAAATATATAAGAACCAAAACTAAAAAGCTTTAACTTAATAGAAAACATTATAATCAAAGTTTAACGGAAAACTTATAAACAAATGAGTTTAACAAGGAAACTTAAACACACCTCTCACCCAACCATCGAACTAAACACATTTATAAAACCAATCGAACAATATCACATATAGAGGCATGGAATAAATATAGAAATTATTCGAGGAGACCGCCATATTATTGTCGACAATTTTGCACTGTTACATATATGAGAGAAAAACAACAAAAGTAATTTGAATTTGTATCCAATGGTTATTAGGAACATGCAATTTTCAAATTTACATCCAACGATGATTAAGTGGCAACTACATTTTTACACCACATTGAATAATTTTTCAACAAATAGAATTTCGAGAGAGAGAATTTTGTTTAGAGAAAAAATATAAAATGATAGAGAAAAAAATTTAAAAGGAGAAAATATCACTACAATATATATCTGATTAGAAGGGTGAAACTACTACTAACAAAATAGAGATGCGTGATAGATAGACTAAACAAAGAATCTTTGTAAGAGAGAAAACGAAACATCAAACAGGAAAATGTTGAAAGAAAAAGAAAAACTTTAGAGAGGAAATTTATATAGATAGACAAGAATCACTATAGGCTTTTTCCGAAGAAAACAAGCATGGAAAAAGCTACAAAAGGCGTCGGAAAATACTTTTTCAGAGTGATACCGGGCGTCGACAATGGCATCGGTAGAGACTCTTTGGGAGAGCTTCTACCAACACAGAATATATGTGGCGTCGACAAAGGTCACTTTTGCCGACGCTAGTAGGTTGACATTGGAAGAACTGACCTATGTCGATGCCACTTATTTAACGTCGGCCTAAGTCTAGTACCGAGTTATATATATATATATATATATATATATATATATATTTGTTTCTTTCAAATATAATTAGAATTCTACTATTTTCTTACCGGGTAATTAATGTAAATAAAACAATATATCAAACTTCATTCAATATAACAACCAAACAATGAAATTTGTTTATACATCTTTTGTTTATATAAATTTGGAAATTTAAAAAAAAATTACACAAACCATCTAGAAAAAACTAAATTTCTTGTAGATGCATCCTAAATTTCGTCCATAATCTTACTCACGCTTATTTGGTTCAATACCTAACTAAATAATTGTAAATTATTGGACAATTAAACTTATCAAGCTTTTGTATCTTTATATATATAAATACATAAGAACCAAAACTAAAAAGCTTTAACGTAACCTAAAAACTTATAAACAACTATGTTTAACGAGAAAACTTATAAACGAATGAGTTTAACAAGGAAACTTATAAACATCTCTCACCCAACCATCGAACTAAACACATTTAAACCAATCGAACAATATCACATATAGAGGCATGGAATGAATAAATAAATTATTCGAGGAGACCACCATATTATTGTCGACAACTTTGCACTGTTACATATATGAGAGAAAAACAACCAAAGTAATTTGAATTTGTATCCAATGGTTATTAGGAACATGCATTTTCAAATTTACATCCAACGATGATTAAGTTGCTACTACATTTTTACACCACATTGAATAATTTTTCAACAAATAGAATTTTGAAAGAGAGAATTTGCTTGAGAGAAAATTTAAATAGATAGAGAAAAATATTTAGAAAGAGAAAATATCACTACAATATATATCTGATTAGATGGGTGAAACTACTACTACAAAAATGGAGAAGCGTGATAGATACACTAAACAGAGATTCTTTGTAAGAGAAAAAGAAACATCAAAGAGGAAAATATTAAAAGAAAAGGGAAAACTTTAGAAAGAAAATTTACAAAGATAGAGAAAAATCACTACACGCTTTTCTCTGACGCGCACAAGCATGGGAAAAAGCTACAAAACGAATCGGAAAAGTCTTTTTCAGTGCGACACTGGGCGTCGATAATGACATCGGTAGAGACTCTTTGGGAGAGCTTGTACTGAGGCAAAGAATATGTGGCGTCTGCATAGGTCACTTTTACTGATGCTGGTGGGTTGGCGTTGGTAGAAGTGACCTATGTCGATGGTACTTACCTAACGTTGGCATAAGTCTAGTACTGAGTTTTATATATATATATATATATATATATACATTTTTTGTTTTTTCCAAATTTAATTATAATTATAATTTTTTTTCTACCGGATAATTATTGTATACAAAATATTATATTTCAAACTTCATTCAATGTAACAACCAAACAATGAAATTTCTTTAAACATTTTTGTATATATAAAGTTGAAAATTAAGAAAAAAATTACATATTAAGCCATCTAGAAAAAACTAAGGGCCTGTTTGGTTAGTAATCCGAATTCTGTTTTATGTTTTCTGATTCACTAAATTCAGTGAATACGCGTTTTGTGACGTGTTAAAAAGCTATTTTGGATTCGTGATCCAAATAGTAGAAATTACAGAAAACAACATTTTTATGTTTTCATTGTATCCAGATTCTCGAATTTGAAATTTTAAAATGCGAATTATATTAAACAAAGATAAATATCTTAGTAAATATAGTATTTCATGTTTATAAACTTAATTTAATTTTGTTAAATTAAAATAGCTATAATATAATATATAATATATTATAAAATAATAATAATATAAAATTTATAAAAAAATAACATGTTCATAAATTAATTAATAATGTCTTATATTCAACCTAATATTTAGTTTTGGAATTACAACTAATTTTATGATATATAAATATATTATAGAACACATTTTAAACTACTGTTTAAAATGGAATCAAATTTCTAAATCTGCTACCAAACACATATCTGAAAACATGAAATACAACTCGTTTTCATTGAATCCCTTGTTTTCAAATTTCTGTTTTTGGATTGCCAACCAAACAGGCCCTAAATTTCTTGTAGATCCATCCTAAATTTGGTCTATAATCTTACTCACGCTTATTAGGTTCAATACCTAATTAAATAATTATAAATTATTGAACAATTAAACTTCTCAAGATTTTCTACCTTATATATATATAAATATATAAGAACCAAAACTAAAAAGCTTTAACTTAAAATAAAAACTTATAAACAACTAAGTTTAACAGGAAAACTTATTAACAAGGAAACTTATACGCATCTCTCACCCAACAATCAAACGAAACACATTTAAACCAATCAAACCAATATCACAAATAGAGTCATGGAATAAATTTGGTTTAGAGAGAAAATTTAGATTCATAGAGAAAACCATTTAGAAAGAGAAAGTATCACTACAATATATATCTGATTAGATGGGTCAAACTACTACTACAAAAATGGAGAAGCGTGATAGATACACTAAACAGAGTCTTTGTAAGAGCGAAAAAGAAACTTCAAAGAGGAAAATGTTAAAAGAAAAGGGAAAACTTTCGAAAGGAAATTTACAAAGATAGAGAAAAACCACTACAGGCTTTTTCGACGCGCACAAGCATGGGAAAAAGCTACAAAATGCATCGAAAAAGTCTTTTTCAGTGCGACACCGGGCATCGACAATGACATCCGTAGAGACTCTTTGGGAGAGTTTCAACCGAGGCAAAGAATATATAGGGTCGGCATAGGTCACTTTTGTTGATGCTGGTGGGTTGGCGTTGGTAGAAGTGACCTATGTCGATTCCACTTATCTAACGTCGACATAAGTCTAGTACTGAGTTTTATATATATATACATTTTTTGTTTTTCCAAATATAATTTTAATTATAATTTTTTTGTACCAGATAATTATTGTATATAAAACATTATATTTCAAACTTTATTCAATATAACAACTAAACAATGGAATTTCTTTATACATTTTTGTTTATATAAAGTTGGAAATTTAAAAAAAAATTACATAAACCATCTAGAAAAAACTAAATTTCTTGTAGATGCATCCTAAATTTCGTCCATAATCTTACTCACGCTTATTAGGTTCAATACCTAACTAAATAATTGTAAATTATTGAACAATTAAACTTATCAAGCTTTTGTCTGTTTATATATATAAATATATAAGAACCAAAACTAAAAAGCTTTAACTTAACATAAAAACTTATAAACAACTAAGTTTAACAAGAAAACTTATTAACAAGGAAACTTATACACATCTCTCACCCAACAATCAAAATAAACACATTTAAACCAATCGAACAATATCACATATAGAAGCATGGAATAATTTGAGAAATTATTCGAGGCGATCACCATATTTGTAATATCCCAGAATTTCAAGTACCTTTTAGGTTGTACTGAGATTTACTTAATGGAATAATTAGTTCAACGTTGAAATTGTTTTTTTTAGTTAGGGTTTCTTTACAAACTAAAGAGAATTGAATAATTTGAGCTTTTAATTAAGAGTTATTGTGACGACCACAGCCACAGGTACTAGCTATTTATTTTATTTAACATGCTCAACCTTTGTGTTTAGTCGGATTAATGGATTTCATCAAGCTCGGTGTTAGTGAGTCTTTGATTTTACTTAGTTTAAAGTGAAACATTCTTCTTTAGACGACTAATTATAAAATTAGAAGATGAGGACGTGTCAACGGCACTTTAGTGATTATTGCTTAAATGAGGGTTATTGTGGACATTTGGATTTAACCTAATTGGGAGTATATAAGGTCCTTAAGTTGAAAGAAGAAGAAGGATAAACCTAACCCTAATTCTCCTCCTCCTTCTCCTATTTTGCCCTAACCCTAACCCTAAAAAAAAAAATATACACTTCGATTGCCTTTCTCCTTCGTGAACTTGCCCTAGCCGGAAACCTAGTTCCAACGTCTTTGCGCCGCCAAATCCAATCAACCGCAAGCCGCCTTGACCACCTCGTCCAAGCTCACGAACGAGAAGCGCTGTCGTTGAAGAAGCCACGGCCGTCTGGCTGAAGTTGAAGTCGTTCGTGGAGGCCGCTTCGTTCTTTGCGCACGACGAGAGATCGACGAAGCCGGCCACCACTCGCCGGCGAAGACCCCCGCAGCGCACGAACGCCGAACCTCGATCCGCCGAATCGCTGCGCCGAGATCGCACGCCGCCGCCGATTCTGAGCCGAAACCCCATGCAGCAGCTTGGGATTTTTACTCGCCCGAGGACCGCCGCCGCCACGAGCCTCGGCTCGCCGAAGTTCGGCGGCGGCGCAGAGCCTCGATCGACGTCCACCCGCTCCGTCACGTCCGGTTTGCTTGGCGAGATCCACGAAGCGCTGCAGCAGCCTCGAAGCTCCAGCCGTCGAGCGATCCGCGAGAGCACGGCAGCAGAGACCGGCGGACTTCACGCACGCCGACCACCGCGTTTTGTCAGCCGCTAGGTTTACAGCCGGTGAGTGTCCGTGTTGAGTTTCGTTTTCGATGAAGATTTATTCGTGATCCATTATGTATCTAAGAGTCTAATTGAGGGTTTAACCACACGGTTTGAACACAACTTGTAGGACTAAACTGGGAGCGGAATTGGAGGTCAAACGCCAAAAGCGAACTAAGGAACATTAAGTCCTCGCGTTGAACTCGAGGTAAGCGGGGCATAAGATCTTATAGACTAGAATTAGGCATCCTTACGATTAGGGAATTGGTTAATGCTTGGAAAATAATTTCGAGCTATTGTGTGAGTTAGGTTCCACTAAAGGAAGAGTACTCAAGGAGCTCGGGTTAGGTTTTGGAGTGAAATCGGAACTAAGGTAAGGGACCTTGTGCCGAACTTTTTATTGGGATTGAAGAAAATGATTTTCACGATTTCATGCGAAATTAGTTTATATTTTTCATATGACAATATACAGATATTTTCGTGAGAATACTTAATATCTTATGTGCAAATATTTCAATGCTTCATGTGGAAATAAACTAGTATTTTATGTGAGAATATTCTTGTATTCTATGTATGAGTACTCAAAGATTTCATGTGAGGATATGACAGAATTGTATGAGAATATTTCATGATTTCCTACAAAAGTATGATCTTCAAACTGCTTCATGAGAAAAGTATGATTTGCATATTGTGATGATGTTTGTGACATGTACACTATTATTATGTGAATGATGGGACCTCATGCATGATATGTATGTCATGAAATGAATTAATGAAAAGTGTGGACATTGGTCTCCTGAGAGCATTATGTGCATGGTCAAACATGCAATAGAGACCCTATGGGTCGAATTACAGGGTCCGTGAGGGACTCAAATTATTACAGGGTGCGTGAGGGACTCAAATTATTGTGAGGGTCCGTGAGGGACTCAAAACGAAATGACTCAGGATGACCAGTCGGCCACGCAAATAAAAAAAAAAGGAAGTCATGGATTAAAGACCTGACAACATGAGAAAGTTTTAGGTCCCGCATATGTACATTTCGAACATGTTTAAAAGTCATGATTGTATGTGTATGCATATCCCAAAACCTCTGTAGCGAGGTCACTTTCATCGGGTATTGTTTTGCAATACTCACCCTTTCTTTTAAAAATGTTTTTCAGGTAAGGCCAAGGACGTGCAGGGCGGGTGACGGAGGCGCGTTGCTAGAACCATGGGAACAGACATGTTTTTTCCGCATATTCCTTTTATAACTGATGTTGTCTCTTTATGTTTTTTTCTGGAGTTTAAATCTACTTACAGATTTTTAATAGGCCATGTTAAACTGATACTTTTATCTATTTTAAACGATTTGATTTGGGATCCCTAAAAACAATTTATGTTGGTTGGAGGTTTTTCTTTTAAGATCTTTTATCTCTCGGCCTATAAATGCATGCATGTGTAGTAATGTCCCTAGGAGTTTGGTCATAGAAAAGTAGGGGCGTTACAGTTATGGCAAAATTGTGTTTCTATGGAAGAGGAGGGTCAATTTTGGAATAGGAAAAAAATGTTGGATTTAGGGCTCCCTTTTGAGGCACGTTGCACGAGGTTTTCTCCCACCTTCTCTTCCCTTTCACATGCAGCAGCCATGGAGGACCCCCCTCGCCGTCGATAATGTGCTTCACAACGCGCCGGTACCTGTAGCTCGCCGTCAAACTCGTCGATCGCCAGTCTGAGTCGCAGCCAGCGACCTCTGTTCACGCTACGCATCCACCCCGCTGATGGAAAACTTCAGCCGCACGTCGAAGCTTGACGGTGTTGTGCGTCCAGCCGCCGGTTCTTCGCCCAACTCCACAAACGAAACGTTGACGAGAAACGAACGTCCCGAGTCGCCGACCAAGAAGCTTCACCGCCATAGACGAAGCTGTTTCTACTTGGGTTTCTTAGTTTCGGAAGCCCTGTCGTCGATCATGGAGCTGCCAACCGCTGAATCGTGCAGATCAGTCACCGCCGGTTCACGGTTTGGTTCGAGTCTTTGGGTGTTTTCCAATCGGTTTCAGAGAGAAGAGACCGGTTTTGGATAGATCAGGCCACGAAGATTCCAGGTGTACACTCCACGCGCCAAGACGCGTCGTCTCCGTCGCCACACGCGCCGCCGCTCGCCAGAGTCAGCCCAACCCGATCAGTTTCGAATCTTTAGTCTGTTTTAAGCGTCCATTCGTGGTAAATTACACTAACCATGATTGGATTCGAAAAGAAGTTTATGATTATGTGTTTTAATTAAGGAATTGATGACATTTAATTAGGGGATTCGAGTATCGAGCACGTTGGAGAGGAGCCTTAAGTTAGGAGCGAAACCTTAGGAGTTTCAAGCTAAGAGAAGGTAAGGGATCTTTCTACAAATTATTTTAAAAGGGGAAGAAATTATGCTCTCGAACGATTTAGTTTAAAAAGAATGAATTCCCAAGATTTATCTTAAAGACAGAATTTAGAAAAGTATTTCACTCTGGAATTTGAGATGAATCCAGAAGATTTAAGGGTTTGAGAGGGCCCGAACAGAAATGATTTCAAAGTATTTAAAAATGAATTTTGACACAGTCATGTATAGTTATGTATTCTGAGATGTTTCATGTCTGCCATTGTGTTGGATACGCATTTTAATTGTATATGTATTTATGATTTACGATTTAAAGTCATGCTATGATTATATGATTTAAATGATTGTTGCATCATGATGAATGCATATGTCTATATGATCGAAGAATGGGACCTCATGCATATTGTATGTATATGAACATGTTATGTGGGTTGTGGCAATTGGTCTACTGAGGATTTATGCATGGTCAAACATGCATCAGAGACCCTATAGGTCAAAATTATAGGAGTCTGTGAGGGACTCAACATGAAAAGACTCAGGTAGACTTAATTGACCACGTATAGCCGCAAAGAAAAGTCATGATTTTATGAAAGGAAGTTTTAGGTCCCACTACAGAAAGTTGTATGATTTTAAAAGTCATGTTTTAAAAGTCATGTTGCATGTGTTGCATTTCCCGACCCCACTAATTGGGTATTATTATAATACTCATCCCTTTGCCTGTTTTGTTTTCTCCGTTTTCAAAATGTTTTTCAGGTAAAGGCGAGGGCGTACCAGGCGAGTGACGGAGATGCGTTACGAATGTCATGGGAACCAAGTCATGATTTTCCGCACACATGATTTAGAAAGTGTATTTTTAAGAATTTCAGTTTCCGCTTATGTAGCCTAACGATTTTTAAATTGAGGCCAAAATTAGTTATGTTTTTAAATGTTTTGTATTTATGGGATCCCAAATTAAATTAATTTTTTAATTACAAAGTTTTACTTATTTAAAGTTATTTAGTGCCTCAAATGCATGCATGATAGTAATGATCTTTAGAAAGAGAGTTTTTCAAAGTAGGGTTGTTACAATATTATTGTTGACAATTTTGCACTGTTACACATATGACTGAAAAACAACAAAAGTAATTTAAATTTGTATCCAATGGTTATTAGGAACATGAATTTTAAAATTTACACCCAACGATGATTGAGTGGCAACTACATTTTTACACTACATTGAATAATTTTTCAAGAAATAGAATTTCGAGAGAGAATTTCGTTTAGAGAGAAAATGTAACGACCCTGAACTTCAGGTACCTTTTATTATTAATTTTATTACTATTTTTATGTTGGTTTGAGTTATATGAAATTTGGTTAATGGAACTTTTGAAGTTCTTGATATAAAAGTTTAATTTAGTATAACCTAAGGAATTAAGCAATTGAGATCATTTAAATTAAGTCTAAAGGCATGTTGGTGGTTTAGAAGAAATTGGAGGGCATTTTAGTAAAAGAGTAAGGAATTAGGGTTGATGGAGACAACCACCATGAGAAGGAGAAATTCCATCCGCCAGCCACCTCTCATCGCTCCGACCATCCGCCAGCTACCGTCCGATCGATCTACGACCAGTCGTGTGGCCACCAGACGCGAACTCCCGCCGTCAGTTGCAGCAGCCGAACAGCCATCGCCTCCCGTCGAGCTCGAGCCGCCGCACACCGTCATGTTGGTTCGCAGGTCGACGCACCGTTGCAGCCGTGCGGTGGAGAGCGAATCGAGGGTCGCAACCCATCACCAGATGCAAGCCGCTGGATCGGTCTTCAGTTGAGGAGTCACCGCCGTTCGAAACAGTGAGGAAGAAGGAAGGTTTGATCTCCCTTGGTTCAACCGGTTCACGATCTTCCCGACCGGTCTTCATTAAACCGACACCGGTTTTGGATAGATCGGCTCACGAGCTTCACGGATCTGACCTTCACGCGCCAAGACGCGCCGCCACACGCGCCGCCGCTCGCCGGCCACGCGCCGTCACTCGCCGGAGTCAACCCAACTCGATCAATTTCGTTTCCTAAGCTCGTTTTAAGCGTCCGTTTGTGGTAATATAGCTTAACTAAGATCGGATTCGAAAGTAAGTTTATGTTTATGTGTTTTAATTAAGAAATTGATGAATCTAATCTTAGGGGATTCGAGTGCCAAGCACGATTGAGAAGAACCTTGAGTTAGGAGCAGAACTTTAGAGTTTCAGCTAAGTTGAGGTAAGGGATTTTTCTATAAATTATTTTAAAAGGGAAGTAAATATGTTTCCGAAAGTATTAGTTTAAAAAGAACGAATTTCAAGATTTATCTAAAGACAGAATTTAGAAAAATATTTCACTCTTGAACTGGAGATGAATCCCAAAAGATTTAAGGGTTGAGAGGGCCCAAATCGAAATGATTTCAAAGTATTTGGAATAAATTTCGATCTGATCATGTATAGTTATGTAATCTGAGATCTTTCATATACATCACATCGTGTTGGATATATATATATACGTATTTTAATTGCAAACGTATTTATGATTTATGATTGAAAGTCATGCTATGATTTATGATTTATATGATTGTTGCATCATTATGAATGCATAGGTATATCTGATTGAATAATGGGACCTCATGCATCTTGTGTGAATATAAACATGTTATGTAGGCTGTGGCAATTGTTCTCCTGAGAATTTGTGCATGGTAAAACATGCATCAGAGACCCTATGGGTCAAACTTATAGGAGCCTGTGAGGACTCAAACTTATAGGGTCTGTGAGGGACTCAAATCTTATAAGGGGTCCGTGAGGACTCAAATCTTATAGGGTGCTGTGAGGACTCAAACCTATAGGGAGTGCGTGAGGGACTCAACACGAAAAGACTCAGGTAGACTCAATTGACCACACATAGCCAAAGAGAAAAAGTCATGATTTTGTGAAAGAAAGTTTTAGGTCCCACTACAGAAAGCTTTATGATTTTAAAAGTCACGAATAATAGTCATGTCTAAAAGTCAGGTTTGAAGGAAAGTCATATGCATGTGTTTGCATTTCCCGACCCCCCACTTACTGGGTATTTTATAATACTCACCCCTTTACCTTTGTTGTGTTTTCTCTGTTTTAAAATGTTTTGTGTAAAGGCGAGAGCATACCGAGGCGAGTGACAGGATGCGCCATGAAGCCATGGGAACCGAGTCATGAATTCGCATCCATGATTTAGAAAGAGTTTTTAAATGATTATTGTCTTCCGCTTATGTAACATAGAGTTTTGAAACTAGAGGCCGAACTTAGTTTATGTTACTTGTAAACGTTTTGTATTTCTATGGGATCCCAAATTAAATTGATTTTTATTTATCAACTTTTACTTATTTAAAGTCAGTTTAGGGCCTCGAATGCATGCATAAGTAGTAATGTCCCTAGAAATTATGTTATAAAAGTAGGGGCGTTACAGAAAATTTAGATAGATAGAGAAAAACATTTAGAAAGAGAAAGTATCACTACAATATATATCTGATTAGGTGGGCTACTACAAAAATGGAGAAGCGTGATAGATACACTAAACAGAGAATCTTTGTAAGAGAGAAAAAGAAACTTCAAAGAGGAAAATGTTAAAAGAAAGGGAAAAACCTTAGAAAGGAAATTTACAAAGATAGAGAAAGATCACTATAGGCTTTTTCCGACGCGCACAAAGTCTTTTTCAGTGCGACACCGGGCGTCGACAATGACATTGGTAGAGACTCTTTGGGAGAGCTTCTACCGAGGCAAAGAATATGTGGCATCGCCATAGGTTATTTTTGTTGCACTGGTGGGTTGGCATTGGTAGAAGTAACCTACGTCGATGCCACTCAACTAACGTCAACATAAGTCTAGTACTGAGTTATATATATATATATATACATTTTTTGTTTTTTCCAAATATAATTATAATTATAATTTTTTTTGTACTAGATAATTATTGTATATAAAACATTATATTTCAAACTTAATTCAATGTAACAAGCAAACAATGAAATTTCTTTATACATTTTTGTTTATATAAAGTTGGAAATTAAAAAAAAAAATTACATAAACTAAATTTCTTGTAGATGCATCGTAAATTTCGTCCATAATCTTACTCACGCTCATTACGTTCAATACCTAACTAAATAATTGTAAATTATTGAACAATTAAACTTATGAAGCTTTTGTACCTTTATATATATAAATATATAAGAACAAAAACTAAAAAGCTTTAACTTAACATCAAAACTTATAAACAACTAACTTTAGCAGAAAACTTATTAACAAGGAAACTTATATGCATCTCTCACCCAATAATCGAACTAAACACATTTAAACCAATCAAACCAATATCACATATAGAGTCATGGAATAAATTGAGAAATTATCCGAGGAGATCCCCATAATATTGTCGACAATTTTGCATTGTTACACATATGAGAGAAAAACAACAAAAGTAATTTAAATTTGTATCCAATGGTTATTAGGAACATGTATTTTCAAATTTACATCCAACTATGATTAAGTGGAAACTACATTTGTACACAACATTGAATAATTTTTCAACAAATAGAATTCCCAGAGAGAATTTGGTTTAAAGAGAAAATTTAGATAGATAGAGAAAAACATTTAGAAAGAGAAAGTATCGCTACAATATATATCTGATTAGATGGGTGAAACTACTACTACAAAAATAAGAAGTGTTATAGATACACTAAACAGAGAATCTTTGTAAGAGAGAAAAAGAAACATCAAAGAGGAAAATATTAAAAGAAAAGGAAAAACTTTAGAAAAGAAATTTACAGAGATAGAGAAAAATCACTACAGGCTTTTTCTGACGCACAAGAGCATGGGAAAAACTACAAAACGCATCGAAAAAGCCTTTTTCAGTGCGACACCGGGTGTCGACAATGACATCAGTAGAGACTCTTTGAGAGAGCTTCTACCGACGCAAAGAATATGTGGCGTCGACATAAGTCACTTTTGTTGACGCTGGTGGGTTGGCGTTGGTAAAAGTGTCCTATGTCAATGTCACTTATCTAACGTCAGCATAAGTCTAGTTCTCAGTTATATATATATATATATATATTCCAAATATAATTATAATTATAATTCTTTTTGAACCGGGTAATTAATATATAGAAAACAATATATTTCAAACTTCATTCAATGTAACAACCAAACAAAGATATTTGTTTATACATTTTTTGTTTATATAATGTTTAAAATTATAAAAAATTACATAAACCATCTAGAAAAAATTAAATTTCTTGTTGATGCATCCTAAATTTCGTCCATAATCTTACTCACGCTTCTTAGGTTCAATACCTAACTCAATAATAGTAAATTATTTAACAATTAAACTTATCAAGCTTTTGTACCTTTATATATATATAAATATATAAGAACCAAAACTAAAAAGCTTTAACTTAACATAAAAACTTATAAACACCTAAGTTTAACACGAAAACTTATAAACAAATGAGTTTAACAAGGAAACTTATACACATCTTTCACCCAACAAACGAACTAAACACATTTAAACCAATCAAACAATATCACACATAGAGGCATGAAATAAATAGAGAAATTATTCGAGGAGACCGCCATATTATTGTCGACAATTTTGCATTGTTACATATATGAGAGAAAATGTAACACCCAGGCCCAGGATCCCCTATGACCTGCCCACGTCACCATATTATCCATACCATCCTTTAGCCGATTGCAAGAGTGAAGACTTTTTCCCCAAACTAACACGGGTCCTTTCAGCTTTCTTTGTCCTCACTCACATGCTACCTAGAAAAATTTCCAGGAGGTCACCAAACATAGGATTGTTCCAAGCTAAGCACGCTTAACTTTTGAGTTCCTATGATTGAGCCAACGAAGAGGAAGGTGCACATTGTTAGTATAGGTAGTAGCTATCAATTCTTTTAAGCCTTTCTCAACCATACTTTCATCTTTCTCAATCATACATTCATATACTTAGGATCCCTCTCCTTCATATGTGGTTCCGGTTCATTCATGTACTCCTCCTTATCTCTGGTGTCACATGCCCACCAGCTTCCGCTTTGGTTCGTCCCCGAACCACATCTTACTGGGAGAAGTTTTTCTCTGATACCATTTGTAACGCCCCAGGCCCAGGATCCCCTGTGACCTGGCCACGTATCCATATCATTCATATTATCCTTGAGTTGCTTGCAAGAGTGAAAACTTTTTCCACAAGCCAACACGGGTCCTTTCAGCATGCTTTGTCCTCACTCAAATGCTACCTAGGAAAATTCCCAAGAGGTCACCCAACATAGGATTGCTCCAAGCTAAGCACGCTTAAGTTTGAGTTCCTATGATTGGGCCACCAAAAAGGAAGGTGTACCTTATTAGTATATGTAACAACCCTAATTTTTCAGACCCAAAACTCCCAAGGAAGTTACTAAGCAACATCGTCTGCGCCGAGATTTCGACAACATAACGGCGCTGCTAAGACAAAATCCACATTTTTTCTGACCTGTTTATTGCATAAAAACACTCTGAAAGGTTTACAAAACACCCAAATTCCCCCCAACTACATTCAACAAAATGGTTGGGCTTCCAACAGATTAGAAAGTAACAATTAAAACGAAACTCAACATGATCACAACTTTAACTAACACCTATCTGCAACTAACAACTTCAAAGGAAAGAAAAAGAATGAACATAATACATAACTCATAAGTACAAATATCTAAAGACATTTAGGAAAAAATAAAACTCCGATGGAAACTAATCCTAACGCACGGAAGAACGTCCTCAAGCCTCGTTAGGTTGCCACCATCGGCATCCATCCCACAGTTTAACTTTCATATGCAAACAAAAACATAGAAAGAAACGAGTGAGTATAAAAAGACCCAATAAGTAGCCCACTTACATCCAAATCTATCTAAGCAAAAACAAGACTCATCTCCTAAACTCACTCAATCGCAAACAAGTCTCACATTTAGCACACTTCACCCTGAGCCCATGTGGTAATAACTCGAGTTATACCTTCGGTTTTCAAACTTTGATTGGCGATGCAATGAGAGAAAGCAACTCTCACGCCACTACATGCTGGCATAGTGGTTAAGGTACGTAACCCACACGCCCTATGGGGATTCACCCCTAAGCCAACATTGGATAATGGAAAGCAACGACTCCCTGATGAGGACGTACCCCAGACTCTCATACTACAACACGCTAGCATAAGACAATGAAGGTGCATAATCAGTACTCCCTATGAGGAATCACCCCTAAGCTAGCACGGGATAATGGAAAACAACCACTCTCTGATCTCATCGGGGATGCACCCAAGACTCACGAGCCTATCGTATATCGTCAACCTAGAGGTTCCGACTAGCTCAGACGCAACTTAGAGTTTAGTAAGTGTCGGTTCTCGGACATTATTCATAAGGTGACTAGGGGTTTTATCTAGGCATCCCTAACATTCTCGACCCATTCCAAGGGTCCCAAATCCATCTAGCTCCTTAATTTAACCAAGCTTTAGCTCAAAATAAATAATTTACTAGGAATGCTAGGTATAAATTCGAACATTCAACCCCCACCTCACATAATAAGACACATAGTCTACATAAACATGAAAAATATGACTAGACATGATTCATAGGCTCGGGATAACATGCACATAATCATGTGAAGTCCAAAAGCTCATAAAAACATGCTACACATCTCAAGAATACACAAACAAGTAAATTTCGATCACCTTACTCCTTCACTTAAGAGCTTAACTTTAATCCAAAAGACTACTTACTTGATGTTGATGATTCAGAAAAAGAGTGTGTGCTCCTAAACAACCATAACGGGGTCTAAAACAAACTTAAGAAGTCGAAACTGATCGGACTAGATCAACTCTTTAAAAGTTTAGGATAGGAGATTGGTGACTTTACGAAGAACTTTCTTTAAAGTTCCTCCCTATTTGATACTTGATAACGAAAACTAAAGTAGTTGGAAATAAGAGCTTGAGGCTTAAAAACTAAAGGTGATTTTGGAATTCAGAGTTAATTTTCCAAGGTGCTTCGAAACATTTGGATCTTAGCCATGACGAGTAATGTGAATAGAACCAATTAAGATGTTGATGAGGATAAGTTCTATAAGAGTTTTAAGAGTAGCACCATTAGGTAAAAGACCCTAACAAAGACGAGCATGAAATGGAAGAGTAAAGCCAAAGTTTTAGTTTTGAGTATAAAGGGATTAAATATTTTGAACTTCAAACACTTGAGTAGTTTGACTTTGGCAGGGTCAATTATGTGCACGAGTCTTTTTGGAATCCATTTAAGGAACTTCACCACTAGTCCAATGTTATGTTACATGTATATGTTGGAAAGAGCTATATGAGACTTTAACCCTCGAACTACCTAACAAGGTTGCTAACTCGATCATTAATGAAGTCACATTTTTTTAGAAAAGTGATAAGGTTATGGAATCGATGACCAGACAGAACGATTGAGTCATGCCTTGAGATAAATGCTAGTAGCTTGTACAATAAACCTTAAAAAGACAGAAAGTTCTTAAGGAGGGAAGATTGTAACAACCCCGAACTCTGAATGCCTTTTAATTTCAATTGTTTGGTTAAATTATTGGAAGTTATTTTAAACGAGCTTTGGAACTTCATGATTTGAAATTTAATTAGTGCAAAGTAAGAAAAATAGGCATTTGAGGTTAATTATTTAAGTTCAAGGGCATTCGTGTGGTTTTCTAGAAGAGAAAGGGTATTTTGGGAATTTAAGGGAAAAGGATTAGGGTTTTTCAAAGAAAAGAAAGACAACCCTTTTTTGTCTCTTCTTTTTGCACGTGAATCGAGGACCAACCCTCCTTCATCTTCCTCATCTTCGTTCGACACTTGCTGCTTGGAGAAGCCTCGCCGCCGCTGTTGCTTGAGTCGTCCGGCGAGTCAGCTACTAGCCGTGGAGTCTCTTCTACAACCACTGCCATCGACCGTCCTACACAAGCCGACCAACCTCGTTCGTTCAGCCACTAGACGACCGTCTGCCAGTTTGGCTCGTTGGTCGTTCGCAGCAAGTAGCACCGCCAAGTTGAAGGTCGCACAACCATGAATTGGAATCGTCGCCGGTTGCCGTAGACTCGAGTTGTATCTACCCTGTGGTTGTTCAACGTTGTCGGCCAGCCGCCAAGTCAGAAGTGTGCACGCCGACCGTCCGATTTGCCAGTCAAGCCGAATGAAGTTGGTTCAAGAGTTTGACACGTTTCTGGCTAGTTTTCAGAGTATAGAGACTGGTTCTGGATGGATCGGGTCACGAGCTTCCCAACATTATGCTCCACGTGCCTCCACACGATGCCGTCGGCCGACCACACCCCACCGTTCGTCGGAACTCATATGATCCCACCTGTTTCGCTCTCCCGAGTTCGTTTTCGGTCTCTGTTATTAGAATTTAGCCTAGTTACTGTTGAATTGCAAAAATTAAATTATTTATGTGTTTGTTTCTTTTAAATTAAGAAGTGGTTTGTTAATAGGAAGTCAAGAGTACCAAGGGCAAGTAGGGAGCTTCAAATCAAAATTAAGTCACAAGATTTAAAGAGATATTTGAGCTCGACGCATCGAAGAACTAAAGTCGTGGTTGGAAGGTTCACTGAGATTGGAATTGAACTTTAGGAAGTTTTGGAGCTTAAACGTAAGGTAAGGGACCTCGTGCCGAACCTTTTTAAAATGGGATAAAAGTCATGGATTTTGTTATGTTTAATTATTTTAAATATTTCGAAAAGTTTTATGTTTTAAAATATCTTTAAATGTTATGAAAGCTATGAAAGTTATGCTATGATTTATGATTGATTGATACCTTAAATGTTATGAAAGCTATGAAAGCTATGTTATGATTTATGATTGATTGATACCTTAAAATTTTATGAAAGCTATGAAAGCTATGTTATGATTTATGATTGATTGATAGCTTAATTATTATGAAAGTATGTTATGATGCGTGATTTACTATGAGTTATGACATGTGCATCATAGAATATGAAAGGAAGATAAGACCTCATGCATGATTGTATTTACATGATAGAGATATGAATGGTTGTGGTAATTATTCTCCATATGACTTTAGGGGTTTGAGATAACTCTACATATGAAAGTGGTCTTCGGACCTAACATGCTCCCAGGATTTTGAGAGGACCCCATATGATAGCAGTCTTCGAACTCAACATGCTCTCGGGGTCTTGAGAGGACCCAATATGACAGGAGTCTTCAGACTCAACAGGACTCAGGAGTCTTCGGACTCAACATGCTTTCGGGGTTAGGGAGGACTCCATAGTACAGGAGTTTTCAGACTGAACATGCTCTCAGGAGAACTTAATTCACCACTAAAAGCCAAAAGAAATAGTCATGATAGTTATGAGAAAGTTAGGTCCCACATATGAAAGTTTATAGTCATGATTGTATGTGTATGCATATCCCAAAACGTCGGTAGCGAGGTCACTTATTGGTATTATTTTTATAACACTCATCCATTTTTTTAAATGTTTTCAGGTAAAGGCAAGGGCATACATGGCGAGTGACAGTGATGCGTTACGAAGGCCATGGGGACCACATTGTCATGTTTTCCGCACTTAAATTAGTAGTCTTTTAAAGGATTTGTTTTCCGCTTAAGTAGCATAAAGATTTTGAAACTGAGGACAAACATTTTTATGTTATTTAAAATGTTTTGATTTTCTACTTTGGGATCCCTAAAAGTGAATTTTAAATCGTGATTGATTTCATTATTATTTATTATGTTTAACGACCTAAAAATGCATGCATGGTTAGTATTGTCCCTAGAATTAAGTTCATGAAAGTTAGAGGCGTTACAGGTGGTTGTTGGAAGATGAGGCGGTGGGGCTTGGATCTAGGGTGGGGACGATTCTCTTACGACCACTGAACTCATGGTAGCGATGAGGTAGCGACGGTGATAGCAAACCCACCCACGACGACGACAACCCAAACGACAGTGAACTCAGATGGCCGCAACGGAGATAGAAAAACTGTGTAAAGCAGGCGCTGAGGGTAAGAGGAAGAGAATGAGGATTTTCATGATGAGAAAGAGGGGTTTTAACTTTGAGCATTCCCGACTTTCCCGACGCCATAATAAAGTGCTTCAAGAAAGGCTAGCAATACTGACGCACTATCTCTACGCGTTGGCAAAACCCTCCTTTACTGACACACCTTTTGCCTGTGTCGGGAAAACCCTTAAATTTCAAAAACTCTCCCGATGCGCACATGCCTTGCGTCAAGAGAGGGCCTTTTGCGACGCTATGGTGGTTCACGCGTCAACATTGTTTAGGTTGAAGGTTATCTCGACGCCCTTATTTGCGCATCAGGAGAAGCTACTTTTCCCGATGCGTATGGTGGCATCGGTAAATTTACTTGTCGGAAAATACTTCTTTTCTCTTAGTGAATGCTTAAAAAGGAAGAAGTATTACTACCATGTATATCTGATTACTCTCAAATGATGAAGAGAAGTAGATATGCTAAAGAGAATTAGTTTTTGGAGGAAGAAACGTCGAAGAGGAGAAAGTTTAAGAGAAAAAAATTTTAGAGAGAAAATTTAGGGAGAAAAGAGATATTTTATAGCAAGTAAAGTTAGATAACAAATATAAATATAAGTGTGTGTTAATAAAGAGGAATAAATTAGAAAGAGAGAGAAAAAACAAAAAAAATTAAAAACAAATAAATTAAAAAGGGTAAATAATAGGACTCAAATAGGTCATATTTTTTATACCTAATCCTTGGCATTTCAATCGATTCAATGTGCTTCATTTCATATTTTGTAGAAAATTAAATCTAAAGAGCAATTCGAGACATTTTGGCCATTTTTGAGCGATTTCAGAGTGTTGCGGGTGAAATCGAGCTTATTCGGAGGCTTCCTGAGTACCAATTGGAGAAGAAGAGTGATGACGTTACACGAAAGTGCACGTGATGGAAGTAATATCAACTAGAATATTTCAGAGTATCGAACCCACAGAGAACGGGTTTACAAGTTAAATCGAAAAATCAAGAAATGCTAGTGAAAATGCAAGGTAACTAAGTGTTGCAAAAATATTTTTCGAGGTTATCTATGCTACTAAAAGTTCAAGGAA
Organism: Trichosanthes cucumerina; assembly: GCA_036507285.1. Lineage (NCBI taxonomy): Eukaryota > Viridiplantae > Streptophyta > Magnoliopsida > Cucurbitales > Cucurbitaceae > Trichosanthes > Trichosanthes cucumerina. The sequence goes on along the minus strand of CM071841.1, from coordinate 16,775,679 downwards.
AATCAATGAATTGAAAAGAAGGGAATTCAAGTGTTTTTGCCCCTTCGGAGAAAATGCTGTTGAAAATGCTGCAGCAATTGTGTCAGCAATTCCAAATACAAGTAAATCGGATTCAGTTCCTATTCGGTTTTGCTCCCAAATCTTTTAGGAAACTAAGCAATTAAACCTCCATGTTTGTGGTTAATTGAGCTTAGATGGTTCTTGCACACAACCCTTTTGATTTCGGAGTCTCCCCCTATGTCTAGGGTCGAAGTTTCGAATCTTATGTCTAATTCTTTTCTTCCGTTATTTTTAGGAGATCCGTTGTTCCTTGACACTCTCGGTATCAAGTTCGAGCTTGTTGAACACTACTTAGCGGTTATCTAAGGTTGCCTGTTGCGTATAATTTTGATAATGCAATACCGGAGTGTACGGGTCAAGTTTTAGTATAGTGATTTATGAGTCGAAGTATCGTCCTCGGGAATGGGTTTCTAGATTAATTAATTACTAAGATACTAATTCTCAATTTTAGCTAAAGAAACATAACATGGATAAGTGGTGAAACAAGAATTAAAGACAAACAAACATGTGGAGACACGAATTGATAGATTTTAGGGAAGTGATTATACCAGTTAATGACTCAATTAACACATGCAATGAACCAATGAGATGAATTTATAAAGAAGAAGTAAAATACTCAAGAAAATCTCTCAATTCTTAGTGAGCCTCACACATGCAATAAACTCCATAGTCTCCATATGAACCTACAACATGCATGGCATTAAGCAACTTCTTTATGTGTTTCTCTAAGATTTCTAGGTCATTCTCATGCCAGATTTCTCAAGGTTTTGACAATTTTGATTTAATTTAAGCTTTGTCTCTCGAGTCCACTTAAACCAACGAATTAAGAAGTAAGGAACGAATTGCCACAAATTAAGGACAAAACATGCTTCATTACATAGCAAGAAAGTCATAACAAGTAAATCAAATCCTAACTACAATGTTTAGCTACTTTAAATCACATGAAAACCAAACTAAACAAGTAGAAAACGTCTTAGAATGCTATTACAAATTGAAAGAAAGAGAAATTAAACTTATGTGTTGATGCCGACCCTTCGTCTCCGAGCTCCCGTCTTCGATCTCGAACCTCCACGAGTGCTTTGGCTCCAAAAACGATCTTTTCTCTCTTATTACAAAGTGTATTTCGAAATTAGAGTGAAAATCTACCAAATTCGGCTCCCCTTACACAAATGCATAATATTCTATTTATAGTTGAAATTGGTGCAGCGTTGCAACGCTAGGGACAGCGTTGCAACGCTGTACCCTAAACGCGTGGTAAATAAGGAAACAATCGATGGCGTTGCAACGCTGAGGGCAGCGTTGCAACGCCGCTACCCTAAACGCGCGCTCCTTATCGAAATGGCGTTGCAACGCTGCAAGGCAGCGTTGCAACGCCCTTTGTGTTGTCTTTCGTGCATGCCTTCTTATCGAGATAGTGTTGCAACGCCCTAAGGCAGCGTTGCAACGCTATCGCCTGTAGTCTTCAATACAGCTTCACAGCACGCTCGACGTTGCAATGCTATGCACAGCGTTGCAACGCCATCACTTCGGGTCCATTAGCTAGGTTTGGTCCTTTCACTTCCAATTGATGTTATTTTCAGCTCCACTTAGCCTCGTTTTTATCCCGAGTGATCCAAAATATCTCCAATTGTTCTGTTTACGCTCTTATCCTGAAATTAAATGATTTAAACACGTAAAAGTCCTGAAATCATCATAAAACTAGTAGTAATTAAGCCTAAGGATAACACATTTTGTGTGCTATCAAATACCCCCAAACTTAAACTTTTGCTAGTCCCGAGCAAAAACAGAATTAAACATCAAATTGTTCTTTAGCATACATTTGATTCAAACCTCAAAGATTTAAGAGAAAATTTAGTAATCACAGGAAACACTCAAACATAACACTTCAACAAGCAATCTAAAACTTTTCCTAAGTGTTCCTACGTGTGTGTGTGATTAACTTATGTTCCCTTCATTTTTACTAATACCGGATCAACTTTATTAGGCTCTCCATTCAACTTTCCCCTATCATAATTAATAATCTTTGAGTCTCCCCACATTCAAGAATTAAATAACTTTACTCTGCACGTAATCACTTTTTTATCATTTTTTTTTTGTGCAAGGACACTAGCTTTCACACATCCACTGCAGGGACCCTTACCCAGAGCACTCGCTCAATGAGTGGCCTAACTGATCACAATGAAGGTAGCTCTTTTTTCCCTCACGAATTTTTTCTTTAGCAAATAAATAACAAAAACAAACTATTTCACATATTATACAGATCTTGCACTTCATATTGTCATTCACCCTATCCTGCAGTTTAACTCTCAAATCAGTTCTTAAACCTAGACATCAAACTTCTGAACCTAATAACTTTGTTCTAAACATTTCAAAACTACAGGAACACAGACTATGTGCATAATAGTGCAGGAAAACTAAAGAAAAGTTTTAGATTAACTCGAATTCATGTCATGCTCTCAAGTTTCAGCAGAATCACAAATATTTCCAATTATATCTCATCCTAGGCTATCATGATCATACTTATGTAAAAGATCAATCAACAATTCAACACATACTCAGGACAGTTACAACAAATAAACACATCCCACCCCCAAACTCAAACTAAACATTGTCCCCAATGTTTGCAGAAATAAGCACAAATTAAGTATAAGGGTAAGAGTGAACAATACTGTCCTGAGTTATGGAGATCTTTCTGAGTTACTTGGATAACCAAATCATGTGTGTTGGAGTTCCTCAGAACGGGAGCATGGATTTCAACGAAGATAAGCATCGTCACAACCTACAAAGCAAATCAACAACTAACTAAGAATTGAAAAACAACAAACTAAAGTAAGCTAAAGACAGAAAAACAAAAGTAAGTAAAGCTTGGGTTTCCTCCCAAGAAGCGCTTTGTTTAACGTCTTGAGCTAGACTGTACTCCCTCAAGGTGTTTTCTTCCTTGCTTGCAGTGCTTGGAGTGATGTGTTCATTTGGCCAATCTGGGTCTCTATGTTCTTTATTGCAGCTCCATGACTTGTCACCATACCAGATAGACTGATGACTGCATTCTCCAGCTGGTTGGACCGACTTCTGGATTCAGCTATGAAAGAGTGCAATGTATCTTCTAGAGATGGGTTCCTCTATAATGTAGAAGCAAGCCCTGTAGGAGGATTCAACACATTTTTGTTGTTAGCATAAGAGAAATTCTCATGATACCTCAAACCTGGATTGTAATGCGTTGGTAGGTTATTCTGATTTTGGTTTCCTCCATAGTTGTTATACATTTGCTCAGGTAGTGTAATTGCTCCATAGTGGATTCTCCATTAGGCTGGGAGCATTGAGAGGACATCCCTGTCTGTGGTGATCCTGCAAAGTTAGTCAGAGCGTGAGTGAGAGATGCCATGTGAGATTTAAGAGAGGTTACCTCATCCAGTTGATATAATCCAGCTACTGGCTTAGATCTGTCATTGTCTGTAGACCATTGGTAGCTGGCAGTTGACACTTCCTCTAGGAGGGCACGCTTCAGCGCATGATTTTCGCCATGAAAGCTCCTCCAAAGAAGTGACATCCAGAATGGTCTGGTCTTACCTTCCAGTCCATTATAAAACAATTGTACCTGGAGCCAATCTGGGTAGCCATGTTGTGGGCACCTCCTGAGCATGTCCTTGTACCTTTCCCATGCCTCAAATAGCTGCTCTCCCCCCTGCTGCCTGAATGTTCCAATCTCAGTCCTTAACTTTGCAGCCTTCACAAGTGGAAAGAATTGGGTCATGAAGGCTTGGGCCAACTCCTCCCAGGAAGTGATGTTACCTGAGGGAAGAGACCTTAGCCATTCTTTAGCTCTACCCTGCAAAGAGAAAGGAAAGAGACGTAAGCGAATACTATCAGCAGAGATACCATTCATTTTAAATGTACCATAAATTTCTAAAAAATTTTGAATATGAGAGTTCGGATCTTTTCTGGCTAAGCCTCTGAAAGCACCTTCCCTAACCATCTGTATCAGCCCTGTCTTAAGTTCAAAATTGTTAGCATTTATAGGGGCATGGATTATTTCAGCCTGCTCAAAATTAAACACAGGTTGGAAATACTCCCTTATAGGTTTAGGGTTATTGATGAGCTCCTGATCAACCATTTTCTGATGCTCTGTTTTTCCTTCTCTTAGGAGTCTCCTACAGGTCCTTTCGATTTCAGGATCAAAAGGGTGCAGGTCTGCAGCTCTCCCCTTGGGCATACACTTGGAGGTACAAAAAGAAACAAATTAGACAAAAACACCAAAAAGAACTAGAAAAATATAACATAAAGGGAAGAATTAATACAAAGAAAATAAAGATATGAAACATAAAGCTTGGGTTGCCTCCCAAGAGGCGTTTTGTTTAACGTCTTTAGCTAGACGGTGACTTATCAGGGCACATAAAATTGCTCATATTTTTTTGGGCCTTTCTTGCTCGAATCGATATAGCCTTCTAAGTCTAAAAGGCTATCCTGCTTTTCATGGGCACCAGAGATAGAATTATTTTTGGTATTTTTGTTTAATGAGATGAAAAAACTGAAATCAAAGCAAGACTCGTGAGTATAAGACAAATGATTATAAAAAATAAAGGAAATTTTTGGGGATAAAAGGAAAGAAGACTTCTCGGCCTCTAATTCTATAACCTGGATCTCCTCTGTGGAGCTAAGTGTATCACCAATGTCTTCCTCACTAACCTGATTATGGTGTGCCTCGGTCTCCCCCAAACTATCCTCATTATCATCTGAACAAATCCTCCTAGGTGACATCTCCTGAGTGGTAAGGACTAAAAATTGCTCCTGTAAGGCCTTAAGGGAAACCACTAGCTGGTTAAGGTACTGAGTTCTATCTTGCACTATTTCCCAAAGTCCTACCACCTCAGTTTCTAACCTATCCAACCTCTCTAATTCACTATGAACCAATTTTTTAAATTTCAATTCTAAGGTATATTCTGCCAATTGATCCATAAGAGAAGATTTTTCTAGGGGTTGGTTAAGGTACGAAAAACTATGGTTCCAAGTGCCTAAATAACTACCCTCATGTGAATTTCCATATATGTCAGGTACAAAATGGTAGAAATTAGACACATGGTATTCAGAAAAATCATGATGCACAAAACTAGGGTCCTGAGAGGGGCAATAGAATGGTGGAAACTCAAAATCATGCAAAGTCATGCTTGAAAAATCAGTAATCCAAATCAAGACTTTTACACAATAGCACACAACCAAAACAAGGTATACAGACTCAAAAGCACACAAAAATGGAAAACAAATAAGGAAAAACACACAAACACCCTTTAGTCTAAAATTTAAAATTTTCTCCTAATATCAATTAATCTAAATAATCGCCATTCTCCGTCAACGACGCCAAAAACTTGTTGTGTATAATTTTGATAATGCAATACCGCAGTGTACGAGTCAAGTTTTAGTATAGTGATTTATGAGTCCAAGTATCGTCCTCGGGAATGGGTTTCTAGATTAATTAATTACTAAGATACTAATTCTCAATTTTAGCTAAAGAAACATAACATGGATAAGTGGTGAAACAAGAATTAAAGACAAACAAACATGTGGAGACCCGAATTGATAGATTTTAGGGAAGTGATTATACCAGTTAATGACTCAATTAACACATGCAATGAACCAATGAGATGAATTTATAAAGAAAAAGTAAAATACTCAAGAAAATCTCTCGATTCTTAGTGAGCCTCACACATGCAATAAATCCATAGTCTCCATATGAACCTACAACATGCATGGAGAAACTTCTTTATGTGTTTCCCTAAGATTTATAGGTCATTCTCATGCCAGATTTCTCAAGGTTTTGACAATTTTGATCTAATTTAAGCTTTATTTCTCGAGTCCACTTAAACCAACGAATTAAGAAGTAAGGAACGAATTTCCAAAAACTAAGGACAAAACATGCTTCATTACATAGCAAGAAAGTCATAACAAGTAAATCAAATCCTAACTACAATGTTTAGCTACTCTAAATCACATGAAAATCAAACTAAACAAGTAGAAAACGTCTTAGAACGCTATTACAAATTGAAAGAAAGAGAAATTAAACTTATGTGTCGATGCCGGTCCTTCGTCTCCGAGCTTCCGTCTTCGATCTCGAACCTCCACGAGTGCTTTGACTCCAAAAACGCTCTTTTCTCTCTTCTTACAAAGTGTATTTTGAAATTAGGGTGAAAATCTACCAAATTCGGCTCCCCTTACACAAATGCATAATATTCTATTTATAGTTGAAATTGGTGCAGCGTTGCAGCGTTGTACCCTAAACACGTGGTAAATAAGGAAACAATCGATGGTGTGGCAACGCTGAGGGCAACGTTGCAACGCCGCTACCCTAAACGCGCGCTCCTTATCGAAATGGCGTTGCGACGCTGCAAGGCAGCGTTGCAACGTCCTTTGTGCGGTCTTTCGTGCATGCCTTCTTATCGAGATAACGTTGCAACGCCCTAAGGCAGCGTTGCAACGCTATCGCTTGTAGTCTTCAATACAGCTTCACAGCACACTCGGCGTTGCAACGCTATGGACAGCGTTGCAACGCCATCACTTCGGGTCCATTAGCTAGGTTTGGTCCTTTCACTTCCAATTGATGTTATTTTATGCTCCACTTAGCCTCGTTTTGATCCCGAGTGATCCAAAATATCTCCAATTGTTCTGTTTACGCTCTTATCTTGAAATTAAATGATTTAAACACGTAAAAGCCCTGAAATCATCATAAAACTAGCAGTAATTAAGCCTAAGGATAACACGTTTTGTGTGCTATCATTGCCCCAATTTATTCACTAAAAACAAACTTTGAGTTGGTTGCCAACACGACTACTTTGCTACTTTAAGCTAGGCATCTTTCTTCTAGGGAATCCACACATGAATCCCTAAAGAGGAAATTCGCTCATGATTAAAACAAACGAAAACATGATTTTAGTTGGTGAAATATAAAGGAAAAATAGAGACGAAAATAAGTTGGAATCGAAGAAATGAAGACTTTTATTATTGCATGTACACGCTCTAGACTTTCTCCCTCTTTATTCACGGACAAGTAAGGAAACCAAGCTTAATACTAAACTTAATGAATGAGAAGAAAAAGAAGAAAAGAAAAATAGTAACTTAATTGAAGTAATGTTTTCGGGTTTCCCTTTGCTTTATTCAAAGAAAGACTTTTAAACTAAGTACAAGGGTTACTAAATTGAAAGGTAAAATAGAAACTTAATTGAAAATTAAAGTGTGCAGACGGTAGGGAAAAAAAGAAGGAACAACAACTCTAAACCCCCTTGTTAATCGATTCTACCCACACTTGGATTAGAAATCTTAACCTCCAATGCTATCGCAAGGAGGGATTAACCTAGGGTTAGTATAATTAATAAAAAAAGAGTACAAAGCTGCTGGAAAAGAATGAAGTACTTACTGTAAAGAGTACAAAAACTTGGAAGGAAAAAAAGAATTTAATTCGTGGGTAATTGATTGTGTATAATTGATAACACACAAAATGTGCTATCCTTAGGCTTAAATTATGTTAGTTTTGTGATAATTTCAGGGCTTTCATGTGTTTAAATTGTTGAATTTAAGGATAAAGAGCAATACAAGAACGAATGGAGAAATATAGGTGAAAAAGGAGTCAAAATATGCTTAAAGGAGCTAAAAATGACATAAAATGGAAGGAGGAAGGCCAAAACAAGCAATTAAACCCAAGAAGATGGCGTTGCAACTCCACTCTGGGCGTTGAAACGCCCTACGTGCAGTCATTCAACCTTGAGAACTCATGTCGATGGTGTTGCAAAGCTGCCTTGCAGCGTTGCAACACCCAACACGCAACCAAAATGCCTTGAAGAACCGCAGCGATGGCGTTGCAATGCTGCCTTGCAGCGCAGCGTTGCAACGCTACTTCGATAAGCAAATGGCGCGCGAGGGATAGCAGCGTTGCAATGCTGCAAGATTTTTTCCTTTTTTATATATTCACCTAGGGCACGACGTTGCAACGCCGTGCCGGTATTATAAAAGAGAAATTATGCATCTTGACTGAGGGAGACCTTTTTGGGAGAGTTTTTGAAACCATTGTCTAAAATTCATTGTGAGTGGTTGTAAGAAGACTTTTGAGAGAATTCAAGTGGAAGACTTTTGTAGCTTGGGGTTCGTGATAGGTGTTGGGATCGTTGTCGTTCACGCCACGAGAGTTTTTTCTTCGTTTTTTCACTTTGTTTGTTAAACTTGTTGGGATATGTGCCCTAAAACTTATGTAATTTTGGTCAAATAAATAACGAGTTATTTGTTTTGATAAAATTATTAATGGAGATCAGATCTCCTTGGGCAGTGGAAACGAGTTTGGAATCGTAATATGCAAGTTTGTTTTGGTTGAAAAGTAAAAACGCATACATTGACAAAACATAACAAACATGGAATTTATAGTCTAATTAGGCATGAATAAATGCATACAAACATACTAAAGTTTAACGATTAAACTAAAAGGGAGAAAAGGATTACCTTTGTAGTTCTTTCTCTACACAGCAACTCCTTGCTCCACGAGATTTCAGCAACACAGGAACTTCCAAAAGTTTTCTGTTTTTATCCAACAGAACACTACCACTTGGATAAGCCTCTATCCTCTGAGTTCTACTTTGACCTCTCATTTGTGGGAAGGAGTTCCAACAATTGGAAGATGGGGAATTCTAAGAAAGTGAGAGAGAATTTTTCCTCAGTGTGTTTGCAAAATCACTCAATGCAAGAAGAACAACCGGTTGATCATCAACCCCCTTCTCCCTTTTATGCTATCGATAGGGAGAAGGAGAAGGGTAGTGAGAACGTGTCTAGATGATACGTTTCCTCATTTTATTATTAAAATAATAAAATAATAATCAAATCATATTTAATTATTTATTTAAATCATATTTAAAGAAAATAAATTAAATATCATATATTTAATTTGGACTAAATCACATTTAATCAATATGTTCCTCTATTCTATAGTTTTAATGCATATCTAATGCACGTTAAAATTTAACCTATAGTTTTCAAATATGAATCACATTCACATTTGAATTTAACATTTGAACTCTTTCAAATATTTAATTCTCTCACATAATTTTAATATGAATCCCACATTAAATTTATAATATATAGTTCCAAAACTATATATTATATCGTATCAATATACATTAAGTTTATTCCCTTATGAATTTGAACATTTCAAATTCAAATGATCTAAGAACCCTTTACGAGCTAGAAGGTGGACCTAATGGACCTACAGATCAGAAGCTCCAACGATACGAGATCGCTCGGTTAATCTCATTAACCTCCCAATCAACATTCGTTAACTGCGGGAACACACTACTAAAGTCCCACAGCTGCACTCTTCTCACTGCAGATATATTTTTGTGTTCACGAATATTGACCAATAACAGCAAGTCAATCCTTCACAAATGTTCGTAACACCAACTTGGTCAAATTACCATTTTACACCTTAGTTACATCTTGTACCTTAAGTACCAGTGCTCCTCTAATGAACAATTTGTTTGTGGTCCTACCAACAAATAGAGTCTCTCTCGGGCTAATGAGAGGGTTGGGCCCTTTGTTCAAGTCTTGGAGACACCACTTAAGGGAACATTCCTCTACTTACCCTAGTAGGCGGGAAGAAGTGATTTCCATCTTGCCAAATTAAGATCCCAACCACACACTCGGTCTTGTCCCCAAGAAAGTAGGCATATTGAGTCGACGAATCTGGCCACTCTCACCCATAATAGTCAAAGGACAATCCCTCGCAAACAGGAGTTCGTAACCTGCTCAAGATTGAGATCAAGTTGCCTAGGTTATCCTAGTGAAATAGAAACCTAACTAGTCAACGGAGTTACAGCTAGAGGTTACTATTTCGTGGTCTGGTCTTATGTAATCTCATTACATAGGATATCCCCACTCACATGTCATCTACACGAATACGTTAGGATCATAGTGTTTGTATCAAATACAAAGTGGGCCACATCCATAGTTTTACTAGGGTAAGGTACCCAAACCTTATCCCCTAACTATAGACCCTTTAGGCTGTATCTCGAACCGAGATCCTCTCTTTGTACACTACATTAAGTTAAAGACACATTTAACAGCCTTGGATGTTTAATTTATTTGATTTAGGGTTTAAATAAAGGCAAACTCGTAGATAACGAACAATAACTCTTTATTGAAATAATAACACTTTATTACATAAATTAGAACATAATTACAAACTACGAGTTTTACGGCACAAACCCCAACAAACTCCCACTTGAACTAAAACTCTTGTAGGATACATCATAATCTAAAACGGTGGTTACAAGAGATAGAAATACAATAAACTAGGGCACCCATATACCCCATTACATATCTCCCACTTGTCCTAGATTAGCCTATGTACATGTCTCGTAGGCCTAGACTCTCCAGATGACCCTCGAACACTTTAGCCGTGAGAGTCTTTGTAAATGGATTAACAATATTGTGCTTCGAAGCGATCATCGTGACAGTCACATCTCCTCGTTGCACTATTTCTCGTATCAGGTGATACTTCCTCTCAATGTGCTTGCCTCGCTTATAGCTGCGAGGTTCCTTCGAATTGGCTACCGCACCACTGTTGTCACAGTATACGGTGATGGGAAATTCCATATTTGGAACGACTTCCATAATCAGTAAGGAATTTCCTTAGCTAAATAACCTCCTTAGCTGCTTCACAAGCAGCGACATACTCAACCTCCATCGTGGAGTCAGCGATGCATCCTTGTTTGATGTTTCGCCATACTATAGCTCCCCCATTAAAGGTGAAAACTAATCCTGATGTAGATTTTCGAGAATCCTTATCGGTCTGAAAATCAGAATTAGTGTATCCAGTAAGGATCAAATCCTTAGTCCCATACACAAGCGTATAGTCCCTCGTTCTCCTAAGACACTTGAGGATATTTTTAACTGTTGTCCAGTGGTCTAACCCTGGATTGGACTGGTACCTACTGACTATTCCCACTGCATAACAAATGTCTGGCCTCGTGCACAACATAGCATACATTAAGCTACCTACTACAGAGACATAGGGAATACGCCTCATATCCTCAACTTCTTGAGGTGTCTTAGGACACTGTTCCTTAGACAGATGAACTCCATGCCTGAAGGGCAAACAACCCCTCTTGGAATTCTGCATCGAATATCGGGACAACATTTTGTCGATATAAGACGCTTGAGACAATGCTAGCATTATGTTCTTGCAATTCCTGAATATCTGGATCCCAAGAACATATTGTGCCTCTCCCAAATCTTTCATTTTGAATTGGGTCGCCAGCCAATTCTTTATGTCAGTTAGGTATCCTACATCATTCGCAATGAGTAGGATATCATCCACATAAAGTACTAAGAAAGCTATCATCCACATAAAGTACTAAGAAAGCTATCATCCACATAAAGTACTAAGAAAGCTACTTTGTCGTTGATGATCCTCTTGTAAACACAAGGCTCATCAACGTTTTGGTCAAAGCCATAAGACTTGATCACAGTATCAAATCTTATATTCCAAGATCTGGATGCTTGTTTCAACCCATAAATGGATCGATTCAGCTTGCAAACTTTTTTCTCCTGACCTTGAGTTATGAACCCTTCGGGCTGAGACATATAGATACTATCGTCAAGATTACCATTCAAAAAGGTTGCCTTGACGTCCATTTACCAAATTTCATAATCATAAAAAGCGGTTATGGGCAAGAGTTTCCTGATTGACTTCAGCATAGCAACAGGAAAAAAAGTTTCTTCATCATCAACTCCTTCCCTTTAGGTAAAACCCTTTGCTACAAGTCTTGCCTTAAAGGTCTGTACCTTTCCGGCTGCATCTCTTTTTCTTTTATAGATCCATTTACACCCTATGGGTCTAACCCCTTCAGGTTTGGCTACAAGTTCCCATACTGAATTGAATTCCATTGACTCCATTCCAAGGTCCATGGCTATGATCCATTGGTCCTTGTCTACGTCATTCATTGCCTGTTTATAAGACAATCGATCTTTTACGCCGTCATGAGGTATGACGACTTGAGTTTCAGCTAAACCCAAGTAGCGGTCAGGTTGGAAAACAACCCTCCCACTGCGGCGAGGCATTCCCAACGATTGATAAGGACGAGACTGACTTGAGGTGCTAGCTCCTCCATCAACTCTTGATTAAGGTCCAGCTTGATCAACAACTCTTGTTGGTTTATCTGTAGCTTCATCTAGCACTAATTTACTACGCGGTTTATGGTTTCTCATGTGATCTTCCTCCAAGAAAGTGGCGTTTGTTGATACAATCACCTTGTTTTCTTGTGGGACCTAGAAAAGACCACCTTTCGTTTCTTTGGGATAGCCAAATAAATGGCACAATCTTGAACGAGGTTCCAGTTTCTTTGGGTTTGTCAGTAGCACGTGTAGCGAAAACTCCTAAATCCTTAAGTGTTGTAAACTAGGTTTACGCCCCTTCCACAACTCAAAAGGTGTTTCTGAAACACTATTTGATGGAACAGTGTTCAAGATTTGAACTGCAGTCTTTACTGTGTATCCCCAAAACGAGGCAGGCAATTGAGCATAACTCATCATAGAACGAACCATGTTCAACAAGGTTCTATTTCTCCTTTCCGACACACCATTGTTGTGGTGTATTAGGTGCTGAGAGTTGAGATTTAATTCCATATTCTCTCAAATAGTCCTGGAATCTTAAATCCATATACTCTCCACCCCGATCGCATCGAAGTATTTTAATGGTTTTCCCTAATGCATTCTCTACTTCAGCCTTATACTCTTTAAACTTTTCAAGAGCCTCAGACTTGTGATGCATTAGATATAGATAACCATACCTCGAATAATCATATATGAAAAAGATGAAATATTCGTACTCTCCTCGAGCTTTAACATTCACCGGACTACAAAGATCCGAATGTGCAAGTTCTAAGGGCTCTATGGCTCTGTAACCTTTTCCTGTAAAAGGTCGCTTGGTTCATTTTACCTTCCAAGCAATATTCGCAAGGAGGTAAAAAATCATCTTCTAACTTATTTAGAAGTCCATTCTTAGAAAGTCTCTCAATCCGGTTGAGATTAATATGACCAAGTCTAAGAAGCCATAAATATGTATTATTATTTGGAGAAATTCTTTGCCTTTTACTTTGAGTATTAGCATTTTTAAACATGTCATAATTTAAAATTGCTTTAGTTTGATTCGGTTTAAGTACATACAAGCTTTTTTTCAATTTAGCAGAACAACTATTGACTCCCTCTTTTAAAATGAACGCTTCATTCAAAGAAAAGGAAATACAATAACCAAGTTCTATTAAACAAGAGATAGAAATTAAGTTCCTCTTAATCTTAGGAACTATATACAGATTTTTTAATAAAGTAAATCTATCTCCGAAAAATAGCTTGGCATCTCCCACTGCATGAGCTGAGACGACGTCTCCCGTTCCGACCCTTAGCGTCATCTCACCCTCTTCGAGCTCCTTGAAGGAATTAGTTTCCTGAAACGAAGAGCAAACATGATTAGTGGCTCCTGAATCAAGTATCAAGGTAAAATCATCATTTTCCACTAAAGAAGTTTCAAGAATAAGCAAATCTAATTTACCTTTCTTCTCTTTGAGCTCAGCATGGTATTTTGGCCAGTTTCGCTTTCATTGCCCTTCCACGTTGCAATGGAAACATTTTCCTTTGTCTGCAACCTTGGCCTTTCCCATGCCTTTATCAACAGCAGGTGCCTTCCTTTTCGCTCCTATCTTATTCTTTTGGGTCTTCTTAAGCCCAGAAGATGAACCACAAGACTGAGTCCCAGAGGATGAATCCTTCTAGAACCTTCTAGAATGGGCAAACATATTTGCCTCTCCATCAACCTGTCTTTTATTCTTCAAAAGAGATTGGAAAGTTTGTAGTTCATTAAGGAGAGTAGTCAGGTTATACTCTATCTTGTTCATCACCGCATTGCTGCAAAATTCCAGAAAACTCTTCGGAAGAGATTCCAGGATGAACGAGACCGGACTTTGCTCGGCAATGACCAGTTCATTCATCTCAGCCACGTTGTAGTGGACCATCAGATCGAGAACGTGTTCTCTCATCGATGATCCCTCATTCATACGGGAGTGATAAACATATTTGAGGGATTCATGCCGAATCTGTCCAGACGGTTGTCCAAACATATCCTGCAACGAACTCATGATCTCACGAGCTGAGACCATGCCCTCGTGCTTTTTGGCTAGAACTTTGAAAACACTGGGCAAAATGTAGACCTTGGCCTTATCATTGGCCTTGATCCAGCGGTCGTATGCCTCCTTAACAGATTGAGGAGCGTTTGAGCGAGGACACTCGTGGACATTCCTCACAAGACAAATCGTAGGTCGTCAACAACAAGAATCGTATTCAAGTTGGACTTCCACGTAGTAAAATTTTCACCAGTTAAACGATCGCTTTTTAATAAAGGTATAATCGAGGACGACATGCTGAAAATCCAAAATAGTTCTAATTAGTTATGCCTTTTAACCCATTATAAAACCAATCAAATTTAGAAAAATAATTAAAGAACCCTAGTGTTTAAACTAAACCCAATGTTTCAATTAAACCTTTAATTTTGTAACGATATTTTAAGGGTTTAGAACAAAAGCCTCCGTCGAGCAGTCAGTCATTCCTCCCGTGAATTGAGACTTTCTCAGCCAATTCTCACTACCAGAACATCTCATGTCCCGATGGTCCTTAGCTACCGTTTGTTTGGTCAAGGACTTATTAACTTGCTTAACTCATCCCGTAAATGTGACCCTACCATTTTCAGATCCAAGAGGTCCGAGGCAACAGGCTGCTATTAAGAAAGACAACTGTTGGTAAATTACCTAAGAGACCCTATCAATTTCTGGAGTTCGCGGTGTTCCGATCCCTATAGTTAGGCCCTCCGTAGGGTTTGATTGTTCCAGGACAACCTAGCAGGCGGACTATAGAAATCTCACGGTGCGACCTAATGGAGGAGACCGTAGGATACGTTGAGACGCGTTCTGCTCCCATTTACTATGGATACTTCGCTTATTCACCTTGGTATTGAACCATGCAAACACATACCGTAGAGGGACGCCCTATTGACGCCACGTAGCCGAGCATGGAACTCACGGTGTGAACTCTTGAGGACGTGAGAGTAAACTCGATGCGAACATCTTGTCTTCTCACACTGAAGTTCCTAAGGTTAGGGTATAGGTTTAACTTACTCGGATTCTGGCTAAAAGAATCTATCTAAGTCTATGCCTATTATAACTATTATAACTAGGTCTTTTAACCTTATGTCTAGGTGAATAAACATTTTAATTGCCTAGAGATAAAATAGAACTAAGGTTAATTCAACTCAAGTTTCGGATCGGTTCTCTGTAGGAGGTGTTAGTTAACCGTAGTCTTACTTAAGTACCCCCAACCTTAGACAGAACTTCACTAGTAGAGTTCCCTTATAACCAAAGTCCTAATGTTCTACTATATTTTAAACTATTTAAAATACTATGTAAGACTAATTTCTAATCCTATTAGAAATTAAAACTCAGGTCTAAATTAATTTTAAACAATTTAAAACTAATTTAAATTTTAACCCAAGTTCCTATGTTTGCATGCATTTCTTTATTATAGGTTATGGTTTCTAAAACCCCTTTAATTTATAACTTTTATAAATTTAACAGATAACTTATGATAAAGAAACTATATTATAAAACCATTGTTGGAATAATAAATAAAATAAATATTCAACTAATTGAATAATTAAATTACTTAAAATAAAATAACATTTATTTTAAACTAAGTAATTACATGCTCCATGCATTTTATTTTCCATATAATCTAATTATAACAATTATAATTCATTACTCATGAAAAATAAATTAATCATGCATCTTAACCATATTCATATAACAATTATACAAATAAAATGCATGAACATACATATCATAAGGTGGGAAAAATCTAAATGACATTCATAAAGACATATAGCTGTAAAACCGGAATAATTTGGCCCCAAAGTGCAAAATAATAAAATTACACTAATTTTATTACATAAAACCGGTTCAATACGCTTTGAACCGGACTTGAACGGCTCGAACCGGACCGAAAATAGTTGAACCGCCTGAACCGGTCTGCAGCTGCTGGAAAATCATCACGCGCTGATGCGAGCGTTGCAACGCTCGCTTCGTCCGCACGCGCCTTCAATCGGGGTGGCGTTGCAACGCTGATGGGCAACGTTGCAACGCCGGTGACCCCTGGAACTCCCGCGTCGATAGGGATGAAGGTTTTGCGACGCCGTTCCTCAGCGTTGCAACGCTGATGAACGGCGTTGCAACGCTGCTAGCTGCGTTGCAACACTGCTGCTTCGGCAGTGGCTTTTCTCTTCGAACGCAGCAAGAACAATCAATAATTTCTCCTTCGATTCTCAATTGAAATGCATGAAACTGGTCCCGAATGACTCTTAACTCGAATACAGACTCGATAATGCATTTAATTGCCCAAAACATAGGGGCCTTTACACTTAAATTGATCAAATCAAAGAGTTAACTATGACCAAAAAATTCCTAACTAGTTTTCAGCAAACCAAATGTAAATCCCACCTAATCAATGCAATTTTGCTTCAACCAAAGCAAAACAAGCATCGCTCTGATACCAATTGATGGAGATAAGATCCCCTTGAGCAACGGAAACGAGTTTGGAATCGTAATATGCAAGTTTGTTTTGGTTGAAATGCAAAAACTCATACATTGACAAAACATAACAAACATGGAATTTTTAATCTAATTAGGCATGGATAAATGCATACAAACATACTAAAGTTTAACAATTAAACTAAAAGGGAGAAAAGGATTACCTTTGTAGTTCTTCTTCTGCACAACAACTCCTGCTCCACGAGATTTCAGCAACACAAGAACTTCCAAAAGTTCTCTGTTTTTCTCAAACAGAACACTACCACTTGGATAACCCTCTATCCTCTAAGTTCTACTTAGACCTCTCATTTGTGGGAAAGAGTTCCAACAGTTGAAAGATAGGGAATTCTAAGAAAGTGAGAGAGAATTTTTCCTCAGTGTGTTTGCAAAATCACTCAATGCAAGAAGAACAACCAGTTGATCATCAACCCCCTTCTCCCTGTTAAGTTATTGATAGGGAAGAGAGGAGTAGTGGGAACGTGTCTGGATGACACGTTCCCTCATTTTATTATTAAAATAATTAAATTATATTTAATTATTAATTTAAATCATATTTAAATAAAACAAATTAAATATCATATATTTAATTTGGATAAAATCACATTTAATCAATATGTCCCTCGATTCTATAGTTTTAATGCACATCTAATGCACATTAAATTTTAACATATAGTTTTCAAATATCAATCACATTCACATTTAAATTTAACATTTGAACTCTTTCAAATATTTAATTCTCTCACATAATTGTAATATGAATCATATCCACAATAAATTTATAATATATAGTTCCAAAACTATATATTATATCGTATCAATATACATTAAGTTTATTCCCTTATGAATTTGAACATTTCAATTTCAAATGATCTAAGAACCCTTTACGAGCTAGAAGTTGAACCTAATGGACCTACAGATCAGAAGCTCCAACGATACGAGATCGCTCGGTTAATCTCATTAACCTCCCAATCAACATTCGTTAACAGCGGGAACACTCCATTAAAGTCCCACAGCTGCACTCTTCTCACTGCAGATATATTTCTAGTGTCCACGGATATTGACCAATAACAGCAAGTCAATCCTTCACGAATGTTCGTAACACCAGTTGTAAATTACCGTTTTACTCCTTGGTTACATCTTGTACCTTAAGTACCAGTGCTCCTCTAATGAATAATTTGTTTGTGGTCTTACCAACAAAAAGAGTCCCTCTCAGGCCAATGAGAGGGTCGGGCCCTTTGTTCAAGTCCTGGAGACACCACTTAAGGGAACATTCCTCTACTTACCCTAGTAAGCAGGAATGAGTGAATTCCATCTTGTCAAGTTAAGTTTCCAGCCGCTCACTCGGTCTAGTCCCCAAGAAGGTAGGCATATTGAGTCGGCGAATCTGGCCACTCTCACCCATACTAGTCAAAGGATAATCCCTCGCAAACAGGAGTTCGTAACCTGCTCAAGATTGAGATCAAGTTGTAGTCATCCTAGTGAAATAGAAACCTAACTAGTCAACGGAGTTACAGCTAGAGGTTACTATTTCGTGGTCCGGTCTTATGTAATCTCATTACATAGGATATCCCCACTCACATGTCATCTATACGAACACGTTAGGATCACAGTGTTTGTATCAAATACAAAGTGGGTCACATCCATAGTTTTACCAGGGTAAGGTACCCAAACCTTATCCCCTAACTATAGACCCTTTAGGTTGTATCTCAATCTGAGATCCTCTTTATGTACACTACATTCAGTTAAAGACACATTAACAGCCTTGGATGATTAGTGGATTTAAGGTTTAAATAAAGGTAAAGTCGTAGATAACGAACAATAACTCTTTATTGAAATAATAACACTTTATTACAAAAATTATAACATAATTACAAACTACGAGTTTTAGGGCACAAACCCCAACAAACTCCCACTTGAACTAAAATTCTAGTGGGGTACATCATAATATAACACAGTGGTTACAGGAGATAGAAATACAATAAACTAGGGCATCCATATACCCCATTACATATCTCTCACTTGCCCTAGATTAGCCTATGTACATGTCTCGTAGGCCTAGACTCTCCAGATGACCCTCGAACAGTTTAGCCGTTAGAGTCTTTGTAAATGGATCAGCAATATTGTGCTCCGAAGAGATCTTCGTGACTGTCACATCTTCTCGTTGCACTATTTCTCGTATCAGGTGATACTTCCTCTCGATGTGCTAGCCTCGCATTGGCTGCGAGGTTCCTTCGAATTGGCTACCGCACCACTGTTGTCACATTATAAGGTGATGAGAAATTCAATATTTGAAACGACTTCCAAATCAGTAAGGAATTTCCTTAGCCAAACAACCTCCTTAGCTACTTCACAAGTAGTGACATACTCAACCTCCATCGTGGAGTCAGCGATGCATCCTTGCTTTATGCTTGGCCATACTATAACTCCCGCGTTAAGGGTGAAAATTGATCCCGATGTGGATTCCGAGAATCCTTATTGGTCTGAAAATCAGAATCAGTGTATCCAGTAAGGCTCAAATCCTTAGTCCCATACACAAGCGTATAGTCCCTCGTTCTTCTAAGATACTTGAGGATATTTTTAACTGTTGTTCAGTGGTCTACCCCTGGATTGGACTGGTACCTACTGACTATTCCAACTGCACAACAAATATCGGGCCTCGTGCACAACATAGCATACATTAAGCTACCTACTTCAGAGACATAGGGAATACGTCTCATATCCTCAACTTCTTGAGGTGTCTTAGGACACTGTTCCTTAAACAGATGAACTCTATGCCTGATGGACAACAAACCCCTCTTGGAATTCTGCATCGAATATCGGGACAACATTTTGTCGATATAAGATGCTTGAGACAATGCTAGCGTTCTGTTCTTGAGATTCCTAAAGATCTGAATCCCAAGAACATATTGCGCCTCTCCGAAATCTTTCATTTGGAATTGGGTCGCCAACCAATTCTTTATGTCAGTTAGGTATCCTACATCATTCCCAATGAGTAGGATATCATCCACATAAAATACTAAGAAAGCTACTTTGTCGTTTATGATCCTCTTGTAAACACAAGGCTCATCAACGTTTTGGTCAAAGCCATAAGACTTGATCGCAGTATCAAATCTTTTATTCCAAGATCTGGATGCTTGTTTCAACCCATAAATGGATCGATTCAGCTTGCAAACTTTTTGCTCCTGACCTTGGGTTATGAACCCTTCGGGCTGAGACATATAGATATTATCATCAAGATTACCATTCAAAAAGGTTGTCTTGAGGTCCATTTGCCAAATTTCATAATCATAAAAAGCGGCTATGGACAAGAGTATCCTGATTGACTTCAGCATAGCAACAGGGGAACAAGTTTCTTCATAATCAACTCCTTTCCTTTGGGTAAAACCGTTTTCTACTAGTCTAGCCTTAAAGGTCTGTACCTTAACGGCTGCATCTCTCTTTCTTTTATAGATCCATTTACACCCAATGGGTCTAACCCCTTCAGGTTGGTCTACAAGTTTCCATACCGAATTGAAGTCCATTGACTCCATTTCAAGGTCCATGGCTTTGATCCATTGGTCCTTGTCTACGTCATTTATTACTTGTTTATAAGACAATGGATGTTCTACGCCGTCATCAGGTATGACGACTTGAGTTTCAACTAAACCCAAGTAGCGGTCAGGTTGGGAAACAACCCTCCCACTGCGTCGAGGCATTCCCAACGATTGAGAAGGACGAGACTAACTTGAGGTGCTGGCTCCTCCATCAACTCTTGATGAAGGTCCAGTTTGATCAACAACTCTTGTTGGTTTATCTGTAGCTTCATCTAGCACTAATTTACTATGCGGTTTATGGTTTCTCATGTGATCTTCCTCCAAGAATGGGGTGTTTGTCGATACAATAACCTTGTTTTCTTGTAAGTCATAGAAAAGACCACCTCTCGTTTCTTTGGGATAGCTAACAAATTGGTACAATCTTGAACGAGGTTCAAGTTTCTTTGGGTTTGTCACTAGCACGTGTGTCGGACAACCCTAAATCCCGAAGTGTTGTAAACTAGGTTTACGCCCCTTCCACAACTCAAAATGTGTTTCTGAAACACTATTTGATGGAATAGTGTTCAAGATTTGAACTGCAGTCTCTACTGCGTATCCCCAAAACAAGGCAGGCAATTGAGCATAACTCATCATAGAACGAACCATGTTCAACAACGTTCTATTTCTCCTTCCTTACACACCATTTTGTTATGATGTATTAGGTGCTGAGAGTTGAGATTTAATTCCATGTTCTATCAAATAGTCCTGGAATCTCAAATCCATATACTCTCCACCTCGATCGGATCGAAGTATTTTAATGGTTTTCCCTAATGCATTCTCTACTTCAGCCTTATACTCTTTGATCTTTTCAAGAGCCTTAGACTTGTGATGCATTAGATATAGATAGCCATACCTCAAATAATCATCTATGAAAGAGATGAAATATTCGTACCCTTCTCGAGATTTAACATTCACCGGACTACAAAGATTCGAATGTACAAGTTCTAAGCGCTCTATGGCTCTGTAACCTTTTCCAGTAAAAGGTCGCTTGGTCATTTTACCTTTCAAGCAAGATTCGCAAGGAGGTAAAAAATCATCTTCTAACTTATTTAGAAGTCAATTCTTAGAAAGTCTCTCAATCCGGTTGAGATTAATATGACCAAGTCTAAGATGCCATAGATAGGTATTATTATTTGGAGAAATTTTTTGCCTTTTACTTTGAGTATTAGCATTTTAAACATCTCATGATTTAAAATTGCTTTAGTTTGATTCGATTTAAGTACATACAAGCCATTTTTCAATTTAGCAGAACAACTATTGACACCCTCTTTTATAATGAACGCTTCATTCAAAGAAAAGGAAATACAATAACCAAGTTCTATTAAACAAAAGATAGAAATTAAGTTTCTCTTAATCTTAGGAACTATATAAAGTTTTTTAATAAAATAAATCTATCTCCGAAAAACAGCTTGGCATCTCCCACTGCATGAGCTGAGACGACGTCTCCCGTTCCGACCCTGAGCGTCATCTCTCCCTTTTCGAGCTCCTTAAATGAACTAGTTTCCTGAAACGAATAGCAAACATGATTAGTGGCTCTTGAATCAAGTATCCAGGTAAAATCATCATTTTCCACTAAACAAGTTTCAAGAATAAGCAAATATAATTTACCTTTCTTCTCTTTGAGCTCATCAAGGTATTTTGGCCAGTTTCGCTTCCAGTGCCCTTCCACGTTGCAGTGGAAACATTTTCCTTTGTCTGCAACCTTGGCCTTTCCCTTGCCTTTATTAGCAGCAGGTGCCTTCCTTTTCGCTCCTATCTTATTCTTTTGGGTCTTCTTAAGCCAAGAAGATGAACCATAGAACTTAGTACCAGAGGATTAACCTTTCTGGAACCTTCTGGAATGGGCAAACAGATTTGTCTCTCCATCAGCCTGTCCCTTATTCTTTATAAGAGACTGGAAAGTTTGTAGTTCATTAAGAAGAGTAGTCAGGTTATACTCTATCTTGTTCATCACCGCATTGCTGTGGAATTGCAGGAAACTCTTCGAAAGAGATTCCAGGATGAACGAGACCTGACTTTTCTCGTCAATGACCGCTCCGTTCATCTCAGCCACGTTGAAGTGGACTATCAGATGGAGAATGTGTTCTCTCACCGATGATCCCTCATTCATACGGGAGTTATAAACGTATTTGAGGAATTCGTGTCGAATATGTCCAGACGGTTTTCCAAACATATCCTGCAACGAACTCATGATCTCACGAGTTGAGACCATGCCTTTGTGCTTTTTGGCTAGAACTTCAGAAACACTGGCCAAAATGTAGACCTTGGCCTTATCATTGGCCTTGATCCGGTGATGCCAGACGCCTCCTTATGATTGAGGAGTGTTTCGAGCAGGGACCTGTGGACATTCCTCAGTCAGTACAAACCGTAGGTCGTCAACAACAAGAATCGTATTCAAGTTGGATTTCCACGTAGTAAAATTTTCACCAGTTAAACGATTGCTTTTTAAAAGGGTATAATCGAGGATGACATGCTGAAAATCCAAAATAGTTCTAATTAGTTATGCCTTTTAACCCATTATAAAACCAATCAAATTTAGCAAAATTATTAAAGAACCCTAGTGTTTAAACTAAACCCAATGTTTCAATTAAACCTTTAATTTTGCAATGATATTTCAAGGGTTTAGAACAAAAGCTTCCGTCGGGCAGTCAGTCATTCCTCCCCTGAATTGAGACTTTCTCAGCCAATTCTCACTACCAGAACATCTCATGTCCCAATGGTCCTTATCTACCGTTTGTTTGGTCAAGGACTTATTAACTAGCTTAACTCATCCCGTAAATGTGACCCTACCATTTTCAGATCCAATAGGTCCGAGCCAACAGGTTGCTATTAAGAAAGACAATTGTTGGCAAATTACAAAGTGGGTCGCATCCATGGTGTTACCAAAATGAGGTTTCCAACCTTATTCTTATACCATAGACCATTTAGGTTATATTCTTGAACTCAACCCAAATAGTGTCCACTGCACTGATGTTCAAGATAAATGTTATAACCTTGGAGCTTAGTTTATTGGATTTATAAATCAAGACTGTAATTCAATCAAAACAAATAACTCTTTATTTAATTGATCAAAATTACACAAGTTTAGGGCATAAATCCCAACATTTACACCCTATGGGTCTAACACCTCCAGGTTGGTCTACAAGTTCCCATACTAAATTGAAGTCCATTTACTCCATTTCAAGGTCCATGGCTTTGATCCATTGGTCCTTGTCTACGTCATTCATTGCCTGTTTATAAGACAATAGATCTTCTACGTCGTCATCAGGTATGACGACTTGAGTTTCAGCTAAACCCAAGTAGCGGTCAGGTTGGGAAACAACCCTCCCAATACGTCGAGGTATTCCCAACGATTGAGAAGGACGAGACTGACTTGAGGTGTTGGTTCCTCCATCAACTCTTGATGATGGTCCAGCTTGATCAACAACTCTTGTTGGTTTATTTGTAGCTTCATCTAGCACTAATTTACTACGCGGTTTATGGTTTCTCATGTGATCTTCCTCCAAGAAAGTGGCGTTTGTCGATACAATCACCTTGTTTTCTTGTGGGTCGTAGAAAAGACCACCTCTCGTTTCTTTGGGATAGCCAACAAATTGGCACAATCTTGAACGAGGTTCCAGTTTCTTTGGGTTTGTCACTAGCACGTGTGTCGGACAACCCTAAATCCCGAAGTATTGTAAACTAGGTTTACGCCCCTTCCACAACTCAAAAGGTGTTTCTAAAACACTGTTTGATGGAACAGTGTTCAAGATTTGAACTACAGTCTCTACTGTGTATCCCCAAAACGAGGCAGGCAATTGAGCATAACTCATCATAGAACGAATCATGTTCAACAAGGTTCTATTTCTCCTTTCTAACACGCCATTTTGCTGTGGTGTATTAGGTGCTGAGAGTTAAAATTTAATTCCATGTTCTATCAAATAGTCCTGGAATCTCAAATCCATATACTCTTCACCTCGATCGGATCAAAGTATTTTAATGGTTTTCCCTAATGCATTCTCTACTTCAGCTTCATACTCTTTGAACTCTTCAAGAGCCTTAGACTTATGATGCATTAAATATCGATAACCATACCTCGAATAATCATATATGAAAGAGATGAAATATTCGTACCCTCCTCGAGCTTTAACATTCATCGGACCATAAAGATCAGAATGTACAAGTTCTAAGGGCTCTATGTCTCTGTAACCTTTTCCAATAAAAGGTCGCTTGGTCATTTTACCTTCCAAGCAAGATTCGCAAGGAGGTAAAAAATCATATTCTAACTTATTTAGAAGTCCATTCTTAGAAAGTCTCTTAATCTGGTTGAGATTAATATGACCAAGTCTAAGATGCCATAGATAGGTATTATTATTTGGAGAAATTCTTTGCCTTTTACTTTGAGTATTATAATTTTTACACATCTCATGATTCAAAATTACTTTAGTTTGATTCGGTTTAAGTACAAACAAGCCGTTTTTCAATTTAGCAGAACAAATATTGACACCCTCTTTTAAAATGAACGCTTCATTCAAAGAAAAGAAAATACAATAACTTAGTTCTATTAAATAAAAGAAAGAAATTAAGTTCCTCTTAATCTTAGGAACTATATACAGATTTTTTAATAAAATAAATCTATCTCCAAAAAACAGTTTGGCATCTCCCACTGCATGAGCTAAGACGACGTCTCCCGTTCCGACCCTGAGCATCATCTCACCCTGTTCGAGCTCCTTGAAGGAACTAATTTCATAAAACGAAGAGGAAACATGATTAGTGGCTCCTGAATCAAGTATCCAGGTAAAATCATCATTTTCCACTAAACAAGTTTCAAGAATAAACAAATCTAATTTACCTTTCTTCTCTTTGAGCTCAGCTAGGTATTTTTGCTAGTTTCGCTTCCAATGCCATTCCACGTTGCAGTAGAAACATTTTCCTTTGTCTGCAACCTTGGCCTTTCCCTTGCCTTTATCAGCAGCAGGTGTCTTCCCTTTCCCTCCTATCTTCTTCTTTTGGGTCTTCTTAACTGCAAAAGATGAACCACATGACTTAGTCCTAGAGGATGAACCCTTCTTGAACCTTCTGGAATGGGCAAAGATTTGCCTCTCCATTAGCCTGCCCCTTATTCTTCATAAAAGACTAGAAAGTTTGTAGTTCATTAAGGAGAGTAGTCAGGTTATACTCTATCTTTTTCATCACCGCATTGCTGTGAAATTGTAGGAAACTCTTCGGAAGAGATTCCAGGATGAACGAGACCTGACTTTGCTCGTCAATGACCGCTTCGTTCATCTAAGCTACGTTGAAGTGGACCATCAGATCGAGAACGTGTTCTCTCACCGATGATCCCTCCTTCATACGGGAGTAATAAACGTATTTGAGGGATTCATGCCAAATCTGTCCAGACAGTTGTCCAAACATATCCTGCAACGGACTCATGATCTCACGAGCTGAGACCATGCCCTCGTGCTTTTTGGCTAGAACCTCAGAAACACTGGCCAAAATGTAGACCTTGGCCTTATCATTGGCCTTGATCTAGTGATTGTACGCCTCCTTAACAGATTAAGGAGCGTTTCGAGCAGGGACCTGAGGACATTACTCAGTCAGTACAAACCGTAGGTCGTCAACAACAAGAATCGTATTCAAGTTGGACTTCCATGTAGTAAAATTTTCACCAGTTAAACGATCGCTTTTTAATAAGGGTATAATCGAGAACAACATGCTGAAAATCCAAAATAGTTCTAATTAGTTATGTCTTTTAACCCATTATAAAACCAATCAAATTTAATAAAAATATTAAAGAACCCTAGTGTTTAAACTAAACCCAATGTTTAAATTAAACCTTTAATTTTGCAACGATATTTCAAGGGTTAGGAACAAAAGCCTCCGTCGGGCGGTCAGTCATTCCTCCCTTGAATTGAGACTTTCTCAACCAATTCTCACTACCAGAACATCTCATGTCCCAATGGTCCTTAGCTACCGTTAGTTTGGTCAAGGACTTGTTAACTAGCTTAACTCATCCTGTAAATGTGACCCTACCATTTTTAAATCTAATAGGTCCGAACCAAGAGGCTACTATTAAGAAAGACAACTGTTGGCAAATTACCTAAGAGACCTTATCCATTTCTTGAGTTTGCGGTGTTCTGATCCCTATAGTTAGGCCCTCCGTAGGGTTTGACTATTTCAGGAAAACCTAGCAGGGGGACTATAGAAATCTCACGCGACCTAATGGAGGAGACCGTAGGATACGTTGACACGCGTCCTGCTCCCATTTACTATGGATACTTCCCTCATTCACCTTGGTATTGAACCATGCAAACACATACCATAGGGGGACACCCTATTGACGCCACGTAGCCGAGTATGGAACTCACGGTGTGAACTCTTGAGGACGTGAGAGTAAACTTGATGCAAACATCTTGTTTTCTTCCACTAAAGTTCCTAATGTTAGGGTATAGGTTTAACTTAGTCGGATTCTGGCTAAAAGAATCTATCTAAGTCTATGCCTATTATAACTATTATAACTAGGTCTTTTAACTTTATGTCTAGGTTAATAAACATTTTAATTACCTAGAGATAAAATAGAACTAAGGTTAATTCAACTCAAGTTCTGGATCAGTTCCCAGGTAGGAGGTGTTCCGTTAACCGTCAGCTTAAGTACCCCGAACCTTAGACAGAACTTCACCAGTAGAGTTCCCTTATAACCAAAGTCCTAATGTCCTACTATATTTTAAACTATTTAAAATACTACGTAAGACTAATTTCTAATTCTATTAGAAATTAAAACTTAGGTCTAAATTAATTTTAAACAATTTAAAATTAATTTAAATTTTAACCCAAGTTCCTATGTTTGCATGCATTTCTTTATTATAGGTTATGGTTTCCAAACCCCTTTAATTTATAACTTTTATAAATTTAACAATTAACCAATGATAAAGAAACTATATTATAAAACAATTGTTGGAATTATAAATAAAATAAAGGGAAAAATACATTTTTGGTCCCTCAATTGGAAGGTCAGTTTCTATTGAGTCCCTGAGTCTCAAAATCGAACAATCAAGTCCCTTAACTTGGTAAAATAGATCAATTGAGTCCCTTAACGTTAAACACTGTTAAATCCTTAACAGATTGCTGACGTGGTATGTTTTAATATTAAAATAATAATTTTTAAATAGAAAATATTATTTATTATAAAATAAAATAAAAAATCTCTCTCCTGCCCTTTCTCTTCTCCCTCCTTCGTCGAACTACCTTTCCCCTTCCCCTCCTCATCTTCTCTTCCTCTCTCACGAAACCTCTCGACCGCCAAACCAAGGAGCCAATTTTCGGGAGGAACCTCTCGGCCGCTGAACCAAGGAGCCAAGTTTCGGCAAGAATCCGCCGAATCGGACCTCCAAAAGATCTCTCACTCTTACTGTGAGCTTAGTTTCAACCAACCCAACCAAAGAAGCCTTTTTGCCCTGCCATGAACATAGCGGAGCCAATCCTCAACCCAACCAACACTATACACAGAAGCCCAATTTTCATTTTCATCCTTGAAGTTTCACCTGCGAAGTAAACTTGAAGGGTCTCCCTGCAAATGAAAGGAAAAACCGACAAAATCGCTCCTGCATTCAAACCCATGAGAAATCCCAATCCCAATAACAACATTGGAATCTCTGGCTTTTGTAATTTTAATATCTCTGAAGTTCTCACCTTTCTTCGTTTCTCCTCTTGCTTCCCCTCTACAACATATTTGAAGTACTTTGACATTGAAATCTCAACAACATACTCCGACTTCGAAATATCACTAAATGAATGATCAGTGAATTTTTTAATATCATTTTGTTTGAGAGATTTTTCGAGATCCGATTCAGCAGATTCTTGAGGCAACTTGGCTCCTTGGTTCGGCGACCGAGAGGTTCCGTGAGGGAGGAAGATAAGATGAGGAGGGGAAGGGGAAGGGGAGTTGGGCAATGAAGGGAGGGGAAGGGGAAATGGAAGGAGAGAGGTTTCTTGTTTTATTTTATTATTTTATAATAATAATAATTTTTATTTAAAAATCATTATTTTAATATTAAAACATACAACGTCAGCAATCTGTTAAGGATTTAACGGTGTTTAACGATCAGGGACTCAATTGAACTATTTTACCAAATTGAGGGATTTGATTGTTCGATTTTGAAACTCAAGGACTCAATAGAAACTGACTTGAAAATTGAGGGACCAAAAATGTATTTTTCCCTAAAATAAATATTCAACTAATTGAATAATTAAATTACTTAAAATAAAATAACATTTATTTTAAACTAAGTAATTACATGCTCCATGCAATTTATTTTCCATATAATCTAATTATAACAATTATAATCCATTACTCATGAAAAATAAATTAATCATGCATCATAACCATATTCATATAACAATTATACAAATAAAATGCATGAACATGCTTATCCTAAGGTGGAAAAAATCTAAATGACATTCATAAAGACATATTGTTGTAAAACCGAAATAATTTGACCCCTAAAGTGCAAAATAATAAAATTACACTAATTTTATTACATAAAACCAGTTCAATATGCCTTGAACCGGGCTTGAACCGCTCGAACAGGACCGAAAATAGCTGAACCACCTGAACCGGTCTGCAGCTGCTGGAAAATCATCACGGCGTTGCAATAATGATGCGAGCGCGTAACGCCCGCGCCGTCGCGCTGCGTTCAATCGGGGGTGGCGTTTAACGCCGCTGAGGCCAGCTGGTAACGCCACGACCCCTGGAACTCCCGCGTCGATAGGGATGATGGCGTTGGGACGTCGTTCCTCAGCGTTGCAACGCTGATGAACGACGTTGCAACGCTACTGCTTCGGCAGTGGCTTTTCTCTTCGAACACAACAGGAACAATCAGCAATTTCTCCTTCGATTCTCAATCGAAATGCATGAAATTGGTCTCGAACGACTCTTAACTCGAATACAGACTCGATAATGCACTTAATTGCCCAAAACACAGGGGCCTCTACACTTAAATTGATCAAATCAAAGAGTAAACTATGGCCAAAAAATTCCTAAACTAGTTTTACAGCAAACCAAATGTAAATCCCACCTAATTAATGCAATTTTGCTTCAACCAAAGCAAAACAAGCATCGCTCTGATACCAATTGATGGAGATAAGATCCCCTTGAGCAACGTAAACGAGTTTGGAATCGTAATATGCAAGTTTGTTTTGGTTGAAATGCAAAAATCCATACATTGGCAAAACAGAACAAACATGGAATTTCTAATCTAATTAGGCATGGATAAATGCATACAAACATACTAAAGTTTAACAATTAAACTAAAAGGGAGAAAAGGATTACCTTTGTAGTTCTTCCTCTGCACAGCAACTCCTTGCTCCACGAGATTTCAGCAACACAGGAACTTCCAAAAGTTCTCTGTTTTTCTCCAACAGAACACTAGCACTTGGATAACCCTTTATCCTCTGAGTTCTACTTTGACCTCTTCTTTGTGGGAAGGAGTTCCAACAATTGGAAGATGGAGAATTCTAAGAAAGTGAGAGAGAATTTTTCCTCAGTGTGTTTGCAAAATCACTCAATGCAAGAAGAACAACCGGTTGATCATCAACCCCCTTCTCCCTGTTAAGCTATCGATAGGGAGAAGGAGAGGGGTAGTGGGAACGTGTCTGGATGACATGTTCCCTCATTTTATTATTAAAATAATAAAATAATAATTCAATCATATTTAATTATTAATTTAAATCATATTTAAATAAAATAAATTAAATATCATATGATGAATTTGGATTAAATCACATTTAATCAATATGTCCCTCTATTCTATAGTTTTAATGCACATCTAATGCACATTAAATTTTAACCTATAGATTTCAAATATGAATCACATTCACATTTGAATTTAACATTTGAACTCTTTCAAATATTGAATTCTCTCACATAATTTTAATATGGATCATATCCACATTACATTTATAATATATAGTTCTAAAACTATATATTATATCGTATCAATATACATTAAGTTTATTCTCTCATGAATTTAAACTTTTCAAATTCAAATGATCTAAGAATCCTTTTACGAGCTAGAAGGTGGACCTAATGGACCTACAGATCAGAAGCTCCAACGATACGAGATCGCTCGGTTAATCTCATTTACCTCCCAATCAACATTCGTTAACTGCGGGAACACTCCTCTAAAGTCCCACAGTTGCACTCTTCTCACTGCAGATATAATTATGTGTCCACGGATATTGACCAATAACAGCAAGTCAATCCTTCACGAATGTTCGTAACACCAGCTGGGTCAAATTACCGTTTTATCCCTGGGCTACATCTTGTACCTTAAGTACTAGTGCTCCTTTAATGAACAATTTGTTTGTGGTCCTACCAACAAATAGAGTCCCTCTCGGGCCAATGAAAGGGTCGGGCCCTTTGATCAAGTCCTGGAGACACAACTTAAGGGAACATTCCTCTACTTACCCTAGTAGGCGGAAAGGAGTGAATTCCATCTTTCCAAGTTAAGTTTCCAGCCGCTCACTCGGTCTTGTCCCCAAGAAGGTAGGCATATTAAGTCGGCGAATCTGGCCACTCTCACCCATACTAGTCAAAGGACAATCCCTCGTAAACAGGAGTTCGTAACCTGCTTAGGATTGAGATTAAGTTGCCTAGTTCATCCTAGTGAAATAGAAACCTAACTAGTCAACGGAGTTACAGCTAGAGGTTACTATTTCGTGGTCCGGTCTTATGTAATCTCATTACATAGGATATCCTCACTCACATGTCATCTACACGCATACGTTAGAATCACAGTGTTTGTATCAAATACAAAGTGGGTCACATCCACAGTTTTACCAGGGTAAGGTACTCAAACCTTATCCCCTAACTATAGACCCTTTAGGTTGTATCTCGAACCGAGATCCTCTATATGTACACTACATTTAGTTAAAAACACATTTAACAGCCTTGGATGTTTAGTTTATTGAAAGGTAAATATCTTGTTGTCCTATCTTTAGAATTGCATGCTTAATCTTAGTTATTTGTTCTTGCATAAGATCTATGTAACGAAATCATGAACACGCGATTAATAATCGCTTCCGCTGCGTGATTCGATCCCTTCAAAACTATGATTTTGTATTTGAGTTTAGTAGGATTTATAGTGGACATGAGTAGTTAAACTTGTTATCTTAGGGATTGACGTAATCTTTTAATTATGCTATTTTGTTGAATTGACTGCTTTTGGTTTATTGTAATGCTTTTATTCATGCAATTGCATCGTTAATACTTATAGACTCTTGATCACGGTTTATTTGTTCTTAGGTATGAATTTATTCTTGTGAAAGATATTTTAGATCTGATCTCAATTGCATGACTGATAGTTACTTTGACTTGAGAATGATTGAAGTGCTATTAGAAACCCTTAAGAATTGAACTTAGTGTCATGTTTGATTTTTAGGTTGAACAGAGATGTTTAATTCTATGTCTTACCGGAGATTCACTTGCCTCGAGAGAGGTTATTTGTTAAATTAGTTTCTTGGTTTATAAAAGTAGTGCAATAACCCATTAGCACGATCTCAATAAAATAGTTAATTAATTGGTGAAATCTAGTCCCTAAGATATTTGTCTCTCCGGATTGTTCTCAATTTTCACTCATTGATTTTGTGTTTCACTTCACCTTAAGTTTGATTTTCTAGATAAAATTGAGTGGTGTTATTGATAGGAATTAATTGAACTAAATAACCCAATCTTGTGGACGATACTTGTACTCAAATTCACTATATTAAAACTTGACCCGTACACTTGCGGTATTGCAAAATTTACGCAACAATAATTCTAAGCCATATTCTTTCCAAAAGTGAGTGAGAATCTCTCAAAATACTGCAATCTCGAGAATTGAGGCGTGTTTCTGCAATTTGAAATTTTTGTCAGCAACTTTGTCCAACAATTTGTCTTGCATTTTGGCTTGTTTGTCTAGCAATTTTACTGGTTGAAATGCAGTTGCAGTTTCCTTGGCATTTTTTTCTCTTCTTCTTTTCCTTCACAAAAACACACCAACTTAGCTAGTTTTCAATCATTTCTCCCTCATTTCTTATTTTTTCCACATTTTAGCAAGCTTTAGAAATTTTATTCCCAAATTATAATTTTAGTTTGTCATATCATGAAAAATTGAATAAATTAGACAAAAAATGACTAAGTATAGAGATAGATTGTAACGACCCTACATTTTAGACTCTCTTTCTAAGGGTCATTACTAACATGCATGCATTTGAAACCCTAAATAACTTCAAATAAATAAAACTTGGTAATTAAAATCAATTTAATTTGGGATCCCATAAATACAAAGCATTTAAAAACATAACTAACTTTGGCCTCAATTTAAAAATCGTTACGCTACATAAGTGAAAAACTAAAATCACTTAAAAATATACTTTCTAAATCATGTATACGAAAAATTATGACTTGGTTCCCATGGCTTCCGTAGTGCGTCCCTATCACTCACCTGGTATGCCCTCGCCTTTACCTGAAAACACTTTTAAAATAGAGAAAACAAAACAAAGGTAAAGGGGTGAGTATTTTAATAATACCCAATAAGTGGGGGTCGAAAAATACAAACACATGCAACAGGACTTTTAAACATGACTGTTAATCGTGACTTTTAAAATCCTAAAACATTCTTTAGTGGGACATAAAACTGTCTTTCATAAAATCATTACTTTTCTCTTCGGCTATACGTGGTCAATTGAATATACTTAAGTCTTTTCATGCTGAGTCCCTCACAGACCCCTATAGGTTTGAGTCCCTCACGAACCTCTATAAGATTTGAGTCCCTTACAGACCCCTATAAGTTTTGAGTCCCTCACATACCTTCTATAAGTTTGAGTCCCTCACAGATTCCTATAAGTTTGACCCATAGGGTCTCTGATGCATGTTTGACCATGCATAAATCCTCAGGACACCAATTGCCACAACCTACATAACATGTTCATATACATACAATATGCATGAGGTCCCATTCTTCAATCACATATACATATGCATTCATAATGCTGCAACAATCATATAAATCATATAATCATATCATAACTTTCAGTCATAAATCATAAGTACATTTACAATTAAAAATTACGTATTCAACACAATAACTTTCAGTATGCATAAATACACTTGACTGTGTTAAAACTCATTTTCAAATACTTTGTAAATCTTTTCTGTTCGGGTCCTCTCAAACCCTTAAATCTTCTGGAATCCTCTAAAATTCCAGAGTGAAATACTTTTCTAAATTCTCTGCCTTTGGGATAAAGCTTGGGAATTCATTCTTTTAAACTAAATCTTTCAAAAATATAATTACTTCACTTTTTAAAATAATTTGTAGAAAAACCCCTTTCCTTAGCCTTAACTCCTCTGAGATTCTTAAAATTTCATCTCTAACTCAACGTTCCTCTCCAGTTTTTCCAACAATCGAACCTCTAATAAAAAATCATTTAATTTCAAATTAAATCATGCATAATGAACTTATTTTTAAAATTTGATAATAACTCAGACGAATTACCACTAACGAAGGCTTGAAACAGACTCGGGGAGCGAAACGGATGAAAACGACAAGTTTCGACCGGCGACGGTGCGTCTCGGAGCATGGATCATGTCGTTGGAATCCTCGTGGCCCGATCTATCTAGAACCGGTGTCAGTTTTTCGAAAGCCGGATGGAAAGATCGTGAAGCGATTGCGTCAAGGCGGCGGGTTGACCCAAAATCACGTGAACTGGCTGGCTGGACTTTCGTCTTCAGATCGGCTCCGACGAGAAGGCTTGCGTGGACCTCAAATCTGTGATGAACCGAGTCCACATCTGAATGAGAGGGATCTTGAGGATATGAAAGTATGGTGCCCGAGGAAGAGGGGTACATGAGAGTGACCATGAGGATTTGAAAATATAGATTAGAAAGACTTAAAAGAATTGATAGCTACTACCTATACGGACATGGTGCACCTTCCTTTTCAGTGGCTCAATCATAGGAACTCCAAAGTTAGGGTGCTTGGCTTGGAGCAATTCTATGTTGGGTGACCTCCTGGAAATTTTCCTAGGGAGCATGTGAGTGAGGACAAAGTATGCTAATACGACCCGTGTTGGTTTGTGGGGAAAAGTCTTCACTCTCGCAAGCGGCTCAAGGATGGTTTGGATGATATGATTGTTGGGGTTTGTGCCCTAAAACTCGTAGTTTGTAATTATGTTCTAATTATTATAATAAACTGTTATTACTTCAATAAAGTGTTATTGTTCATTATTTACGATATTGCCATTATTGTAACCCTAAATCCAATAAACTAAACATCCAACGTTGTAAAATGTATCTTTAACTGAATGTAGTGCACATACAAAGGATCTCGGTTCGAGATACAGCCTAAAGGGTCTATAGTAAGGGGATGAGGTTTGGATAGCTTTCCCTGGTAAAACTATGACTGTGACCCACTTTGTATTTGATACAAACATTGCCATCCTAACGTGTTCGTGTAGATGACATGTGAGTGGGGATATCGTATGTAATGAGATTACATAAGATCGGACCACAAAATAGTAACCGCTAGATATAACTCCTGTTTGCACGTGATTGTCCTTTGACTAGTATGAGTGAGGGTGGCCAGATTCGCCGACTCAATATGCCTACCTTATTGGGGACAAGACCGAGTGAGCAGCTGGGGACTTAGCCTAGCAAGATAGAATTCACTTCTTCCCGCCTACTAGGGTAAGTAGAGGAATGTTCCCTTAAGTGGTGTCTTCGGGACTTGAACAAATGGCCCGACCCTCTCATTGGCTCGAGAGGGACTCTGTTTGTTGGTAGGACCACAAACAAATTGTTCATTAGAGGAGCACTGGTACTTAAGGTACAAGATGTAACCCAGGGGTAATACGGTAATTTGACCCAACTGGTGTTATGAACATTCGTGAACGATTGACTTGCTGTTATTAGTCAATATCCGTGGACACAAAAATATATCTGCAGTGAGAAGAGTGCAGTTGCGGGACTTTAGTGGAGTGTTCCCACAGTTAACGAATGTTGATTAGAAGGTTAATCAGATTAACCGAGTAATCTCGTATCGTTGGAGGTTCTGATCTGTAGGTCCATTAGGTCCACCTTCTAGCTCGTAAAGGGTTCTTATATCGTTTGAATTTGAAATGTTCAAATTCATTAGGGAATAAATTTAATGTATATAGATACGATATAATATATAGTTTTGGAACTATATATTATAAATTTAATGTGAATATGATTCATATTAAATTGTATGAGAGAATTAAATATTTGAAAGAGTTCAAATATTAAATTCAAATGTGAATGTGATTCATATTTGAAAACTACAGGTTAAAATTTAATGTGCATAAGATGTGAATTAAAACTATAGGTTAGAGGAGAAATAGATTAAATATGATTTGATCTTAATTAAATATATGATTAATTAAATTAATTAATGGGAACGTGTCAGGAGGACACGTTCCTATCTTCGCCACCAACTCCCTATCGATAGGGAGTGGGGGAAGAACTCCTTTGGATAACTTCTGGAGGAAGAGATGTTTTGCTTAATCGATCATTTCATTTTCTCTGGTGAATTTGGTGAAATTGCCAAAAAGAAATCTCTCTCTCTCAATTCCCTTTTTCTCTTCTTCCAAAACTTGGAATACCTTCCCACCGTGGTAAGATCTAAGTGGAACTCAGAGGATATGAGGTTTTCCTCGTTGTACTGTCCTGTTGGAGAAAAACAGAGAAGTCTCTTTTGTTATTGTTGTGTTGCTCCACATTTGGAGCAAGGAGTTGTTGAATTGAAACTACAAAGGTAACTATCTATTTCCTTTTAGTTTAATGTTTAACACAACATGTTTGCATGATTAGTTCCATGCCTAATTAGATTAGGAAATGTATGCTTGTTCTGTGTTTTTTCCCAATGTACTGGTTTTTGTTTTTCAACCAAAACGAACTTGCAATTACGATTCCAAAACACGTTTTTTGCTGCTCAAGGGGATCTGATCTCCATCAATTGTGATGTGGCCAGGTCGCAGGGGATGTTGGGCCTGGGGC
This sequence comes from Trichosanthes cucumerina, assembly GCA_036507285.1. Lineage (NCBI taxonomy): Eukaryota > Viridiplantae > Streptophyta > Magnoliopsida > Cucurbitales > Cucurbitaceae > Trichosanthes > Trichosanthes cucumerina. The sequence goes on along the minus strand of CM071841.1, from coordinate 16,739,365 downwards.
GTTACACAAACCTTCCATGATGCTGGAATTTTAGGCGACAACATCGAGATACTGCCGCTAGCGTCTCAATGTTGCCTCGATCAATGAAAGGGAAAAATTTCCATTTTAGGGTTGTTCTTCAACCTATTTCCCGAGATCTCCGTAAGATTTTCTATTTTTCTCTATTTCTTATCCAATTTGAATAGTTTTTCTTGGTTTGGAATGATGTCGGGAGTGGATTTCGGGATTGCGACTAGTCGTAACACCAGGTTGGAGTCGATTTGGGCCGATTTTGTAACTCTGGAGGTTTTGTATCTCAGTTAGTCCTTGATTTAGAAATTCTAAGCATGTTTGAGACTCTGATTTACTTAATTGAATGGTGTTACATTTTAGACTTGATAAACCTTCTATATTAACATCAAGTATTGCTATATATATATGTTGTTGAAATTTATGTGACTCTGATTGCATGCTTAATTTAGTAGCACCTAGGCGACTCGTGTTTGCATAGAATGAGTTTTAACCTCTTTCTTCTAGATTGTATGATAGGCTTAGAGTCCCAAGCAATTCCCTAATTTGATTTAGGTTTTCTAAATTAAAATTGGAGGTTTAACCAACTTTCGGGTACTTCGGAATTATACTTCTCTAAGCATGGAATGTTATCGTGTCCAGCTTAGAAGATGTTTAATTTAAAATTAATCGATGCTAGGTTGGTTAGTTAGCTTTGGAAGCCTTTTAGGTGGCTCGTCTTGTTTTACCAAGCAGGCCGGTTAATTGTTTAGAACGTAAGTCGACATCTCCTTTTGCTACCAATGCCCTCATTACAAAATTAAGCTAGTTAAACCCCCGTTTCAGTACTAGTAGTTATATTTAAATTTTCTCTTGTATTTTCTGCCTGATTAATTTCTTACCCTTTTAATTTCCTCGTTAATTCAATAGACCCCTAGTTCCAGTTAATTAGAAACTTCCAATTAGATAGGTAAATAACCCTCTTGCCTCCCTGTAGATCAATCTGGTCACTAGACTACAAATGTTAATCAGTTAGTTTATAAATTTTATTTGACATACTTAACAAGGGTCAATTAATAAAGTTTTAGAAGAACAAAATTATAGAGAGAGATATGTTGGATCGGTATGGCAACCCTAGAGGGGGGGTGAATAGGGTTTAATTAAACTTTTTACTAAATATGCCAAAATTATCTAATTAACAAACTTATTAAGAAACAATTAAAAAGAAATAATTAAGAGAAATTAATCCAATATGCAAGATAAATAAAAAGTATAACAAAAATTAATTCTATCCAATACTTAGCAATTAATTAAGGAACAAATTAAAACATGCATAAATAACTACTAGTAATTGCAAAAATAAATTGGAAAGAGTTAGAGAAGAGGAAACCGTAATTTTATAGTGGTTCGGTCAAACTCGACCTACTCCACTCCCCAAGCGCATCTTGGGAATTTGAATAAAAAAAAAAATTGCACCGACTCTTTCCACGGATTAGAGCCCAACCGCTATACCACTCTTTTTACGGGTTCAAGAGCAAATTCGATCCTTTCCACGGCTTAAGATCAAACCGTTACAAAGTTTGGTAAAAAATTGAATAGCACACTAATACACTCTCTTGATAGAGTAGATTCACAAATTTTAACTCTCACAAAATAATCCTCACAAAACAACAAAACTCTCTCAAGAAAAAGATGAAAAGAAAAAAAATTGAGAGCTTGGAGAGAGCAATGGAGGCTTTTGATTTTTGGAGGATTGTAAAATGCCAAAACTTCTTGTAAAAATTTGGAGAAGAAGATGGTATAAAAAGAGAGGGAAATGAAGTAAAAATCAAATTTTAATTCGGACCATTGGATTGTGATAAAAGTGAAATGGATGATGGAGATTAAAAGTAAAAAGAAAATGATTATTAAAAGAATTATTTAATAATAATAATAATAATAATATATTATTATTATATATGTGTCTAACGGTAAATTTTTTTTTTTTTAACTTCCAACGGTTATATATATAAAATATAATTTTTATTTTCTTTTCTTTTTATTTTAAAACAACCAAAAGTCCACCAAATGTTACTCTTCCATAGGTCCACATGAAACACTTTAATTGGTCTACAATGATGACTTGGCCGCCACGTCATCGCGTCGGGAAAATTCTGTTCAAACTTGTTTTGGTCATAACTTCTTCATTTTAACTCCGATTTGAGTGATTCAAGAGGCGTTGGAATCGTTATTCCGAGCTCTATGCAATAGAAACTTCAAAATAATTAAACTATTAGTAATTAATAGCAGGTTTGTTATCATCAAAATATTAATTAATTAATAATTATAATTAATTAATTTTAGATTAAGGGCCAAAAAGCCAACAATCTCCCCCTTTTTGATGATGACAAACCATTAAAGAAAAATAACTTGAAGTTCATAAAATAAATAAGATAAGTCAAGTATTCAAGTAATAATTTCAATATAAAGTCCAATATGCCACCATAAAACTCATACTTGAACAATCACTCAAATAAATATAGTATATCATTCTCCCCCTAAATTAATGTAAAACTAAAACATGATACAAAATTTAGAATCTATTTTTCTTAAACTTCTCTCCCTTTGGAATCATCAAAAAGACACAATTATGAAAGATTAAGAACTACATGCAAGCTCCCCCTAAGAACATGAATACATACTTTACATAACTTCCCCTATCAATATGTCATAGAAAACTAAAATTATAGATTCAAGAGGCATCACAACGAATAATACCAAGCTCAAGCCTATTTTTGCAAAAGTTTTCTTCATTCAAAAGGCTTGGTGAAAATATCCGCTAATTGATTATTAGAGCTCACATAATCAAGAATAATATGACCATTTTGCACATGTTCTTTAATAAAGTGATGTCTAATATCAATATGCTTAGTCCTAGAATGATGGATAGGATTTTTAGTCAAATTAATAGCACTAGTATTATCACAAAATATAGGCACATTATCAAACTTTAATCCAAAATCACAAAGAGTTTGTTTCATCCAAAGAATTTGAGCACAACAACTAGCAACTGCAATATATTCCGCTTCGGTAGTGGATAAGACAACTGAATTTTGCTTTTTACTAAACCAAGATACTAAAGAGCTACCAAGAAATTGACAAGTTCCACTAGTACTTTTACGGTCAAGTAAGCTTCCGGCAAAATCCGCATCGGAATATCCTATCAAATTAAGCTCAACATTTCTAGGATACCATAAACCTAAATCAATAGTCCCAAGCAAATATTTAAATATTCTCTTAACGGCATGCAAATGGGATTCCTTAGAACAAGATTGAAATCTAGCACAAAGACATACACTAAACATGATATCGGGTCTACTATCGGTTAAATAAAGTAGAGATCCTATCATACCTCGATAAGTTTTTATGTCTACACATTTACCTTTTTCATCCTTGTCAAGCTTAGTGGATGTGCTCATAGGAGTTTTTGCAATTTTACCTTCATTGAACTTGAACCTTTTGAGCAAATCTTTTGTGTATTTCTCTTGACTTATGAAGATACCATCCTTGAGTTGTTTGATTTGAAGTCCAAGGAAGAAACTAAGTTTTCCCATCATACTCATCTCAAACTCACTATGCATACATTTAGAAAATTCTTCACACAAAGAAGGGTTAGTAGAACCAAAGATTATATCATCTACATAGATTTATACTAAAAGCATATCATTTTCCTTAGTCTTAATAAAAAGAGTAGTGTCAAGTTTACCCATTTTAAAACCATTCTCAAGTAAAAAATTACTAAGCCTATCATACCAAGCTCTTGGAGCTTGTTTTAAGCCATAAAGAGTCTTTTTCAACTTATAGACATGATTAGGTAAATCAAAACTTTCAAAGCCCGGAGGATGTTCTACAAAAACTTCCTCCATAATATAACCATTTAAAAAGGCACTTTTCACATCCATTTGATACAAGATAAAATTTTTATAAGAAGTAAAAGCAAGTAACATTCTAATAGCTTCTAATCTAGCAACGGGTGCAAAAGTCTCTTCATAATCTTTACCTTCCTCTTGACAATAACCTTGAGCTACAAGTCTAGCTTTATTTCTAATGATATTTCCATTTTCATCCATTTTATTTCTAAAGACTCATTTAGTCCCAATAATAGAAGCATTAGAAGGCCTAGGGACTCAAACTTTGTTCCTTTCAAATTGGTTTAATTCTTCTTGCATAGCTAAAATCCAAAATTCATCATTTTCCGCATCTTTAAAACTTTTAGGTTCAATTTGAGAAACAAAAGCAAGATTATTAAACAAATTAAGAGAGGAACGAGTTTTCACACCTTGTTCGGGATCACCAAGAATCAAGTCCTTAGGATGGGATGGAGCATACCTCCATTCTTTAGACATAGATGAAGAACCATTTTCCTTCTTTTCATTGAAGCTCACTTCTTGCTTACTTGAGTCAATTTCCTTGTCTTTGTCACTAACAAGTAAATCTCCAAAATTCCTTTCTAAATCATCACTACAAATAGACTCATTAGAAATATTATTGCAAGATTCATCAAATACAACATGCATAGATTCCTCAATAATTAAAGTTCTCTTATTGAAAACTCTATAGGTTTTACTAGTAGATGAATAACCTAGAAAAATACCAACATCCGTCTTAGAATCAAATTTTCCAAGTTTTTCTTTGTTGTTCAAAATAAAACATTTGCAACCAAAAACTTTGAAATACCCAATATTTAGAATTTTGTTATGCCAAAGCTCATAAGGAGTTTTATCTAAAGAAGGTCTAATTAAAACTCTATTTAAAACATAACAAGCGGTGTTAACGGCTTCCGCCCAAAAGTATTTAGGTAAATCATACTCATGCAACATTGACCTAGCAAATTCTAAGTACACTTTTTCCTTTCAACCACACCGTTTTGTTGAGGAGTTCTTGGAGCGGAGAAATTATGAGAAAAATAATTTTCTTCACAAAAATTTTCAAAAGCAATACTATCAAATTCTCCTCCATGATCACTCCTAATTTTAGAAATAAAAAATACTTTTTCATTTTGAACTCTTTTTGCAAAACTAGAAAAACTTTTCAAAGCATCATCTTTATGTTTTAACATCAAAACCCAAGTAAATCTTGAAAAATCATCAACTATCACAAAAGCATAATAATTCCCTCCAAAACTAGCAATTCTAGAAGGGTCAAATAAGTTCATATGTAATAGTTGAAGGGGCCTAGATGTAGAGATCACATTTTTAGATTTGAAAGAGGACTTGGTTTGCTTACCCATTTGACAAGCATCACAAACTTTATCCTTTTCAAATTTAAATTTAGGTAGACCTCTAACTAAAGAATTCTTGGAAATATTTGAAATTAAGTGCATGCTAGCATGTCCTGGTCTTCTATGCCATAACCAAGAATCATCATGCAAACCCGAAAGACATTTATCACTAATAGCGCAATCATTCAAATCAATAGTATACACATTTTCATCCATATTACCAACAAACAAGACTTTTCTATCACTAGCATTTTCAATGATACAATTCTTTTTATCAAACACAACTCTAAAACCTTTATCACATAATTGACTAATACTAAGTAAATCATGCTTTAGACCATCAACTAAAAGTACATTTTCAATCAAAGTAGAAGAACTATTACCTACACTATCCTTACCAATAATTTTACCTTTCTTGTTGTCACCAAAAGTTACTAAACCTCCATCCTTTTTGGAAAGATTGACAAACTTGGATTGGTCTCCTGTCATATGCCTCGAGCAACCACTATCCAAGTACCATTTGTTTTTCTTGGAGACTTTCAAACATACCTACAAACAAAATTATTCAAGATTGATCTTTTGGTACCCATACTTGTTTGAGTCCTAGAAGGTTAGCATTTACAAACTTGGGAACCCATATTTTTGCATTCATATTTAAAGCATTGGATTTAGACAAGTAACAAAAATAAGCTTTATGTCCATACTTGCCACATGAGAAACAAACAACATTATGTAAGGATTTATCTCTTATGACAAATTTATGCACTCTACTTTTCTTGGAGAAATTCTTTCTTGGAGCATTGTGAAACTTTGCTCTTTGAGAAAAATTTCTTCTTGAAGAAGTAGTATGAACGTATTTTAATTTAAAGCAATTTGGTCTAATATGACCTTCAACACCACAATGATGACATATAGGCACAAAACTAGATTTATCATGCTTAGACCCAATCTTAGGCATATTATGATTAGGCACAATGGGAGATGCTTTAACAAAGATGGTTTTAGAACTTGAAGGAGTGGAACATTCATCAATATAGCCTAAACCTCTTTTATCACCATAAGGTTTGCCAACTTCAATTATTTTGTCCAATCATTGAGCACCTATTGTCAACTTTTTAATGGACTCTTTTGCCTTACCAAGTTCTTGCAAAACATTTAATTCATTTTCCTTAAGCAATTTAATCAAATTATCTTTTTCATAACTATCATGCTCAAGAAATCTAACTTTATCAAGCAACGAATTTTTCTCATCACAATCAAAAGCATGCTTATCACAAGAAATATTCATTTCATCAATTTTCACCACATTATGCTCATTTTCTTTTAAGGAAGCAATTTCATCAAGTAAAGACTTATTTTCACTAGTTAGAGCATTGTATTTCTTTTTAAGCACAACATATTTAGAACCAAGCTTTTCTATGTCATTTTGCATATTTTCAAAAGCTTCAAATAATTCATCATAAGAAAGGGGCTCTAGAGTTACCCCATCATCTTGTTCATCACCCTTTGTCACTATGAGCCATGAAGCAAAAGTTTGCTACTTCTTCATTGTCACTTCCACTTCCACTTTCATCACTATCATCTCAAGTGGTTTTCATTGCTTTCTTCTTGGATTTCTTGGATGATTTGAGGAGAGGGCAATCTGTTCTTATGTGACCCGGTTTCTTGCATTCATAGCATATGACCTCATCCTTTTTACTCTTTTCACCCTTTGACTCTTTTTGGTTGGAAATGTGTTTATTGAATTGTTTCTTCCTCTAAATGAATTTTTTATACTTACGTGAAAAATATGCAATATCTTCTTCATTAAGAACACCCTCATCTTCGGACTCAACTTCCAAGGATAAGTCTATAAAGCAATACCTTTCTTCTTTTTGGACTCATCCTCCATGTGTTCCTTCATAGTGATCTCATGTGTCATGAGAGAGCCAATAAGTTCCTCCAAAGGAAGTTTGGTGAGATCCTTTGCTTCTTCAATTGCCGTCACCTTAGCTTCCCAAATCTTAGGTAGAGATCTAAGAATTTTTCTAACATTTTTCGAGTTAGTATAAACTTTACCAAGACCTTTCAAAGTATTTGTAATGTTAGTAAATCTAGTAAACATCTCGGTAATAGATTCATTAGCATCCATCTTAAACAATTCATAATTATGAACTAGCATGCTAATTTTTGATTCTTTAACTTGATTAGTTCCCTCATGAGTCACTTCAAGAATATTCCATATTTCTTTAGCCGAAGAGCACATAGATATCCTATTCATCCTTATTCAAAGCACAATAAAAACAATTTATAGCTCTAGCATTAAAACCACACTTTTTCAAATCAATTTCATCATATTCATTTTCTAATTTTGGCACATCATTTTCATTAACAATTTTCATGGGAATATAAGGACCATTAACCACATTTAACCATAAACTATAGTCAATGGATTGCAAATAAATTTTCATTCTAACCTTCCAATAAGAATAATAAGGAGGCCTAGAGGTGGATTGTCCTTCAATAACACCATTTACTACTAGGTTTGCCATAAAGCTCAAACAATAAAGTTTATAAACAAAATTCTAAAAGAGCAACCTCGCTCTGATACCAATTGTTGGATCGGTATGGCAACCCTAGAGGGGGGGTGAATAGGGTTTAATTAAACTTTTTACTAAATATGCCCAAATTATCTAATTAGCAAACTTTTTAAGAAACAATTAAAAAGAAATAATTAAGAGAAATTAATCCAATATGCAAGATAAATAAAAAGTATAACAAAAATTAATTCTATCCAATACTTAGCAATTAATTAAGGAACAAATTAAAACATGCATAAATAACTACTAGTAATTGCAAAAATAAATTGGAAAGAGTTAGAGAAGACGACACCATAATTTTATAGTGGTTCGGTCAAACTCGACCTACTCCACTCCCCAAGCGCATCTTGGGAATTTGAATAAAAAAAAAAAATTGCACCGACTCTTTCCACGGATTAGAGTCCAACCGCTACACCACTCTTTTTACTGGTTTAAGAGCAAACCCGATCCTTTCCACGGCTTAAGATCAAACCGTTACAAAGTTTGGTAAAAATTTGAATAACACACTAATACACTCTCTTGATAGAGTAGATTCACAAATTTTAACTCTCACAAAATAATCCTCACAAAACAACAAACCTCTCTCAAGAAAAAGATGAAAAGAAAAAAAATTGAGAGCTTGGAGAGGGCAACAATGGAGGCTTTTGATTTTTGGAGGATTGTAAAATGCCAAAACTTCTTGTAAAAATTTGGAGAAGAAGATGGTATAAAAAGAGAGGGAAATGAGGTAAAAATCAAATTTTAATTTGGACCATTGGATTGTGATAAAAGTGAAATGGATGATGGAGATTAAAAGTAAAAAGAAAATGATTATTAAAAGAATTATTTAATAATAATAATAATAATAATAATAATAATAATAATATATTATTATATATGTGTCTAACGGCAAATTTTTTTTTTTTTAACTTCCAATGGTTATATATATATAATATAATTTTTATTTTATTTTATTTTTATTTTAAAACAACCAAAAGTCCACCAAATGTTACTCTTCCATAGGTCCACATGACACACTTAATTGGTCTACAATGTTGACTTGGCCGCCACGTCATCCCGTCGGGAAAATTCCGTTCAAACTTGTTTTGGTCATAACTTCTTCGTTTTAGCTCCGATTTGAGTGATTCAAGAGGCGTTGGAATCGTTATTCCGAGCTCTATGCAATAGACACTTTAAAACAATAAAACTATTAGTAATTAATAGCAGGTTTGTTATCATCAAAATATTAATTAATTAATAATTATAATTAATTAATTTTAGATTAAGGGCCAAAAAGCCAACAAGATATGTTAGAGAAAGAAAGTAAGCTAAATAGAGAAAAGCTTGAGAAAATATTAAACTTTAAAGTCAATAAAAGTGAAAGAAGTGTTAAAATTGAGAGAAAAAATTAATGAAACTCTAAAATAAATTTGTTAGTAAAAGAACTGAAATTTTGTGAAACCTAAATTTGATTTTAAAAATTACTTTTACTCAATAAAATAATTTACAATTTCCAAAACTTAAAAAAGAGAAAAGGAAAAACATATATAATTTGGCTATCAAATTCTTCTGAACGAAAAACAAAATATTTACCGAAAATAAGATAATAATCCAGTCGTAATCGGCAAGGATTGAGTAAAGAAGGAATTAGGACGGGTGGAGTGAGGAATTTGAACGTTGGAACTCTTAAAAAATAGATGTATCTGATTCTTACTTAGCTAACTGCTAAAATACATTCAAGTTTGCGTGCAACAATACTTCTCCTTTTGTTAAGCCACCAAAGAAAAATATTGAAAACAATTGTTCCCTTTTCAAATCAAAGCTCTGTACAAAGGCCATAGTTTTATTTTTCTCCTTCTCGATCTCTCTCTATTCCTTCTTTATGTTCCAAATCAAGCCTTTTGCCATTTTAAATGTCATTTAATAATTATTTTAATTTATTTTTTAAAGATAGGATTGTTCGATCGATAACACATCCAGTTAAATTTTACAGTTTAAAAATTATAGTTTTAAAATTGTACGTGAAGTAAAAAAAAATAAAATTAAAATACTATTTTAGTCTCTGTTTGTTTTGTTCCATTTTGTTCACTCTCAAGGGTCTTATTTTATTCCATGTAGTTTTATTTGATAAATTTGAAGTTAGTTTTTATGAAAATTAAGCTTTGTACTTTGTACAATTAATCCCCGTCCTTAGATTTTCTAATTTTAAGCGTTGTACAGTTGGCGCTGTAATGTACACTCTTTTTTTTTTTTAAATAATTTTAGTTTGTTCAATTGGTCCTTTTATTTTACGTTTAAAAAAAAAATTTAAGCTCCATACAAAATGTTTTGAGATTTTTTCTTAGGGGGCAAGTGTAAAAATGGCAAAAAAGAAATGGATAATTGCAAGCATGTCCTTATATTTTCTTATTTTGCAAGCATAGCAAAAATTTTGGCCCAACCCATTATAAATTCGCAAAAAGTGTTGAAAACGTAAAAGTTTTTAAACGTTTATTTGTAGCATTTAGTGTGGATTTTTAAGTTTTGCAACATCTTTTAAGTTATTAGAGTTATTAGAGTTATGAGTTATACGTGTTTTATATGAGTTAGGAGAGTTAAGTGCATTGATGTCATTTATAGTTTTTTAACAAATCGTTAGTTTTTGTAAGCCTATATAAAGGCATGCCCATTTGAATGAAAAATATCTCCTTTCATATCTTGTCCTCCAATTTGTTTCTAACAAAGTGGTGTCAGAGACTAGTTAAAAAAATTGAGAGGAAAAAAATGGCCAACGGTTCCCTTCAATTACCGATGCTTACCAAGCTCAACTATGATAGCTGGAGCATCAAGATAAAAGCGTTACTAGGAGCACAACACATGTGGGAGATCGTGGAGAATGATTTCCAAGAGTTGGAACCTGAAGCCAATCAAGCGCAAAGAGACGCATTAAAGGAGACAAGAAGGAAGGACAAGAAAGCCCTCTTTATCTTGTACCAATCAGTGGACGAAGATACATTTGAGACCATCGCTAATGCCGAGACATCAAAGGCGGCATGGGATAAACTTCAATCGACTCATAGAGGAGCCGATCGTGTGAAAAAGGTACGGTTGCAATCTTTACGTGGTGAGTTTGAACCATTACAAATGAAGGAAACGAAGGTGATAACAGAATATCACACAAAAGTAATGACCGTTGTAAACCAATTGAGACGGAACGGTGAAGAAATTACTGATGTTCGTGTCATGGAAAAGATTTTACGGAGCCTAAATACTAAGTTTGAGATTATCGCCACGACAATCGAGGAGACACGAGATCTCGATAATATGACAATTGAACAATTTATAGGCTCGTTGCAAGCCTATGAGGAGAAAAAGAAAAGAAAGATGGAGCAAACGGAGACCATTGAACAACTTCTCCAACTCAAACTCAAGGAGGAGAATAGTCGTGGAAGAGGTCGCAGTGGTTGAGGCCATAGTGGAAGAGGTGAAACCAACACCGATATTTCTCAAAATTCCTATGTACCCTCAAGAGGAAGAGGAGGTCGAGGTCGTGGAAGACGTGGTGAAAGGTTCGGGAGAGATAAATCCCAGGTAAAATGTTATAATTGTATTAAATATGGACATTATGCAAATGAGTGTTACTCATCTCAATCAGAGTCGATCGATCGAAAGAATCAAGACCGGTCAAATGTTGAGACTTCTAAAGCCCATCAAGGGCAATCTAATTATGCGGAAGAGAATGGGATATTGTTTATGGTGTCAAAGTGAGAAGAAGAGAGTCAAGATAGTATGTGGTATCTTGAGATGTTTGCGGAATTGAACGAGATGGAGAAAGGTAATATTGCCTTTGGAGACAATTCTTTGGCCGCCATTGAAGGAATAGGTAAAATTCTCATTCCGTTAAAAAATGAAGAAAATCAATATATCTCTAATGTTTATTACATTCCCAATGTAAAAAATAATATATTGAGTGTAGGACAATTATTAGAGAAATGTTTTGAAGTTCAAATGAAAAACAATTATTTGTATTTGAGGGATAATCATGAGAAACTTGTTGCTAAAGTTTCCATGACCAAAAATCGAATGTTTCGTTTGAATATATGTAATGATGTTCCAAAATGCTTGAAGACGTGTTATGAGGATCTCTCTTGGCTATGGCATCTACGGTTCGGACACCTCAATTCTGGAAGTCTAGAAGATTTGTCGAAGAAGAAGATGGTGCAGGGTTTACCGCACATTCACAAGCCGAATCAAGTTTGTGAAGGTTGCCTACTTGGAAAACATCATCGAAGTAGTTTTCCAAAAGAGTCTATGACAAGGGCCAAGAAAGCTCTAGAACTCATCCATGCTGACGTGTGTGGAATGATCAAACTGGAGTCTCATGGTAAAAGTAAATACTTCCTTCTCTTTATTGATGATTTTTCTAGAAAAACGTGGGTGTACTTTTTGAAGGAAAAATCAGAAGTATTTGAGATCTTCAAAATATTTAAGGCACGAGTGGAGAATGAAAGCAACCTTACAATCAAGGTGTGGGGCAAAAGGCCATGAGAACTGATCGAGGTGGTGAATTCACATCAAATGAAATTATTGCAAGAGATCGAAAGACCCTCCGTAACCGTGAGATCAGCTTAGTTAAAGTATTGTGGCAAAACCACCGCACGGAAGAAGCTACCTGGGAGCGAGAAGAGGAAGTGCGAGCTAAATATCCAGAACTATTTCAAGAATAGGAACTTTCGAGGACGAAAGTTCTTAAGGAGGGAAGATTGTGACGACCACCACCACGGTACTAATTAATGATTGTATTTGACGTTTCTATCATTAATTATTATTTCCCCCTGAGATTGGATTTACTTGGTTAATGATTAAAAGAAAAAGGAAGTGACAATGGCAATTTGGTGATAAATGTCTAAATTAGGGTGAGGAATAGCACTTGGTTTGACCTAATTGACTAGTATTTAAGCTCCTTGTCTTGAAAATGTAAAAAGAAAGCCTAACCCTAGCCACCAACATCTTCTCCTTCTCATTTTAACCTAGTTGAAACCCTAGCCTCATCATCATCTCCTTCATCTTATGTAACCCTAGCCCTAGGAAAGAAATATACTTTTCGGTTGCCCTTCTCCCTCGTGAACGTGCCCTAGCCGGAACCCTAGCTCCAACGTGCTGCCGCCGCCCAGCCACCTCGCCTGCAGCTCACGAACGAAGAAAACGCCGGCAACCCACGATCAGGGGCTCCAGCCGTCGAAGTTCTTGCCGCGCCGATCGCAGCCCTGAAGTCGGAGCCACCGCCGAGCCCGGATCGCAGAAATGCCTCCGATGCTTGCGCGCGCCTACGAATCTGCGCCCATCCGATCGCAAACCCTCGCCGGCGAGGACCCACGAGGCGGACGCCCAGAGAGCTTCCTTCGCGCGCCGCGCCCAACCGAACCGCCGTCGGAATCATCTTCCCACGCTGCGAGATCTCTTCCCGGTCGATTGTGACCACGCGAGCACGAGGACGACTTCATCCGCACACGCGCCGATCGGACCTCGATCGGGCCGTCGCGCCTACTTCGCGTCGAGCTCCAACCGACCGTCCGTTCAAATAAGTACAAGAAAGAGAGTTCGCCGGACTCCACGCACGCCGTTCCTTTGAGGTCTCGTCCGGTCGAGCACGAGAGCGAATCCGCCCCGATTGACATTGAATTTACAACCGCTAAAGTGTTAATCCGGTGAGCGATCGATTTAAGTTTCATACTTAATTAGAAATTATGTGCGATCTATCGATTAATTAAGCGTTTGAGTGAGAATTTAGGTTACGGGTTCGAACACATTTTTGTAGGGACCAAACTTGGAGCGGAATTGGAGGTCGATCGTCAAAACGGACTGAGGGATATTAGGTTTTCACATTGAGCTCGAGGTAAGCGGGGCACGACATTTTAATACCGTAATTTAAGTATCGCATGATTAGGGATTTAGTGAATACTTGGAGATTGAATTCGGAAACTATGGTGTGAATCAGGTTCACTAAAGGAAGAGTAGGCAAGGAGTTCGATTAGGTTTTGGAGCGAAGTCGGAACTAAGGTAAGGGACCTTGTGCCGAACTTTTTAATGGGATTAAAGGAAATGATTTTCATGATTTCATGCGAAATTAATTTATATTTTTCGTATGGAAATATACAGATATTATCGTGAGAATACTTGATATTTTATGTGCAAATATTTCAATGCTTCATGTGGAAATAAACTATTATTTTATGTGAGAATATTCTCGTATTCTATGTAAAAGTATTCCAGTATTTCATGTGAGAATATGACGGTAATTTGTATGAGAATATTTCATGTTTTCCTACAAAAGTATGATCTTCAAACTGTCTATGAGAAAAGTATGATTTGCATATCGACGATGATGTTTGTGACATGTGCACTATTATTATGTTTATGATGGGACCTCATGCATGTTATGTATGCCATGAAATGAAATAATGAAAAGTGTGGACATTGGTATCCTGAGATCATTATGTGCATGGTCAAACATGCGATAGAGACCCTATGGGTCAAATTACAGGGGTCTGTGAGGGACTCAAATTATTACAGGGGTCTGTGAGGGACTCAAATTATTACAGGGGTCTGTGAGGGACTCAAAACGAAATGACTCAGGATGACCAGTCGGCCACACAATTAAAAAGGAAGTCATGGATTAAAGACCTGACAATATGTGAAAGTTTTAGGTCCCGCACATGTATATTACGAATAAGTTTAAAGGTCATGATTGTATGTGTATGCATATCCCAAACCTCGGTAGCGAGGTTACTTACTGGGTATTGTTTTGCAATACTCACCCTTTCTTTTAAAAATGTTTTTCAGGTAAGGGAAAGGACGTGCAGGGCGAGTGACGGAGGAGCGTTACTAAAACCATGGGAACCGACATGTTTTCCGCATATTCTTGTTTTAAACTGATGTTGTCTCTATATTTTATTTGGAGTTTAAATTTACTTACAGTTTTAATAGGCCATGTTAAATTGACCCTTTTATCTGTTTTAAATGTTTTGATTTGGGATCCCTAAAAACTATTTATATTTATATGGAAGTTTTCTTTTAAGATCTTTCATCTCTTGGCCTATAAATGCATGCATGTGTAGTAATGTCCCTAGGAGTTAGTCATAGAAAAGTAGGGGCGTTACAAATTGGGTATGGTCTATCTTATGTCTCTTCTAGCAATTTTGATATTGTTGGTTATTGTGATAGTGACTGGAGTAGTGACTTGGATGATCGAAAGAGCACTACGGGGTTTGTGTTTTTTATCGGTGAAACGACGTTCACATGGATGTCAAAGAAGCAACCCATTGTCACATTATCAACATGTGAGGCAGAGTACGTCGCGACAACTTCATGTGTATGTCATGCAATTTGGTTAAGAAACTTAGTGAAGGAGTTGATGTTTCAAATGGAAGGTCCAATGGAGATTTTTGTTGACAATAAATTAGTCATTGACTTAGCGAAAACTCTGGTATTTCATGGGAGGAGTAAGCACATTGATACTCGTTTTCATTATATTCGAGATTGCATTACGAAGAAAGAAATAGAACTCAAATATATCAAGTCACAAGACCAAGCGGCAAACATTTTCACAAAACCCCTCAAGTTGGATACTTTTATCAGAATGGGGAGTTTACTTGGTGTAACAAATCAAGTTTAAGGGGAGTGTTGAAAACGTAAAAGTTTTTAAACGTTTATTTGTAGCATTTAGTATGGATTTTTAAGTTTTGCAACATCTTTAAGTTATTTGAGTTATTAGAGTTATGAGTTATGAGTTATACGTGTTTTATATGAGTTAGGAGAGTTTAGTGCATTGATGTCATTTATAGTTTTTTTAACAAATCGTTAGTTTTTGTGAGCCTATATAAAGGCATGCCCATTTGAATGAAAAATATCTCCTTTCATATCTTGTCCTCCACATTTGTTTCTAACAAAAAGTCCATAGTAACCTTATTGTGTAATCTCGCATCTTTGTAATATTAAGTACATCGATGGTTTATCATTGATATACTATGGATATACTCGATATACCTAATATATAATAGTGATATACTATTGATATAGTTTATTATGTTTATCACTGAAATGGAAGTTCTAATATTTAATATATCAATGATATATAAAAAATAGTTAATGCAAATATATATCAATAATATAACAATGATTCAAGATCGGTATATCACATATATTTAATATCATGTATATGAACAATATACTATTGATATACCTTATTTATGTAAATCAATTGAATAAAAATCCTAATATTTAGTATATCAATAAGATATTAAAAATAGCTAATATGAATTATATCAAGAGTATAAGAGCGGTTCATACTTAGTCTATCAAATATTATAATATTAAAGACATCAGTGATATATTATTGATATACTTTACTTAATATATCAATAATGAAAAGAGATATGTGTAATATAAAATATATGAGTGATACATATTATTGATATACCTTATTTTAGTTTTCCACTTTATGTATTCGTTTTTTGTCACTACATTTTTGTTGATACACTTATTTTTGCCAATACATTATATCAGTAATAAATGATATAGTATTTATCACTTAAAATGATCAATCATATTACTGAATGAAGTATATCACTGATATACTACTGATATACTCAACATTAGGTATATTAGTGATACACCAGAATATGCAAAATATCCTTAATTTTACTGATATACTTCATATAAATTATATCATTTAACTAATATATCTAAATATAAGTGTATCAATAGTAAGTAGTATACTACTAATATACTTCACTTTAGATATGTATTCAGTTGACTGATATACCAAATGTACTACTGATAAACTATTGATATAATAAATACAAAGTATATCAGATATACTACTAATATACCATTGATACACTACTAAGGGTAAGATTGGAATAATAAAAAAATGAAAATCAATTTAAAAACATTTTACTATATTTGCAAATCTTCAAAAACCAGAGCTAAATTTTCAAATATCCTAATATTTCTTGCTACCCATTATAATTCCCCTTTTTCTTATTAGTGATTGCAACTATAGCAAAATGAGCTAAAATAATAGCAAAAATAGCAAACAATAAAACTATTTGAAAAAATGACAAAAATTAAATCTAGCCCATGTAAAACGATTAAAAACTACTATTCACACGTAACAGAAATAAAGAAATGAGATACATGAAATGAACTTGTGGGTGTAGTACAATCTCTAATTTCTTTCTTTGATTCTTTTTCTCACATGTACAAATATCTCGAAGACCAAAAGCTTGTTCTTGAGCTCGTTTGTTGGTCTTTTTTGATCGGCCTTTGGTTTACTGATGTTGTTGGATCAGACTTTTGCTTAAAGATCATTAGAATGACCCTTCGCTTGTTGATCGCTAGATCAATCTTTCGTCTGTTGATTGTTGGATCGATCTTTGACTTGTTAATCTTTAGGTCGACCCTTTGGCTTGTTGATCGTTGGATCGATCTTTGACTTCTTAATCGTTGAATCATTGATTGACCCTTAGCTTGTTGATCATTGATCGATCCTTGGCTTGTTGATTGTTGGTCGACCATTGGCTTGTTGATCGTTGGATTAGATTTTGGCTTGTATATCGACCCTTGGCTTCTTGGATCGTTTATCGACCCTTTTGACTTGTTGATCATTAGATTAGACTTTGACTTGTTGATCGACCTTTAGCTTGTTGATCGTTGGATCGCCCTTTGGCTTATTCATTCTCTTGAAGAAAACCAATCACTGGAATCTTGGAGAGTCTTCAATCAAAAACATTTAGCACCTAAGGATTTATCTTGGAGAGTACTTGGTCATCCAAGAGTGTACAAAACCTAGGAACCTATCATTCAACACCTAAAAACTTAGCACCTAAGGACTTAACGTCCAACATCATAGTAGAGACTTAATAGGGACTTAACACTCAACACCAAGTATCATTTACAACCTTAGGAGTTTGCTCTAAATTCTTTGGAGAATAAAATTTCAGAACCTTTTAGGGCCCGTTTGATAACGTTCCCGTTTCCTGTTTCTTGTTTCTGTTTCTCATTTTTTAAGAAACAGACTTATTTGATAATCCATCCCGTTTCTTGTTCCCAAAATTTGAGAAACGTTTCTAAAATTTGGACTAAATTTTAGAAACAACATAAAGTAGTTTCTTTCTGTTCCGTTTCTTTTTAATTTTAAATGTTCCTTATTTTCCTTAATTTACTCTCTAGCTTGTTGGTAAAGTATTTGGTAGTTTTTATCTCCTTCCCTAACCAATCTTGAGTTTGATCCCTAAAGAGTACAAATCTTTTTTTTTTTTAATGAATTTCGGATTTTGCAATATATATAGTTTTAGTTTTTATAAATAATAATAATATAATATATATAAATTTATTTATTTTTATTTTATTTCTCAATTTTACCATATGTATATTTATATTATTTTAATTTAAAATTTAAAATTTTATATATATGTATTATTTGAAATTTGAATTTTAATTTTGCAATCTTTATATTTATATATTATTGTAATTTTGCAATAAATAAATTTTGTTCACTAAAACATGTCTTTAGCCTCATTTTAATATTTTACAACCACTACATTTAATAATATAATTGAGTTTGATCTGAGTCGACATTATTTAAGACGGATGACTCGAATAAGAGATAATATTACAATTCAAATTTTAACAACATTTAAAGGATAAAATAATTTTATTTATTTACTTTTATTATTAGTTAATTTTGTATCGAGACTTGTTGGTATTTGATAATATAAATTTGTTATAATTGATTGTATATTTATGTATACAAGAAACAAGAAACAAGAAACAATTATCAAACAAGTTTATGTTTCTATTTCTTATTTTCAAATAAACAAGAAACAGAAATAGTTATCAAACATATTCTTGTTTCTTATTATTAAAAAATGAGAAAAAAGAAACAAGGAACGAAAAACAAGAAATAGGAAACAGGAAACAAGAACGTTATCAAACGGGGCCTTAGATGAACAAGAGCTCTTCTACTTATAGAGTTTTCCCATGTTCATGTGGACTTAGGCTATCATGGCGTTTGGGCCCAACCATGGACTTGGGTTTTGGTTGACTTTTGGCATAACCATTTAGATTTTGGTTTTATTTAACTTTAAGCCAAATTTCATTTAACTAAATTTAACAAGATTAAATTTAATTATTTGGTCAAATTATCATAACAAAGACATGTGACCTTTTAATCTTTTTAGAATCCATCAATTTTTATCTTTAGGACACATGCCCATTTATAATTGATCTCAAATTTAATTATTTGTAGTTTCATCAATAATATAGAATAACGACGTAGAAAATGAAGATTATTGAAATTTCACTTCAAATTTCCCTATCAACCATATATATTTACCATTATATAATTCTGTTTTTTTGTTCGACGAAGATTTAAATATCCTATCAAATTTGTCAAAATAAATAAAATTGATACAATGCAAACCAAAGTAAAATAACAATTGTCGGCAAGAGTATCAATAATGCCATGAAAATTAAATTGTCGGCATGAAGAAAATGTTTAGTTGGCATTTTTGTTTAGCCGCCATTGACTTTTTTTCAAAAGGGCCTTTAAGATCACGAGGTCATCGTTTCCAACTAATACTAATTAGGTTAGAATTATTAGTTCTAAAATGGGAATACTGTTCGTTCATTTATCTTATTATAACCCTTTTTCTGAGTGGTTTTATTATATTTATATATATATATATATAGTGGAGGTTTTATTTTATGTATATATATGCATAGTGGAAACAAAAAGGGGTTGGTATCATTGTCTAGCTTAATTAAAGTCAATCAATAGTTATATTTTGTGGTTATTTAATTTAATGGAATTAAGTTATTAATTCTATTATTAGCAGTCGGCAACGGAGAGAGCAATTTAATTGTTCCCAATTGATACAGCAAATTTGAATATAGGTATATAAGACAAAGGTTAAAGTATTAGACCGTTAGCCAAAATGCTAGAGCTTTGGATCTACATTTCTACATGTTAAACTCAAATACATTAATAATCTAGTGGAATATAGAATCATATTATAAATGAGAAAATAAAAACTAATGAAATTGCCAAACTCGAGCTAATTATGAGAAAATCTTAGAAATGAAACAAAAGAATAAGTTGTTTGAGTTAATGACCATATTTTTTTGTTTTTAATTTTGGCATGATATGTAAGTGTGCCATTTCTTTCTTCAATTCTTCGTTTTTCCTCGTCCATTAATTTTTTTTTAAAGATTTACATTATATTGCATAACTATCTTTTAACTTATTTAAAATCTTTTAAAATCTCTGATTATTTTTTATTTCTTACCCTCCTATTTTTCGGTTATCAACATATAATTATCTAGTTTACTTTCTTTTATTATATTTCCTTAATTGATTCTATTTTCTTTGTTTTTCATTCCATTTCTCCATTTTCGTTGTATTCATTCATATTTTTAGGATTTTTTTTAAATTTTTTTTTACTGTGTTTCATCTTTCATCTTTAACATCTTTTGTCGAACAGTAGATTGATTTTATCTTCTTCGTTTTCGATTTACTGATTCCAATTTTTCTGTATTCCTTCATATTTTTAGGGTATGTTTTCTTATTTTTCCACTGTGTTTTCTTCGTTTTTACATTATTTTCCCGTTTGTAACTTGATTTTTTTTTATGTTCAAATGTCTTTACAATCCCTAAGTATATTGTATGATGGGATCTTGAATGAATCCAATCGATACCACAATTGTAAGGTTGTGATTGTACTCGTTCATTTGGATACTAGTTTTACCCATTTTTATGAGTCCATTCGTAACGAACTCCATCTTTCGAATTATCAAGTCATTACTCGGTTGACTGTTTATGGGGATTGTTCTAATAAATCTTAGTATAATTAGAATTACTGACGATAGAGATGTTATGTGGGTTCTTTCTACTATATCTAATGATGTTGCTAATAATCTCTATGTTGTCATTGATTATTCAGAAGTTGTTGAATTTGACTGTTCCACCACGATTTTCTCTAATTACAATATAGGTCAAGAAGGATGGAGATTTTAAATTGATCGACTTTGATCCTCCTTCGTTTGATTTCTATTAAGGAAAACTTTGCCTTTGAATGATGGTCGTACAATGGATATTTGTGTTCCTTCTTTCTTTTCTACTATTTAATTATTTATCCCTATATTATTAGATTACATGTTTAGTAATTTTGTTCTAATGTTATTTTTTATTCAACTGCATCATATAAATCAATTCTTGTTTGAGGTACACAATCATAGTAAGCAGTACAAGGCTAACATTGTTTCTAAGAGTTGCACTCGAAGACGTTGGGACCTTTATTTGATTCCTTGTGCGTATGCATATCTTGCCCTATGCTGGAGGAATCTTGAATTTCACTCATACTCTTATAAGTTTTATCGGGTTTCAACCCTAATTGAGTTGTATCACAAAGATATACGTCTGATTAGTATCATTGATCAATTCTCGAATTTATTCACTATGGTTGATGATCCAATTCTTCTTCTGAACGTCAAACGTCCTGTTGGTCGACCTAGAAAAAAGAGGATATATCTCAATTTGAGAAAAGGGTAACTACGAAGTTTGGTTAGTGTGGTCAACATGGTCAAAATCACAACAATATTGGATTGATTTCTACTCATTGTTTTTGTTTCCTTTTTAAATCATGATATGCAAATATGCTATCTTATTTCCTTTAATTTAGATAGCTTTTATGCTTAAATCGTGTGTTTTTATGCTATTTTATTGATAACTTCAAGAAAACGAGCAATTAGAAACAAAACTACAAAATTTCGAGAAAAAATTGGTGTTTTAAGGGCTTAATTTGAGCTTCGGATGTAGAAAAGATGAAGAAAGCAAGTTGGCCCAACTGCAGGATCTGAGGGGCCATCGTCGAGGTAGTTTCCCAAATATCTCAACGCTAGCCAACGATGCGTGTGTTTCATTTCCATCTGTAGTATTAAGACGTTGCCCACAACGTCTCAACGCTATGCATTTGCATGCATTATTGATGCCGAGAATTTTGCATAACGTCTCGACGTTGTGTCGACAAGAGGTTTATATTCTTAATTTTCTCAAGTGCAAAGGGGAGACTAAACCGAAGTTTGAAGCCCTAGCCTCAATTTCATGTTGTTTTGGGAGCCTTTGCGGAGAATTTGTGAGTTTTTGGAGCGGAATTGAAGACTTTTGTAACGACCCTACTTTTCATATTCACTTTATCTAGGACCGCTACTAAACATGCATGCATTTTTACGCCATCAAATAAAATAAGAACAACTCAAATTTAAAACACAGTCAAAACAACATTTAGAGATCCCAAAAAATCAAAACATTTAAAACATAAGGGTCAGTTTGGTAAGCAATCTGAAAAACAGAAATTTGAAAACAAAGGATTCAGTGAAAACAGATTTATATTTCATGTTTCAGATATGTATTTTGTAGCAGATTTAAAAATTTGATTTCATCTAAACAATGGTTTGAAATGTATCCTATACCATATTTATAGATCATGAAATTTGTTGTAGTTGTAAAATTAATTATTAAATTGAATATAAGTCATTATTAATTAATTTATGAACATGATTTTTATAAATTTTATAGTATTATCACTTTATAATATATTATTATATAATTTATAATATATTATATTATACGTATTTTAATTGAACAAAATTAAATTGAGTTTATAACATGAAATATTGTATTATTTATTAAGATTTTTATCTTTGTTTAATATAATTTTGGATTCTACAATTTTAAATTCAGGATCTGGATACAATGAAAACATAAAAATGTTGTTTTCAGAATTTCTACTATATGGATCACTGAACCCAAAAACAGTTTTCAGAAACACATATGCCAAACACATATTCACTGAATTCAGTGAATCCGAAAACATAAAACAGAATCCGAATTGCATACCAAACAAGCCCTAAATAAGTTTGACCTCAATTTAAATATCTCTATGTTACTTAAGCGGAAACAAATCACTTAAAAAAATACTTTCTAAAACATGTATGCAGAAATCATGGCTTGGTTCCCATAACTTTTATAGCACTTCCCCGTCACTCGCCTTGTATGCCTTTGTCTTTACCTGAAAACATTTGAAATAAAGAAGAAAGAAGAAGGTTAAAGTGGTGAGTATTTTAAATAATACCCAGTAAGTAGGAGTTGGGAGATGCAAACACATGCAACATGACTTTTAAAATCATAAAACTTTCTTTAGTGGGACCTAAAACCTTCTTTCATAAAATCATAACTTTTCTTTTCGGTTTTAAGTGGTCAATTGAATCAACCTGAGTCCTTTCATGTTGAGTCCTTCACAGACCCCTGTTGAGTCCCTCACATACCCTTATAAGTTTGAGTCCCTCATAGACCCCTATAAATTTGAGTCCCTCAAAGACCCTTATAAGTTGACCCATAGGGTCTCTAATGCATGTTTGACCATGCATAAATCCTCAGGAGACCAATTACCACAACCTTCACAAAACATGTTCACATGCATACAATATGCATGAGGTCTCATTCATCAATCACATGTACATCTATATTCATAATGATGCAACAATTCATGTCAATCATATAATCATAAATGCATTCACAATTAAAACACATATCCAACACAATAACATAAGTAAAAATCACAATATACGTAAATATAAATAACTGTGTCAAAACGCCTTTTCAGATACTTCAAAATCATTTCTATTCGGGTCCTCTCAAACACTTAAGTCACTTGGAATCCTCTCAAATTCCAAGATGGATTTTTTTTCTAATTCATTTGAAAATCATATTACCTAGGGTCCTCTCAAACCCTTAAATCATCTGGAATCCTCTCAAATTTCAAGATGAAATCCTTTTCTAAATCCTTTGGAAATAATTTTACTTAGGGTCCTCTAAGACTCTTAAATCACCTGGAATCCTCTCAAATTCCGAGTGAAATTCTTTTTCTAATTCTTCTTAAAATTAAATCATTGATGGTTCTCTCAAACCCTTTGAAATATTCTCTTTCTAGATTCAAGTCTTTGGAATAAATCTTTGAAAATCATCTTGTGAAATTAAATCCTTGAAATTCCTCTTTTGAGATAAATCTTTGAAATTCCTCTTTTAAATAAATCTTTCAAAACATTTTACTCCCTCTTTCAAAATAATTGGTAAGAAATCTCTTACCTTAGATTGACTTGAAACTCCTAAAGTTTCGCTCCTAACTCAAGGCTCCTCTCAATCGTGCTTGATACTTGAATCCCCTAAATCCAATATATTTTCCTAATTAAAACACATAATCATAAATTTATTTTCAAATCCAATAATAATTAGGCTATTACCACAAACGGAGTGTCAAATCAAGCTCGGAGGGTCGAACTAATCGAACTAGACAACTTTGAAGTTGATCGTTGACTGTTTACCATTGAACCTTGACCATTGACCGTTGACCGTTGACCGGCGGCGTGCTGGCGGCGCGTGGAGGTCAGATCCGAGGAGCTTGTTGGTCGATCTATCCAAAACCGATCTCTATACTCTGAAAATCGATCGAAATCGTGTCAAACACTTGAACCAACTTCGTTCGGCTTGACTACTCAATCGGATGATCGGCAGCTAAAGACTGATGGCTCGTGCAGTAGTTCGGCTGAAACTAGAACAACGACGACAACTTGCTTTGGCCAGACATTCGGCTGCAAGGGACCAACGCAGGCGGCGTGAAGGCTTCCGGCGAGACGCGCAAGTAGCAGCTACTCCTCGCGCAGGCCAGCGTGATGCTTGAATGTTCAAGATCTGGGGTTGTCTCACGAACGACGTCTTGGACAGCGGCTGGAGACACTTGCAACTCCAGTTCTGTGAATGACCAATCACGGTTCGTCTGGGGGTAAGGCAACTGGAGACTACGACCACCAACTAGGCTGCGACTTGCGGTAGTCTAGACGCCCCTTGTTGGTTGCAGTTGCAGTGGACAAGAAGACCTGACGTGCGACGGTTGGCGTTCAGTGGTGGGAGAATCTGTCGATCGGAAGGTGAAGACCAACGATGGCCAATGCTGGGAGGTTGCGGTCGTGAAGATGGGGAAGAAGGAGAAGATGTTTCCTCGAAAAACGTGTGCACTAAAGACAAAGTAGTCTCAACCCTAAATCAACCCTCTCTTGATTCTTTCCAAAAATGCCCTCACCTTTTGAAATAAACACAATAATGTCACAACTCCAACTTTAAACACTACAACATTTCAAACAATCAATTTTCCACTTGATTTACAAAAAGAAACTCCTTGAGAAATTAAATTCAAACTTGAATTTAATAACACTTGAAAATCGTGGGCGTTACAATCTTCCCTCCTTAAGAACTTTCGTCCTCGAAAGTTCCTAATCTTGAATTAGCTATGGGTACTTAACTCGCAGTTCTGCTTCTTACTTATAAGTAGCCCCTTCTGTTCAATAGCTTTGCCATAGTACCTTGACTAATCTTGGTTTCTTGATTATGAAGGTTCCTATCCCTGTTGGCTGGTGTCTCTTTCCATTCCACTGAATCCTTCTATAGGGCCTTAATTAACTGATATTCTGACTTTAGTTCTATGCTCGAATTTACCCTTAGGCTGGAGATACTCCCGAAAGTCCAACTTACTTTCTAAGTACAAAAACACAAGCCTTACCTCTCACTCAACACAATTAGAGAGTTTCGCCTAACATTCTCAAACCAAAAACTCTGGCCTTATTATCTTTTTCCCACCTCATGCCCATCTTTGTTAAGGTCAGTTACCTAATGGTGCCACCTTTAAAACTTCAAGCAGAACCTATCTTCATTAACATCTTAGCTGTTTCTATTCCCATCACTCGCCATGGGTAAGATCCAAGTGTTTTGACGTACCTTGAAAAATTAACTTCGAATTCAAACCACCTTATTTTCATTTAAACCTCAAGCCCTTCTTTCCAAACTACTTTGGTTTCCTTTATCATGTATCAAATAAAATGAACCTTTTAAAGAAAGTTCTTCGTAATACAACTTACACTATATTTTTAACTTTTCCTTTGCCTATGGCACGACACAATAGTCATTCATATCACGCCTTTAAAGATTCACCCAACAAACAACTTGGACATCAATTGAACCTACGAAAACAAACCTTAGTCTCTTAAAGCTCATTTTCTTCTTACCCTTCAACTCCTTAAATATCCTGTCCAAGTGTTCACTTGAATGTGAAGGAACTTTCTTTCTAACAAAGGTGGGTACATCATAATAGCATAGACTACATCTCATAACTTCTCCACCTCTTTGTTCATGAAACCATAACATTCAGACTTTGAACACGAATACTTTACTTAGCACATCCAGACTTTCAACTTTTCAAGAAACCATAACATTCATTTTCTAGGTTTTACTTACAGAATCTTAGTTTCTTAATGTTCTTTGAAAGGCTTCCGCCTCTTAAGGTCTACTTTTCCCTGCTTTATCCAAACCGACTATCTTAATAAAGCACGACTAAGTGTCTCATCTTGACAAAGCTTCCCTTAAGCATCAACATTCTTACTCAGGCATTTGCTTTCTATCAACAACAATAGAGATCACACATTCTTTTCCCAGTTTAACAAGATGCATCATGCTCATCTTTCAAAGTTTACTTGGGGAACTTGACTGCTTAGTGACCTTTCGACTGCTTTCACCTCTTAGAACTTACTCTTGCCTACTTTTTTGTGTCTAAGTCAACCCTTTCAACAACACAAAAGTGTCTCAAGTTTGCATTTTCTTCCCTTCGTCTTTCATTTTAGCTATTGTTTAGGCTTTAATTTAGGAGTACTTGGGATGTAATTACAGTATTTAGTTAGACTTATTCCTAAATTACTTAGGATTTAATTATTTTTAATAGATATATGCTTAATTGTGGAAATTTTTTACTCAATTGCTTCTTAATTAAACGTTGTGACTTAATGATTGTGATTTTTTTATGCAATCTATCTTTAATGCTTTTAATTAACATTTTTTGATTAATTGAATTAGTCTATGTAACGACTCTACTTTTAAAAACTCTTTTTCTAAGGGTCATTACTATCATGCATACATTCAAGGCCCTAAATAACTTTAAATAAGTAAATATTGATAATTAAAATCAATTTAATTTGGGATCCCATAAATACAAAACATTTACAAACATAACTAACTTTGGCCTCAATTTAAAATCGTTATGCTACATAAGCGGAAAACTAAAATCACTTTAAAATACTTTCTAAATCATGTATGAGGAAAATCTTGACTTGGTTCCCATGGCTTCCGTAGCGCATCTCTGTCACTCGCCCGATATGCCCCCGCCTTTAACTGAAAACATTTTAAAAACGGAGAAAACACAACAAAGGTAATGGAGTGAGTATTATAATAATACCCAGTAAGTGGGGGTCGGGAAATGCAAACACATACATTATGACTTTTAAACATGACTTTTAATTGTGACGTTTAAAAACATAAAACTTCGGTAGTGGGACGTAAAACTTCCTTTCATAAAATTATGACTTTTCTCTTCGGCTATACGTGGTCAATTGAATCTACCTGAGTCTTTTCATGTTGAGTCCCTCACAGACCCTTATAGGTTTGAGTCCCTCACATACCCCTATAAGTTTGAGTCCCTCACAGACTCTTATAAGTTTGAGTCCCTCACATACCCCTATAAGTTTGACCCATAGGGTCTCTGATGCATGTTTGACCATGCATAAGTCCTCAGGAGACCAATTGCCACAACCTAGATGACATGTTCATATACATACAATATGCATGCGGTCCCATTCTCCAATCAGATGTACATATGCATTCATAATGATGCAACAATCATATAAATCATAAATCATATCATGACTTTCAATGATAAACCATAAATAGGTTTGCAATTAAAATACATATATATCCAACACAATGTCACACATGAAACATCTCAGAATACATGACTATACGTGACTGTGTAAAGATTCATTTTCAACTACTTTCAAATCATTTCTGTTCGGGACCTCTCAAATCCTTAAATCTTTTAGATTCATCTCAAATTCCAGAGTGAAATACTTTTCTAAATTCTGTCTTTGAGAAAAATCTTGGAAATTCATTCTTTTTAAACTAAATCTTTCGAAAGCATAATTTCTTTCCCTTTTAAAATAATTTGTAGAAAGATTCCTTACCTTAGCTTTAATCTCCAAAGATCTTAAATCCCAGTTCCTTATAGGCGCTCCATTCAAACCTGCTTAACAATATTTTCCCAATTTACAATCCATTAAATCCCTAAACTAATTAACTTATGGATCTTTAGCATTTTTCCACAAACTATTACCTACACCGATTTATGACCGAGAACATGTCCCATTGTTGCTCTTTAATTGTCGGTATACAATGAGTCTCCTAGAACGAGTCACAACCAACTAATTTAGTTTATCCATAAATCAAAACAGTCACAGTCCAATAAAACAATCCAACTTACTCTTTACCAAAAGTCCCAATTGAATCCAACTCAAGAATCGCTTAGCAAAAAATTCTGGCGAACTGAATGGCTTGGCGATAAATTCCGGCGAAATCGAGGGTTGCAGGTCTAACCTGTGCGCTGTCTCCGGCGAGGGCATCAACCAACGACGTGGTCTTCGACAACCTCGAATGGAAGATCGACGAGCACGGTAGAAGATTCACGTGGATCTGAGTGTGGGGCTGGCGCACGATCGAGCAACTGGCCGATAAAATGTTGTCGTTGCGTCTTCCTCACGACGAAGCCCCCATGATCGACGACATGTGATGAGCTCGAGCGGCGGCGCACACTGGGTTCAGATGAAAGCCAGCGATTCAGACCTGCGGTGATGTTGCATTGTTAAGGCAGAACGACAACTGATCGGCGAGAAGGTCTGTGCGACGGTCGGAAAGGAGACTAGTTAAAGGTGGCTGCTCGATTTGTTGTTCACGATGGCTTTCGTGGATGCTTGTCGGCTGAGAAGGAGGAGAAGGGTCCAACCTTGAAAACGTGGCATCCTAAAGACAAAAAACCCTATTTGCCTTTCTTTTAAAAAATTGAAGTTACAAAAATGCCCCTCTCTTAATGTTGGGATTTGTGACCTAAAACTCGTAATTTGTAATTATGTTCTAATTATTGTAATAAAAAGTTTTATTATTTCAAAAAAGTGTTATTGTTCATTATTTACGAGTTTGCCTTTATTTCAACCCTAAACCCAATAAACTAAACCTCCAAGGCTGTTAAATGAATCTCTAACTGAATGTAATGTACATAAAAAGGATCTCGGTTCGAGACACAGCCTAAAGGGTCTATAGTTAGGGGATAAGGTTTAGGTACCTTACCCTGGTAAAACTATGGATGTGGCCCACTTTGTATTTGATACAAACACTGTGATCCTAACGTGTTCGTGTAGATGACATGTGAGTGGGGATATCCTATGTAATGAGATTACATAAGACCGGACGACGAAATAGTTACCTCTAGCTGTAACTCCGTTGACTAGTTAGGTTTCTATTTCACTAGGATTACCTAGGCAACTTGATCTCAATCTTGAAAGAGAGTTACGAACTCTCATTCGCGAGGGATTGTCCTTTGACTAGTATGGGTGAGAGTGGCCAGATTCGCCGACACAATATGCCTACCTTCTTGGGGACAAGACCGAGTGAGCGGCTGGGAACTTAACTTAGAAAAATGGAATTCACTCCTTCCCGCCTACTAGGGTAAGTAAAGAAATGTTCCCTTAAGTGGTGTCTCCGGGACTTGAACAAAGGGCCCGACCCTCTCATTGGCCCGAGAGGGACTTTGTTTGTTGATAGGACAACAAACAAATTGTTCATTAGAGGAGCACTAGTACTTAAGGCACAAGATGTAACCCAGGGGTAAAACGGTAATTTGACCCAGCTGGTGTTACGAACATTCGTGAAGGATTGACTTGCTGTTATTGGTCAATATCCATGGACCCAGAACATTCGTGCAGTTGTGGGACTTTAGTGGAGTGTTCCCGCAGTTAACGAATGTTGATTAGGAGGTTAATGAGATTAACCGAGCAATCTCGTATCGTTGGAGCTTCTGATCTGTAGGTCCATTAGGTCCACCTTCTAGCTCGTAAAGAGTTCTTAGATCATTTGAATTTGAAATGTTCAAATTCATTAGGGAATAAACTTAATGTATATTGATACATTATAATATATAGTTTTGGAACTATATATTATAAATTTAATGTGAATATGATTCATATTAAATTATGTGAGAGAATTAAATATTTGAAAGAGTTCAAATATTAATTTTAAATGTGAATGTGATTCATATTTAAAGACTATAGGTTAAATTGAATGTACATTGGATGTGCATTAAAACTATAGGATAGAGGGATAATTCATTAAGTGTGTTTTAATATAAATTAAAGATAAGATATTTAATTTATTTTGATTATTTAATTAATATAATTTAAGGAACGTGTCAGGAGGACACGTTCCCCCTCTCTCTCCCAACTCCCTATTCGATAGGAAGTGGGAGATGCCCTCTACTGGGTTTTAACTTCTCCTGGACAGAAGAAGAATGATCGATTGATCATTTTCAATTGACAGAAAGAATTCTCTCTCTTACAATCTCATTCCCTTCATCTTCAAAAAGTTGGAATCCTTCCCACCAAGGAGGATCTAAGTAGAACTCAGAGATATAGAAGGTTCTCCTGTTGGTAGTGTTCTTCTTGGAGCAAAACAGAGAAGTTCTGCTGTTTTGCTGCAAAGCTAGGAGCAAGGCGTTGCTGGAGAATTAGAAACTACAAAGGTAATAATTTCTTCTTTCTCCCCTTTAGTTTAATTGTTAAACTCAGTATGTTTGTATGCAATTAATCCATGCCTAATTAGATTAAAGTTAATTATATGCTTGTTCTGTATTTTTGACAATGTACTGGATTTTGTTTTAAGCAAAACAATCAAGCAATTAACGATCCCAAACACGTTTTCGCTGCTCAAGGAGATCAGATCTCCATCAATTGGTAACAGAGCAATGCTTGATTTGTTTTGTTTTGAAGCAAAATTGCATTGATTTGGTGGGAAATGCATTTGGTTTGCTGTAAAACTTGTTTAGGAATGTTTGGCCTTAGTTTACTTTGATTTTGATCAATTAGTATGTAAAGGCCCCTGCGTTTTTGGGCATAAAGTTCAAAATTGAGTATGTAATTGAGTTACGAGTCGTTCGTGACAGGTTTCATGCAATTCGGTTGAGAATTGAAGGAGAAATTGAAGATCGAAGCTGTTGTGTTCGTCATTTTACGCCATCGCCTGAAGAAACAGCAGCGTTAGTAACGCCGTTCATCGGCGTTATGGTAACGTCGAAGAACGGCATCGCAACGCCAGCGTTCCCTATCGACGTGGACGTTCAAGGGTCGGCAAGGCGCGTAACGCCGCCTCTAGCGTTAGCAGTAACGCTACCCCGATACCAGGCGCGCAAGACGAAGAAGCGGGCGTTGCAACGCTGGCATCAACGTTGCAACGCCGTGCGACATTCCAGCAGCTGCAGACTGGTTCGGTTGGTTCAATTGATTTTGATCTGGTTCGAGCAGTTCAAGGTCGGTTCAGGCTGTTTTTGGACCGGTTTCATGAAATAAAATTAATGTAATTTTATTTTTTGCACTTTAGGGGCCAAATTATTCCGATTTTACAGCTATTTATCTTTATGAATGCATTTTACTTATATAAATGTTATATGAATATGGTTAAAAATGCATGATTAATTTATTTTTCATGAGTAATTAATTATAATTGTTATGATTAGATTATATGAGAAATAAATTGCATGGTGCATGAAATTACTTAGATTAAAATAAATGTTATTTTGTTTAAGTAATTTTATAATTCAATTAGTTGAATTCCTTTTATAATTCCAATTTGAATATTGATTGTTGGATTTATAATATAGTTTCCTTATCATAGGTTAATTATTAAATTTATAAAAGTTATTAATTAAAAGGGTTTTAGAAATCATAACCTATAATAAAGAAATGCATGCAAACATAGGAACTTGGGTTAAATTTTAATTAGTTTTAAGTTGTTTAAAATTAATTTAGACCTAAGTTTTAATTTCTAATAGGATTAGAAATTAGTCTTACATAGTATTTTAAATAGTTTAAAATATAGTAGGACTTTAGGACTTTGGTTATAAGGGAACTCTACCGGTGAAGTTCTATCTAGGGTTGGGGGTACTTAAGCTGACGATTAACGGAACACCTCCTACCTGGGAACTGACCCGGAACCTGAGTTTAATTAACCTTAGTTCTGTTTTATCTCTAGGTAATTAAAATGTTTATTCACCTAGATATAAGGTTTTAAGACCTAGTTATAATAGTTATAATAGGCATAGACTCAGATAGGTTCTTTTAGCCAGAATCCAGCTAAGTTAAACCTATATCCTAATTTTAGGAACTTTAGTGGGAGAAAACGAGATGTTCGCTTCGAGTTTACTCTCACGTCCTCAAGAGTTCACACCGTGAGTTCCATGCTCGGCTACGTGGCGTCAATAGGGCGTCACCCTACGGTATGTGTTTGCATGGTTCAATACCAAGGTGAATGAGGGAAGTATCCATAGTAAATGGGAGCAGGACGCGTGTCAACGTATCTTACGGTCTCCTCCATTAGGTCGCACCGTGAGAATTCTATAGTCCGACTGCTAGGTTGTCCTGGAACAGTCAAACCCTACGGAGGGCCTGACTATAGGGATCGAAACACCGCGAACTCCAGAAATTTATAGGGTCTCTTAGGTTGTTTGCCAACAGTTGTCTTTCTTAATAGTAGCCTGTTGGCTCGGGCCTATTGGATCTGAAAATGGCAGGGTCACATTTACGGGATGAGTTAAGTTAGTTAACAAATCCTTGACCAAAATGGCAGGGTCACATTTAAGGTTTGATGGGGGCAATCAAATCTTTTGGCTTTGACCTGAATGATGATGAACCTTGTGTCTACAAGAAAATCATCAATAGTTTTGTCGCATTTCTAGTTATATATGTGGTTAATATCCTACTCATTGGGAATGAACTAGGTTATCTTACGACATTAAGAATTGGCTAGCTACGCAATTCCAAATTAAAGATTTGGGAGAAGCGCAGTTTGTTCTTGGGATCCAAATTGTCCGGAACCGCAAGAATAAAACCCTAGCATTGTCTCAGACATCTTACATCGACAAAGTGTTGTTGAGGTTTAAGATGCAAGACTCCAAGAAAGGTTTATTGCCTTTTAGATATGGAGTTCGTTTGTCTAAGGAACAGTGTCCTAAGACACCTCAAGGAGTTTAGGACATGAGATGGATTCCTTATGCATGAGTTGTTGGGAGCCTTATATACGCCATGTTGTATACTAGGCCAGACATCTGCTTTGCAGTTGGAATGCTCAGTAGATATCAATCCAATCCAAGACTTGAACACTAGACAGCGGTTAAAACAATCCTTAAGTATCGTCGGAGAACAAGGAACTACATGCTTGTGTATGGGGCAAAAGATTTGATCCTTACAGGATATACAGATTCAGACTTTTAAACTGATAAAGATTCTCAGAAATCTACATCAGGGTCAGTATTTACTCTTAATGGAGGAGTGGTAGTATGGTGAAGCATCAAGCAGGGATGCATCGTTGATTCCACCATGGAGGCCGAATATATAGCGGCTTGTGAAGCAGCTAAAGAGGTTGTTTCGTTAAGGAAATTCATGTTAGATTTAGAAGTTATTCCAAATATTAGTTTGCCTATCATGTTGTATTGTGATAACAGTTGTGTTGTGGCAAATTCAAGGGAACCCCGAAATCACAAGAGTATATGGACACTGAATTCTAGAACTATATGATAGAACATGGAATTACGTCACAACTCTCAGCACCTTGTATTACATAGCAGAATGATGCATCAGAGAGGAGAAACAGAACCTTGTTGGACATGGTTCGGTCGATGATGAACTATGCTCGTCTCCCTGATTCCTTTTGGGGTTACGCAGTGGAGATTGCGGTATATATTTTGAACACAGTTCCATCGAAAAGTGTTTGTGAAACACCTTTCGAACTCTGCAATGGTCGTAAAACCAGTTTACAACATTTCAGAATTTGGGAATGCCCGTCCCATGTGTTGGTGTCAAACCCGAAGAAGTTGGAACCCCATTCAAAGTTGTGTCTCTTTGTAGGTTACCCAAAAGAGACTAGGGGTGGTCTGTTTTACGATCCTAAGGATAATAGGGTGCTTGTATCGAGAAACGCTACTTTCCTTTAGGAGGACCACGTCAGGGATCACTTACCAAGGAGTAAGATTGTGTTAAACGAAATGGACAGTTCATCTGCAAGAGTTGCTAATGGGCCTAGCTCGTCTAGTCAAGTCTGTTCTCATGAGTTGAGAATGCCTCGATGTAGTAGGAGGGTTGTGAGGCAGCCTGAACGTTACATGGGTTTGGTTGAAACCCAAGTCCTCACCCTTGACGATGACTGCGAGGATACATTGACCTATGATCAGGCAATGGCTGATGTTGACAAAGACGAATGAATTAAAGTTATGGACCAGGAAATGGAGTCGATGTACTCTAATTCCGTCTTGGAGCTTGTGGACCAATTGGATGGGGTTAAATCTATTGGTTGAAAGTGGATCTACAAGTGTAAACGTGGCGTAGATGGGAAGGTGCAGACCTTCAAAGTTAGACTAGTGGCAAAGGGTTTTACCCAGGTTGAAGGGGTTGACTATGAGGAAACCTTTTCTCCTGTTGCCATGGTAAAGTCTATCAGAATCCTTCTGGCCATTGCCGCATATTATGACTATAAGGTATGGCAGATGGATGTCAAGACAACATTCTTGAATGACAATCTTGATGAGAACATCTACATGGACCAACCCAAAGGGTCATTGAACCAGGACAAGAGCAAAAGGTTTGCAGGCTTAAAAGGTCAATCTATGGACTGAAACAAGCCTCTAGGTCCTGGAATATAAGGTTTGATGGGGCAATCAAATCTTTTGGCTTTGACCTGAATGATGATGAACCTTGTGTCTACAAGAAAATCATCAATAGTTTTTTCGCATTTCTAGTTATATATGTGGATAATATCCTACTCATTGGGAATGATCTAGGTTATCTTACGACATCAAGAATTGGCTATCTACGCAATTCCAAATTAAAGATTTGGGAGAAGCGCAGTTTGTTCTTGGGATCCAAATTGTCCGGAACCGCAAGAATAAAACCCTAGCATTGTCTCAGGCATCTTACATCGACAAAGTGTTGTTGAGGTTTCAGATGCAAGACTCCAAGAAAAGTTTATTTCCTTTTAGATATGAAGTTCATTTGTCTAAGGAACAGTGTCCTAAGACACCTCAAGGAGTTTAGGACATGAGATGGATTCCTTATGCATGAGTTGTTGGGAGCCTTATATACGCCATGTTGTATACTAGGCCAGACATCTGCTTTGCAGTTGGAATGCTCAGTAGATATCAATCCAATCCAAGACTTGAACACTAGACAACGGTTAAAACAATCCTTAAGTATCTTCGGAGAACAAGGAACTACATGCTTGTGTATGGGGCTAAAGATTTGATCCTTACATAATATACAGATTTTGACTTTTAAACTGATAAAGATTCTCAAAAATCTACATCAGGGTCAATATTTACTCTTAATGGAGGAGTGGTAGTATGGTGAAGCATCAAGCAGGGATGCATCGTTAATTCCACCATGGAGGCCGAATATGTAGCGGCTTGTGAAGCAGCTAAAGAGGTCGTTCCGTTAAGGAAATTCATGTTAGATTTGGAAGTCGTTCCAAATATGAGTTTGCCTATCATGTTGTATTGTGATAACAGTTGTGTTGTGGCAAATTCAAGGGAACCCCGAAGTCACAAGAAGGGCAAGCATATTGAGCGAAAATGTCATCTCATCCGGGAGATCGTGCATCGAGGAGACGTGATCATCACGAAGATAGCCTCCGAGCACAACATTGCTGATCCTTTTACAAATGCTCTCACTTCTAAAGTATTTGAGAGTCACCTAAAAGGTCTAGGTCTACAAGTCTTCCCCAACTAGGGCAAGTAAGAATATGTTGTACACAGAGTTTCAGTGCCCTAGTTTATTGAATTTTACATTATTGTAATGTTTAATTATGTACTCCACAAGCATTCGGTCAAGTGGGAGATTGTTGCAATATGTGCCCTAAACTTGTGTAATTTTGGCAAATAAATAAAGAGTTACTTTATTTGATAAAATTATATTCTTGCTTTATAAATCCAATAAACTAAGATCCAAGGTTATAATGAATCTTGAACATCACTGTAGTAGACACTATTTGGATTGTGTTCAAGAGTATAACCTAAATGGTCTATGGTATATGAATGAGGTTGGAAACCTTATTCTGGTAACACCATAGATGCGACCCATTTTGTAGTTAGTACAAATGAGGTAATCCAACTCATTCATGTGGATGACATGCGAGTGGTGGCATCTTGTATGAAGAGTTCATAAAAGACCGGACTACAAATTATTAGTCTAATAAGTATAACACCGTTAACAAGATACAACTGATAATTTATCGATGGTCATTAGTGACTCGACCTGAATCCTGACCAAGTTTAGAACTCCTGCTTATAGGGGTTTCTCCTTAGACTAGTATGGGTGAGAGTGGCCTGTAGCCGACTCAATAAGCCTACCTTCTCAGGGACAGAACGTCGTAGGTAGCTGGGGACTTAACTCTACAAGATGAAATTCACTCATTCCTAGACTAAGGAATTAGATAGGTTGTTCCCTTAAGAATTGTGTCCAAGTCTTGAACAACGGGGCCATGCCCTTTAAACTTGCTTAAGAGGGTTTGAGTTTATGGTAGGATCATAGACTTATTGTTCATTAGAAGATTAGTGGCGCTTAAGGAACAAAGAGGTAATCACAGGGGTAAAATGATAATTTGACCCAACTGTGATTACGAACAACGTGTGAAGGGTCAACTCATGGGTAATGATTATATCAATGGACACAATGTAATCTACAGTGAGGAGAGTGCAACTACAATTCTATAGTGATGTGACTTGTAGTTAATGAATATTGATTAACCGGATCAAAGAATTTGATCAGTTAATCTCACATCATTAGAGCTCATGAACTGTAGGTCCATTAGGTCCCTCCGTCGGCTTAACTTGGTAATTTTGAGGGTATAAAGTTAAGAATGATATTGAAGTGTTCAATTTCATATATGAGGTATTATATCAATTATATGTGATATAATTTATATAATATATAGTTTTAATGTGAATTAGATTCACAAATTAACTATATACTAATGAGAGAATAAAGGATGGATAGGATGGTAATTTCCATCCTATTTTCCTATAAATAGTTGCATAAGAGGCAACTTTGAGTAAGGTTATTGTGTGCAACCCTAGAGTTCCCACATTTGTGTTGTTGGAAAGGGTTCCAAACATACATCTCTCAAATCTTCACATCTCATCCTAAATTAACCCACATTCCTCCCTCACTTAGAGAACAACGGAGAAGATCTAGTGGTGTATCTTCACACGTGTCGGGTTCCAATTGCTGAGATCGTGATCATTGGAGAAGGAATACGTGAAGAAAGTGTTCTTGAAAGGTATGCTATCTAGTTGTCCTAACTAGTAATGTAATCTTAATCTTTAGTATTTAGTTCTTGTTATAGATCTATGTAACACTATCATGAACACGTGATTCACAATCGCTTCCGCTGCGGGATTCGATCCCTTCATCAACATGCCCCCAAACCTTCTTCTAATTCTAGAGTGAGGTGCTTAGTGATGATGATTGGTAAGGTTTCCTTATCACCGAAGTAAACGTACTTAAGATGATAGGTATACGCCTTCAACTCCTATGGTGGTGCCTGCTCAATAGAAGTAAATAATTTATTTCTTTGTCACACGATTGAACATTAAAATTAACAAGGTCAAGAGAAGTAAGTAAAGATGCTTCCCCACAATCAAACTCTTCAAAGAATGCAAAAAGATCTTGCCCAATCTCATCATAAAAAAAGGCATCCTACGCTACACAGTCAGATTGATCAACAACATATGAAGAATGGGTTATACCATTAGGGTGTTTTGAAACATCGAAAATATTAAACCTAGCCATTTTATTCTCAAACTCAACAGAAAGAGTACCCTCAGCAACAAATTTTTTTTGTTTTGGTAGTTTTCATGAATGGTCTGCCTAACAAGATGGATGCTGATGCAGGTGCATGGGAGTTATCATTCATGTGCAATACATATAAGTCAACAGAGAATATCAGTTCATTGACCATAACAAAAACATCTTCTACTACGCCTAATGGTCGAATTTGAGATCTATCAACAAACTGAATCACAATGCCAGTATCATGCAAATGTTTCAAGTTTAGATTTTTGTAGATAAAGTATGACATGACATTAATAAATGCTCCAAAGTCTAACATGACATTCTCTATCTTTTTGTTCCCTATAACACATTGAAAAGTGAACATACCTGGATCTTTACACATTTTAGTTAAGTTATTCTGAAGAATGACTAAAACGTTTTCACTTACCAACACCCTGTCTTTGTTCATCGACCTCTTTTTGTTAGTGTGCATCTCCTTCAGGAAATTAGGGTGCTTGGGAATTTTCTTGATTCTTGGTTTGTGTAGTGTGTGTAGGAAAAATCTTGCAAACAACATCACTGATGTGCAACTATACACAGTCAATTGCAACAAGTAAGTAAGTAAAAGAGTAATGTCTTCATAGGGATTAGAACCTTGAACTACCTAGTTTATGTTAATTATAGCGAACAATGCAACAACTAAATTAAAGACAAATTCAGAGTGAATTCTAATGACCTAATTAATGCTAGAACATAAACAAGAATACAAGAGCAAGATAACAAACTGATTATGCTAATGCAATGAATTAAACATGCAAATCCTATGAAATAAAGAAGAATGTTATGTCAAAGAGATAGGCTCGGATTTGAGGGATGTTCATGCAATTAGGTTTTCATTACTAAGTCATGCATAATTGATATGAACCACTAAACATCAAATTGTTATTTTCTAATTTTTATGTAAATCTATTATTTTTCCAATTTTATCATTTTTATGACATCTTAAGCAAGGGTATTTTTGTCATTTGTTATGATTATTATTATGACATTTAGGGTTTGGGAAGCTATATAAAGCTTGGTCATTAGGTTGTACATGAGGATAGCTTTGACGTATGAATGAAGTTTTTTGTGTTTGATGTCTAAGCCACATCATTACCTCTTTGCAATTCTAGAAGCCAAAGTTGCAATCGGGGAACATTCAGGTAGGTTTGATCAACTTGCTTGTGAAATGTTCAACCCTTGAGTCACGAATCAATTCCTTACCTCTTGGTCTTTGATCAACAAGATAATCCTTATCTAAATCTTTCCTTTGAGATTGAGATTGAATTGATTTAGGGGTTTTAGTGTTTGAAGATGAGGGGTTCACATAACCAAAGGGTTCCTAATTCCAATTCAGTAGAGTTTTCATATCATTTGGTATCAGAGCTTTGGCTCTAGATCGAATCTATCATTCTTTCGTTCATTTTTTTCTCATCTACATTCTGAATTTTTGTTTCCTAAATTCTTGTCTCTTTTATTAAAAAAAATATTTGCAAATTGATCCATGTGTTTCATCTTTCTCAAATAACTTTTTATGATCTTATTCTTGTAGAACCTTTTGAAACATTTGTAACGCCCCTACTTTTTGGGACTCACTTCCTAGGGACATTACTAATCATGCATGCATTTTTAGGCCATTAAAATACATAAAAATAAAATAATTCAGATCACAGTTTAAAATTCACGTTTAGGGATCCAAAAACAGAATATCAACACATTTAGATAATATAAATAATGTTTGACCTCGGTTTCAAAATCTTTATGCTACTCAAGCAGAAAACAAATCATTTAAAAGACTACTAATTTAGAAAGTGCAGAAAACTTGACTGTGTGGTCCCCATGACCTTCGTAACGCATCCTTGTCACTTGTCATATTTGCCCTTGCCTTGACCTAAAAATATTTTAAAAACAAAGGGTGAGTATTATAAAAAATAATACCAAGTAAGACTTGCTACCGATGTTTGGGACATGCATACACATACAATCATGATTTTAAAACTTTCATGTGTTGGACCTAACTTTCTCATAAACTATCTTGACTATTTCTTTTGACATTTAGTGGTCAATTAAGTTCTCCTAAGAGCATGTTGAGTCCGAAGACTCCTGTCATTTGGAGTCCTCCCTAACTTCGAGAGCATGTTGAGTTCGAAGACTTCTGAATCATGTTGAGTCCGAAGACTCCTGACATATGGGGTCCTCTCAAAACCCCGGGAGAATGTTAGGTCCAAAGACCACTATCACATGTGGAGTCCTCTCGAACCCCTAGAGTCATATGGAGAATAATTGCCACAACCACTCACAAACTATATCATGTACATACAACATGCATGAGGTCCCATCATCCCTTCACATATACACATGCATATTCATAATGATGCAGCAATTCATGGAAGTCATATAATCATAATTATGGCATAACTTTCATAACATTCGATTTAAAACATTTTAAGACATAATACTTTCGAAATATCAAATCATAAAACTCGGGCGAGACTCTCGAAGCGTCGACGTGCAGATCAGCTTTGTGTGGGTTCAGACTGAAAAGTGGGGCTCGACACGTAAATTAGAGTCGACTGGCGGAGGGTGTCTAGCTCGTCGTCGGCAGCGACTTTGCTCGAACCAACGTGTGGCAGCTTCGAAGAACACCCAACCCCAGATCTGATGAGGCGCGACTCTGTTGCACAGTCGAAGGCGAGGGTGGTGTGAGGCAAACAGAAACGGTAAGCCACCAATAGGCGGCGACTTGCGACAAACTAGAAGACCCCTTGCTGGCTGCGGATGACGGGGAGCTCCTGGTTGTTTCGGCTTCTTTAGATTGAGGGGAAGACGAGGAAGAAGATAGTGCTCCTTGGAAAACATGCCTCAAGGTAAACCCTAAATCCCTCTCTTAAACAAAATTACAAAAATGCCCTTCTTTTAACTCCTAATTACAAAAGATGCCCCAAAGCTTAATTAAAACCTCTATTTATCTAATTTTATTTAGTTAGAACAAGAATACTAATTCAAATTATCTCAAGTAAAAACCCAATTTAAATATCATCCATTAAATTAAACTCAAAGCACAACCTAAAGGTATTTAGAAATTTTGGGGCATTACAACATTTATATTTTATTTGATCATATTTGGAGAAAAATTTAATCATAAGTCCTTTTATTCAAAATTCAGAGAGTAGATTCCAAAAGCATACCTATTTTCTTAGAAATCTTTCTATTGCACATCTCCAGAATTTGCTGAATTCGCCTATTTTAAATTATATGTTCTAAACTCCAAATCGATTGATTCTAGTGCCTAAAATGGATCCAATCGACCTAATTTTGAAGAAAAAAATATTTATTATGAGGAAAGTCGAAAGAAAGGTGAAGAAAAGATCAATTAAATGTTTACTATTCGGATCTGGAAAATCTAGAAAATCTTATCTATCTGATTTGAATAATTTTTACAGAGATCAAACGATCGTATTTTGAGCCCAAATTTTACACACACGTTATTTTCCGAGTCAAAAAGAAAATGAAAATTTTTTGTTCACAGAACTTGATCGAAAAGTACTAAACATGTCAAACCAACGCGGCTCACAGAAGCCCAATTTCTTTTTCGCAACAACTTCTCTTTCTTGGCGTTTTCTTATCTAAAATTCTTCCTTTTAAGCCCAATTTTTGTTTACGTGATTTTGACACACTTAAATTTGAGTGTATTAAATTTTCCTTAATTTCAAGAGTTTTACCTATTTTTATCAAATTTACCAAACTACCCGTCTTATAAACCATAGTTCCTATAGTTTTTGACATTGTGATCAAAGAAGGTATTTTTGTTAATTGGGGTTATTTTGTAAATTGCATAAAACCTTGCTTGTTTGTAGCGCTCATCTTAATTTCAAACACTTGCAAGTAGTTTTAGGTTTTTTTTTTTTTAAAAAAATGTCTAGTTGTTTTCTTTTCTTTTTTCATCTCACATAATTCCTTGAATCATGAATCTTAAAATTCTTGATTCTAGATATCTTGTTTTTGTTATTTCCTTTCCTAGTTTTTTGTATCTTGAACATTAGCTTCTTAGTTTTACTTGTTTATTTGCTTGAATGGAAATACTTCACATCAATCTTCCTTTTGTGTTCAAGGCGTGCTCCTTAAGTATGTAATATTGCAAACTCTTGGAAACCTATTTTCTAGTTTGAGAGAGTTCATATTTGTGAGGGAGTGCTACATCTTTAAGGGTAAACACGAGTGACCATTCATTTGTTTGAGTGAAACATGTGAGAGAGTGATTGTGAGGTCCACTTTTCTTTTACTTGTTTTTATTTTGCAGCCATGTACCAAGAAAGGAGACGTGTTGAAAATCGAATTAGAGATGCAACACTTAGAGAGGCTAATACAAGATAAATTGGTTGAACTACACCATTCGATAAGAAAGTATGTTAGAGAATCCATCCAAGAATGGAGTTTGTTTTACCAAGACTTGAGAGGAAAAACCTGTCAAGAAGAACACGATCGACCCACCCAAGAAGAAGAACAAGTACATCATCTAAAAGCACAAGAAGAAGATTTAAAAGATAAATATTTATGAAGATGAATAATAAAGAGCCATCGAGAATAAAGAGATACGCATTGCTCAGTCAAAATTAGAGAAAGAGAATGAGAAGGTAGAGACATTAGAAGAAGAGAATGTGAAAGAAGAATTTAGAAGCAGTATACAAAGTAGTGAAAATGAAGAAGATCAAGGGAGTGAGTCCAATTTTGGGAGTTTGTGAGGATAAAATTATCTCCTCAAAACGACTGATCTTGGAGCTTGTACACAAGAGAACTTGTTATCTCTTAGGTACACCTAATCTTAGTGTATTTAGTACTGCTAATTTTAAATTTTTGCAGAAAATTAATGCACTAGTGAAGGAGCAATAGTTTCCACATGTGAAGTACAGAACAAAGATGTTATTAATTACGAAATATTACTCAAAGCTTATTGATGAACTCATCCTTAGTCGAAAGATCAAGAGGCATCCAAGGAGAGCTAGATCGTTGACATGTCATGACTACAAATTTTCTCTATAAGGTGACAGTTTAGATTCGAGGACGAATCTTTCAAAAGAAGGAGAGGATGATATAAACCATCAGGGCATCAAATTATTATTTTCTAATTTTTATGTAATTCTATTATTTTTTAAATTTTATCCTTTTTATGACATTTTAAGTAGGTGTATATTTTTCATTCGTTATGATTATTGATATGACATTTATGGTTTGGGACGCTATATAAAGCTTGGTCATTAGGTTGTATAGGAGGATAGTTTTGACTTATGAATGAAGTTTTCTATGTTTGATGTTTAAGCCACATCATCACCTCTTTGCAAGTCTAGAAGCTAGAGTTGCAATATAAGAACATTCAGATAGGTTTGATCAGCTTGCTTGTGGAATGTTCAACCCTTGAGTAAGGAATCAATTTTTTACCTCTTGGTCTTCGATCAACAAGGTAATCCTTATCTAAATTCTTCCCTTGAGGTTGAGATTGAATTGATTTGGAGTTTTTAGTGTTTGAGAATTAGGGGTTCACGTAACTAAAAGGAGACAGTTCACAAAGTAGGATTTGGATGGGGTGTGCTCTAAATTTCAAACTTTATTTAAAAATCTTCACATCACTAATCCTTTTGCAGATGTGTTGGAATACCAAGCTACGTGAAATTCATGAAGGACATCCTGAAAAAGAAGAGGCAGTTTGGATCAACAGACAGTGTACGCATGACAGAAGAGTGTAGTTATACACTCCATAAGAACTTACCACCCCAGCTGAAAGATCTAAGGAGTTTCATTGTTCCCTGCACTATTGGTAATTCTTACTTTCATAGGGCATTATTGTTTGGCATGATGTCCTAATTAAAACTCGTAGTTAATAAATTTGTAATTTGTTCCAATTCTATCAATAAAGTGTTATTACATTGATTCAATAAGGCGTTGTTGATTTTATTAATTTGCCTTAAATTAACTGTAACGCCCCTACTTTTCTATGACCAACTCCTAGGGACATTACTACACATG
Source organism: Trichosanthes cucumerina (assembly GCA_036507285.1). Lineage (NCBI taxonomy): Eukaryota > Viridiplantae > Streptophyta > Magnoliopsida > Cucurbitales > Cucurbitaceae > Trichosanthes > Trichosanthes cucumerina. The sequence goes on along the minus strand of CM071841.1, from coordinate 16,695,448 downwards.
CATGCATTTATAGGCCAAGAGATAAAAGATCTTAAAAGAAAAACCTCCAACCAACATAAATTGTTTTTAGGGATCCCAAATCAAATCATTTAAAACGGATAAAAGTATCAGTTTAACATGGTCTATTAAAGAAATCTGTAAGTAAATTTAAACTCCAAAAAAAAAAACATAAAGAGACGACATCAGTTATAAAAGGAATATGCGGAAAACATGTCTGTCCCCATGGTTCTAGTAACGCGCCTCCGTCACTCGCCCTGCACGTTCTTGGCCTTACCTGAAAAACATTTTTAAAAGAAAGGGTGAGTATTGCAAAACAATACTCAGTAAGTGACCTCGCTACCCGAGGTTTGGGATATGCATACACATACAATCATGACTTTAAACTTGTTCGAAATATACATATGCGGGACCTAAAACTTTCTCATATTGTCAGTCTTTAATCCATGACTTCCTTTTTATTTGTGTGGCCGACTGGTCATCCCGAGTCATTTCGTTTTGAGTCCCCTCACGGACCCTGTAATAATTTGAGTCCCTCATGGACCCTGTAATTATTTGAGTCCTCACTGACACACTGTAATAATTTGAGTCCCTCATGGACCACTGTAATTTGACCCATAAGGTCTCTCTGTTGCATGTTTGACCATGCACATAATGCTCTCGGGAGACCAATGTCCACACTTTTCATTAATTCATTTCATGACATACATAACATGCATGAGGTCCCATCATTCACATAATAATAGTGTACATGTCACAAACATCATCATCGTCAATATGCAAATCATACTTTTCTCATATACGGTTTGAAGATCATACTTTTGTAGGAAATCATGAAATATTCTCATACAAATTCATCTTGTCATATCCTCACATGAAATACTTTGGAGTACTTTTACATAGAATACGAGAATATTCTCACATAAAATAATAGTTTATTTCACATGAAGCATTGAAATATTTGCACATAAAATATTAAGTATTCTCACGAAAATATATCAGATATTGTCATATGAAAAATATAAACTAATTTCGCATGAAATCATGAAAATCATTTTCTTCAATCCCAATAAAAAGTTCGGCACAAGGTCCCTTACCTCGAGCTTTGATCTTACTCTTTCCTCCCAATTCTTAACTTAACGGTCCTTTCCAAATAACTCCGCCAATCAAGAATCCTTCTATTCGTTATCCTACTACTCGGTTCATTATATATATACGGAATCTAAATACGCAAGCGTCTATAATTCTCACTTTGCACCAATTACCTTGACTCAGAATAATAATTCGAACGTGGGTTTGTTTGCTCAAGCTTGGGAGTCTTGAACTCGAAATTCACTCGTTCCTACAATAATTTCATGCAAGATTTTAATGCGAGATAGATCCAATTAATTCTATAATCCAAAATCGAAGGGGTTTTCGCGTGGCTCACCTAATCCACAACTTAGACCTCGATTACTTTACGGTTGCGGCGTAACAACGAACAACGGTTCTTTGGTCGGAAGATGGGGCGGCGAGCTCACGGCGATCGGCGCGCGCGCGCGAGCGTCGAACGTGATCTGTTCGGCGCGGAGGCTGCAACACCGGGAGGAACACCGCCGAACAGCGCTGCAGTGCCAGTCTTTGAGCGGCCTTCGCCCGAGGCCGGGCCGGGCGCGAAGCGGTTGAAACGCCACCGCTCGGAGAACTTTCGCAGCGCGTGTCTTGGGTGTCATAGACGGACGGGTGGCGGTGGGACGAGGCTCACGAAGCGGCCCGCAAACCTCGGCGGCAAAGGAGCGGCGGCGGCGTCGCCGTCAGACGTGGAGACGAGGCGACCGGAGGATCGGCGGCGTTAACGTTGAAACCGGTGGCTTGCCGCCGGCGCGAGGTACTCGGGAGGGAAACCGGACGGCGGTTCTTTTGCGAGTTTCGTCCACGACTTCCGGTGTGTAGGCTGCGGCGTGCGTGTTGGACTCGCCGTACGCGTGATCTCTTGTTCCGATCGGCAGCAGGTGTGGTGAAGGTATGGTGGCTCTCGGTTAAGGGCAAGGATTAGGGTTTTGGATTAGGTTAAAGATGAGATGAAGAAGATGATGATGGGGCTAGGGTTTTCTTATGGTTAAATACTAAGGAGGCTAAGGGGTTAGGGTTTTAGGTCAAATTTTAATGTTACTACAAACCCTCATTTACCCTAATACTAAAATACCATTGCTCCTTCTCCTTCTATTAATTTTAACTCAACATAATTCTCTAAAGGAGGATGTTTTGTTTACAACTAGTAGAAATTAGAGACTCATTTACACCGAGCTCGAAGAAATTCACTAGCCCAATTAAACACACACAGGTTGCTAGAACGCTAAATAAAATAAATAATTAGTACCTGTGGTGGTGGTCGTCACAATCTTCCCTCCTTAAGAACTTTCGTCCTCGAAAATTCCTATTCTTGGAATAGTTCTGGATATTTAGCTCGTACTTCCTCTTCTCGCTCCCAGGTAGCTTCTTCCATGCGGTGGTTCTGCCACAATACTTTAACTAAGGCGATCTCACGGTTCACGGAGAGTCTTTCGATCTCTTGCAATAATTTGTACGGCTGCTCGCCATAACTTTCGGATCTTACGCTAGCTCGCAATGGTTGAAGTCTACGACATGAGTCGGGTCCGGGAACGTACTTTCTCAACATGGAGACATGAAACACGTTGTGAACCGCTGAAAGGGAAGGCGGCAGTGCTAATCTGTAGGCCACTGCACCAATCCTCTCTAAAATCTCAAATTGTCCGATGAATCGCGGACTCAATTTCCCTTTTCGGCCAAACCTTAGAATTCCCTTCATTGGGGCCACCTTAAGAAATACGTGGTCCCCAACATCGAATTCTAGGTCCCTTCGCCTCGTGTCGGCAGCATAACTCTTTGTTCGACTTGGGCGGCCTGCATTCGCGCCCTAATCTTTTGTATTGCCTCATTAGTGACTGTACTAAGTCTCGGACCCAACAATGGCGTTCACCAACCTCCTCCCCTAGAAAACGGGAGTTCTGCAACGTTTTCCATAGAGAGCTTCAAATGGAGCCATTCCGATGGTCGACTGATAACTGTTATTGTAGGCAAACTCCATCAAATGCAAATGAGTGTCCCAACCACGGAAAGTCCAAGGTGCAAGCTCGCAACATATCTTCTAATATCTGGTTTAAACGTTCTGTCTGCCCATCCGTCTGTGGATGAAAGGTTGTACTAAAGTTCAACTGCGAACCTAACGCTCTCTGTAAACTCCTCCAGAAGTTGGAGGTGAAACGTGGATCCCTGTCTGAAATAATCTTGACTGGAATCCCATGCAAACGGACTATCTCTTCCGGTAAAGTCGCGCCCACTTATCGTAGTAGAATAGGTGGGTTTCACGGTATGAAATGTGCTGACTTTGTTAATCTGTCCACTATGACCCAAATTACCGAGTAACCTCGTAAGGTTCTAGGCAGTCCAACTATGAAATCCATAGAGATCTCCTCCCATTTCCACTGAGGTACATGTAAAGGTTGCAGTAATCCTGCGGGTCTCTGCCTATGTGCCTTTACCTGCTGACAAGTCAAACACTTGGCGACAAACTCGCTATGTCGCGCTTCATGTTGCACCACCAAAAAATGGATATTTGAGATCTCGATACATCTTGGTATGCGCCGGGATGCATAGAAAACGGTGAGTTATGGGCTTCGCTCAAGATTTCGCGCCGGTTTTTGTCGTCGCCGCACACATAATCGACCCTGAAATAGTAATCCTCCATCTGTGGATAGTGAAAACTCCGCCAACTCACTGTAGTCACCGCCGTAAGTTTCTCTACTAATCGAGGGTCCACTCTTTGAGACTCAACGATGCGTTGTCTCAAGGTCGGTTGTCTTCGTTAATCGGGCTAATCGAGCCGTGGTCTTTCCTACTAGTCATCGCAATTTCAGCTCGAGCAAACTCGCTCTGTAACTCGCTGCTCGCTCGTAACTCTCGTGCGTAAGTATGCATCAAGCTTCTCTTTGAGGGCATCGCCACTACATTAGCCTTACCGGGGTGGTATTGAATGTCTATGTCATAATCCTTCACTAATTCCAACCATCTCGTGTTGCCTCATGTTCAATTCTTCGGGTGAAGCAGATACTACCAGACTTTTATGGTCTCAGTAGAAAATCAATTTTCTCGCCATACAGGGTAGTGTCTCCGGATCTTTAATGCAAAGACCCATCTTTGCTAGCTCCAAATCATGAGTTGGATAATTCCTCTCATGCGTCTTTAGCTGTCGGGATGCATAGGCTATTACTTACCGTGCGCATTAGAACACAACCCAAACCTTTCTTAGAAGCATCACCAGAAACTACAAAACTCCCCTGTTCCTCGGGAGGCTGTAAGAATCGAAGTGACACTAATCTGCACTTTGAGTTCACGGAAACTCGCCTCACAAGCATCATCCCAAACAAATGAGTTTCCCTTGCGCCACGGTGAGTCATAGGCATGGCTATCTTGGCAAAATCTCTGCACGTAAACGCCTATAGTATCCCCTGCAAGACCCGAGAAAACTACACGCCTCAGTAGCGGTGGTGGACGAGGCCACCGTGTGTGGCGGCCTCCACTTTTCTTTGGGTCAACAGAGACTCACCGGACACAACATGCCCTAGGAAAGATACCTGTCTGAGCCAGAATTCACACTTGGAGAATTTTGCATACAACTTATTCTCCCTCAGCGTGTTTAAAACTTTTCTCAAGTGACTTTCATGATCTTCATCACACCTGGAGTATATCAGTATATCGTCGATGAATACTATCACGAATGTATCAAGAAATTCTTTGAACAAACGGTTCATCAAGTCCATGAAAGCGGCAGGAGCGTTGGTCAAACCAAACGGCATCACTGTGAACTCGTAATGCCCATAACGTGATCTGAATGCTATTTTAGGGATATCTTCTTCACTGATTCTCAACTGATGGTAGCCTGATCTCAGATCAATCTTGGAGAACACTGTTGCTCCTTGCAACTGATCGAACAAATCATCTATTCTGGGGAGAGGGTATTTATTCTTGATCGTAACTTTATTCAACTCCGTATCTATATACAAAGCGCATGGATCGCTCTTTCTTTTCACGAACAATACAGGGGCTCCCAAGGCGAAACGCGGCAGGCGTATAAACCCCCTTGTCTAGTAAGTCTTGTAATCTGTACTTTTAGTTCTTTCAACTCTGCGGTGCCATTCTCATGCGGTGCCTTGGATATCGGTCGTCCCCAATTCCAATCCGATGTTAAAATCTACCTCTCGACCGGAGGTATTGCAGGGGAGGTCCTGGGGAAAACGCGTCAGTAAATTCATTCACCATCGTGCAGATGACACAGAGATCTCTCGTGCACCTTGCATCTAGTATGCAAGCTAAGACGCCCCAAGCTCCCGATGTAATAACTTTTCGGCCTTAAGGCGTGAATTACCTTAGGCCTACTTCTCGCTATCGTGCCTCTGAACTCAGCGGGTTGGTTGGGAGGAGTGAACACTACCTCCTTCCCCGAAACAATCAATGCAAGCATGGTTTCTGCGCTAACCGATCCATGCCCAATATTGCATCAAAGTCAAACATGTCTAAGACTACTAGATTCATCGCTAACTCATGGTCTGCGATGGTCACACTACCATCCTTGACTTTCATAGTGGCTAACAAATTTATCCCGCGAGAGTGGGAGCAGACAGAGCATCATCGTGAACTATTCTAGTTCTAACTCAGCTTGATTAACAAGGGATGCAGAAATAAAAGAGTGTGTAGAACCAGAATCAAATAATACAAAGGCAAGGTGCCCAAGTAATGGAAGTGTACCTGTAACCACTGAGTCTGAGCCATAGATGTCTCTACTGGTGCTTGCATAAGCTCTTCCCTGATGTATAACCGGCTTCACAGCAGTCCCACTATTGATAACCTGAGGTTGGCTAGTGCTGGCTTGACTCGGGCAGCTATTAGCTCTGTGCCCTTCTTTCCCACATCTGAAACACACTCCGGACCGGGCCAAACACTTACCCCAATGCTGCTTACCACAGTCTTTGCACTGTGGCTTATCTCCACTGTTATTTCCCGTCCTGTTGACTTGTGGTTTCTGACCTGAACCTGCACGAAAATGTCCTGGTCTATGCGGTGTACGCTGGGGACGCTGTGAGCTTGAATTTGGCTGGTCCCACTTCCTCTTATGATTTGCCATGGGCTGCCCCGGGTTAACCACTACCTGCTGTGCAGTCTGCGCCTGCACCCAAATCAATTCTGCCACTCTCACTGCGGAGGCATAATCAGGAGGTGCTAGTGCTTGAATGAAGCCTCGAACATTCTCATCCAGTCCCATAATGAAGCGCTCTGTTTTCTTTGCCTCTGTGTCAACCAGTTCGGGGGCAAAGCGTGACAAACGGGTAAATTCCCTCTCATATACCTCCACCGCCCCTGCTCGCCAAGCCAGAAGAATTTCGCGCCGCTTCATGTAACGAGAGTGCAGCAGGATAAAATTTCCGTCTAACGCTTCCTTAAAGCAGATTCAGTGTAATCGTTTCTTTCTCGCTGGCGATAATGGTTCCTGGCGGACTCTCACCATAAATACGCGTCATCCTCAAAGATAAAGGTAGTACGCAGGACACCCTCACGGTCCTCGGGGCAATTCATCACCTGAAAATGGTCTCAATGGAGGACAACCACAACTCGGCCACGGTGGGGTCTTTGGAAGACCCATCGAAAGATGCGGGATCATACTTCACGAAGTCCTTCGGATATCGAGACTCGAGTTGCATCGTTCGTCCCCTCGATTTATTTGAGCCGGTGAGTGGCTATCAGAGCTCGCACTAGACTCGTGATAGCCTCCACCATCATAGTCATAACGTTGGTGTTCCTTGATCTCGCTGCCGAGCGGCTGCAGTGCATTCTCCTGGCGACCAGGTGGTGGTCCGGGGAGGTCTCGTGACGGGTGGAGCAAACCTCTTCCTGCTCCGATGGTAATTCCGGTTGGGCGCCAACGTGTTCCCTTGCCTCCGGCCCTACCACACCCCCTACCTCTCCTCGACCTCTAGGTGGCATTTTGTCGATACTACAATACAGAGAGTTTCTAACTCAGTTTCATTACTTTCTAACTACAAGATAGGATTACCCCTTAGGGTTTTAAGTTCATGTATATGCATAAAACAGAATCATATCATAATCATTTACTTAATTAATAAAATACCCGAACGCACTGGCGGTGGATCGGGCGCGTTGTTCAACCATGGGAACTACTCGTGCTTACTACTGTAAAGCAAGTCTACTGAACCCTTAAACCTAGGGCTCTGATACCAACTGTAACGCCCCTACTTTTCTATGACCAACTCCTAGGGACATTACTACACATGCATGCATTTATAGGCCAAGAGATAAAAGATCTTAAAAGAAAAACCTCCAACCAACATAAATTGTTTTTAGGGATCCCAAATCAAATCATTTAAAACGGATAAAAGTATCAGTTTAACATGGTCTATTAAAGAAATCTGTAAGTAAATTTAAACTCCAAAAAAAAAACATAAAGAGACGACATCAGTTATAAAAGGAATATGCGGAAAACATGTCTGTCCCCATGGTTCTAGTAACGCGCCTCCGTCACTCGCCCTGCACGTTCTTGGCCTTACCTGAAAAACATTTTTAAAAGAAAGGGTGAGTATTGCAAAACAATACTCAGTAAGTGACCTCGCTACCGAGGTTTGGGATATGCATACACATACAATCATGACTTTAAACTTGTTGAAATATACATATGCGGGACCTAAAACTTTCTCATATTGTCGTCTTTAATCCATGACTTCCTTTTTATTTGTGTGGCCGATTGGTCATCCCGAGTCATTTCGTTTTGAGTCCTCTGCACCCTGTAATAATTTGAGTCCTCATGCACCCTGTAATAATTTGAGTCCTCATGACCCTGTAATTTGACCCATAGGGTCTCTGTTGCATGTTTGACCATGCACATAATGCTCTCAGGAGACCAATGTCCACACTTTTCATTAATTCATTTCATGACATACATAACATGCATGAGGTCCCATTATTCACATAATAATAGTGTACATGTCACAAACATCATCGTCAATATGCAAATCACTTTTTTTCTCATATCTGATTTGAAGATCATACTTTTGTAGGAAATCATGAAATATTCTCATACAAATTATGTCATATCCTCACATGAAATCTTTGGAGTACTTTTACATAGAATACCAGAATATTCTCACATAAAATAATAGTTTATTTCCACATGAAGCATTGAAATATTTGCACATAAAATATTAAGTATTCTCACGAAAATATCTGTATATTGTCATATGAAAAATATAAACTAATTTCGCATGAAATCATGAAAATCATTTTCTTCAATCCCAATAAAAAGTTCGGCACAAGGTCCCTTACCTCGAGCTTTGATCTTACTCTTTCCTCCATATTCTTAACTTAACGGTCCTTTCCAAATAACCTGCCAATCAAGAATCCTTCTATTCGTTATCCTACTACTCGGTTCATTCTATATACACGGAATCTAAATACGCAAGCGTCTATAATTCTCACTTTGCACCAATTACCTTGACTCCGAATAATAATTCGAACATGGGTTTGTTTGCTCCGAAGCTTGGGAGTCTTGAACTCGAAATTCAGCTCGTTCCTACAATAATTTCATGCAAGATTTTCATGCGAGATAGATCCAATTAATTCTATAATCCAAAATCGAAGGGGGTTTTCGCGTGGCTCACCTAATCCACAACTTAGACCTCGATTACTTTACGGTTGCGGCGTAACAACGAACAACGGTTCTTTGGTCGGAAGATGGGGCGGCGAGCTCACGGCAGTCGGCAGCGGCGCGAGCGTCTAAACGTGATCTGTTCGGCGTGAGCGGCTGCAACACCAGGAGGAACAACGCCGAACGCAGCGCTCGTTCGCAGTGCAGTCGAACGGCCTTCGCCCGAGGCCGGTGCGCGCGAGCGGCCGAACGCCACGCGCCGGAGAACTTCGCAGCGTGTGCGGGTGTCGTGTCGAGACGGACGGCGGCGGGCGGCCGGACGAGGCTAACGAGCGGCCCGCAAACCTCGCCAAGGGAACGGCGGTGGCGGCGCCGCGTCGCGACGTGGAGCGGAGGCGACCGGAGGATCGGCGGCGTTAACGTTGAAACCAGTGGCTTGCCGGCGCGAGGGTACTCGGGAAGGGAAACCGGACGGCGGTTCTTTTGCGAGTTTCCGTCCACGACTTCCGGTGTGGCTGCGGCGTGCGTGTTGGACTGGTCGTACGCGTGATCTCTTGTTCCGATCGGCAGCAGCTGTGGTGAAGGTATGGTGGCTCTCGGTTAGGGCAAGGATTAGGGTTTTGGATTAGGTTAAAGATGAGATGAAGAAGATGATGATGGGGCTAGGGTTTTCTTATGATTAAATACTAAGGAGGCTAAGGGGTTAGGGTTTTAGGTCAAATTTTAATGTTACTACAAACCCTCATTTACCCTAATACTAAAATACCATTGCTCCTTCTCCTTCTATTAATTTTAACTCAACATAATTCTCTAAAGGAGGATGTTTTGTTTACAACTAGTAGAAATTAGAGACTCATTTACACCGAGCTCGAAGAAATTCACTAGCCCAATTAAACACACACAGGTTGCTAGAACGCTAAATAAAATAAATAATTAGTACCTGTGGTGGTGGTCGTCACAAATTAACCCTAAATCCAATAAACAAATATCCTAGATTGTATTATGTGTCTTGAATTGTATGTGGAGACAAATGGGGAGCAAAGGTTCAAGAAAACAACCTAAAAGGTCTGTAGTATAGGGATGAGGTTGGGTACCTTATCCTGATGACACTATGGATACGACTCACTTGATATATGATACAAACGCAAAGATCCAACGTGTTCATATATGTGACATGCAAGTGAAGGTATTCTATGTGATGAGTCCACATAAGACCGAACTGCAAAATAGTAACCGATAGATATAACTCCGGACTGCAAATGGAAAGAATTTATATTTTATACTATAGGATTTATGAGTGATAAATTTAGATTTATGTTTATAAATTTAGATTGATGATTTAAGACTTATGAGTTGTGAACCATGATTTATGACGTATGACCTCATGGTTTACATGAATCTTGCATCACATAATGGAATGAAGAAGTTTTGGGACCTTATGAATATTTGTATGTTTCATGAAAAATGCATACAAAGACCGTGACTATTATCCTCCTGAAATTTATAGATGTACATCTAATTGAATGAGAGACCTGAAATGATCATAATTGAAAAGGATATGAATGCAAAAAGGAACTTAAAAAGGTTATGTGAAAAGATAAGTTTAAGATAGATTAATTGTCCACATCAAGCCGAAGAGATCAGAAGAAATGTTTTCCTCTATGAAAAGGTTTAGGTATCCTAAACCCAATAGTGGATTACTTATTGATTATTTTATAATACTCACCATTTCTTTTTTTAAAATATTTTTTTAAGTAAAGGCAAGGGCATTCAAGGCAAGTGATGGGAAATGCTTTCAAGGCCATGGGAGGAGTAGGTAAACATGTTTCCGCATTTTTCATCATTTACTGGATTTAATTATTTTAAAAGACTTTACTGAGTGTTGTTTGGAATTAAATACAATTCTATTAGAAAGAAGATTAGAGGCCTTGATTTGAAGAATTAAGTTTGTCTTTAATTGAATGTTTTGGGATCCCGAATTAACTATGTTGTTTCACTTTATGACTTTTCGTTTTTCTATAATTAAAGAAGAATTTTTCATTAATGTTTTTATGGCCTAAAAAACATGCAAATGTAACAACCCTAACTTTTAAGACTCATATTCTAGGGACATTACAAATCATGCATGTATTTTTAGGCCATTAAAAATGTTATGGAAAAAAATTAATTCAAAATCAGTTGAAAATTTACTTTTAGGGATCCCAAAATAGAAAATCAAAACATTTAAATAACATAATCAATGGTTGGCCTCAACTTAAAACATAAAAGCACTACCTAAGCGAAAATAGACACAAACGTAAAAAATAACTAAATTTAAATAAATGCAGAAACATGACTTCTAATCTTCTCATGACTTTTGTAACTCGTCTCGTCACCCGCCTTGTATGTCCTTGCCTTTACCGAAAGGGTGAGTATTATAAAAATACGTCGCTACCGAGGTTTGGGATATGCAAACGCATACAATCAAGACTTTAAAACTTTCATGCGCGGGACCTAACTTTCTCTAAACCTATCATGACTATTTTCTTTGGCTTTTAGTGGTCAATTAAGTTCTCCTAAGAGCATGTTGAGTCCGAATACTTCTATCATATGGAGTCCTCCCAAACCTCGAGAGTTTGTTAAGTCCAAAGACTCCTAAATCATGTTGAGTCTAAAGATTCCTGTGTCATATGGGGTCCTCTCAAAACCTCGAAAAAATGTTAGGTCCGAAAACCACTAAGTCATGTGGAGTCCTCTCAAAACTCCTAGAACCTTATGGAGCATAACTGCCACAACCATTCATAACTCTATCATGTACACACAATCATACATGAGGTCCCATCATCCTTTCATATTCCATGATGCACATGTCATAGAATCATAGTAATCACATATCATAGCATACTTTTCATAACAATTAAGCGTAAATCAATCATAACATAACTTTCATAACTTTAAATTTAAAACATTTTAGGGCATCATACTGTCGAAATATAAAATAATAAAACATAATAAAATCTATGACTTTTATCCCATTTTAAAAAGGTTTCACATGAGGTCCCTTACCTTAGTCTTAGCTCCGAGATCTCCTAAAATTCGTTCTTAATTTTATATCCTCAAGTGGCCAATGAATGGACCCCTAAACAAAAACATAACTTCCTAATTTAAATTCAAGCACATAACAGATCCATTTTTGAAAATTCATCACTACTAGGCTAACTTACCACTAACGGAGCCTTAAAACAAACTCAGGGAAGCAAAACTGATGGAATCGAACCAAGTCCGACGAGCGGCGGCGTATGTGACAGCTCATGGAGTGTACCCCTTGAATGCTTGTGGTCCGATCTACTTGGAATCGGTGTCTAAACTTCGAAAAATAGCTGAAAAGACACTGAACCGCTTGACGCAAATATTCGGTTCGCTGTCGAAGCTACCCTGCTACGTCTTTCGTCTTGCGTTGTAGTTGGTCTCCCCTCCGATCGACAGCGCGGTCGGTGGCTGAGATCGAGCGGCGGTCCGTTTGGTGCGTGGGAGTCATGTGCGTGGCGCAAGGCACACGGAAATAGCAAGTCGGCGATGGAGGGTGCGAGTCCTGCAGTCCGTTGCGACGACTTCGACGTTCAACGATCTGCACGTGGTTCTTCACAGTGGCGTCGTCATAGGTCAGATCAGCGAGCGGCTAGGCGAACTGCACGTGGTTCTTCACAGTGACGTTCTCCTCGATCTCAAACAAAAGACGCCAGCCACCATTTCACGGCGAGACTGGCAGTCGGAGAACACAGAGGAAAGGGTTGCATCGTGAAGAAGAAGGAGGTAGAAGAAGCAAATGAAACCTCTCTTCTATTCGCGTGCATAGAAGAGACAAAAGGGGGTGCCTTTTTCTTTTAAAATTCCTAATTAAAATTCTTTCCTTTTCCAAAAATGCCCTTTGTCTTTTATAAAACCACAATTATACCCTAATTATAATTAAATCTACCAATTTACTTATTTTCCTTACTTTTGAAAAAACCTTAAATTAAATCATGAATTCAAGGTCCAATTAAATGTTTTCCATTAACAAAAAAAAACAATAAATGCACCTGAAGTTCATGGGTGTTACAACAAATCTAGTAATGGCTTTAGAGAGTTAGTTTTAAATTTAGGGTGTCATTAGGATAAGACACCCAACTTTATCCATATACTATGACTCTTTAGTTTATTTCTTGAACATGGTCCTCTCGTATGTCAACCACATACTGTTCAAGATTACCCTAATAATCTTGAATTTTTCATGTAGTGGATAAAACCTAACATATAAAATTTTGGGCAATTGTTTTGCCCATGCTACCTTTAAATTTTTTTAATTCGTTCTTCAAATTGAATTTGATATTCTTGTTCACTACTTCTATTTACCCATTGACTTGTGGTTGTGGTGGAGATGAACATTAATGATTGATGCTTATATATGAACAAAATTTTTTGAATGTTGCATTATTGAATTGTTTTCTATTGTTGGAAATAATGACATTAGGAATTCCAAAATGACAAACAATGTTTCTCCAGACAAAGTTGGTTATCTTCTTTTCTGTAATTGTTGCTAATGTTTCAGTTTCAATCCATTTTGTGAAGTAGTCCATTGCTATCACTGTAAACTTAGGTTGTCATTTTGGAGAAGAGGTTAAATCAGGTATTTTCCCCATTGTGCACCGTGAAGTTGTCATTTTGGAGAAGAGGTCAAATAAGGTATTTTCTCCATTGTGCACAATGCTATATGGACTCACGATATTTTTCAATGGCTTAGGCGATTACCTTAATATATAAGAAATTGTTGGAATTGATCACATGCTTTTGTGAAGCTACTAGCGTCTTGGAGCATTATTAGCCATAACTTTGTGACATAAGGACCTTGTTCACACGAGATTTCAACCAACAAATGGAAATGAGACATGTGTAAATGAATTTTTGTTGTATTGATTACAGGTAATTGTGAGTACAATCTCTAGTATTTAATTCTCTGATTCTCTCTCCTACTTATGTGCTTGGATCGAGGGTTGAAACAACTTGTTCTCGAATGTAGATTTGTCTTGAGGGCTTTTCAGCTTGTTCTCAAGTGTAGAAAGTTGAAGGTCTTTGATCGTAGCTTGTTGAAGGCTTTCGGCTTGCAGCTTGTTGAAGGTCTTCGGCTTATAGCTTGTAGCTTGTTGAAGATCTTCGGCTTGTAGCGTGTTGAAGGTCTTCGGCTTATAGCTTGTAGCTTGTTGAAGATCTTCGACTTGTAGTTTATAGGTTGTTGAAGATCTTCGACTTGTAGTTTGTAGCTTGTTGAAGATCTTCGGCTTATAGCGTGTTGAAGGTCTTCGGCTTATAGCTTGTAGCTTGTTGAAGATCTTCTAAAACTTGTAGTTTGTAGGTTGTTGAAGATCTTCGGCTTGTAGTTTGTAGCTTGTTGAAGATCTTCGGCTTGTAGCGTGTTGAAGGTCTTCAGCTTGTAGCTTGTTGAAAGTCTTTGGTTTGCAGCTTGTTGAAGATCTTCGGCTTGTAGCTTTTTTTCGAGGGCTGAAACAGCTTGTTCTCGATGTTGAAAACTTCAATGGATTCGTGGTGTGTTCTTGACGATTCCCTTGAAGTGTTCTTCGTTCAGATGGTGTTTGATCTTCAGGAGCTTCTGGAGACTTCACAACTTTGTTTCTGAATTCTCTGAGCTTCTTCAGTTCTGAACCTCGTATGTTTCACTCGGGGGCTACAAAGCTTGTTCTCGAGATTGAAGTTGCAAGGGATTCTTTAGATTCGAAGAGGTGTTCTTCATATTTGAAGCAACGTTCTTCAGATTTGAAGAAGTGTTCTTGATCTTCGAAGTAGTGTTCTTCGTTCAGAAAGTGTTTGATCTTTAAGAATGCAAAGAGTCTTCTGGTTTGTGAATTCTCTCTGGAGTCTCAAGTTTCTGAACCTTGAAAATGAAAGAGGGAGGTCTCTATTTATAGAGTTCCTTTGGATCTCCAGATGGGCTTGGACCCATTGGACTGGGTCTGCTCTTTGTTGAGCCAACTCCTTTGGGTTGGGCCAGATAGGCTTTGGGTCAACTTTTTTGGGCTTGGTTGATTTTGGCCTTCTGTCCTGAACCGGGTCTGATTGATTTTGGGCCTACGTCTTTGGATCCAGCTTTAACTTTTACTAATTGGGTCTTTAATTTAGACTTTTGTCTATCAAATTTTAAGAAACCCAATTGTATAGCCACCAATTTAAGTGATGACCTGACAATTTTGGATTTACCGAAATTTCTATTCCAACAAATGCCCCTTTTCGAAATTTATGCACAATTATGTGTGTGAATTTTGAAAAAGTTGTTTTGGAATCAAAACATAAAGATTTGCTCTAATTTGGATGAGGTTTGCTCATAGTTTGAATTCCGCTTCATGTGTCAATTTAATCAAATATGAAATTTGGTTAATAACTTGATTGATTTTTTTTTATTTGACACGTTTTTTTTCCTTTTAATGCCAATATACCAAAATATGAATTTGAGTTAATATTTTGATTTTCTTTATTTGGCATAGAATTTTGATTTGAATTTAGTAGATTTACTTTAACTCAAAACAAATTTGGGTACGGTGAACATTTTATCCCAATTGTTTTGAAATTGGAGTAAACTTTGAAATTTTTTCTCAAATATATTTCCTGTTTGAATTTGAGAGGAGGATTGAAATTTGGCAAGAAGTTAGCTCAGGATAAAATCTTAATTTATGCCCGAATTGGAGAGAATTTTGATTTTCCCCACCTTAACTTGAATTCGAGAATATCTGAATACACCTAAATTTTTTTAACTTATAAAAAAAAGGGGGGGGGGGTGAAGGAGCCAAATCTTGATTTGAGTCTAAAATTTGGATTACATCAACTTTTGATTTGAAGTTAAACTCAATTTGGGGTCAATTTGACCTGAATAGTTTGAACCTGGCTAAAATAATCAATCTTGAAATTTTTTAACTTCATCCCAATTTTGGCAAGCATAATATTCCAGCTGATTTGAATTGGATTGAGATTTAGGGTCGAAGTCCATCGATTTTTTTGCTTTAATTTCACCTTGATCTTCATTTAGAATAAGGTTTGGTGAGTTCTTTTTTTTTTTAATTTGATCTAAAAATAAAGAACCCATCGAGATTATCTAGTCTCTACCAAACTGAGTAAGATCAAAAACTCATAACTGAACCTGAAAGAATCATTAAATTTCACGGATCTCCACAACAGATTTCAAGCAAAAGTATTTATTTTATCTTAGATTTTGTATGAGATCTAAACCGCTCATGAGAAAAATCTTCACCCAACTGCTCCTATAAATACTACGAGATGGCTCCGTCTTCAATATTGAGTTCACTTGACCGCCATTGCTCGTCGTGAAGCCACCGACCACCCGATTTTAATCATCGTCGTCGCGAAGCTGCCACGCACGCCTGAAGCCGCAAGATGTCGTTGGTCACTGTAGGAACCCGAACCGCCAGACTCCACCTGATTTGAAGCCTGGAGCCTGCGTCGATCGGAACCATTGGTCGCCCGATCTGAAGCCTACGTCGAACGAGTCGTCTGCTTCCAGCCCGAGAGTCTCCATCTATACGCTGATGTCGCCGCCGTCGTGGGTCGGCACTGCACGCTTCATGGGTTGCCGGAGTTGGAGGAGAGGAGGTTGTTTGCAGCTAGAGAGAGAACGTGAAAGAGAGAGTAAGAAAGAAGGAAATGTGTTTAGGGAAGAAAGAAAAAGAAAAGGAGAGAGAAGAAAATGTGGTTTCGAAAAGAGAGAAAAGAAAAGAGAGAAAAAGAGGAGAAAAAAAATAAAAAGAAAAAAAGAAAAGAGAGGGCCCACCACGAAGGTAATTTTTATTAATATTATTTTTTAAAACTTATTATAAAAATATTGTAATTTTAAAACTATTTATATTAATATTGTTGTTTTTTTACACGTGGCACGTCCCACGTGGCACGTCCAATCTGGCAGGTCGTCTCCACGTCCAATCTGGCAGCTGGTCGTCTCCACGTCCAATCTGGCTGGTCGTCTCCACGTCCAATCTGGCAGATGGTCGTCTCCACGTCCAATCTGGCAGATGGTCGTCTCCACGTTCAGAAAGTGTTTGATCTTTAAGAATGCAAAAAGTCTTCTGGTTTGTGAATTCTCTCTGGAGTCTCAAGTTTCTGAACCTTGAAAATGAAGGAGGGAGGTCTCTATTTATAGACTTCCTCTGGGCCTCCAGATGGGCTTGGACCCACCAATTTAAGTGATGACGTGGCAATTTTGGATTCGCCGAAATTTCTATTCCAACAGACCTACCTCCTGAATGTTTGTCATATATTCCTTTATCACGTACTCTACTTCAGAATGTATGAGACATTTATGAAGTGGCATCGAGTAGCCTTTTTTATGTAGTTTACATTCTCTGAGTAGGTAATTAATTGATTATCTCTGTATTTTCCTTTGTTTCTACTCGTTCTTCCCTTAAAATTACAAATTTATCATTTCGGTTTTTGTGGGTTTCAGTGTGGAATTGAGATCGAAAAGACCGAATCAAAGGTGCACGGAGATGAAGGCAATGCTCGAAATGGGCCTTGATGTAACAGTCGGTTTGTTTTTTTTTTAAAAAAAAAAAAAAAGGAGAAGAAGTCGCGAACGACTCTCCCTCCCCCTTCCGTTTTCGCGTGTTCTGCAGCAGTGCAGCTGCCGCCGATCGTTTTGGCGGTGACCACGCCTGCGTTTCTCTCTCTCCCGTCTCTCTCTCTGTTCCCCTCTTCTTCCCGACCCCCATCTCTCTCCCAGTTCTCTCTCTCCTCTCTCCCTCTCCCTCCCTTTCTCACGCGAGTCTCACTCTCTCTCTTTCGTTGCTCACCGTCTCTCTCTCTCTCTCTCTTTCAGCTCTCTGAACGCCGCCAGAACCTCGCAGTCGGAGCCGTCGTGCCTAGATCCGTGAAACCCATCATTCGGTTCAGCCGGTTCAAGCTCTTTTCGATCGATTTTTGACGATCCGAGACCGATTCAGGATAGATCGAGTCGCGAAGATCCAGATCTGCTACCCACACGCCGCCACCGTCACTTCCACGCGCCGCCGCCCGCCGGTCCACGCGCTGCATCCTGCAGAGCCGCCAGTTGTTTCCTTCCGTCCGGTCGCCTTGGTTCGTTCCTTAACTCGTTTGGCACTTCGTTGGGTGAGTTTTACTCATTGAAAGCTTTTAAGGTTGCTTTTACGTTTCGGTTGACTAACCTTGTGCGTGTTCTTCGTTAGGGACGATTTGGAAGTAGAAGAACCTTGGAGCACGCTGCATAACCCAAGTCCTCGTTGTGTTCTGATTCCCTGTAAGTAGTCATTTGGACTGAATCACCCCTAAGTGTAGGGCTTAGGGGCATCATTGCATGCTATACTATTTCGGAACTAAATGTTTTAGAATGTGTAGCGTACTGGACTTGTAGTAGCATGGTAGGTTGTGGTAGACAGTACTTGGTTCTAAGTTGCCTGTCCCTGTTTGTTGTGAATGTGATGAAATATCTGATGGGTCGAATGTATGTTCATGTGCTATGGTTGTTATCCTTTTGTGCTATGGTTGTTATCTCTTCGTGCTTAGATGTGATCTTGTTAGGAGAGCTGACCTAAGCTTGTGTTGAGAATGATGAATATGCTAGAGTTACATGTCGTGCTGAGAATGATGAATATGCTAGAGTTACACGTTTGTCTGTCTCGAGCCTGTTAGTCTCGTGCTTAGTTTTGAAGTGACTCGGCAAGTGTCGTTGAGCCTTAGGATTGTAGTTAGCACAACTAGCCCTAGTGCAGGCCCAAGTCCTAAGTATCTGTGTAACCCTTAGTAGGCTGAGACTCGAGGTTGGCGAGATGATGATGATGTTATGGGATGTGATGGTCCGCCCTCCATCCAGTTGTGCGACTCGGGGTATGATCCATGGAGTCAGAGGGGTTGGATAGAGTCTTTCGCCCTAGTGCAGGCCCGGGAATGAGCCCGTGGTCGATTGTGCGTGGTAGTACCGCTTTGATGCTTTGCGGGATGTGGTGGTCCGCCTCCATCCAGTTGTGCGACTCGGGGTGTGATCCTTAGAGTCAGAGGGGTTGGATAGAGTCCTTCGCCCTAGTACAAGCCCGGGGATGAGTCTCGTGGCCAGGTGCTGCCAACCCAGTCTAGGAGCTAAGGGTAGGACAGAACTAAGAAACCTGAGTAAGAATTAGGGTCAGGATGCTTGAGGTTGTTTGGCGGGCTAAGTGTCGTGTTTAGCTAAGTCTAAGGTCGTTCCTTATGTTCTTTATTTCTTGGACGAAGTGGGCTGCTTACTGAGTATTTTTATACTCATCCCCCGTTTCTTTCTTCTTTTGTTGCAGGTAAGACAAACCAGTGAAATGACCACCGACGGCAAGACCCCTACAAGGCTATGGAAGACTTGTAGGACTTAGTTGAGAGTTTTCGATTAGGAGTTGTTGTTTTCATTTTTTTTCTTCTATTGCGTTCTACTTTTTTTCGTTCATGTTTTAGACTTAGTTTGTATCGTTCTTTATTCGTTTGAATCAAAGCATGTTCTGATGTGTTTCTTTCTTATTCAAAGCATGCTTTTGTTGTCTTGTAGAATTTTGTTAACTCCGAGGGACTGGAGCCCAGCCTGTTGTTTTCTGTGTAGTTTGGAGGAGGCTGGGTACCCTCGTGAGTCTTTTTTGAAGTGTCTTTGTATAGGTTCAGGTTCATTTTAATTTTTCTGGATTGTCTAGGTTGCGCCGTTATGCTGCCGGATTTTTGGCGCAAACGGTGCAACTTGGAAGTAACGCCTCGAGTGGCAAGTGTTAGAATTTACGGGGCGTTATATTGCCACATGGTCGGTCTCAACCGTTGGTCCAAACCCATTTTTTTTAATCGTGCCCTAGGTGTATTTTCATTCAGTTGGGTCCATTTTGAATTGTTTTGGAATTTCTACTTAACTTAGCCCTTAATTGTGTTCCATTTCTCAGTTTGTCCTTGTAGTCTAATTTTACCCATAGTATTACAAAATTTTTAGATTTTTTTTTTCAATGTACTTTATATGTTTAAAACGTTTCAATTTAATCCATTATGTTTTAACGTTTTTTTAGTTATATTTATCTAATGAATAAATGTAAAATTGGCTTATGATAAACATATCATTCATGATATTAAAGAGCTGGCAAAAATCTAGAGAAGGAAGTGAGAAAATTTTACGAACATTTCCTCCAAACATGTAAGAAATTGGCAGAAATTTTGATTTTTCTACAATTGAGCGCCCTAATTTATTCCTATAAATTTATGCCAACTCATCAAATATCGTGTAATTATAGCTTATCATCCGTTAATTTAACCTTCAATGATGGGAAGGTAATAATTGAAAAACATGAAACAAAAGTTGGGACTAAATTGAAAAATTTTAAACATGGACTAAATTAGACCAAATATTAGGGACAAAAATAAATGTTGTGTCATGACCAACAAGTCTTTTTTTTCATGTGGTAGTAACATATGCTAATATGACATTCACTACTTTTGTAGAAAAAGTATTGTTTACACGTGATTTCAGCGATAAAATAGAAACGAGACACGCGTAATTGAACGTTGTGTTTGTATTGATTTGAATGTTGTGAGTTATAATCTCTAATGTTTATCCTCTGATTCTTTCTCTCTCTCAAGTGTAATTTGTCTGAGAGCTTTACAGCTTGTTCTCGGACATAGATTTGATTCGAGGGCTTCACAGCTTGTTCTCTAACGTAGACTTGTCTTGAGGGCTTTGCAGCTTGTTCTCATGTGTAGACTTGTCTTGAGGATTTTGCAGCTTGTTCTCATGTGTAGACTTGTCTTGAGGATTTTGCAACTTGTTGAAACTCTTCGGCTTGTAGCTTGTTGAAGATCTTCAGCTTGCAGCTTGTTGAAGGTCTTCGACTTGCGACTGGCAGCGTGTTAAAGGTCTTCGACTTGTAGCTTCAGGCCTTTGGCTTGCAGCTTGTTGAAAGACTTCGGTTTGTAGCTTGTTGAAGGTCTCTTCGACTTGTAGCTTGTTAAAGGACATCGGTTTGCAACGTGTTGATGGTTTTCGACTTGTTGCTTGTTGAAGGACATCAACTTGCAGCGTGTTGAAGGTCTTCGGCTTGTTGCTTGTTGAAGGATTTCGGCGCTTGTTGCTTGTTGAATATCTTCGGCTTGTAGCGTGTTGAAGGTCTTCGACTTGTAGCTTGTTGAATAACTTCAGCTTGTTGCTTGTTGAACGACTTTGGCTTGTTGCTTGTTGAAGGACTCCGACGCTTGTTGCTTGTTGAAGGCCTTCGGCTCGTAGCATGTTGAAGTCTTCGACTTGTAGCTTGTTGAAGGACTTCGTCTTGTTGCTTGTTGAAGGACTTCGGTGCTTGTTGCTTGTTGAAAGCCTTCGGCTTGTAGCGTGTTGAAGTCCTTCAGCATGTAGGTTATTGAAGTCTTTTAACTTGTAACTTGTTGAAGTCTTTTGCGAAATATTTAAGGACTTGTCTTACCGCATTCCGCCCTTAAAGATTCGTCTTACAGCGCTCCGCACTTAAAGGTTCGTGTCCCAACGTTCCGCACCTGGAGACTCGTCTTGCAGCGTTCCGCACTTGGAGACTCGTCTTTCGCACTTGGAGACTCGTCTTCCGTGCTTGGAGACTCGTCTTCCGCGCTCTGCACTTGGAGACTCGTCTTCCGCACTTGGAGACTCGTCTTCCGTGCTCCGCACTTGGAGACTCGTCTTCCGCGCTTAGAGACTCGTCTTGCAGCGTTCAACACTAAGGATTTCATAGAGTATTCAACACCTGAGAATTTTGCTCTGAATTCTCTGAGTTCTTTTTTGGAGTGAAATTTCTGAACCTTTGGAATGGAGGAGAAGCCCTTTATCTATAGAGCTTTCCAAGACGTGTGGGTTTGCGCTTAAGTGGCTTTTGGGCCCAACAACCTGAACTTGGGTTTTATTGGATTTGTGCCTAGTAATTTGGATTTAGATTTTATTTATCCTACGCAATTCCATATAATCCAATTTGACCAAAATTAAATTTAATTATTTTGGCAAATTGCATGTTGACCCTTAACTTTTAGAATTTGTCAATTCTTGTCTTCAAACTAAATTTAGTACATGTGTCAACTTATCATCGGTCCCAAATTTAATCATTTACAAGTTCGTCATTAATTTGGAATAACGACGTGGCAACTGGAGATTGATCGAAATTTCTATGTCAACAATTATGATAAGAAGATAACATACCTAATTAATTTTATTTTTCACACACACATATATTGAGTTCAAAACTTTTGGAAGTGAGGGATCTGCCCACTTAGTCAATAGTACATATCACTTATTTTGTAATTACGCTCACTTCGAGGTTTAATTTTTCATATTGATTGAAAACAAACCCACCAGACTAAATTTGACTTATGTACTTCGAAATCAATTAAACAAAGGCAATCCTAAGGATAGTTTAAAAAAAATCAAATCCACTTTCGAAGAAAAAAAAATCAAATAAGTTATCTTCTTTTTAATTTCGCATAAACAAAAAGGTTAAATCGTAAATTTGATAGTTTGATAAAATCTTATAAATCCATATGGTTTGATAAAACATCATATATTGTCATTGGGACGATTTAGGAGAGTTTTATCAAATCATATAGACTAACTCTAACATTTTAAATCACATGGATTAAATTTTACATTTCTTCTAGTTATAGGGATTAAATTTGTAATTACACCTAAAGAAAAGATATGTCCAATTTTGAGCATAAATAATTGTATTCTTGTGAAGTCCTCGTAACAAATTATTTTCAAGGCTTACATAGGATCATTTTTTTCCCCCAAATTTAGGGACTAATTTGTCAGATTTCATAATGTAAAGATCAAATAATTTCTGACACAAACACTCAAAAGAAAACAAAAGATTCAAATTTGGAAGGACTACAAAGAGATTCTTATACTAAAAACTATTATATCCATAAATTTTTACTCAAGGATGATGGTGGATTCTTCATTTTCAAATGCCCCATTTTCCTTCACTTGCAAACGACCTTCTTTCTCAACTTCTTTTACTTCATTGATTTTTTGCTCTTTTCTCTTTGCCCATAGCACACTGTAGAGACTTCCAATCAATAATAGCCCTCCTAAACCACTACAAACAAAATGGAAAAAGAATCATAAGAATTATTTTATATAAATCATATACAGATTTCAATTTTCAAAATAATTTTTGTTTGTAAAATTGTTGATTGAATTATGATTGAATCACTCGTAAATTAAATATTAATGTTAGTGTGTCTTGCATGCCTCAATTTGTTTTAATGTTGAAACACTTACTGTATGATCACTATGAGAATTAAATTAGTTAAATGTTTTGAGTGTTCTCCTATATATTTTCTAGGATTTACTCAAGCCACTTTTCAACATAAAAAAAAAATTACTGGGTAAAAATTGTTAAAATTTATATTAAAAGTTGTCAAGAATTACCTTTAATCATCTATAAGCACCTTAAAAGAAATGTTACAACACATAGAAATGACTATTGACAAATCCATTGTTTTTTAGGGAAGTCTAATTTCATTTTTTTCCCCCTAAAAAAATAGATCATTATTATGTATAAAACTACCCTATAAGGAAAAAAGAGAAAAAAAAAATTATTTACATTTAAGAAATAGTTGAAGAGAAGTTTTTTTTTTAAAAAATCTCAAACAAGAAGCCGTAAAGTTACCTTCCAAGAGTGATACTCTCACCCAGAAAAATAGCTGAAGAAAGAATTGTAATGACAAGAATAATTGGTGTTGACATGGCTAGAAAAACTGGTCCCTTCTTCTTAATAATCCATGTTTGAAGAGAATATGTAACTCCGGTCGCCACTATTCCCTACACCATTAATATTATGATGTTGATTGATATATGCCAATATAATTACTAGTTAAACATTGTAGAATAATAAGAAGTATGAGATCAATAGAGTACATAGTTTTATTTTGAATTGCGATATCTAGTATAAATATTTGATAGTTTAGGAATATTGGTTGTTGTTTGAGATATACATTATATGCATGAAGAAAGATTGGAATGTAATAATATTATAATGGTTAAATTATCAAAAATACCCCTGAATTATAGGGTTGGTTTCAATTATACCACTGAATTTTGAAAAGTTTTATTTTAACCTAGCCTTTTTTTTTTTTTTTGTTAAATTTATGGCTGAAAAATGATTTATTTGCATATGTTTTGATTTTTTTTCAATGTATATGTTCAAATATGTTAACATAAGCAACAATACAAATGAAAATACAATGTTTTTTGTCCATGAATTTAACGAAAGAAGTCTTCAAGGGTTATTTTGAAACGAATTTCAAAGTTTAAGGGTTAAAATGAAACTTTTCAAAGTTTAGTGATATAATTGAAACGAATCTCATAGTTCAATGATATTTTTGATAATTTAACCTATTATAAACTTTGGTCCAAAAATTTGTCGATAGATATATAGTCGAGATTTTTTTAATGCTTTAGGTTAAATTATACAAAATGTGTAGGATTTACATTGTTGGTTTTAATTTCCATTTCAAAGAACCATTCTACCCTTCTTTTAGTATTTAACAACTTAAAAATAATTTACTGATCTTACATATATTGTTTCATCTTCTTCATTCAATAAACTTTTTGCAAAAGGTTCCATCTTCTTTTATAGTATACAAATGTAATCACATTATCCGAATAATAAGTCTTATCTACAAATAAAGACAATTTCAATATATTTTTATTGTCCATATACAACAAGACTATATACTTAGATGAGCATGCCAAAACCAAAGATTTGTGTTTCATTTCTTGAAAGTATGATGAAAGTACTGTGTGAATGGTCTTGGTGAAAATAAAAATATATATGTATTTTTCAAACTTTGTAAATTTTAGATTACATGATTATACAATAAAAACACCAACATTGTATAATTCAATAAAAACCAAGATCTTTGAACTAGATGATTTTCACAATAACATAAGTTAAAATAATATACCTCGATCAATGATAATGATCTTGTAAAGAAAAGGATTGTGTTTCTCTCTTGACCTTCCTTTAGAACTTAGTTAGGTTTCTTGATAGAGAAAAACTTCTACATCACTAGGCGGAGAGAAGATCAATCCTTAGGGTTTTATCTTTATATATACTCCTTTACATCATGGTGTTTAATTAGGAAAATTATGTTTTACTTAATTGAACCACTTTAGTAATGAGTCGAAAACATAAAAAATGAATAAATGTCAATGAGTTACATTAATGATTATTTTATAGGGTTAACTATGTGAATAAGATATTTGGAATCAAAATTTATATAAATAACACATTTTGTTATTAATATCGAATTTGTTGCTTTTGAAGCCTAATTTAGAATAATATTACTCATTTACCTCTCCATTTATTGCTAAATATAAAAAATAAAATATAAGAATACTTACCATAATCATTGAAACCTATATCTTCCCTCCAAACACTATTTATTTTTTATAAGAAATAAAATAGAGAAAAAATGTTCACGATTTTCTTCTAAAATCTAGGGATTTTAAGAACTAGACAATCATGTCCATCATCGACAATTTTATTGTTCATACATGGGGGTATATTTTATATATATATGTGTGTGTATATATGTATGAGAATATAGTAGGGGTAAATATAATATATATTTGAAAAGATAATAGGATTATCATGTCATCCAAAACATATAGAATGATTACATACTAATGTATATATTCTATACCTCAACATGTATATTTATGGGTGTAATATATATCACAGTATATAATTAAGAATCCATTGAACATTATATATTACATAATGTTATGACATTATAGCTATATATTGTAGGGTTATCGCTTTATACTACCAATTCAAAATACATGACAATTATTTACCCGTGTTTATATAATATATTTTTATTAATATGACTATTCTTATTGCTTATTCAAACTATAATAAATATGAATATATAATATACTTCAAAGTACACTTATTTTTTACTGTATAGTTAATATTATATATTTGATGTCAAGTATTTCAAAAATGTTGTTTCATATCTCAAATGATTTTTATAACACATATATCATGTATAGTTTCATTATTTTATGTTAGATCTAACAAAAAAAAGTTCATATATAATTTCAAGGAAAAAATAATGAAAATAATAACTTTTTTATACAAAATGAAAAATAATAATGAACATAGTGTATATGAGAAAAATGATATATATGGTTGGAGTTATGATAAACAATTCATAAAAGGAGTTTCGATCAAGCCTTCACTAGACTATAATAGATTACTCGTAAGAGTCAGTGACCGAAGTTGCTACCAAGTAGTTAACCAGGAGCCTATGTGTATGAGGCGCGAGAAAACAATAATGGGCGTTGTTTAGCCGACACTGAAGTGTGCATCATATGTGGTAAGGCGGGTGCATGGCAACACATTGCCCTGTGTACAGAGCCTCTATTCTAGGCAACCAATGTGTGTGAACCAGGCAGGTGGCCATGGTAAGAATAAGAAGAGGAGCAGAGTCTATGCCACTATAAATAAGAGGGCCTAAGATGCGGAAGTCGTGGTGGCATGTACTTTGTCTATTATTCGACATTATGCATTTATTTTGTTTTATTCGAGCTCTACGCATTTTTCTATATCTGATGTATGAGTGATGCAAGCCCAGTTAGAACTAGAACCACTGGGACATACCTTGTCAGTTTTCACCTAGGAGGGGTAGCCCTGTTAGCTAGGAAAAAGGTTAAGGTTTGTCAGGTGTTAGTGTCATATCGTCTGTTAGATGCTACACTCATAACTCTAGAGATGTTTGAGTTTAATGTTATTTTGTGTACGAGTTGATTGACTAAGAATCATGCCAACATCCAATGCCATTGCAAGAAGGTGGTGTTCAGACCATCGTTTGAAGCACGATTCAAGTTTAAGGGGGTCCAGGTGTGAGGTGTTCCATAAAGTTAATCTCGACATTGAGGGCGAGGTGGTTAGTTAGCTGAGGAGCATGGGCTTTATTTACTAGTGTGACAGACATCAAAAGAGTGAATATTGAGGTGGTTATAGTACTAGTTGTCAGAGAATCCATTGATTCGTTATTAGAGGACCTTCAAGGGTTACCTTCAGCTCAAGAGGTGGATTTTAGCATCAAGCTTGAGCCCAAAAAAAACTCTCATTTCTAAGGCTTTTTAAAGACTCTAGCACAGTTGAAGGAACTCAAGGTGCATATGTAGGAACTACTAGACAAGGGTTTCATACGCCCTAGCATCTCACCTTGGGGCATACCAATTCTCTTTGTTAAGAAGAAAGATGGGTACATGCATCTATGTATAGACTATCCAGAGTTTGAATAACGTGACCATAAAGAAGAAGTATCTGCTACCTCAAATAGATGACATTTCCGATCAGTTGCAAGGGGCATAAGTTTTTTCGAAGATTGATTTGTGGTCAAGTTACCACCAGTTGAGGATTAAAGATGAGGACATCCCCAAGAGGACTTTTAGGTCTAGCTATGCGCACTATGAGTTTATAGTGATGTCATTTAGTTTGACCAGTGCGCCGATGGTCTTAATGAATATTATGAACATGGTGTTCAAGGAGTTCCTCACCACTTTCGTGATCCTGTGTATTGACAACATCTTGGTTTATTCTAAATCAGTAAAGAACACGAGGTACCATTAGCACACAAAATGTGTTATTCCTACGCTTTAATTTTGTTAGTCTTTGCAATTTATTTGGGGCTTTCACAAGTTTATTTTTATCAAATTTCAGTTATTGAGAAAAAGGAGGAGAACTGAAGATTTTGGAGAAATCATGGCATTTCTGGAGATAATGGAGTTTAATTTGAGAAGTCGTGTGAAGAAGAGTACCAAGAAGAGCAAAAAAATCCATGGGAATTGTTTTGAGACGCTAGTTATAGGTCTCAATTTCATACTGTTAGCAACTCAAGCCCTTAATCCCACATGAATAGTGTTGTGACGCTTAAACGGCGTACAACGTCTTGTCATATACTTAGCGTCGAGACATTGTGTGTAGCGTCTCAATGCTACCTAAAACTTTTCTTTTATGCACACACAATTGAGATAGAGTTTCAACGTTGCCCAAAGTATTGCGACGCTGCCCCGAATTCTATGTATATGCCTTTAAGTGTGTAATGTGAAAAAAGAGCAGTTTTTTAGCCCAAAAACACCCTAAACTTGATTGCTCTTCTAATTTTGTGAGCAATAAGACATACTTCGAGGCTAGGAACATGAGCTCAAAGTAGGAGATCGTGACAAGAATCGAGAACGGGGATTGACACGTGATCTAGAGTTTTTCCTTCTCTCTTTGTGGTTATGAGTGGCTAGACTTTTTCCTAGGGAATTGATGCATGTAGCTAATCAACTTACTATTTTAGTTATTAACCTATGCTTTAATTTGTCTTGATAGCTATATGTGGTTGTGTAACGTCCCCGAATTTCCAAGTACATTTTAGGTTGTACTTTGGATTAATTTAATGGAAATTAACTCTAATCGGGCCTCAAAGTTTCATAGTTTAAGTTAAGTTTTGCAAATTTAAGAGAATATATATGGTTTAATCATACATATATATGTTGAGTTGTATTATTTACTTAAGCTAAAGATCATTTTGTGATTTTTTGTAATTTTATGGATAAGAGAAGGACAAAATAGTCAGAGTAAGGGGGGTTAGGGGTAAAATTGAAAAAAAAAAAAGAAGAAAGAGAAAGGTCAAACTAGGGTTTGAAAACTTTTTTGGTCTCATGTGGGCACGCAAATCGAGGCACCCCTTTCTTCCTCTCCCTTTTCGTTTCACGAGTAGAGCTCGTACTTGCAAGTCACCGGCGACCAAGCAGTGAAGCCGCCAGAATAGTCCTAAGTGTCCAGCCACCTTGACCGGCGTTATGCTGACTACGTCTCCGTCTTCAACTACCGAACTTTCGCGAACCTTCTCGCTCAGCCACTGCCTCCGTCGAAAGACCTAGGTTGAGATTCACACCAGACTTGCTCGCGTCGTCGTCTCCACTTCACCTCCGTCTGCAGTCAAGTCGTCTGCTTGAAGCTGCAACCACGCATTGGACGTACTCGCCGGAGGCACCACACGAACTGTTGTATCCTCATCGAGCGTGCAACCACGACAACCATCAGTTCATGCATGCTTGAGCCGAACCGCGACCTATAGCCACGCCAACATCGACCGGTTCGTTAGTTTGGTTTGATCGATTCACCCTATTTCCATTCAATTTTCATTGAAATTAGACCAATTTCGGATAGGATCGGGCCATGAGGATTCCAGGGGTACATTCCACGCGCCAAGACGTGTCGTCTCCGCCGTCGTACGCGCCACCACCGGTCGGCCACGCGCCGTCGCTCGCCGAAATTAGCCTGATACCATCAGTTTCGATCCCGAAGTCCATTTCAAGCCTCCGTTAGTGGTAATTCAACATGTTTATTTGTGAAATTCCAAAGATAAGATTATTTATGTGTGTGTTAATTAAGAAAATTTGATTTGACTTAAGGAACTCGAGTATTAGACACGAACGAAAGGATTGCTGAGTCAGAGATTCAATTTTAGGATATCAAGGAGCCAAGGCTAAGGTAAGGGATTTTTCTACTAATTATTTAAAAAAATGAAGTAATTGTGTTTTCGAAATATTTATTTTAAAAAAATGAATTTCCAAGATTTAGCCCGAGGACTGGAATTTAGAAATGAATTTTATCTTGGAATTTCAGAGGACCCTGGGAAAACGATTTTTAAAAGGTTTAGAAACGAAATTCATCCTGAAATTTGAGAGGATTCTAAATGATTTAAGGGTTGGAGAGAACCTTGAATAAATGAGTTTCAAAAAGATTTACAAATTAATTTCAACTTGGACTTTGAGTGGATTCCAGATGCTTTAAGGGTTTAAGAGGACCCGAACAAAAATTGTTTTAAAGTATCCAAAAAGGAATTTGACACAGTTATCATAATTACGCATTTTGAGATTTCTACCTATGCTATTGTGTTAAATACGTGATTTAAGTTGTAAATGTATTTATGATTTATGATTGATTGACACAAGTTTAAAGTTATGAAAGTCATATGATTTATGTGATTGTTGCATCATTATGAATGCATATGTATATGTGATTGAAGAATGGGACCTCATGCATATTGTATGTATATGAACATACTATGTAGATTGTGACAATTGGTCTCCTGGGGGTTTATGCATGGTCAAACATGCATCAGAGACCCTATGGGTCAAACTTATAGGAGTCTGTGAGGGACTCAAAACTTATAGGCGTCTGTGAGGGACTCAAATCTTATAGGGGTTTGTGAGGGACTCAAAACCTATAGGGGTCTGTGAGGGACTCAACATGAAAAGGGTCAGGTAGACTCAATTGACCACGTATAGCCAAAGAGAAAAGTCATGATTTTATGAAAGGAAGTTTTAGGTCCCACTACAGAAAGTTTTATGATTTTAACAGTCATGATTAACAGTCATGTTTAAAAGTCATGTTGCATGTGTTTGCATTTTCCGACCCCACTTACTGGGTATTATTATAATACTCACTCATTTACCCTTGTTTTGTTTTCTCTGTTTTTAAAATGTTTTCAGGTAAAGGCAAGAACATACCTGGCGAGTGACAGGGATGCGCTACAAAAGTCATGGGAACCAAGTCATAGTGTTCCGCACACATGTTTTAGAAAGTAATTTTAAAAGATTATCGTTTTCCGCTTATGTATTACAGAGCTTTGAAACCAGATCAGGCTGAACTTATTTATGTTTTTAAATGTTTTATATTTTTATGCGATCCCAAATTGAAGTGAAGTTATTTATCAAGTTTGATCTATTTAAAGTCATTTAGGGCCTCAAATGCATGCATTATGGTAATAACCCTTAGAAAGAGAGTCTGTAAAAATAGGATCCTTACCGGTTGAATGTTCTTAATGCTTGTTAATTTTTGGACAAAGTTAGCATGTTTTATTTGTCTAATTGTATGCCTGAAAAAGTTGTTATTAGATAAGATTTCGGTCAATGTTGTTTGCTATTAAAATCTAGACAGACAAGTTAGGTTTATAGCATTGCATGAGGTCCATTAGGCCTAGAAGAGTCCATTCATATTTATGTACATTTTTCTCTTAGCTCTACAAAATCATAGTTTGATTTATTAGCTAGAGTGATAGTTCAATAGGTTAAGTTAATTTTGTAGGTTTTTCTCTCCTTAACAACTTTTTTATTTTAGTTATTTCATTATTTTCAACCCTCTGAAAATCGTTGCTCTAAATAAAATTTGATGTTGGTATTTGTGGTAATCATCAATTAACTAGAAAACCATTCCTCGGGACAATACTCGATACTTACTAATCACTATATTAATACTTGACACCATACACTTGCGGTTGTGCATGGTTACAAAATCACATAACACGCTTTTGGCAGTGTTGCTGAGGAATGACAATTATTTAGATTAATTGATATCGTAGAAAAAGCATTTGGTCTTAGTTGATAATCTTCTTTTGTTTTCATGTTTTTGTTGATTAATTTTTCTTTTGATTTTTTTAGGATTTGAGTAATGTATGCAAAAGGATAAGGAGACCTTCTTCGCTACTTTGATTCTTAAATTGAAATGGCTTACTGATGAAATCAAAGGGAAAAAAGAGTTCAAGAGTTTACCATGGAAAACAAAGGAACAGAGGAGGAATCAAAGGCCATTAGAGACTACTCCCAGCGGGTGTTCAATGTTGATCAATGTGGAATAGTTCATGCACCAATCAATGCCAATAATTTTGAGTTAAAGACGGGCCTTATCCATACAATGACAGATAGTGCATTCAGAGGACCCTACTTCATATTTACAAAATATTTTGGAAATTTGTGGCATTGTCAAATTAAATGGAATTTCTGCCGAGATGCTTTTCGCCTACGTCTTTTTCTATTTTCTCTGCAGGACAAGGCAAAAAATTGCTAAGGATCTTTACAACTTGGGAGCATCACCATCTGGGAGGAACTAGCCTAGGCATTTTTTACCAAAAGCTTTCCACGTGTAAAAGCTACCAAGCTTAGGACAAAGATAGAAACATTCAGATAATTTGATGGTGAAGTTTTTTTAAGCTTGGGAGAGATATAAGGAGTTGTTAAGAAAGTGCTTTTGCATGGTTGCACTGACGACTCTAAGTGCAATTATTTTACAATGAGCTTACAGGCAACACAAAGACAAGTTGTGATGCAGGAACTAAGGGCACTATGCTGACTAAAACTGTAGAGGAAGTGCGAGCTTTGTTGAAAAAAAATGTCGACTATAAGTTATAAATGGCCAAATAAGCGATCAAATTATCAAACAGTGGCACGTTTTTTTTAGTTGGATGAGGTAAGCGCCCTTAATTATCAAATGGCTTCTTTTACTCAAGCTTTATCTAAACTTGCAGGTACAGGCACCCCTCAGTCAATAGCCTCCTTGGTTGAAGCTCAATCATTTCAAGCTGATGAAGAGCCAATATCAAGCAAGCCCCAATACATCAATAATAGAAATTCCAACTATGGGGGACATCAGATGTTGAACAATTTTCTGTCTCACTATCATATAGGTTTGAGCAATCCTGAAAAATTGTCTTATGCTAATAACAAGAATGTTTTCCATCCTCATCCAGATTATGCATATATCCACTTCTTATCAAGCTAAAAAGAAGCCTTCCCTTGAGGATATGCTGGAGGCATTCATCACTTAGTCTAGAAGCATAACGACCCTACTTAAGAGTTGAAGGAATCTGAATTCCCTTGTGCAGCAAAAAAGTGTAATAGACCGTAATTGTTTGTTTTATTTTTTTGTTTACTTCAAAAACCAGTTCATTGGTAAAATAACATAGATAAGAAAATTTAAAGCATGGTGTTGACATAGAAATTTCGACCAATCTCCAATTGCCACGTCGTTATTCTAAATTAATGACGAAGTTGTAAATGATTAATTTTGGGACAGATGATAAATTGACACGTGTCCTAAATTTAATTTGAAGACAACAATTGACAAATTCTAAAAATGAAGGGTCAACATGCAATTTGCCAAAATAATTAAATTTAATTTTGGTCAAATTGGATTATATGGAATTGGGTAATTTAAATAAAATCCAAGTCCAAATGGTTAGGCCCAAAGCCAACCAAGCCCAGGTTCAGGTGGTTAGGCCCAAAGACCACTAAAGCCCAAGCCCACATGTTCTGGAAAGCTCTATAAATAGAGAGCTTCCCCTTTATTCCAAAGGTTCAGAAACTTTACTCCTAAGAGGAATTCAGAGGGAATTCAGAGCAAAGTCCTCAAGTGCTGAAAACTCCCTGAAGTCTTTGGTGCTGAACGCTGCAAGACGAGTCTTCAAGTGTTGAACGTTATAAGACAAGTCCCTAGGTGCGGAACACTACAAGTCCATGGTGTTAAGCACTCGCGAAGACCAAAGATTCTTCCAAGTTTCCAACCTCGAGAACAAGCACTTTAGCCCTCGAGTGACATACGACAAGAGAGAGAATCCAGAGGATCATACTTAGAGATTGTATTCCATACTCACAAAATTAATACAATACAAAGTTCACTCCACGTGTCTCGTTGTTATTCCTTCGCCGAATTCACGTGTTTACAAATTGGCACGCCCGGTGGGACCATCTCTACCTCTCATCTCTTTCTCTTACAGTAAAACAATGGAATCAAAGAAGGTTGCATCAATCTGCTTTGCATCTGCGCAAAGCAACACCTATACTGAGGCCAAGAACACGCTTGATGCGTTCTCGGGGTTGAGATAAAGGAGGACCGAACCCCTGATGCGATTGCAAACAAGATCGTAAAGTTGATCGAAGGACCCTCCAAGGATAGAGTGGTCGTCAAAGATAACCCGCTGTTTGACCAGTTTACCCCTGCTGTCGGTCAATCAAAGGAGGCATCGAATCAAGATGTGATGTCTGTGATGATGGCCGATGTGGAATCCGACGAAAGGATGGCAGAGATGGAGAGAAAGATTAGTCTCCTGATGAAGCGCAACAAGAAAGGGATCTAGAGATTGCATACTTGAAAAATCAAATGCGTAATCGCGAGATCATTGAGTCAAGTCAAACCTCATTTGCAAAGAAGAGTGACAAAGGGAAGGCTGTTGTTCAAGAAGAGCACCACCAAACTCGGCCTCGGTAGCTTCTCTGTCCGTCCAACAGCTACAGGACATGATCATGAGTTCCATCAGAGCCCAGTACGGTGGACCCACCCAAAGTTCTTTCATGTACTCTAAGCCGTACACTAAAAGAATAGACAATCTGAGGATGCCCGTCGGATACCAACCTCCCAAATTCCAACGTTCGATGGGAAAGGAAACCCGAAGCAGCATATCGCTCACTTTGTGGAAACATGCGAAGAACGCTTGGGACTCATGGCGACCTCCTAGTCAAACAGTTCGTTCGTACCCTGAAAGGGAACGCCTTTGACTGGTATACCGACTTGGAACCTGAGACGATCGACAACTGGGAACAGTTTGAAAGAGAGTTCCTCAATCGTTTCTATAGTACGAGGCGAACTGTTAGTATGATGGAGCTCACGAGCACGAAGCAGCGAAAGGGTGAGCCTGTCGTCGATTACATCAATCGTTGGAGAGCTCTGAGTCTAGACTGCAAGGATCGACTCACTGAACTGTCTGCTGTAGAAATGTGTACCCAAGGCATGCATTGGGGGTTGCTCTACATCTTACAAGGTATAAAACCTCGTAGTTTCGAAGAGTTAGCAACTCGAGCTCATGATATGGAGTTAAGCATTGCTGCTAGGGGAAACAAAGACTTGTTAGTCCCAGATGTGAAGAAAGAAAAGAAAGAATTGAAGAGCACCGAAAAAACTTCGAAGGGTGCTACTACTAAAGAATCTATGGTCGTCAATACGACCCCGGTGAAATTTGTGTCTAAGGGAAAAGAAAAGAAAGTCGAGAAGCGCCTAGACGACGGTGCGAGGCGCCGTCTGACCTTGAAAGAGAGACAGGAAAAGACCTACCCTTTTCCAGATTCTGACATTCCAGATATGTTGGAGCAATTGCTGGAAAAACAACTCATACAACTGCCGGAATGCAAACGACCAGAAGAGTTAGGCAAAGTGAACGATCCTAACTACTGCAAATATCACCGAGTAGTTAGCCATCCGGTGGAGAAGTGCTTCGTACTAAAGGAGTTGATCCTAAGGCTGGCACGCGAAAGAAAGATTGAGCTAGATCTAGACGAAGTGGCTCAAGCGAATCATGCGACTGTAACGATTCATCCCAGAATTCGAACACCAACAAGACTGCCTCATGATAGAAGAGGAAGCCTAGTTCAGTTTGGATCCTTTGAACCTATCGTTGTGTGGATGAATGATGAACCCTCAAGTAAGAATTCTCAAGAGGGAGGCATCCAAAAGCAGTACGTTCAAGAAAAGAATAAGCGGACCGAAGATGAAAACGAAGGTTGGACTGTCGTGACTCGTCGCAAGAAGCGACAACAAAGTTACACGCAGAAGGAATCGCGACTATTCCGACACCATAAGAGAAAAAGCAAGTCGCAAAAGAAGAAAAGAAAACAGGTCACAAAGAAGCCTGTTTACGCCGTGAGGGAAGACGAAAACCTCTTCCGCCCACGACCACTGGTAACTTTGGAGGAATTCTTCCCAAAGAATTTCCTAAGTAAAAGCCAGGATGAGGCATTTGAGGTAGTTGCGTGTCACGTTACCGGTACGATTGAAGATCCTTCATGCTCGTATGAGACGACAACAGAGTTAGGAAACTCATCCTCATTCAGTATAGAGGACTTGTTGTCACTCCTCAAGCGACCAAGAGTGCTCTTATCGAGGCATTGATAGACTCGACAATGCAAATGCCCCAAGTTTCTATGACACGCACATGCACGTCATGTTGCATGTCCATAAGTTTTGCGGATGAGGACACATTCTTTGGGTTCAAAGCCCCATAATAGACCTCTGTTTGTCTCGTGGTACATTCGAGAGCGGGGCCTGGGTCGGATCCTTATCGATGATGGATCACCGTTAACATAATGCCTAAGTCAACCATGAAGCAATTGGGCATCCTGGTAGAAGAGTTATCAAGCAAACAAACTTGTGATCCAAGGCTTCAACCAAGGAGGCCAACGAGCTATCGGCATGATACGTTTAGAGCTTATCATTGGGGACCTCAAGGCCGACACTCTGTTCCACGTCATAGACTCCAAGACTACCTATAAGTTGCTACTAGGTCGTCCTTGGATTCATGGAAATGGAGTTGTAACTTCTACGTTACACCAGTGCTTCAAGTTCTACCAAGATGGCGTCAAGAAAGTGGAGACAGATACTAAACCATTTTTAAGTGAATCCCATTTTTCTTGCGAAATTTTACATGAAGGGTGATGGTATAGGGGAGACTGTACCAACAAAGATCCCTTTAATAAAGAGCGACAGTCGGCCTAAGGAGGTACCACAGATTGATGTGAAAGAAGAAACTACCAAATGTACAAATGGGCCTGCTCTGAGAAACAACGAAGTCTCTACGAACTTTGCAAAATCTGAAATTTCGAAAGATGAAGGAAGCGCAACCTCCCCTGTTTTGCGTTACATTCCTTTGTCTCGACGAAAGAAGGGTGAGTCACCATTTGCAGAGTGCACAAAAAGCCTGACTATGGGTGAAATCGAAATTTTGAAGGGAAGCTTCACAATGCCGCTCATGAAGATAACGAAGCAAGAGGTCAAGAAACTTGAAGATGATCGATTGGAAACAAGTTTGCCTAAGAGTCGAACGAAAGATGGGTTTGACCCTAAGGCATATAAACTCCTATCAAAGGCAGGATACGACTTCACAACTCACACAGAGTTCAAAAGTCTGAAGATCTTCGATGAGAGACCTGAGCTCTCATTAACACAAAAGAAGCTTTTAAAGGAAGGTTATACTATCCCTGCATCAAGGAAAGGACTGGGGTATAAGTCTCCGAGAGGAGTCCGCATAATAAGAAAAGGGAAGGCAAAGGTGGCAGACGCAAACCACATAACAGTGGAAGAGGTAGACGATTCAGATGAAAAGAAAAACGTTACCCAAAGGACTTCTGTTTTTAGCCGCATCGGGCCGTTGGTGGCGCGACCTTCAGCCCTCCAACGATTGAGCACCACTCAAGTAGAAGAAGATCAGTC
The DNA here is from genome assembly GCA_036507285.1 of Trichosanthes cucumerina. Lineage (NCBI taxonomy): Eukaryota > Viridiplantae > Streptophyta > Magnoliopsida > Cucurbitales > Cucurbitaceae > Trichosanthes > Trichosanthes cucumerina. Next base: position 16,658,635 of record CM071841.1, on the reverse strand, counting down.
ACCTCCCATTTCCGGTTCCACTCGAACCTCAACCCTCATGAGGATAAGGATGCCCACCAAATGTATGGAGCGTTTTACCAGCCTTTACACACGACTGCTCGACCTTCCGTCCATCGAGGCTAGGTGTGCTCATTTGGTGAAAAGAAGGTATGACATCTACCCCACAGTGTAGTAATGCGACCATCAGCATTACAAAGGTTAGGTGCGCCTGCGAAGGAAAAGAAAAATGTACCTTCGACCTCAGATGCGACGCGCCTTTCAGCTTTTCAAAGGCTAAGTGTAACCACTTCAAAAAAAGATGGGCCCTCCGCATCAGTTTTTGATAGGATTTACCATGATTGCCCAGTGAGAACCTCGAAGGATAACTCCTTTGTAAAAATAAAAATGGACGGAGAAGTTCACAGTACTGTTCCTTCTCGGATGAAGAGGAAAACATTCGTTACGGTAAGTACAGAAGGTTCATTGAAAGTAAAGCGGCGTGATGTCGTCATAACCAATCCCCCAAGGGAGGATTCAGAAAAGGAGGAGGGTGAGACCTCTTGCTACCATATTACAGTTGAAGAACAAACTAAAGCTGAATTGTCTGATGAAGATGCAGAAGAAGCGCCATCCTCGCTTGAAGATGGTAGTCAATCAACAGTGGATGAGCTTAAAGAGGTGAACCTCGGTACACCAGAGGAGCCACGCCCGACCTTCGTAAGCGCATCCCTCACTTGCGAAGAGGAAGGCGAATATATGAGTCTGCTCACGTCATATAGAGATGTTTTTGCGTGGTCCTATAAAGAGATGCCAGGGCTCGATCCAAAAGTAGCTGTCCACCATCTTTCCATCAAACAGGAGTATCGCCCAGTCAAGCAAGCACAACGTCGTTTTCGACCCGAGCTTATCCCTCAAATTGAGATAGAGGTCAATAAATTGATCAAGCAGATTCATACGTGAGGTGAAGTATCCAACTTGGATAGCCAACATTGTTCTGTCGCCGGAAAGAAGAACGGATGACAAGCGTTTGCGTCGACTTTCGTGACCTGAATAGCGCATGCCCAAAAGACGACTTCCCATTGCCCATCACTGAGATAATGGTCGATGCCACTACCGGCCATGAAACACTGTCCTTCATGGATGGATCATCGGGTTATAACCAGATTCGAATGGCTTTGGCTGATGAAGAGATGACAGCCTTTCGAACTCCTAAAGGGATATACTGTTACAAGGTGATGCCATTTGGGTTGAAGAATGCCGGTGCCACCTATCAGCGTGCTATGCAGAAGATTTTTGACGACATGTTACATAAGCATGTTGAATGTTATGTCGATGATCTGGTGGTTAAGTCTAAGAAGAGACAAAACCATTTGGAAGATCTGAAAGTGGTCTTCGATCGGTTAAGAAAGTATCAGCTGAAGATGAACCCTCTCAAGTGCGCATTTGGCGCCACTTCGTGAAAGTTCCTAGGGGTTCGTTGTAAGGCACCGAGGATTGAAATAGACCAGTCTAAGATCGATGCTATTCAAAAGATGCCAAGGCCAAGAAGTCTACACGAGTTGAGAAGCCTTCAAGGTCGTTTGGCCTATATTCGAAGGTTTATTTCCAACTTGGCTGGTCGATGTCAACCTTTTCAAAGGTTAATGAAGAAAGGGGAGAACTTTGAATGGGATGAAGCATGTCAGAATGCTTTTGACAGCATCAAAAGGTACTTGCTTAATCCACCAGTCTTAGGTGCCCCTATTGCAGGAAAACCACTCGTCCTCTATATTTCCGCGCAAGAAAGGTCACTAGGAGCACTGTTGGCGCAAGAAGAGGAAAAGGGTAAAGAACGAGCCCTTTATTACTTGAGCAGGACTTTGAATGGGGTGAGACAAATTACTCCCCGATAGAAAAGATGTGTTTGGCTCTCTTCTTCGCTATCGATAAGTTGAGGCACTACATGCAAGCTTTCACAGTGCACTTGATAGCAAAAGATGATCCTATAAAGTACATCTTGTCAAGACCGATTATCTCTGGGCGGTTGGCTAAATGGGCGATCCTACTCAGCAATATGACATTGTCTACGTACCTCAACGGGCGGTTAAAGGACAGGCATTAGCAGATTTCTTGGCAAATCACCCAATTCCGTCATACTGGAAGTTATGTGAAGATCTGCCAGATGAAGAAGTCTTCTATGTCGAAATTGTGGAGCCTTGGATCATGTACTTTGATGGCGCGGCACGAAGGAGCGGTGCGGGGGCAGGCATTATCTTCATCTCACCTGAGAAACACATGCTCCCTTACAGCTTTACACTTAGCAAGTTGTGCTCAAACAATGTAGCTGAATATCAAGCCCTAATTATTGGTCTCCAAATGGCCATTGAGATTGGCATAATGTACTTAGAAATTTATGGCGATTCAAAATTGATCATTAGTCAACTCATGCTTGAGTATGATGTGAAGCACGAAGACTTGAAACCTTATTTTGGCTACGCAAGACAATTTCTTTGGAAAAGTTTGATGTCACACACCGAACACGTGCCAAGATCAGAAAATAAGAAGGCAGATGCACTAGCGAATTTGGCCACCGCTCTAACGACCTTAGACGATGTGACAATAAACATATCACTTTGTCAAAGGTGGGTCGTGCCACCAGCTAATGATGAATGCGAGGAAATAAACATGATCTCAGTCTATGCCATTGAAGAAGAAGATTGGCGACAACCCATTATAGAGTACCTTGAACATGGGAAGCTCCCACTGATCCTCGACGATTTAAAGTCGATATACGGAAGAAGGGCCTCTAGGTTCATATACCATAAAGAGACTCTCTATCGTCGTTGTTATGAGGGACTCTTCCTTCGTTGTCTTGGAAAAGAAGAGTCGATTAAGGCATTAGAGGAGGTGCATTCAGGTGTTTGTGGTGCTCATCATCCGGTCCAAGCTCCAGCCCGCTTGAAAAGAATGGGCTACATCGGCCTACGATGATCTATGACTCGATGGAATATGCAAAGAAATGCGAAGCTTGCCAATTCCATGCAAACTTCATCCATCACCGCGTAACCTCTCGCATCCGACCGCCGCTTCATGGCCTTTTGAAGCGTGGGGACTTGATCTTGTTGGTCCGATAACGCCAAAGTCGTCGGCAGGTCATTCTTATATTCTCGCGGCGACAGATTACTTTTCAAGGTGGGCCGAAGCGGTTGTACTAAGAGAAGCTAAGAAGGAAAATGTTGTAGACTTCATTCGAACACACATCATCTACCGCTACGGTATTCCACATCGTATCGTGATGGATAATGGGAGACAATTCTCCAACAAATTGATGGATAAACTCGTGAGAAATTCAAGTTCAAGCAAAGATAAGTCATCCATGTATAACGCTGCAAAGAAAACGGTCCGCAGAGGCATTCAATAAAACCCTGTGCAACCTACTAAAGAAGGTAGTCTCTAAGACAAAAAGAGACTGGCAGGAAAGGATTGGTGAAGCATTATGGGCTTATCGGACTACTCATCGCACTCCCATCAAGTTACGCCATATTCCTCGTCTATGGGGTGGAGGCTGTGCTCCCTCTGGAAAGAGAGGTTCCGTCATTAAGGATGGCCATACAAGAAGGGTTGACTACAGAAGAAAATGCGAAGCTTCGCCTTCAGGAGTTGGAAGCGCTTGATGAAAGAAGACTTGATGCTCAACAAACACTGGAATGTTACCAAGCCCGAATGACCAAGGCCTTCGATAAAAATGTCAAGCCTCGCTCATTTCAAGTCGGTGATCTAGTGCTCGCTGTTCGAAGACCCATCGTCACAACACGACACACAGGAAATAAATTCACACCAAAATGGGATGGACCCTATGTCATTAAAGAAGTGTATACCAACGGAGCATACAAGATCATTGACAGAGATGGTTTGAGGATCGGCCCCATCAACGGAAAGTTCCTCAAGAAATTTTATGCTTAAAACATTGTAAACACTCCTAATCGTAAGAGTATAAACTACACGATACTCTTGAACTACGTTATGACTTGATCCCTTACATTCAAGGGTACGTAGGCAACTTAAAGTAAAAAAAAAAAAGCTTTAAGTTCAGTCAGATCAATAAATAAAAAATGCAAGTTATGAATTGAATGCTAAATTTTATTGCATAAATAAGGAAAACAGGACAACATGTTGCTATAAGTAAGCAACCCAAGAATTAAAAAAATGTACATAAAAAAAGATGTCAGGAAGAGATCTTTGAATCATGGCGTCCATCCGAACTCCTTGACTCTTTCTCGTGAATGTTCTAAGAGCCCGTGAATTGTTGCTAGGGCACAGATATCTTTTGTCAACAAATAAAGAGCGACATTCAATGTGACTAATTCTTTTCGCGCACTCGCGAAACCTCAAGTCTCTCTCGGCCCACGTCTTTCTCCCTCTCGGATATTGTGGTGGGCGCCTCTTGCGATTCAGATTTTATGATATGTAACTTTGTTTCTTGTTCAATAACCTTCGCTTTAAGCCCTGCAATCTCGTCTTCCAACTCCGCAGCTTCCGAGACAGATTGAGCAAGTTGAGTTCGGAGATTGTTATTCGCTTCGAGTGCCTCATTTTCTTTGGACAATGCACGTTCTAATTCAACCTTCGTGTCATCCAATTGTGTCGAGTCTTGTCTCATTGAAGTTAGCATAGTTGATAAAGTAGATTGCATTTGGTTGTATTCCACCACCTTTTGGAAATAGTGAGATGTGATTTCTCGCAACGGCTGCACATTGCTTGTACAGATATCCGTAATGGCATCAAGTATCTTGCGTGTCTCTTGAGTAAGTTGAGCGACGTTCTCAAAGGGAGTTCGTGCGATCTTCTCTTGTATGCTTCTCCACATAGATATGGCGAACTGTCTTCGATGAGAAGAAATCACGTCATCTGCACAGTAATGAGATTCTTCGGAAGTTGAAGCAACTACATGTTGAGGGACAATTGCAGTCTGCGACACAACTGCATGCTGCAAGGTAACTACGTTTTTGCGGATCGATTCACGGTCGCCGAGAAAGCGTGTTTCTGCGAGCTTTGATGTCTTTCAGCTGAGACAGGAAGCGAAGTCACAACTTGCTCTACCTCGGAGGGTGGAACAATATTTTCTGGAGTTGCCATGGGAGGGTATGAAGTCACGACCTGCTCTACCCCGGGAGATAGGATGATTGTAAGTGCCAAAGTTTGCTGAGGGTGCTCATTGACAGGGTGGAGAGGAGAAGTTATGGTTCGCTCATTCACGGGTCCTTGCAAGCTCCCAATCAACTCGGGGGGAAGGTCCAAGGCATACGGTCCTGTCAAAGATTGATCACTGTGTTGAGCGACATTTTCCTCTAGACCATCGCTCAGTTGGAGCTGCAATAATATTAAAAAAAAAGAGGGCAGTCAAAAAAAAAAATAGAGACAAAAAAAAAAGGGGGATGAGAAATCAACCAGAGCCTCAATGTTATCAGGAATGCGAGAGGCGCTAGGAACACCTTGGAAAAATTGGTCGCCAAGGTCAACGGTCTTCTTTGATTTTCTTGGCCTTTTCCAATGACGGTCTCCTGTACTACTTTCGCTCCCGTCATCTTGAGCGGGCCTGTCAGGAGACATTCTACCTCCGATCAAGCGAATTTGTTTCCCACCAAGAGTAGCCCCACTAGTGTTGGGTAGCTTAGGTTGGGGTTTAGGTGTTATAGCGCTATTCACTGTGTCGTTTATACCCAACTTTAGGTAGTCACCATGCTTATTCAACCACCAACTTCTGAAGCGGGAGGTGACGTGAATCTCTGGGTTTAATGTGCGAGCGGGGAGGAATACTTTAGAACCATCGCTGGTCCGAAGGCAAACCCTCCAGTGATATAGGATATTGTCCAAGCTAACTAAAGGTCGAGTTTCCCCTAAATCATTCGGGATATCTTGATGAAATCCAAATTGGCGACCAAATCGGCATGGGCTATAAGGCTCGATGACCAGGAATTTCGCGCGTATACGATACGATAAATAACATGAGCGCAAAAACCGAAAAGTACGAGGAATGAAAAATCTCATGGTACCTTCCCCGCTTCAAAACTTCATGCTTATTTCTACTCTGGAGACTCGCATGCCAGGATACGGAGGTACCCCTATGGATTAGTTCGCGGGCCTCCAATTCATTGAAGTATATAGCACCACCCTCTCCAGAAAAGTAAACCATGCCAGGGCCCCGGACCATATGGGGAGTCTTATAATTGGTTTTAAAATAGTGAGCAAGCCAACCAAAAATGTAGTGGCTGTGGAAACAACTCTCCATGCGCCCAATCGTGTGTGTTAGCATTCGCGACTTTACCCAACCCATGATAGATATTGGCGGCCACAGTGGACCGCAAGACTCAAAGTTTCTCCTCGGCCATTAGACTCGATGACTTTAAAAACATCTGGGCGGACGTGGTTGGCATTTCCTTGAGGAAACACGAAGGCACAAAGCCAACAAGATAGAAAGGCAGCCAAGTATGTTTGGTCTTTCCATTCCTCCTCGATGTTAAGGTCATGAAACAGTTTATCCTCTTCAGCCAACCACTCACGGAACTTGATGCCCGTGTAAAATGCAGGTTGTGAGTCAGAGAAGAACGAGATGCTCTTTTAGGTCTTCGATGAGGAGGTTTCCCATACACTCGATCACCTTTAAACCAAAAGTCGATCCAGGAGTTGATCGCGATGTGGGAATGTTCAGATTTTGAAGCACTAAGCACATAGAATGCATGGAAAAGGTACTGCAGACTTTTCTGGTAGGTGTGTCGCGCTAACTCATTAGAGCAGTCAAACTTTCGAGACTAGGGATGACCTCTTCAGAAACATGCCTTTAATGGGTAGGCCTCAAGCTCCAAAGGTCCCATAAGGAGATTGAGAGTTCTCCCGCTTGGGTATGTAGAGTATTGGTTGCAGACACAGCAAGCCTCGCAAAAAGCTCGGAACACGCCATTGATACGATCATAAGTATAAAGGAGGCCACCACAAACGTCAACAAACGAGAGATGTACGAAGTAGTTCCTCGTTTCGACCGCGACAAAGATATTCCACCATTCCCGATGGCGTGGCACTAAAAGAAATTCTCTGGAATTTTTAAGACGGAGTCCCAACGCGTTTGAGCCATTTATTATCCGACGACCAAGGGTCATTTTCGGTCTTGAGTGGGGTTTTGATTATGAATAGGAGATTCTAGGAACCATGCTTTAGAGGATGAGTCATGATCTAAAGGTTTCTCTCTGAGACCAGCGATTAAGGTATTTGGGTGGTGTAGCCTGGGCCATCTATCTCTTTCAGACGCCCGTTTTGGATCTTCAACGACAAAACTAATGCCACTCCTTATTGGTTGGTTGGGGTCTTTCAAGAGGACAAGTTGTCGCTTGTTAGATGAGAGATTCTTTGCAAAATGCACCATGATCCTGTAAAAAACAATGGTTGCGGTCAACAACAAAAAAAAGGTAATAATATAAAAAAAAAAAAAGGAGGCAAAACGTTTCGTCGCTGCAAGTACGCCCGAAACCGACAAGGGTCCCACAAGCGTACATGAGCCAGGAACCAGAGAGTCCTATTGCTGCAAGTACGCCCGAAACCGACAAGGGTCCCACAAGCGTACATGAGCCAGGAACCAGAGAGTCCCTTTGCTACAAGTACGCCCGGAACCGACAAGGGTCCCACAAGCGTACATGAGCCAGGAACCAGAGAGTCCTATTATCGCAAGTACGCCCAAACCGGCGCGGCAAGGGTCCCCAAGCGTACATGAGCAAGGAACCAAAGAGTCCTATTGCCGCAAGTACGCCCAAACCGGCAAAGGGTCCCACAAGCGTACATGAGCCAGGAACCAAAGAGTCCTATTGCTGCAAGTACGCCCGAAACCGACAAAGGGTCCCACAAGCGTACATGAGCCAGAACTAGAGAGTCCTATTGCCGCAAGAACGCCAAACCGGCAAACAAAGGGTCCCACAAGCGTACATGAGCCAGAACCGAGAGAGTTCTATTGCCGCAAGTACGCCGAAACCGGCAAGGGTCCCACAAGCGTACATGAGCCGGGAACCAGAGAGTCCTATTATCGCAAGTACGCCCAAACCGGCAAAGGGTCCCACAAGCATACATGAGCCAGAACCGAGAGAGTCCTATTGCCGCAAGTACGCCCAAACCGGCAAGGGTCCCACAAGCGCATATGAGCCAGAATCAGAGAGTCCTATTGCTGCAAGTACGCCCGGAACCGACAAGGGTCCCACAAGCGTACATGAGCCAGGAACCAGAGAGTCCTATTGCTGCAAGTACGCCCGAAACCGACAAGGGTCCCACAAGCGTACATGAGCCAGGAACCAGAGAGTCCTATTGCCGCAAGTACGCCGAAACCGGACAAGGGTCCACAAGCGTATATGAGCCAGAACCAAAGAGTCGATTGCCGCAAGTACGCCCGAAACCGGCAAGGGTCCCACAAGCGCACATGAGCCAGAACCGAGAGTCCTATTGCCGCAAGTACGCCCGAAACCGGACAAAGGGTCCCACAAGCGTACATGAGCCAGGAACCAGAGAGTCCTATTACTGCAAGTACGCCCAAACCGACAAGGGTCCCACAAGCGTACATGAGCCAGGAACAGAGAGTCCTATTGCTGCAAGTACGCCCGAAACCGACAAGGGTCCCACAAGCGTACATGAGCCAGAATCGAGAGTCCTATTGCCGCAAGTACGCCCAAAACGGCTAAGGGTCCCACAAGCGTACATGAGCCAGAAACCAGAGAATCTCACTCATCGCAAGTACGCTCAAAACCGACGAGGGTCCCACAAGCGCACAAGAGCTAAGAATCAAAGAGTTCGTAGCTACAAGTACACCCGAACCGACGAGGGTCCCACAAGTGTACTTGTGCTAAGAAAAAAACACTAAAAAAAAAAAAAAAAAAAAAAAAAAAAAAACCACTTAGCTTTTTACCTTCCAATGGATGAGGCCTTTTGTTTTAGGAGGGAGATACTTGCAAGACTGCAATTATTAAGTCAAAAAAAAAAAAAGTAAAAGTAAGTACATAGATGATTAAAAAAAGAAAAAAATATATATAGTTAAGGTTTTAGACTCGTCTCACACCTTATCATGAAGGTTTTGCGCTCTGTTGGGGTGAATTGATGGAAGTCTCACCTCCTCTATTTATAATTGAGGAAAAGATAGTCAGATTCTAAAATCAAAGTTGGAATTCAAATAGGAGTTGAAATCAAAATTGGGATAAGATTTTGTCTCAAATCGAAATTTGACCTATCTTATCCCAATCGAAAATCGTGCAAGCGATCCTATCTCCAAATCCAAATTTTATCCCAAATCAAGATTGGATAAAGTTGATTCTATCAAGTTTAAATAATGGTAGAATTTTAATTTTATCTTGTCAAACAAAATTTGGGCATAATCCAAATTTTATCCCAAATCAAGATTGGATAAAGTTGATTCTATCAAGTTTAAATAATGGTAGAATTTTAATTTTATCTTGTCAAACAAAATTTGGGCATAATCCAAATTTTATCCCAAATCAAGATTGGATAAAGTTGATTCTATCAAGTTTAAATAATGGTAGAATTTTAATTTTATCTTGTCAAACAAAATTTGGGCATAATCCAAATTTTATCCCAAATCAAAGTTTGATAAATTAATTCTATCCAAATCAAAATCTTGATAGAGTTTCGATTTTATCTCACCAAGTTAAAATTTGGGCATACTGGATTTTATCACAAATGAATGTTGGAGTGAAATTCAAATGCTACTCCAAGTTCAAAAGAAGAAATTGGGTAAAACTTCAAATCTACACCAATTTGTCCAAATTTTATGTCATGCAAAAGAAATCAAAATATTGACCAAATTTTCATATTTTGATAAATTGACATGAAGGTGTGTAAAAAAAAAAAAAAAAAAAAAAATTATGAATCAAGTTCATATTTCGACTAAATTGACACATCTTGAGCCAAAATTATGAACCAATGTTTCACAGTTTGACTCAATATTATTTTTTTTTTCGAGATTCACACACACATACATGTGCCTAAATCTCGAAAAGGGGGCATTTGTTGACATAGAAATTTCGACCAATCTCCAATTGTCACGTCGTTATTCTAAATTAATGACGAAGTTGTAAATGATTAATTTTGGGACAGATGATAAATTGACACGTGTCCTAAATTTAATTTGAAGACAACAATTGACAAATTCTAAAAATGAAGGGTCAACATGCAATTTGCCAAAATAATTAAATTTAATTTTGGTCAAATTGGATTATATGGAATTGGGTAATTTAAATAAAATCCAAGTCCAAATGGTTAGGCCCAAAGCCAACCAAGCTCAGGTGGTTAGGCCCAAAGACCACTAAAGCCCAAGCCCACATGTTCTGGAAAGCTCTATAAATAGAGAGCTTCCCCTTTATTCCAAAGGTTCAGAAACTTTACTCCTAAGAGGAATTCAGAGCAAAGTCCTCAAGTGCTGAAAACTCCCTAAAGTCTTTGGTGCTGAACGCTGCAAGACGAGTCTTCAAGTGTTGAACGTTATAAGACAAGTCCCTAGGTGCGGAACACTACAAGTCCACAGATGTTAAGCACTCCGCGAAGACCAAAGATTCTTCCAAGTTTCCAACCTCGAGAACAAGCACTTTAGCCCTCGAGTGACATACGTACAAGAGAGAGAATCAGAGGATCATACTTAGAGATTGTATTCCATACTCACAAAATTAATACAATACAAAGTTCACTCCACGTGTCTCGCTGTTATTCCTTCGCCGAATTCACGTGTTTACACATGGATTTACAAAATTAAACATACTGCCAAGCTTCCTAAACTAAACGGAATGGAACAATTACTTTTGTAATTATCTTACTGAGCAACTCCTTGCTTGCTGTTGTAACAACTTCCCCAAGGTACGACAACTCTTCACCTCTGTAAAGCAGGACAACACCACGAGGAGAACTTCCTATCCTCCGAGCCTTTTGATCTTGTCTTGGTGGGAAGGCACTCAACAATTGAGAAAAATTTAGAATTTTGTAATTTTGTGAGAGAGTGTTTTTGTCTTACAGCAATTCAAGTGAAAATCCAATTTCACAGATCGATCACCTACTTCCTTCTCCCAATCGAGAAGAAGAAACCACTTAGGGAAAACTTCCCACTCCCTATCGATGTGGAGTTGGGAAACGTGGGAGAACGTGTCATCCTGACACGTTCCCATTTTTTATTTATTTAATTAATTTAAAGATTAAATTGATAAAATTAATATAAATAAAACTTATTTAATTATATCAATCTTAATTAAATTACATTTATTGAAAAGTATATTTGATTAAATCATATTTAATCATTATTCCTCTAACCTATGGTTTTAATGTACATCTCATGTACATTAAATTTTAAACTATAGTTTTAAATATGAATCTTATTCACATTTAAATAATATTTGAGCTATTTCAAATATTTAATTCTCTCAATTAATTTAACATGAATCATATTCAAATTAAATTTATAATATAAAGTTTTAATGCACACAAAAACTTTATATTATAATGTATCTATATACATCATGCGTATTCCCTAATTGAATTTGAACATTTCAAATTCAAATGATCTAAGAACCCTTTACGACCTAGGAAGTGGACCTAATGGACCTACAAATCCGAAACTCCAACGATACAAGATTATTCAGTTAATCTCATTAACCTCCTAATCAACATTCGTTAACTGCGAGAACACTCCACTAAAGTCCCGCAATTGCACTCTTCTCACTGCACATATATTTTTGTGTCTACGGATATCGACCAATAACAACAAATCAATCCTTCACGAATGTTCGTAACACCAGCTGAGTCAATATTACCGTTTTACCCCTGGGTTACATCTTTTACCTTAAGTCCCAGTGCTCCTCTAATGAACAACTTGTTTATGGTCCTACCAATAAACAGAAGTCTCTCTCATTGTTCAAGTTCCAGAGACACCACATAAGGGAACATTCATCTACTTACCCTAATAGGCAGGAAGGAGTGAATTCTTTCTTCCTAGGTTAAGTCCCCAGTCCCTGCTCGATCTTGTCCCCAAGAAGGTAGTCATATTGAGTCGGCGTCTCGGGTCACTCTCACCCATACTAGTCAAAGGACAATTCCTCGCAAACAGGAGTTCGTAACCTGCTCGGGATTGAGATCAAGTTGTCTAGGTTATCCTATTGAAATAAAAACCTAACTAGTCAACGAAGTTACATCTAGTGATTACTATTTCGTGGTCCGGTTTTATGCAATCTTATCACATAGGATATCTCCACTCTCATATCGTCTACATGAACACGTTAGGATCACTGTGTTTGTATCAAATACAAAGTGGGTCATATCCATAGTATTACCAGGATGAGGTACCCAAGTCTTATTCCTTTACTATAAACCCTTTAGGTTGTATCTCGAACTGAGATCATTTATATGTCCATTACATTCAGTTCAAGAGACATATACACAAGCCTTATGTTAGTTTATTAGTTCTAGGGTTAACTTAAGGCAATATAAAATAATGAATTAAATAATAACTCTTTATTTATTTAATTAGAACATTATTTACAAATGAGTTTTAGGGCATAAAACTCAATAAATGTGGTCAATAGTCATAGTGCAACCATAAAAAAACCATTAAGATATATAAATCAACCAGATGTCCACATCACGCTAAATAATTGTAAGTTTTCCAATGATACCAAGACCAACCTCAAGAAAACATGCAAGGTCATCACCCTAGAAAGTGGAAGAGGCACTAAATGTCTCAAGCAAAGGGTATACTGAGAAGATCACCGAAGAAAAAAAAGCTACAACCTAATCAGGGAGTTCCAACAACACTACAAGAGCCTATCATCGAGAAGTCTGCTAAGTAAAAGTTGAAGGCCTAGATACAGTAAATCCATAGAGGAAAATGTCGAGCGGGGAAAAATGTTGATTCTTCTCCCTTTCAACGACACATCGTCGAAACCACGAAATTCATATTTTATTACGACGTATCAATAATAAAATTTTTGACTTAGTGGGCCTTGATTTATAAAGTCCAACTCAATAGTTTTTGGGATTTGTTTAATTGTGAATGTTAACCTGATGGAGGGAGGTTTTATATGAGAGAGAATGATTTCATTCTTCAAAATAATCGATGTGGGACAAATCTTCTTTCTCACAAACCACACATATCATGATGATCTGCAGGGTACTTCCACCCTCTCCCTTGCTTTATTATTATTATTTTATTTATTCTCTCTATTTTTATTTTTTTAAGAAAACGTAACTGAAAAAATATATTTTTTAAAAATTGATATTGTTTTTTTTCTAAAAACAAATGATTATGTATTTTAATTAAATTATATTATGAGTTATTTATTTTTTATCAATAGTTTCAATTAAATCTTATCTTAACGGGAGAATAGATTCTTTGACTATTTTACTCCTTTACTAACTAATTAATTTACAAACATGCCACTAATAATTATAAAATTTATACATTTAATTAAGATTCATAAAATAGCATTTAAAAAGCTAACATATAAAACATTTTTTAACAATATTATCTTTAATTAAGATAATACTTAAATTATTTTAAAATTAAAAAAATGGATTACTTATAAAGAAACAAGTTGTCTGGTACACCCCCACCTCATATTTAATATTATTGTATATATAATTTAGGAATGGTTAATTATAGTTTATAGTTTAATTAAACCGCCATAATTAAAGTCTCATTGACCCTAAATAGAATATCTAGAACGTATTTTTTACATATATGATGTTGGAAATAAATTAATTATAGTATGATTAAACTATAATTAAAGTTTCATGAAATAATTCAAATAATTCAAATAAGTTATAAAATTTTTATTTTTTTTTCAAATTCCTGATATCATCGACATCTTAATCGATATTTGTATCTAAATATTGTATTAATTTTTAAATGTGATGCTTAACAGTTTGTTCATTATAGTCTAATTAACCAACAATCAAAGTTTCATTGGTTAATTCAAACAATTTCAATCAATTTCCATAATTCTTGTGACTCTGTGAGGGACTCAAAGCTTATAGGAGTTTGTGGGAGACTCAATATGAAAGGACTTAGGTTGACCAATTGACCACCCTAGTCAAATAAAGTCATGTGTAGTTATGAATATAGGTCCTGCATATAGAAGTTTTATTGAAGGTTCAAAGTCATAATTGTATGTGTATGCAAGTCCCAAACCTCAGTAGCGAGGTCACTTACTGGATATTATTTTAATAATACTCACCTTTTCTTTTTAAAATATTTTTTGGGTAAAGGCAAGAGCATATAGGGCGAGTGACGGGGACGCATTACGAAGGCCATGGGGGCTAAGCCATGTGTTCCACAATTTTGTTTTAATGGTTATGGTTAAACGATTTTGTTTCTGCTTTATTAGTTTAGGGAATTTTAAATTGAGGTCAAACTTATTTGTCTTTTAAATGTTTTGACCTTTTTGGGATCCTTACATGTGGTTTTAACTGTGTTTTAAAGTGAAGTTGTTTTTATTTTATTTGATGCCCTAAAAATGCATGCATGGATAGTAATGTCCCTAGGAAGTGTCTCAGGAGGTATGGGTGTTATAGAACACATTTGATTTTCGAAGGCAGAACGATAGTAGATAAAAATATATACCTTAGACGGAACAAGTCTAAAGGAACCAATAAATAAGAGAAAATATCAGCAAGAGAAGTCTTTGCATATACCGTGTGTCATCACCGACAGAAGAAGTTGCCAGATTGAAAAAATCGAATAAACACATTCAATTTTCGAAAGCAGAAACAATAGTAGATAGAAATATATATCTCGAAGATGACATTTGCGTTGTAAATACTAATATGCACAAGGACAAGGCAAACTAAAGAAGCTAGGAAATTAGAGGAAATACCAAAAAGAGAGGTCCTAGTGTACTATGGGTCATCGAGAGGAACTAGTAAATAAAAAGAAATATCTAATGTTTCAACAATATAGACAACGAGGGACTCGTTGTAGATACTAATATATATAGAGACGAGAAAAGTCCAAAGAAACCCGAAAACAAAAGGAAATACCAACAAGAGAGGTCCTTCTGTATATTGTGGCTCGTCGGGATAAACCAGTAAATAAAAGAAAATACCTAATGGTCCAACAAGCAGCTATATGGTATATACAACGAAGGAGGTGTGATGGGTTTTAGGTGGAACATTAATCATTTTTTTCTCGGCTAACAACGTGTATGAGGTATCGATTTTTATATAAAGTTTAATTTTTGCATGCTTAATAGACAACACATTTCCATTTCATTAAATCAATCTAGATGTATGTCCAATATATGTTATAAATCCAATTGCTCGCCATTAAAATCGTTTTATTGTAACCTATCCATTATTTTCTTCTCTTTAAATGATCTTAACTTAATAGTTAAAATTTGATTCAAGTTTGTTATATTTTGTTAACTAATATTTCTCTCTCCCCTTATAATCCTCTATTTTTATATTTTGTTAACTATAATTTCTTTTTCTCTCCACTTAAAATCTTGCTTTTTTGTAGGCTTTTATTTAGTTACTTAAGGAGTAGAAAATGTAACTAAGGATATTTTAGTCCGAACATAATTATAAAATCATAATATAAATAAAGTAAAAAAATAATTTAGACATTTTTTTAAATTTTAAACAATTTTAGACATTTTTCGAGTGGGATGAGTTAGTTTTAGACATTATTCTTATTGCCCGTCAAATTTGTTGTTACATCTAGTATGTTGTTGTATGTTTTTTTAAAAAAATCAAAATGGATTGGAACCTCAAACTAGATTGATGTTTCATTTAAAATTTTAATATATAGGGATTAAATTTATTGTTACTTCTTATTCGGTAAGTTATGCAAGAAACAACTCAATTGAGTCATATTTGACATATGTTTCAATACTTGTTTTAATATAATATTATATAATTTTGGAAAGTTACTAAGTTGCTTGCTTGTACATAACTTATGATGCAGAATCTAGAAGAAATCTAGGGTTGAGTTAAAGTATTTTTTTTTATTCAAGTTGTGTTTTTATTTTCCACAAATTGGCTCTTGAATTTGGGCCTTTATTATGTTAGTCTTAAGTCTTTAGTGGGCTTCTTAAAACACAACCCATTTAGTGGCAACCTAGTTTTAGTGAGTGTGTTTGCAACCAAGGAGGGCAGTTTGACAATGGAAAGAAATACACAAACACTCAAATCGGCAGCTTCTAGCTTTAGTCTAGACCGATTTTGACAATTTCTCTCCTCTCATTCTTATTTCTGCACCAACTTATTTCTTAATTTGGATTATCTCATCCTCGTTGAAGTGTTCTCCTCTCTTTGTCGATCTTGAGTTGAGTTGAGAACAAGTATCCAAGAATTTTATCAGATCCGAGTAGTTTGAGATTGTTGTTCTACCAAAATTAGTCATTATATCCGCTAAGCAGATTCTTTTAATCTGCTTATAACCTGTTCAGAACGAATAATTGCTTTCAAGACATTGTTGTATAAGCATGTTTAAACTACCAATCATCTCATTCCTTTCTTGTTTTAGATTTTATACGTTTGATACTGTTATTGTGATCTGACAATCTACGACCATTGGAGCTTCTAGATCTTCTCATCTGGTTTATTTATTATTTTTTGTAACTTTTATTGTATACAGAGTCTATAGTTATACTTACTCTGTAATTGTTTGTAGCCAGTTATGAGTAATTTGTTTACTAGCGTGTTACACAATTTGTATAAATATCATATTTTCCCAACAACCCTTTTATTCATATATCATGAATCGTTCTGAGACTATATATTCACATTCCCAACCTATGAAGTCACTCAAACTAGAAAATTGTAACTCCTTCATTTGGTGCTTGGCCTAGACTCTTACAACCCCACCTTAGACTTAAATTGAACTTCGATTCTCATGCAAAATCATCAACATTGGCAAAGTTAAACACAGTCTTCCAAACACACCAATATTACCCTTTTACGGAGTAGTGTAAGAAGTGAGGTCAAACTAGATGGACTCTTTTTATCCCTTTGCTCGACGTGACCATTTGTGATTAAGTAAATATTTGAGCTAAGTGTTAATAGCTCAATTAATAAGACTGTTTCAACTCATGACTCGACTCAACTCATAGCTAACACTCGACATCAAATATTTTCCCTTGAAAATTATATTTATCATGCCAAATCTTTTTTTTAGCTTTATAGTAGGTTGAAATTCAACTTGACACAATAACACGCCTATTGACTTGTGTTATAACAACCTATACGTAGGGTAGAAAAGTTTTTTTTCTTTTTTTTTTTCATATATACTAGTTGAATAAGCTATTTTGTGTTAACCTCTCTTTTGCTACCAACGACCTCACTTGGTCATCAAGATATTTTCAACAATTATAAGTTGTCCTAATTTTTAGGTTCTCAATCAATAAATAATGTCAATCCGAACATAGTTTAGTAGATAAGAGACTAATATAATTAATGATGGATAGTTCGATCTCTCACTCCTGCAATTATTAAACTAAAAAACAAGACTTATTTGACAATCAATTGTAACTTGCTTGTGAATGATTTGTTTGTGTATGATCATGATGGTATATTTTCAATATCAACGAAAGGCAGATAGAAACACTCTTTCGTAATTAGGAAAATATATAAAAAAAATAAATTCACAAGGAAAGAGTTTGGAAAGTCTTACGCAATATGCTACTGCAAGAAGTCTAACATTCCAACCCAATTTCCATTCGTCAAGGTTTCTCTCCAATGAAATGGCAATAATGAAGGATTGAAATGAGCTTACAAGACATTGCAAACTAGTGAATAGAAGTGTTGAAGGATAACTTTCCAATACTAAGGCCTGTTTTCATCAAAAAGAAATATCGATGATAAAAAAAAAAATATATTATTCATGAAGTTTTATCAAACCATACGAACAAATTTCAACTTTTAAAACTATAGAGACTAAATTCTAATTTTGTTTTTCAAACTGTAGAGACAAAATTTATAATTTTATTCACCAAAATTATCAAGTACCTGAAGTACCAGTGATAAACCCCATAAGATACTTGAAGTCAACATTAGAAAGGTACCCTTTACCCAAGTGTTGGCTGAAGCAACATGAAGTTGATGTTGATGATGATGATTGTGAATAGCAATAAGATGATGATTATTAAAGAATGTGAGCTTAGGGCCTTTGTAGAATGCCAAAATCACTACACCACCCATACAAAGAACTACTCCTCCAATCTTTGCTATTCCTGTCATTGACTTTAACCTCAATGCCTCCACCCTGCCAAAGATTTTTTTTTAATAATATACGTCTCATCAATCAATTTCAACGAATCTTTATTGGTTGGTCTTGTTCTATCTTCTACGAAATCATCATAGTTAGAATACCATTTTAGCCTCAATCTAGTTGTATTTTAGTCTTTTAATAAATTTTAAAATTAATTTAGTTTTGATTATTAACTTTTCCCAACAAATGAAAAAGCTCTATTATACTCTACTCTAAAAAAAAAAAAATTGGAAAATTTCTGCAATTTCTTTTCTTGAGCGACAATTATTATTATTATTTTATCAAATTTAATAAAAATTAACTTTAAATTAATAATGACTAATTTTTAATTATGATTATGTTTAGATGAATATACCATTTTGGTAGATTCTGTTCTATTTATTTTTTTTTACCTATGTCCAACTTTAGTCCCTATACTTCCAACTTTAAGTTCATCCCTATGTTTGAAGTTATTTTTTTATCCAATTGGTTTTATAATAATTATAATTTTAATAGAAATAAAAACACAATGTGAAATTTATAGATAAATTGCTAATATTGACCAATTGTTTTAAGAAAAATTAACAATAAACTAATAGTAGGGACCAATTTTAAGTTTTGTTGAAAATACAAGAGATAAAATTGAACATTTGAAAGTACATGGACCAAAATAGAACGAAGACCAAAGTATAGGGATAAAAATGATATTTTAACCTTATATTTATTGAATGTGTAAGGACTAAATTTGGATATTTAAAAATATACCAGAACTAAAAATACAATGTGGCCTAAAGTACAAGGACAAAAATGGTATTTAACAAATGTTACGTTCGTTAATTTCCCAAGCATATGTAATCTTATGTCTTGAATTTTTCTTTTGTTAAGTTAAATTTCTAATTTGTCTAAAGTCTGAAATGACTCTTTATGTAATGTCAAGGGGCATACAACCTTTTAAATTCTCATCTTTGAGAAAGTTTGAGCCTTCCTTGTATTGAGATTTCTTGAGAGCTCTCAATCCTTCCATCCATCTATTATTAGAGCCTATCAAATATATTTTATTATTTAAAAACTCTTTGTTGATCTCAAAACTCTTGAAGGTGGAAGAATAATATCTATTTCTATGAAGTATTGTAGAAATTATTTCCTTTTAAGATAAATTGAGATAAGACCTCATATTTTTCATATATATATATATATATTGGTATCTATTTAATTTAATCTTTAATGAAATTAAATTTAAAATATAAAATAATATACTTATTACATTTCATAAAATTTTTCTTATGATATTGAAAATACAAACTACTAAAAAAATCCATAATGAATGAGCTCATAAACTCTCTCCACATTTCAATTTTATTAACTTTTTATCTTTTAATTTATAATTCCTTTCAAATTTCCTTAAAAATCTAAACCATTAATATAAGTTCCTCAAAATTCTCATATGTTTAGGTTGGGAGGGTTGAAGGTCTTTCATATTTTTTATTTTTTTATTTATTTTTTCAAAACTAAAACCCATCAAGTTAACAGTACGTTTGGTAGGTTAGATTCATTTTAAGTTGAATTGTCTCAATCTCTCAAAATCTCTCAATTCTGAAATTTTCATCCATATTCACAAATGCTATGATTTCAACCCAAGAAATTACAATTGATATGGAAATACAACTAATATTTTGTGAAAAAAAGATTCAAAGAAAAAAGTAATTTGATGTTTAGGTTGACATTTAAGAAACTTGATCACCCAAAAATTCTTTTAAAATTGATTACTTTTATTATATTATAGATCAAATGATTTCTTTTCTTAAAAATAGATTTGGGTTGGATTTTATGTCCTAAAACTCGTAGTTTGTAATTGATAAACTTTTTTTTTGTTTCTTTTTCGATAAAATTGTTATTGAATTAGTATACTATAATCTTGAATCCAATAAACTAAGGTCCCGAGGCTATTGAATGTAGACTTGAACTTTATCTGATGACATAAAACATAGATCATGTTCGAGTATAGAACCTAAAATGATCTATAGTATAGGGATAAGGTTGGGCGCCTTATTCTGGGGGACACTATGGATGCGGCCTACTTCGTAGTTAGTACAAACGATGTGATCCTGAATCGTTCATATAGAGATATTTGAGTGGGGGAATCCTATGCAATGAGTTTGTATAAGACTGGACCACGACTTAGTCAATTTTGCTTTATAACACCGTTTACTGTATAAAACTGACTAATTCAAGTTTGATGACCTAGGTATCTCGATCTCAATCCTGAGCTAACTATGAACTCCTGTTTATTCGGGATTATCCTTAGATCTGCATGGGTGAGAGCAACTCAACAACACTGGCTCAATAAACCTCCAATTTCAGGAGTATGACCGAGCAAATAGCTGGGGGCATAGGGTGCAAGACGAAATTCACTCCTACTCAACTATAAGGATAATAGATAGGTTGTTCCCTTAAGTGTTGACTTCGAAACTAGAACAAGGGGACCCACCCACTCACTAGGCTGAGATGGATTAGATTTGTTGGTTAGACCACAAATCAATTGTTCTATAGAGGTTTAGTGTGACTTAAGGAACAAGAAGTGTTCTTGGGGGTAAAACGGTATTTTGATCCAACCGAGACCATGAACAACCGGTGAAGGATTGACTTACTAGTTATGGTTATATCAGGTGGACAGAAATATTTCTACAGTGAGGGGAGTGCAACTACGGGACTTTAGTAGACTGACTTGTTTGTTAACAAATGTTGATTAATACGGTTAAAGAGTTTTTTCGGTTAATCTCAGATTGTTGGAGTCCATGATCTGTAGGTCCATTAGGTCTCCTACTGGCCCATATGGATTAAATTTAGAACAGTATGTTGGAATAATTCGAATTGTTCGAATTAAGAAAGAAGTTTTAAACCGACAAGTATATGTGATATAGCTATCAGCTTTTGTATGGCACTCTATATTCAAATATGATTTGAATTTTGAAAATATGAATGTGGATTCATGTTCAGGAGGTAAAAATTAGTCAAGAGGGTCAAAACCGTAAAAAGTCAAAGGGTAGATATTTTGGCTCGGGAAAAGTCAAAGTTTGACTTTAACCAAATAGAAAAGATCATTTTGCCCTTGACTAGAGTTAGTGGAATTATCCAACATTTTTTGTTGGATAATCCCACTAACTTATGTGGACTATGTGTAAACATTGTAGAATGACACCTAGCCCACTTTGGTTAGTGTTTTGTAAGGTGTTGCTTTTTTGTGAGCTTTTACATGCATTAGATGCATGTAATTGTTTTATAAATAGCAATGGTTTTAAAAATCAAAAGCTTCTTTTTGCTGAAAATTTTACATTTTTTCCAAATAGTCTCACCAAAATTTCATTTTCCTCACATAAACCTTTGAACCTCCCATTCTTCCTTTTCATTCCTTCATTCACTAGGTCCCACAACTCGATTTTGAGTCCAGAGGATAGCAGAGAAGCTCTAGTGGTGGTCCGGTTGTGTTCGGATTGTGCTTAGACAAGGAGATCGTGAAGAAATTGAGCTACAAAAATTGTACTCTCTTCCTTTTTTAGTTCACTATTTTTGTATGTTTTGCATGTTAATTTCTTTTAAGTTAGATGCAATTAGAGTGTCATTACATCCTTTTTCGACTGCGTATGTCTCTGTTGGGATTTTTGTCCTAATCTCGTGTTTCTAAATTACTATTTGAAATTAATAAGAGTTATTTATTTCATTACTTTGTGTCTCGCAATATTTACAAACTTTTTCAATAAACTAAGCTCTAGGGTCATTGAATTTATGAGAGAACTAGAACTTGAACGGTGTGTAGTGGACATACAAGGAGGATCACGTTCGAGTTATTGACCCAAACGGTCTACAGTATATGGATAGGGTTGGAGACCTAATCCTGGATACACTGTGGATGCGACCCGCTTTGTATTAGATACAAACGAGGTGATCTGACTCGTTCATGTGGTTGACATGCTAGTGGGGGCATCCTGTGCAATGAGTTTGTACAAGGCTGGACCGTGAATTATTAGACCTACTGATGTAACACCATTGAGAGTAAGGACTAATAAATTCGTAGATGACCATTAGTGACTCGACCTGAATCCTAAGCCTTTGACTAATAAATTCGTAGATGTTACGGACTCCTGTCTGCGGGTGTCTGTCCTTTGACTAGTACGGGTGAGGGTGGTCACAGTTACTCGCCCAATATGCCTATCTTCTCAGGGACAGGACCAAGTAGGAGTGGGAACTTAACTACGCGAGATGGAATTCACTCGCTCCCGCCTTTAGGAAACTAGAGGGGTTGTTCCCTTAAGTCGTCGTCTCCGTGGCTTGGACAATGGCGCCCACCTTCTCACCGCCCGAGAAGGGTGTTGTGTATGGTTGGACCATCACGATGTGTTGTTCATTAGAGGAGCAGTGGGGACTTAAGGAACAAGAGGTAGACATAGGGGTAAAACGATAATTTGACCCAGTCGTGTCTACGAACAACCTGTGAAGGGTCGACTCATGGGTATTGGTTATATCGGTGGACACGTAATATTCGTGACCGACGGGAGTGCATGCTACTACGCTATAGTGGAGTGTTATCAGAAGCTAATGAATGTTGATTAACCGGGTCAAAGAGTTTGATAGGTTAATCTCGGATCATTGGAGCCCGTCACTGTAGGTTCATTAGGTCCCTCGGTTGGCTCCATCTGGGTTAAAAGAAGGGTTAGAGTTTTGGTATGAAATTGAAGTGTTCAATTCCACTTAAAGGGCATTTATGTCATTTATATGAGATATGAATGATATAATATATAGTTTAATGTGAATGAGATTCATAATAAACTATAGGTTAGCCTAATTGTTGAATTAGGGCTAATTGGAGAAATTAATTGAGAGAAATTAAATTGAATGTGATTCAATTTAATAAAATCCGCAATTATGCAAATGTGATTTGTGTAATAAGGTATGAGATATCTTATAATATATGGTTATGCAAATGTGATTTGCATAACCTATAGTTGTGGTAAAATGGTAATAATGTGGAGATTTTAACTCCATGTTATTTCACTATTTAAACCCTTATTGCGAGAAGGATTGTAAGACAATCTCTCATTTTTGGAATTTTAACCAAAGGAAGAGAATTCTCTCTCAACTATTCTCTCAAATTCTCCTCCCTCTCCAAAACCAAAAAGTCCCACAACTTTCCTTTTTCCAAAGGAAGAACAACCGAGAAGGCCATTGGAGGTGTTCGGGTTTTATTCGAGAGAAGCGTTCATTGAGATCGAGAAGCACGAAGTGTTCGTGATCAAGGAAGAAGCTTTGAAGAATTGTCTACAACAAGTAAGTACATTCTTCTTGTTGTTTTTCTTCCTTAATTATGTATGTTTAACTTAGATCTAAGTGTTAGGTCGTTTTAACGAACTTCAAGTAGCGTAACGATATCTTGACGATTCGATCGTCTTACGCTGCGCGGGGATTTTCATTCCCTTCAATTGGTATCAGAGCCATTTCGATGGTTCTTCGTTATGCACTGATTCTTGTTAAAATAGGTGGGTAAATTACCATATTTCATGAGATGAATGTTGGGTTTGCATAATGGATGTTTCGGTTTTTTGGCACTAGGATAGATTTACAATTATGTTGATGAGATCAATGTAAAGACCCATTATTTTTTGGGAAGTTTTGTTGTAAATCGAGTCTGTAAAGTCCGAGTCTTTAGTAGCAAGAGTTGCTGTGAAGAAATCGGAGCGGAAACGGGCAAAAATCGAAGCAAAATAGCAAAGGAGTTTGCTATACAGGTGACGGCGTTGAGACGCTGTTCATTGGCGTCTCAACGTTGTGCCAGCGGGAGCAAGACGTGCTGCAGGACAGCGTTGGAACGCCATTGGCGTTGAGAATGTTGGGTTGACGCTGGACGCGGCAGCGTTGCAACGCTGCCCATGACGTTTCAACGCCACACGCGTTAGTGGGCAGTTCGCAAGAATCTTTCGCAAGATGTGGGTGTTGGTGCATTTGCTGATTGTGGGGCAGTCATAAATTCGTTATTTATTTATTTATTAATTGTAAAATATATATTTTTTATTTATTTAATTATTTATTAAATAATATTAATATAAATGTTATATTAATGTTATTTAATTAAATAATTGCCCCTAGGTGCCTAAAACCGGTCCATTTTTGCTATTTAATTATTTTATGCATGAGATGTATATTTTAATTAATTTCTATGTGCATAATTTATGTCATATAGATTTAAAATCCCACCTTAGGTTAAACATTTTCATGCATCATTTATATTATAAGAGTTATAATATATAGTTTGCATGATAGGTTATATTATAAGTGTTATAATATAATTAAATGCATGTTTAATTTAATTAATATAAGTGTTATATTTTTTTGAATTAAAGTATGCTCATGCATTTATATTCATGTGATGAATTATTTTTGTTATAGTATATAGTTATTCATGTGATGAATGATCAAGCACTATAACATAGAAATGCATGCAACCTAAGTTAATTATTAGTTTTAAAGAGTTTAGAACCTGAATAATTAGACTTAGGTTTTCTAGTTCTAATAAGATTAGAATTAGGAAATCAAAGTTTAGTCTATGAATGGAGACTGATTAGTCACTCTGTCTAAGGAAGGTTTTGTCTAAGGCTGGGGTATTTAAGTTGACGCCTGTGGAACACCCCTACCTGGAAACCGACCTAGGAGTGAATTCGGTCTGGAGATTCTTAGATTATACTTATCGTGAGTGTCGCTAATTAAAAGTGTTTTAATTTACTCACATAGACCCAAGTAATAATGTGATTATAAACTTAGGTTAATACCATATAAGAGTTATATTGGTAGACTTAGGTAAATTTTTGTCGGTTTATCTAGGTCAATTCCTAATAAAATTAAAGTGCTGAGTGGGAGGAAATATAATGTATGAGATACATTTAATTTTCGACCACAAATCTCCGTTAAGTCCGCACCATGAGATCTATACTCGGCCTCGTGGCGCAAATGGGAGCGTCTCCCTTCGGGTGGCATTTGTATAGGTCAATATCATCGTGGATGGAGAGAGTACTTATAGTGAGTGGGAGCGAGACTTCTGAAAATGGGACCCACAGTCTCTTCTTTCGATTAACACCGTGAGACGCCTATGATCCGCCTGCTAGTTTGGCTTGGACCAGACAATCCCTTCGGAGGGTCTGATCATGGGAGTCGGAACACCGTGAATTCCCGAAAGGGATACAGTTTCCTGGTTGGTTTTCCTTCTTTGTTCACCCTTCAGTGGCTATTGTTTGGACGAATGCTTGGAAACTTAAAGATTGAGGGTGACACTCACAGAATTCGTTAAGAGTTCATGAATTTGACCAAACAATGGTAATTGGACGCCTAATGGAATAAGAGTTATTCTGGGATTAGGGTCTGATCGAGAAAGTCTCGTCCTAGAGGAGGAGTGTTTTGTTCACCCTTCGGTGGCGGTCATTCTAAACCTTTCGGATATCATTGCAAATTTTGAATGACCTAGGGATCATGAAACAATTTTTGCTAAAACTTGATTGGATTTCAAAAGTTTTTTGCGAGACTAGCACAAAGTTTTCTTAATTTTTCAGCTTAAAACATGTCTAGATCAATTATAGCTCTACTCGCGTCTGATAAACTAGTGGGAGATAATTACCAAACTTGGAAAAACAACATAAAAACAATTTTGGTAACTAACGACATTAAGTTCGTGCTCTCTAAGGAGTGTCCTCAGATGTCGGGCTCGACTGCGTCGCAAAGTGTTCGCGATGCATACGATCGATGGATCATGGCCAATGAAAAAGCCAAGGTCTATATCATTGGCAACATGTCTGATGTTTTGGCAAATAAGCATGAGCTGATGGTCACCGCTAAGGAGATCATGGAGTCCTTGCAGGAAATATTTGGACAACAGTCCTTTCAAGTCCGGCATGACTCGCTCAAATACGTCTTCAATGCACGAATGAAAAAGGGGTCGTCTGTCCGTTAACATGTTCTAGACATGATGACCCACTTTAATCTGGCGGAGATGAACGGGGCTTCGATTGACGAGTCGAGCCAGGTCAGTTTTATCTTGGAGACTCTTCTGAAGAGTTTCCTTCAGTTTCGTAGCAATGCTGTTATGAACAAAATTAGCTACACTTTGACTACCCTCCTCAATGAGCTACAAAATTTCCAGTCCTTGATGAGGGTCAAGGCATCGGAATTTGAGGCAAATGTTGCCTACAGGTCATATCACAGAGGTTCAACCTCTGGGACAAAACTTGTTGCTCCTTCACGCCCGAAATGGAAGAAGAAGATGAAGAGGGGTAAAACTGACCGAGCTGCCGCTCAGAAGGGCAAGAAGGTCAAGGACGTTGCAGAGAAAGGAAAGTGTTTCCACTGCAATGGAGGTGGACACTGGAAGAGGAACTGTCCCAAATTCCTAGCCGAGAGGAAGAATCAAGGTAAATGTGATTTACATGTGACAGAAACATGTTTAGTAGAGAGTAGTGACTCTGCCTGGATAATGGATTCGGGCGCCACTAATCATGTTTGTTCTTCTTTTCAGGGGATTGATTCCTGGCAGCAGCTGCGAGAGGGTGAGATGACTCTACGGGTTGGATCAAGGGAGCTTGTCTCTGCTGCAGCGGTCGGCACGGTGAAGATACATTTCGGCAGGAATTACATTTTGTTTGACAACATGTATATAGTTTCAGAGTTTACTAGAAACCTAGTTTCTATTTCCTGCCTGTTAGAACAGTGTATTTCTGTTTCTTTCCATGGTAATAAAGCGTTTATTTCCAGAAATGGTAATCTTATTTGTCTGCTTCACTTGAGCATAATCTGTATGTTTTGAAACCTAATTTGGTCAAAAGTGTTTTGAATACTGAATTGTTTAAAACGGCAGAAACACGAACTAAAAGAGCGAAAGTTTCTACTTAGGAAAATGCCCATCTTTGGCATCTACGGTTAGGCCACATTAATCTCAATATGATTGAGAAACTAGAGAAGAGTGGACTTCTAAACGAGTTGGAAGAAAACTCTTTACCGGTGTGTGAGTCATGCCTAGAGGGCAAAATGACCAAACGTCCTTTTAGTGGAAAAGGATATAGAGCCAAAGAGCCCTTTGAGTTAGTACATTATGACCTCTATGGTCCGATGAATGTTAAAGCTCGATGAGGTTATGAATACTTCGTGTCTTTCATAGATGATTACTCGAGGTATTGGTATATTTACCTAATGCATAAGAAGACTGAAACTCTTGAAAAGTTCAAGGAATACAAGACTGAGGTTGAGAACCTCTTAGGTAAATCGCTTAAAACGCTTCGATCGGATCGAGATGGACAGTATATGGACATTGAATTCCAGGACTATATGATAGAACACGGAATTACGTCCCAACTCTCAGCACCTGGTATGCCACAGTAGAATGGTGTATCAGAGAGGAGAAACAGAACCTTGTTGGACATGGTTTGGTCATGATGAGCTATGCTCGTCTCCCTGATTCTTTTTGGGGTTACGCAGTGGAGATTGCGGTTTACATTTTGAACAATATTCCATCGAAAAGTGTTTGCGAAACACCTTTCGAACTCTTGAGTGAATGTAAAGGCACTTTACATCACTTCAGAATTTGGGGATGCCCGACACACGTGTTGGTGTGAAATCAAAAAAAGTTGGAACCCCGTTCGAAATTGTGCTTATTCGTAGGTTACCCTAAAGAGACTAAGGGTGGTCTATTTTATGATCCTAAGGAAAATAGGGTGCTTGTGTCGGCAAACGCCACTTTCCTAGAGGAAGACCACGTTAGGGATCATTTACCAAGGAGTAAAATTGTGTTAAATGAAATGGACAGTACATCAGCAAGAGTTGCTGATGGGGCTTGTACGTCAACAAGTGTTGTTGATCCTAGCACGTCTAGTCAAATCCGTTCCCAAGAGTTGGGAATGCCTCGACGTGGTGGGAGGGCTGTGAGACAGCCTGATCGTTACATGGGTTTAGCTGAAACATCAGTTGTCGCTCCTGATGATGACTGTGAGGATCCATTGACCTATGATCAGGCAATGGTTGATGTTGACAAAGACGAATGGATTAAAGCTATGGACCAGGAAATGGAATCGATGTACTTCAATTCTGTCTGAGAGCTTGTGGATCAACCGGATGGGGTCAAACCTATTGGTTGCAAATTGATCTACAAGCGTAAACGTGGCGTAGATGGGAAGGTGCAAACCTTCAAAGCCCGACTAGTGGCAAAGGGTTTTACCCAGGTTGAAGGAGTTGACTATGAGGAAACCTTTTCAAAGTCGATCAGGATCCTTCTGGCCATTGTCGCGTATTATGACTACGAGGTATGGCAGATGGACGTCAAGACAACCTTTCTGAATGGAAAATTTGATGAAACCATCTACATGGACCTACCCAAAGGGTTCATTGCCCAAGGCCAAGAGCAAAAGGTTTGCCTGCTTCATCGGTCTATTTATGGACTGAAACAAGTTTCGAGGTCTTGGAATATAAGGATTTATGAGGCGATCAAATCTTATGGCTTTGATCAAAATGTCGACGAGCCTTGTGTCTACAAGAAAATCATTGACAAAATCGTCGCATTTTTAGTGTCGTATGTGGGTGATATTCTTCTCATTGGGAATGGGATAGAATTTCTTACTGATGTGAAGAAATGGCTACCTTCGCAATTCCAAATGAAAGATTTGGGAGAAGCTCTGTATGTTCTAGGTATCCAGATAGTCTGAAACCAGAAGAACAAAACGCTAGCCTTGTCTCATGCATCTTATATTGACAAGATGTTGTCTAGATATAAGATGCAGAACTCCAAGAAGGGTTTGCTGCCTTTCAGGCATGGGGTTCACTTGTCTAAGGATCAGTGTCCTAAGACTCCTCAAGAGGTTGAGGATATGAGACATATCCCATATGCTTCAGCTGTAGGGAGCCTGATGTATGCTATGTTGTGTTCTAGGCCCGACATCTGTTATGAAGTAGGGAGGTATCAGTCCAATCCAAGATTAGATCACTGGACAACCATAAAGGCAATCCTCAAGTATCTTAGGAGAACGAGGAACTACAACTTAGTGTATGGTAGTGGGGATTTGATCCTTACGGGAAACACGGATTCTAACTTTCAGACCGATAAAGATTCTAGGAAATCCACTTCGGGGTCAGCCTTCATTTTGAATGAAGGAGCTGTAGTATGGCGAAGCATCAAGCAGGGATGCATCGCCGATTCCACTATGGAAGCGAAGTATGTTGCGGCTTTTGAAGCTGCAAAGAAAGCTATTCGGCTTAGAAAGTTCATGACAAATTTGGAAGTTGTTCCAAATATGAACTTGTCGATCATACTGTTCTGTGATAACAATGGTGTAGTAGCCAACTCACGAGAGCCTCGAAGCCATAAGAGAGGCAAACACATTGAGCGAAGTATCATCTGATAAGGGAGATTGTGCACCGTGGAGACGTGACAATCACGCAGATAGCGTCGGAGCATAACGTAGCTGATCCATTTACAAAGCCCCTCATGGCTAAGGTGTTTGAGGGTCACCTAGAGAGTCTAGGTCTTCGAGTGCTTCCTGACTAGGGCAAGTGGGAGATGTGTAAACGGGTATTCAATGCCCTAGTTGTTGGGATTTGTGCCCTAAAACTCGTAGTTTGTAATTATGTTCTAATTAATGTAATAAAGTGTTATTATTTCAATAAAGTGTTATTGTTTGTTATCTACGAGTTTGCCTTCAATCAAACCCTAAATTCAATAAACTAAACATCCAAGGCTGTTAAATGAATCTTTAATCGAATGTAGTGTACATATAAAGGATCTCGGTCGAGATCTGACCTAAAAGGGTCTATAGTTGGGGATAAGGTTTGGGTACCTTACTCAGTAAAACTATGGATGTGGCCCACTTTGTATTTGATACAAACACTGTGATCCTATCGTGTTCGTGTAGATGACATGTGAGTGTGGATATCCTATGTAATGAGATTACATAAGACCGGACCACGAAATAGTAATCTCTAGCTGTAACTCCGTTGACTAGTTAGGTTTCTATTTCACTAGGATGACCTAAGCAACTTGCTCTCAATCCTGAGCAGGTTATGAACTCTTGTTCGCGAGGGATTGTCCTTTGACTAGTATGGATGAGAGTGGCCAGATTCGCCGACTCAATATGCCTACCTTCTTGGGGACAAGACCGAGTGAGCGGCTGGGAACTTAACTTAGCAAGATGGAATTCACTCCTTCCCGCCTACTAGGGTAAGTAGAGTAATGTTCCCTTAAGTGGTGTCTCCGGGACTTGAACAAAGGGCCGACCCTCCCATTGGCCCGAGAGGGACTCTGTTTGTTGGTAGGACCACAAACAAATTGTTCATTAGAGGAGCACTGGTACTTAAGACACAAGATGTAACCCAGGGGTAAAACGGTATTTTGACCCAGCTGATGTTACGAACATTAGTGAAGGATTGACTTTCTGTTATTGGTCAATATCCATGGACACAGAAATATATCTGCAGTGAGAAGAGTGCAATTGTGGGACTTTAGTGGAGTGTTCCCGCAGTTAACGAATGTTGATTGGGAGGTTAATGAGATTAACTGAGCAATCTCGTATCGTTGGAGCTTCTGATCTGTAGGTTCATTAGGTGCACCTTCTAGTTCGTAAAGGGTTTTTAGATCATTTGAATTTAAAATGTTCAAATTCATTATGGAATATATTTAATGTATTTAGATACGATATAATATATAGTTTTGGAACTATATATTATAAATTTAATGTGAATATGATTCATATTAAATTATATGAGAGAATTGAATATTTGAAAGAGTTCAAATATTATATTAAATCTGAATGTGATTCACATTTGAAAACTATAGGTTAAAATTTAATGTGCACTGCATGTACATTAAAACTATAGGTTAAAGGGATAATATGATTAAATGAGATTTAATCCAAATTAAATATATGATATTTAATTTGTACTATTTAACTTAATAATTAAATTAGATTTAATTATTTATTATTATTATTATTTTAATAATAAAATAAGGGAACGTGTCATCCAGACACGTTCCCACTACCCCCTTCTTCTCCCTATCGACAGTTTAATAGGGAGAAGAGGGTTGATGATCGATGATCGATCATTGGATGATTGAAATAATTTTGAGAATTGTTGTTGCTCAAGAATTCTCTCTCTCACTCTCATACTCCCAAAATTATCCAAAAGTTGGAATCTTTCCCACCAAGGAAAGATCTAAGCACTCAGAGATATAGAGGGTTTTCCTCGTGGTGTTGTCCAACTGAAGAAAACAGAGAAGTCTCTTGGGTATTGATGTGTTGCTCAACATTGGAGCAAGGAGTTGCTGTACTGGAGACTTAGAAACTACAAAGGTAATATTCTTCTTCTCCATTTTAGTTTAATGCTAGACATATGTATGTTTGTATGCAATTAATCCATGCCTAATTAGATTAGAGTTAATTATATGCTTGTTCTGTATATTTTTCAATGTATTGGTTTTTGCTTCAACCTAAACAATCAAGCAATTACGATTCCAAACCACGTTTCCGCTGCTCAAGGAGATCCGATCTCCACCACTAGTTTATTGTATTACTTCATTGTAATTTATGTACATTTCAGAAATGTATTTTCTCCACTAGCTTAGTCCAAGTGGGAGTTTGTTGGGAGTTTTGTCCTAATCTCGTGTTTGTACATTACTATTTGAAATTAATAAGAGTTATTTATTTCATTACTTTGTGTCTCGCAATATTTACAAACTTTTCCAATAAACTAAGCTCCAGGGTCATTGAATTTATAAGAGAACTAGAACTTGAATGGTGTGTAGTGGACACACAAGGAGGATCACGTTCGAGTTATTGACCCGAACGGTCTACAATATATGGATAGGGTTGGAGACCTAATCCTAGATACACTTTGGATGCGACCCGCTCTGTATTAGATACAAACGAGGTGATCTGACTCGTTCATATGGTTGACATGCGAGTGGGAGCATCATGCGCAACGAGATTATACAAAACCAGACCGTGAATTATTAGACCTACTGATGTAACACCATTGACAGTAAGGACTAAGAAATTCGTAGATGACCATTAGTGACTCGACTTGAATCCTGAGCGTGTTACGTGTTGGGATTTATGCCCTAAACTTGTGTAATTTTGATCAATTAAATAAAGTGTTATTTGTTTTTGATAAGATTACAATCTTGCTTTTATAAATCCAATAAACTATGCTCCAAGGTTATAACGTTTATCTTGAAATCAGTGTAGTAGACACTATTTGGGTTGACTTCAAGATTATAACCTAAATAGTCTATGGTATAAGAATAAGGTTGGAAACCTTATTCTGGTAACACCATGGATGCGACCCACTTTGTAATTAGTACAAATGAGGTAATTCAATTTATTCATGTAGTTGACATGCGAGTGGGGGCATCCTGTATGAAGAGTTCATACAAGACTGGATCGCAAATTATTAGTCTAACCAGTGTAAAAACGAGCAAGGAATGGTGATTCCATGTGTTGTCTGTGTGTGCAAGATTGCAACAGCTGCGCTTTGGGAGAAGCGCGCAAGACAGGAGGCGGCGTTATGGTAACGCACCTCTAAGCGTTACAACGCTCGGCAGAAGACGACAAAAGCAGCGTTGCAAAATTGTGTTCTTGATTTATGTTCTGGATTTTTCAAGAACAAGGTGGGATTTACTGTTTTTTCATGAGATGTATGAACGGTTTTGCAAAATTAGATGTTTTCAATTTTGGCACTTAGATTTACAATTTTCATTGAAATGTTCAACGTAAGGGCCCGGTATTTTGGACAAATTTAATTGTAAATCGAGTCTGTAAATCCGTGTCGATCGAGGCAAAGCGGTTGCTGAGAAGATCAGAGCAAAAATGAGCAAGGAATGGTGATTCCATGTGTTGTCTGTGTGCAGCGTTGCAACGCTACGCTTATGGAGAAGAAGCGCGCAAGATAGAGGAAGCGCGTTGTAACGCCGCTATATCCATTGCAACGCTAGAGGCGTTTCGCGAATTTCAACAACGGGCAGAAAACGAAATTTTTATTATATATTAATTATAAAAACGTTTTATGTTTAATATATTTAATTTTAATTAATATAATTAGATTATATTAATTAAAATTATTTCTAAGGTGTCAAAATTGGTATAATTTTGCTATTTTTAATTATGCAATTGTTGTGTAATTATTGTCATGCATAGTGTATGCTTGTATTTTAGAAATCCCACCTTAGGTTAAGCATTTTCATGCATCATTTATAATATAAGGAGTTATATTATATAGTTTGCATGATTAATTAATATAAGATTGTTATATTAATTTTTGGACAACATTGACATGCATTACTTTTCATGAGATGAATATGCTATGAATGTCTTATTATTCATGTGATGAATGATCAAGCACTATAACATAGTATGCATGTCACCTAAGGTTAATTATTAGTTTTAAAATGTTTAGAACTTGGAAATAATAGACCTTAGGTTATCTAGTTCTAATTAGATTAGAATTAGGAACCAAGTAATTTATAAACTATGATTAAAAGAGGAACTCTGTCTAAGGAAAGCTCTGTCTAGGCTGGGGTATTTAAGCTGACGTAAACGGAACACCCCTACCTGGGAACTGACCTGGGAGTGAAATTTAAAGTGTTTATTTCATTGGAAAAGTATTGTACTATGTGTTTCTCTTTTTGAGAATTATTGGCAAATGGTTTAATTTAGTTAAAATAGTTTTAACAAGTGAATTTTACAAAATTGCAAGTACACGAACTAATTTCTCCCAAAGAAAATGTTCATCTTTGGCATCTAAGATTGGGTCACATTAATCTCAATAGGATTTAGAGATTGGTAAAGAACGGACTTCTAAACGAGTTAGAAGAAAATTTTTTGTCAGTATGTGAATCCTGCCTAGAAGGCAAAATGACTAAAAGACATTTTAGTGGAAAAGGTTATAGAGCCAAAGATCCTCTAAAGCTTATACATTCAGACCTTTGTGGTCCGATGAATGTTAAAGTCAGGGGAGGATATGAATATTTCATCTCTTTTATAGATGATTATTCTAGATATGGTATTTACCTAATGCACCACAAGTCTGAAGCACTTGAAAAGTTCAAGGAATTCATGACTGAGGTTGAAAATCAATTAGGTAAAAGAGTTAAAACACTTCGATCAGATCGAGGTGGAGAGTGCATGGATTTAAAATTTCAGAACTATATGATAGAACATGGAATTACATCCCAACTCTCAGCTCCCGGCATACCACAACAAAACGGTGTATCAGGAAGGAGAAATAGAACCTTGTTGGACATGGTTCGATCAATGATGAGTTATGTTCATCTCCCTAGTTCCTTTTGGGGTTATGCAGTAGAGACTGCAGTATACATTTTGAATAGTGTGCCCTCCAAAAGTGTTTCTGAAACACCATTTGAACTCTGGAAAGGACGTAAAGGTAGTTTATGTCATTTCATAATATGGGGTTGTCCAGCACACGTGCTTGTGACAAATCCAAAGAAGTTGGATTCACGTTCAAAGTTGTTCCTATTTGTAGGATACCCAAAAGAAACAAGAGGTGGTTTATTCTATGATCGTAAGGAAGATAAGGTCTTTGTGTCGACAAATGCCACTTTCTTGGAGGAGGACCACATAAGGGACCACAAATCAAAAAGTAAGGTAGTGTTGAGTGAATTAGACGGAACATTAGCAAAGGTTGCTAATAAGAATACTAGTACGTCAACAAGAGTTGTTGATACTAGTTTGTCTAGTCAAGAGAGTCCATCTCAAGAGTTTAGTATGCCTCGACGTAGTGGGAGGGTTGTGATCTGACTGACAGAAGTTACATGGGTTTAGCTGAAACCCAAGTTGTTATACCAGATTACAACTGCGAGGATCCATTGACTTATAATCAAGCAATGGTTAACAAAGACAAAGACAAATGGGTCATAGCCATGGACCAAGAAATTGAGTCTATGTACTTCAATTCTTTTTGGGATCTTGTAGATAAGCCTGATGGGGTAAAACCTGTAGGTTGTAAGTGGATCTACAAGAGAAAACGTGGTGTAGATGGGAAGGTGCGAACCTTTAAAGCTAGACTAGTAGTAAAGGGTTATACCCAGGTTTAAGGGGTTGACTATGAGGAGACCTTTTCACCTGTTGCTATGGTAAAGTCTATTCGTATCCTTCTTGCCATTGTCGCATATTATGACTATGAAGTATGACAAATGGATGTCAAGACAACCTTTTTGAATGGCAATCTTGAGGAAACCATTTACATGGACCAACCCAAAGGGTTCATTAAACAAGGACAAGAGCAGGAGGTTTGCAGGCTGAAAAGTCAATTTATGGATTGAAACAAGCCTCTAGGTCCTGGAATATAAGATTTGATGAGGCTATCAGATCTTATGGTTTTGACCAGAATGATGATGAACCTTGTGTCTACAAGAAAATCATCAATAGTTCTGTCGTTTTCCTAATTCTCTATGTGGATGATATCCTACTCATTGGGAATGATGTAGGTTATCTTACTGACATCAAGGAATGGTTAGCTACGCAGTTCCAAATGAAAGATTTGGGTGATGCGCAGTTTGTTCTTGGGATCCAAATTGTCCGGAACCGCAAGAATAAAACACTAGCCTTGTCTCAAACATCATACATAGACAAAGTTTTGTCAAGGTTTAAGATGCAAGATTCCAAAAAGGGCTTGTTGCCTTTTAGACATGGAATCCATTTGTCTAAGGAACAGTGTCCTAAGACACCTCAAGGAGTTGAGGATATGAGACGGATCCCTTATGCATCGGTTGTTGGGAGCCTGATGTACGCCATGTTGTGTACTAGGCCTGACATCTGTTTTGCAGTTGGGATAGTCAATAGGTATCAATCCAATCTAGGACTTGAACATTGGACAACGGTTAAAACAATCCTTAAGTATCTTCGGAGAACAAGGAACTACATGCTTGTGTATGAGGCTAAGGATTTGATCCTTCACAGGATACTGAGTTTCGACTTTCGGACTTTAAAGATTCTCGAAAATCTACATCGAGTCGATTTTCACTCTAACTTGGAGGAGTCAGTAGTATGGCAAAGCATCAAGCAAGGATGCATCGCTGATTCCACCATGGAGGCCGAATATGTAGCAACTTGTGAAGAAACTAAGGAGGTCGTTTGGTTAAGGAAATTCATGCTAAATTTGGAAGTTGTTCCAAATATGACTTTACCCATCACGCTGTATTGCGATAACAGTGGTGCAGTGGCAAATTCGAGGGAACCCCGAAGTCACAAGAGGGGAAAGCACATAGAGCGGAAGTATCATCTCATCTGGGAGATCGTGCATAGAGGAGACGTGATTGTCATGAAGATAGCCTCAGAGCACAACATTGTTGATCCATTTACAAAGCCTCTCACGGGTAAAGTATTTGAGAGTTACCTAGAAGGTCTAGGTTTACAAGTCTTCCCCAACTAGGGCAAGTGGGAGTATATTTGTACAAAGGTGTTTAAATGCCCTAGTTTATTGTATTTACATTACTGTAATGTTTAGTACTCCACAAGCTTTAGGTCAAGTGGGAGATTGTTGGGATTTATGCCCTAAACTTGTGTAATTTTGATCAATTAAATAAAGTGTTATTTGTTGTGATAAGATTACAATCTTGCTTTTATAAATCCAATAAACTAAGCTCCAAGGTTATAACGTTTATCTTGAAATCAGTGTATTGGACACTATTTGGGTTGACTTCAAGATTATAACCTAAATAGTCTATGGTATAAACCTTATTCTGGTAACACCATGGATGCGACCCACTTTGTAATTAGTACAAATGAGGTAATCCAACTCATTCATGTAGTTGACATGCGAGTGGGGGCATGCGAGTGGGGGTATCCTGTATGAAGAGTTCATACAAGACTTGATCGCAAATTATTAGTCTAACCAGTGTAACATCGTTAACAGGATAAGACTAGTAATTTATTGATGTGTCATTAGTGACTCGACCTGAATCCTGAGCAAGTTAAAAACTCCTGCTTATAGGGGTTTGTCCTTAGACTAGTATGGGTGAGAGTGGCCTGTAGCCGACTCAATAAGCCTACCTTCTCTGTGACGTAACCTCGTAGGTAAATGGAAACTTAACTGTGCAAAATGGAATTCACTCATTCCTCTACTGAGGAATTAGATAGGTTGTTCCCTTAAGAACTGACTCCAGGTCTTGAACAACGTGGCCCCACCCTCAATGAGGGTATGAGTCTAAGGTAGGACCTTAGACTTGTTGTTCATTAGAGGATTAGTGGTGCTTAAGGAACAAAGAGGTAATCACAGGGGTAAAATGATAATTTGACCCAACTGTGATTACGAACAACCTTTAAAGGGTCGACTCATGGGTAATGACTATATCAGTGGACACAATTATATCTACAGTGAGGAGAGTGCAGCTACAAGTCTATAGTGGAGTGACTTGTAATTAATGAATATTGATTAACTGGATCAAAGAGTTTGATCAGTTAATCTCGCATCATTGGAGCTCATGATCCGTAGGTCCATTAGATCCCTCCGTTGGCTCAATATGGTAATATTGAGGGTATAAAGTTAGGAGTGAAATTGAAGTGTTCAATTTCATACATGAGGAGTTATATCAATTATATATGATATAATTGATATAATATATAGTTTTAATGTGAATTAGGTTCATATACAAACTATGTACTAAAGAGAGAATAAATGAGGTGTAGGATGATCATTTCCATCCCAATCCCCTATATATATGGTTGCATGAGATGCAACTATGTTAAGTGTTTTTCATAGAATTACAAGCCCTCTCTTGTTGTGTTGTTGGAAGAGTTCCAAAACACACATCTCTCACAAAAACCTCACCTCTCCTAAAGGGAACCCACATTCCGCCCTCACCTAGAGAACAACAGAGAAGATCCGATGGTCGTGTCTTCATACGGTGAAATTCCTGTTGCTGAGATCATGATCGTGGGAGAGAGGAGCACTCGATGAAAGGTTCTTCAAAGGTAATTTCTTACTGTCCATTCTATTATATATGCTTAATCTTGTTATTTGGGTTCTTGAATAAATCGTTGTAACTAAATCAAGAGCGCGCGATTCACAATCGCTTCCACTGCGGGGACTTCGATTCCCTTTATTTTGGACTCCGGTCTGTGGGGGTATGTCCTTTGACTAGCACGGGTGAGGGTGGCCACAGTTACCCGCCCAATATGCCTATCTTCTCAGGGACAGGAAAAAGTTGGGAGCTGGAAACTTAACTACGCGAGATGGAATTCACTCGTTCCCGCCTTTAGGGAAACTAGAGGGGTTGTTCCCTTAAGTGTTGTCTCCATGGCTTGGACAACGGGCGGCCACCTTCTCACTGGCCCGAGAAGGGTGTTGTGTATGGTTGGACCATCACGATGTGTTGTTCATTAGAGGAGCAGTGAGGACTTAAGGAACAAGAGGTAGACACAGGGGTAAAACGATAATTTGATCCAGCCGTGTCTACGAACAACCTGTGAAGGGTCGACTCATGGGTATTGGTTATATCGTGGACACGTAATATTACTCGCAGATCGACGAGAGTGCAAACTACGGGCTATAGTGGAGTGTTACCGTAGCTAATGAATGTTGATTAACCGGGTCAAAGAGTTTGATAGGTTAATCTCGGATCATTGGAGCCCGTCACTGTAGGTCCATTAGGTCCCTCGGTTGGCTCCATCTGGGTTAAAAGAAGAGTTAATGTTTTAGAATGAAATTGAAGTGTCCAATTTCACTTAAAGGGCATTTATGTCATTTATATGAGATATGAATGATATAATATATAGTTTAATGTGAATGAGATTCATAATAAACTATAGGTTAGCATAATTGTTTAATTAGGGTTAATTGGAGAAATTAATTGACAGAAATTAAATTGAATGTGATTCAAATTTAATAAAATCTACAATTATGCAAATGTGATTTGTGTAATAAGGTATGAGATATCTTATAATATATGGTTATGCAAATGTGATTTGCATAACCTATAGTTGTGGTAAAATGGTAATAATGTGGAGATTTTAACTCCATGTTATTTCACTATTTAAACCCTTCTTGCCAGAAGGATTGTAAGACAATCTCTCATTTTTGGAATTTTGGCCAAAAGAAGAGAATTCTCTCTCAACTATTCTCTCAAATTCTCCTCCCTCTCCAAAACAAAAAAGTCCCACAACTTTCCTTCTTCCAAAGGAAGAACAACCGAGAAGGCCATTGGTGGTGTTCGGGTTTTGTTCGAGAGAAACGTTTGTTGAGATCGAGAAGCACGAAGTGTTCGTGATCAAGGAAGAAACTTTGAAGAATTGTCTACAACAAGTAACTACATTTTTCTTGTTGTTTTTCTTCCTTAATTATGTATGTTTAACTTAGATCTAAGTGTTAGGTCGTTTTAACGAACTTCAAGTAGCGTAACGATACCTTGACGATTCGATCGTCTTCCGCTGCGCGGGAATTTTCATTCCCTTCAGTCTCGTGATCCATCAATTTGAACAATTTTAAATATACGAAAAATATCTTTAATTTCTTATTTGATGTGAAAGTTGTAAAGTCATTCGATCGTTATAATTTGAAAAGATATTGTATTAATTTTGAAAATACATTAAAACATGATACATTTTCTGACATTACCGGTTTAGATTTTTTTTAATTAAAAATATTAAGAGAAAATTTTCAAAATAAAATTGATTGTCCTGTTAAAGTATTAAATTATATAAAAAAAGGTAAATGCTTTTCCAAAAATATATATTGCATATAGAATATTATTAACAATGCCAGTAATGGTTGCTTCTATACGTTCGAAGAAGAAAGATTGGAATATCAATCTCATCGATCTCATAAGTATCATACCAAATCCCATTAATCGAATCGCTTTTTTGAGAAATACGAGACATCTAAGTCATACAAGTAAAGAGATATATTCATTGATAAGAAAAAGAAAAAATGTGAACGCTACTGAAAGAAGATTTTCAAAACTAAATTAATTAAATCTTATTTAAGGTCAACTATTGTTAGGAGTGCGCACAATGTCCCACATTGGTTAGGAAAGGAAAAGATCCATGGTATATAAGTCAAGGCAATTATTTCCATTGGTATGAGGCCTTTTGGAGGAAACTAAAAGCAAACCATGAGGTTTTATGTCCAAAGTGGAGAATATCATATCATTCTGGAGATCTTTTGGAGCTTGTTGTCCTCAACACTTGATATCATAGTCAACTTTTGTGTTGCGTCGTGGCATATAATAGTGACTTTCGAGTAGTACAACACTTGGGTGGCATAGTGCAAATCAAGGTCGTCTTGTCATTGACTTTCGAGGGAGCACTTGGGTAATGTTAAGCACTTTCACTTTCGAGATAGAGATTGAGTGAAATGTTGGTCACCAATAGAAAAATGTTGTTGTTGGTTCAGTTCTGGACAGTTGTCAACATAAGACGTGACTTTCAAATGTAGCCCAAGAAGGGCAGGCTGATAGGTTGGCATGTGCAAGCCAACGAGGGAATTGTGTGGAAAGACGGTGCCCAAATGAAGTACATGAGAGCAAAGTGTTGGTGATTTAGGTGAGTGTGTCCAGTTGACGTGCTAGAAGTGCACGAGTGAGTGTGATATCCCGAGTGTGTGAGATGAGGAGAAGCGTCGAGGCATTGAAGTTGTGAAGTTATTGCCACGAGTGGTGGTCGATTACAAAGTTTGCTGAAGGGTAGTGCCTACGAGATGTGGGTTGTTTTAGAGGGTTTTCCGACTTTGCTATAATGTGGGTCGCTCAAAGAATTTGTATTGTGGGCAGAGTGGCCAAGTGAGATTGGGGTGTGCTCCCCGTAGCTAGGCGAGAGTATGCCTATGTCGTTTACCATGTTCTATCTGGTGACTTCCCTAGGTTTTGAGTTGAGCAAGGTAGGTAAGAGGAGAGGGATAACCCACATAATGGCTAGTTGATGTGGTGTTAAAGTTCTATATTCGTCTGAGGCGCGATTTTTCAGCAGGTCTGTAAGTAGCCAACCCGAGTGGGATCGACATCGAGACATCACATCGAGACGATGTCAAGTGTAAGTGAGGGAGAGTGTCACAATCCATTGTGTGATGAAATTTTATTGTGCCTCCGAGTGAAGTCATAGAGGACGATGACGAGTTTAAGTGGGGGAGAGTGTCACTAACATACTAGAAGAGTGTATGTCGTGACCCCCACCATGGTGACATGTGCCATGATGCGACTGAAGAGCACGATGCATCATCAAACACACCAAAATAGGTGGGCTTGAATGCTAAGTTGAGGGCAAGCAACATTAAGGGTAGTCGTATCCTTGGAGGTTTTGATATGTGGGCATATGATTCCTCGCTAAATTGACGTGCAAGAGTATCAGACCTAATAATCCTCATAATATACTATAGAGGGTAGCATGGTGTCGACTCTCCACCACCCCCGAGCCTGATGGCCTAAGTGAGTCACCCCATGACATGTGAGCGTGTCATGGCATTGGCGAGCGTTACAAGACGAGTGTCTTGGGTATCTTCCTTTGGAATGGATTTTCAAGGGACAGTGTGGGGTGGTACATGTGTGTCGATATTGCACCCCTTCCTATGGGTCGGAGATTTTGATATAGGGTCCACGCAGTCGGCAATCTGAGAATGTCCTCACAAAGCCAACTCATGAGAAAGACCAAGTTAATGTACATGGACGGGTGACGTGTACGATCTGTTGTGGTTTTATGCCCTAAACTCGTGTAGTTTGTAAATATTTGATGAAGTGAATAAAGTATCCGTGTTCAATTTTGTAAATGGGTGTTATATCGATTATATGTGATATAATTAATATAATATATAGCATATTCTCAATAAACTATATACTATATTTGGATTAATTTCCAAATATAGTTTAGTGTTAAATTGTTTCATACTAGAGGAAATAATTGAATTGAGAGCAAAATTGAATATAATTCAATAATGCAATTATGCAAATATGATTTGCATAATAAGGGACGGTCGGATACCTTATATTACGCAATTATGCAAATGTGATTTTCATAATGCATAATTTATGCATTAGTGGGATAATGGGTGGAAGAAGTTATCTCCACCTTCACTCTCTATATAAAGATGCATTTAGATTTTGATTGTTCATTTTTTGGAAATAAGGATTTCCATAATTCTCAAACTCTCTCAATTCTCCAATTCTCTCTAAAAAATAAAAAACTCTCTCAATCTCAAATCCCACAGTCTTCTCTATCCTAGAAAACAACGAAGAAGCCTTAGTGGAGGTGTTTGAGTTGATGGTTGAGAACGAGGTGCAAGCACGGGATTGGAGAAGGATCATAAGAAGAGATTTCTTCGAAGGTAATTCCTGTTCTTCAAATTATGCTTAGCCTTAATTTTTTGTTTTTGTGTATAATCCATAACGTAATTGCGTGGAAAAGCGATTCCAACATTTTCGCTACAGGATCCGATCCCTTCACGACCAAGTTAAGTTCCGTTGTATATTTACTTGATGCTTGGTTGAGGATGAAGAACCTCATGTAAGATCCGATGAAGTCATGAAGGGTTGCGATCAAAGGGATGAGGTTGGAGTTCCCTTTAAGGCTGGTCAGATTCGAGAGAAGGATAATGACGTCACACGATATGTGAGAAGTTCGACCGTGACACTTAACTATGTCGCATGAAAGAATATATAGTGATTGCTCATATTATCCATTGAAAAGGATATATTAATGAACTTAGATTATCAAAATTTAATGCATAATTTTGCATCTCAAAAAGCAAGAAAAATAAATTTTAGATAATATTTTCTATAGAAAGCCTCTCTATCAAAGTTTTACGCCTACGACCTCATGTGATTTCGGGTCGCGACCCTGCTTCAAACCCACCTGATAAAGCATAGCCAGCTTGGTAAGATTAGAGTTCTAAGAAGTGGGATTTG
The DNA here is from genome assembly GCA_036507285.1 of Trichosanthes cucumerina. NCBI lineage: Eukaryota > Viridiplantae > Streptophyta > Magnoliopsida > Cucurbitales > Cucurbitaceae > Trichosanthes > Trichosanthes cucumerina. Next base: position 16,615,490 of record CM071841.1, on the reverse strand, counting down.
TAAGCTCGTTGGTAAGCTAATTATTCTTAGGCATTCTATTTGAAAAGTCATAGCTTCTGAGATTGTGTTTATCTTACTCTGAAATGATTTAAAGATTTTTCTTCTTTTGAGAAAGCCTACTATGTCCCATCTTATAAAAAAAAATTATTCCAAATCTTTCTTTAGGATTATACATTCATCATTCTTTCCAGTTTTGCATCAAATACTTGATAATAATTTGGTTAATATAAGATGTTTGAAAGAAAACTAACATTTTGTTTTTAAAATCTCTATTTAGGTTTATAGGGCATGTTGAGTCATTCTAAATCATCAATTTTGAATTTGTTAGATATTCAACTCTGTATGTTAAGAATAAAGTCATATGTATTATAAACAAACAAATGTGTAAATGCCCATTCCACATGCCTTTTTCTACCCATGCCACATGGCAACCCCTCCTTAGCCATAGTGTCCTCCATGTGTCCATTTCTTACCAATGCTTAGTGTCCAAATGTACAACTCATCTCTTGCCATTTAGCCTATAAATAGTGGCTTATGGTGGTTTATGGAAAATACCATTGGTGAAATTCTCTCCAATTCTCTTCATTCTCTCTTACTTTCTCTTTTTAGTCTTTATTTAATTTTCCATAAATTTCCACTATCTCTTTATTTATATTATATATATTGCCCCCACTTTCCAAACACTTGTTTTATTATCATTATTATTATTATTATTATATTATTATTATAAATATATTATTATATTAGTATTATAATATTATACCCGGTTTCCATCCTATTTTTACAACACGTTATCAGCATGAAGCTCTGCCGATTTTTCCACTGAAGGTAGGTCCTCGGGGTAAGCCATTTTTTTTAATAATAAAATGTTATTTTGCATGTCTAATTGATTTCCTAATGTAAATGCAATTTCTTTGTATATAGTATTACTATGGCAAATCTTGCAAAACTAGAATTTGCGGCCTTGGATATTAATGGAAATAACTACTTGTCATGGGTCCTTGATGCTGAGATCCATTTAGACTCCATGAATCTTGGAGAAACAATTAAAGAAGGAAATGATGCATCAAATCAAGAAAAAGCCAAAGCTATGATCTTCCTTCGCCATCATCTTCACGAGGGATTGAAAATGGAGTATCTTACAATAAAAGATCCCTACATTCTATGGCAAGGCTTGAAAGAAAGGTATGATCATCAAAAAACAGTTATTCTTCCAAAAGCTCGTTATGATTGGATGCACCTGAGGTTGCAGGACTTTAAATCAGTAAGTGAATATAATTCCGCACTCTTCAGAATTAGTTCAAAACTAAAATTATGCGGAGAAAAAATTACTGATGTTGATATGTTAGAGAAGACATTCTCCACTTTTCATGTCTCGAATATGCTCCTGCAGCAGCAATATCGAGAGAAAGGCTTTAAAAAATATTCAGAACTAATTTCATGTCTTCTCGTGGCTGAACAAAATAACGAGCTACTAATGAAAAATCATGAATCTCGACCAACTGGAGCAACACCATTCCCTGAAGTGAATGCTGTGAATTTCAATAATCGTGGTCGAGGTCGTGGTCGTGGTCGAGGTCGGGACCGCGGTAGAGGAAGAAATACCTATTTTCGTGGTGGGCATTATAATTTTAAGAAACCCACACGAACTGATGATCATAAAGGAAAAGCTCCACAAGATAGAAGTTCAAAAGGTGATGAACATAAATGTTTTAGGTGCGGAATGATGGCACCTTTGGTCACGCACTGTCGACGTCAAAACACCTTATTGATCTCTATCAAGCTTCCTTGAAGGAAAAAGGAAAAGGGAAGAATGTGGAGGTGAATCTTGCCATTCAAGAAGATGATGTGTTCGATCCCTCCAATATGGTGCACCTTGATGTGGCTGATTATTTTGAATCTCCTGGAGAGAAAATTGATGCAATCAAACAAGTAGAAGATGCTTTGTATGAAGATATATAATTAAGTATTGTTTCTAATTATAATATGTTTTTCTTGTTTTTGTATATATATTTAGAACTTTTTGTAATCGCTTTTCCTTTCTTATCAATGAAGAAATATGGACAATTTCAATATGTTGAGTAACTTAGAAAATGAGCAATGAGGATTTATGTCTCAGCAGATCGCGCAACTACGCACACACGATACTCATAAGCAGAAAATATTTTTCTAAATTGACAATCTGGAAGCAAAAATCAATACTATATCGAGTTCCCGGAGACTGATTGAAGGTTTTGGAAAATCAAGTTTTATCTTGCCTAAAGGAACAAAATTTTCAATTAATAATGCTTTGTTCTCTAGCAAATCAAAAAGAAATCTATTGAGTTTCAAAGATATACGTAATAATGGTTATCATGTTGAAACTGATCGTAAAAATAATATAGAGTATCTCTATATCACATCTATTGTTTCACATGAAAAATATATATTGGAAACATCGCTTGACTTTTTCTTACGGATTATATTATACTCATATACGAGTAATCGAAAGTTATGCAACAATGAACCAGAAGTTCATGAATCCAGAAATATTCAGTGTTTGGCATGATCGACTGGATCATCCAGGATCGATAACGATGAGGAAAATTATTGAAAATTCACATGGACATCCTTTAAAGAACCAGAAGATTCTTCAATCCAATGAGTTGTCATGTGATGCTTGCTCTCAAGGGAAATTAATTATTAGACCATCACCGGCAAAAGTGGGCATTGAATCACCTACATTTTTAGAGCGAATTCAAGGTGATATTTGTGGACCTATTAACCCACCAAGTGGTCCATTTAGATATTTTATGGTATTAATTGACGCATCCAGCAGATGGTCACATGTATGCTTATTATCAAGTCGAAATCTTGCATTTGCAAGATTACTTGCTCAAATAATTAAGTTAAGAGCACAATTTCCTGATTATACAATTAAGACAATACGACTTGATAATGCTGGTGAATTTACATCTCAAACTTTTAATAATTATTGTATGTCAATTGGGATAAGTGTTGAACATCCTGTAGCTCATGTTCATACACAAAATGGTCTAGCAGAATCATTTATAAAACGTCTGCAATTAATTGCAAGACCATTGCTTATGAGAGCTAAACTCCTACTACATCGATGCAGGGTCATGCTATTTTACATGCTTTGCATCATTATTACGTATTAGGCCAGTAGCCTATAATAAATATTCCCTATACAATTAGCTTATGGCCAACAACCAAATGTATCCCATCTAAGAATTTTTGGATGTGCAGTATATGTTCCAATTGCTCCACCACAACGTACTAAGATGGGTCCTCAAAGGAGGTTAGGAATATATGTTGGATATGATTTCCCATCAATTATTAAATATCTTGAACCCCTGACGGGTGATGTATTTACTGCACGATTTGCTGATTGTCATTTTAATGAGACAAATTTTCCAACATTAGGGGGAGGAATTAAGAAGTTGGAAAAAGAAATCACATGGAATGCATCATTATTATCTCATTTAGATCCTCGAAGAGATCAATGTGAACTTGAAGTTCAAAAGATAATTCATTTGCAAAATATAGCAAATCAATTACCAGATGCATTCACAGATGCTAAAAGGGTGACTAAATCATATATACCAGCAGCAAATGCTCCATCAAAAATTGATATTCCACAGGAACAAGTTGTCAATAATGAGTCTGGAGCACGCCAGAAGCGTGGTAGACCAATGGGTTCCAAAGATAAAAATCCTCGAAAAAGAAAAGTAGTTGAGAATCAAAATGATTCAATAAAAGGTATGGATGTTCCAGAAGAAATCCAAGATACAACTACTCAAAAGAGTATTGATGAAAATCAAACGCTTGAGGATAATAATAAAATTTCCATAAACTATGTTACAACAGGAAAGAGATGGAACCGAAATGATATCATTGTTGACAACATTTTTTCTTATAATGTTGCTCACGATATTATTCATGAAAGTGACGATATTGATCCACAATCTATCGAAGAATGTCAACATAGAAATGATTGGTTGAAGTGGAAAGAAGCAATCCAAGCAGAGTTGAGCTCACTTTCAAAATGTGAGGTTTTTGGACCAGTAGTACTAACACCAGAAGGTGTTAAACCTGTGGGATACAAATGAGTATTTGTAAGGAAAAGAAATGAAAAGAATGAAGTCACAAGATATAAAGCGAGACTTGTTGCACAAGGATTCTCGCAAAGGCACAGTATAGATTATGAGGAGACATATTCTCGTGGTGGATGCAATAACGTTAAGATATTTGATTGACTTTGTTGTATATGAAAAACTTGATATGCATCTAATGGATGTAGTCACGGCGTATTTATATGGATCTCTCGGATAATGACATTTATATGAAAATCCGGAAGGATTTAAAATACGTAAACATATGAATCAAGTTCTCTGAATTGTATTCGATAAAGTTACTGAGAGATCATTATATGGATTAAAACAATCAGGACGAATGTGGTATAATCGCCTGAGTGAATATCTGTTGAAAGAAGGATATCAAAATAATCCAATATGTCCATGTGTTTTTATAAAGAAATCTCAGTCAGGATTTACTATTATAATCGTATATGTTGATGACTTAAATATAATTGGAACTCTGAAAGAGTTATCCAAGGCAATAGAACATCTTAAGAAAGAATTCGAGATGAAAGATCTTGGAAAAACAAAATTTTGCCTTGGTTTACAAATTGAACATTTAGCAGATGGGATATTTGTTCATCAATCAACTTATACAGAGAAAATCTTAAAAAGATTCTATATGGATAAAGCACATCCATTGAACATTCCAATGGAAGTTCGTTCACTAGATGTAAAGAAAGATATATTTCGAACCTCGAGATGATAATGAAGAACTCTCTTGGTCCCAAGTACCATATCTTAGTGCAATTGGTGCACTTATGTATCTAGCTAATAACACAAGACCGGATATTGCATTTTGAAGAAATTTATTAGCTAGATATAGTTCATGTCCTACAAAAGACATTGGAGCGGAGTTAAGCATGTACTCCGATATCTTGAGGACGATTGATATGGGTTTATTTTATTCTAACAAATCTAGTTTTGATCTAGTTGGTTATGCAGATTTCAGTTATCTATCCGATCCACACAAAACTAGATCTCAGACAAAGTTATCTATTTACATGTGGGAAGCTGCTACATCATGGCGATCGGTGAAGCAGAGACCATCACGGCCACTTCTTGAATCATCTTTGAAATCCTCGCAATTCACGAGGCAAGTCGAGAATGTGTATGGCTAAGATCGATGACACAACACATTCGTGAGACATGTGGATGGTCTTCTAGTAAACATCCTCCAACAATATTATACGAAGACAACACAAAGCATGTATAGCTCAAATCAAAAGAGGATATATCAAAGGAGATAGAAGCGAAGCATATCTCTCAAAGCTTTTCACACTCATGACCTTGAAGAAAATGGCGAGATCTCATTACATGTGATTTGTTCGAAGGATAACTTGGCGGACATATTTACAAAAGCATTACCAACTACAACATTTGAGAAATTGGTTCACAGTATTGGGATGCGAAGACTCAGAGATCTCAAGTGATGTCGTCATGAGGGGGAGTAAATGTATTATATAAAATATGTACTTTTTTTCCTTCACTGGGGTTTTTATCCCATCGGGTTTTTCCCTAGTAAGGTTTTAACGAGGCATATATTATATAAAATGGGCATTTAAGGGGGAGTATTATAAACAAACAAATGTGTAAATGCCCCGTTCCACATGCCTTTTTCTACCAATGCCACATGGCAACCCCTCCTTAGCCATAGTGTCCTCCATGTGTCCATTTCTTACCAATGCTTAGTGTCCAAATGTACAACTCATCTCTTGCCATTTAGCCTATAAATAGTGGCTTATGGTGGTTTATGGAAAATACCATTGGTGAAATTCTCTTCAATTCTCTTCATTCTCTCCCACTTTCTCTTTTTAGTCTTTATTTAATTTTCCATAAATTTCCACTATCTCTTTATTTATATTATATATATTGCCCCCACTTTCCAAACACTTGTTTTATTATTATTATTCTTATTATATTATTATTCTTATTATATTCTTATTATAAATATATTATTATATTAGTATTATAATATTATACCCGGTTTCCATCCCATTTTTACAACAATATGACAATTTTATCAACATAAAAATGAGAAAAACGCAGTAATTAAACAATTAATGATTTTCTTGCCTATACATGTTTCACTAATATATATTCAAAGTCATAAGTTTTGATGCTTTTGTCGAACCTTATGTTGAAAAATCTGATTGTCAAATTCTTTCATAAATGAACATTTACAATTTGTGAAAACTTTTAACCTTTGATCTTAGAAAAGAATTCTAAACATTCCTTTGACACTTCTTATATGCAACAGGAGATTGTTGTAGACTTTAATATGGCAATATGGAAAAAAAAATTTACTCATAGTTTACTCTCTCCTTTGGTTTAACTCTTTACAACTAGTCTCACTTTAAAGGCTTGTACCTTCTTAGCTACACATATTTGATTGATCAATTCATAACCAATGGGTTAGACCCAATTAAGAACATCTATAGGTTTTGGGCATAGATTGAGTACATGGAGTCTATCTCGAGATTCAAGACTTTGACCTATTGATCATTGTCATCATACTTCATTGCTACTTTGAGGTAAATAAACCTTCAATTTTATATCTTTTATAAAGAAAATTAAAATGATTGTTATTTTTGGATTTAAATTGTAATTTAACTGTTGTAATATTAAATAAGAATTATAAAGAATTCTTAATGGCACATGAATGTTTTTTCAGTTTAACAATATTTGGGAATGAAAGGATTCCAATTTTTGACCTCTTAATCGAAAATAGATGCTTAATTTGGCAAATTGAACAGGGGTGTTGGGTTGTTACATATTGGCGCATGCTCAACCAAGATACTAATAATTATTTGTCGAAAATAGTCGTGTGTTAATATTAAACTAAATGTACGACATGACAATATTTTAAAACACCATTTGTTGGTGTTACTTTCCTACTGGTTGTCTCTTTGGAGGACACATCCCAACTGAATGCGCTAATAAAAAACACAAATACTCCTTTTTTCTAAGAGCAATTTAAGGCTCATTTGATAACGTTCTCGTTTTCTGTTTTTTATTTTTTGCTTCTTGTTTTCTAAGAACTAAACACATAAACATGTTTGATAACTATTTCTGTTATGGGTAAATTTAGACACTAGGGTTAAACCCAACTATCTAAGACAATTGGGCTAAGTACAGACCAAATCTAAGATTCAGAATTAAATCAAGTTGAAGGAGCCTAAAAAGTAGACAAGATGGGTCAGACGACCGACTCAACTCAAACTGGCCCAAGTCGATCAAGATGAGGTCGACCCCACCATGGTCGAGGCAACAAAAATACCCTTGAGATGAGCCAACACATTAGGAGCACAACCAGAGTAGTAAGAGCCGAGGCCGAGGCCGAGGTCGACCCCACCATGGTCGAGGCCGAGGTCAACCCCACCATGGTCGAGGCGACGAACATACCCTTGATATTAGTCGACACACTGGGGGCTCGGATCTGCAAAGTATGATGGAAAAGAAAAGACAGGAAGAGTTTGGGTTGAGGTCGAGGCTTAAGTAGAGAGATCACTCTGGAGGGTTGATATTCTGAAGTTGAGATAGGTCGGAACATGCAAATGGTAAAAAAAATTAATTTTTATCTTGACGATTTTTTTGAGCAGCTTGATTCTCCCTTCACCGATAACATCATGGTGGTACATCACCTGAACATGTTTAAAGGGCTTGAGAAGATGTAAACCCAACTAGGTAAGAGGGATTAACAAAAGTATTACCTCTAGTATGAAGATGTCGGGCATCTGACCAAAGACTGTTTTAGTTGAAAAATGACATTGAAGCTCTTTATCTAGAATGGTTATCTAAAATAATACAGAGAAGTTGATATCGGGAGAAAGTCGAGTCTGACCAAGGTAGTAATGCGAAAAATAATAGAGACTCTCCTCCACTCCATGAAATCAAAATAATATGTGGAGGACCAGCTGGAGAGGAGTCGAATCGAAAGAGGAAAGCAAGAGCCCATGAAACTAGGCACTCTCTACAGAACTACAGGGTACACTCCATTGAGGTCAACAAATATGTCCCAACTCTAGAGTTCAGCAGATGTCTTCGTTGTAGCATTGACCATTGTCAATTTCAAGGTATATTGTATTTTAATTGATTGAGGAAGCTCAAAAGATGTTCTGTTTTTAGTTGCCTTCAATGTTATAAAACTAGGTAGGGAACTGAAACATTTGGTGTAATATTTGGAGTATTCTTGATGTGTTCTGTATGAATACAAGGGAGAATGGTACATATTTATACAAGGGAGGAAAACACAAAAATAGAAAACTTAGCCTACAAATGTTAAACAAACTTACTAAAGGCCTAAGAATAGGACAACCCATTTTGACTATCAACACCCTCCCTCAAACTCAAGGAGATAAAGTGGCAACAAACTTGAGTTTGTGATGCAATTTAGTGTATGGACCAAGAGACAATGCTTTGATGAAGATATCCGCAAGTTGATCTGTAGTAGAGATAGGGCATAGTAGAATTGTGTTACTCTGGAGGTGGTGACGGACAAAGTGACAGTCATTTTCAATGTGTTTGGTACGTTCATGAAAGACATTATTGTGAGCAATCTGGATGGCGTTGTGATTGTCACAATGAAGTATTGTAGGAGATGGTTGAGGGACACTCATGTTAGCAAGGAGCCAACGAAGCCATATTAGTTCAAAAGTGGCATCAGCGAGTGCACGGTATTCAGACTCTATACTAGAGCGGGAAACAATAGAGTGTTTCTTACTACGCTAAGAGATAAGGGAGTCCTCTAGATAGAAGCAATAACCTGTGGTGGAGCGTCAGTCAGTAGGATCACTAGCCCAATTTGTGTCAGAATAGCAAGATAATAATAGAGATGATTGTGCAGAAAACTGAAGGCCATGTCCAAGAGTTCCTTTGACATATCGCAGGATACGAAGAAAAGCGGTGAAGTGTATGGTATGAGGTGCGCCATGAATTGACTGATAATGTGCACAACGTAGGCAATGTTTGGACGGGTTACAGTCAAGTAAACAAGACTACCAACAAGTTGCCTGTATAGAGTGGGATCTGATAAGGTAGTACCACCAAATGAGGTTAGGTGGACACTCGAATCAAGTAGAGTTGTCTAGGTGGCAGAGTCAGAAATACTAGAATGAGTCAATAGATCAGAGGCATATTTTGCTTGAGACAGACAGTACCCATCAGATCGGGATGAGACTTCAAGGCCAAGAAAATAGTTGAGTTGACCCAAGTCTTTCATCTCAAATTGCTCTCCAAGATATTGTTGTAATTGAGAGATGGCCTGTGGATCATCACCTGTAATGATCATATCATCAACATAAAGTAGAAGAAGAACTATACCATGTTTTGTCCGACGAGTGAAAAGTGCATTGTCGTGTGGGTTGGAAGTGAACCCAAGTTGGGTTATAGTGGAGCTAGGAGTGGCAAACCAGGTTCGAGAAGCTTGCTTCAAGCCATATAGGTCCCGTCGGAGGAGGCACACCTTCTAAGGGGGGGTGAAAGTGCCAGGTGGGGGTTTCATGTATACCTCCTCTAGTTAAGAGCCATTGATGAATGCATTTTTTACATCCATCTGACGTAGAGGCCACTGTTTTGTTGCACTAATGGCTAACAGACATCGAACAAACGTCATTCAGGCGACGGGGGCAAAGGTCTCCTCATAGTGAATGTCATATTCTTGAGAGTACCCTTTTGCGACCAAACGAACCTTATATCTTTCAATAGATCCATCCGAACGAGTCTTGATTTTATAAATCCATTTGCAACCGATGGATTTTTTACCAGGGGATAGATCTACATAGTCCCAAGTCTGTGTCTTCTCTAGAGCCTAGAGTTCCTCGTCCATTGCTTACTACCAAAGGGGGTTAGTGCTAGCCTCATGATAAGAGGATGGTTCGACTAGAGATAAAACAGTGAAAAAACAATGATAGTCTTGAAGATGAGAGGGAGTTTTTCATACCCGAGTGAAGCTACTAACAGAGATGACATGAGCAAGTTCAGGCTCAACAACCGTGAGAGATGGTGCGTCCGGGAGCGCAGAGGCAGGTGCAGACTGTTCAAGCTCTGAAGACGATGAGGATTCTACAGGTGAAAGTTGTTCAGGCTGAAGAGACAGTGATGGTTATAGAGGTGGAAATAGATCATGAGAATCATTAGTAAAGAAACGTTGAGGACTAGAGAGAGAGGTATGGAAAGGTGAAAGACTAGAGAACATAGTATGTTCCCAAAAGGTAACATGACGAGAGATACTCAATCGATTGGAGATTGGATGCCAACAACGAAAACCTTTATGTTCAGTTCCGTACCCAAGAAAACAACATAGACGAGCACGAGGTTCAAGTTTAGTGTGCTCATGAGGGTGAAGGAGAATAAAGCATGCATAACCAAATACTTTAAACTGAGAGTAGGAGGGAGGAGTACCTTATAAGCGTTCAAATTGAGAGATGTTCCAAAGTACAGATGACGGAAGTCGATTGATAGCATAGACAGAGGTAAGGGCAACCTCTCCCTAGAATTTCTCCGGACAGAATGCCGAAAAAAGTTGAGCACGAACAGAGTCTAAGATGTGACAATGTTTTCGCTCTGCTCGTCCATTTTTTTTAGATGTATGACGACACGAGCGTTGAACTAAGGTGCCTTGTTGGATGAGAAATGAAAGTAGGTGGGAATTCTTATATTCCATAGCATTATCTGTTCTTAGGATTTTAATAGTACGAGAAAACTGTGTTTGAGTCATATTTGCAAAGGCAATGTAAATTTGAGGGAATGAAGAGAAATTTTTGAGAAAATATATCCAAGTAAATAGAGAGTAGTCATCAATAAATAAAACGAAATAACGATAACCATTGACAATAGTGGTGGGAGCAGGTCCCCAAATGTTAGAATGAACCATGCCAAAGGGAGTATCATATATGGAAGATGACACCGAAAAATATAATGCAGGTTGTTTTTGTTGGGGTTCGTGCTCTAAAACTCGTAGTTTGTAAATATTGTTCTAATTAATGTAATAAAGAGTTATTATTTTCAATAAAGAGTAATTTGCAATATTGCCCTTTTTATTAACCCTAAATCCAATAAACTAACATCCAAGGCTGTAAAATGTCACTTGAACTGAATGTAGTGTACATATAAAGGATCTCAGTTCGAGATACAACCTAACGGGTCTATAGTAAGAGGATAAGGCTTGGGTACCTTACCCTGGTATTACTATGGATATGACCCACTTTGTATATGATACAAACACAGTGATCCTAGCGTGTTCGTGTAGACGACATGTGAGTGGGGATATCCTATGTAATGAGATTACATAAGACCGAACCACGAAATAATAACCATTAGGTGTAACTCTGTTGACTTGTTAGGTTTCTATTTCACTATGATGACTTATAAAACTTGATCTCAATCCTGAGTAGGTTACAAACTCCTCTTTGCGAGGGATTGTCCTTTGACTAGTATGTGTGAGAATGGCCAGATTGGCCGACTCAATATGCCTACCTTCTTGGGGACAAGATCGAGCGAGTAGCTGGGGACATAACTTAGCAAGATGGAATTCACTCCTTCCCGCCTATTAGGGTAAGTAGATGAATGTTCCCTTAAGCGGTGTCTCTAGGACTTGAATAAAGGGCCCGACCCTCTCATTTGCCCGTGAGAGACTTCTGTTTGTTGGTAGGACCACAAACAAGTTGTTCATTATAGGAGCACTGGTACTTAAGGTAAAAGATGTACCCTAGGGGTAAAACGATAATTTGATCAAACTGGTGGTACAAACATTTTTGAAAGATTGACTTGTTGTTATTGGTCAATATCCATGTATACAGAAATATATCTACAGTGAGAAGAGTGTAGTTGCGGGACTTTAGTGGAGTGTTCCTACAATTAACGAAGGTTGATTTAGGAGGTTAATGAGATTAACTGAGTAATCTCGTATCGTTGGAGCTTCTGATCTGTAGGTCCATTAGTGACCTTCTAGCTCGTAAACGGTTCTTAGAACGTTTAAATTTGAAATGTTCAAATTCAATTAGGGAATAAACATTAATGTATATAGATACATTATAATATAAAGTTTTGGAACTTTATATTATAAATTTAATGTGAATATAATTCATATTAAATTATATGAAGGAATTAAATATTTGAAAGAGTTCAAATATAAATTTGAATGTGATTCATATTTAAAAACTATAGGTTAAATTTTAATGTGCACATGATGTACATTAAAACTATAGGTTAAGAGGGAAAATTGATTAAATGTGATTTAATAAAATTTTAATATAATTAAATTAGTTTAATTATATTATTTTTAATTAATTCAATTAATTTTATTAATTTTATTAATTAAATATTTTAAATAAAAAAGGAAACGTGTAGATGACACGTTCCCACTCACTCCATCTTCCCCTTTTTTCTCTCCCTCTTATCGATACATATAGTGGGAGTTGGGAGAGGAGGTAGATGAAACACTTGAAGCAATTAGAGAATTGTTGGTAAAAAATTTCTGTTTGGAAAAACATCTCTTACTTCTTCCAATAGTTGGAATCCTTCCCACCAAGGATTGATCGAAAGAATTCCGAGACATAGAGAGTTTTCCAAGTGGTGTTGTCCTGTTGGAAAGGAAGAACAGAGGAAATTTTGGTTGTTGTGTTGTTGTGCATTTGGAGTAAGGAGTTGTTGTACTGCATTGAAACAACAAAGGTAATTTCGAATTCCCTTATTAGTTTAAGATTGTACAACATGTTTATATGCTTATTTCATGCTTAATTAGATTAAGATTGCTTATCTCTGTATTTTTTCCAATGTACTGGTATTTGTAGTAAACCAAAACAAGCAAGTAATCGATCTTAAAATCACGTTTTCGCTACTCACGGGGATCAGATTCCCATCAATTGGTATTAGAGAAATGCTTGTTTTGTTTTGGTTGAAACAAATTGGCATTGGTTAGGTGGGAATTGCATTTGGTTTGTTGTAAAACTGTTTAGGAAAATTTTGGCCTTAGTTTTAACAGTGATTTGATCAAATTAAATGTAAAGGCCCTTGCGTTTTGGGCAATAAGTGCATAATCGAGTCTGTAAAGTTGTTATGAGTCGTTCGTGACAAATTTCAAGTCAATCGGATGAGTATCGGGTGAGAAATTGCCATTGAAAGTTGTTGTTTTTCGAAGAAGAGACCACTGGCAGAAGCGACAGCGTTGCACGCTACCTATGGCATTACAACATTGTTCATCAACGTCACAACGCTGGGGAATGGCGTCACAACGCCGAAGGCTCCCTATCGATAAGGAATCTGAGGGGTTGCCAGCGTTGCAACGTCATCTCATGGTGTTGCAACGCTATCCTGATGCCTAACGCGAGCGCGAGAGAAGGTGGCGTTGCAACGCTCTCCTCAGTATTGCAACGCCGTGGCAACATCTGGATGAGGCAGACCGGTTCAGCGGCGGTTCGAGCGATTCGGGCCTTAGACGGTCCGGTTGGAGCGGTTAGAACCCAATTCAATGATTTTTGGATCAATTTTGTAATAAAATTAGTGTAATTTTATTATTTTTGCACTTTAGAGCCCAAATTTTCTGGTTTTACAGCTATTTTCTTTATGAATGCCATTTAGAATTTTTTCCACCTTAGGATAAGCATATTCATGCATTTTATTTGTATAAGTGTTATATAAATATTATAGAAATACATGATTTATTTTTCATGAATAATTATTTATAGTTGTTATAATTAGATTATATGAAAAATAAAAAGCATGGAACATGAAATTACTTAGTATAAAGTAAAGTGTTATTTTATTTAAGTAATTTGCAAGATTCAAGTAGTTGAATGTAATTCCAATTAGAAATTGTTTGTTGGAGTTATCATATAGTTCGTTGTCATAGGTTAATTATTAAAATTTATAAAAGTTATAAAGGGGGTTTAGAAACCATAACCTATAACAAAGTACTGCATGTAAACATAGGAACTTTCGTTAAATAAAATTAGTTTTAAATTGTTTAAAATTAACTTAGACCTAAGTTTTTTTTTTTTTTTTTGAATTTCTAATAGGATTGAAGTTAGTCTTACATGGTATTTTAAATAGTTTAAAATATAGTAGGACAATAGGACATTGGTTATAAGGGAACTCTACCAGTGATGTTATGTCTAAGGTTGGGGGTACTTAAGCTGACGGTTAACGGAACACCTCTTATCTGGAAACTAACATGGAGCTTGAGTTGAATTAACCATAGTTCTGTGTTATATCTAGGTAATTAAAATGTTTATATCTAGACATAAGGTTAAAAGACCTAGTTATAATGGTTATAATAGCCATAAACTTAGATAGATTCTTTTAGCCAGAATCCGACTAAGTTAAACCTAAACTCTAACCTTAGGAGCTTCAGTGGGAGAAAACGAGATGTCGAGTTTACTCTCACGTGCTCAAGAGTTTACACAGTGAGTTCCATGTTCGGCTATGTGGCGTCAATAGGGCGTCCCCCTACGGTAAGTGTTTGCATGCTTCAATACCAAGGTAAATGAGGGAAGTATCCATGGTAAATGGGAGCAGGACGCGTGTGAACGTATCCTACGGTCTTCTCCATTAGGTCAGACCGTGAGATTTCTATAGTTCGCCTGCTAGGTTGTCCTGGAACAACCAATCCCTACGGAGGGCCTGACTATAGGGGTCAAAACACCTCCAGAAATGGATAAGGTCTCTAAGGTAATTTGCCAACAGTTGTCTTTCTTAATAGTAGCTTGTTGGCTCGGACCTATTGGATCTGAAAATGGAAGGGGCACATTTACGGGATAAGTTAATCTCGTTAACAAGTCCTTGACCAAACAAACAGTAGCTAAAAATCATTGGGACATGAGTTGTTCTGGTAGTGAGAATTAGCTGAGATAGTCTCAATTCAGCCGAGAAGTGACTGACCACCCGACGGTGGCTTTTATTCTAAACCCTTTAAGTATCGTTGCAAAATTAAAGATTTAATTTAAACATTAGGGTTCTTTAATAATTTTGCTAAAATTGATTGGTTTGTAATGGGTTAAAGGAAGAACTAATTAGAACTATTTTTGAAATTTCAGCATGTCCTCAATAATAGTCGTACTCAAAAGTGAACGTTTAACTGGCGAAAACTATACTACGTGGAAGTCCAACTTGAATACAATTATTGTTGTTAACGACCTACGGTTTGTACTGGCTGAGGAATGTCTTCAGGTCCCTGCTCGAAACGCTCCTCAAACTGTTAAGGATGCGTATGACCGGTGGATCAAGGCCAATGACAAGGCCAAGGTCTATATTTTGGCTAGTGTTTCTGAAGTTCTGGCCAAAAAGCACGAGGGCATGGTCTCAGCTCGTGAGATCATGAGTTCATTGAAGAATATGTCTGGACAACCGTCTGGACAACTTCAGCACGAATCCCTCAAGTACGTTTATAACTCCCGTATGAAGGAGGGGTCATCGGTGAGGAAACATGTTCTCGATCTGATGGTCCACTTGAACGTGGCAGAAATGAACGACGCGGCCATCGACGAGCAAAGTCAGGTGTCCTTCTTCTTGGAATCTCTTTCGAAGAGTTTCCTGCAATTCTGCAACAATGCGGTGATGAATAAGATAGAGTACAACTTGACTACTCTCCTCAATGAACTACAGACTTTCCATTCCCTTATGAAGAACAAGGGACAAACTGATTGTGAGGCAAATCTGTTTGTCCATTCCAGAAGGTTCCAAAAGGGTTTATCCTCTGGGACTAAGTCCTGCGGTCCGTCTTCTGGGTTTAAGAAGACCCAAAAGATGAAGAAATGAGGGAAAGGGAAGGCACCCGCTGCTGCAGACAAAGGCAAAGGAAAAGCCAAGGTTGCAGATAAAGAAAAATGTTTCTACTGCAACATGGACAGACACTGGAAGCGAAACTGCCCAAAATACCTTACTGAGCTCAAAGAGAAGAAAGGTAAATGTGATTTACTCGTTCTTGAAACTTGTTTAGTGGAAAGTAATGACTTTACCTAGATACTTGATTCAGGGGCCACTAATCACATTTGCTCTTCTTTCCAGGAAACTAGTTCCTTCAAGGAGCTCGAAGAGGGTGAGATGACGCTTAGGGTCGGAACGGGAGACGTCGTCTCAGCTCGTGCAGTGGAAGATGCCAAGCTGTTTTTTAGAGACAGATTTTTATTTTTAGAAAATCTGTGCATAGTTCCCAAGATTAAGAGGAACTTGATTTCTATCTCTTGTCTAATTGAATATAGTTATTGTATTTCCTTTTCTAGAAATGAAGCATTCATTTCGAAAAAAGGTGTCAATATTTGTTCTGGCAAATTAGAAAACGGCTTATATGTGCTTAAACCAAACAAAACTAAAGCAATTTTAAATCATGAGATGTTTAAAACTGCGAATACTCAAAATAAAAGGTAAAAAATTACTCCAAATAATAATACCTATCCTTGGCATCATAGACTTGGTCATATAAACCTCAACCGGATTGAGAGATTATCTAAGAATGGACTTCTAAACAAGTTAAAAGATGATTCTTTACCTCCTTGCGAATCATGCTTGGAAGGTAAAATGACTAAGCGACCTTTTACTGGAAAAGGTTATAGAGCCAAAGAGCCCTTAGAGCTTATACATTCGGATCTTTGTGGTCCGGTGAATGTTAAAGCTCGAGAAGGGTACGAATATTTCATCTTTTCATAGATGATTATTCGAGGTATTGTTATCTATACCTAATGCACCATAAGTCTGAGGCTCTTGAAAAGTTCAAAGAGTATAAGGCTGAGGTAGAGAATGCATTAGGGAATACCATTAAGTCACTTTGATCTGATCGAGGCGGAGAGTATATGGATTTGAGATTCCAGGACTATTTGATAAAACATGGAATTCAATCTCAACGCTCGACACCTAATACACCACAGCAGAATGGTGTATCTGAAAGGAGAAATAAAACCTTGTTAGACATGGTTCGATCTATGATGAACTATGCTCAATTGCCTGCCTCGTTTTGGGGTTACGTATTAGAGATTGCGGTTCAAATCTTGAACACTGTTCCATCAAAGAGTGTTTCAGAAACACCTTTTGATCTATGGAAGGGGCGTAAACCTAGTTTACATCACTTCAAGATTTGAGGTTGTCCGACACACATGCTGGTGACAAACCCAGAGAAATTAGAACTTCGTTCAAGATTATGCGAATTTGTTGGCTATTCCAAAGAAACGAGAGGTTGTCTTTTCTACGACCAATAAGAAAACAAGGTGATTGTATCGACAAACGCCACTTTCTTGGAGGAAGATCACATGAGGAACCATAAACCGCGTAGTAAGTTAGTATTAAATGAAGCTACAGATGTGTCAATAAGAGTTGTTGATCAAGCTGGACCTTCATCAAGAGTTGATGAAGAAGTCGGCACATCAAGTCAGCCCCATCCTTCTCAATCGTTGGGAATGCCTCGACGCAGTGGGAGGGTTGTTCCCCAACCTGACTGCTACTTGGGTTTAGCTAAAACTCAAGTTGTCATACCTGATGACGGTGTAGAGGATCCATTGTCTTATAAACAGGCAATGAATGACGTAGATAAGGACCAATGGATCAAAGCCATGAACCTTGAAATGGAGTCGATGTACTTCAATTCAGTTTGGGAACTTGTAGACTAGCATGAAGGGGTGAGACCCATAGGGTGCAAATGGATCTAGAAGAGAAAGAGAGATACAACCGGAAAGGTACAGACCTTCAAGGCAAGACTTGTAGCAAAGGGTTTCACCCAAAGGGAAGGAGTTGACTATGTGGAAACTTTTTCCCCTGTTATTATGCTTAAGTCAATTAGGATACTCTTGTCCATACACGCATTTTATGATTATGAGATCTGACAAATGGACGTAAGGAATGCCTTTTTGAATGATAATCTTGACGGGAGCATCTATATGTCTCAACTCGAAGGGTTCATAGCTCAAGGTCAGGAGCAAAAAGTTTGCAAGCTCAATCGATTTATTTATGGGTTGAAACAAGCATCCAGATCTTGGAACATAAGATTTGACACTGCAATAAAGTCTTATGGCTTTGACCCAAAACGTTGATGAGCCTTGTGTTTACAAGAGGATCATCAATGACAACGTAGCTTTCTTAGTACATTATGTGGATGATATCCTACTCATTGGGAATGATGTAGGATACCTAACTGACATAAAGAAATGGCTAGCGACCCAATTCCAAATGAAAGATTTGGGAGAGACGCAGTATGTTCTTGGGATTTAAATTTTCAGGAATCGCAAGAACAGAACGCTAGCTCTGTCTCAAGCATCTTATATCGACAAAATATTGGCCCAATATTCGATGCAAAATTTCAAGAGAGGTTTATTACCTTTCAGGCATAGAATTCATTTGTCTAAGGAACAGTGTCCTACGACACCTCGAGAAATTGAGGATATGAGACGTATTCCCTATGCCTCTGCAATAGGTAGCTTAATATATGCTATGTTGTGCACTAGGCCAAACATTTGTTATGCAGTGGAAATAGTCAGTAGGTACCAGTCCAGTCTAGGGTTAGACCACTGGACCACAGTTAAAAATATCCTCAAGTATCTTAGGAGAACAAGGGACTATACGCTTGTGTATGGGACTAAGGATTTGATCCTTACAAGATACACTGATTCTGATTTTCAGACCGATAAGGATTCTAGAAAATCTATATCGGGATCAGTTTTCACCCTTAACGGGGGAGCTATAGTGTGGTGAAGCATCAAGTAAGGATGCATTGTTGACTTCACCATGGAGGCAGAGTATTTCGTTGCTTGTGAAGCAGCTAAAGAGGTTGTTTGGCTAAGGAAATTCCCTACTGATTTGGAAGTTGTTCCAAATATGGAATTTCTCATCACCTTGTACTGAGACAACAGTGGTGCGGTAGCCAATTCGAAGGAACCTCGCAGCCACAAGCAAGGCAAGCACATCGAGAGGAAATATCACCTGATACGAGAGATAGTGCAACAAGGAGATGTGACAGACACAATGATTGCTTCGGAGCACAACATAGTTGATCTGTTTACAAAGACTCTCACGGCTAAAGTGTTTGAGGGTCATCTGGAGAGCCTAGGTCTACGAGATATGTACAAAGGCTAATCTAGGGCAAGTGGGAGATATGTAATGGATATATGGATGCCCTAGTTTATTGTATTTTGTATCTCTGTAACCAATGTTTTAGATTGTAATGTACCCCACTAGAGTTTTAGTTCAAGTGGGAATTTGTTGGAGTTTGTGCCCTAAAACTCGTAGTTTGTAAATATTGTTCTAATTAATGTAATAAAGAGTTATTATTTTCAATAAAGAGTTATTTGCAATATTGCCCTTTTTATTAACCCTAAATCCAATAAACTAACATTTGAGGCTGTAAAATGTCTCTTGAACTGAATGTAGTGTACATATAAAAGATCTCAGTTCGAGATACAGCCTAAAGGGTCTATAGTAAGGGGATAAGGTTTGGGTACCTTACCCTGGTAATACTATGGATATGGCCCACTTTGAATATGATACAAACACAGTGATCCTAGCGTGTTCGTGTACACGACATGTGAGTGGGGATATTTTATGTAATGAGATTGCATAAGACCGGACCACGAAATAGTAACCACTAGGTATAACTCCGTTGACTAGTTATGTTTCTATTTCACTAGGATGACCTAGGCAACTTGATCTCAATCCTGAGCAGGTTGCGAACTCCTATTTGCGAGGGATTGTCCTTTGACTAGTATGGGTGACAACGGCTAGATTTTCTGACTCAATATGCCTACCTTCTTGGAGACAAGACCGAGAGACCAGTTGGGGGACTTAACTTAGCAAGATGGAATTCACTCCTTCCCGCCTATTAGGGTAAGTAGAGGAATGTTCCCTTAAGTGGTGTCTCTGAGACTTGAACAAAGGGTCCCTACTCTCTCATTGGCTCGAGAGGAACTTCTGTTTGTTGGTAGGAGCACAAACAAATTGTTCATTAGAGGAGCACTGGTACTTAAGGTAAAAGATGTAATCCAGGGATAAAACGGTAATTTGACCCAGCTGGTGTTACGAACATTCGTGAAGGATTGACTCGCTGTTATTGGTCACTATCCGTAGAAACATAAATATATCTGTAGTGAGAAGAGTGCAGCTGGGGGACTTTAGTGGAGTGTTCACGCAGTTAACGAATGTTGGTTAGGAGGTTAATGAGATTAACCGGGTAATCTCGTATCGTTGGAGCTTCTGATCTGTAGGTACATTAGGTCCACCTTCTAGCTCGTAAAGGGTTCGTAGATCGTTGAAATTTGAAATGTTCAAATTCAATTAGGGAATAAACATTAATGTTTATAGATAGGTTATAATATAATGTTTTGGAACTTTATATTATAAATTTAATGTGAATATGATTCATATTAAATTATATGAGAGAATTAAATATTTGAAAGAGTTCAAATATAAATGTGAATGTGATTCATATTTAAAAACTATATGTTAAATTTTAATGTGCACATGATGTACATTAAAACTATAGGTTAAGAGGGAAAATTGTTTAAATGTGATTTAATCAAATTTTAATATAATTAAATTAGTTTAATTAAATTATTTTTATTTAATGCAATTAATTTGATTAATTTGATTAATTAAATATTTTAAATAAAAAAAGGGAACGTGTAGATGACACGTTTCCACTCCTCCCTCCTCCTTCCACCTTCCCCTTTTCCCTCTCCCTCTTATCGATACATACAGTGGGAGTTGGGAGAGGAGGTAGATGAAACACTTGAACCAATTAGAGAATTGCTGGTAAAAATTTCTCTCTGGAAAAATATCCCTTACTTCTTCCAATAGTGGGAATCCTTCCCACCAAGGATTGATCGAAAGAATTCAGAGACATAGTGTGTTGTGTAATTGGTAATAATGGGTCCAAATAGGTTGAAGTACAGAAAGGTACTCTGTTACAGACTGACCAACATCTTAACTAATGAAGATTAACAAGGGTGTTGTGTAATTGGTAATAATGGGCAAGTCCAACAGTTTCAAACCATGTAGATAAAAAACCCTGCAATTCTTTTGCGGTTTCAAACACATCAAACTGAATGTGAATGACAGGGATAGAAATGTTACCAATCCAGGTCATTATTTAGTGATTTTGCTATCCCAATCTTCTAGTCGTTCGATGTATCTGGCATCTTCCTCGGTTGTATCCCCGATTGGTTCAAGTTTGGAGATATCGCCAGTAACAATTCGCCACAATTTTCGACTATCAAAAAACTCTTCATTTGATGTGCCCAAGTAATGTAGTTTGTACCATTAAGAATAGTACTGATGGGATGAAAAACATCATTATTCTCCATTAAATAAGGAAGAGACGAGGTCGGTCAGGGTCGACGGAGCTTTCACGGGGTCAACGGGGAGAATCTCACGGGGTCGACGGAGAACACGGGTTAGGCAACGAGTTCTAATGTGCTCGCTGGTGGATCACGATGTCGACGAGTCTGCAGCTGGTTTTACGAGATCGAGAGATAGCTTCAGACTTCGCAGGGTCGACGGAGAGAAGAAAACAACACGAGGTTAATTTGGCTCTGATACCATGAAACTTTTGGTGTAATATTTGGAGTATTCTTGATGTATTCGGTATGAATACAAGGGAGAATGGTACATATTTATACAAGGGAGGAAAACCAAAAAATAGAAAACTTAGCCTACAAATGTTAAACAGACTTACTAAACATAAGAGACCTAAGAATAGGACAACCCATTTTGACTATCAACAGGAACAATTAAGATGTAGTCCAACGTTACTAGTAGGGTTTGGAGGAGAGAAGGTTAACATTGAAGGAATCATTGAATTGCATATAACCTTTAGGGAAACCCCTAACTTAGTAACACAAAGGATAAACTTTTTAATTGGGAACTGCTCTTCTACATACAATGCAATCATATGAAGACCGACATTTGAATGAGTTGAAGACAGTACCGTGAACTTACCATCAGCTTATGAAATTTTCAACACTAATTAGAGTCAGAATAGTCAAAGGACAGTAGAAAATGTCAAGAGAATGCTATTGCACAACACAGAAGGAAGACATACCAAGATAGGATTTTTCATTATAAAGTAGTTGAGCCCGAGCCGAGTCAACCCATTGCTTTGTATACTATTTCTTTCTATTTTGTCTTTGTCTTTTCACTTTTCTTTTGTAATTCAATATGTAAAAGTAGTGAAAATATTAGCTAAATGGCCCAGTTTTTTATAAATTTTCTTATTTGAATAATAAGGTTGAACTCTTAGCACATCCCTTCATACTCAAGTAAAATCTCTTCCAAAGTAAAATTTTTCTCGAGTATGGGGTTGAACAAGGGATATGTCTCCCTATTAAACAAAAAGCAAACAACGGGGATATGTTTCCCTATTAAACAAAAAACAAGAAAAAAAAGGGGATATGCCTCCCTATTAAATAAAAAACAAGAAGATTCAAAAGGGTATATGTTACCCTATAAAAAAAAAAAAACAAACAGAGATAACAAGATCCAAACTGAAGGTGGGTTGACCCATTGGGGACTCTATTTGATCCAATATACGTTTAAATTGGGGGGCAGTTGCACAAATGGCAATAAGATTTGTTCTATTTGCAACCATATCATTGATTAATTTGTTTTGCAGAAATAGCAAAATGTCAAAGCCCAACCCAACAACAGGAAAGAAAAAGTCCAAAATGTCCTTCTATGTTTTAGAAAATCAGTAGTCTATCAACCTTATATCTGATATACCGACGATATATCTAACCAAAAAGTAACTACACGAGTGATATACTATTGATACCCGTTGATTTCACTCGACATTAAGTATATATCGTTAATCTATCAACCTTATATCGATATCTGAAGCGATATATCTAACCAAAAAGTAACTACACGAGTGATATACTATTGATACTCGTTGGTTTCACTAACATTAAGTATATATCAGGAGTCTATCAACCTTATATCTGATATACCGATGATATATCTAACCAAAAGTAACTACACGAGGGATATACTATTGATACCCGGACATACAAAAATCAATTGTATGTCTAATAGGTCCATTAAATTAAAAAAAAAATGTAGAAAATATTAAGAATTTATTAGACATAAAAATAAAAGTTCTCAGCTATTTTCGACACATTGTAGAGCATCTTTTAAAGTTCCTGGGCTAAAATTTTAATTTAATATAATAATATTATTTAAAATAAAAAGGGTCAGTTGCACAAATGACAAAAAATAAATGTTCAATTGCAAGTGTGTCTACCATTTGTTTCTAGCAAAAAACATTGGTTCAACCCAATTGGAGTCAGCGATATGTCCAAAATACTCTTCCTGTGTAATCTTGCGTAATTGTAATATGGTGTATATCAATCGTCTATCGATGATATATTGTTTATATACCCACGATATACCTAATATGAAGTATATTAGTGATATACTAATGATACACTTTACTTAAGTATATCAATGAACTTGAATTTCTCGTACTTAGTATATCAACAATATATAAAAAATAGCTAATATGAAGTATATCAAGAGTATAATAGTGATTTATATTCAATGTATCAAATATACCTAATATGAAGTATATTAGTGATTTGCTACTATTATATCAAAATGAAATGAGACATACGTAATATAAAGTATATCAGTGATATATCAAATGTGCAAAATATTCATAATACGCTACGATATATATAAAGTATATCATTTAAATGATACCTAAAAAGAAGTGTATCGATAGTATATCAGTAGTATACAACTAATATTGTGATGTTCGAAGAAGAAGGGTACATGAATGAATCGAGATCACATCCGAATGAGAGTGATCTCCAAGTTATAAAAATATAGATGAAAAAGACTTATAAGAATTGATATACCAACAAGATGCACCTTCCTAATTTTCTATGGCTCAATCATAGGAACTTCAAACCTAAGCGTGTTTGACTTGAAGAAATCTCATGTTAAGGCCAAATTCGGATTCCAAATCTTGATCTGAATCCGGGACCTAGGGCGTTACAAATATATAGGTATATACTAGTTGATTAATATATACCAAATATAAAATATATCAGATATACTATTGATATACCAATTATTAAGGATATCAAATATCCTCTTGATATACTACTTAGATATACCAAATATAAAGTATATCAGATATACTACTTATATGCTATTAATATACAAATTTTAAGTATATCAGATATCCTACTGATATACAGTTGATATACCAAATATTAAGTATATCAGATATCCTACCAAAATACTTTATTTAGTATATCAACGATATATCACAAATAGTGATTTATGCTTGATAATGATTTATGATGATATACTTTATTCATTAATATTAAGTATATCAACGGGATCTCAAAATCTATTTGTAATGTCCGACATATCAGGTAGAGTAAATTTCAGGTTATGCTTTTAAATTTTAGGTAAATTCATAATTTAAAACTAAAATGGATTGTTATATCTTATTGTGTGAGATGTGTTATTGTATAGAGTATATCACTAATATACTACTGATATATGTATATGAAGTTAATTAAGAGTATATCAATAACTCAAGATATGATATATGTTCATTTCAATCGATATACTAATGATATACTAAATGTTAGGTACATTAGTGAAATAAACATATCTAAAATGAAGTACATTAGTGATATACTAATATGCAAAATATCTCTAATTTGCTACAGATATATAGGAAGTATATCATTCTAAATGATATACCTAAGAGAAGGGTATTCGTGGTATATCAATAATATATTATTAGCATACTTCGTTTTAGGTATATATTGGTATATAAAAATAAAGTATATCAGATATACTTCTGATATACCAATTAAAGTATATCAGATATACTTTTGATATACTAATATAAAGTATATCAGATATACTACTGATATACCAAATGTAAAGTATATCATATATACTACTGATATACCTGCTGCTACACCAATGAGGGTAAATTTGGAATAATAAAAAAACAAAAAAATCAGATTTAAAAAAATTTGCTAGATTTGCAAATCTAACAAATCGTAGCTAAGCTTGCAAATATGCTAATATTTTATGCTACCCATTACAATTCCCTTTAAATTGGAGATTCTCTACCCGTTCAAAGCGAGGCTCCACGAATATTTTTATCATCTTTAATTAAAAAATAATATATATTTAAATAGAAAATAATAATTAAAGGCTCATTAAAAAGGAGAAAGAAGGGAAGAGATATCTATAAGAGAAAGATAAGAAACGAAAAAGAAAAAGAAAGTATATATTAGGAAATAGGATGGAAATTACTATCCTATCCCTTCTTCATCCTCTCATTAGTATATAGTTTATATATGAATCTAATTCACAATAAAACCAAATATTATATCAATTATATCACATATAACTGATATAACATCTCATATATGAAATTGAACACTTCAATTTCATTCCTAACTTTATACCCTCAATGTTACCATGTTGAACCAACGGAGCGACCTAATGGACCTACAGTTCATGAGATCCAATGATGTGAGATTAACTGATCAAACTATTTGATCTAGTTAATCAATTTTATTAACTACAAGTCACTCCACTATAGACTTGTAGCTGCACTCTCCTCACTGTAGATTATATTGTGTCCACTAATATAATCATTACCCATGAGTCGACCTTTTACAGGTTGTACGTAATCACGGTTGGGTCAAATTATCGTTTTACCCTTGTGATTACCTCTTTGTTCCTTAAGCACCACCAATCCTCTAATGAATAACAAGTCTAAGGTCCTACCATAGACTCATACCCTCTTAAAAGGCGGGGCCCCGTTGTTCAAGATCTGGAGTCAGTTCTTAAGGGAACAATCTATCTAATTCCTTAGTGTAGGAATGAGTGAATTCCATCTTGCTTGCAGTTAAGTTCCCGACTACCCACGAGGTCCTGCCCACGAGAAGGTAGGCTTATTGAGTCGGCCACTGTGCCACTCTCACTCATACTAGTCTAAGGACAAACCCCTATAAGCAGGAGTTCTTAACTCGCTCAGGATTCAGGTCGAGTCACTAATGACCATCCATAAATTACTAGTTTTATCCTGTTAACGGTGTTACACTTGTTAAACTAATAATTTGCAGTCCGGTCTTGTATGAACTCTTCATACAGGATGCCCCCACTCGCATGTCAACTACATGAATGAGTTGGATTACCTTATTTGTACTAATTACAAAGTGGGTCGCATCCATGGTGTTACCAGAATGAGGTTTCCAACCTTATTATTATACCATAGACCATTTAGGTTATACTCTTGAACACAATCCAAATAGTGTTTACTACACTAATGTTCAAGATACATTATAACATTGGAGCTTAGTTTATTCGATTTATAAAGCAAGAATATAATTTTATCAAAACAAATAACTCTTTATTTATTTGATCAAAATTACATAATTTTAGGGCATAAATCCCAACAGACCGCGCATACTTAAGCTTAATTAATCAAGAGACTTGTTTATTAGAAATTGATGGGTGAGAAGTCTGTTTCTGAGCATTTGAGTGACTTCCAAGATATTATTAACAAGTTGACTACTATGAAGATTATTTTTTATGATGAATTGCAGGCTTTGTTCTTGTTGAGTCCTTTGTCAGATAGTTGAGAAACCTTAGTTGTGATTATTAGTATCTTTGCTTCAAAAGGTGTTCTATCTTTGAATATGATTAAAGAAAGCATGTTCAATGAAGAGATAAGAAGAAAGGAGATGGGAGTTGATAATTCGATGCTCTTCTTGTTGAGAATCGCGGTACAAGTAAGAGTAGAGGACCAAAAGGTCGTGGTTACTCAAAGGAGAGGGTCAAGTCTAGACAAAAAAGCTAGGACATGTTATTACTGCAATAAGTCTGGCCATATTAAAAAGTTTTTCTACCATTGGAAGAAAGAACAAGATAAGAAGGAAGACTCACAAAAGGAGAAAGATGATAAAAATACTGCAACAACCGCTACTATAAGTAATGGAGATATTACTTTAGTTTGTGCAACTAGTGAATGTCATCATGTAGAAAGTTCAGGCACGGAGTGTTTGGTAGATTCAGGAGTCTCATATCATTGTGTTCCCAGAAAGGAGTATTTCATGAACTATCAATTTGGTGATTTTAGTAGTGTGAAGATGAGAAACAAGAGCTCAGCTAGCATTGTTGAGTTAGGTGATATTCGTGTGAAGACAAGTGTTGGGTGCATACTTACATTAAAGAATGTGCGCCATATTTCTGATTTACGCCTTAACTTATTGTCTGCAAGTGTCTTTGATCAAGAAGGATTTCAACATACCTTTGATGATGGTAAATGAAAATTGTCTAAAGGTTCGCTGACAGTTGCTTGCAATGAGTTATGTTGCTCTTTGTATAAAACATACTTGAGGGTATGTTCTTGTGAGTTGAATGTAGTTGAAGAAAATAATTATTCCTAATTTGTGGCATCGAAGGCTAGGGCATATGAGTGAGTAGGGGATCAAACAGTTGGCTGGTAAATCTCTTATTCTTGTTGATAAAACAGTATCTCTTGACCCTTGTGATTATTGTTTGGTAGGTAAGCAACATAGAGTTTCCTTTGCTAAAGAGTCCATTAGAAGGCAAAAGAAATTAGAGTTAGTCCACTCTGATGTTTGTGGTCCTATTGAGATAGAATCTCTTGGTGACAATAGATATTTCGTCACTTTCATTGATGATGCTACTCAAAAAACTTGGGTGTATATGTTGAAAATAAAAAGCCAAGTGTTTGAGATTTTCAGAAAGTTTCATACTATGATAGAAAGGGAGACCGAAAGAAAGTGGCATTGTCTTTAATCTGACAATGATGGTGAGTATACTTCGAATGGGTTCAAGTATTATTGCCCACAACGTGACATTAGGCATGAGAAGACAAAGCCTGACACACCACAACACAATGGAGTTGCTAAAATGATGAACAAAACTATTGTAGACAAGGTGAGGTGCATGCTTAGAATGTCTTATCTTCCTAAGACATTTTGGGTTGAAGAAGTGCAATGTGTCGTGTATTTGATTAATCGACCTTCATCAATTCCTCTTGGTTATGACATTCCAGAGAGAGCATGGAAGGGACGTGATCCCACTTATTCGCATCTAAGAGTCTTCGGCAGCAAGGCATACATGCATGTGCCTAAAGAACAGAGGTCAAAGCTTGATTCGAAGACTAATCCTTGTGTATTTGTTGGGTATGCAGAATGAAGAGTATGGTTACGGGCTCTACGATTTAGAAAAGAAGAAGGTAGCGAGAAGCAGACATGTAGTATTCTTTGAGCACGATAAGGGTGAAGATCTTCTGAGTACAAGGTACACTTCTATTTCAAAATTGTCTTTTAATACTACTAATGACCTTCCTTTACTCCTTCAATTATTCATTCATCTAATGAGAGTGTTGAGGATGTACTTGATGATGTACATGATGATGTTGGTGAGGTAGAACCTGATGATAATGTACTGGATCATGTTGATGATGATGATCTTGACGATTCTTCATCTGATAAAGAAATCCATGAAGAAGTGATTCATGAAAAAGTTCATGAGCAAGGGGAGCAACCTACCCTTCAAGTGGAGGATACACAGGTTCGAAGGTCCGCAAGAAAGCGTAAACCTTCAACAAAGTATCCAAGCTCAGAGTTCATTCTAGTTAGTGAAGATGGAGAGCCAAAGAACTATCAAGAGGTCTTGTCTCATAATGAAAAAGACCAGTGGCTTGATGAAATGAAAGAGGAGATGAATTCACAGAAGAAGAATGAAACCTATGAGCTAGTGCAGCTTCCAAAGGGCAATAAAATCTTGAGAAACAAATGGTTTTCAAGTACAAAAAGGATGGGAAGAAAATAGTAAAACTCAAAGCCAGATTAGTGGTAAAGGGATGTAACCAGAAAAAGGGCATTAACTTTGATGATATATTCTCTCCAGTAGTAAAAATGACATCTATCAGAATCGTTTTAGGCTTAGTAGCAAGTCTAGATCTTGAATTGGAGCAACTTTATGTAAAAACTGCATTTTTACATGGTGATTTGCATGAAGAGATCTACATGGAGCAACCTAAAGGATTTGAAGAAAAAAGGAAAGATAAACTTATTTATGGGGTTAAAGAAGCACCAAGACAGTGGTATAAGAAATTTGATTCGTTTATGACAAACAATTATTATAAACGAACTACAACTGATTCTTGTGTGTATTTTAGAAAGTTTCCTGGAGGTAACTTCATTATTCTTCTTTTATATGTAGATGATATGTTTATAGTTAGACAAGATGCAGATATGATTCAAAGTTTGAAGAAATACTTGTCCAAGTCATTTGACATGAAAGATTTAGGCCCTGCAAAGTAAATCTTAGGCATGGAGATTACTCTTGACAGAAAAGCTGGAAATTGTTGTTATCCCAGGAGAAGTATATTGAACGGGCTCTTGGAAGATTCAATATGAAGCATGCTAAGCATGTTAGTAGACCATTAGCAACTCACTTCAAGCTAGATAAGAGAGTCTGTCTTAAAACAAAGAAGGAGAAAGAAACTATGTTAGTCATTTCTTACTCTTCTACAGTTGGTTCTCTAATGTATGCTATGGTGTGTACTACACCTGATATTACACATGCAGTCACTTTACGGAGTCGTTTCATATCCAATCCAGGTACGTCTCACTGGGAAACAGTGTAGTGGATCTTCAGATACTTGCGAGACACCTCCAAATTGAGTTTGTGTTATGGAGGTTGTAAACCTATACTTCAAGGCTATACTGATGCAGATATGGTTGGTGATCTTGATAATAGAAAGTCTATCTCAGGTTATGTGTTAACATTTCAGGGAGAGCCATCTCATGGCAATCCAAGCTACAAAAATGTGTAGCATTGTCCACAACTGAGGCAGAGTATGTTGCATCAATGGAAGCAAGTAAGGAGATATTAATGCTTAAAAGATTCCTTCAAGAGTTGGGTTTGAAGCAAGATGAGTATGTAGTATTTTGTGATAGTCAGAGTGCTATAGATTTGAGCAAGAATTTAATGTATCATGCTCGCACCAAACACATTGACATTAGATATTATTGGTTGCAAAATGTGATTGAAGAGAAGATAATGAAACTGAAGAAAGTCCACACCGAAAAGAATAGTGTAGATATGTTAATTAAAGTAATTCCTAAAAGAAAGCTTGAGCTTTGTAGTAAGCTTGTTGGGATGAAGTTCAAAAGATCATGGATGTGATCATGTATTCCCCGTAATGGGGCTGAGAGGAAGATTGTTATGGGTGTCTAACCTATTTGTTAGACAAACATGGATTTTCTTATGTTTGTGGGCCTAAAATGTCGAGTTATACGTTTAACCCATTTGGGGTTAAATGAGTTGGCTTATCTAGAAAGCCTAGGATTATTTTTATTAGGATATGACCTAAAAAAAGAAGAAAAACATGAGAGGAATACAAAAAACGTTGGGAGATCAATGTAGTTCTATTTTTCACAAGAAACTTTTATGAATTTGTCGTTTCCAGAGTTTCAACTGTTGGATTTTTCTAAAATTTTTTCAACGTGTTGGGAACACACAGGGCCTAGCTTTAAATGGTTGGATCATTGTTTTGAGCTTCAGTTTATGGGATATTGTTGTCGGACAGAACCTAAAAAAACTGGGTGATATTTATCATCTTTCATCTCTCAATTGTTGTTCTCTTATGGAACTATTGATGGGTTGTGAATCTTTGTAGGAATGATTTTGGTTCTTTTTCCCTCAATCTTATCATAATAAGAAAAGGTGACAAGGGTGGACTCCTCACAAGTCCCATGGTTTTTACTTTTTACATAGAAAAGGTTTTCCACGTAAAATTCATGTGTTTCTTGCATTTAATTTTCTACATTTGTTTATGGTTTATTGTTGTCTGTTGTTGATTTTTGCTTGAATATTATTTGGTGAATAATTTGTGGTTGATTGAAGTACTATTTTTGGTTGTTGTCTTGAAGGAAATCTTGGTGGGTTATTAATATACTATTTTGGCCCTATCAGTCTGCCCCTCTCTTGTTCGTGCATTCCTCTTTCTTATACAGTGGAATGTGACTTACCTCTCTTCCAATCCAAGGGTCCTTATCAATAAGGATGTGTTTATCATTTCCCACTTTCCATCTATGACCTTTTAAGAATAAGTACTCTCTACCCCATACAATACTCCTCCATGTTTGAGAGGGGTTATTTCCAAGAGGGGTGTTGAGAAAGTCCCCAGCTTTGAAATACTTCCTCCTAAGAGTCCTAGCCAAGAGGTTTTTAAGATACCCCTCTAGTTGTGCTTTGCAATGAGGGCTTTATTGAACAAATTTATATCTCTAAAGCCAACTCCCTTTGTTGTCTTTGCTAGTGCTAAGGGACTTCCAACTTAGCCAATGAGACCTGGTTCTTTCCCCGAGGAGCCCCACTAAAATTTAGCGGAAAAGCGGTTAATTTCATTATATATGTTCCGAGTAAGCTTGAAGCAACTCGTCGTATATGTGGCTATGGTCTGAACGTTAGTCTTGATCAGAATCTCTTTACCACTCTGAGAGAACATCTTCTCTTTTCAGCTTTGGAAAGCCTTCCACACTCTATCACATATAACAAATGTTTCTTATTTCTACTTGATTGGGACAACATTCCCAAGTAATGCCTGAGTTTTGAAGTCCCCCCTCCCAAAAAAAAAAAATCCCTCTATGCTAATTTGCCTTGTCCTTGGACACATTCTTGCTCGTCGTACGGGAAGACTTATTAAGGTTTATCGTTTGATCCGATGCCCTCTCATAATTTTGGAGCACTTCAACAATCTTCTCACAATCCCTCTTATCTGCCTTGAAAAAAAGAGACAGTCGTCTGCAAAGAAAAGATGAGTGGGTGTTAGATATTGAGGAGAGAGATTCTTCCCTATTCAAAGAAGGAAAAAGGCCTTCATCACAAAAAAGGAAGAGATAGTGGAAGAGAATATCACCTTTCCTTACCTCCTTGTTTAGCTTGAACTCCTCCTGCGGGATTCTGTTAAATAAGGATAGAATACTTCATAGTCTCTATACAATTCATTACCTTGTTAATCGACTAAGAGTCGAACCCCCATTTTAACATGACATCTGCAAAAAAAACTTCATTCAACTTTATCATACGCCTTGCTCTTATCGATCTTCGTGGATATGATCCATTCCTTTCTTTTTCTTCTACCTAGAATCAAATGAATGCACGCGAAGTCATGCACTACGTTGTCTACGATGAGTCTTCCTGAAACAAAAGCTGACTGAGTGGAGGAAATCACATCTTTCAAGACCCCTTTAAGACAACTTGCAAGATCCAAGGCTATAATCTTGCACATGACGTTGCAAAGGCTTATCGGCCTGAACTCCTCTATTCTCTTTGGGTTTTAAACTTTTTGGATTATAGTGATCAGTGTGTTGTGGTAGTGTTGGGGGGTATGCCCTAATCTTGTGTAGTTTGTAAAACTTGTTGATTTAATGAATAAAAGTTATTTTTTTATCAAACTTTGTATCTCGCATTTTATAAACTTAATCCAATAAACTAAACTCTAGGGTCATATTATTTGAGAGAACTTGAACAGTGTGTAGTGGACACACAGGGGGGATCACGTTCGAGTTATTGACCTGAAAGGTCTACAGTATATGGATAGGGTTGGGAACCTCATCCTGACAACACTGTGGATGTGGGCCGCTTTGTATTAGATACAAACGAGGTGATCTAACTCGTTCATGTGGTTGATATGCGAGTGGGGGCATCCTGTGCAATGAGATTGTACAAGACTAGATCGTGAATTATCACACCTACTGTTGTAACACCGTTAACAGTATAGGATTAATATATTCGTAGATGACCATTAGTGACTCATTCTTAATCCTAAGAGTGTTACGAACTCCTGTCTACGGGGGTCTGTCCTTTGACTAGTACGGGTGAGGGTGACCTGTGTCGCTCGCCCAATATGTCTATCTTCTTGGGAACAAAACCACGTGGAGAGCTGAGAACTTAACTACACAAGAAGGAATTCACTCATTCCCGAGTTAGGGAAACTAGAGGGGTTGCTCCCTTAAGTGTTGTCTTCAGGGCTTGGACAACGGGGCCCCATCCTCTCACTAGCCCGAGAGGGATGTTGTTTAAGGTTGGACCATGCAAAAAAGTTGTTCATCAGAGGAGCAGTGGGACTTAAGGAGCAAGAGGTAAACATATGGGTAAAACGATATTTTGACCAAGCTGTGACTACGAACAATGTGAAGGGTCGACTGACGGACATTGATTATATCATTGGACACAACTTGTCCTACAGTGAGAAGAGTACAACTACGGGCTATAGTGGAGTGTCCCTGTAGTTAATGAATGTTGATTAACCGGGTCAAAGAGTTTAATCGGTCAATCTCTTATCATTAGAGCTCATGATCTGTAGGTCCATTAGGTCACTTGGTTGGCTCAACTTGGACTAAATGAGGGTTTACAGTTTTGAGTAGATTTAAAGTGTTCAAATTCATTAAAAGGGTATTTATGTCATTTATATGAGATATGATTGACATAATATATAGTTTAATGTGAATGAGATTTATAATAAACTATAGTATAGCCTAATTATTTAATTAGGGCTAATTTGGAGAAATTGATTTGAGACAAATTAAATTAAATAAGATTCAATTTAAAATTCCACAATTATGCAAATGTGATTTGTATAATAAGGTATGAGATACCTTATATTATATGATATGCACATATGATTTGCATATTATATAGTTGTGGTAAATGTTCGGGTTTATGTCCTAAACAACAGTTTTGTAATAATGATAATTCAAATAAATAAAGAGTTATTTATTATCTTCTCGCACATAAACCTAAATCCAATAAACTAAGTTTCAAGGTTATAATGATCGATCTTGAACAATTGTGTAGTGGACACAAGTTGGATGAAGTTGTTCAAGTATAACCTGAATGGTCTATGGTACATGCATAAGGTTGGGAACCTTATATTGGTAACACCATGGATGTGACCCGCTTTGTATTTAATACAAACGAGGTAATCGAACTCGTTCATGTGGTAGACATGCAAGTGGGGGCATACTGTATAATGAGATTATACAAGACCGGACCGCAAATTATTAACCTACTAGTGCAACACTGTTAACAAGATAAGGCTAATAATTTATAGATGATCATTAGTGACTTTACCTGTATGGGTGAGAGTGGCCTATAGCCGACTCAATAAGTCTACCTTCTCAAGGACAGAACCTTGTAGGTAGCTGGAAACTTAATTCTGCAAGATGGAATTCACTCATTCCTAAATTAGGGAATCAGATAGGTTGTTCTCTTAAGAACTGAATCAAGATCTTGAACAATGGGGCCCCACCTTCTTACTAGCCTAAGAAGAACTAAGTTTATGGTAGGACCCTAGACTTGTTGTTCATTAGAGGGTCAGTGGTGCTTAAGGAGCAAGATGTAATCACACGGGTATAATAGTAATGTGACCCAGTTGTGATTACAAACAACCTGTGAAAGGTCAACTCACATGTATTGATTATATCAATGGACACAACACAGTCTACAGTGAGGAGAGTGCAACTAGGAGTCTATAGTGGAGTGACTCGTAGTTAATGAATGTTGGATAATTAGATCAAAGAGTTTGATCGGTTAATCTCGTATCATTGGAGCTCATGATCTGTAGGTCCATTAGGTCCCTTCGTAGCTCAACATGAAAATATTGAGGGTATAAAGTTTGGAGTGAAATTGAAGTGTTCAATTTCATATATAAGGAGATATATCAATTATATGTGATATAATTGATATAATATATAGTTTAATCTATATACAAAATGAGAAATAGATAATAAAAGCACTATAGGGTAGGATGGTCATTTCCACCCTATTTTCCTATAAATATGTTCATAAGATGCACATTTGGAAGGCAATCTAAGGCATTTGTGAAAACCCTAATGCTCTTTTGTAAGTATTGTTGGAAAGGTTCCAAGACACTTATTCTCTGAAAATCCCTCCTAACTCCAAAAGAGGATTCCCACCATCTTCCCCCCTTAGAGATACAACGGAGAAGATCTAGCGGTCGTGTTAAAACTAGTTCGAAGTTTGTGGAGAATGCGAGATTTTTGAGATCGTGAGATTGAGAGGGGCAAAGGAGCACGGGGTGTTTTAAGTCTACAAAAGTAATACTTGTTGTCCATTTTTTATTTATGTGTTTAATCTAGTATATTTCTGTTTATGATTCGATCTACGCAACATATTACAAGAACACGCGATTCAAATCGCTTCCGCTCCGAGATTCGATCCCATCAATTGGTATCAGAGCCAATTGTGTTCTTGTTTTTGTTCTAGATCTGTCAAAAACATAGGTGGGATCGCATGAAATTCATGGCATGAATGTTCGGTTCGCAAATTAGATGTGTTTCATTTTTGGCACTTTTATTTACAATTTTTCATTGAAATGTTCAATGTAAGGGCCCGATGTTTTGGAGAATTTTAATTGTTAATCGAGTCTGTAAGTCCGTGTCGATTGAGGCAAAGTGGTTGCTCAAAAGAACGGAGCAAAAATGAACAAAAACTAAAGAGGAGCTTGTTGTGCTGTGAATGGCGTTGCAACGTTGTTCTTTAGCGTTGCAACGCCACTGTAGCGGATTTTGGTTGAAGAGACAGCAGCGTTGCAATGTCGAAGCTTCAACGCGCTGGTGCAAGATGGACCAACGTAACCAGCGTTGCAACGCCAAAGGCATACCCGTTGGAGTTGAGCAACGGGCTGAAACCGATTTTTTGTACATATTTTGTATTTATTTAATTTATTATTATTAATTTTAATTAATATAATTAGATTATATTAATTAAAATTAATTTTAGGGTGCCAAAAGTGGTCTAATTTTGCTATTTATTTTATGCAATTGTTGTATAATATATTATCATGCATAATGTATGCTATTTAGAAAATCCCACCTTAGGTTAAGCATGATCATGCATCATTTAATAATATAAGGTGTTATATTATATAGTTTGCATGATAAATTAATATAAAGTGTTATATTAATTTTTGGACAGCATTGACATGCATTATGATTCATGAGTTGAATATGTTATGTATGTTTATTATTCATGTGATGAATGATCAAACAATTATAACATAGTATTGCATGTCACCTAAGGTTAATTAATTAGTTTTAAAATGTTTAGAACATGGTATTAATAGACCTTAGGTTATCTAGTTCTAATTAGATTAGAATTAGGGACAGAATAATTTATAGACTAGGATTAAAGAGGAACTATGTCTAAGGAAAGTTCTGTCTAGGTTGTGGTACTTAAGCTGACGGAAATGGAACACCCCTATCTGGGAACTTACTTGGGAGTGAATTTAATCTAAGAGTCTGTAAATTATTAAAAGGTCAGAACAGTTTATTAAGGCGTTAATGAACTAGAAATCCTAGCTTTATATATACTTAGGTAAGATTCAATATAAAGGGGTTATATTGATAGACTTAGGTAAAATCATTAGCCGGATTTAACCTAGGTCAATTTTCCTAAAACACTTAAAGTACATAGTGGGAGGAAAATGGTATGTATGATATATCGATTTTTCTACCTACATATCTTCAAAAAATTCACACCGTGAGATTCATACTTGGCCTTGTGGCGCAAACGGGAGCGTCTCCCTTCGGATGATGTTTGTATGGGTCAGTATCAAGGTAAATGGAGAGGGTACTTATAGTGAGTGGGAGCGGGAACTGTGAAAACAAAACCCACGATCTTTTCTATCGGTTCACACCGTGAGATCACTATAATCAACCTGTTAGTTTGGCCTGGATTAGGCAATCTTTTCGGAAGGCTTTGATCATAGGGATCGGAACACAATGAACACCTGAAAAGGATAAAGGTTACCTTAGTCTATTTTCCAACCTAGTCCTCCGTTCGACGGATTTTCTTGGATCGGGATTCTGAAATCTAAAAATAGAGGGTTACACTCACGGGGTACATTAGTTGCAATTGTATCCATACCGAATAATGGTAACTAAAACCTATAGGAATAAGAGTTATTCTGGCATTAGGTTTTGGTCAAGAATATCTTGATCAAGAGGAGGAGTGTTTTTTATTACCCTTCGGTGTCATACATTCTAAACCTTTGAAGTATCATTGCAAATTATTATTGACCTAGGAATCATTAGATAATTAGCTAAAACTTATTTGATTAGTTAAAGGTTTAGCGAGAAACTAATACAAATAATTTATTTTTCAGCAATATGAATAGCTCCATTATTTCCTTGTTGGCTACTGAGAAATTAACCGGTAAAAACATGATGACGTGGAAGAACAACCTTAACATAATCTTGGTTGCGCATGATCTTAAGTTCGTTCACAATGAGGAATGTCCTCAAATCCCTACTCGAAACATGCCTCAATCTGTTAAGGACGCGTATGACCGTTGGACTAAGACCAATGATAATGAAAAGGTCTACATCCAGGCTAGCATATCTGATGTTTTGGCCCGGAGACTGGAAGGCATGGTCTCAACTCGTGAGATTATGAGTTATCTACAGAATATGTGTAGACAATCTTCTGAACAAATTCGACACGAATCCCTCAAATACGTTTATAACGCACACATGAAAGAGGGAACTTCAGTAAGAGAACATGTTCTCGATCTGTTGGTTCACTTCAACATAGCCAAAATGAATGGGGCGGTCATAGACGAGAAAGGTCAGGTATCGTTCATCCTGGAATCTCTTTCGAAGAGCTTGAAGGGAATCGAATCCCGCAGCGGAAGCGATTGTGAATCGCGCGTTCTCAATTTCGTTACAACAATTACATTCAAGAACTAAAGCAACTAGATTAAGCATAAAAACAGAATATGGACAACAAGAAATATACCTTTGAAGAACTTTTCTTCAAGTGTTCCTTTCTCCCACGATCACGATCTCAGCAACTGGAACACGAACGGATGAAGACACGACCACTGGATCTTCTCCGTTGTTTTCTAAGTGAGGGAGGAATGTGGGTTCCCTTTAGGTGAGATGAGATGTTGTGAGAGAGAGGTTTGTGTTTTGGAACTTTTTCAACAACACAACAAAGGCCTCAAATTCCTGCACCTAGTTGCATCTCATGCAACCATATATATGAGGTAATAGGATGGAAATGACCATCATACCTTTCCTTTATTCTCTCATTAGTATATGGTTTATATGTGAATCTAATTCACATTAAAACTATATATAACATCTCATTATGAAATTGAACACTTCAATTTTATTCCTAACTTTATACCCTCAATATTACCATGTTGAGCTAACGGAGGGACCTAATGGACCTATAGTTCATGAGCTCCAATGATGTGAAATTAACTGATCAAACTCTTTCATCCAGTTAATCAATATTCATTAACTACAAGTCACTCCACTATAGACTTGTAGCTGCACTCTCATCACTGTAGATTATATTGTGTCCACTGATATAGTCATTACCCATGAGTCGACCCTTCATAGGTTGTTCGTGATCATAGCTGGGTCAAATTATCGTTTTACCCCTATGATTACCTTTTTGTTCCTTACACACCACTGATCCTCTAATGAACAACAAGTCTAAGGTCCTACCATAGACTCATACCCTTATAGAGGGCGGGCCCCGTTGTTCAAGACCTGAAGTCAGTTCTTAAGGGAACAACCTATCTAATTCCTTAGTGTAGGAATGAGTGGATTCCTTCTTGCACAGTTAAGTTCCCAGCCACCTACGAGGTTCTGTCCCTGAGAAGGTAGGCTTATTGAGTCGGCTACAGGCCACTCTCACCCATACTAGTCAAAGGACAAACCCCTATAAGCAAGAGTTCTTAACTCGCTCAAGATTCATGTCGAGTCCCTAATGACCATCTATAAATTATTAGTCTTATCCTGTTAATGGTGTTACACTTGTTAGACTGATAATTTGCGGTCCGGTCTTGTATGAACTCTTCATACAGGATGCCCCCA
This sequence comes from Trichosanthes cucumerina, assembly GCA_036507285.1. Taxonomy (NCBI): domain Eukaryota; kingdom Viridiplantae; phylum Streptophyta; class Magnoliopsida; order Cucurbitales; family Cucurbitaceae; genus Trichosanthes; species Trichosanthes cucumerina. The sequence continues at coordinate 16,576,444 of CM071841.1, read as the reverse complement.
CTCGCATGTCAACTTCATGAATGAGTTGGATTACCTCATTTGTACTAATTACAAAGTGGGTCGCATCCATGGTGTTACCAGAATGAGGTTTCCAACCTTATTCTTATACCATAGACCATTTAGGTTATATTCTTGAACACAATCCAAATAGTGTCCTCTACACTAATGTTCAAGATATATATATTATCAAGATATATATTATAACCTTGGAGCTTAGTTTATTGGATTTATAAAGCAAGACTGTAATTTTATCAAAACAAATAACTCTTTATTTCTTTGATCAAAATTACACAAGTTTTAGGGCATACATCCCAACAATCTCCCACTTAACCTAAAGCTTGTGAAGTACTATTACAGTGATGTAAATACAATAAACTAGGGCATTTAAACCATTTGTACAAAATACAATAAACTATGACCCATTTGTCTTTGTCTTTGTCAACCATTACTTGATTATAAGTCAATGGATCCTCGCATTTGTCATCTGGTATAACAACTTGGGTTTCAGATAAACCCATGTAACGGTCCGGTTGTGTTATAATCCTCCCACTACGTCGAGGCATACTAAACTCTTGAGATGGACTCTCTTGACTAGACAAACTAGTATCAACAACTCTTGTTGACGTACTAGTTTTAATAGCAAACTTTGCTATTGTTATTTCTAATTCACTCAACACAATTTTATTTCTTGGCTTGTGGTCCCTTATGTGGTCCTCCTCTAAGAAAGTGGCATTTGTCAACACGAAAACCTTATCTTCCTTAGGATCATAGAATAAACCACCTCTTGTTTCTTTTGGGTATCCTACGAATAGGCATATCTTTGAACGTGAATCCAACTTCTTTGGATTTGTCACAAGGACATGTGCTGGATAGCCCCAAATTCTGAAATGACATAAACTACCTTTATGTCCTTTCCAGAGTTCAAAAGGTGTTTCAGAAATACTTTTTGAGGGCACATTGTTCAAAATGTATACTACAGTCTCCACTGCGTAACCCCAAAAGGAACTAGGGAGATGAGCATAACTCATCATTGATCGAACCATGTCCAACAAGGTTCTATTTCTCCTTTCCGATACATCGTTTTGCTGTGGTGTACCGAGAGCTGAGAGTTGGGATGTAATTCCATGTTCTATCATATAGTTCTGGAATTTTAAATCCATGTACTCTCCACCTCGATCTGATCGAAGTGTTTTAATAGTTTTACCTAATTGATTTTCAACCTCAGTCTTGAATTCCTTGAACTTTTCAAGTGCTTCAGACTTGTGGTGCATTAGGTAAATATGCTCAAATCTAGAATAATTATCTATAAAAGAGATGAAATATTCATATCCTCCCCTGGCTTTAACATTCATCGGACCACAAAGGTTTGAATGTATAAGCTCAAGAGGGTCTTTGGCTCTATATCGTTTTTTCACTAAAAGGTCTTTTAGTCATTTTGCCTTCTAGGCAGGATTCACATACAGGTAAAGTATTTTCTTCTAACTCATTTAGAAGTCCATTCTTTACCAATCTCTCAATCCTATTGTGATTAATGTGACCCAATCTTAGATGCCAAAGATGAGCATTTTCTTTAAGAGAAATTTTACGTTTCTTAGTTTGTGCGTTTGCAGTTTTAAATAATTCAGTGTTCAAATCCATTTTGACTGAATTAGGCCTTAAAACATACAACCCATTTTCTAATGAAGCTGAACATATTTCCACACATTTCTTCAAAATAAACACTTTATTCATTAAGAAAAAAAACAAAAATACATTGTTCTATGAGGCAAGAAATTGAAATAAGGTTTCTAGTAAACCCTGATATCACTAATATATTGTCCAACAACATATATTTCTTGCCAAAATAAAGCTTCATCGTGTCTACTGCTACAGTTGAGACGACTTCTCCATTTCCAACCCGGAGCGTTATCTCTCCTTTCTGTAGCTGCTGCCAAGAATCAATTTCCTGTTTCTTTGACTTTCTTGCCCTTTTGGGCGGCAACTTTGTCAGCTCGTTTCCCTTTACCAACCTTCTTCATGTTCTTCTTCTTCCCTTTCAGGTTAGAAGAAGATGAAGTCACTGTTTTTGTCCCAGAGGTCGAACCTCTATGATAACTTCTACTGGCAACATTTGCCTCACCTTTCGATCCCTGAATTTTTATCAAAGATTGAAAGGTCTGGAGTTCATTCAGAAGGGAGGTAAGATTAAAAGTAAGCTTGATCATAACAACATTACTTATAAACTGTAGGAAACTATCTGGAAGGGTTTCCAGAATGAAGCTGACCTGGCTCGATTCATCGATGGAAGCACCATTCGACTCTGCGATGTTGAAGTGCACCATCATATCCAGGACATGATCCTAAAAAGATGTACCCTCTGGCATCCTTAAGTTAAATATGTACTTTAGGGCATTGTGTCGGGCCTGTGTGGACTGTTGTCCAAACATACCCTGCACAGAATCCATGATTTCCTTTGCGGTTATCATGCGCTCATGCTTCTTTGCTAATATGTCAGACATGCTTGCCAGAATGTAGACCTTGGCCTTATCATTGGCCTTGAACCATCGATCATATGCATCACGAACATTTCGTGACGCATTCGAGCCTAGCACCTGTGGACACTTCTCAGTTAGCACAAACATCAGATCATCCACTACCAATATAGTGTTCAGTTTGTTTTTCCATGTCATCATATTCTCTCTGGTTAACTTTTCTGCACCCAATAAGGAAATAATAGAGTTAGACATTTTTGCTGAAAAATTTACAAACGAACTTGTATGAGTTTCTTACTATAACTCTAATCCAATCATGTTTTAGCCAATTATCAAATGATTCCTAGGCCATTTATAATTTGCAATAATACTCGAAAGGTTTAGAATGTATGACACCGAAGGGTAATAAAAAACACTCCTCCTCTGGATCAAGACACTCTTGACCAAAACCTAATGCCAGAATAACTCTTATTCTTATAGGCTTTAGTTACCATTTTTCGGTCAGGATACATACACAACTTATGTACCCCGTGAGTGTAACCCTCTGTCTTTAGATCTCAGAGTCTTCATGCAATTAAATCTGCTGAAGGGTGGACTAGATTGAAAAACAGACTAAGGAAATCTTTATCCCTTTCGGGTGTCTACTGTGTTCGATCCCCTATGATCAAGCCCTCCGAAGGGATTGTCTGGTCCAGGCCAAACTAGCAGGTTGACCATAGTGGTCTAACGGTGTAAACCGACAAAAGAGACCGTAGATTTTGCTTTTCACTAAACCTGCTCCCACTCACTATAAGTATCCTCTCCATTCACCTTGATATTGACTCATACAAACACCATCCGAAGGGAGACGCTCCCATTTGCGCCATGAGGCCAAGTATGAGTCTCACGGTGTGAATTTCCTAAAGATAACGTAGGTGGAAAAATATGTATCATATACACTTTTCCTCCCACTTGATACTTTAAAGTTATAGGAATCTTACTTAGGTTAAAACCCGGCTAATGGTTTTACCTAACTTTATCAATATAACTCTTATATCAATAATCAATATAACTCTTATATTGATTTTATCCTAAGTTTATTAATATAACTCTTTATATTAAGCCTAGAATTTCTAGTTTTTTAACCCCTTAATAAACCCGCTGACGCTACTGTAATTTATAAACTCTCTGATTAAATTTCACTCACAGGTCAGTTTTCAGGTAGGGGTGTTCCGTTTCCGTCAGCTTAAATACCACAACCTAGGCAGAACCTTCCTTAGACAAAGTTCCTCTTTTAATCATAGCTTATAAATTACTTGATTGCTAATTCTAATCTAATTAGAATAAGATAACCTAAGGTCTATTATTTCTAAGTTTTAAACATTATAAAACTAATAATTAACCTTAGGTGACATGCATATTATGTTATAGTGCTTGATCATTCATCACATGAATAATAAGACATTCATAGCATAATCATCTCATGATATATAATGCATGTCAATGATGTCCATAAATTAATATAACAACTTTATATTAATTAATCATGCAAACTATATAATATAACTCTTTATATTATAAATGATGCATGAAAATGCTTAACCTAAGGTGGGATTTCTAAAATAAAAGCATACATTATGCATTGCAATAATTACACAACAATTGCAGAATTTAAATAGCTAAATTAGACCAATTTTGGCACCCTAAATTCAATTTTAATTAATATAATCTAACTATATTAATTAAAATTAAATAAATAAATATAAAACGATTTTATATTTATTATATATAATAAAAACTGAATTTTCGTCCGTTGGAAAAATCGATGAAACGCCTTCGGCGTTGTAACGCTGATGGCAACGTTTCAACGTTGTATGTTGTCCGTTTCTGCCCGTTGGAGCGCGTTGCGAAACGCGTTCGGCGTTGCAACGCTGCTTCTGATGCACGTCTCCTTCCGCAAGCGTAGCGTTGCAACGCCAATGAACAACGTTGCAACGCTGCACACCGACAACAACATGAATTCTCCAATTCTTGTTCGTTTTCGCTTCGATTTTCTCAGCAACCACTTTGCCTCGATCGACACGGACTTACAGACTCGATTTACAATTAAAATTGTCCAAAACATCGGGCCTTTACATTGAACAATTCAATGGAAAAATTGTAAATCTAAGTGCCAAAATCGAAAACATCTAATTTGCAAACCGTTCATACATCTCATGCAAAACAGTAAATCCCACCTCGTTCTTGAAAAATCCAGAACGTAAATCAAGAACGCAATTGAGCTCGGATAGCAATTGAAGGGAATCGAATCCCGCAGCGGAAACGATTGTGAATCGCGCGTTCTCAATTTCGTTACAATGAATACATTCAAGAACTAAAACAACTAGATTAAGCATAAAAACAGAATATGGACAGCAAGAAGTATACCTTTGAAGAACTTTTCTTCAAGTGCTCCTTTCTCCCACAATCACGATCTCAACAACTGGAACACGAACAGATGAAGACACGACCACTGGATCTTCTCCGTTGTTCTCTAAGTGAGGGAGGAATGTGGGTTCACTTTAGGTGAGATGAGATGTTGTGAGAGAGAGGTTTGTGTTTTGGAACTTTTCCAACAACACAACAAAGGCCTCATTTTCCTTCACCTAGTTGCATCTCATGCAACCATATATATAGGGAAATAGGATGAAAATGACCATCCTACCCTTCCTTTATTCTCTCATTAGTATATGGTTTATATGTGAATCTAATTCACATTAAAACTATATATTATATCAATTATATCATATATAATTGATATAACACCTCATGTATGAAATTGAACACTTCAATTTCATTCCTAACTTTATACCCTCAATATTACCATGTTGAGCCAACGGAGGGACCTAATGGACCTACAGTTCATGAGCTCCAATGATGTGAAATTAACTGATCAAACTCTTTGATCAAGTTAATTAATATTCATTAACTACAAGTCACTCCACTATAGACTTGTAGTTGCACTCTCCTCACTGTAAATTATATTGTGTCCACTGATATAGTCATTACCCATGAGTCGACCCTTCACAGATTGTTCGTGATCACAGCTGGATCAAATTACCGTTTTACCCCTATGATTACCTGTTTGTTCCTTAAACACCACTGATCCTCTAATGAACAACAAGTCTAAGGTCCTACCATAGACTCATACCCTCATAGAGGGTGTGGCCCCGTTGTTCAAGACCTGGAGTCAGTTCTTAAGGGAACAACCTATCTAATTCATTAGTGTGGGAATGAGTGAATTCCTTCTTGCACAGTTAAGTTCTCAGCTACCTACGAGGTTTTGTCCCTGAGAAGGTAGGCTTATTGAGTCAGCTACATGCCACTCTCACCCATACTAGTCTAAGGACAAACCCCTATAAGCAGGAGTTCTTAACTCGCTCAGGATTCAGGTCAACTCACTAATGACCATCTATAAATTACTAGTCTTATCCTCATTAGCGATGTTGTTACCTTTGGTTAGACCGATAATTTCTGATGCAGTCTTGTATGAACTCTTCATACAGGATGCCCCCACTCGCATGTCAACTACATGAATGAGTTGGATTACCTCATTTGTACTAATTACAAAGTGGGTCGCATCCATGGTGTTACCAGAATGAGGTTTCCAAACCTTATTCTTATACCATAGAGCATTTAGGTTATATTCTTGAACACAATCCAAATAGTGTCCACTACAGTGATGTTCAAGATATATATATTATCAAGATATATATTATAACCTTGGAGCTTAGTTTATTGGATTTATAAAGCAAGGCTGTAATTTTATCAAAACAAATAACTCTTTATTTCTTTGATCAAAATTACACAAGTTTTAGGCCATACATCCCAACAGAGCTTTCTGCAGTTCCGCAGCAATGCAATGATGAATAATATAGAGTATCACTTGACTTCCATCCCAAACGAGGTGCAAACTTGCCAGTCTCTTATGGATAATAAGGGACAGGACAATGGAGTGACAAATCAGTTTGCCCATTCCAAAAGGTTTTAGAAGGGTTCATCCTCTGGGACTAAGTACTGCAACTATCCTTCTGAATTGAAGAAGATACATAATAAAAGGAAAGGAGAAAAGGGAAAGGCTTATGCTACTGCTGACAAAAAGGAAATTAGTTCCTTCAAGAAACACGATGAGGAGAGATAACACTCAGACTTGGTGCTGGAACCATTGTATCAACTATAGCAGTAGGCAGTATAGAGCAAGTGTTTGGCAAAAGAATACTGTTATTAGATAACGTGTATGTTGTTCCAGAGTTTATTAGAAACCTTATATCTATTTCTTGTCTTATCAAACAATGTACTTCAATTTCTTTTCAATTAAATAAAGGGTTTATTTCTTTGAAAAGTGTTAAACTATGTGTTGCTCTCCTTGAGAATAATTTGCATGTTTTAAGGTATAATTCGGTTACAATGGTTTTAAACACTGAATTATTGAAAACAACAAATACTGAACTAATAGAAAGCGTAAATTTTCTCCTAAAGAAAATGTTCATCTTTGGCAGCTTAGGTTAGACCATATTAATCTCAACAGGATTGAGAGATTGGTAAAGAATGGACTTCTAAATGAGTTAGAAGAAAATGCTTTACCAGTATGTGAGTCCTGCCTGGAGGGTAAAATAACTACAAGACCTTTTAGTGGAAAAGGTTATAGAGCTAAAGAACTCTTAGAGCTTATACATTCAGACCTTTGTGGTCTGGTGAATGTTAAAGCTAGAGGAGGGTATGAATATGTCATCTCTTTTATAGATGATTATTCAAGATACGGGCATATTTACCTAATGCATCACAAGTCTGAAGCACTTGAAAAGTTCAAGGAATTCAAGGTTGAAGTTGAAAATCGATTAGGTAAAACTATTAAAACACTTCGATCTAATCAAGGTGGAGAGTATATGGATTTGGAATTCCAGGGCTATATGATAGAACATGGAATTACATCCCAACTCTCAGCACCTGGTACGACTCAACAGAACGACGTATCAGAAAGGAGAAATAGAACCCTGTTGGACATGGTTCAATCAATGATGATTTACACTCATCTCTCTAACTCGTTCTGGGGTTATGCAGTGGAGACTGCAGTTTATATTTTGAATAACGTTCCATCAAAGAGTGTTTCAAAAACACCATTTGAACTCTGGAAATGACGTAAAGGTAGTTTACGTCATTTTAGAATTTGGGGATCTCCAGTGCATGTGCTTGTGACAAATCCAAAGAAATTATAATCACGTTTAAAATTATGCCTATTTGTAGGCTACCCAAAATAAATGAGAGGTGGCTTATTCTATGAACCTAAGGAAGATAAAGTACTTGTGTCGACAAATGTCACTTTCTTAAAGGAGGACCACATGAGGGATCACAAACCAAGAAGCAAAGTTGTGTTAAGTGAGTTAGAAGGAACAACAACAAAAGTTGTTGATAGCACTAGTACATCAATAAGAGTTATTGATACTAGTTTGTCAAGGTCACCTCAAGAATTGTGAGTGCCTCGACGTAGTGGGATGGTTATAACACAACCTGACCGTTACATGGGTTTAACTAAAACCCAAGTTGTCATACCAGATGACAACTGTGAGGATCCATTAACTTATAATCAAGCAATTGTTGACAAAGACAAAGACAAATGGGTCATAGCCATGGACAAAAAATAGGGTCTATGTACTTCAATTCTGTTTGGGATCTTGTAGATAAACCTGATGGGGTTGTTGGGATATTTGTCCTAATCTCGTGTTTGTAATATATTGTTTGAAATTAATAAGAGTTATTAACTTCATCACTTTGTGTCTCGCAATATTTATAAACTTTTCCAATAAACTAAGCTCCAGGGTCATTGAATTTATGAGAGAACTAGAACTTGAGCGGTGTGTAGTGGACACACGGGGAAAGATCACGTTCGAGTTAATGACCCGAACGGTCTGATATATGGATAGGGTTGGAGGCCTAATCCTCGGATACACCGTGGATGTGGCCCGCTTTATATTAGATACAAACAAGGTGATCTGACTCGTTCATGTAGTTGACATGCGATTGGGGGCATCTGTGCAATGAGATTGTACAAGACCGGACCGTGAATTATTAGACCTCATCGATGTAACACCGCTTGTGATGAGGACTAATAACTTTGTAGATGACCATTAGTGACTCGACACGAATCCCGAGCGTGTTATGGACTCCTATCTGCGAGGGTCTTCTTTTGACTAGTGCGGGTGAGGGTGGTCAGCATTACTCGCCCAATATGCCTATCTTCTCGTGTGACAGAACCAAGTAGGAGCGGGAACTTAACTACGCGAGATGGAATTCACTCGCTCCCGCCTTTAGGGAAACTAGAGGGGTTGTTCCCTTAAGTCTTTGTCTCGGGGATTGGACAACGGCGCCCACCTACTCACCGCCCGAGAAGGGTGTTGTGTATGGTTGGACCATCACAATATGTTGTTCATTAGAGGAGTAGTGGGGACTTAAGGAACAAGAGGTAGACACGGGGTAAAGCGGTAATTTGACCCGGTAGTGTCTCACGAACAACCCGTGAAGGATCGACTCATGGGTACCGGTTATATTAGTGGGGCGTAATATTACGTGAGCGGCGAGAGTGCGGCTCACGGGCTATAGTGGAGTGTTACCGTAGCTAATGAATGTTGGTTACTTGGGTCAAAGAGTTTGTGAGTTAATCTCGGATCATTGGAGCCGTCACTTTGTAGGTCCATTAGGTCCCTCGGTTGGCTCCACCGGATTAAAAGAACGGTTAATGTTTTGGTATGAAATTGAAGTGTTCAATTTTCTTTTTAAGGCATTTATGTCATTTATATGAGATATGAATGATATAATATATAGTTTAATGTGAATGAGATTCATAATAAACTATAGGTTAGCCTAATTGTTGAATTAGGGCTAATTGGAGAAATTGATTGAGAGAAATTAAATTGGATATGATTCAATTTAATTAATCCACAATTATTGCAAATTAGATTTGCAATATGAGATATGAGATATCTTATATTATGTGGTTATGCAAATGAGATTTGCATAACCTATGGTTGTGGTAAAGTGGTAATTATGTGGACATTTTAACTCCACCAATTCCACTATATAAACCCTTCTTGCAAGAAGGATGGTAACTAAATCTCTCATTTTTTGATTTTGCATCAAAGAAGAGAAGAGGAATTCTCTCAATTCTCTCTCATTTCTCCTCCCTCTCACCAAAACACAAAAGGTTCCCACAAACCTCTCTTCTCCAAAAGAGAACAACCGAGAAGGTCTTTTGGTTGTGTTCGAGTTCTTTTTCGTGGAAAGAGTTCGTTGAGTTCGAGGAGCACGAAGAGTTCGTGATTTGAAGAAGAATCTTTGAAGAAAGTCTTCAACAAGTAAGTAAATTCTTCTTGCTGTATTTTTCATTTTCTTTTAAGCATGTTTAGCCTAGATCTAGTGTTAGATCAATTTTAATAAAGTCATGTTGCATATTGAAACCACGACGATTCAATCATCTTCCGCTGCGTGGGACTCTCATTCCCTTCAGGGGTAAACCTATAGGTTGTAAGTGGATCTACAAGAGAAAATGTGGTGTAGATGGAAAGGTGCAAACCTTTAAGGCTAGACTAGCAGGAAATGGTTATACCTAGGTAGAAGAGGTGGGCTATGAGGAAACCTTTTCGCTTGTTGCTATGGCAAAGTCTATCCGTATCTTACTTGCCATTATCGCATATTATGACTATGGCAGATGGATGTCAAGACAACATTCTTGAATGACAATCTTGACGAAAACATCTACATGGACCAACCCAAAGGGTTCAGAGAAAAAGGACAAGAGCAAAAAGTTTGCAAGCTTAAAATGCCCATTTATGGACTGAAACAAGCTTCTATATCCTAGAACATAAGGTTTGATGAAGCAATCAAATCTTATGGTTTTTACCAAAATGATGATAAACCTTGTGTTTATAAGAAAATCATCAATAGTTCTGTCGCATTCCTAGTCTTATATGTGGATGATATACTACTCATTGGGAATGATGTAGGTTATCTAACTGACATTAAGAAATGACTAGCTACGCAATTCCAAATGAAAGATTTAGGAGAGGCACAGTTTGTTCTTGGAATCCAGATTGTCCTAAATCGCAAGAACAAAACTCTAGTATTGTCTCAAACATCTTGTATCGACAAAGTGTTGTCAAGATTTAAGATGAAAACCCCCAAGAAAGGGTTATTACCTTTCAAGCATGGAGTTCATTTGTCTAAGGAACGGTGTCCTAAGACACCTTAAGAAGTTGAGGACATGAGACGAATTCCTTATGCATCAGTTGTTGGAAGCCTGATGCACGCTATGTTGTGTACTAGGCCTGACATATGCTTTGCAGTAGGAATGGTCAGTAGATATCAATCAAATTCAGGACCAGAACACTGGACAACGGTTAAAACAACCCTCAAGTATCTTCGGAGAATGAGGAACTACATGCTTGTATATGGAGCTAAGGATTTCATCCGTACAGGATACACATATTCTGATTTCCAAACTGACAAAGATTCTAGAAAATCTACATCGGGGTCAATTTTCACTCTCAATGGAGGGGCTATAGTTTGGTGATGCATCAAACAAGGATGCATCGCAAATTCAACTATGGAAGCTGAATATGTAGCAACTTGTGAAGCAGCTAAAGAGGTCGTATGGTTAAGGAAATTCATAGTGGATTTGGAAATTGTTCCAAACATGAGTTTGCCAATCAGACTTTATTGTGATAACAATGGTGTTGTGGAAAATTCAAGAGAACCCCGAAGTCACAAGAGGGGAAAACACATTGAGCGAAAGTATCACCTAATCAGGGAGATAGTGCATCGAGGAGACGTGATCGTCACGAAGATAGCTTCAGAGCACAATACTGGTGATCCATTCACAAGGGCTCTCACGGCTAAAGTGTTTGAGAGTCACCTAAAAGGTCTAGGGCTACGTATCTTACCTTAACTAGGGCAAGTGGGAGTATGTTGTACAAAGGGTATTCAGTGCCCTAGTGATAGCATGCAAATATGTTATCTTATTTCTTATATTTTAGCTAGTTTTTATAATTAAAACATGAGCTTTCATGGCATTTTATGGTTTCAGGAAACTCAGCTTAAGAAGCAAGAATAGAGTGTTTTGAGACTATTTTGGTGCAATGTGGAACATGTGTATGCTTAATTAAAGACCCAAGAAAAATATAGATGTATTTTGACTATAATAAATATACTGAGAGATTCTACATCGAATCACGATTCCAACGCATCAAACCAGAGGTCATTCGGACACTCGAGCGAAAAGATATGACAAAAATGGTCGCAGTGGGCTGGCTGGCAGCAAGCACGGTGTTGCAATGCCATGCTGAAATTCATATAAATATAACATGTTGTTTTCATTGCAAAGGGAGTCGAATTTGATAGTTTTTAGACCTAATTTTGAAATACACACTCTAAGAAGAGAAAGAAGAGCATTCCTTGGGAGCCAAAGCGTTTGTGGAGGCTCGAGATCGTGACAGGAGCTCGGGAACGAGGGACCGACATCGACACATAAGTTTAATTTATTTCTCTTTCTTTTAGTTTGTAATTGGGTTTAAAGACATTTCCTATGACTTTAGCATGTTTTTATGGTGATTTTGAGTAGCTAAACGTTGTAGTTGGACTTTGATTAGCATGTTTTAGATTTATTTGATTATGTATTGAACTTTGTTATGTTATTTATTTTTTGCAATTCATTCTTAACTTCATAAATCTTGTTGGTTTAAGTGGGCTCGAGAGAAAGAAACTTAGAGTAGAACAAAGTTGTCAAAAACCTTAGAAATCTGGCATGAGAATGACCTAGAGTTCTTTGGAAAATACATAAAGAAGTTGCTTAATGTCGTGCATGCTTTTAAAATTCATAAGGAAACTTTAGAATTTATCGTGTGTGCGAGGCTCACTACGGATCGAGAGATTCTCTTGAGTATTTTCACTTCTTGTTTATAAATTCATAATATTAGTTCATTGCATGTGTTAAATAAGGAATTAACTTGTGAAATCATCTTCCTTCAATTCTATCATATTCGTGTCTCCAATTGTACATTTATTTTCTATCTTTGTTTTCATTATCCATCAAAGTTTTGTTGCTTTAGCTAAAATTAAGAATAAGTATCTTGGTAATTAATTAATCTAGAAAACTCATTCCTGATGACGATACTCTGTACTCAAATCACTATATTAAAACTTGACTCGTACACTTGCGGTATTGCAATATAATTTTACGCAACACCTAGTTTATTGTATTTACATTACTGTAATGTTTATTATGTACTCCACTAGCTTTAAGTCAAGTGAGTGATTGTTGGGGTTTATGCCCCTAAACAAGTGTAGTTTTGTAATAATAATATTTCAAATAAATAAAGAATTATTTATTATATTCTCGCACATAAAGCTAAATCCAATAAACTAAGTTTCAAGGTTATAATGATTGATCTTGAACAATTGTGTAGTGGACACAAGTTGGATAAAGTTGTTCAAGTATAACCTGAATGGTCTATGGTACATGCACATAAGTTTGGGAACCTTATACTTGTAACACCTCGGATGCGGCCCGCTTTGTATTTAGTGCAAACGAGGTAATCCAACTCGTTCATGTGGTAGATATGTGAGTGGAGGCATCCTGTATAATGAGATTATACAAGACCAGACCACAAATTATTAACCTACTAGTGTAACACCGTTAACAAGATAGGTCTAATAATTTATAGATGATCATTAGCGACTTGACCTGAATCCTGAGCAAGTTACGGACTCCTGCTTATGGGGGTTTGTCCTTAGACTAGTATGGATGAGAGTGGCCTGTAACGGACTCAATAAACCTACCTTCTCAGGGACAGAACCTTGTAGGTAGTTGGGAACTTAACTTTGCAAGATGAAATTCACTCATTCCTAAATTAGGGAATTAGATAGGTTGTTCTCTTAAGAACTGAATCCAGGTCTTGAACAACGTGGCCCCGCCTTCTTACTGGCCTAAGAAGGATTAAGTTCATGGTACGACCATAGACTTGTTGTTCATTAGAGAACCAGTGGTGCTTAAGGAGCAAGATGTAATCACAGGGGTAAAACAGTAATTTGACCCAGCTGTGATTACAAACAACCTGTGAAGGGTCGATCACTGGTATTGATTATATGAATGGACACAACACGATCTACAGTGAGGAGAGTGCAACTACGAGTCTATAGTGGAGTGACTCGTAGTTAATGAATGTTGGTTAATTAGATCAAAGAGTTTGATCGGTTAATCTCGTATCATTGGAGTTCATGATCTGTAGGTCCATTAGGTCCCTCCGTTGGGTCAACATGGAAATATTGAGGTTATAAAGTTTGGAGTGAAATTGAAGTGTTCAATTTCATATATAAGGAGATACATCAATTATATGTGATATAATTGATATAATATATAGTTTAATCTATATACAAAATGAGAAATACATAATAAGTGCACTATAGGGGTAGGATGGTCGTTTCCACCCTATTTCCCTATAAATATGTGCATAAGATGCACATTTGGAAGGCAATCTAAGGCATTTGTGAAAACTCTTGTGCTCTTTTCTCTGAAAATTCCTCCTAACTCCAAAAGAGGATCCCCACCATCTTTCCTCTCCTAGAGATACAACGGAGAAGATCTGGCGGTCGTGTTAAAAGTAGTTCGAAGTTTGTGAAGAACGCAAGATCGTTGAGATCGTGAGATCGAGAGGAGCAAAGGAGCACGACTGTTTTAAGTCTACAAAGGTAATACTTGTTGTCTATTTTTTATTTATGTGTTTAATCTAGTATATTTCTGTTTATGATTTGATCTACATAACATATTACAAGAACACATGATTCAATCGCTTCTGCTCTTAGATTCAATCCCATCAGTAAAATGGTAAATGGTGGAGATTTTAACCACATACTACTATATATTGATGGAACGTGAGACATTCCATAAGTTTAGCAGCTATTTTTTTTTTTGGATTTCACCCAAAAGAGTTCTCTCAATTCTCTCTCAATTTCATAAATTCTCTCCAACCCAAAATCCAAAGGGAGCCCCACCACTCTCCCTCATGCTCTCGAGAACAACCGAGAAGATCAAGTGGAAGTGTCCATTTGATCGATTCGTGGTACGTTCGTTAGAATGATCGTTGAATCGAGAGATCGTGACCGAAGAAGGAAACGCGAAGAAGAATTCTTCAAGAGGTAGGTTCTCGAACCTTAATTTAAGTTTTCTTCTCAATTAAAAGCATGTTTAATCTAGAATGTATGTTGATACTTTCAATTCTAAGAAAATTAGAACAACAACGAAACAACGACGATTCACATCGCACTTCCGCTGCGGGAAATCTATTCCCTTCAGGTAGAACCCACATCTTCACCCTCGTTTAAAACTTAGAGGAAAACTATGGTCGTGTCATCGTCCAAAATATTCCAAAAATTTTGAAAAAACATTGTGTGAGCTCTATCTGGGCCTAAGGCTTTTGAGGGATTCATGATTTTCAGAGCCATTTCATTCTCGACCTTTGAGAAGGGTCTTGTAATCATTTTGTTTTGTTTGTCCAGGACTTTTCTAGGGATGCCCTCCAAGATAGTATCGATGGATTCATCCTTCGGGTTAGAGGTTTGGAAGAGACATGAAAATAGTTTGTAGCTACACTTGCAATTTCCTTTTCCTATTCCACCCAATCTCCCTCAGGACTAAGAATTCCGTCGATCTTATTCTCTTTTTCCTCTGAGAAGCTTTTGAGTGGACCATTTAGTGTTTTGATCTCACCATTTAAGCCAGTCTTCCCTTGATCTTAACCTCCCGACATTTTCCTCTTTCGTTAAGAGATTCTTAAGGTCAACTTCGACTTTAAGCAACTGGTCATCTCTTGAGTTCCCATTATTGAGGATGATGTCTTTTCTTTTATTCTCCTTTTTCACAATAGTACCTTTTAATGAGACCTTCAGTCTGTTCATATTAGCGAGCTGCTGCAGACACTTTTGGACTCTGGTTGAGCAGATATGTCGATTCGAAGGAGATCGTTGCGATTTTCAATGTAACGCCATAGGGTTTTGTACTTAATGTATTGAAATTTCTTGTAATGAACATCTTTTGCTTCTTTATTTTCATTCCTAAGCATATTTTTAGGTAGGTCTGATAATCTTATATGCATCCAAAATGCTTAGCCTAGCTATGGGAAATCTTGAGTTCATTCGAACATATTGAGAGAGCACTTAATTAGAGTAGCAATAGAATTTAGGTTCGGTAATTCTGGGACTTAATTAATGTGACCATGAACGACTTAAGGAATCAAGTTCTAAGGAAGTAAAAAGTGGAAAGGGTTAATCTAAATTCACCACTTAAATCGTTTTAAGCATCTCATGAAATCTACGGATTCCTAGGGCTTAAACGATTAGTTTTGAACATGGCACACTGCGACATGTGGCTCGGGTTAGTATCGTCCCATGTTTAGGATTAGTTTTGGGTTTAATTGGCCTTTAGCTTAATTAAACAACACTAGGAGTTGTTAAAAGCTCTCTAAGGTGTCTCATTGGCCATGTGGGTGCATTCAAAATAAGAAATTGTTCTTTATTATATTGAACCCTTATGGTCGCTTTCGAATTTGGTACCTATCTAAGTGAGATCCTATCTTTATTCAATTTCAATTTAGTTTTCTGTTTCTTTATATATTTTTTAACTCTCTCCCTTAGTTCGTGTCAATAAGAAGAGAAATTAATTTTAGTTCGATTTCCTGTGATCAATCCGACCACTATTTATGCAAATTAAGGTTGGTTTATAAATGTATTTTATTGATCCTTCAACAAGCTCTTTCATGTAGAGATGAAACTTTGTAGTTGGTTTATAAATTTATTTGATTAAGCTTGCGACAAACTCTTTCATGCAGATATAAAACTTTTTGAATGATAACAATTATAATTTTTGTTTTTCTGTTATTGAAAATTAGTATTATAGAAACTACATATGACTATGCTTTCTTTGTTTAGTTTAACTTTCTAAAAACATATCAAAAGTTTTAACCAAATTTCTAAAGGAAGAATCGGTGGTTTTTGGGGAATTGTAATGGGGAGCAAAAAATGTTAGGATATTTACAAATCTAGCCTTGATTTTTGGAGATTTGCAAATATAGCAAAAACTTTTAAATCCGATTTTCATTTTTTTTATTATTGTAGTTCTACCCTCATTGGTATATTAACAAGTATATCAGTAGTATATCAGATACTTTGTAGTTGGTATATCAATAGTATATCTGATATACTTTACATTTGGTATATTAGTCAATTGATATATACCTAAAACGAAGTATATTGATAGTATATTACTGATATATGATAAAAGGGTTTGTCGATGACCCTATAAGAATTTATTTATTATAGACCTCTTAAATTTGTAGTAAAAGTGGCAAAGGTCAATCATAGGGATTGAATTTCTTAGTTCATTTAATTACCGTAATTACACTCAATTAATATTATTTAGATAACCAAAGCGAGTGCAAATTGTCTAAACCTGATAATTAAACTAAAAAGCAAAAGATAATGAAAGACACAATTTAGTAGAATTTAGAGAATTGATTTCACCAACTAAGCTAGTACCTTAGTCAATTAATTCAAGATTAAACATGAAACATTTTGAGCGAGAAGTCCAAAAGACCAAAAGACTAGCTCAAGCCCAATTAGAACTCATGTAGTTTTATAAGTCTAACATATCTTACTAAACTTTAATAAAATACCATGGATTTAAATTACTTCCTATGATGCTTCTACATTACTACAAATTTGGTATTTATTGACGCGTGACTTAATCGAATTGTTGTCGTTTGGGACAAAAAATCGTTAATAAAAGGTTTACTTTCACTTTAAAATAAATTATTATTTAAGAAATAAATATATTGACGACTATTAAACGTCAACAAAAGTCTATATTTAAGTTGATGCGGTAAACTGTCAACATTATTAGCTTTATTGGCAATATTTTCGAAAAATCACGTCAAAATTGGGTGTTCTTCGTGTTTTACATTCGTTGACGGCTAATACGTATCAACTATTTATTCTTTTATTGACGCGTAGAAGAAGGTCTTTGTTGACGGTCAAGAACTTTCAATATAGATGACCTTTGTTGACAGGCAATGACCGTCAACATAGTGCATTTTATTTTATTATGAAAAGTAATTTATGCAGAACAACGTGGTTTTGTTGGTTTATTATTAAAAACAAAAGATAAAACCCCTAAATCAATTGAGATTTTCTTCTCCCAGTCGCTTAAACCTTTCTCCCTCAAAATCAACCAAACCCCACGATGTTGACTACCCTCTTTTCTTTCTTTGTTGTCGTCACCGTAACCTTCCGTCTTCTCAGCCATCAACCTCAACTAATATTATTCCAATCTCTCTCATTCTTTGCTCTGTTCCTACCTGAAGTGTTCGTCAGCCACCATCCCCTTTTTCGTTGTGCTCTCTCAATAGTTGGGTTCTTGTTGTTCGTTGGCTACCATTCTCAAATAGAAGAGCATAACTCAACAGGTATGGAGTATGACTTATGACTAAAGGGATCATAGGTTCGAAACTCCTTATTCTCAAATGTTGTTGAACTAAAAAAAAAGTATATGCCAAATAAATAACCTAAGTAAGCAATTTCATGCTTCAAAAAACTATATGCCAAATAAATATATTTTTTGTAATTTAACGTATGGTTTGGCTAAGCAGTCAAGTTCCTTCCCAACTAGATAAGGCAAGCAATGTACTTATTCTGTAGTCACTGTTTTTTAGTTACTCCTTGCTGCACAGACCATTTCATATGTACTGAAATGTTGTTGTCTACTAAATTTCTAGATTTGTATTGAAAATTTCTAGTTTTGTAATGATATATTGAATATTTTTTCACATCTTGCTTTATTTTTTTTTTCTATAAAATCTTGACAGTTCCATCTGGTCGGTAACATCAAAATAAGATATATATTTTTATTATAATTTTCGCCAATTGGGTTAATGCTTAAATTATGAGAGCCCAACTTGTAGTTTCAAGGCATCCAATGTACTTGGTAGCTTTCATTCAAATTGTAGAAGTGTTGAAAGGGAAATTATTAATGATTGGGAAGAGATCAACTTCCCAATTGTTTTTATGAAAGCCCGACTTGTAGTTTGAAGATTGTTCCAATAAGAATTTAGAGCTAATATCCATCTATATGAAGAGTTATTCCCAATTTATGAAGGCCTTTATTCCATTTTGATAATTTAGGTCTTATAGAACAATCTTTATTTGAATCTGACTCTGAAAGCACCTTAAATTACATGTGGCCGAATCTAAAGGGTTCATAAAAAGTACAAAAGAAAAACAAAGCGATTACTACTTTGTAATACCAAAATTTCAGTTAACACCGTTTCGTTTATTGACTCCATAGGACATAACATCCAAGATTATGTGAAAAATATAGTTAACACGTAAGTATATTATTCTTTTACCATTGATATCTTTCTGATGGTAAATGTTATTCACGAAAAATATTATTATTTGTACTTATATAGGGCTATTAGGATGTTCTATGCTCAAGCAAACATTAGAAATCCAATTTTTGATTGGATAGTTGTCAAGTAATTATTTCAATCTACCATTTTTTATTGTCATTTTGTTTATGTATTCGAGTCTTGCTTATTACATGTTTTAATCTATGTATGTAGTGTGCTAAGCAATCGGGAGTATAGAGTGTGAGTACTATACTATAAAGTTCATGTGAGATATAGTAACCCAGAGAAGTCGAGTGATTGCGGGTGTGTTAATACTTTGATCATATTTTATGTTTTTAAAATTTCTTGGTTTATTCAAATTTTTAGTCTATTATATACACTTATTTGTTTGCAGTTAACTAGAAAAGGTAAGTACAACCAAGATGAGTTGGATGAGATCAGAGTGGAGTGATGTGAATTTGTATCTTAGTACTTATGAATTTTTGTTAATCATACTCTGGTTATGCGATTTTCAAATGTTAACGTTATGTTTTTTAGCAGTTTGTTTGGAACGATAGTTAATTTTAACTTATTAGTTAGTTAATGGAAGTTTACTTAGTTCATTTGCAATTATGTTTTTATTTTTATAAAATTTTTACATAGTTTGATAATCGTTGAGTTTCCAATTAGATTGTTGCCTAGTTTTGTGTGAAATACATATTGATAATGGCTACTTCAATAGAAAAAATGCGAATTTGATTGATTTGTTCATACAAATGCAAGTGGTAGAGAATGGGTGAACAATACCCAATTTTTTTATTTTTTATAAATAATTATTGTTGATGGATAAAAATTGACATTAAAATCAGTATTATTGACGGTTCAAAATCGTCAACATATATGTTATATTCAACAACACAAAACATCAAGTATAAATATAAATGATAGCTAAAATACGTCAAGATATATTTATATTGGCAGCCAACAAGTGTCAATTAAAGGGGTATTATTGATGGTTGGTTAAAAATGATGTTGATTAAAAATATCAACTATACATGATGTTGACGGCTCGCAGATGTCAATAAAGTGGGTATTGTTGACGCTTAGACATAAATATTGACGATTAAAAACCATCAACTATATCCTATGTTGACTGTCCATAAGTGTCAATAAAGATGTCTTTGTTGATGGATTTACGTCATAGTTGATGACTAATTGGTGTCAACATTGATGTTATTGACAGTTAAAATTCGTCAATAAAGACATAATCGTTGATACTCAATGACCGTCAACTATCAACTTAAAGTTGACGCTTAGATATGTTGACACTGCCTTCATTGACGGTAAAAAAACGTCAGCTGAAGTGAATGTTGACAGTTCATTATCATGCAAGGATTTACAAATAGATGTGCAATTAATTATTCTAGTCTAATTAAATCTTTTGCAAGCAACAATTAAGCAAATAAAATATGTAAACTTTGGCCAAAAGTATACAAGCATTAAGAATATCAAAAGCACACAAAGATATTGTAAATTGAAATCAAGAAAATCAAACTAAGACAAATAGTTCAACGACTAATAAATCCCTAAACAAAGTTTAGTTCCACATAATTTGAACAATAAAACTAGTAAATTTATCATTAAAATCCATAAAAAAAAAATACAACTGAGAAAGAAAAAGAAAAACTCTAATTGTCGTGTCGATCCTCGTTCCTGAACCTCGCCACGATCTACAGCTAGAACTCACGTTCCTCACCTTCTAAATAGTCTTGTTAGCCTAAAAAACAATATAGAAATCAAATTTAGGGTCTTTTAGGTCTCCAAATTGGCCCCAAAAATCGATTGCAAAGTGATAAATTTATAGTATTTTGTCAAAAATGGAAAGGTAGTGTTTCAACGCTAAACTAAAATGGCTCAAAAATTGATTCGCGCGTGTTTTGGAGGCGGGAACACATTTTTCCGTAGTGTCTGTAGCTATTTTCGCTATATCTTTTCGCTCAGGTGTCTGAATGGCGTCTGGTTTGATGTGTTGGAACTGTAATTCGATGTAAAATCTCTCGAAATGTACCTTATGCTCAAATTAAATTTCTATTTTTTTTTAATATTCAATTAAACTTTGAAAAGACTCCGTTATCCACCAAAATATTCTTGAACACCTCGATTTTGCTCTTCAAGCTTGATTTCTATGAAATTAAGAGAAATAGGCATAAAAGTTCACAAAATAATCATAAAAATAGCATAAAAATAGAAACTAAGATAGCATAATTATATACTATCAATATACTAGTAATACACTTATTTTTTGGTATATTAGTTAAATGATATAATCTATATGAGTACATTAATAACATATTAAGGATGTACATTAATAACATATTAAGGATGCACATTAATATCACTGATATACGTAAAGACATTGAGTATATTAGTAGTATATTAGTGATTATTCAGTGATATGCTTAATCACTTTAAGTGATGGATAACTATTGATAAAGTCCAAAACTAAAATAGAGTATACCAGTAGTATATCTAGTATAATGAATAAGCAGTATTGATATACTTCATATTAGATATATAAATGAAATAATATATATAAAAAATAAAGTATATTAATACTGTATAATTTATTCATATTGATATAGTAATAGGCAAGTTTATCGACTAAAAACCTATGCGTCAACAAAAAAAAGTAGTGAGCAAAATCCATTAGTAAAATCAAGAACTAAAAGAAAATATATCAACAGTATATATCATTGTTGTACTTCATATCATGTATATCTCATATGTGAATTACTGTTCTACACTTGATATGCTTTAATATAAGTATATATAATATCGGATTATGAATTATCGATGTACTCTTGGTATATGTTATATTAAGAATGTCATTTCATTGATATGTCTAAATAACGTATATAAGCCAACAAGAGCATAACTCAATTGGCATCAAGTAAGACTTATGACCAAGAGGTCATGTGTTCGAATTCCCCCAGTCTCAAATATCGTTGTAATAAAAAAATAACAAAATAATGTATATCAATAGTATATTGCTGATATACTTTATATTAGATATATTTGATATACTTAATTTAAATTTCTATTATTTACTCGATATACTTCACATTATATATTTTTTATATACTATTGATATATTGAAGATTAGAAATTTCATTTCATTGATATACCTAAATA
Source organism: Trichosanthes cucumerina (assembly GCA_036507285.1). NCBI lineage: Eukaryota > Viridiplantae > Streptophyta > Magnoliopsida > Cucurbitales > Cucurbitaceae > Trichosanthes > Trichosanthes cucumerina. The sequence continues at coordinate 16,554,339 of CM071841.1, read as the reverse complement.
TACCAATAGTATATCATTGATATACTTCATGATGCAAAAATGTGTGATTAAAAAAATGGATTAAATGAAGGGTTATTTTGGACTTTTCACAGATTCTGTTTGGGTTGGGCCAATTTTTTTGTTATATTTGCAAGGGAAATAAAGAAGAAAAATTGTGAGTAATGTCTAAAAAACATTGATGACAATGAAAAATAGCTAAATAGTTTTAATATTGCAAATATGGCTACCATAATTTTAGGAGCAGCTAGTAATAATATGAATTTCCTAAGATGCCCTCGGTATATCTTCGTAATTACAATCATGTCATTATCGTATTTAGAGTTTCCAACAACTATTAGATTATGTTTTGAAAAAGTTTCAACTATTTCTAAACGAAATTGATTTAAAATTCACTATTTTTGTTAGCAAAATCTTCATTTGACCGAATTTTGAGGAATAATGAAGATCGTCTTCCATGGAGCTATCGGAGTCTCCTGCAACTGGTCTCATAATACACTCTGCAGATGAAATCTCTTCCTGGTCTCAAAGTACACACTCTTCATTGCTACGGTTTACAAGTTTGTAGAGTATTATCAGTTCGAAATGGATTCTCAACATTCTTATCCTCTTTGATGTTGTGTGGAATAAAGACGATGGTTACAAGGTTTACAAGTCAAGCTCATAATATTTGAGTGTCGCTGAAAAAATCTTAGGCTTTTCTTCTGGATTTGCAGCCAATTTAATTGTGAAAATCAAGGTATATACATTTATATACATCCTTACCATTGTACGTATTGATATCAAAAAATTGGGTTGTTGGGTTGTTTATTACTAATTGGCTTTCGAAGACTCAATATTATTTCATTTTTCTTTATTTGATCACCTCAATACCTTCTCCATTAGGGTCACTACGATAATATATTGTCACATGAATTTTTGTAACGACCCTACTTTTCAAACTAACTTTATCTAGGACCGCTACTAAACATGCATGCATTTGAGGCCCTAAATAACTTTAAATAAGTAAAACTTGGTAATTAAACTCACTTTAATTTGGGATCCCATAAAAACAAAACATTTAAAATATAGCTAAATTTGGCCTCAATTTAAAAACTGTTATGCTACATATGCGAAAAACTAAAATCACTTAAGAATACTTTCTAAAACATGTATGCGGAAATCATGACTCGGTTCCCATGGCTTCCATAGCACATCCTTTGTCACTCGCCTGGTATGCCCCTCGCCTTTACCTAAAAACATTTTATAAACGAGGAAAACAAAACAAAGGTAAAGGGGTGAGTATTCTAATAATACCCAGTAAGTGGGGGTCGGAAAATGCAAACACATGCAACATGACTTTTAAAACATGACTGTTAAACATGACTTTCAAGATCATAAAACTTTCTGTAGTGGGACCTAAAACCTCATTTCATAGAATCATGACTTTTCTCTTCGTCTTTGCGTGGTCAATTGAATCTACCTGAGTCTTTTCATGTTGTGTCCCTCACATACCCCTTTAGGTTTGAGCCCCTCACAGACCCCTATAAGTTGAGTCCGGCAGACCCCTATAAGTTGAGTCCCTCACAAACCCCTATAAGTTTGAGTGCCTCACAGACCGCTATAAGTTTTGAGTCCCTCACAGACTCCTATAAGTTTAACCCATAGGGTCTCTGATGCATGTTTGACCATGCATAAATCCTCAGGAGATCAATTGTCACAACCTTCATAAACATGTTCATATACATACAATATGCATGAGGTCTCATTCGTCAATAACATGTATATATTCAATCATAATGATGCAACAATCATATAATCATGGCATAACTTTCAAACTTTAAACTTGAGTCAATGAATTTACAATTTAAAACACGTATTCAACACAGACAGAAGTGAAAATCTCATTCTATGAAGATCTGATTAACTGTGTTAAAACTCTTCTTCTAAATCTTTTAAAAATAATTTACTCAGGGTCCTCTCAAACCCTTTGGAATATTCATTTTCTAAATTCAAGTCTTATGCATAAATCCTGGAAAATCATTCTTTAAATTGAATCCTTGAGATTCCTCTTTTTTTTTTTTTTGGAATAAACCTTTGAATTTCCTCTTTTAAAATAAATCTTTCAGAAAAACATGTTTACTCCCATTTTCAAAATCGTTTATAGGAAATCATTTACCTTAGCCTTAGTTCCTCCGAGATCCTTAAAATTTCATCTCTAACTCAACATTTCCTTGCAAGCTTGCCCAACAATCGAACCTCTAATCAAAATCATTAAATTTCCGATTAATTCATACCTAAATAAACTTATCTTGAATCCAATAGTAGTTAGACTAAATTACCACGAATTGAGATTCAAACGAGCTCGAGATTCAAATTCACTGAAGGTCATAAGTTTCGTCGGCGGCGAGTGGGACACGGCGGCAACGTGCTGGCAGCACGTGGAGGTCAGATTTGGGATGCCCACTTTCCGATCTACTCAGAACCGGTCACACTTTGCCCAAAACCGACTAGAAAAGCAGTGAATTGATCGAACCAATCGACGGTTTGATTTAAAAACTGTGTGGCGGTTTCTAGCGGCTCTCCGACGGCTTCAGGCGAGCCTAGCGGCAGTTTGACTCTAGCTTGTGCAAACATATCTTCAACGACCGGTCTGACGAGTGGAAGATGGCGTGACTATTGGCGGCTTGGGGCGTGAGCCACAGCTTTAATGCACGATGGCAGTAGCGTCTTTGATCCGTGGTGTTTCTGGCGAGAGGGTTGTCGACGCAGCTGCAGTCGGAAACGACGAATGATTCGGACGAAGTAACTCCGGCGAGGCACTGGCAACGCTAGACGACTGGACGACTCGGCTAAACGACAACGAAAAACGGCTGGGATGCATTTTCTGGCAAGCTATCGGCGTTGGTCGGCGACGTGCAACACGAAAAAGAAGAAAGAAAAAGGGTTGGCGGCAGCTATCGCCGGTGTCGTGTCGTTGTGGCCGGAAGGAGAACAAAAGGTGGTCGACTGTTGTGGCTCGTGAAATGCATGAAAGAGGAAGGAGATGCCTTGAACTTCGTGCCAACTAGAAGACAACCCCTAATTTGACTTCTTCTTAAGTACCAAATTGCCCATTTTCTTCCTTAATTCATAACTTTGCCCCAAAGCTTAAGTCAAACTCCAATTCCTTTAATTCTCTTAGTTTGTACAAAGAACTAAATCAAATTACATATTCTAAAGACCCAACTTGAATTTTATTTCCATTAAATTAACCCGAACTTAGAATAAAAGGTATTTGGAAATTTTGGGGCGTTACAATTTTTGTGTCTTTATATAAGATATAAACCATAAGTATACCATTAGGTAGATATTTATGCATATTTATGCTCATTTGTTAGGGAAAAAACAACATATAAACTAAGTTGGAGAACTGTGAGGGAGTTTTAGGTGGGTGAATAGTTATAACTATTTACCTCTTCTAATGGTGCATGTGTAGGTGAGGATTAATCTTTTCTATTTTTTCTTACACGTTGTGTAGATATTTACACATATTTTTACTTATTTATTATGTTAAAAAACAGAGTTGTATGTTCTAGTATATACACTAACTTGGAGAAACCGCTAAATGAGTTTTATAACATTAATTAAATAATTACACGTATTTACTTATCGTGGATGAAGATTATTTTTTAGTTTATTCTTGTTGGGTAGATATACTTATCTAATAGTGTATGTGGATAAAAATTATTTTTTTGTTTATTCTTGCACGTTAGGTACGTACATTTATACTCAATTATTATAATTTCATTAAGTTGGAGAAAGGGAGAGTTCTATGTGGATCATTAATTGTGTAAATATTTGATATTAAATTAATTTTTTTCAAATTCTAATCCCTAGATTTTATTCAAAGTTGTTACGATTGTTTTTTAACCTATTTCTAAATCTTTGGATATATATATATATATATATTTAACTTTCAATCTTATAATTTATTATTTGAAAAATCTAACGTACTTTTTTCACTCTTTTTTGTTGACCACTTTTTTAGATAGAATAAATTATAAATATTCAACAGGGGTATTTCGTCCTAATGCAATTAGTATATTATAGTTAAAAATAATTTTAGCCATATTTACAGATTAAAACTTGTTTAGACATTTTTCGAATTTGATTAATTAAAATTAGAAATTCTTCTTATTGCCCTAACAAAGAAAGTCGCAATAAAGAAAGCATGCTTGCAATTGGACCAAACCTTTTGGTCATTATTGTAACTACTTATTTTTGTGTTTACATAATTTGAATATTATTTTAAAAAAAAGGAAGTTGAAAAGTGGATTATAAATTAAAAAAAAACAGTGATAATATTACTTTTTTTTAACTTATTACATATATATTCCAAATTTATTTTGTGACATATTGTTCTCCCCTTTCTAAAATTCAATTTTTAAAAGTGCTAATGAAATCACGGTCAAAAAGACTATTAAAAAGAGGCCGAACATAAATTAAAGAGAGAATCTACCCTTAAAGAGATGAAAGAAATTAAGTTAAAATGAGAACCACATTTATTAATTTATTTTGTGAAAAACAACTAATATATGCTTGTAAGTCTTTAATCCATTTTATAAGGTCTTTTTTTTCAGTTATTCTTTTTCTCAAATACATATGTATTTTTAGATTTTTTTTTTTTTTTCCTTCGGAAGGAGTTGACAAATCACTTTTTTTTTAAAACTTAGGTAGATAGTTGAATTTCATAGATGCCCAAGATTTAACAATTTTTCAAAGTTATTTTATTGATGATCTTGGGTTGTGGGTAATATTAGACCAAGAAGACTCAAATTATAAGGGAAATCACAAGCAAAATGTTGGGTTTTATGTCCTAAAACTCGTGGTTTTGTAAACTGAATGTATATTCTATTTCGTAATAAAGTTGTTATTGAAATTTATTCAGTAAAGGTGTTATTGAATATTGTGTATTGTGTAACTTTAATCCAATAAAGAACCCTTGGCTATAGGATGAATACTTGAACTTTATGTGTGACATAAAAGTGGATCAAGTTCAAGTTATAGCCTGAACAGTCTATAGTATAAGGATAGGGTTGGGTACCTTATCCTGGGGACACTATGGACGCGACCCACTTTGTAGAGTATAAACGATGTGATCCTAAAGCGTTCATGTGGAGACATGTGAGTGGGGACGCCCTATGCAATGAGTTTGCATAAGACTGGACTGCGAAATAGTCACTTAAACTTTATAACATCGTTTACTGTCTTAACTGACTATATTCATACGATGACCTAGGTAACTCGATCTTAATCCTGAGCGTTCTATGGAATCCTGTTTATTCGGATTATCCGTAGATTTTCATGTGTGAGAGTGGCTCGAGACTGCTGACTCAATAAGCCTCCCATTTTAAAGATAAGTTTGGGTAGATAGCTGAGAACATAGTTTTGCAAGATGGAATTCACTCCTACCCGCTTTAGGGATAAGTAGAGAGGTTGTTCCCTTATTGAACAAAGGACCCACCCCTCTCATTGGCCCGAGAGGGATTCGGTTTGCTAGTTGAACCACAAACCAATTGTTCATTAGAGGATCAGTGGGACTTAAGGAACAAGAGGTAATTACAGGAGTAAAACGGTAATTTTGATCCAGTTGTAATTACGAACGACCTGTGAAGAATCGACTTACTAATTATTGTTATATCGAGTGGACAGAAATATATCTACAGTGAGGAGAGTGCAACCACTGGGCTTTAGTGGAGTGTCCCTGTGGTTAACGAATGTTGATTAGGTAGGCTAAAGAGTTTGGTCGGTTAATCTCGTATCGTTGGAGCTCATGATATGTAGGTCCATTAGGTCCTCCTTACTAGCTCGGACTTTGCCTTGTAACTTTTTGAGAGAAAAGAATTTGAATTGTTCAAATTCGAGTTTGGAAGAAGCGTTAATTATATGTGATATATTTAACGAATCATAGCTTTATTATGAATTAAACTATGATTAATAGGAGGTGGATATATTTAAATATGATTTAAATATTGGATCGATTTATAGCATGAATAATGATTCATGTTTGGAAAATCGATTGGGATCGGACAATTTATTTAATTTAATATTTGATATTAAATTAAATTAAAAATTAATTAATTAATTAAATTTTTAATTATTTAATTGACTATATTAATTTTAATTAAAAATTAATTTAATATTGATTTTAGGATTAAAATTAATTATAAAATTAGTGGATTTTCATGGATTTTCATAAAATCCAAATTGCAACTTTCCCAATTCCTCTCATCTTCAAATTCACCAAAATTGGCCACCTCCATCTCAAAGCATCCTCATCATCCTTGAGTTGTCACTCTATTGAAGCTTATTGAAGCATTATATAATGGTGATTTGAGGGATGTTGTGAGAGTTTTGTAGAAAATTCTAAATTCCCGAATTAGTGACCTTTGAGGTCTTTTCTTCCAAATTCTCTCAACCTAGGATCCCACAATCCATTCTAAGGCCTAGGGATAGTAGGGAAAACTCTAACGGTTGTCCACGAAGTGTTCGTGTTGAAAATCATCCACCGGGTGAAGAGAATTTGATCTTCAAAGTTGAGTTTTCTATCCCTCTGTTTTTCCAACTTTGAGCATGCATTTTATTTTACAAAATTGATCAACTTAGAGTGTTCAAGATCTAAAATTGTTTCCGCTTTCTTAATCCAGACTCTTTCAATTGGTATCAGAGCTTTTTTTAGCACTCAATTTGATCTATTTTGTTCTGTGGTGAGTGTTTTTTGAAATAAAATTTTTCTGGGCGTCTAAAGTGTTAATCTGGCTTTGGCATTTAAATTGAGCATCAATTTGTGCTTTATTTTCAAATTGCTCAAGTTTGTTTGAGCATTAATGTATGAAGAATAATCTATAAAAGTTTCAGGTTGAACGGAGTTCGAGAAGGTATTCAATTTGAAGAAAGAAGCTGAAGAGGTCAAAGAAAACTGAAAGCAGAGCTGCTGAAAAAAAAATTTCTTCTTCTGCTACAGTAAATTTTTACGTTTGGCCCGTGATTTCAATTTTGGGAAGATGAAGTTGACTTTCCATTGACCATTGACTTTTGACTTCTGGTTCGGTTGACTTTGACCGGTTTAACTATTTTGGGTCGGTTCAGCTCGTTTTCGGTTCGATTCGGGTGGTTTAAGACCCGTTCTGACTATTTCGAGGCCAATTGTTTTCATTTTGGGGGTCCATTTCATCAATTGGAGGCCCGGTTCAGTCTTTTACAGTCCGGTTCAACCTTTTGAAGGTCCGGTTCACACATTTGCAAGCTGGCTCGACCCACATTCAAAGAGTTCGAAGTGCCTCGATGTTAATTCTAGATTATTATTGTAATAATTTAGTAGTTTGCTTGCATTAGATGCCAAAACCAGTCCACTTTAGTGTGTTTAATTAATTATGCATTGTGAATGTATGTTTTAATTAAAATCCCTGATTGCATGTGCATAAAGTATGTCATATAGATTTTAAAATTCCATCATAGGAAGCATGCTCCATGCATTGAAAGTATGTTATAAGTGTTATAAGATATTGTATGCATGTTTATTGGGTTTCATAAGAATAAATATAAGTGTTATATTAATTTATGAAACAAATATTATATGTTTAATTATAATTTATATAAGGGTTATATTAATTAAAAATTAAACATATAATTGCTATGCATTTATTCATATGATGAATTTGTTATAAATGTATGTTTATTCATGTGATGAATGATGAAACAATTTATAATATAGAAATGCATGTAACCTAAGGTTAATTAATTAGTTTTAAAATGGTTTTAGAACTGGAATTAATTAGACCTTAGGTTATCTAGTTCTAATAAGATTAGAATTAAGAAACCAATAATTTATAAACTTTGATTAAAGAGGGACTCTGACTAAGGAAGGTTCTGGCTAGGTTGGCGTACTTAAGCTGACGGAAATGGAACACCCCTACCTGGAAACTGACTGGGAGTGAATTTAATCCATAGGTTTATAAATTATTTTTCGTGAGTGGCGTTTATTAAATGTTAATAAATTAAACTCATAGACCTATGTTTATTAAAAGGTTAATAGACTTAGGTAATTCCAGTATAATTGTTATATTGGTAAACTTAGATCATATTGTTTTAGCCGGAATATGTCTAAGTAAAAGTATACCCAAACTGTTTAAAATACCTAGTGGGAGTGGAAAGGTATATATGATATATGAATTTCCTCTTACGCTCTCTGCGAAGTTCACACCGTGAGATTTATGCTCGACCTCGTGATGTCAATAGGGCATCCCCATTCGGATGGTGTTTGCATAAATCAAGAGCAAGGTGAATGGAGAAAGTATTTATAGTAAGTGGGAGAAGGAAGTGTGTCAACACATCCTACGATCTCCTCCATTAGGTTGGACCGTGAGATTCCCATGTTGCGCTGTAGGTTGCCCTCAAGTAGCACCATCCATTCGGAGGGATGTAACATGGGATTCGGAACAACTCAAACTTCAGAAATGGATAGGGTCTCTTAGGTCCATTCCCAGCTTTGTCTCTCTAGTTCGGTAGCATTGTTGGGGTCGACCTCGGAGGTCTGAAAATGGCGGGTCACACTTACAAGAATTGCTAAGTGTTAGTAAATTCTTGACCAAAGTAGCGATAACTAGAATGTCATAGGAATAAGAGTTATTCTGGTATTAACATTTAGTCAAGAATGTCTTGGATTAGTGAAGGAGTGATTGACTGCCCCTCGGTAGCGGTTGCTCTGACTCACTGAAGTATCGTTGCAAAAATAATAATGAGTTTATGGGTACATTATTACTTTTGCTAAATTCTTAAATTGGATAGGTTACAAACAATTCACTAATAGAATTCATTCTTTTTCAGCATGTCGAACTCTTTTATCCAGTTACTCGCCTTCAATAAACTTAGCGACGACAATTATGGAACCTGGAAATCAAACTTGAATACGATTCTTGTTCTTGAGGATCTGAGGTTCGTCTTAACGGAGGAATGTCTTCCCCCTCTTAGCTCGACAGCAAATCGAATTGTTCTGGATGCTTATGACAGATGGATTAGGGTTAATGAGAAGGTCCGAGTCTACATCTTAGCTAGCATATCTGATGTGTTGTCTAAGAAGCATGAAAGCATGGTCACCGCTAAGGAGTTCATGGGTTCATTACAGGCGATGTTCGGACAACCATCCTCATCGGTCCATTATGATGCTCTCAAATACGTTTACCACTCTCGTATGAAGGAGGGAGCCTCTGTTAGGGAACATGTCCTTGACATGATGGTCCACTTCAACGTGGCTGAGGTAAATGGGGCTGTCATAGATGAGAAAAGTCAGGTAACCTTTATTATGGAATCTCTTCCGAAGAGTTTCCTGCCATTCCGCACCAATGCGGTGATGAATAAGATAGAGTATAACCTGACTACTCTCCTCAACGAGCTTCAGACTTTTGAGTCTCTGATGAAATCAAAAGTAAAAGAGAAGGAGCAAACGTTGTCACTTCGAAGAAGTTCCTAAAAGGATCATCCTCAGGGACCAAGTCTGGTCCTTCTTTTACCAAGAATAAGAGTATTAAGAAGAAGAAGGAACTGCCCGAAGTACCTTGTAGAAAAGAAAGCTGAGAAGGAAAAACAAGGTAAATATGATTTACTTGTTATTGAAACATGTTTAGTGGAACATGATGATTCCGCCTGGATATTAGATTCAGGAGCCACTAACCATGTTTGTTCTTCTTTTCAGGAAACTAGTTCTTGGCAGCAACTTGCAGATGGAGAGATAACTCTCAGGGTTGGAATGGGAGAGGTTGTCTCAGCCAAAGCAGTTGGAGCAGTGAAGTTGTTGTTTAGAGATAGATTCGTTTTATTAGAAAATGTACTTTTGGTTCCTAGAATCAAAAAAAATCTTGTATCTATCTCTTGTTTGCTTGAACATATGTATAAAGTATATTTTGATCATAATGAAGCGTTCATTTGCAAAAGAGGTGTACGAATATGTTCTGCTAAACTTGAAAACAACTTATATGTGTTAAGACCAACAGATGTAAAAACTATTTTGAACACCAAGATGTTTAAAACAGCTGATACTCGAAATAAAAGGCAGAAACTTTCTCCTAGTACCTATCTTTGGCACTTGAGACTAGGCCATATTAATCTCAATAGGATTGGGAGATTGGTAAAGAGTGGTCTCCTAAGTCAGTTAGAGGACAACTCTTTACCACCATGTGAGTCCTGTCTCGAAGGAAAAATGACTAAAAGACATTTTTCTGAAAAAGGTTATAGAGCCAAAGAGCCCTTGGAACTCGTGCATTCGGATCTCTGTGGTCCTATGAATGTCAAGGCACGAGGAGGGTATGAATACTTCATCGATTTTATTGATGATTATTCTAGGTATGGCTATCTATACATAATGGATCATAAGTCTGAAACCCTTGAAAAGTTCAAGGAGTATAAGGCAGAGGTTGAGAACACATTAGGTAAAACAATTAAAACACTTCGATCAGATCGAGGTGGAGAGTACATGGATTTGAGATTCCAAGACTATATGATAGAACATGGAATCGTATCCCAACTCTTAGCGTCCGGTACACCTGGTGTATCTGAGAGGAGAAATAGAACTCTTTTAGACATGGTTCGATCCATGATGAGCTACGCTCAACTGCCTAGTTCGTTTTGGGGATATGCAGTAGAAGTTGTTGTATATATTTTGAACATGGTTCCCTCTAAGAGTGTTTCAGAAACACCCTATGAGTTATAGAAAGGGTGTAAAAGGAGTTTACGTCACTTCAGGATTTGGGGATGTCCGGCACATGTGTTGGTGTCCAATCCAAAGAAATTGGAACATCGTTCAAAATTATGCCTATTCGTAGGATACTCCAAAGAAACGAAAGGTGGTTTGTTTTATGATCCTCAAGAGGACAAGGTGCTTGTGTCGACAAACGCCACGTTCTTAAAGGAAGACCACATGAGAGATCATCAGCCACGTAGCAAGATTGTCTTAAGTGATATTTCTAGGGAAGCTATAGATAAATCAACAAAAGTTGTTGATCAAGCTGGTCCTTCTCAAGTGTTGAGTATGCCTCGACGTAGTGGGAGGGATGTTAGACAACCTGACCGTTACATGGATTTGACTGAAACCCAAGTCGTCATACCTGATGATGGCGTTGAGGATTCATTGACCTATAAACAGACAATGAATGATATAGATAGGGACCAGTGGATTAAACCCATGGACCTTGAAATGGAGTCAATGTACTTCAATTCAGTCTGGAAACTTGTAGATCAACCAGATGGTGAAAGACCTATCGGTTGCAAGTGGATCTACAAGAGGAAATGAGATCAAGCCGGTAAGGTGCAAACCTTTAAGGCTCGACTTGTGGCAAAGGGTTATACTCAAAGGGAAGGGGTGGACTATGAAGAAACCTTCTCCCTTGTTGCCATGCTCAAGTCCATTAGAATACTCTTGTCCATTGCCATGTTTTATACTATGAAATTTGGCAAATGGATGTCAAGACAGCTTTTCTGAATGACAATCTTGAAGAGAGTATCTATATGGATCAACAAGAGGGGTTCATAGTTCAGGGTCAAGAGCAAAAGGTTTGCAAGCTTAAACGATCCATCTATGGATTGAAATAAGCTTCTAGATCCTGGAATATAAGATTTGATACTGCGATCAAATCTTATGGCTTTCAACAAAATATTGATGAGCCTTGTGTTTATAAGAAGATAGTCAATACTACTGTAGCTTTCTTAGTTCTATACGTAGACGATATCTTACTCATTGGGAATGATGCAGGGTTCCTGACTGGCATTAAGCAATGGCTAGCGACCCAATTCCAAATGAAAGATTTAGGAGAGGCTCAATTTGTTCTTGGAATCCAAATCGTTCGGAATCGCAAGAACAAAACGCTAGCACTGTCTCAGGCATCTTATATTGACAAGATGTTGGTTAGATATAAGATGCAAAATTCCTAGAAAGGGTTTTTACCTTTCAGGCATGGAATTCATTTGCCTAAGGAACAGTGTCCTAAGACACCTCAAGAAGTTGAGGATATGAGACGCATTCCCTATGCTTCCGCTATTAGTAGTCTAATGTATGCCATGTTATGTACTCGACCCGACATATGCTATGCAGTGGGAATAGTCTACAGGTATCAGTCTAATCCAGGATACGATCACTGGACTGCCGTTAAGAATATCCTCAAGTATCTTAGGAGAACGAGGGACTATATGCTTGTGTATGGTGCAAAGGATTTAATCCTTGTAGGATACACTGACTCTGATTTTAAGACTCAAGCACCGAACCGACAAGAGCACCAAGCCAAGAAAGAGAGGTGCCCAAATTCACGCGGTCGACCTTCGCTTAAGGTCGAAGTTGAGACCAACCCTAAGGGCACGCACCGTGTGTGTTTTTTATTCGTCCAATCTTTGTTCAATTTGCGGTTTGGTCCTTCTTCTTCCTAAAATGTCAAGGAAACGACAAAAATCGTAAAAAGATATCATATTAATATCATTCCTCAACTTCAAGAAGTGAAGTCTAATCTCATTCTCCAAACTCTTGCTACATTTAATAATCCTCTTACCTAACTTAATCATCAGAGCCTTTATGACAAGTACCACATTAGTGCCAAGGTTTTCAATTGTCATGCAGACCACGTTCTCTCTCTTGAATTACAAATCTTATGGTTGCATTCACGTGAAAGTCAGATGCATTATCCTATCTGCATTTTGGCAACAACATTTGTGTCGTATGTGAAGAAGAAAAAGTTTTCTTATGAAACCTGCAATCCAATTTGCAATGATGAGCAAAACGATGAATAAGAAAAATCAAAACCTAGGTAAAAATGATTTGAACATAAGATTGAGCTTCTAAAACTAAATCAAAGCCATCCAGCACCTGCTGCCCGAAGCCGACCAACAGCTAATGACTGAGGTCGAGAAGGCTAATTTAGCAGCAGGAAAGCTCCAGCTAGAAGAACTGCATGACGGGATAATGAAGACAAAGGCCAACAAACTCCTTGTCTCACCCAATGAGGCTAAGGTCGACCATGTTTAATTTCCATAGTTGCAACATAGCTCCAAAAAAAATACCCGCATGCTGGAGTAATGAAGGACGAGGCCGACCTAGGCCAAGGATGTGACGAAATCTAGGCGTAGGAAAAGGGTTGCCTGATGTAAAGATTGAAGGCCTGGAAAAGCGAGTAAGTGACATGGCCATTTTGGGGAATAATGGATAGTCAGAATCATCCAACAAAGGCTCAAAGGGAAAGAAAAATACTTATTCGAGACTTGGTTAAAGGGAAAACACCACACCAATGCTTGAGGACATGGGCAAAATTAATTTTCAAGTCCAGACAAACGAACTAAGATCAACAAGGCGGGCAAACTAATATAAATAATTATGACCATCTCAAGAGACCCAAGTGAAGGCTGACCCTTTGGTTAGCCATCCACTACAAATCTGATGACAATTAATTATGATCTACCAAGTCTGATTAACGAAAAACAAAAGCTAAAGAGCATGGCCAAGGCTATGATTGAGAACCCGCTTTGGAAAGTCGCACTACTAAGGATCTAGAAGGAACTGAGTGTTATCCAAGAAAACATCTTGAAACCTCGAGAAGTCCAAGGATTGGATCTAGACGCTTTGATCATAATGATAGGTACGGTCCTCCCTTCTTAGACAAGATAATGGAATTTGAGATTCGTCCTACAAAATTTAAGGTACCTAGCTACTATTAAAATCTACCACGGTCAAAGTGATCCAAATAAACATCTGGACACTTATTTATCGTAGATGGAACTTCATGGAGTTTCGGACATAATTTAATATCGTGCTTTTTCTTTTACTCTTACAACACCAATAAAAGAATGGTCCCAAAAGTTGAAGATAAGGTCAATTGGTTGTATCAAGGAACTAATATGTGCCTTCGTGAAGCAATTCTTAGGAGTAAGGGATCAATGTAAGCCTCAAATGTATTTGCTCACAATCAAGACAGGGCTAAAGAGAGCATGCAAAAGTATGTCACTCACTTCATTAATCGGTAACTAGAGATTGAATGATACAATGGCAGTGTTGTCGTGATTGCCATAACAGCTGACCTGCAGGATTAAAAGCTCCTTCGGTCTATTGGTAAGAAAGAACATTTTTTTAGGTAGAAAGAACCAATTTCTTAGGTAGAATTCATAACTAAGACACAAAAGGTATGAGTTCAAAGGTCGAGGCTGAGGAGACAAATTGATATGAACCACCAAGGCATCAAATTGTTATTTTCTAATTTTTATATAATTCTATTATTTTTTCAATTTTATCCTTTTTATGACATTTTAAGTAGGGGTATTTTCGTCATTTGTCATGACATGACATTTAGGGTTTTGGGAAGCTATTTAAATCTTGGCCATTAGGTTGTACAAGATAGTTTTGTTTTGAATGAAAAGGTAGTGATCTACATTTAAGAGTCATGAGCTTCGCCGCTCGCCGCTTTGCAATTCTTGTTCTAGGGTTGAATGCCTGAACATTCAAGTAAATCTGATCAATTTGCTTGTGGAGTGTTCAAACTTTGAGTAGGGATTTGTTCTCCTTACCTCTTGGTCTTCGATCATCAAGGTAATCCTTATCTAATCCTTCCCTTGGGAATGAGATTGAATTGATTTGGGGGTTTTAGTGTTTGAGAATTAGGGGTTCACATAGCCAAAGGGTTCCTTATTCCAATTTGCTAGGATTTTCTTATCATAAATAGTCACCCAGGGAGATTCAAACTATCTTTAAATGCCTGACATAAGGAGAATCAAGTAAAAACAAGAAAAGTTATAACCCAATAAGCTTGACATGAACCTAAACTTAAAACGTACGAACTCAATTTATTTAGATAGCATCAAAGAAACTCCATAATATTCAAAGCAAGATTTTGAAAGAAAAAAAACTGGAGTTTGGGCCAATCCACTCTTTAGTCAAAACTCAAGTGTGTTCAACTTAACGGTTTCTCGAATCAAAGAACAAAGGCTCAAAATGAGCATCTTGGTTAAGCCTAAGGTGGTCAAGACTGCGGTTACTCAAACACCATCTAGGTGTTCTCCAAGCATGTTTCTACGTTGAACAAGCCATGCCACATGCTAAGAATTTATGTGATTAGCTCGACTGAGGCTTAGGTCACTTAATTTCCATATCAACATGTTTCAAGCATGACCCCAAGTCAGGGAATCAAAGTACAACAGATAAAGAAAAATATTATTTCTAGAAATTTCATATTCAGCTATTCATATGCCAGATAAGTTTTGTAGTCAAGAATGACTATCTCACAAAAAAAAAAAATCCTCCTTGAGTAAGGGCTACATAAGCGACATGTCTCTCTATTAAATAAAAAGAAATAAAACAGAAGATACTTAAAGTCCCAAATCAAAGAGAAAATGAATTCTAGAGGCAAAAATGAGCAAATGGCGAGGCCGACCATAGGCTATGAAGGTCGAGGCTGACCATAGCCTATGGTCAGGTCGAGGTTGACCAACTCCCTTTCATTTGTTTGTAGCTCTTTCCATTGTTAAAGCGTAAGGATCGATTTGCACTCATAGATGGAGTTTTTTTATAAAATATAGTTAAAGAAGTAATGCTCAAATTAATGTGCGCAAAAAAGAAAAGAAAATTTCATTGGAAGAAAAGTTATACATCATTCAAACGAAAAGCAACAAAAAAGAGATATGTCTCCCTATTAAATAAAAGGCATAAAAAGAGAATATACATCCCTAACCAACAAAAAGCAAGAAAAAGTAAAGTGACAGAGATTCAAGATGAGATTTTTGAAGGAGGTCAAGGTCGATCATAGGGTCTTACCTCAACAATATGAAGATCCCTTATTACCAAGACATGGGGCATTATGAAAGCTAAAAATTGGCATGGCAAGTTGATAGGACCAAAATAGTCCTACATTTTTATGCCTAAATCATGTTAGTTTAGAGGTTTTATATAATTAATTTGTTCTTTTAAAGGGATTTGAGCCCAAGGCATGTTTCTAGAGATTCTATATTGAATCACGATTCCAACAAATCAAACTGGAAGCAATTTGGACACTCAAGCGAAAAGATATGAAAAAATGACCAATATTGAGGTTCTCGACAATCTCGCTCGCTTGACACTGTGGCAAGCCCTTGTGAAGCTCGAAAGCATCTAGATGCTATCCAAAGCATCTAGGCGCTACCGCAGACTATAAACGTGTTTTTTGTTCGAGATTTTAGGTCAATTTATCCGCCTCCATAACACTCAAACTCGATTTTTCTATCTACATTTTACCCTCTTTTATAGTTCTTTAGGCTATATTTCATTTAGAGACTTGTATTATGACATCGGGAGTAGATTTGTCGTAATTAAGCTGGACAATTATGTCGTTTTGGGAACGATTCTAGACTCCGTGTAATTCCTTTAGGATTTGTTATTATTTTCATATTGTACATTGTTTTAGTATGATATTCTTCTCGCTTTAATTATATAATTGATTTACCATTTAGATTTGACTAATCATGTATGCTTTTATTGGTTCACCGCTTGCTTGAGATTCTTTACAACTAGTAGGTCTCTTGCACGTTTTACAAGCATCTAGGCTAAATTGCATTAAAGTTGGGTTTATACCCAAGTTTGAATTAATTGTGCTTTACCAGATTAATTAGCTCTTAATTAATTTGGTTATCCCTTTAGTTAAAGTTTTCTAATCGATGTTAGGCTTAATGTTATCGTCTTATTGGATATGGAACGCTCTTGTGTCCAATTCTTAGAGTCGATTTAGAGTTAGTTTGATGTTTGGTTGGGCTAATTTCATAAAGGATTAAAAATTAGTTACAAACCCGAGATAGAAATTAAATGCACATTGAAATTAGTTACGAACCAAAGATAGAAATTAAATGTTTGTGCTCGATGACCTCTGAAATTGGAGTTATTAGTAAGTGGGCATTTAATTTCAATTTATACATTTTAATTTTCTCTATTTTGATTATGACACGCAACCCTCTAGTTTCATACGTTATCTAATTAAAGAAAGTTAATAAGTAATGTTTGGTCTCCATATAGATCGATCCTGCCACTGTATTACAAAACATCTTTGGAGTGGAAGTATAAATTTATTAGACGTGTTTGAGAAACTCGATCAATTTGTCATTGTTGTGGAGGAGCAACTTTTAGACATTTTATTTCTTTTTTAGGATTTTTAATCCCCTCTCTTTCGCTTTGCACTTTTATTTTTTTCTCAGGAACATAAATCAAAAGCAAGGGTGAAGGTGAGTTGAGAAGAAAAATCTTTTCACGACCTCAGTCGAGCTTAAATAAAGATAATCATGGTCGAGTGCAATTTAAAAGAATTTGCAACTCCAAATCTCAATCAACAATCCTTGTGCATTATTTACCTAGAAACTTTTAGGGGTTGTTTGGCACGCTCATTTGGATTCAGGAATCTTGAGTTTCTGGAACCCTGGATTTCTTGGTTTGAATAAAAAATCTTAGAGTTTCTGATTCTTGTATTTAGGGTGTATGGTTGTGGTGGGTTGGTTTGTTGAAACCTGTGTTAGAGTGCAAGATTAGGTTGGGTTGGATTTGTTTAGGTTGTTTTTTTATAACAGTTTTTTAAGATTTTTTTTCTAGATCTTTTTCTATGAGATAATTGTTTGTTGAATTGCATATCTATTTTTAATCAATTATGTAGATCAATTGTTTCAATAATAATTAAATATGAATGTTTAGTTTGTACAAGTATATTAATATCTAACTCACTACATTCATTATAATATAAAATTAAATAACATTGGTAAGAATATATAATTTAAATAATTAATACTCTATTTCACAAATATTCCGAAAACTATTTTAACAACTCTCTTTTAGAAATTAAAAAATTTGAAGTCTAATTGTTAAATTAAAAAACCTAAAACTTTATTTCATAAAGTATTCAAAACCTACTTTTGGAATTCTATTTTAGAGATTAAAAAATTGGGAGTCTATCAAAAAATAGGGAATTTAAAATTTTATTTCAAAGAATATTCATAAGGGGCAATTGGGTTGGTAGCAAAAAGGACCAATATAATTGTCCATATAGCAAATGGCTCAATCTATTTGCAAAAATAGCAAAAATTTGAAAAGAGAAATTGAAATTACTAAAACACCTCACGCCAGTCACTGCTATCAGTGATATCACTGATGGGATGCTATAAGTGATATCACTGATGGGATGCTATAAGTGATATCACTGATAGAAGTCTGTTTATTTAATAACTAATTTTTTTGTCTGTTTATTTAATAACTAATTTTTTCTTCTAATTTTGATAAACTACTATTGTGATATCTATCACTTATAGAAGTGATAGACTTATCGGTGATAGTTGTTTGCTAGACTTCTACCATAATTGTCATCTATTACTCATAACTTTTCTATTATCTATTAGACATCTTGTTCCTATTCGACTTCTATCGTTGTTCATCATCGATAGAAGTGATAGACTACTATCTGTTAATGATTGATAAAAGTTAATGAAAAAAAGTGATAGACTACTATCACTGATAGAAGTGATAGACTACTATCACTGATAGAAGTCATAGGTTTCTATCAATGATAGTTGTCTGATAAACTTCTACCTATCTATTACCTATTACTCATAACTTTTCTATTAGACTTCTTGTAATATGAGAAACTAAAGGATATCTTGTATTTTGATCTTTCACTAAAGTTAAAAACCAAGCAACATTTTTATTTTCTTGAATTTTAACCACATCCTGAGTATCATTTATCCCTAACCTAATAACATCGACAATTCTATAAAAGAAATAGAACTATCCATTCGAACTTCTTTCACAATCAGATTAATAAAATCATCAAAACACATCATCTCATCAACAAAAATTCCAATGGTCTTGTAATTCTCATAGAAATTTTTCTCATTCCATTGCCTACTATAAAAATAACTATTGGAAGTTTCATCATAGTTCCTACGTAAAAGTAATAACAACATTAACAATATTAAGTAATATAGAAATCGATCACCACAATAGTCACTCGTATATCATTGATTAATGATATCACTGATAGTATTGATATCTATTGATCACTGATATCAGTGATATCATTGATATCTACTGATCACTGATATCATATCTATTGATCAATGATATCACTGATATCGTTGATATCTAGAAAACAGTGTATCACTGATATCATTGATATCTATTGATCATTGATATCACTGATATCATATATATTGATCAATGATATCACTGATATCATTGTATCTAGAAAACAATGATAGATATCACTGATATCACTGATGTCATATGTATTCTCTAGCATATCTAGAAAACAAAACAATCACCAAAATCAGACTTGCGACTCCAAAACATTGCAGAAAAACAGTGATATAACAAAATGAACAAAAAAAATACCCGCAAAAAAAGATCTGGTTGATTGACAAACGAAAAGAGCTCCAACAGAAGATCGTATATCACTAATTGGAAGCACAATAGTCACTCGTATATCACTAATATCATTGATATCTATTAATTACTGATATCACTGATATCACTGATATAACTGATATCTATTGATCATATCTAGAAAACAATGATAGATATCACTGATGTCACGTATATCGTCGATCATCTAGAAAACAGTATTGCTGATAGAACAAAAAATGAAGAAAACTTGCGACTCCAAAGCAGAAAAATAGTGATGTAACAAAATGAACATAAGAAATACCCACGAAAAATGTTGATTGAAAAAATCAAATACCCACGAAAAAAGCTTCGTTGGACTTCGAAAAGATCGAATTGGAAGATACTTCGACTGAATAAGAAGATACTACAATGCGATCGAATTGGAGAAGATAATCAGACAAACTTGCGACTTCAATCGAATTGGAGAAGATAATCAAACAAACTCGATGAAAATTCATGGGTTGCAATTCAACAGATCAAACTAGAAAATACCTGATCGAATAGGTGAAGGTTTGTGACTCCGATTGAATTTGAGAAGATACTCAAACTTGCGACTAAATGTAAGATTGGAATGGAATCGAGAAGAGTTTGGGAAGATTGGGCTGGAATCAAGAAGATGTTGTCGTAAAAATCGGAAGAAGAAAAATACTGTGAAGAACAAATACCAATTGAAAAATAAATACTAATTAAAAAGGGAATAGGTTTAAGCCAAGAGTATAATTGGAATTATAAAAAAAATTAAAGATTTTTGCCATATTTGCAATTCTTTTAAAAAGTTGCTATATCTACAAATACTAAAACCATAATTACTACCCATTACAAATTCTCTAAAAAATAGGTATATTAAATAAATTATAATACATCTCATTTGATTTGACTGTGAATTTAGAGCCTTACAAGTAGTTAAATATGTATTACTGTTTGAGAATCTAGAAAATTGAAATGTTTAAATGCTTAAAATTGTAAAATAATAAAAAATATAAATGTCAGGCATAATCATGTTTGTTTTGAATATAAAAATATAAAAATAACAAGGAATATTTAAGTAACCGTGAAGAACAATACCAATTGAAAAACAAATACCAATTAAAAAGGGAATAGGTTTAAGCCAAGGGTATAATTGGAATTATATAAAAAAATTAAAGACTTTTGCCATATTTGCAATTCTTTTAAAATGTTGCTATATCTACAAATACTAAAACCATAATTGCTACCCATTACAAATTCTCTATTCATAAACCTATTTTTGTAACTCTATTTTCAAATTAAAATATTGGAGGCTTATTTAATAACTTATGGAATTTAAATAAAATTGTGTACAATAAAACACGTTTCAAGGATAAATGAGTTATAAATTTTGAATTCTATTTTAGAAATTAAAATATTAGAAAATATATTTTGCACAGTATTTTGTAACCTATTCAAATTTATAATGGATTAAAAATTTTGTTAGTAACCATTTTTATTTTATTTTAATCACTTACAAAATTGACTAGGTGGTTGGGTCTTAGGGTGGTTGGGTTTGTAGCCACATATTTTTGTTCGGCTTGTTTATCGATTTTAATTATTAAATTAGAGTTTTAATAATCTTGTTAGTGGCATTTTTGTGTGATTTTGCCAAATGTGACAAGATTTGTCTTTTGAAAAAATAATAATGTGTTTTTTTTTTTTTTGTTTTGAGAGATAGCCTCTTAAATCAAGTTATTTTCAAATCATTGTCTTTTTTGTATAATAGCATTTTGGGGTCACTTTTACACATTTTGTTGGGTCTAAAAGAAGAAGGGGGTTTGCCTTTATAAACATTTGTTTTCCAAAACCCTAGGGGGGGAATTCCAAGAAGAAAAAAAACACAGAAAAAAAAACTATTCTCCACACCTCATCCACAACCACCTTACGACAAAAAACAGAGAAAGTAAGTTTTTTTTTTCTTTACACAGTAGTTCTTTACAAAAAAATAGGGTTTGGAATACAATAACAACAATCACGCTTAGCCGGAAGTTGCATTCGGTAGGGTTTTAGACCCAAGGATCTGCACTTCAAAATGGCGAGCTAGTTGTATTCCTCCCCCACTTCTATATCAACATTCTCGAATCATCCCTGAAAAACAGTAGTCGAGTAAAGGAATTTTTTTTATTGTTATTATTTTTCTTCTACACTAATCTATATCTTTGTGTTAGTGTTATTACCATACGTTTTATTATGGTGTTCTTCATTTGCTACTAGTACCACTTTTTTTTTTCTTTTCATGCTACTGTTTTCTTTATTATTATTACTATTATTATTTATTTATTTATTTATTTTTTTCCTAGATCTATTTTTCCTTTGCTAAGTAAAAAAATGAGCCTAAAAGAGGAGAGTGTTTGAACTAAAAAAAAAAGAAGAAGAATCGAAGCATCTTTGTAACAAAAAATAAAAAAATAAAAAATAACACACAAACTTAAAAAAAAAAACAGAAGCAACATGTTGTAAAAAGAAATAAAAAGAAAAGCAAATAGCATACCTTCGTGGGAGAGTACTTGCTTCTGTGTAGTTTTTGGATAAAAAGAAGAACTAAGGAAAATAAGGAGAAAGTTGAGATTTAAGTTTGTAGAAGAAAAGAAAGAGGGAAAACAAAGAGAAAAGTGAGATTTTGGTTTGAGAAAGAAAAGAAAAAATGAAAGTTTTGGTGAAGGTGTGTGAGAAAGAAAGAAAAGAGAGTAGGGCAGAAGAGAAAAGAGAGAAGAAGAAGAAAGAAAAAGGTAGGATGAGGGTTAGAAAGAAAAAGTGATAAAAAAGAAAAAAGTTTGGTTGATATTTGTTTGTTTTTAGAAATATTTATTATTATTATTATTTTTTTAAAAAAAAATTTCATGTGATGGGCGGCTGTTTTGCCGCCCATCCTTTTTTTTTATTATTATTATTTTAAAAGAGAAGATATATATATAATATTATTATTCTTATTTAAATTATAATATATTATTATTAATAATATTATTATACATATATAAAAATATGATTGATGGGCGGCGCCCATCTCAGTATTTTTTTTATTTTATTTTATTTTTTTTAATTTATTTATATATGTATATTATATTATATTATATTATTAAATTTTATTATATTTTTACAATATTATTATTATATATATATATAAATAAAAAAGAAAAGGGTGACTGATGAGCCGCCCATCCTATCACTGACGCGCGTCAGTCTTTTTTTTATTTTTTTTTTTAAAGATTCAATATTTAGTTTTATTTTATTTTCGTTTTTATTTCTTTTTTTTTTTGTACTTTTTCCTTTTATCTAATTTAGTTTTCTTTAATTAGTGTTTTTTTTAAAAAAAAAAGTGATAAATGTTATACTTGTTTTAGTTTAAAATTGTATTATTATCATTAGTATTATTATTGTCATTTTCTCTTTTCACTTTCTGTTATATTTATACGTCTAAAAATTACATTTCCTTTTTTTTTTTTTTTGGTTTTCTTGCTTTATGTATGCTAATTATTATGTGATCTAGTAATCTACATCATTTTTATATAAAAACAATATGCCGACGACGGAATCTAGAAATATTTGGGAGTCCGATTTTCTAGTTTTCCCGAGGTGAGAAATCGATTCTTTGGAAGTCCAAGATCGATTTCAATATACTTATTTTGTTCGTAAAATTCGATTTGCATATTTGTAAATGACGTTTATTTGCTTATCTGTATGATCAATTTGTTATGTTAAGCATGATCTATCTTTAAATTGCATTTTGTGTTTTATTATTTTAAAAAAAATAATTTTATTTTTATTATCATTCATGTTTCAAAACTTTTTTTTGTAAACTTATTTTCACTTTTTTTTTCTTAAAACTTAGTTTATAAAGTTTTTTTTTAAAAAAAAAACTAAATTTATTTACCACTTTTGTGCGATTTTTTTTAAAAGACTTTTTTTTATTTCCAAAAATATCCTACGACGGAATCTAGAAATATTTGGGAGTCCGATTTTCTAGAATTCTTGAGGTGAGAGATCATTATATTTGGGAGTCCGAGATCTTGGTCCCAAGAAAAAATGAATTTAATTAAAACTTTTTTTAAAAAAAAATATTTTATAAGAGGTTATCCTAGGATGGATTTGAGAAATTGTAAAATTTTCTCATATTCTTGAGGTGATATTATTTCCAAAATCTTGGAAATAATTTCAATGCAACCACATTAATGGATTTTCATCCGCTTATTTTATGGGATCATGACTCCAAATATTGGAGTAATGAGAGGTAGAATAAGACATTTTTTTAAAAACAAATCTAATTTTTCTAAGTAAGTTTTTTTGTTCTCTATAAAATTTTTGCAATTCAAGATTAAATTTTGGCCACTGTTTTTTTGTTCTTTTTTTATTTTATTCTTTTGTTTGTACTTTTATGCATTTTTTTCTTGCATTACTATTTTGCTTTGTTTCACACACTATCACAAGCCTCCTACCCGGGCTTTTCCTAATAGAATTAGATTAGAGGACGGAGTAGTGTCGACCTTCGAGAAGCTTATGCTTCCGTGTAGGCACACGAAAAATCCTCACTCAATTTGGTCACATGATCATGTATGATTGTGAGACCATTTTTGTTGGCTTTTTGGCCCTTAATCTAAAATTAATTAATTATAATTAATTAATTAATTAATATTTTGATGATAACAAACCTGCTATTAATTACTAATAGTTTTAATGTTTTGAAGGTTCCATTGCATAGAGCTCGAAATAACGATTCCAATGCCTCTTAAATCACTCAAATCGGAGCTAAAACGAAGAAGTTATGACCAAAACAAATTTGAACGGAAATTTCCCGACGCGATGACGTGGCGGCCAAGTCACCATTGTAGACCAATTAAAGTGTGATATGTGGACCTATGGGAGAGTAACATTTGGTGGGTTTTTATTTGTTTTAAAATAAAAAGAAAAGAAAATAAAAAATATATATATTATATATATATGTAACCGTTGGAGAGTTAAAAAAAAAAAAAAAAATTTACCGTTTAGACACATTCATTTATATATATTATTATTATTATTATTATTATTATTATTATAATATATTATTATTAATTCTTTTTAATAATTATTTTCTTTTTACTTTTAATCTCCACCTTTCTTTTTCTCTTTTATCACAATCCAATGGTCCAAATTAAAATTTGATTTTTACCTCATTTCCCTCTCTTTTTATACCATCTTCTTCTCCAATTTTTTTACAACAAGTTTTGGCATTTTACAATCCTCCAAAAATCAAAAGCCTCCATTGTTGCTCTCTCCAAGCTCTCAATTTTTTCTTTTCATCTCTTTCTTGAGAGAGTTTTGTTGTTTTGTGAGGATTATTTTGTGAGAGTTAAAATTTGTGAATCTACTCTATCAAGAGAGTGTATTAGTGTGTTATTCAAATCTTTACCAAACTTTGTAACGGTTTGATCCTAAGCCGTGGAAAGGATCGGGTTTGCTTTTGAACCCGTAAAAAGAGTGGTGTAGCGGTTGGGCTCTAATCCGTGGAAAGAGTCGGTGCAAATTTTTTTATTCAAATTCCCAAGAGGCACTTGGGGAGTGGAGTAGGTCGAGTTTGACCGAACCACTATAAAATTACGGTGTCATCTTCTCTAACTTTTTCCTATTTATTTTTGCAATTACTTGTAGTAGTTTATGCATGTTTTAATTTGTTTCTTAATTAATTGTTAAGTATTGGATAAAACTCATTTTTATTATACTTTTTATCTATCTTGCATATTGTATTAATTTCTCTTAATTTTTTTTTAATTGTTTCTTAAAAAGTTTGTTAATTAGATATTTTGGGCATATTAAGTAAAAAGTTTAATTAAACCCTATTCACCCCCCCTCTAGGGTTGCCATACCGATCCAACAATTTTTGGGGACCTGTATTGTCTAGGTTTTTAGACCCAACATCACCTGTTTGAAGGCCTTGTTATTTATTTCTGTGTTTTAATTGTTTACCTATTTTGTCTCACACACTATCACGAGACCTCTGCCCGGGCTATTCCCAATAGGACTAGAATTGAGGATGGAGTAGTGTCGACCTTCGAGAAGTTTATACTTTCGTGCAGGCACACGAAAGATTCTCACTCAAGATGATCATGAAGTTATTAAGACAATTATCATTTTGGGGACCTGTGTCTTTTAGGATCTTTAGATCTAACCTCACTTTGTTTGGAGTCTTCATGTTGTTGTTTTGACTATGATATGTTGTATTTTCATTTAAGTCAACCGTTAGACTCACTTTTCTTTTTGTGTAAAGTCTTAGGATGGTAGACACTCATTTGCCCGGGGCATTCGCCAAATCCACCCCTGAGGAAGACTCGTGGGAAGTAGTGTTCCAAATAGTTTGGGCGATCGCGGCATTCATCGAGAGGTTATTTGGCCAAGGGTTGCAGAGGTCCAACTCCCTCAGGATTGTCAGCTAGAGCTCGTCCTTAACAATGTGGAAGAATTAAAAGGTTTATGAGAAGGCTTGAGTATGGAAAGCAGAGCTAGTTTTAGTGCAGTGTATGGGAATATCGCTGATCTCATGTATGCAGACATCAACACAAGCGCTTTGCAAGCTTTAGTTCATTTACGGGATCCCGTGCTTAAATGTTTCTCATTTAAGATGTGTGATTTGACTCCCACGATCGAGGAGTATCAGGCTTTGATACGCGTACCAGCCAGTACAGGAAGTAAAGTCTTCACTCATGATCGAAGGTCAACTTTACAAAGATCTTTATCCAAGTTTTTGGGTGGCGTTCATGCTTCAGATATAAAGAAGCAAATGAAAGTCAAAGAAGGAAGGAATTGCATTCCAGTTGATTATTTGATCAGCCTCACACGTATGTGCTTGCCGGGAGAAAAGGGTTTGTCTCTCTTAGCCATGTGTATTTATGGCATGGTTATTTTTCCAAGAATTAGAGGATACGTGGAAGAACAAGTCATTAAACTCTTCATTGGAATTGAGCGCGGAGTAAACCCTGTAATTCCAATTCTTGCAGAAACCCTGAGATCTTTGAGCTATTGTAGATTGCAAGGCAAAGGGAAATTTTTTAGTTGCGCACCCATGCTTTTTATTTGGATTTCCAGTCATCTGAAGTATCCGAGCAAGTTCAAGTATGCTCCTATAAGGTTTAGCAGTCCATGGAATGTTGCAAGAAACACGGTGAGAGATTTCATTGCTGCACATTGGGATCCAAGCTTTCCCTCTATCGAAGCTTGGAAGCTTTTTTTGAGCCATCTGACATTGGATGAAGTAGTATGGAGGGCGATGTGGCTACCTTCAGGTCCCATAACACATCGATGTGGGCAATTGCCATTTGTACCACTTCTGGGACCATGGGGAGGTATTGCTTACTCGCCTCTGTTGGTACTACGACAGGTATGGCTGAAGCAGTTTGCACCGGTTATCCCTGGCTTGGAGGACTGGGAGTTCTCGTACGATTCCGACGTTGCTAGCACCATGAGCAGTCAGGCAATCAATGTTTGGAAGGATATAAGGAAATTGAAAAATATCCAACATTGTGAAGGAACCATGCCACAATACGAAGACTGGAGAGCAGTTAGAATTGGGTCAAGAGTTGATGTTTCACCAATGCCAATTGATTTAGAGGAAACCTTGAAAATAGACCATGCTGATTTGGAAAAAGAATTGAAGCTTGCAAAGGAAAGAAACTCTGTGCTCATGAAGGAAAATGATGAATTAAGGGCTGAAGTTAAATTATGGATTGGACAATCCACAAGCGCGAAAAGACAGTTGGAAGAAGTTCAACAGCGTTTACAGAGGCAGTTTGAATTAGAGAAGGAAAACGGTTCTCTAAATGCAGAAGTCGTCCAACTAAGGAAGAAAAATAGGGGTTTGTGGAAAGAGATAGAAGTCCTACAAGGTGAGGCGAGGCTCGTAAATTACACATCAAAGACTCAAGCAAGAGGGTACTAAGCTCAACAATGCCATGAAAAACTTCCAAGATATACTTCATGAACAAGTTACAAAATCACAAGAGACAATTGTGTCTTTGGAAAAAGAAAATGAAGTTTTGCAAAAGCTGACAGATGAGTATAAGAGCCAATTCGTCGATGCAGAACGGAGAAACACACTGCTTCAAGATACTATTGCAAGTTTGGAGCACCAGTTGATGGTATATCGAAATGCAAACGAAGTAATAATGGAAGATCATACTCGATTAAAGGAAGAGCATCAAGTGATGAGTACGGTCTTTGCAGTTTGGAGAGACGAGTATGGAAATCTGAGACACCGTTATGACTGCATAAAAGGACAAGTTGAACAAGGAGTCGAGAGGTTGAAATTAATAGCTAGAAAGGCCGACCGATTAGTTTGGAAGAGCAGATGATTCTTCGACAAGGCATCGTTCCCACGCAGCAAACAAAGCGGTGAAGATTTGATTAGATTCCTAGGGGTGATAGGGCGAGACCTCGGGCATTTTGGGTGTTACCATTAGGTCTTGTTCTGTTTTGTTGTTTTTTTTTTTTTTTTTTAAAAAAACGACTCTTGTAATAGTGAATTTTGACTTTTGAATGAATCCTCGTTTTTTTTTTCTTTCTCTTTTTCTGGCTTGCATTCATTCATTTCATGTTAGCACTAACAAAGATCTAACTTCGCTAGCAAAATTTTCTTTTTGACTAATCAAACCATTACTCCTTCTTTTATAATAAAAGGTTCAAAGTATACAAAATAGCTCGAAGTTCACCTCCTCATCATTCATATTGGACAAGAAGGAAGGCCAAATTCATGGATGATCAAGTGAACGAAAGCAGTACAAACAAATGATCGCCTAGAGGTGGAAGAATTGAAGGAGCAAGTAGCAAAGATCTTGGAGCTTCTTACCGCAGAAGAGAAAAGTCAGCAGAGCAGAAGAACGTCGTTGCAAGCTGAGACAGGACAAAACCAAGGGCTAGATGACACTCCGAGGGTTTACGCCGCCAATGGTGTCAAACCCACACATGGCTGGGGTAGCTTATCCAACCTCTTTCCCTGTGCAAGATCCCGGTCGAGCTCCGCACCAGGCAAGTCATGTGAGTGATCCAGTATTTGTTCCAACCGTAGAAAATCATAAAAAGACTTCTGAAGATTTGTTAGGAAAAGGAAGGTTGGAGTTCCTTGAAGAAAGACTACGCGCGATTGAGGGTGCCGACGTCTATGGGGATGTCGAGGCTAGCCAACTATGTTTGATTCCAGATGTTTTTATTCCCCCAAAGTTCAAGACGCCAGAGTTTGAAAAGTATAATGGGACTACATGTCCGAAGAGTCATCTGGTCATGTATTGTAGGAAAATGTCGGCCTATGCGCACGATGATAAGTTATTGATTCACTATTTTCAAGACAGCCTGACTGGCCCGGCGTCTCGTTGGTATATGCATTTGGACGGCTCCCAAGTGCACAAGTGGAAAGATTTGGCTGATGCTTTCTTAAAACAGTATAAGTACAATATTGACATGGCACCCGATCGTTTAGATCTCCAGCGAATGGAAAATAAGGCTACCGAGACTTTTAAGGAGTATGCACAAAGGTGGAGGGAATTGGCTGCTCAAGTACAACCTCCTTTAACTGACAAAGAATTGTCAGCCATGTTTATCAATACTCTGCGAGCGCCATATTATGACAGGATGATTGGAAGTGCGTCCACAAATTTTTCTGACATCATAACAATCGGAGAAAGGATAGAGTATGGAGTTAAGAATGGAGGATCACAGACGCAACACCTGAAGCAAATCTGAGAAAGGTAATGACTCCTAAGAAGAAGGAGGGAGATGTCCATGAGGTAAGCTCAGGACCAAGAGTTGTGACCCATATGACTTCACCAACTCAAAGACCTGCGAGTTATAATCGTAGTCCTCAGCTTGGAGGGCAAAGTCAACCGAATCAGTCAAATCA
Organism: Trichosanthes cucumerina; assembly: GCA_036507285.1. NCBI lineage: Eukaryota > Viridiplantae > Streptophyta > Magnoliopsida > Cucurbitales > Cucurbitaceae > Trichosanthes > Trichosanthes cucumerina. The sequence continues at coordinate 16,525,045 of CM071841.1, read as the reverse complement.
GCGTGTCGCTAGTGGCAATTGGAAACAAATGCGTTTTGATCCCATTCCCATGACATATACTGAGTTTTTGCCTCAATTACTAAAAAACCATCAAGTTGTCATTGTGCCTCAAGAGCCACTACAACCCCCGTATCCTAAATGGTACGACCCAAGCGCGCGGTGTGAATATCATGCAGGGGCAATTGGACATTCCATAGAGAATTGTTATCCATTAAAGGCTAAGGTACAAAGTTTGGTTAAAGCAGGATGGTTAAAATTCAAGAAAGCAGGGGAAGGGCCTGATGTTAATCAAAATCCTCTCCCAAACCATGAAAATCCTACCGTGAATGTCATTGAAGCGTCTGAAGAATGCTATAAAAATAAAGTCCAAAATTTGAATACATCTATGAAGACTCTCTTTCAAATTCTCTGCGATGTCAGATACCTTTCGATAAGGTCTGAGCAGAGTAGCATAGATGATTTGGGCTTGCATAACGAGAAGATATGCCTTTTTCATAAAGGAATGGTCGGACATTCCATAGAATCTGTGATGATTTTAAGCAGCATGATGCAAAAACTATTGGATTCAAAGTTATTGATTGTGAGCGACGGCTACGGGGAGATGAATGTTGACATGATTACTCACGCGTCGTCCTCTAAGAAACGCGGCGGGAGAAGTGCCATCTTCACCAAAATCATTAATCATTCACTATAAGAGTAATCCAGGTACCACCTCTCATATTCAAGTACCCAAGCCAATGGTTGTAGAAGTGCCCGGTCCCTTTGCTTATAAGGATAGTCCGGTTGTACCTTGGAAATACAAATGTCAGTTCATCACAGATAATGGTGCTCCTACACCTGACATCTTAGCAGTCGGAGGAATGACCCGTAGTGGTAAATGTTACACGCCAGAATTTTTGAAAAGTATTTCAAGAGAAGAGGAAATTAGACAACGTAAGGGCAAAGCTGTGGAGATAATCGACAAAGATGATTTAAAAGATTTAGATAAAGCTTTCGCAGAAAAAGTGGCCATAACAGAAAAAAAAACGAGTCAGGAATCAGTGACAGAAGAAGAGGCACGCGAGTTTTTGAAGTTGATTAAGAAAAGTGAGTATAAAGTGATAGAGCAGTTACATCGCACCCCAGCTCGGATATCAATTCTATCACTTTTTTCAGATTCTCGAGCCGCACCGCAAAGTTTTGCTTGATGTTTTGAACCAAGCTCATGTAGGCCCTGATATTTCGGTAAATGCACTCAGTGAAATTGTGGGAAACATAACTGCTACGAATTGTATTACCTTCTCTGATGATGAGATCCCACCTGAGGGTACTGGACACACTAAGGCACTACACATCTCTGTGAGGTGTAAAGATCATCCAGTGGCTAGAGTTCTTGTGGACAATGGCTCATCTTTAAACATAATGCCAAAGTCGACATTGATGAAGCTCCCGTGGACTCCTCATATTTAAAGCCAAGTACCATGGTTGTTAGGGCTTTTGATGGTGCTCGAAGGGAAGTAATCGGAGACATAGAAATTCCCTACAAATCGGGCCATCTTCTTTCAATGTAACGTTTCAAGTGATGGATGTAAACTCTTCATATAGTTGTTTGCTTGGGCGCCCTTGGATTCATTCCACAGGAGCTGTTCCATCTTCACTTCATCAGAGAGTGAAGTTCGTTGTAGAAAATGGTCAGCCGCATTTTTTCGGAGAGGAAGATATGTTTGTAACAAAGACAACATCGTTTCCATATGTTGAAAGCAGCAGAAGAGGCTTTTGAAGTGTTCAGATAGATCGTTTGAGGTTGCCAATGCCACTACCTTTCCAATCGAAGGTTGGGATATAGACCGTTATTCAGCCAAGACAGCTCTGATGGTTGCAAGAGTAATGTTAAACAACGGCTTTCGGATGCATGAAGGGTTGGGACGGAATAATCAAGGAAACCCAAAGGTGATTTGCCTCCCGAAAGCAAAAGAGAGGTTTGGATTGGGTACAAGCCAACGACTACAGGTGCAAGAAAGTCAAAGCGAGTAAAAGAGAAAAGTGAGAAGTGCACGTCTTGAAGGTCGAGAAATCGAGCAAGGAAGAATGTATATACCGCATATATCCGAGACTTTCAAAGCAGGGGTGAAGTGATTCATGGTGACAACCCGCTTTGTGTTCAAGCCACCGACACTCGATGTTGTTGTCTCTGAAAGCGCCTCCAAGCCGCGACAACTAGTCTACCCCTGCCCTCCAGGCTTTGAGTTAAACAATTGGGAGGTTAAAGAGAGGCCCAGTGTCACTAAGAAGATGCAAGAGTAATAATTTATTTGTGGCTATACTTAAAGCCACGAATTTTGTAATAGTGGCACTTTTTTATTACTTGCTTAATGTGTATGCAATCTCTACATCTCAAGAACTTGTACCTTTTTGTTGAGAAATGAAAAAGGGATTGTCGGCTTTTATTTAGTTCATCCACTTGACCTCTTCCTTTCGCTCCCATTTGTTTTATTACTCTTGATTGTCATTCGCTTTCCGTCACCCTCTATCTATCACCAATACAACTTGGATCATTGACAGGGACCTCGAAGATGAAAAAGCCAACTTTGAAGTTCTAGTTCATAGCATTGACCAAAGCGAGGAGGATGACTTTGAAGTGTCACAAGAGTTATTGAGACTGATGAAGTAAGAAGAAAGAGAAACTGTGCCTTACCAAGAGCCGCTAGAAGTAATCAATTTGGGGTCATCAGAGGAAGTAAAAGAAATACGAATCGACACTCGGCTATGGAGCAAGATCGTTTGGATCTTGTAGCCCCTTTACGTGAGTACAACGATATATTTGCATGGTCTTACCAAGATATGCCCTGGTCCGAATACTGAGAAATTGTAACACATCGGTTCATCGCTAAAGCCGAGTGTAAACCCATAAGGCAAAATCTGCGAAAAATGAAACCCAAATCTTGATCAAAGTGAAGGAAGAAGTCAAAAAAAGCAACTTGACGCTGGCTTTAGCTTAGCGGTAGCAAAGTACCCTGAGTGGGTTGCAAATATTGTCCCAGTCCCGAAAAAGGATGGAAAGGTGAGAATGTGTGTGGATTATAGGGATCTCAATCGTGCAAGTCCCAAAGATAATTTTCCACTTCCACACATCGACGTTTTAGTGGACAATACAGCAGGATATTCTACCTTTTCATTTATGGATGGATTTTCAGGATACAACCAAATTAAAATGGCTCCTGAAGACCAAGAAAAGACGACTTTCATCACTCTATGGGGGACATTTTGCTAAAAGTCATGCCTTTTGGTTTAAAGAATGCAGGGGCAACTTATCAGAGAGCCATGGTTACTCTTTTTCATGATCTAATGCACAAAGAAATTGAGGTGTACGTGAGACGACATGATCGCCAAGTCCAAGCCAGGAGAAAAGCACATTGTCACTCTTCGTAAGCTTTTTGAGCGACTGAGGAAGTTTCAATTAAAGTTGAATCCAGCAAAATGCATATTTGGGATATCTTCTGGAAAATTATTGGGGTTTGTTGTTAGTCAAGAAGGAATCAAGGTAGAAGCAATAACGGATCTAAAACCTCCAAAGACTCAAAAGGAGGTCAGAAGTTTCTTAGGGCGGTTAAACTATATTGCACGATTCATATCGCACTTAACTCAAACTTGCGAGCCGATGCTAAGATTATTACGCAAAAGTGAAGTATGTCGTTGGAATGAGGATTGTCAAAGGGCTTTCGAGAAAATCAAAGAATACTTGCAAAACCCCCCAGTGTTGGTCCCACCAATACCAGGACGCCCACTAATCCTTTACTTAACAGTAAAAGAAGGGTCAATGGGATGCGTGATCGGGCAACATGATTCTTCAGGGAGGAAAGAGCAGGCTATTTACTATTTGAGCAAGAAATTTACAAGTTGTGAGTCGAATTACTCTTTGTTAGAAAAAACTTGTTGCGCCCTAGCTTCAAGCAAAACCCAAAGATTGAGACAGTATATGTTGTATTACACGACATGGCTTATCTCGAAGATGGATCCCATAAAGTACATCTTCGAGAAACCATCTCTGTCCGGGAGAGTAGCGAAGTGGTAGGTTTTGTTATCAGAATATGATATCGTTTATGTTACCAGGAAGGCCATAAAAGGGAGTGCAATCGGTGATTGTTTGGCCGAGTTGTCAGTAGAGGATTATGAGCCGATGAAGTTCGAGTTTCCAGACGAGGACATTATGGTTGTATCAGATGTGCCACATGACTTGGAAATGTGGACAATGTGGTTTGATGGAGCCACAAACGAGGTGGGACATGGAATCGGAGTTGTGTTGACATCTCCTGAAGGGAAGCTATACCCTTTAACTGCCAAGTTATACTTCGACTGTACAAATAACGTAGCCGAGTACGAGGCATGCAATATGGGAGTTCAAATGGCATTTGACATGAAGATAAAGAAATTGCAAGTGTTTGGAGATTCTCTTTTGGTGATACACCAATTGAATAGAGAATGGGAGACAAGAGACCTTAAATTGATCCCTTATAATAAGTATATCCGAGATTTGGCTCAATCATTTGAGTCAATCACGTTTGAGCATGTTCCTCGAGAAAGTAATCAAGTTGCAGATGCATTAGCCACCTTGTCTGCCATATTCCAGCTAGATTATGATAGGGAAATCCAACCTTTAAATTTTCAAAAGCGAGAAGTGCCAGCCTACTGCTTGAGCATTGAAGAGGAACCAAATGGGAGGCCCTGGTATCACGACATTAAACGTTACATTACGTGTCGAGAATACCCACTAGGGGCATCCGAAAATAATAGGCGCACGATCAGGAAGTTAGCCGTGAGTTTCTTTTTAAATGGGGATGTGTTATATAAAAGAAATCATGACATGACTTTGTTAAGGTGTGTTGATGAAGCGGAGGCCAAAAAGATAGTTGAAGAAGTGCATGAAGGAGTCTGCGGGACTCATGCAAATGGGCACATGATGGCAAGGCAAGTCCTACGTGCGGGCTACTATTGGTTAACCATGGAATCAGATTGCATTAAATATGCAAGGAAATGTCATAAATGTCAGATATATGCAGATAAAATGCACACTCCAGCCTCATCTCTTCATGTACTAACGACTCTGTGGCCTTTCTCAATGTGGGGTATGGATGTGATAGGACCAATCGAACCAAAAGCATCGAATGGTCACCGCTTTATTCTGGTCGCCATTGACTATTTCACAAAGTGGGTAGAAGCCACCTCATATAGAAGTGTCACTAAGCAAGTCGTCGTGCTCAAATTCATTAAAAGAGACATTATATGTCGCTATGGCTTTGCTACTCGGCGGATCATTATCGATAATGCAAAAACTTGAACAACAAGTTAATGGACGAGTTGTGTACTCAATTCAAAATTAGGCACTCTAATTCCACTCCTTACCGACCTAAGATGAATGGAGCCGTAGAAGCGGCAAACAAGAATATCAAGAAAATTGTAGAGAAAATGACTATCACGCATAAAGATTGGCATGAGATATTGCCTTTTGCTCTACAGTTGCCATCGAACCTCCATTCGCACTTCAACTGGGGCAACTCCATTTTCTTTAGTATATGGAATGGAGGCAGTTTTACCTTTTGAAGTTGAAGTCTCGTCTCTCAGAGTGATTAAAGAGGCAAAGTTAGAAGAAGCAGAGTGGGCTCAAGCAAGGTACGAGCAATTAAACTTCATTGAAGAAAGAAGGATGACCGCATTGTGTAGAGGACAGTTATACCAGAGAAAGTTGGCTCGAGCTTATAACAAGAAAGTACGCCAACGTTGCTTCCAAGAAGGAGATTTGGTTTTAAAAAGGATCTTGCCATTTCAAAAGGATCACAGGGGGAAGTGGACACCAAACTACGAGGGGCCATATGTGGTAAAAAGGGCATTCTCAAGTGGGGCTTTGGTTTTAACTGACATGGATGGCAATGACCTACCCAATCCGCTAAACGGAGATTTTGTCAAGAAGTATTATGCGTAAAGAGTAGTAACTTCTGGTTGTAGGAGTTACGTTTAATCTGGATTTGCTCTGTAAAGCTCGATAGAAGCTTTTGTTTGGTCAGGAATTGTATCCATGAGGCTTTCCAATCCAATGAATTGATGTTTTTGTTTGAACAATTGTGTTCTAAAAGCTATTTTATAGGCTTTAACCTTTCGAGCAAAATAAAAGAAGGATAAAGTAGTGGTAGTAAATCAGTCAATTTTTTTTTTGCATACACATGCGTTAAGCAAGGCTTACCCTTGTTCACGATCTTGCTTGTTATTTTGTCATGTGGCGCTTGTTTATCCCTGGCCCTTGACACCTTTTGCTGCAGTGGCGCTTATTTATCCCTGGCCCTTGACACCTTTTGCTGCAGTGGCGCTTGTTTATCCTTGGCCCTCAGCGTGTTTTATTTTGTCATGTGGCGCTTGCTTATCCCTGGCCCTTGACACCTTTTGTTGCAGTGGCGCTTGTTTATCCCTGGCCCTCAGCATGTTTTATTTTGTCATGTGGCGCTTGTTTATCTCTAGCCCTTGACACCTTTTGCTGCAGTGGCGCTTGTTTATCCCTGACCCTCAGCGTGTTTTATTTTGTCATGTGGCGCTTGTTTATCCCTGGCCCTTGACATTCTTCATCTCTGCTGCGACCGAACAAAATAATGGCTATACCTTTGTCCAACTTATAATCCTATGAGGATGTACAAAGGGGGGCATGCTGTAGCCACATATTTTTGTCCGGCTTGTTTATCGATTTTAATTATTAAATTAGAGTTTTAATAATCTTGTTAGTGGTATTTTTGTGTGATTTTGCCAAATGTGACAAGATTTGTCTTTTGAAAAAATAATAATGTGTTGTTTTATTTTTTTTTTGTTTTGAGAGATAGCCTCTTAAATCAAGTTATTTTCAAATCATTGCCTTTTTTGTATAATAGCATTTTGGGGTCACTTTTACCCATTTTGTTGGGTCTAAAAGAAGAAGGGGATTTGCCTTTATAAACATTTGTTTTCCAAAACCCTAGGGGGGGAATTCCAAGAAGAAAAAAAAAACACAGAAAAAAAAAACTATTCTCCACACCTCATCCACAACCACCTTACAACAAAAAACAGAGAAAGTAAGTTTTTTTTTTTTCTTTACACATTAGTTCTTTACAAAAAATAGGGTTTGGAATTCAATAACAACAATCACGCTTAGCCGGAAGTTGCATTCGGTAGGGTTTTAGACCCAAGGATCCGCACTTCAAAATGGCGAGCTAGTTGTATTCCTCCCCCACTTCTATATCAACATTCTCGAATCATCCCTGAAAAACAGTAGTCGAGTAAGGGAATTTTTTTTATTGTTATTATTTTTCTTCTACATTGATCTATATCTTTGCGTTAGTGTTATTACCATACGTTTTATTGTGGTGTTCTTCATTTGCTACTAGTACCACTTTTTTTTTTCTTTTTATGCTATTGTTTTCTTTATTATTATTACTATTATTTTTTCTTTATTTATTTATTTTTTTCCCTAGATCTATTTTTCCTTTGCTAAGTAAAAAAATGAGCCTAAAAGAGGAGAGTGTTTGAACTAAAAAAAAAAGAAGAACGAAGCATCTTTGTAACAAAAAATGAAAAAAATAAAAAATAACACACAAACTAAAAAAAACAGAAGCAACATGTTGTAAAAAGAAATAAAAAGAAAAGCAAATAGCATACCTTCGTGGGAGAGTACTTGCTTCTGTGTAGTCTTTGGATAAAAAGAAGAACTAAGGAAAAGAAGGAGAAAGTTGAGATTTAAGTTTGTAGAAGAAAAGAAAGAGGAAAAACAAAGAGAAAAGTGAGATTTTGGTTTGAGAAAGAAGAGAAAAAAATGAAAGTTTTGGTGAAGGTGTGTGAGAAAGAAAGAAAAAAAGAGAGAGGCGAAGAGAGAGAGAGAGAGAAGAAGAAAAAAAAAAAGTAGGATTAGGGTTAGAAAGAAAAAGTGATAAAAAAGAAAAAAGTTTGGTTGATATTTGTTTGTTTTTAGAAATATTTATTATTATTATTATTTTTTTTAAAAAAAAATCATGTGATGGGCGGCTGTTTTGCCGCCCATCCTTTTTTTTTATTATTATTATTATTTTAAAAGAGAAGATATATATATATTATTATTATTCTTATTTAAATTATAATATATTATTATTAATAATATTATTATATATATATATAAATATGATTGATGGGCGGCGCCCATCTCAGTATTTTTTTTTAATTTATTTATATATGTATATTATATTATATTATATTATTAAATTTTATTATATTTTTACAATATTATTATTATAATATATATAAATAAAAAAGAAAAGGGTGACTGATGGGCGGCAGAGTCGCCCATCCTATCACTGACGCGCGTTAGTCTTTTTTTTATTTTTTATTATTATTTTTTTATTTTTTTTATTTTAAAGATTCAATATTTAGTTTTATTTTATTTTCGTTTTTATTTCTTTTTTTTTGTACTTTTTCCTTTTATCTAATTTAGTTTTCTTTAATTAGTGTTTTTTTTTTAAAAAAAAAGTGATAAGTGTTATACTTGTTTTAGTTTAAAATTGTATTATTATCATTAGTATTATTATTGTCATTTTCTCTATTCACTTTCTGTTATATTTGTATGTCTAAAAATTACATTTCCTATTTTTTTTTTTGGGTTTTCTTGCTTTATGTATGCTAATTATTATGTGATCTAGTAATCTACATCATTTTTATATAAAAAAAAATATGCCGACGACGGAATCTAGAAATATTTGGGAGTCCGATTTTCTAGTTTTCCCGAGGTGAGAAATCGATTCTTTGGAAGTCCAAGATCGATTTCAATATACTTATTTTGTTCGTAAAATTCGATTTGCATATTTGTAAATGACGTTTATTTGCTTATCTGTATGATCAATTTGTTAGGTTAAACATGATCTATCTTTAAATTGCATTTTGTGTTTTATTATTTTAAAAAAAATAATTTTATTTTAATTATCATTCATGTTTCAAAACTTTTTTTTGTAAACTTATTTTCACTTTTTTTTTCTTAAAACTTAGTTTATAAAGTTTTTTTTTTAAAAAAAAAAAAACTAAATTTATTTACCACTTTTGTGCGATTTTTTTAAAAAGACTTTTTTTTATTTTCAAAAAAATCCTACGACGGAATCTAGAAATATTTGGGAGTCTGATTTTCTAGAATTCTTGAGGTGAGAGATCATTATCTTTGGGAGTCCGAGATCTTGGTCCCAAGAAAAAATGAATTTAATTAAAACGTTTTTTTTAAAAAAATATTTATAAGAGGTTATCCTAGGATGGATTGAGAAATTGTAAAATTTTCTCATATTCTTGAGGTGATATTATTTCCAAAATCTTGGAAATAATTTCAATGCAACCACATTAATGGATTTTCATCCGCTTATTTTATGGGATCATAACTCCAAATATTGGAGTAATGAGAGGTAGAATAAGACATTTTTTTAAAAAAAAATCTAATTTTTCTAAGTAAGTTTTTTTTGTTCTCTATAAAATTTTTGCAATTCAAGATTAAATTTTGGCGACCGTTTTTTTAACGGGTGTTGTGGGGTGCTAACACCTTCCCCATACACAAACAACTCTCGAATCCAAATCTGGTTTTCGCATACCAATTTTTTTTCTCTTTTTTTTATAAAAAAAAGTTATTTTATTTTGGTGCCCAATCACACCATAAAAAAGATTGGTGGCGACTCCTTTTAAATATCCCTATTTTGAGGACGTAGGCCGCTCCGCGTCGCAGGTACGTGGCGATAGGGTTTTCGAGGTGGTCGTCGATGGTGATTGCACAATGGTCAAGTCTTCATGGTTTGTTGTCGACAGTAGTTATTGAGTGGGCGGGTCACTAGAGTGGTCATCAAGGTAGTCATGTCGTCGAAGTGATCGCTTGGTGGTTGTAGCAGCAGTTATTGAGTGGTCAAGTCGCTGAAGTCGTTGTTGGAGAGGTCATTAGAGTGGTGGGGTTGTTGAGTGGCCATTAGAGTGGCCACTAAGCGGTCGTCAACAATGGTTTTGGGTTATTGGAGTGGTTGTCGAAGTAATCATCGTGGTGGTCACGTTGTTGGGTGGTCAATAGAGTGGTTACCAAGTGGTCGTCAACAATAGTTTTGGGTGGTTGGATTGTTAGGTTGGGGTGATCGTCAAAGTAATCATTGGGGTGATCAAGTTGCTAGGGTGGTCGGTGATGGAATCTAGATCTCAATTGCACAGCGAATGTTAAAATTGGATCAAAACTCGTTTTTGGTTTGGCAAAACCCAATACCAGTACATTGGGAAACAAACTATCGATAAGCAAATTAAGCATTGAAATACAGTAGAAACATGTTAAAATAGTTTCTAAACTAAAAAGATGTGAGGATTTTACCTTTTGGATTCCCGAATTGCAACGTCTTGCACTTCTATGAAGAATAGGTAATGTACTCCTTACTGTCTTCAACAGGACACCACCAAAAGAAATTCACCTCCTATACTATCCATCAAGGTTTGTGGGAACCTTTTGTGTCTTTGGGATAGAAAGATTGAGAGAGAACTTGGGAGAAAAAATAAATGTGATAGTTCAACAATTTCATCGATCCTCTAACTACAACTCTCTCCCTCTACACTTATCGATAAGGAGAGGGAGAAGGAAGTGGTGAGTGGGAAATGTATGTCTCACACGTTTCCACTAACATTATTAATAAAATAGTTATTATTTAATTAATAATTAATATAATAATTAAATCATATATATATATATATAACCTATTTAATTAAACCATATTTAATTAAATCAATTAATTAATTCTAAAATTAATTAATTAAATATCATATATTTAATTTAGTTTATCAAGGATTAAATCATATTTAATCCAACTCCCTTTAACCTATAGTTTTAATGTACATCTCATGCACATTAAATTTTAGCCTATAGTTTTAAATATGAATCCTATTCACATCTAAACAATATTTGAACTCTTTCAAATATTTAATTCTCTCATAAATTTACTTTAAATCATGTATCCAAACATCAAGCGAATTCCCAAAGCAAATTCTAATAAGTATTTAATAATCTAAGAACCCTTTTACGAGCTAGGAAGTGGACCTAATGGACCTAAAAATCAGAAGCTCCAACGATACAAGATTATTAGGTTAATCTCATTAACCCCCTAATCAACATTTGTTAACTGCGAGAACACTCCACTAAAGTTCCATAGTTGCACACTTCTCACTGCAGATATATTTCTGTGTCCATGGATAACGACCAATAACAGTAAGTCAATCCTTCACGATTGTTCATAACACCAGCTGGGTCAAATTACCATTTTACCTCTAGGTTAGATCTTTTACTTTAAGTATCAATTCTCCTCTAATGAACAACCTGTTTATGGTTATACTAATAAACATAAGTCTCTCTCGGGCCAATGATAGGGTTGGACCCTTTGTTCAACTCCTGTAGGCACCACTTAAGGGAACACTCATCTTCTTACCCTAAAGTCGCGAACGAGTGAATTTGTGACGACCACAACCAAAGGTACTGATTATTTATCCTATTTAACGTTCTATCAACCTGTGTGTGTCTAATTGGATTTGTGAATTACATCAAGCTCGGTGTTAATGAGTTTTGTTAATTTTATTGGTTTAAGGCGAAATATTATCCTTTAGACAACTATTGATAATAATTAAAAGAAAAAGGAAGTGGCAATGACATGTTGGTGATTAATGGCTAAATTAGGGTGATAACTAACACTAGAATTTTGACCTAATTTGCTAGTATTTAAGGTCCTTAAGTGAAGTTGGAAGAAAACAAAACCCTAGCCCTAACCCTAAACCTAGCCATCCTATTCTTCTCCCACATGCCCTAGCCGTAGCCAACACCCCTGCAGAACTCCTCCGCCGGCCACAACGAGGATTGCCGTCGAGCGGCGCCGAGGACCTCGCCATCGAGTGCGCAAGCAAGCACGCGACCAGCGGAACCTCATCTCGCGTTAAGCCACGTTACCACTCACGAGTGTCGTTCCCATCAGTGCGCGCCAAACACGGCCTCCGCAAACTGCCGGTCGCGCGCACTCAAGTCGCAGCACGCCGCCATCCCAAGCCGCGAGTCTTGCGCGCCGCGCCGCTGAGGAAGTCGTTCGCCCGCAGCGGCCGCGAGCTCCCATTCACGGCCACGTTCGGTCACTGCAGCCGATCCACGAAACTGTCTTCGATTGATCGCGCGCGAGCCACGCGAGAAGAACACGGTAAAGTGCCTCGCCACAACCATCCGATCGCGAGCCGCCGTTCGCAAGCGCGCGTTTCACGTCTGCAAGACCGGTATATCTCCAATGCCAGTACAGCAAAGCAGCCTGCTCGAGGCGATCAAAGCAGCGCACCGTTCACCTTCAAGTCCAGCCGCGTCCGGATCAGTTACACCGGAATCCGATCAGCGGTCGTGGTTCGTTGTTACGCTGCAATCAGGAAGTAATCGAGGTCAAGGTTGTGGATTAGGTGAGCCACGCGAAACCCTCTTCGATTTTGGAATATAGGATTATTTGGATCGATTCGCATGAATTTATTCGCATGAAAATGTTGTAGGAACGAATTGAATTTTAGGATCAAGATTCCCAAGCTTTGGAGCAACCGAATCCACGTTCGGATTATTATTCGGAGTCGAGGTAATTGGTGCAAAGTGAGAATTATAGACGCTTTCGTACTTAGATTCCTTATATTGAATGAACTGTGTAGTAGGATAACGAATAGAAGGATTCTTGATTGACAGGTTATTTGGAAAGGACCGTTAATTTAAGAATTAGAAGGAAAGAGTGAGATCAAAGCTCGAGGTAAGGGACCTTGTGCCGAACTTTTATTGGGATTGAAGAAAATGATTTTCGTGGATTTCATGCGAAATTAGTTTATATTTTCATATGACAATATCTGAGATATTTTCGTGAGAATACTTAATATTTTATGTGCAAATATTTCAATGCTTCATGTGGAAATAAACTAGTATTTTATGTGAGAATATTCTTGTATACTATGTAAGAGTATTCCAAGTATTTCATGTGAGGATATGACAAAGAATTTGTATGAGAATATTTCATGATTTCCTACAAAAGTATGATCTTCAAACCTGTACATGAGAAAAGTATGATTTGCATATTGTGATGATGTTTGTGACATGTACACTATTGTTATGTGAATGATGGGACCTCATGCATGTTATGTATGTCATGAAATGATTTGATGAAAAATGTGGACATTGGTCTCCCGAGTGCATTATGTGCATGGTCAAACATGCATTAGAGACCCTATGGGTCAAATTTATGTGGGTCCGTGAGGGACTCAATCTATACAGGGTGCTGTGAGGGACTCAAACCATACAGGGTCTGTGAGGACTCAAATTATTACAGGGGTCTGTGAGGACTCAAAATGAAATGACTCGGGATGACCCGATCGGCCACATAAATAAAAAGGTAGTCATGGATTAAAGACACGACGATATGAGAAAGTTTTAGGTCCCGTGATATGTACATTTCGAACAAGTTTAAAAGTCATGATTGTATGTGTATGCATATCCCAAACCTCGGTAGCGAGGTCACTTATTGGGTATTGTTTTACAATACTCACCCTTTCTTTTAAAAATGTTTTTGTGTAAGGCTAAGGACGTGGTGGCGAGTAGTGACTGAGGCGCGTTGCCGTGACCATGGGAATAGACATGAATTCCGCACATTTCTTTTATAATCGATGTTGTTCCTTTATGTTTTCGAAGTTTAAATTTACCTTAAAGATTTTAAATAGGCCATGTTAAACTGCTCCTTTTATCTGTTTTGAACGTTTTCCTTGGGATCCCTAAAGACAAATTATTTTCAGTGGAAATTTAAAGATCGTTTTATCTCTCTCGCGCCTATAAATGCATGCATGTGTAGTAATGTCCCTAAGAGTTTAGTCATAGAAAAGTAGGGCGTTACGGTTGGTATCGAGCCCTAGGTTTAAGGGTTCTCAGAGACTTGCTTACGAGTAAGCTACAGAGTAGTTCCATGGTTGAACAACGCGCGTTAGGCCACCGCTTGCATGCGTTACGGTATTCTATAAATTAAGCAAATGATTATGATGTGATCCTCAGATTATAAATGTAAATGAATTTAAAACCCTAAGGGGTGATCCTATCTTATAGTTAGAAAGTAATGAAACCGAAAGTTAGAAACTCTCTGTATTGTACAGTAGCATCGACAAAATGCCACCTAGAGGTCGAGGGAGAGGTAGGGGACGTGGTAGGGGCCGAAGGGCAAGAGAAAACGTTGACACCCAACCAGAATTACCACTGGAACAGGAAGAGATTGCTCCACCCGCATTGCACCTCCCCCCAGACGGCACCGCCGCCGGAGAATGCACTGCGATCGCTCCGGTGGCGGATCAAGGGAACACTAACGTTATGACTATGATGGTAGAGGCTATGCGGACTCTGAAGTGCGACTCTGAGAGCCACTCACCGCCCAAGCAAAATCGAGGACGGAACGATGCAACTCGAGTCTCGATATCCGAAGGACTTCAGGAAATATGATCCCAGATCGTTTGATGGGTCTTCCAGTGACCCCACTGTGGCTGAGTTATGGTTGTCCTCCATTGAGACCATCTTCAGATTGATGAACTGCCCTGAGGACCAGAGGGTGTCTTGTGCTACCTTTATGCCGAGGATGACGCTTATTTATGGTGGGAGTCCGCCAGGAACCACCATTAGCAGCAATGGAGAAACGATTACACGGAATCATTTAAGGAAGCATTCAGCGGAAATTTTACCTGCTGCGCACTCCGTTATGTGAAACAAGCGAAATTCTTACAACTTAGCCGTAATGGGAGGCGGTGGAGGTATATGAGAGAGAATTCACCCGCTTGTCACGCTTTGCCCCGAACCCGGTAGACACAGACAGAGGCGAAGAAGGCAGAGCGTTTCGTCATGAAATTTGGATGAAAATGTTCGAGGCTTCATCCAGCACTAGCACCTCCCGATTATGCCTCAAAGGAGAGTGGCGGAATTGATTTGGGTGCAGGCGCAGATCGCATGCAGCAGTAGTGGTTAATCCGGGCAAACCCATGGCAAATCATAAGAGGAAGTGGGACCAGCCAAATTCAAGCTCACAGCGTCCCCAACAGACACCGCATAGACCAGAAACTTTCGTGCGAGTGTTCAAAGTCGAAACCACAGTCAACGGGACGGGAAATAATGGTGGAGATAAGCCACAATGCAAAGAGCGTAGTAGCGGAGATTGGGGTAAGTGTTTGGCCCGATCGGAGTATGCTTCTGGGATGTGGGAAAGAAGGGCTGAGCTAATAGCCGCCCGAGTCAAGCCAAAGACTAGCCAACCTCAAAGTTATTAATAGTGGGACTCGCTGTGAAAGCCTGTAATACATCAAAGAAGAGCTTATGCAAGCACCAGTAAAAACATCTATGGCTCAGACTTAGTGGTTACAGGTACACTTCCATTACTTGGGCACCTTACCTTTGTATTATTTGATTACGGTTCTACACACTCTTTTATTTCTCGCATCCTTCGTAAGTCAAGTGAGTTAGAATTAGAAACGATTCTGATGATGCTCTGTGTCTGCTCTCCACTCTCATGGGGATAAATTTGTTAGCCACTATGAAAGTCAAGGATGGTAGTGTGACCATCGCAGACCATGAGTTAACAGTAAACCTAGTAGTCTTAGACATGTTTGACTTTGATGTGATATTGGGTATGGACTGGTTAGCGCAGAACCATGCTTGCATTGATTGCTTCAGGAAGGAGGTAGTGTTTACTCCTCCTGACCAACCTGGCTACAGGTTCAGAGGCACGTTAGCAGGAGGTAGGCCTAAGGTAATTACTGCCCTTAAGGCCAGGAAGTTATTACATCGGGGAGCTTAGAGCGTCTTAGCTTGCATATTAGATGCAAGGTGTACTGAGATTTCCGTGTCACCGCATCGATGGTAAATGAATTTCCAAACGTTTTTCGAGGACCTTTCCGGAATACCTCGGTCGAGAGAGGTAGATTTTAACATCGGATTGGAATTAGGGGACGACCCGATATCCAAGGCACCGCATGAATGGCACCCTGCAGAGTTGAAAGAACTGAAACTACGATTTGCAGGACTTACTAGACAAAGGGTTTATACGCCTAGCGTTTCGCCTGGGGAGCACCAGTGTTGTTCGTGAAAAGAAAGACGGGTCCATGCGCTGTGTATAGATTACGAGGAGTTGAACAAAGTTACGATCAAGAATAAATACCCTCTTCCCTGAATAGATGATTTGTTCGATCGGTTGCAAGGAACAAGAGTGTTCTCCAAGATTGATCCGAGATCAAAGCTACCATCGATTGAGGATCGGTGAAGAGGATATTCCTAAAAGCAAAGATTGAGATCACGTTATGGGCATTACGAGTTCACAAAGTGATGCCGTTTGGTTTGACCAACGCTCCCGCCGCTTTCATGGACTTGATGAACCGTTTGTTCAAGGAGTTTCTTGATACGTTCGTGATAGTATTTATCGACGATATCTCGATATACTCGTGTGTGATGAAGATCATGAAAGGCACCGAGAAAAGTTTTACTCACGCCGAGAGAGAATAAGTTATATGCAAAATTTTCCAAGTGTGAATTTCGCTCGCATGTATCCTTCTTAGGGCATGTGGTGTCCGGTCGAGTCTCTGTTGACCCAAAGAAAAGTGGAGGCCGTCACACGCTGGCCTCGTCCCACCACCGCTACAGTGAGGTACGTAGTTTTCTGAGTCTTGCAGGTTACTATAGACGTTTCGTGCAGGACTTCGCCAAGATAGCTATGCCCATGACTCAGCTGACGCGCAAGGGTAACTCATTTGTTTGGGATGATGCCTGCGAGGCGAGTTTCCAGGAACTCAAGTGCAGATTAGTGTCAGCCCCGATTCTTACAGTTCCCGAGGGAACAGAGAGCTTCGTGGTTTACAGTGATGCTTCTAAGAAAGGTTTGGGTTGTGTACTAATGCAACACGGTAAAGTAATAGCCTATGCATCCCGACAATTGAAGACGCACGAGAGGAACTATCCAACTCATGACTTAGAACTAGCAGCAGTAGTCTTTGCATTAAAGATCTGGAGACACTACCTGTATGGCGAGAAAATTCAGATTTTTACAGATCATAAAAGTCTGAAGTATCTGTTCACCCAGAAGGAATTGAACATGAGGCAACGCAGATGGTTGGAATTAGTGAAGGATTACGATATTGACATTCAATACCACCCCGGTAAGGCTAATGTCGTGGCCGATGCCCCGGTGAGGAAGCCAACGATACTTCAAAGACGCAGTGCAGCGAGAGAGCAGAGTTACAGGCAGAGTTTGCTCGAGCTGAAATTGCAGTACTAGTAGGAAAGACCACGGCTCAGTTAGCTCAGTTAACGGTACAACCAACTTTGAGGCAACGCATCGTTGAGTCTCAGCAAGGGGACCCTCAGTTAGTAGAAAAGCTATCGGCGCAGAACTACGGTGAGTTGGCAGAGTTTTCACTATCCGCAGATGGAGGACTATTATTCCAAGGACGATTATGTGTTCCAAACGATGACAAACTGAAGGCAGAAATCTTGAACGAGGCCCATAACTCGCCATTTGCCATGCATCCTGGTAGTACCAAGATGTATCGGGATCTGAAACAGTCGTTCTGGTGGTGTAACATGAAACGCGACGTGGCAGAATTTGTCAGCAAGTGTTTGACTTGTCGCAGTGAAGGCACCTGAGAGCAGAGGCCCGCGGGACTCTGCAGCCTTTACATGTGCCCCGGTGGAAATGGGAGGAGATCTCTATGGATTTCATAGTCGGATCGCCTAGAACCTTACGAGGTTACTCAAGTAATTTGGGTCATTGTGGGCCAGATTAACCAAGTCAAGACATTTCATACTGTGGAAACCCACCTATTTCTGAGATAAGTGGGCGCAGCTTTACCGGAAGAGATAGTCCGTTTACATGGGATCCCAACCAAGATTATTTGCAGCGAGGATCCACGTTTCACCTCCAACTTTTGGAGGAGCCTCTGTAAAGCGTTAGGTTCACGGTTGAACTTTAGCACGACTTTTCATCCATGCACGGATGGGCGATGCGAACGTTTGAACCAGATCTTAGAAGACATGTTACGAGCTTGCACTTTAGACTTCCGTGTAGTTGGGACACACATTTGCATTTGATGGAGTTTGCTTTACAATAATGACTACGATCGACCATCGGAATGGCTCCATTTGAAGCTCTCTATGGAAAACGTTGCAGAACTCCCGCTCGGGAGGAGGTTGGTGAACGCCGATTTTGGGTCCAGAGTTAGTACAGTCACAAATAGTGCGTCATGAGAAGATTAGGGGCGAATGCGCATCGCCCAAGACAAACAAAAGAGTTATGCCGACACCACGAGGCGAAGGGACCTAGAATTCGGTGTTGGGGACCACGTATTTCTTAAGGTGGCCCCAATGAAGGGAATTCTAAGGTTTGGCCGAAAAGGGAAATTGAGTCCGCGATTCATCGGACCATTCGAGATTTTAGAGAGGATTGGTGCGGTGGCCTCTGATTAGCACCGCGCGCCTTCCCTTTCTCAAATGTTCATAACGTGTTTCATGTCTCCATGTTGAGAAAATACGTTCTGCACGACTCACGTCATAGACTTCGAACCATTACAGTTAGCAGAAGATTTGAGTTATGGCGAACGACCTGTACAGATTATTGCTAGAGATCAAAAGACCCTCCGTAACCGTGAGATCAACTTAGTTAAAGTGTTATGGCAAAACCACCGTACGGAAGAAGCTACCTGGGAGCGAGAAGAGGAAGTGCGAGCTAAGTATCCAGAACTATTCCAAGATTAGGAACTTTCGAGGACGAAAGTTCTTAAGGAGGGAAGATTGTGACGACCACAACCAAAGGTATTGATTATTTATCCTATTTAACGTTCTATCAACCTGTGTGTGTCTAATTGGATTTGTGAATTACATCAAGCTCGGTGTTAATGAGTTTTGTTAATTTTATTGGTTTAAGGCGAAATATTATCCTTTAGACAACTATTGATAATAATTAAAAGAAAAAGGAAGTGGCAATGGCATGTTGGTGATTAATGGCTAAATTAGGGTGATAACTAACACTAGAATTTTGACCTAATTTGCTAGTATTTAAGGTCCTTAAGTGAAGTTGGAAGAAAACAAAACCCTAGCCCTAACCCTAAACCTAGCCATCCTATTCTTCTCCCACATGCCCTAGCCGTAGCCAACACCCCCGCAGAACTCCTTCGCCGGCCACAACAAGGATTGCCGTCGAAGCGGCACCGAGGACCTCGCCATCGAGTCGCAAGCAAGCACGCCGACCAGCGGAACCTCATCTCGCACGTTCCGGCCACGTTACCACTCACGAGTGCCGTTCCCATCAGTGCCGCCGAACTACAGCCTCCACAAGCCTGCCGTCGCGGCCACTCGGACGAAGTCGTGCACGCCGCCATCCCAAGCCGCGAGTCTTGCGCCGCCGCCGCTTGAGGAAGTCGTTCTCGTCCAGCAGCCGCGAGCTCCCATTCACAGTCACGTTCAGTCACCTGCAGGCCGATCCACGAACTGTCTTGATTGATCGCGCGCGATCACGCCGGAGAACACGGTAAAGTGCCTCGCCACAACCATCCGATCGCGAGCCGCTGTTCGCAAAGCGCCGTTCACGTCTACAAAGACCGGTATCCTCCGGTGAGTACAAAGCAGCCCGCTCGTCAGGCGATCAAAGCAAAGCACCGTTCACCTTCAAGTCCAAAGATCACGCCCGGATCGATTACACCGAATCCGATCGTGATCGTCGTGGTTCGTTGTTACGCTGCAATCAGGAAGTAATCGAGGTCAAGGTTGTGGATTAGGTGAGCCACGCGAAACCCTCTTCGATTTTGGAATATAGGATTATTTGGATCGATTCGCATGAATTTATTCGCATGAAAATGTTGTAGGAACGAATTGAATTTTAGGATCAAGATTCCCAAGCTTTGGAGCAACCGAATCCACGTTCGGATTATTATTCGGAGTCGAGGTAATTGGTGCAAAGTGAGAATTATAGACGCTTTCGTACTTAGATTCCTTATATTGAATGAACTGTGTAGTAGGATAACGAATAGAAGGATTCTTGATTGACAGGTTATTTGGAAAGGACCGTTAATTTAAGAATTAGAAGAAAGAAAGAGTGAGATCAAAGCTCGAGGTAAGGGACCTTGTGCCGAACTTTTTATTGGGATTGAAGAAAATGATTTTCGTGGATTTCATGCGAAATTAGTTTATATTTTCATATGACAATATCTGAGATATTTTCGTGAGAATACTTAATATTTTATGTGCAAATATTTCAATGCTTCATGTGGAAATAAACTAGTATTTTATGTGAGAATATTCTTGTATACTATGTAAGAGTATTCCAAAGATTTCATGTGAGGATATGACATGATAATTTGTATGAGAATATTTCATGATTTCCTACAAAAGTATGATCTTCAAACCGTCTATGAGAAAAGTATGATTTGCATATTGACAATGATGTTTGTGACATGTACACTATTGTTATGTGAATGATGGGACCTCATGCATGTTATGTATGTCATGAAATGATTTGATGAAAAATGTGGACATTGGTCTCCACGAGTGCATTATGTGCATGGTCAAACATGCATTAGAGACCCTATGGGTCAAATTACAGGGTCCGTGAGGACTCAATCTATACAGAGGGTCTGTGAGGGACTCAAACCATACAGGTCTGTGAGGGACTCAAATTATTACAGTGGGTCCTGTGAGGACTCAAAATGAAATGACTCGGGATGACCCATCGGCCACATAAATAAAAAAGGTAGTCATGGATTAAAAGACTGACGATATGAGAAAGTTTTAGGTCCCGTGATATGTACATTTTGAACAAGTTTAAAAGTCATGATTGTATGTGTATGCATATCCCAAACCTCGTGAGCGAGGTCACTTTCATCGGGTATTGTTTTACAATACTCACCCTTTCTTTTAAAAATGTTTTTCAGGTAAGGCTAAGGACGTGCAGGGCGAGTGACGGAGGCGCGTTGCCAGGACCATGGGAATAGACATGAATTCCGCACATTTCTTTTATAACTGATGTTGTTCCTTTATGTTTTCGAAGTTTAAATTTACCTTACAGATTTTAAATAGGCCATGTTAAACTGCTCTTTTTATCTGTTTTGAACGTTTTCCTTGGGATCCCTAAAGACAAATTATTTTCAGTGGAAATTTAAAGATCGTTTTATCTCTGCTGGCCTATAAATGCATGCATGTGTAGTAATGTCCCTAAGAGTTTAGTCATAAAAAAGTAGGGGCGTTACAGAATTCCATCTTGGTAGGTTAAGTCCCCAGTTGTCTGCGCGATTTTGTCCCCAAGAAGGTAGGCATATTGAGTCGGCGTCTCAAGCCACTCTCACCCATACTAGTTAAAGGACAATCCCTTGCAAACAGGAGTTCGTAACCTGCTTAGGATTGAGATCAAGTTGCCTAAGTCATCCTATTGAAATAGAAACCTAACTAGTCAATAAAGTTACATTTATTAGTTACTATTTCATGGTTCGGTCTTATGTAATCTCATCACATAGGACATCTCCATTCATATGTCGACTACACAAATATGTTGGACCACTGTATTTGTATCAAATACAAAGTGGATCATATCTATAGTATCACCAAGATAAGGTACCCAACCTCATCCCTATACTATAGACCCTTTAGACTGTTTCTCGAACTGTGATCCTAATATGTTTTCTACATCTAGTTCAAGAGACATACAACTGTTAGGGTGTTTGCCCTAAACTCGTGTAGTTTGTAATACAGTTGTTATGAATGAATAAAAGTTATTGATTTGTCAAAACTTTGTATCTCGCATTTTATAAAACTTAATCCAATAAACTAAGCTCCAGGCTCATATTATAGTACTTGAAGGGTGTGTAGATGACACACGGGGAGGATCACGTTTGAGTTAGTGACCCGAACGGTCTACAGTATATGGATAAGGTTGGAAACCTCATCCTGGTTACAATTTGGATGCAACCCGCTTTGTATTAGATACAAACGAGGTGATCCAGCTCGTTCATGTGGTTGACATGCGAGTGGGAGCATCCTGTGCAATGAGATTGTATAAGACCGGACCGTGAATTATTAGACCTACTGATGTAACACCGTTAACAGTAAGACTAATAACTTCGTAGATGACCATTAATGACTCATCCTTAATGCTAAGCGTGTCACGGGCTTCTGTCTGTCGGGGTTTGTCCTTTAACTAGTACGGGTGAGGGTGGTATGGATACACCCAATATGCCTGCCTTCTTGGGGACAGGACCTCGTGGGGAGCTGGGAACTTGACTACGCAAGAAGAAATTCACTCATTCCCAACCTAGGGAAACCAGAGAGGTTGCTCCCTTAAGTGTTGTCTCTAGGGCTTGAACAACGGGCACCCGCCCTTTCACTGGCTCGAGAGGGATATTGTTTATGGTTGGACCATACAACAAACTTGTTTATTAGAGGAGCAGTGAGACTTAAAGAACAAGAAGTAGACACAGGGGTAAAACGATAATTTGACCCAACAGTGGCTACGAACAACCTGTGAAGGGACGACTCGCGGGGATTGGTTATATCGATGGACACAACTTGTCCTACAGTGGAGTGTTACCGTAGCTAATGAATAGTGATTAACCGGATCAAAGAGTTTGATCGGTTAATCTCATATCATTGGAGCTCATCAGGTGTAGGTCCATTAGGTCCCTCGGTT
This sequence comes from Trichosanthes cucumerina, assembly GCA_036507285.1. Lineage (NCBI taxonomy): Eukaryota > Viridiplantae > Streptophyta > Magnoliopsida > Cucurbitales > Cucurbitaceae > Trichosanthes > Trichosanthes cucumerina. The sequence continues at coordinate 16,502,345 of CM071841.1, read as the reverse complement.
GGCTCAATTGGACAAATTGAGTGTTTATAGTTTGGAGTGGATTTGAAGTGTTCAAATTCATTAATTGGGTAGTTATGCTTATATGTGATATAGTTAACATAATATATAGTTAGATGTGAATTAGATGCATAATAAACTATAGAATAGCCTAATTGATTCATTAGTGCTAAATTGGAGAAATTGAATTGAGAGAAATTAAATTGAATGTGAATCAATTTATTATTTCACAATTATGTAAATAAGATTTGTACAATAAGGTATGAGATACCTTATATTATGTGATATGAAAATATGATTTGCATATCATATGGTTGTGGTAAAATGGTGAATTGGTGGAGATTTTAACTCCACCACACACCATTATAAATAGGTGCTTTGTGAAGCACTTAGTAAGGATAAGAATTCATTTTTTGGAATTTCATCAAAGAGGTAGATCAAATTCTCTCTACCTTCTTTCAATTCTCGAAATCTTTTCTCCATCCCAAATTCCAAATGGAGTTCCACAACTCTCCCTCAACCTCCCGAGAACAACCGAGAAGAACTTTTGGAAGTGTTTTTGTTCGTGAGGTTCGTTGGATCGAGAGAGATCGAGGAGGAGTTGAAAAAAGTTGTCTACAAGAGGTTAGTAAAGAGTTTACTTTCTATTTTCTTTTTTAAATCAGCATGTTTAACTTAGTTTTTTATGAGATAAATTTTGTTTTTAAGAAATCACACATACAACGAATCAATGACGTTTCACAACGTCTTCCGCTGCGGGAAATCGATTCCCTTCAACAACAACCTAGAATGTTCGTTTATTGGATTTAGAGTTAATATAAGGCAATATAGAGAAATAATGAAATCAACAACACTTTATTGAATTAAATAAAACAAATATTACAAACTACGAGTTTTAGGGGCATAAACCCCAACAGTCGGATCATCGGAGTAGTCACTAGATCGTCATTGACAAGGTCACTAGGTAGTCGAATTTTTGGGATGGTTGTCAACTATGGTTGTCAGGTCATCGCAGTGGTCGTCAACTATTGTTTTGGGTGGTTGGGAAGTTGAACTGGTTGTTAGATGGTCATTGTCGGTGGTTTGGACAAGTGAGATTGCGGTGGTTGGGGCATCAAAGTATCAAGTTATTGGGGTGGTCGAGTCATATAGGTGTGGTCGTCAAACTAATCTATAGAGTTTTCATCGTAGTGGTCACGGGAGGTAATCATCGTGGTGGTCGGATTGCTGATTTGGTCGTCGAAGTTGTTGATTTCAGTAGTCATTGGGTAGTCGTCGGAGTTGTTATCGAAGTTGGTCATGTAACCGGTGTAGTCGTCAAGGTTATAATTGTTGTGTTGGGTTTTATGTCCTAAAACTCGTGGTCTGTAAAGTGAATATATATTCTATTTTGCAAAGGGTCAGCATTGAGACACTGGCAAATTGGTGTGTTTTGCTCTTTCCGTCCATAGCGTTGAGACACTACTTATAGTGTCTCAACGCTACGTTAATTGAAGAAGATTTAACCTTCGCTTTGAGACAGTCTGTTAGGGAGAATGGATAAAATGGTTGGAAATCGAGGGAATGAGGAGCAAAAGGATGGAATTAGGTTGTAGATCTAGCACCCGAGGGTTGTTGATTCGTGGCAGAAGCTATGGATGAGCACATAACGGATTCTTTATATTTGATTTTCATCCATTCCTCTATTTTTCTTTCTCTTTAGCTACTGAAAATTTTGGGATCTTTGAATTATGAGTTTCCTTGAGTAGAATTTAAAAGTTTAAGGTTTAATTTCACTTTTAGACCATGTAATTATAGTTATTGGGAATTTGTAATTGATTTTTGATGTTATTTTCTTGCATTGGTCTGATTGATTTGATTGTATTAATTTCAATTGTGCTTATTTATGTAACTACTTGACAAATAATACATAAATTAGAGCTTAAATGTATGAAATTGATGTTTGGACACAACCGTGATAATAACACCAATTAGGATCTAGAATAAGGTTCTTAATGCCATGTGAAGATTAATTAATGAGACATGACAAGATTTAATTAATCACATTCGAGTTTTGGAAGTTCTCGATAGAGTATCCCATGGCAACCCACCCCTAGATCAAAATTTGATCGATAACTCAATTGCGATGACCCTACAATTTCATTACATAAAGCTATAATGAGATTAATGCCTTAAACTCGTCTTTTATTTGTGGTTTTCCCAGTTTTGCTAAATCTTTTTTTCTATGGTTTAGTTTAATGCTCTATTCCCTATCTACTATGTCCCATAATAAAATTGCATATAAATAAAAGCAGTAGTTAATTAATTAATCTCTTCAATTTCCTTGAGATTCGATACTCGGTACTCTTGTGTCGTATTATATTACTTCAATCGCATGCACTTGTGTGTAAGCTGATCAGTAACCAATGGCATTTGAGGTGGTACAAATCTGTTTAGTTAGGTGTTTTCTGATGATGCCTTGTGGAGGGTACCCATAACGTTTAGAGCATGGAGGGGGAAAAGAAAACTCAATTAAGGCCGATCTAGCGAATGTTAGAGCCTGTTTTTGGTGTGGTTCAAGGGTGGGTTTTGTTTAAAACCCGTTTTATGTTGGGGTTTCCTTATTTGGAGTCAACCCAATGATGCAGTGCATGCATATGATAAAAAATATAACACAACTAATTACAAATGCACCTCAGAATATGCAAATATATATAGTCTTGTTACAGTAAGTAATACGTATAAAAGTATTGTCTCCACAAGGACTAGATGTAATTTTTAACAAGTTTGTGTCTTTCATAGTGAATGTAAGAGTAACCAAAAAGAAAATGATAAAGTTGGATAAGTGATAATCCCATGAAATTTGATTATTTTTAGCATATTACGTTGCTTATTTCCACTCAAAATTGAGTATGGGTATGTTTTGGTCGTTTTCTTAGTGTGTTGTTTGTTGAGTGTTGAGTTTAGTGAGTTTAGTGTTTAGTTGTTCATTTTCTTGTTGTGTTATGTTATTTTAGTGTTTTGTGTTTTGTTGTTTGTTGTGTTTGGGAGTTTGGGTTATTTGTTGTGTTGTGCAGGAGGAAGATGCATGTTGTGGCAACAATGCTACAACATGTTGTGGCAGCAATGCTACAACATTGCTGCAACATTGGTTTTAAAGAGTAGAAGGAGAATGCACTATGTGGCAGCAATGTCACAACATTGCTATAGCGATGCTACAACATTGTTGCAACATTGACTTCAGGGCAGATTAATCAAATTGGAGCCCACCTCTCGGGATGACGCACCAGAAGCCATTTTTCTATTTTAAATCAGTAATTTTGGGTTTTTTTGGGAAAATTGATAATTGAAGGACTTGGGTGCAAAAAGAAAAAAGAAAAGACCTACCCTAATTGGGAAAAGAGGAGAAATCGCTTGTAAAATGAGAGACTTCTTGGAGGGGTTGCTCTTATGGCAAAAAGCAAGGAGAAGAACTGAAGAAGAAGCTGAAACCAAAGCCTACAACCTTCGTTTGCCTCTGTTTTCTTCATCATCTTTTTCTTGTAGCTCTTAATCTTTAGGTTTGTAGTGTGGGTTTGATTCATTGTGGTTTTAGATAGCTTTCTCTTGTAACTTTTGTGTTATTTTCATAATATCTTTGAACTTTAGACTCTTTTTGTTTGATTTCTCTGTGAAAACCATGGGCTAACTGTTTTAAGTTGGAATTTATGGAAATAAACTCTAATTTTTGAAGTTGTTTTGTTGGAAAATTGTTATACTTGTGTAGTTTGCTTATGGGTGTTTATTGGTTGTTGTTCTTCTTAAGAGTGGTCACCTTAGAATTGAATATTAGTTTGTTTTAATTCTGAAAAGGTTAAAATGAATGAAAAAAACATAAGAAATGCAAGTAGGTTTTTTTCTTGAAAAAGAAAGGATTCCAAAAGTATAGACATATACTTTTGGCTTGTAAACTTAGGGAAATTGAGCTAAATTTGTGTTTGAAAGCTGAGTTTTCATAAACATATGTAAGACTCTGTTTTTAAGCTGCAATTCGAAGGTTTGAAGTAATTTTCGGAGTTTATTTCATAGTTTTTTGTTTCTGCACAGTACAACAATGTGGTATCAATGTGGTAGCATTGCTATAGCATTAGACAACAGAAATTAGAAGTTCATTTTCATAAGTTCCAACGTTTTAATCACTTAATTCTCAGCTTGTTTGTTGTTCATTTGAGTTGTTTGTCGCTCTTAAATTGCCAGAGTCTATTTCTTTCATGTCGAGCTCGTTTTAGTTACTTTTGGGTTGTTTAGAAGCTTGAAGGTTAGTTTAGCATTACTCAATTTTACAAACTTTTGCAATCTTTAGTCCTCGTGTGATCGACCTTGTTCACCAATTACTACCTACGATTGTGTATACTTGCATAGTGAGATTTTACACAACAATAAGAGAAAGTACAAACAATGAACTTAAACAATGGAAAAGTAAATGCAAGTAAACGAAAACAAGTAAATGAAAGCGAGATAAATGAAAGCAATAAATGAAAGAAAGTAAATGACAAGATAAATAAGAGGAAAATAAAATAAATGCGAGCAATAAATATTCACAAAGTGGAATTGCTTGGGTCCATTTTTAAGACAAGTAGGAGTGGACTAAGACCTCTTATGCTCCTAAATGCTCCCTATTAAACTTCTGCAACACTCTTAATGTCATAGCAAATGTTCAAGGTAGTTTTTTCCAAAGACTTACCTAAACTTTTAGCAAGTGGATTCCCATTAAAAATGTCTAATAAAGTGTTTGTTAGTATTCTAGATGAGAGATTATCCCTAATCTTCTTTGTTTCAATACAAGATTGCTCTTAGTATTTCGTCCTAGAATAAAAATTGATAAACTGGTTTTCCCATTTTCCTAAAAGCAAAAAACAGGATGGAAATCAAATTGGCCAAATTGAATCCCAACATTAATCATTTAAAACAACCAAATCTCCCACATCAAGAAGCAAACATACACTTAACATTGAACCAATAACATCACAAGGTCTCTTAGGGGGTGTTTGGTTTATGAGGTTGGGTTGGGTTGAGTTGGGTTAATAACCCAACTCCTTGTTTGGTTCACCAAAAATTATAATTGGTGACTTAATAACCCAACTCCATGAAATTGAGTTATTAACTCAATTGTACGATACTTTCCGGCGACTTTCCGACAACTTTCTAACAACTTTTCGACGATGGTCCGACGACTTTCCAACGACGGTCCGACGAGATGAAGAAAGTGGAGAAAAGAAGAAAATGAGGAAAGTTTTAAAGTGTGTCTTTAAGTTGCTAATACTCTAGTTTAAATAGGCACCAAAAAGTCCTAATCCTTTTAAAACAAGGAATTCTAATCCTTTCAAAAAAAGAAATCCTAAACCTTTTTAAAATATAAATCTTAATCCTTTTTTAAACTTTGAAACACCCTTTCCTATTCCTGATCTTATTATCTAAAAATTCAAATTTAAAACAAATACAATTAAAACACCTAATTTTATAGGGCGTCACAGTATACCCATTTAAGAAAAACTTTCGTTCTTGAAAGTTGCTAGAGTTTTACAACGGTCACGTTCTCGAGCCATAATCTAAACTTAAACTCTAAACTACCTTAGAACAAAAACAAAGAAGTTAAAAGTATAGCATAACAAGTGTCAACACACAAGCAACTCAAATAACTTTAAGTACTTTACAAAATAAAAGCAAACCTAGAGATAACGAGCTGAGTTCCTGCGAGAGGCTATAAGGATCGTTGCCCACGATGTAGGTGAGTATGCACAATCTAAAACTCATGCTCTGATATCAACTATAACGACCCTAATTTTTCAAACTCAAAATTTCCTAGGGACCGTTACTAAGCAACACCGCTTGCACTGAAAATTTCGGTCGCATAACGGCGTTGCTAAGACCTTGATGACATATCTAATATTTTATAGATATGCAACTTCAATATGACATAAAATATTTAAGTATGGTTGCATATTTTTAACATCTTCACAAGTTAAACTATTTATTTCATTCTAAAAATGTCCATAGACAATTCATGTGTTTAGACTATTAATACTAAATTAATACCTATCTAAATTAAAATAAAAAAGTAGTGGTGAATATGTGCATAAAAAAATGAATAAGAACATATTGAAGAGTAAAAGTTCTAAATAATGAATTTTATTGGAAAAAAAATATTGATATGAAACCCAATATCTATTACTTTTTCAAATATCCCTAATATACATTTGGCAAATGGTAATATATATTGTAATTTTATAATTGATCACATAATTGAGTTTTGAGATTGTAGATAAATGTGTTTGTATTTGATTTGTTGTGAAAATAAAGTAAGGAAAAAAGTCACAAAAAAATCAGACCTTTCACTTTACATAAAATAAAAATGATTTTTAGGGGAGAAGAAAAATTGATATCAATCTCAATATCCAGTATTGTTCTAAATATCTTATACATCTTGCAAATGGTAATATATATTGTAAATTTGTAATTGATCTCATAATGAAGTTTTGAAATTGTAGACAAATATGTTTGCAATTGATTTGGTGGAAACAAAAAAAAGTAAAGAAAAAATTCACAAAAAAATCAGACTTATACACTTTACAAAAAACTGCATCAGATATTCCTGACATAATAAGTCAACTCTGCAAACCAAACATTGACTTCCTGACTCAACTCAACTCAACTCTGCAAACCAAACACTGATTTCCAGAACTCACTGACAAAACAACTCTGCACAACTCAACCCAACTCAACCCAAGTTTGCGATCCAAACGCCCCCCTAGTCCTTACCATAAATATTAGAGTGCATAATAGATACAATAGAATGATAGAAATAAAGCACAAATCCTCCTCGGTCTCTTGAGTACAAGAAATCGCACAAGAAAAGTTGAAGAACAAAAGGAAAAGTGCAATCTAAGGCAAAAAAAAAAAAAAAAGCAAACAAAGATTCATCTAGGCTTAAATTCCCTTTTTGTAAAAGCTTTTAGCCCACAGAACTTCTTCTTGTTCCTCTTCTTGCTTGTCTTCTTAGAATCTCCAAGCTCTAGCCGAAAATGATACCCAAATGCAACTTCACCTATCGTTTGGGGTAAAACAATGCTTTTATAACCTCCAAATCATCCCTAACTAAGGTCAAGTTGGCCTTTAACAATCCACACACTTTTGACTTGAGATAAGTGTGATAAGTAGATCAATCACGTGCTTTAAATCTAAAAATCCTATGCAGGTACTACATTACTGTCAATAATGTTATAGCATAGTCAATTTTCAGATTGTTGAATCAAAGTTTTCCATAATGGCTTTTAGCTTTTCCAATGCTTCTCTTTTCAACTTTCTTCTTTCTAAACAAGAAAAATAGCTTAATTAAGACTCAAATATCATAATTTCATCCTTTGCTAATGCTAAGTATAAGGAATGATCAAAACATAAGCGAAATGCACAATTTAAAAATAGAAAAGATGCTAAAAGACAACACATTAAGTTCAATAATGTAAAATTTAGTAGTAAGATTAGAGATGAATAACTCTTTGTTGAAGAGTTATCACCGAGGGATCTTTGTTCAATTATTTCAGATAACTAACTATTGTGTTTGAAGTTCAAATCGTCAAAATTAAATCAATTCAACATAGAACCAACAAGAAGATAAGGCTAATTTTGGATGAGAATCTTTGGGTAATGTACCATTAGACTTTTTTGAAATTTAATTTGAGAATTGTATAAAGGCCCTAACTCTTAGATCTCTCTTATGTGTAGTTTGGAATTGGAAAAAAAAAAAAAAAGATTTGATTCTGACTTCGAATTAGAAATTATTTGAGTAATCCTCATCTTTGTATTTTGGGTAAGTGAGCCATTAAGTAACGAAAGGCCTAGTTGTTCTTAGAACTAAAGTTCAAGAAGTTTTTTTGATTTAGTAGCTTGAATTTGCAACAAGGTAAGTGACTTTACCCTGGACTGCTCAAAGCATGATGGAACTGAATTTCTAAAATACTATATTTTATACGAAAATGAATTTTTACATGTGTAATTCTCAAGTATTCTTATGAATGTGATGCGTGAGTTATGATTTATGATGAGTAATGTGAGAATGTTGCTTTATGTTGCATCATTAAACGAAAACTGAAAATTCTTTGGGACCTAATGTATATAGGTGTGTTTTCATGATAAAATGCTTACGAAGGTTGTAACAATTACCCTCCTAAAATTACAGATGTACATCCATATGAAAAAGAACCTAAAAAATGTTAATGGAAAGAAACATGAAAAGATTAAATGAAAAGAAACATAAATAGGTTAAACAAAAAGGCAAAGTTAGATTGGGTTAATTTTCCACATTACGCCGAAGAGAAAAGTTAAAGGGAAACATTTCCACTATGAAAAGGTTTTAGGTCTCACGGAAGAAAACTTTTTAAATCATATTTTATGTTTTTGCATATTCCAACTCCAGTCACTTACGGAGTATTTTATAATACTCATTCTTTTCAAAAATATTTTTTTTTCCAGTGGAGCCAAGGACATATCTTGGGCGATTAACAAGGCAACTTACTAAAAAAGGATCATGGGTGACTTAGAGGAGCATGATTTTGGCATTTAGATTGTGTTTTTGTCTAAAATATTTTGTTTGTAAAGGCTACATTATGAAATTATTTCATTTGCTAAACATTTTATTTTATGCCCATATTTTGTAGTGATTTTAAAGAGATCCAAATTAAAAGTTTTTGATTGGTTTAGCGAAAAACTTTTCATTATACGTGTCTTTTATTAAGATTTTTTTTTTTTTAGTTTCATTGGCTTGCATGTAGTAACGCCCCTATAAAGTCTAATAGGGAAAGTTGAGTCGTTATAAACAGCCACCAAACAAATTAAGCAATTGAATAAGGAATTCAATATAAAGTCCCTCAGTAGAAATCAAATATAGGTAACTTCAAGCGACAGTATTGTTGGGTTTTTGGAAATATATTATAAGTGAAATTGTCCCACATCTGAAAGATGCAAGGAAGTGATGGCTCTCGGCAGACTATAAAAGGAGCCTATGCGCTGGTTTCGAGGCATCCCAATTAGAAATACTTTAAGGCAGAGACTAGCTCTGGTTAAATTCCTTTTATATATTCTCAGTCCGAGAGTGGGAAAGAAGGGTGTGAGTGGTATAAGCTTTGGGAGAGTGTTTTTGTAATTGGGGTCGGGGAGAGAATTCATGTGATTGAATAATTTTTCACATAGTGGAATTTCTTTCTGTTCGTGGTTTTTCTCTCGGGTTTGGAGTTTTTCCACATAAATTCTTGTGTCTCTTATTTTGTTGGTATCTTTTAATTTCTCAGTTTATTTCTGCTTATTCCTAGTGGTGGAAGGTTTTTTTTCCAACAAGTATATGGTTTGTTGCTAGCTAAATCAATAAAATTTAACTCATAATGAGCATGCGTTGCAATACAAGACTTTACAAAATCCCAATGCGGCATGGTAAATGATGAAGAATAGAGAAACCAAGTGAAAAACAAATTTTAAACAAGCTTTCTAATACGAATGAACAAACCAAACTGAAAACTAACCAAACCGATCGACTTAAGCCAATAGAATCGACATCGGTTGGTCGGTGTAGTGGGTTGTTCGACCGACATTAGTGTCTGAAAAAAAATTGATGTTCAATCGATTGGAGTAACAACAAATCACAAGTTCGACTGATTGACCGACTTGCTCCAATTTCTTTGAAAAATATATTGTTTTTGCTTTTGCAAACTGCAGTTCGCTTTTCTAGAATGCAGTCTGAGAACCACATTCAAAAACCAGAAGCTACTGATTTTCTCTAGGTTGTTTTGTACTTTTAATATTTAAAAAAGTTATAGTATTTTGTTCACCTTCTTGGGTTCTCTCTTCTTTCTCTCCTCTCTCTTTTCTTCGTATCTTTTCGTAACGACCCTAGTTTTCAGAACAACTTTCCTTGGGAAGCTACTAAGCAGCATCATCTGTGCCAAAATTTCGACAGTATAACGGCACTATTAAGACAAAACTAAAAATTTTCTGACCTGTTTAAAGCATATAATCACTCCCTAAACATTACCACAACACCTAACCTCCTTCAAACTACATTTAACATTAGACTGGACTCCAGCAGATCAGACAACACAGGACAAAGTAAGTTTAGAATTTAACACATTCACATAACTTTAACTAAAACATATATGCATACTAAGAAACCAAATGGAAAGGAAGCAAATATAGCCAAGTTCCCAAAACAGGTACAACTATCCAACGAGAATGAAAAACTAAAAACTTCAAGAGAAACTAGTCCTAAAGCACGAAAGAGGGTCCTCAAGCCTCGCCAGGTTGCCGTCATCGTCTTTCATCCCACAGTTTAACTTTTATCTACAAACAAACACATTAAAACAAACGAGTGAGTATATAAATACCCAGTAAGTATCTCACTCACGCCCAAATCTAATTCGGCACGAACAAGACAACGCTACTCTCTCATGAGCTCACACTAGGACAACTCAACCCCATTCAGGTCTCACGTTTCGCACACCTCACCCAGAGCCCCCCTGTGGTTAATATCTCAAGTTCTACCCTCGGTCCTGGAACATTGGTTGACGATGGTTGCAGTGAGAGAAAGAAACTCTCACACTCGCTCACACGCTAGCACGGAGCAATGAAGGAAAGCAACCTACACGCTCTAAATAATGGGGAATGACCCCTAAGCTAGCACTCAGGATGAAGGAAAGAAACCAACTCTCTAATCTCAACGAGGACACACCCCAAGCTAGTGCACCAAAAAAGGAAAGTCAATTATGTGACCTTGTTATACTTATTATATGAGGTTAATAGTTCTGGTGTAGTTTTAGAATTATTCATGAGGTTGATAATTTGGTAATATTGAAGATATGAAATCTGTAATGTTATTTGTAGGAATTTGTTGATAGAATTATTCCTACTTTAAGATATCAAATTATTAGAAGACAATACAGGAGATTCAAGATAACATGGAACATTTATTAGAATTGAAAAAAAAATGACACAAAAAACATGATAAGAAAAATGCTTTAAGAACTAATTAAATTGGCATTCTTACAACATCAAGATAACAATAAACTTGACACACAAATAACATCAAGTTCTAACAGAAATGATATATAATAAATGTTAAGAATTTTATATACATGACGCTTTAGACTTGTCAATGAGTTTAATATTCTTGACATTTAAAACATATCAAGAAAAGTTTTCCTTGACGCTTCTCTTTTATCACATTTTACTATTTTAAGCACCTTATTTATCAATGGACTTTCTCAACATTTATGAAAACGTCAAGTGTATTAGAATTTAACATTGAAGAAATGTCAAGTAATACAATTTTTCTTATAGTGCATCTATTTTTTTTTTTTTTACTTCAAATGTATGCATAAGTATAAATTAAAGAAGTTAATTAATATTTGGAGTGAATTTCTTTTTAAAAAGATAAAAATATATCTACATTAAAATATATAGAAATAGACTTGAGCTTAAATTAAGTAATCTAAACTCATGTAGTCTACACATCTTCCATAAAATCCTCAAAAATGGTTTTTGGGCAAAACTTAAATAGATGATTTTGCTCTTAACAAAACTTGAAAATGAGAATAATAATATAAAACTACGAAAATATTGTCAATAATGTGAAGTATTACACTTGTAAATTAACCTATAAAGAATGTCATATTTTTTATTTGGTTAAACTACAAGTTTAGTCCTTTGACTTTCAAGTTTTAATCTAAGAGTCCCTTAACTTTTAATGTTGTGGTTAATAGGTATGTGAACTTTAATTTGACTTTTCCTAGAAAATGATACTAAATCTTGAATTATTTATAACTTTGAAATATGTTCCTTTTGAATCCATGCCCGAGCAGGTAATGGAAATAAATCCTAATTAAATTCGTTGACAATATGTCTTTGATTCAAATCAAGCTCAAGGCAATGATAATTTGTGAAAGGGATACCAATTGATAAACAATGTAAAACAAGGCAAAAAAATATATCACAGGTCATGTTTGGAAATGTTTATCAAAATTGTGATTTTAGCACAATTAATTTATAATTGATTTATTAAAAGGAATTTTCATATAATCATTTTAATGTTTGGTTTTACCCTTTTAATAGTGATTTTCATACCATCAAAATTGATTTTCAATAACTAAAGATATGTTTGGGAGTGAATTTAGAATAAGTGTTTTGTGCTAAGTAATTTAATTATAATTTATTTTCTAAAAGTATTTAATTATAAATCATTTTGATATTGGACTCCAAAATGATTTTAATTTAATTAAAAGTATTTTTTATATGATTAATGTTTGTTCAAATTTCTGAAGAGAGTATTGAATTTGAGATTAAAAAAAGAAATAGAAAATGGTGACAAAACTTATACAGAGAAATAAAAATTTAAGAGATAAAAAATAGAACGCTGAAGAAAAGTTTCAAATAGAAAACAATGTTAGAGATAGGAAGAGATAAAAAAACTTAGAGAGAGAAATTTAATAGAGAGTGAAAATTCAAGGATAGAGAAATAAAGTTAGAGAGAGATTAAAAAATTTGACAAAAGAGACAAATTTTAGGGAGAAAAATTTTAACAAGGAAAGAAATTTGAGTGTTAGAGACAAAAAAGAAAAAGTTCGAGAAAGAAGTAAAAACTTAGAGAGAAAAAAGTTAGAGATTACAAAAAAAAAATTATAGGAATTCTAAAAGAAAGTCGAATGAAAATTTAGAAAGGAAAAAAACAATTGTTCTCAAAATTTTAGGACAAAATAGACTGAAATAGGAGGAGAATTTTTTTAAAATGAATAATACTCATTTTAAAAATAAAATCACTCAAAATTACATAACAAAAATTACTTGGAAATCACCTCCTAAGTAATTGACTGAAAATCATTTTGAATGCTTCCAAAATTACTTATTCAACTTTGTCAAATATCACAATTTTGAAAAAAATGATTTTAGGCATGTAAGAGTGAATTTCGGTCATTCCAAAGTCACTTCCAAACATACCCTAATTGTTGATCTAATATTTTCAAATAGTGTGTTATTCCCTAGAATTAGCAAAAGAAGCAATAAAACTTGAGGCAAATTCCAGAATCAAAATGATGAAGAATTGTAAATTTCACATTTAAAAAAGGACATTCTATGTTCATATTAATCTGACAAACTCATATGTCTACATGCAAAGCAAAGGAAACAGAATGTGCAACTCAATGAAAAACCAACAAATGATATACAACAAAACAATAGAAACAAAGCCTCTCTAAGAAGTTGCCTTAGTAAACCACATAACAAATCTAATCTTTCATCATGGCAGATTGCTGCCACTGCTTTGGATAAAGTTTCTCCCACAGAATAAATTTAAACAGCCAAGAACAAAGCATTTCCTTTTTACTTTCTATACTTCACCTTAAATGCCTCACTTTTCATCAACTTATTATTTTTCTTCAGCAGTTACCTTTACTTCGTCGTGTTTCTGTGCTGGTTCAGTACTCGTTTCAGTTGGAGCGGGCTTCGGTTCAGTTTCTTTTGGTGTCTCCGTCTCGGTCTTCGCGACATCGCTGATATCTTCTTTCTTCTGTTCAGATGTTTTACTCTCATCTTTTGATGGTGTTGCTTCAACTAATGTCACTGCTTTAGGTTTCTCGACTTTTTCGGGCAATTTTACATCCTCTGATGTCTTTTCCTTGGGTGTTTCGCTTGTTGGCGTAACATCAGATGGTGAAGGCAAAATTACTTTCTCCTCAGGAATGGTCTCAGAAGTTGTAGGAACATCAGTGATTGTTATCTTTTCTGTTGAAACTTCAGACAATTTTTCAGTCTCTACTTCGGTTTGAGCTGCCTTTGGTTCAGCTTCTTCTGTTCGTTTTCCAGGCTCTACTACAATTTGAGGAACCTTTATCTCAGCTTCTTCTATATGCTTTTCGGTTTCAACTACAGTTTGAGGCGCCTTTGTCTCGGGTTCTTCTATACATTTTTCGGTTTCAACTACGGTTTGAGGCACCTTTGTCTCGGGTTCTTCTATACATTTTTCGGTTTCTACTTCAGTTTGAGGCGCCTTTGTCTCGGCTTCTTTTGTATCTTTTTCTGTCTCTTTAGACTCCAGTGTCTCTGTTTCCCCTGCTGGCCCCTCACATTCAATTGGTTCACCCCCTTCTTTCTGCAGAATATTCAGAATATATGTTTAAAACAGCAATTTTAGAAAACAGTGAAGGAGCAGTTAGAATATGCGAAGAAACTTTAACCTGTCATATGATATTTTACAATACAAAATTGATTTGTGTAGTGGGTAGATCAAACCAAACTTTGTGTCCCATAATTGGAAGCAGTTCAAACCGACAATTTCAAAGCACAGCTACAGCTTAGCTAGCTAATCATTTATGGATACACTCATCACATTTATCTACACAATCAATTTGGGCACCCACCACTAAGCAATGCAAGATCGCATTGAAGAACAGTCATTTTCCAAGCAAATAATCCTTCAACAAACTATTAGTTAAAAAAGAAACCAACAAAATATTACATGCCAACCAGGTTCCCTGCACAGGGGCCGGGCCAAGAAAACGCGAGACACAATAAGGGGCGGTTCATAAAAATTTCTAGCTCCACCTCTGATCCTCATCCTAAGGACAACTAATAGCATAACCTACAAATCAATCTTTACTCGCGTTGAGGATCCCACATTAAAAATAATATAGAGACCTCACAAGTTACAAGTAATATGGGTTACTCCTCTCACTGTCAATTGATTTTGAGATGGATCTCATGCAATCTAATAACTCAAAGTCATTGGCGTTTTCCCAATTGAAGGGCCGTGTAACTAGGGCTCCGGGGACATGTCATATCCGAACGTGCGGGTGAAAAATGTATCAACCCTTTTCCCATCAAGATCACATGGGGATGAAAGAAACTTCTATAAGGTGCAGACAAACAAGTAAAGTTCAATGAGCCGTGAAACAATCAGAGTATGGAGGCAAGACATGAGCAGAAATAACAGAAGAAAGAGGAGGAAAAAAGGGTGGCCCCTCAAAGGAAAAGACACTTTTGTTTGTGACCAAACGAATGTGTTGTGGAATGTGGAAGATTCCATGTATTGATTCTTTAGTGCAAAAGAGATTCGGACTTAAATTATCAAGCCTCCTAACTGCTGCTGCTGCTGCATATTATATATCCAAACGTCCAATCAAACAAACAGAGTTCTTGAATCGAAAAGGGGACTATTGGAAATAAGGTAAAAATTTTCTTCAAAGTTTGAATCTCTAGATTTTAGGATGCCGACAAGTCATAAATTATGAAAGAACTTACTGGGCCACTTTGGAAAATATAATTGCATTTCTTTGCATCACTTTTTACCTTTGGGAGAACTGTTCATTTTGCTTTACGTCCAAAAGAGGATAAAAGGTTCCTTCTGGAAAAGAGTAAACAAATCTGTTTGGTTTCCGAGAAAGCGCCGAGATTCGCGAATAAACTTGGAGGTTCCAAAAGAAAATATGAAAAAGCTATCAAAAACAGCAGTATGTTCATTTAAACTTTTCCCAATCGAGAAACACGAGGACGCATCAATAACGTACTCTTCAATTTCGCAACACTTTTTTTCCCCAATTCTTTCTCGAGAACCAAACGGCGGCAGAATACCCTAATTTCAAAACCAATCAGCACAATCCTCCACTTCATTCAACAAACAACGAAGAGTAAGAAAATGATTTCAACCAAAAACAGAGAGAAAAACCTTACGAGTTCATGAATTTAAAAAAGAATAACAATGAATTCCTCTAACAATATACTGATTTTTACTCAACATACAGCATCAGATTCTCAATAGAAACTCAAAGACTGATTAGCAGTCGATAATCGGAAGAAATTAGAAACGAAATCGAAGAAATAAAGAGACGATGATAACGAAGTACCTCCTTAAACAAGTGGCTAAGAGAGCGGCGTTTAACACTCTGATCATCCACCTTATCCTCGTCAACAGCAACTTCCTTGCCTTTATCGCTCTGGTTCCCCTCTCCGGCGACTTCCTCCGCCGGAACCTCAACTTTCTTCTCAGCTTCAACAGCGACTACAGCATCAACAACAACATCCTTATCCTCCACCTTCTTATCCGGCGCTGGCGCCGGTTCCGGAGCCGAAGCCTTGGCGCCGTCGACCTTGGGCTTAGTCGCACAAGCTCCCATTTCTCCTCCTGTTGATTGGATTACGTCTTTCCTTTACTCTTTGCAACAAGAGTTTGACAAAGAGAGATAGAGAGAAATTTGCGATAGAATTTAGGATTTTATAGGGAATGAAACTGTTTGAGTGTTCGTTGTTCCGACAATTTTTCTACGGCGAAACAGAGAGAGAGAGAGGAGAAGAAATGGTAGTGTTGAAGCAGAGAGGATGTTTTTTTAAAAAATTATATATATATTGAAAATATTGGTATTTTTTGGTTGTTATTGTTATTTAATTATGAAATTAAATTACAGCGAGGCATTGGCGGTATCTGAGCTGGCTATATCATTGTGGAGTTTGTTAATTCCAAGTCGTCCCATGTACACCTCAGCATATATTTTTTTAAAAAAATAAAAATTTATGACAGACATTTCTTTTCTTTTTTTTTCTTTTTTTTTTGTGCAATAAGAGTCACAGACAAAGCAAAAGAGAGACTAAAAAACTAAGCAATAAGAGTAACATTTATGAACACTCAATATTTGTTAATTAATATTATTTGCTTTCAATAAGGTTTTGGTTTATTAAAATTTGTTTATTCATCGATGATTTGTTTATCTTGTTTTGGCTCTTAGAGCTTTTAGTATTCATCTTTGATTTTGTGTGTTGCCATGACCTCGAGCTATGAGGTCGTTTGCACTTTTCCTCTTATTATATATATATATATATATATATATATATATATTATCTTTGAAAAAAGAATTATTCGATTTTATTTTCATCTTCCAACTTCCAAATTTATTGTATTTTAAAAATTAAATATGTATTTTAATTCAATAATTATAGGAGTGAAAAATCAAACCACCTAAACAAAATAGTAATAAATATTAGTTATACTTAGATGATAATGAATTCTTTTGGTTCTTTTATATTTACATTGTCATTAATTATTCAATATATTGTTGATAATATGATTTTAAAGATATTAACGTGTTGATATGTTCCATTACATAAAGCTATAAAAGCTAGTTGGGGTTAGTTTTACTTAGCATCAACTTTGAGTTTGAAATATGACTTATTATTTATTGCTTAAAAAAATGAAGGTATCTTTTATTATTTAGAGTTGATTTACTGACTTGAATATAAAATAACTAATTAAAGTATCGGTGACCTTCCCTATATGTTTTAAGTTTGAATTCTCATTCTCTATAGTTATAATAATTTTTTTTAAAAAAAAAAGAACTCGAGTAATTATTTTCATCCCATGAAAATTGGAGTGTGGAGAAACAAAGGGATTGAAAGTTCAAACAATAAATATAAATATTTTGAAGACTTGTAGACAAAAAAAAAAAAAGTAAGATCTCAATAATTTTTTATTTTGATATTTTAATTTTAACAGGATTTGATACAACTATAAATTGGGCCTGATTAAGATGAAATCTTGCAAATAATATATATATATAAAGAAAAAGATAAATACAGATATAGAAAAATATAGAGCCTCTATCAACTAGTCATTATTATGGTCATAGTCATCAAATATCTTCGTTAATAAGTCATTGTTATAATCATAATTGTTCAATATATTTTAGTTCAAATTGTTGATTACGTAAATAACAATTATCACACTACTATTATCCAAGTGAAATAATAATTAATCGTTTTAAAAATATTTAATTTTTGCAATTATTTTTTTAAACTATTATGTTTATAATTACTTCTATAAAAATATATATTTGCAAATAATTTCAAAAAAATCGACTTATCTATTCAAATTTTCTTTTAATTTTTTAACTTCGTCTAAATTACACATTTAGTTTGGAAAATTTGGACATGGTTAAAGATATACAATAATTAGTTCCACGTTACATTTTTACTAAATACTAATATACAAAATATTTGATTAAAAAATATATTTTTTTTTCTTTTTTTTTGGTACTCCGTTATAAAAAAAAATTACAATCAATTTTTAAAAAGGGGACATTAGAAAAATGGTTGAAATCTAATAGTAGAAATTGAAAAATAACAACAAATCTATTTTTTCTAAAAATATGTTTAAACATAATTTTTCATTATTTTGTTAATTATTGTTGGACATAAATGTCCTACTTAATTTTCTCAACCAAATAAAATTCTAAAAAACAAATCTGGAAACAAGGGAATGAAATTTAGACCAACAAATCTATATTTCCTGTTTTATAAAAATCAAATAAAATCTTAAAAAATAGACAAAAGAAGAGAGATATTTTTTTTACGCAATTAACAAATTTAATTTTCCTTCCACACTTCCAATTAACTCCAAATAAACTATTAAAAATACTTTAAAACACACAAATTAAAGATAACCGAAAATGAAAACCATGGTCTTAATTATGTAAGTAAATATACATGATTATAAATGTATCTATCTTATTGTATCTACCCTATACATCTACTTCTAATGGATTCCAAGAAATGTTTATATTTTTTAGCTTTCCACTTTCGCTCTTCATCATCCTCAGTTTATGGTATTTATTAAAAGTTGCAGTTCTTGTACATCTATACCCGACCTATAATATACAAGGACCTCTTTTAATGGTATTTCTTTGTGCTTACTAGTTCCTTTAGACTTACCTCGTTCTTGTATATATTAATATCTACAACACAATATCAATGTTCTTGAATATATCAATATCTACAATATAATATCAACGACAAAACAACAATTCTTGTATATCCCTCCCAACAACAAAACAATAATCCTTGTATAGCTCTTTCAACACTCGACAAGCATTCGACCGAGGTCTCTATCCTTAAGTATTTTCACTTATCTACCCAAACTGGTAAGAAAACAGAATTTAGAATCCCTAAATCACAACCATCGCTTACCAAGTGTTTATTAGTGGTAAATAAGAATAATTATCCTACTATGCCCTATTAATGATGTATTTGAAAATCTCATCGTCTCTTCTAATGAATCCTATTTTTTTATACATTCGGATCCTAAAAATGTCATGCATTTAAACCCTTATCTCCATATCGTTACACTCGAGATCGGGTTCTTGATTGTTTTGATAAATGATTTCGAGGTCCCAACTGACTTCTTTTAAGTACTCATTTGCCTTCGAGCTTTCTTTTGCTTAATTTTTTTTTTGTACTTTTGATGCCTTCAACCAATTTTTTTTACTATATATAATTTGTAACAGTCGGCTAAAAAAAAAAAATGCAGAAACGAAATCGGGGAGGGCTTCGCCCCCCCTCTTCTCGCGCATAGAAGAAGCGCCACCGGCCGCTTTGCTTGGCGCCCACGCCTCTCTCTCTCCCCTCCTCTTCTTTCCCACTCTCTCCCTCTCTCCCGCAGACTCTCTCTCTCTCTCTCTCTCTCCCTCTCCCACGCGAACTCTCTCCCCCTCTCTGTCGCCCGCAGTCTCTCACCCTTCTCTCTCTCATCTCAGGCCACCGTCGACCCCGCCTGGCAGCTCGAGACGCGCCGCCGCCGTCCAGCCCTCGCCGTTGCAGCTAAAGCCGTCGTGCCCAGATTCGCGAGACCCACTGCTTTGGTTCAGTGGTTCCGAGCTCTTTCGCCGGCGATTTTCAGGAATGAGAGTTGCTCGATAGATCGGGCCGTGAGGATTCCAGATCTGCCACCCACGCGCCGTCACCGTCACTTTCACGCCCTGTCGCCGTCGCCGCCCGCCAGTCCATGCACCGCCGCCTGCAGAGCCGCGACAGTCTCCTTCCGTCCGGTCGCCTCGGTCCGTTCCTTAGTCCGTTTTGGCACTTCGTTGAGTGAGTTTTACTCCTTGAAAGCTTTTAAGGTCACTTTTACGTTTTGGTTTACTAACCTTGTGCGTGTTCTTCGTTAGGGACGATTTGGAAGTAGAAGTACTTTGGAGCACGTCGCATAACCCAAGTCCTCGTTGTACTCGATTTTCCTGTAAGTAGTTGTTTGGACTAAACTACCTCTAAGTGTAGGGCTTAGGGGCATATTGCATGCAATTTATGATTGAAAGTAAAGTTTTGATAGTAGCATGATAGGATGAGATGCTCGGTTGTGCCTGAATCTTGTTCTTTGTGGTTGTTTACGTTTATCTGTACTGGAACTCGAACTCGTTAGTTCTTTCTGGTTTCTGGTTGTCTGTTAGTGTTATGTGTTCATAATTAGTAGGGGCGATGTAACCTTGTGTTGAGTTCCTAAATGTTCATCGTGCTATGACTGTTTGTCCCGAGCCTGGTTGTCCTGTGCTTAGTCTGAAGTGACTCGGGAAGTGCCATTGAGCCTTAGAATTGTAGTTAGCACAACTAGCCCTAGTGCAGGTCCAAGTCCCATGTATCTGTGTAACCCTTAGTAGGCCGAGACTCGAGGTTGGCGAGATGACGATGATGTGATAGGATGTGATGGTCCGCCCTCTATCCAGTTGTGCGACTCGGGGTATGATCCTTGGAGTCAGAGGGGTTGGATAGAGTCCTTCGCCCTAGTACAGATCCGGGAATGAGCCCGTAGTCGATTGTGCGCGGTAGTACCGCTTCGATGCTTCGTGGGATGTGGTGGTCCGCCCCCATGCAGTTGTGCGACTCGGGGTGTGATCCTTAGAGTCAGAGGGGTTAGATAGAGTCCTTCGCCCTAGTGCAGGCCCGGGGATGAGTCTCGTGGCCACGTGCTGCCAACCCAGTCCATGAGCTAAGGGTAGGGTAGAACTAGGAAACCTGAATAAGAAATAGGGTCATGATGCTTGTTGAGGTTGTTTGGCGGGCTAGGTGTCGTATTTAGCTAAGTCTAAGGTCGTTCCTTATATTCTGTATTTCTTGGACGAAGTTGGCTGCTTACTGAGTATTTTTATACTCATCCCTTCTTTATTTCTTCTTTTACAGGTAAGGCAAACCAGTGAGGTGACCATCGACGACGAGACCCCTGCGAGGCTATGGAAGACTTATAGGACTTAGAAGTTTCGTTAGGAGTTATTCCTTTCATTTCTTTTCTTCTGTTGCGTTATGTTTCTTTGGTTCATGTTTGAAATCTAGTTTGTATCGTTCTTTATTCGTTTGAATCAAAGCATGTTTTGATGTGTTTCATTCTTATTCAAACCATGCTTCTGCTGTCTTGAGATTTCTGTTAACTCCGAGGGACTAGAGCCCAACCTATTATTTTCTGTGTAGTTTGGTGGAGGCTGGGTACCCTCGTGAGTCTTTTGAAGTGCCTTGTATAGGTCCAGGTTCCCTTTAATTTTTTGGTTTGTCCAGGTTGTGTCGTTATGCTGCCGAATTTTCGGCGCGAGTGGTGCACCTTGGAAGTAATGCCCCGAGTAGGAAGTGTTCTTTTTACGGGGCGTTACAGCTGGTATCAGAGCGTAGTTTAGATCTTGTATACTGCCTAATCGTAGGTGTGTAGTCCTTCATAGCCTCTCGCAAGGAACTCGTTGGGTCATCAACAGGTTTTCTTTTACTTAGTAAGTGGTAGGAGGTTCGTTGTTGAGGTTGATGTGCTTTCTTTTGTACTGTACTTCGTGAATCGATGTTGATGTGTTATGTTTCTTGTGCTTATAGATTATGGCACGTGGTAGAGGTTGTGCAAGAGCAGCTGCTGGTGGTCGAGGTTGGGGTGGTCGTACGGGTTGAGGTCGAAGGGCCCGAAACCAGGAACCGACCGTCGATGCGCCAGAGGTTAGCACTCCGAGCATCGAGAGGGGCTCAACCAGGATATCCCAGTGGTCGAGGAATCAGCTGGGCAAAATGATGGAGCCCAGGAAAGGGCGAATGTTCAAGTGTCGAATGTGCAAGGGCCGTCGCCAGTTGTTGAACTCATGGCAGGCATTCAGCAACTCATTCAGGCGAATATAGCGAGTCAGGCCAACCAGACAACTATGTTCACTCAGGCCATGGAGGCCCTAGCAGCCCGAAATCAGGAACCAGCACCTGCGTAGAATCCAAGGGATGCATCGACTTTTACGTTTAGGGCAAAGATAGAAGAAGCGGGATATCTGAAGGATTTCAAGAAGTATGACCCGCCATTCTTCGATGGGTCGGTAGACCATGAAGCTGCCAAAGCATGGTTTGCGGCAGTGGATGATATTCTGAGTCGAATGGGTTGCCCCGAGCACCAGAAAGTTCAGTGCACAGTTTATGCGTTAAGGGAAAGTGCTCTCCTATGGTGGCGAGCTGTTGTACGGTCCATAGATGTCAATGCAGGACCGATAACTTGGACGCAGTTCCAAGAGGTGTTCTACGAGAAGTACTATCCGACTGTGCTTAGAATCGACAAGAAAGCTAAGTTCGTACAGCTAAAGCAAGGACCGAACCAGACGGTCGAGGAGTACGAGCATGAGTTTACTGCTCTATCTCGGTTCACCCCTGACATGGTGGATACAGAGAAGAAGAAGGTGGAGTGCTTCCTTACAGGTTTGCGAGGAGGTGTACGTTGGTCGGCGATTGCTCACGATCCCAAGACGTATGCCGCAGCAGTTCGAGTGGCATCCCTGATTGATACAGACCTAAGGCTGCATGGGTTCGTTGTCAGCCAGAGTTCAGGGGCAGGTTAGAGTTCTGGAAACAGCCAGAAGAGGAAGTTTGAGCAAGCCTTTGCTAGGCCAAACAGATCTGGAACTCAGGGGCATCAGCCCCAATAGGCACCAAACAGGGGTTCGTGCCTCAGATGTGGAGTCCAACACAACGGAACCTGTCATGCAGCTAATAAGATTTGCAATAATTGTGGAAAGTTGGGACACTTGTCGTCACCGTGCGCGGCAGGAGTCGAGATCGAGGGTCTGTTATAAGCGTGGAAAGCTGGGCACCGCCAAAGCTTTGTCTGAAAGAAGGATGAGTCTGGAAATCGCCAGAGGGGTGGAGTTTATGTGAGTGCGAACAGGAACGCAGGAGGTTCCGGTGCTGTGGTGACGGGTACACTACCCGTTCTTGGCCACTTGGCTCTAGTTATGTTTGATTCTGGTTCCTCGCATTCTTTTATTTCTGTTGTTTTTGTGAGACAAGCCCGGTTAGAGGTAGAACCTTTAGATGTCGACCTGGCAGTAGCTACCCCGGTGGGTCTAGAGTTAGCAGCTCGGGAAAAAGTTAAGACTGGTCAGGTAGTGGTAACAGGTCGCGTGCTAGACGTGACGTTGGTTGTGTTGGAAATGAGCGACTTCGATGTAATCCTAGGCATGGATTGGTTGTCTGTAAACCATGCCAACATCGACTGTCATTGCCGAGAGGTGGTGTTTCGGCCTCCAGCAGAGTCCAGTTTCAAGTTCAGGGGAATTGAGACTGGAGAGATTCCGAAGATGATTTCAGCTCTCAAGGCAAATAAGTTGATAAGTGAAGGGGCTTGGGCTCTCTTGGCGAGGGTTGCTAATACAAGGAACAAAGGACCAGAGTTGAGTTCAGTTCCTGTTGTCCGAGAGTTTGCAGATGTGTTCCCTGAAGAGTTGCCTGGTCTACCCCCGGCTCGCGAGGTAGATTTCAGTATTGAGCTTGAGACTGGGACGACGTCGTTGTCTAAAGCTCCCTACCGAATGGCGCCAGCATAACTGAAGGAGCTTAAGACTCAGTTGTAGAAACTTCTAGATAAGGGGTTCATCCGTCCAAGTGTTTCGCCTTGGAGTGTGCCCGTGTTATTTGTGAAAAAGAAAGATGGGTCGATGCGGTTATGCATTGACTACCGAGAGCTGAACAAGGTGACAGTGAAGAACAAATACCCTTTACCTAGGATAGATGACTTGTTTGACCAACTGCAAGGAGCGGCAGTGTTTTCTAAGATCGACCTACGGTCAGAGTACCATCAGTTGAGAATCAAGGATGAGGACATTCCAAAGACTGCCTTCAGGTCCAAGTACGAGCACTATGAGTTCACGGTAATGTCCTTTGACTTGACGAATGCCCCAACTTCATTTATGGAGCTTATGAACAGGGTATTCAAAGAGTTCTTAGACACCTTTGTGATCGTCTTCATCGACGATATTTTGGTGTACTCCAAGTCAGAGGAGGAGCATGAAGTCCATTTGAGGGAAGTGTTGACAGCTTTGAGGATCAACCAGTTGTATGCAAAGTTCTCCAAGTGTGAGTTCTGGTTGCAACGAGTAGCCTTCCTAGGACACATGGTGTCTAAAGAAGGTGTAACAGTGGATCCCGCCAAGATTGAGGCAGTGACAGATTGGCCCCGCCCTAAGACAGTCTCCGAAGTGCGAAGCTTTTTAGGTCTGACAGGCTACTACAGGAGGTTTGTCAAAGATTTCTCCAAGATAGCCACACCATTGACTCAGTTAACCCGAAAGGGAAATCCGTTCGTGTGGTGTGAAGCTTGTGAGACGAGTTTTCAGGACCTCAAGCATAGGCTAGTCTCTGCACCTGTGCTTGCGGTACCTGATGGCTCAGGAAGTTTCGTGGTCTACAGTGATGCCTCCAAGAAAGGCTTGGGTTGTGTGTTGATGCAGAATGGAAAGGTGATCGCCTATGCCTCTCGTCAGTTGAAGGATTATGAGCGAAATTACCCGACCCATGACTTGGAGTTGGTTGTCGTGGTCTTCGCTCTGAAGATATGGCGACATTACTTATATGGGGGAAAAGATTCAGATGTACACGGACCACAAGAGCCTCAAGTATCTTTTTACCCAGAAGGAGTTGAATATGAGGCAACGCAGATGGCTAGAGTTAGTAAAGGACTATGAGGTTGAAATACTGTACCATCCAGGCAAAGCGAATGTTGTCGCTGATGCCCTTAGCAGAAAGGTTGCTCACACCTCAGCGCTGGTCACGAGGCAAGTCCGCTGCGTTGAGAAATGGAACGCGCGAAATACTTGATTGTGATGAGTCAGTCACAAAGACAACCGAACCGATTATCGATCACGACCAACCTTGAGGCAGCGAGTCATTGAGGCTCAGCAGGGAGACTCAAGTCTTGAGGACTGTTGGTACCAGGCAAGAAGTGACGAGGAAAGCGAGTTCTCTGTGACAGCAGACAGTGGACTACTATTCAGGGGACGTTTGTGTGTTCCTGCTGAGAGTAGTCTCAAGGAGGAGATTTTGGTTGATGCTCATAACTCTCCTTTTTCAGTGCATCCAGGAAGCATTAAGATGTATCAGGACTTGAAATCATTCTACTGGTGGCGTGGAATGAAAAGAGATGTGGCAAAATTTGTCAGCAGGTGTTTGGTGTGCCAGCAAGTTAAAGCACCGAGACAGAAACCAGCAGGGTTGTTGCAACCGTTGGAGGTACCTCAGTGGAAGTGGGAAGAGATCTCTATGGACTTTATTTCGGGATTGCCCCGAACAGCGAAAGGATTCACGGTGATTTGGGTGATTGTGGATAGACTAACCAAGTCCTCTCACTTTCTGCCTGGTAAGCCTACCTATACAGTTGAGAAGTGGGCACATTTGTTCATGGAAGAGATAGTAAGATTGCATGGAGTCCCAGTGAAGATCGTGTCTGATAGAGACCCACGGTTCACCTCGAACTTTTGGATGAGTTTTCAGAGAGCCCTAGGGGCTCAGAGTAACTTTAGTACAACGTTTCACGCGCAGACTGATGGCCAGACAGAAAGGGTGAATCAGATTCTGGAGGATATGCTTCGGGCTTATGCGTTAGACTTCACAGGTAGTTGGGACTCACACCTTCACCTGGTGGAGTTTGCTTATAACAATAGTTATCAGACAACTATTGGTATGACCCCTTTCGAAGCCCTTTATGGGAGAAGGTGCAGACCCCAGTGTGTTGGGGAGAGGTTGGTGAACGGAAATTGTTGGGACCCGAGCTGATCCAGTTGACAAATGAGGCCATACAGAAGATTAGGGCAAGGATGTTAACGGCACAGAGTAGGCAGAAGAGTTATGCTGATGTCAGGCGTCGAGAATTGGAGTTTGTCGTGGGAGACCTTGTGTTCTTGAAAGTTGCACCTATGAGGGGTGTCCTGAGGTTTGGTAAGAAAGGGAAGTTGAGCCCTAGGTTCGTTGGACCTTTCGAGATCCTGGAGCGCATTGGGCCAGCGGCTTACCGGTTGGCCCTACTGCCATCCCTTGCATTAGTCCATGACATATTCCATGTGTCGATGCTGCGAGGTTATGTGCCAGATGCCTCGCACGTTGTCGACTTTGAGCCGTTGAAGTTAGACAAGGATTTGAGCTATGAGGAAAAGCCTGTGCAAATTCTCGCTCGTGATAGCAAATTCCTGAGAAACAAGGAAATCAAGCTTGTGAAGATCCTCTGGCAGAACCATCATCTCAAGGAAGCCACTTGGGAGCGTGAGGAGGAGATGCGAGAAAGTTACCCAGAGTTGTTCGAGAGCTAACTCCTTTCGAGGACGAAAGTTCCTAAGGTGGGTAGATCGTAATGTTGTGGCTTAAAAAAAAATTGCAGAAACGAAATCGGGGAGGCTTTCGCCTCTTCTCTCTCGCCGCATAAGCTGACGGATGGCGTGCCCACGCCTCTCTCTCCTCCTCTTCTTTCCCTCTCTCCCGCAGACCCTCTCTCTCCCTTTCTCCCGCAGACTCTCTCTCTCTCTCTCCCCTCTCCCACGCGAACTCTCTCCCCTCTCTGCCTGCGCGCGCCGCCTCTCCGCTTCTCTCTCACGCCCTCCTCTCTCTCATCTCGAGCCATCGTCGACCCCGCTGGCGTACTCGAGGCGCGCGCGCCGCCGCCCAGCCCTGCCATTGGCCGAAGCGCGTGTGCCAGATCTGCGAGACCCACTACTTTGGTTCAGCCGGTTCGAGCTCTTTTCGGTCGATTTTCGAGGAACGGAGACCGGTTCTGGATAGATTGGGCCGTGAGGATTCAGATCGCCACCACGCGCTGCCGCGAAATCACTTCACGCACGCTGCCGCCGCCGCGCGCCGCCGCAGCGAGAGCGCGATGATCTCCTCCGTTCGGTCGCCTCGGTCCGTTCCGTAGTCCGTTTTAGCACTTCATTGGGTGAGTTTTACTCCTTGAAAGCTTTTAAGGTCACTTTTACGTTTCGGTTTACTAACCTTGTGCGTGTTCTTCGTTAGGGACGATTTGGAAGTAGAAGTACTTTGGAGCACGCCGCATAACCCAAGTCCTCGTTGTATTCGATTTTCTTATAGGTAGCCGTTTGGACTAAACTACCCCTAAGTGTAGGGCTTAGGGGGATATTGCATGCAATTTATGATTGAAAGTAAAGTTTTGATAGTAGCATGATAGGATGAGATGCTCGGTTGTGCCTGAATCATGTTCTTTGTGGTTGTTTACGTTTATCTGTACTGGAACTCGAACTCATTAGTTCTTTCTGGTTTTTGGTTGTCTGTTAGTGCTATGTGTTCATAATTAGTAGGGGCGATGTAACCTTGTGTTGAGTTCCTAAATGTTCATCGTGCTATGACTGTTTGTCCCGAGCCTGGTTGTCCTGTGCTTAGTCTGAAGTGACTTGGGAAGTGCCATTGAGCCTTAGAATTGTAGTTAGCACAACTAGCCCTAGTGCAGGTCCAAGTCCCAAGTATCTGTGTAACCCTTAGTAGTCCGAGACTCGAGGTTGGCGAGATGACGATGATGTTATGGGATGTGATGGTCCGCCCTCCATCCAGTTGTCGACTCGGGGTACGATCCTTGGAGTCAGAGGGGTTGGATAGAGTCCTTCGCCCTAGTACAGATCCGGGAATGAGTCTGTGGTCGATTGTGCGCGGTAGTACCGCTTCGATGCTTCGTGGGATGTGGTGGTCCGCCTCATCCGGGTTGTGCGCGACGGGGTGTGATCCCAGAGTCGAGGGTTGGATAGAGTCCTTCACCCCTAGTGCAGCCCGGGGATGAGTCTCGTGGCCACGTGCTGCCAACCCAGTCCAGGAGCTAAGGGTAGGGCAGAACTAGGAAACCTGAGTAAGAAATAGGGCCATGATGCTTGTTGAGGTTGTTTGGCGGGCTAGGTGTCGTGTTTAGCTAAGTCTAAGGTCGTTCCTTATATTCTGTATTTCTTGGACGAAGTGGGCTGCTTACTGAGTATTTTTATACTCATCCCATAAGTTTAGGTAAAACCATTAGCTGGGTTTAAGCTAGGTCAATTTCCTATAGAGTTAAAGTATCTAGTGTGAGGAAAAGTGTATATGATAAATATAATTCCACCTACATCTCTTAGGGGAAGTTCACACCGTTAGACTCATACTTGGCCTCGTATCGCAAACGGGAGCGTCCCCCTTCAGATGGAGTTTGTATGAGTCAATAGTAAGGTGAATGGAGAGGGTACTTATAGTTAGTGGGAGCAAGTTTAGTGAAAACAAAAACCTATGATCTCTTCTGTCGGTTTACACCGTGAGATCACTATGGTCAACTTGCTAGTTTGGCCTAGAGCAGACAATCCCTTCAGAGGGCTTAATCATAGGGGATCGAACATAGTGGACACCCGAAATAGATAAAGATTTTCTTAGTCTGTTTTTCAACCTAGTCCTCCTTTCGGCGGATTTTGTTGGATGGGGACTCTGGGGTCTAAAGACAGAGGGTTACACTCACAAGGTACATAAGAAGTGTATGTATCATGACCAAATAATGGTAACTAAAGCCTATAGGAATAAGAGTTATTCTAGCATTAGGTTTTGGTCAAGAATGTCTTGATCTAGAGTAGGAGTGTTTTTTATTACCTTTCGGTGTCATACACTCTAAACCTTTGGAGTATCATTGCAAATTATTAATGACCTAGGAATCATTAGATAATTAGCTAAAATATGATTGGATTAGATAGTTTTTTAGCGAGAAACTTATACGAGTTTTTTTTTTGTAAATTTCAACAAAATGTCTAGCTCTATTATTTCTTTACTGGGTGCGGAAAAATTAACCAAAGAGAACACAATGAATTGGAAAAACAAACTTAACACTATCTTGGTAATGGACGATCTTAAGTTTGTGCTGACTGAGGAGTGTCCTTAGGTGCTAGGCTCGAATGCAACACGAAATGTTCGTGATGCATATGATCGATGGATCAAGGCCAATGATAAGGCCAAGACATTGACAAGTATGTCTGACATATTAGCCAAGAAGCACGAGGGCATGATGATCGCTAAGGAAAGCATGGATTCGTTGCAGGGCATGTTTAGACAATAGTCTATACAAGCCCGACACAATGCCCTTAAGTATATATTCAACTCGAGGATGCTAGAGGGTTCATCTGTTCGGGATCATGTCCTGGATATGATGGTACACATCAACATCGCGAAGTCAAATGGTGTTTCCATCAATGAATCGAGTCAAGTCAGCTTCATTCTGGAAACTCTTCCATATAGTTTCTTACAATTTAGAAGTAATGTTGTTATGAACAACCTTACTTTTAATCTCACCTCCCTTCTAAATGAACTCCCGACTTTTCAGTCTTTGATGAAAATTCAGGGACCGAAAGGTGAGAAAAACGTTGCCAGTAGGAGTTATAACAGAGGTTCGACCTCTGAACAAAATCATTGGTTTCATCTTCTTCTAACCTGAAATGGAAGAAGAAGAACATGAAAAAGATTGGTAAAGAGAAACGAGCTGATAAAGTTGTCGCGCAAAAAGGCAAGAAGGTCAAAGAAGTTACTGACAAAGGAAAATGTTTCCATTGCAACGAGGATGGACACTGAAAACAGAATTGTTCAAAGTACCTAACTGAGAAGAAGAAAGAAGGTAAATATGATTTGCTTTATATAGAAGCATGTTTAGTGGATAATGATAAAACTGCTTGGATACTTGATTCAGGCGCCACTAATCATGTTTGCTCTTATTTTTAGGGAATTGATTCCCGATAGCAACTACAGAAAGGAGAAATAACACTCCGGATTGGAAATGGAGATATCGTCTCAACTGTAGCAATTGACACAATGAAACTTTTGTTCGACAAGAAATATATGTTGTTAGACAATGTATTAGTGATACTAGGGCTTACTAGAAACCTTATTTCAATTCTTACCTCATAGAACAATGTATTCCTGTTTCATTTTCTTTAAATAAAGTGTTTATTTCAAAGAAATGTGTGGAAATATGTTCAACTTCATTAGAAAATGGTTTGTATGTTTTGAGACCAAATTCAGTCAAAAATGTTTTGAACACTGAATTATTTAAAACAACAAACACACAAACTAAGAAACGTAAAATTTCTCCGAAAGAAAATGCTCATCTTTGGCATCTTAGATTGGGTCACATTAACCTCAATAGGATTGAGAGATAGGTAAAGAGTGGATTTCTAAATGAGTTAGAAGAAAATACTTTACCTGTATTTGAATCCTGCCTAGAAGGCAAAATGACTAAAAGACCTTTTAGTGGGAAAGGTTGTAGAGCTAAATAACCTTTTGAGCCTATACATTCAGACTTTTATGGTCCGATGAATGTTAAACCCAAAGGAGGTTATTAAATATTTCATCTCTTTTATAGATGATTATTCAAGATTTGGGCATATTTACCTAATACATCATAAGTTTGAAGCACTTGAAAAGTTCAAGGAATTCAAGGTTGAAGTTGAGAATCAATTATGTAAAACAATTAAAACACCTTGATCAGATCGAGGTGAAAAGTACATGGATTTAAAATTCTAGAGCTATATGATAGAACATGGAATTACATCCCAACTCTCAGCACCGGTATGTCCCAGCAGAATGGTGTATCAGAAAAGAGAAATAGAACCTTGTTGGATATGGTTCGATCAATGGTAAATTATGCTCATCTCCATGATTATATTTGGAGTTATGCAGTAGAGACTACAATATACATTTTGAACAATGTGCCATCAAAAAGTATTTATGAAACACCTTTTGAACTCTGGAAATGACGTAAAGGTAGTTTATGTCATTTCAGAATTTAGAGATGGCCAGCACATGTGCTTGTTACAAACCCAAAGAAATTGGATTCACATTCAAAATTGTGTCTATTTGTAGGCTACCCAAAAGAGACAACATGTGGATTATTCTATGATCCTAAGGAAGACAAGGTACTTGTGTCGACAAATGCCACTTTCTTAGAGAAGGACCTGAAGGGAATGAAAATCCCCGTGCAGCGGAAGACGATCGAATCGTCAAAGGTATCGTTACGCTACTTGATTTTTGTTAAAACAATCTAACTCTTAGATCTAAGTTAAACATGCAAAAGAGGAAGAAATTACAGCGAGAAGAACGTACTTACTTGTTGTAGACTGTTCTTCAAAGTTCCTTCCTTTTGGTCACGAACACTTCGTGCTTCTCAATCTCAACGAACGCTTCTCTCGAACGAAAACCGAACACTACCACTTGGAGTCTCGGTTGTTCTTCCTTTGGAAGAAGGAAAGTTGTGGGACTCTAGTGTTTTGGAGAGGGAGGAGAGTTGAGAGAGTAGAGAGAATTCTTGATCTCTTCTCTTTGATGAAAATCAAAAAAATGAGAGACTTCCTTCCTAATCCCTTCTTGCAAAGGGTTTAAATAGTGGAAATGATGGAGTTAAAATCTCCAAATTATTACCACTTTACCATAACCATAGGTTATGCAAATCTCATTTGCATAACCACATAATATAAGATATCTCATATCTCATATTGCAAATCACATTTGCAATAATTGTGGATTAATTAAATTGAATCACATCCAATTTAATTTCTCTCAATTAATTTCTCCAATTAGCCCTAATTCAACAATTAGGCTAACCTATAGTTTATTATGAATCTCATTCACATTAAACTATATATTATATCATTCATATCTCATATAAATGACATAAATGCCCTTTAAGTGAAATTGAACACTTCAATTTCATACCAAAACATTAACCCTTCTTTTAACCTTGATTGAGCCAACCGAGGGACCTAATGGACCTACAAAGGGCTGCCCATGATCCGAGATTAACTGTGTCAAACTCTTTGACCGGTTAATCAACATTCATTAGCTACGGCAAAAACTCCACTATAGCCCGTAGTCGCACTCCGTCGGTCTGAGAATATTACGTGTCCACTCATATAACCAATGCCCATGAGTTGACCCTTCACAGTTGTTCGTGAGACATGGTCGGGTCAAATTCATCGCTTTACCCTCGTGTCTACCTCTTGTTCTTTAAGTCCCCACTTTGCGCTCTTCTAATGAACAACATATTGTTATGGTCCAACCATACACAACACCCTTCTCGGGCCAGTGAGAAGGTGGGCGCCCGTTGTCCAAGCCCTTGAGACAACACTTAAGGGAACAACCCCTCTAGTTTCCCTAAAGGCGGGAATGAATGAATTCCATCTCGCGTAGTTAAGTTCCCAGACTCCCTACTTGGTCCCGCCACGAGAAGATAGGCATATTGGGCGAGTAATCGTGATCACCCTCACCCGCATTTAGTCAAAGGATGTACCCCGAAGGCAGGAGTCCATAACACGCTCGGGATTCGTGTCGAGTCACTAATGGTCATCTCACGGTTATTAGTCTCACACCAGCGGTGTTACATCGTGAGGTCTAATAATTCACGGCCCGATCTTGTTCAATCTCATTGCACAGATGCCCCACTGCGCATGTCAACCACATGAACGAAAGTCGATCACCTCGTTTGTATCTAATACAAAGCGGGCGCATCCACAAGTGTATCCGAGGATTAGGTCTCCAACCCTATCCATATCATCGTAGACCGTTCGGGTCATTAACTCGAACGTGATCCTCCCCTGTGTGTCCACTACACACCGTTCAAGTTCTAGTTCTCTCATAAATTTAATGACCCTGGAGCTTAGTTTATTGGGAAAGTTTGTTAATATTGCGAGACACAAAGTAATGAAATAAATAACTCTTATTAATTTCAAACAGTAATGTACAAACACGAGATTAGGACAAAAATCCCAACAGGACCACATCAGGGACCACAAGCCAAGAAGTAAAATTGTGTTGAGTGAGATAGACGAAACAATAGCAAAAGTTGCTAATGACGCTAGTACGTCAACAAGAGTTGTTGATACAAGATTGTCTAGCAAAGAGTGTCCATCTCAAGAATTAAGAGTGTCTCGACGTAGTGAAAGGGTTATAACACAACCTGACCGTTATATGCGTTTATCTGGAACCCAAGTTGTCATATCAAATGACGATTGTGAGGATCCATTGACTTATAATCAAACAATGGTTGACAAAGACAAATACAAATGGGTCATAGCCATGGACCAATAAATAGAGTCTATGCACTTCAACTCTGTTTGAGATCTTGTAGATAAACTCGATGAGGTAAAACATATAGGTTGTAAGTGGATCTACAAGAGAAAGCGTGGTGTAGATGGAAAGGTGCAAACCTTTAAAGCTAGACTAGTAGTAAAGGGTTATACTCAAGTAGAAAAGGTGGACTATGAAGAAACCTTTTCGTCTGTTGCTATGATAAAGTCTATCCGTATCCTACTTGTCATTGCCGCATATTATGACTATGATGTATGGCAAATGGATGTCAAGACAACATTCTTGAATGGAAATCTTGACGAGAACATCTACATGGACCAACCCAAAGGGTTCCTTGAACCAGGACAAGAGCAAAAAGTTTGCAGGCTTAAAAGGTGTATCTATCGACTGGAACAAGCCTCTAGGTCCTGGAATATAAGGTTTAATGAGGCAATCAAATCTTTTGTTTTTGACCAGAATGATGATGAACCTTGTGACTACAAGAAGATCATCAATAGTTCTGTCGCATTCCTAGTTCTATATGTGGATGATATCCTACTCATTGGGAATGATGTTGGTTATCTTACTGACATTAAGAATTGGCTAGCTACGCAATTCCAAATGAACGATTTGGGAGAAGCGCAATTTGTTCTTGGGATCCAAATTGTTCGAAACCGCAAGAATAAAACCCTAGCATTATCTAAGACATCTTACATCGACAAAGTGTTATTAAGGTTTAAGATGCAAGACTCCACGAAAGGTTTATTGCCTTTTAGATATGGAGTTCATTTGTCTAAGGAGTAGTGTCCTAAGACACCTCAAGGAGTTAAGGACATGAGGCGGATTCCTGATGCATCAGCTGTTGGGAGCCTAATGTACGCCATGTTGTGTACTAGGCCAGACACCTGTTTTGTAGTTGGAATGGTTAGTAGATATCAATCCAATCCAGGACCTGAACACTGGACAACGGTTAAAATGATCCTTAAGTATCTTCGGAGAACAAGGAACTACATGCTTATGTATGAGGCTAAGGATTTGATCCTTACATGATATACAAATTTTGACTTTGAAACTGATAAAAATTCTCAGAAATCTACATCAGGGTCAGTATTTACTCTTAACGGAGGAGTTGTAGTATGACGAAGTGTCAAGCAGGGATGCATCGCTCATTCTGTTTGGCTGTTATGTAACTTCTAATTGTTATTGTTGCTATTAGGTTGTTTAGATTTGCTGGTTGTTATTATTATTATTAGTTTGAACTAATAGTTAGTTGAGAGGTTATAAGGTTGTTAAACATACCTTCTATATATATGAAGGTATTCTGTAAACGTTTCTAATGTGGTGTGAATAAAACTCTCATTAAAAGTTCACTACCTTTTCATGGTATCAGAGCCCTCTTGACAAACATCCAAATCTGATAATTACAAATGACACCCTTAAGTAGTTCCACCACTTCCCAATCCTCTGCTCCCTGCCCATCCTCCTTCTGTCAAACGTCTGCAATTTGATTTCAATTAAACTTGATTCTGAAAATTACTCCCTTTGGAAGTATCAAATCTCTCCAATTTTTCATGCTCACAAATTGTTCGATTTTGTTGATGGATCGGTTCCTGAACCCCCACGATATCTTATTGATTATCTAGGAAGAACAACATCAGAGGCAAATCCACATTATGGAGATTGGCTTGCGCAAGATTGTGCCATTGCAGCCTTGATAAACTCCACTTTATCTTCTCAAGTTCTTGCTCTTGTGGTTGGATGCTCCACTGCACGAGAAACATGGGTTTGCCTCGAAACAAGGTTTTCCTCTATTTCTCGCTCTCATATCATTCATCTCCGCTCCACATTACAAATTCTCTCCAAGAAAGCTGATGAATGAGTTGATAATTACGTTCAACGTGCAAAAGAAACCAAAGATCGACTAGCCAATATGGGTATTGTGATTGATGATGAAGAAATGTTGATCTATATCTTAAATGGATTGCCCAGTGAATATCATGCTTTCCGCACATCACTTCGAACACGGGCTGATGCAGTTTCCTTTGAGAATCTTTATTCTCTGTTAAAAATAGATGAACAAACCCTTAAAGCTCAACACAAAACTGTCGAAAATCTAGTGTCTGCCACTGCAATGCTTTCGCTCCAAAGAAATCAAGGGTCCAATAGAGGTGGTAACTCCAATAATCATTTCAGAGGTGGAAATTCCAATAATCAAGGGTGGAACAGAGGTGGAAATTCCAGAGGTGGTGGCAGGGGATCAAACAACTGTGGTGGCCACAACAATAACTACCACCAAAGAGGAGGTTTCACTCCAAATCCAACTGATCGAAGCAATGGAAATCGGCTTATGTGCCAAATATGCAATCGACCTGGTCATTCGGCCTTGCATTGCTTTCACAAAATGGACTATGCATATCAAGGCAGACATCCACCAACCCAACTTGCAGCCATGGTTGCATCCTATGCTGTAGACTCAAATAATAACGCCTAAGTATGGCTGGTAGATTCCGGCTGCAATGCCCATGTTGCACAAGATATGGTCTTTATCAACTCACCTTTTCCTTGTCAAGGTGATGAACAAATGACTTTTGGTGATGGTTAAGGGTTGTCGGTTACATATAATGGTAAGGGAATCCTTCCCACACCCTCCTATACTTTTAATTTTCACTCAATTCTTCATGTTCCTTCAATGTCAGCTAATTTACTTTCGGTTCATCAATTGTGCAAAGAGAATAATTGCTCAATTCTCTTTGATAAAGATTCTTTTCTCATTAGAGATAAACGTAGTCACAAAGTTCTTTTTCAGAGTCCTTCTAAGAATGGTCTTTATCTCGTCTCACCCAATTCAAGTTAGACCAGCTTTCCAAACAAACCAGCAACCTTTGTCAGCACAAAAGTCTCTGCATCCCACTGGCACAATCGCCTAAGTCATCCATCAGACCCTATGCTAAGGGCAACCTTATCAAAATAATGTATTTCAATTCCTTCTACTCATTGTACTTGTGTTGCCTGTTTACAAGGTAAAATGAATAAGATTCCTTTTCCTTTATCAAAGTCTCACTCAACTGTTTCACTTCAACTTTTACATAGTGATGTGTGGGGTCCTAGTCCTGAAAAGTCTTGTTCTGGCTATCGTTACTATGTTTCTTTTATAGATGACATGTCTCGTTACACTTGGATTTTTCCAATGAGCCATAAATCTCAAGTCTCTCAAATTTTCCAAACCTTCAAACCCTTTATTGAAAAACATATTGAATCCAATATTAAAATCCTAAGATCCGATGGGGCAGGAGAATACACAAGCAATGAACTTGAAAATTATCTAGCCAAACATAGGATTGTTCATCAAAAGACCTGTCCACACACCCGCCAACAAAATGGGTAGCCAAGAGAAAGAACCGTCATCTACAAGAAGTTGCCCTTACCTTAATGTCCCTTGCGTCCTTACCCATAAAATTCTGGTTCCATGCCTTTTCTGTCGTAGCCTACCTAATAAATCGTTTGCCTTCACCATCTTTACAAAACAAGTCACCTTATGAGCTACTATATAATTGTATACCAGATATATCAATGCTCCAAACCTTTGGTCGTACTTGTTATCCATTTATGAAGCCATACACAACTCATAAACTGCAACCTAAAACGTGCCAACATGTGTTTCTCAGTTACACTAAATCCACCAAAGGCTATATGTGCTATAATCCCAAAACAACCAAATTCATTGTTCCAAGGCATGTCATCTTTGAAGAAACGTTGTTCCCTTATGCTCAAAACACTACTGCTCTCTCAAACTCAGTTCTTCCAGCTCAAACCATCAGTCCCTCCATACTGCCTCTTCTCTCCTATTCCCAGCCCCTATCTCAAATGTCCAACCCTGGTCTATCAATTCCATCCACAAACACCAATCCTCTTCCTGCACCTTGTGTGGCACCGACTCCTTTACCAATCAACAATACTCATTCCACGACCACTAGGTCAAAATCTGGAATATCAAAGAAGAAAATGTATGTTGCTCTTTGTAAGGATAATGATTAATTACTCAATGAAGAGCCATCGAGCTTTTCCACTGCCCATAAACATGAGAAATGGAGAAATGCTATTGCTGAAGAATTTACAGCATTACAGAGGCAAGACACTTGGGCATTAGTTCCCTTGCCTACTAACAAAAGAGCCATTGGCAACAAGTGGGTGTTTCGAATTAAAAGAAACCAAATGGTACTGTGGCTAGATATAAAGCCCGCCTTGTAGCAAAAGGGTTCCACCAAGAGTGTGGTGTTGACTATGATGAGACGTTCAACCCAGTTGTTAAACATACTACTGTTCAAATTTTGTTTTCCCTAGCTGTAAGCTTCAATTGGCCTCTAAGACAGCTAGATGTAAAGAATGTATTTCTACGTGGTGTGCTAAAGAAAGAGGTTTATATAACTCAACCGCAAGGTTTTGTTAATAAGGAGCATCCCAATCATGTCTGCAAACTAAATAAATCGTTGTATGGTTTAAAGCAAGCTCCTAGGGCTTGGTTTGAGCGATTAACAGACTATCTCTTGCAACTTGGCTTTGAGGCGTCAAAGGCTGATCCATCCTTGTTTCACAAAGTGACCTCGTCATCCAAAACCTTTTTACTACTTTATGTAGATGACATTGTCATCTCTGGAAACAATACCTCATACATAGATGAGCTCATCAATGACTTAAAGGCTGAGTTTGAAATAACTGATCTTGGGGAACTAAAGTACTTTCTCGACCTTGAGATAACCCATACATCAACCACTCTCATAGTTTGCCAGGAGAAATACACCAAAGACTTACTTCAGCGTGATGAAATGACAGGATGTAAGCCTTGTCTTACACTATGTGCAACTACAGTTCCTCAAATCTCTCATGATTTACCTACGGATGCTAAAAAATATCGCATCCTTGTTAGGGCGTTACAGTACCTAACATTCACTCGCCCAGATATCTTCTTTGATGTGAACAAAGTATGTCAAAGGATGCACTGGCCTACAGAAAAAGATTTAACTGCAATCAAGTGCATCCTACGCTACCTGCAGGGTTCTGTTGACATGACTCTTAGTTTTAAAGCCAGTCCTATTGATTTGCAAGTATTTTGTGATGCGGATTGGGCTAGTGATTCAGTTGATAGGCATTCTATCACAAGTTATGTCATCTTTCTAGGTCTCAACTCCATCTCCTGGAATGTTAAAAAGCAACGTACAGTGGCAAGGTCGTCAACAGAGGCAAAATATAGATCGTTGGCCCATGCAACAACAGAACTCTGTTGGATACGTCAAATACTATGTGACTTTCATGTCCTAATACCTTGTGTTCCAACAGTATGGTGTGACAACACCTCAGCAATAGCTTTGGCCAACAATCCTTTGTTCCATGCACGCACCAAGCATATCGAAATTGACTATCACTTTGTTTGAGAACGAGCCATAAGAAAAGACATCCAAATCAATCACATTTCTACTACAGATCAACTTGGTGATGTCTTTACCAAGCCATTAAGTCACACTCGTTTCTTGTACCTACGGTCCAAACGCAATCTCAAAGAGATTTAAGTTTGAGGGCGGGTGTTAGGCTGTTAGATTGTTAGGTTGTTATGTAACTGCTAATGGTTATTATTGCTGTTAGGTTGTTTAGATTTGTTGGCTATTATTATTATTATTAGTTTGAACTAATAGTTAGTTGAGAGGTTAGAAGGTTGTTAAACATACCTTCTATATATATGAAGGTATTCTGTAAACGTTTCCAATGTGGTGTGAATAAAACTCTCATTAAAAGTTTACTACCTTTTCAGATTCCACCATGGAGGTCAAATATGTAGCGGCTTGTGAAGCAACTAAAGAGGTCGCTTAGTTAAGAAAATTCATGTTAGATTTGGAAGTTGTTCCAAATATGAGTTTGTCTATCACGCTGTATTGTGATAACAGTGGTGTTGTGGCAAATTCAAGGGAACCCCGAAGTCACAAGAGGGGTAAGCATATTGAGCGGAAATATCATCTCATTCGAAAGATCGTGCATTGAGGAGGCGTGATTGTCACGAAGATAGCCTCCGAGCACAACATTGTTGATACTTTTACAAAGGCTCTCACGACTAAAGTATTTGAGAGTCAGCTAGAAGGTTTAGGTTTACAAGTGTTCCCCAACTAGGGCAAGTGGGAGTATGTTGTACATTGGGTTTCAGTGCCCTAGTTTATTGTATTTTACATTATTCTAATGTTTAATTATGTACTCCACAAGTTTTATGTCAAGTGAGAGATTGTTGGGATATATGCCATAAAGTTGTGTAATTTTAGTCAAATGAATAAAGAGTTATTTGATCTGATAAAATTATCTTCTCACCTTATAAAATCCAATAAACTAAGCTCCAAGGTTATAATGAATATTAGGCATCAGTGTAGTAGACACTATTTGGATTGTGTTCAAGGGTATAACCTAAATGGTCTATGGTATAAGAATGAGGTTGGAAACCTTATTCTGATAACACCATGGATGCGACCCAATTTGTAATTATTATAAATGAGGTAATCCAACTCATTCAATGGATAACATGCGAGTGGGGGCATTCTGTATGAAGAGTTCATACAAGATCAGACTGCAAATTATTAGTCTAACCAGTATAACGTCGTTAACAAGATAAGACTGATAATTTATAGATGGTCATTAGTAACTCGACCTGAATCCTAAGCAAGTTAAGTACTCCTGCTTATAGAGGGTTGTCCTTAGACTAGTATGGGTGAGAGTGGCCTGTAGCTGACTCAATAAGTCTACCTTATCAGGGACAGAACCTCGTAGGTAGTTGGGGACTTAACTCTGCAAGATGGAATTCACTCATTCCTAGACTAAGGAATTAGATAGATTGTTCCCTTAAGAATTTAGTTCAGGTCTTGAATAACGGGGCCCCGCCCTCTAAACTAGCTTAAGAGGGTTTGAGTTTATGGTAGAACCATAGACTTGTTGTTCATTAGAGGATCAGTGGTGCTTAAGGAACAAAGAGGTAATCACAGGGGTAAAACGGTAATTTGACCCA
Source organism: Trichosanthes cucumerina (assembly GCA_036507285.1). Lineage (NCBI taxonomy): Eukaryota > Viridiplantae > Streptophyta > Magnoliopsida > Cucurbitales > Cucurbitaceae > Trichosanthes > Trichosanthes cucumerina. The sequence goes on along the minus strand of CM071841.1, from coordinate 16,462,177 downwards.
ACTGTGATTACGAACAACCTGTGAAGGGTCGATTCATGGGTAATGATTTTATCAATGGACACAATATAATCTACATTGAGGAGAGTGCAACTACAAGTCTATAGTGGAGTGACTTATAGTTAATGAATATTGATTAACAGGATTAAAGAGTTTGATCAGTTAATCTCACATCATTGTAGCTCATGAACTGCAGGTTCATTAGGTCCCTCCGTTGGCTCAACATGGTAATATTGAGGGTATAAAGTTAGAAATGAAATTGAAGTGTTCAATTTCATATATGAGGTGTTATATCAATTATATGTGATATAATTGATATAATAAATAGTTTTAATGTGAATTAGATTCACAAATTAACTATATATTAATGAGAGAATGAAGGAGGGATAGGATGGTAATTTCCATCCTATTTCCCTATAAATAGTTGCATAAGATTAAACTGTGAGTAAGACAATTACATACAACCTAGAGTTCACTCATTTTGTGTTGGAAAGAGTTCCGAACACACATCTCAAAGACCACCACATCTCATCCTAAAAGGAACCCACCTTCCTCCCTCACATAGAGAACAACGAAGAAGATTTAGTGACGGATTTCACACGGTTCGGGTTCGCGTTGCTGAGATTGTGATCATTGGAGAAGAAGTACGTGAAGAAAGCGTTCTTCAAAGGTATGTTTCGGTGTTATCCTAATTAGGTAAGTATGCTTAATCATAGTTATTTAGTTCTTATTTTAGATATATGTAACAAAATCACGAACACACGATTCACAATCGATTCTGCTGCGGGATTCGATCCCTTCAATCCTGCACTCCATGGAGTTACACCCATGATCGATATGTGTAATCATATATTCCATGGGTTCTTTCTTACTGTCATAGGGTTTGATCGATAGAACTTTGAACTTTGGAAGTAGTTGTATCTTTATTATAATGTCAATGAAGGGAGAACAAAACATCAAGATCAAAGTCAGTATCTTTTATCTTTTGCATATCTCAACCAATTTTGCTCTGTAAAGTTAGTAGATTGTCCTTTCATGGTGAACTTTCTGGTTCATCTTTGACTAAAACTTTTTCTTTTTTTTTCCTCCATCACACTTCGCAGATCCGAGCCTCCAGTGTACTAGTTTATCCCTTAAATTGTTTCATTGCCTCGACCATGGTGGTTCACTCTGCTAGGATTTTGTGCCCAAAACTCGTGCAATTTGTCAATATCTGATGAGATTAATAAAGAGTTATTTTTTCATCATTTATCGTGTTATTGCATTTAAAACTTAAAATCCAATAAACTAAGCTCCAGGGTTATGGTTATGAGAACTTGAACAGTGTGTAGTAGACACATAGGCAGGATCGTGTTCAAGTTTGTAACCCAAATGGTTTATAGTATATGGATAAGGTTAGGATACTTATCCTGGTAACACTATGAATGCGACCCATTTTGTATTTGATATAAACGAGGCGATCCAACTCGTTCATGTAGTCGACATGCGAGTGGGGGCTTGTGCAATGAGTTTGTACAAGACAGGACCACGAATTATTAGCCAACTAATGTAACATCGTTAACAGATTAGGTCTAATAATTCATAGATGACCGATAGTGACTCAACTTGAATCTTGAGTGGGTTACAAACTCCTATCTGCGGGGGTTTGTCCTTAGACTAGTATGGGTGAGAGTGGCCAGAGCTACCGACTCAATATGCCTAGCTACCTTCTCAGGGACGAAACCTTTTGGGGAGCTGGAAACTTAACTCCGCGAAATGGAATACACTCGTTCCTGAGCTAGGAAAATTAGATAAGTTATTCCCTTAAGGACTGAATCCAGGTCTTGAGCAACGGGGCCCCACCCTCTCACTGACCCAAGAGGGACATTGTTTATGCTAGGACCATAAACTAGTTGTTCATTAGAGGATCGGTGGTACTTAAGGAGCAAGAGGTAGTCACATGGGTAAATCAGTAATTTGACCCAGCTATGACTACAAACAACCTGTGAAAGGTCGACTCAAGGGCATTGGTTAAATCAATGGACACAACTTGTTCTACAGTGAGGAGAGTGCAACTACGAGTTTATAGTGTAGTGACTCGTAGTTAGTGAATGTTGGTCAACCAGGTCAAAGAGTTTGATCGGTTCACCTCGTATCATTGGAGCTCATGAATTGTAGATCCATTTGGTCCCTCCGTTGGCAACAGAGAAATATCGAGGGTATAAAGTTTTGGAGCGAACTTGAAGTGTTCAAAATCATAAATGGGAGTTATGTCGATTACATGTGATATAATCCATATAATATATAGTTTAATGTGAATATGATTCATAATAAACTATACAATATATTTGGATTAATTTCCATATAATATTTTAGTATGAAATTGTTTCATATTAAATTCTAGAGAAAATAATTAATTTGAGAGCAAAATTGAATATGATTCAATAATGCAATTATGCAAATTTGATTTGTATAATAAGGTATAGGATACCTTATATTATGCATTATGCAAATTATGCAATTATGCAAATGTGATTTGCATAATACATAATTTATGCATTTAGTGGGATAATGGGTAGAGGAATTATCGCCACCCTCACTTTGAAGGGATTGAAATTTCCACAGCGGAAAATGACATGAAATGTCGTGGTTTTCGTTTGTGCAATTCGTTTCATAAAATCGAACTTATCACATAAATTCTAGGCTAAACATGCATAAAGAGAAGAAAAACATAGAGTAACTTGTTACTTACTTGTTGAAGAACTCTTCTTCAATACTTTTTCTCCTCGGTCACGAACTACATCGTACCACTGATCTCAACGATCTCCTTTCCTCGCACCGAACAACACAGACACCTCTGGAATGACTTCTCAGTTGTTCTCGGTAGGTTGAGGGAGAGTTTGTGAGACTCACTTTGGTTTTGGATTTAGAGAAGAGGTAGAGAGAGTTTGAGATAATTTGGAAATCTCTGGGAACTTAAATTTCCAAAAAATGAGATCAACCCTTACCAAAAGCTTCTCACCAAACCTTTAAATAATTGTGAGATGTGGAGTTGAAATCTCCACTAAATCACCATTTTACCACAACCTTATGTTATGCAAATGATATTTTCATAACACATATAATAAGGTATCTCATACCTTATTATACAAATCACATTTGTATATATAATTGTAGAATTTTAAATTGAATCACATTCAATTTAATTTCTCTCAATTCAATTTCTCCAATTAGCACTAATTAATCAATGAGGCTATGCTATAGTTTATTATGAATCTCATTCACATCAAACTATATATTATGTCAACTATATCACATATAAAGGACATAATTACCCAATTAATGAATTTGAACACTTCAAATCCATACCAAACTGTAAACCCTCAATTGATCTAGTTTGAGTCAATCGAGGGACCTAATGGACCTACAGATGACGAGCTCAAATGATCCAAGATTAACTTGTCAAACTCTTTGACCCAGTTATTCAACATTCATTAGCAATGATAACACTTCACTAAATCCCGTAGCTGCACTCCCATCACTATTTGACAAGTTATGTCCATCGATATAACCAATGCCCGTGAGTCGATCCTTCACAGGTTGTTCATAGCCACAACTGGGTCAAATTACTGGTTTACTCTTGTGTCTACCTCTTGCTCCTTAAGTCCCACTACTCCTCTAATGAACAACTACGTTGCATGGTCCAACCATAAACAACAACCCTCTCAAGCCAGTGAGAGGGTGGGGCTCTATTGTTCAAGCCCTGAAGATAGCACTTAAGGGAACAACCCCTCTAGTTTCCCTAATTCAGGAACGAGTGAATTCCATCTTGTATAGTCAAGTTCCCAGCTCCCCACGTGGTCCTGTCCCTGAGAAGATGAAATATTGGGCGAGCAACTGTGGCCACCCTCACCCGTACTAGTCAAAGGACAGACTCTCGCAGACAGGAGTCCGTAACACGCTCAGGATTAAGTACGAGTCACTATTGGTCATCTACGAAATTATTAGTCCTATACTGTTAACAGTGTTACATCAGTAAGAATAATATTTCACGGTCCGATCTTGTACAATCTCATTGCACAGGATGCCCCCACTCACATGTCAACCACATTAACGAGCTGGATCACCTCGTTTGTATCTAATACAAAGCGGGCGCATCCACAGCGTATCCTGGATTAGGTTTCCAACCTTATCCGCATACTGTATACCGTTCGAGTCATTAACTCGAACATGATCCTCCCTGTGTGTCCACTACACACCGTTCAAGTTCTAGTTCTCTCATAATACAATGACCTTGGAGCTTAGTTTATTGGATTAAGTTTATAAAATATGCGAGAGACAAAATATTGAAAAAATAACTCTTATTTATTTCAAAATGGAATATTACAAACTACACGAGATTAGGAAATACATACACAGTCCCTATATAAGAATGCATCTTGACGCATTTTTGAACTTGATGGCTCATTTTTGGAAATTGAGATTTCCATATCCCATAACACTCTCAAAACATCTCTCTAGAAAATTCACTCCCTTTCTCCAAAAGAAATTCCACCATTCTCCCTCTCCAAAAGAACAATGAAGAAGATCTTGTGGAAAGTTTTCGAGAGTTCTTGTTCATGTTGACCATTGAGAATGAGTGCTTGGAATTGGAGAAGGATCACTAGAAGAGGCGTCTTCAAAGCTAAATCCATCTTCTCCCTTTTGTTATGCTTAGCTTTCTGTTTTAGGTATGTTTTCATAATGTAATTGCGGGCAAAAGCGAGTCTAACACTTTCGCTACGGGATTCGATCCTTTCACACCCTAACCAACCTAAGACATGGCTTGCTGACAACAAGTCCGAATTAAACTATGGAAACCATTGATGAACTTATAAAAACTACACATTTTGAAAATATTAAATGCTAGAAAACTTTATTGAAATCAAAATCTATAAACATTATAACAGAGTTTCCCTTGAAACTTAGATAAAATAAACCTGCAAAGAAACATTATAAACCCTCCCAAAGAATCCAATTCAAATACGATGGAAACACATTCTCGTAACATTAGAGATGTCCATTTTTTTCGCGGGGGCGGGGAATCCCCATTTAGGCAGGGAACGGAGGAGAGAGTGGAGACTAATTTTTTTCCGTATGCTAAATGGGGACAGGGGCGTGGAAGCCATTCTTCGGTCCCGCCCTGCCCCGTGGACATCTCTACGTAACATATGTGCACTCACCATGGCTATAAAGTGTTGGGGTGTTTTGTCCTAATCTCGTTTAGTTTGTAAATTTACATTTGAAATTAATAAAGGTTATTTATTTCATCATTTTGTGTCTCGCATTTATTACAAACTTTGTCCAATAAATTAAGCTCCAGGGTCATTGAATATATGAGAGAACTAGAACTTGAAGGTGCGTAGTGGACACACAGGAAGGATCACGTTCGAGTAAATGACCCGAACGGTCTATATGAATGGGGTTGGAGACCTAATCCTAGATACGTTGTGGATGCGTCCCGCTTTGTATTATGATACAAACGAGGTGATCTGACTCGTTCATGTGGTTAACATGCGAGTGGGGACATCCTTTACAATGAGATTATACAAGATCGAGCCGTAAATTATTAGACCTACTGATGTAACGCCGTTAACAGTATGGACTAATAACTTCGTAGATGACCATTAGTGACTCGACATGAATCTTGAGCGTGTTACGGACTCCTATGTGCGGGGGTCTATCCTTTGACAAGTACGGGTGAGGGTGGTCACAGTTACTCGCCCAATATGTTTATCTTCTCAGGGACTCCAAGTAGGGAGTTGGGAACTTAACTACGCGAGATGAAATTCACTCGTTCCCGCCTTTAAGGAAACTAGAGGGGTTATTCCCTTAAGTGTTGTCTCCAGGGCTTGGACAACGGGCGCCCACCCTCTCATTGGCACGAGAGGGTTGTTGTGTATGGTTGTACCATTATAACGTTTTTGTTCATTGGAGGAGCAATGGGGACTTAAGGAGCAAGAAGTAGACACAGGGGTAAAACGGTAATTTGACCCAGCCGTGTCTACGAACAACCTGTGAAGGGTCGACTCATGGGCATTGGTTATATCAATGGACACATCATGTCTTGCACTGACGGGAGTGCAACTACGGGATTTAGTGGAGTGTTACCGTGGCTAATGAATGTCGATTAACCGGGTCAAAGAGTTTGATAAGTTAATCTCGGTTCATTGGAGCTCGTCACTGTAGGTTCATAAGGTCCCTCGGTTGGCTCAAACTGGATAAAAAGAAGGTTTACTATTTTGGTGTGAATTGTAGTGTTAAAGTTCACTAAAAGTCATTTATGTCATTTATATGAGATATGAATGATATAATATATAGTTTAATGTGAATGAGAATCATAATAAACTATAGGTTAGCCTAATTGTTGAATTAAGGCTAATTTGGAGAAACTGGGTTGAGAGATATTAAATTGGATGTGATTCAATTTAAAAATTCACAATAATGCAAATGTGATTTGTAAAATGAGATATAAGATATCTTATAATATGTGGTTATGCAAATATGATTTGCATAACCTATAGTTGTGGTAAAATGGTAAATAGGTGGAGATTTCAACTCCACCTATCACCATTATATAAATCCTTTTTGCAAGAAGGGTTGTATGATTTTACTCTCATTTTTTGAATTCTCACCAAAAGAAAAGTTCTCTTCTCTCTCAAATTCTCTCTCTCAAAAGCTTTTCTCCCTAACCATAAGAAGGATCCCACCATCCTCCTTCTTCCAAAAGAAGAACAACCTTGTAACCAAGTTGAGGTGTCCGGTCGTTGTTCGTGTGAGGAGATCGAGATCGTTTAGATCGAGGAAAGCACGAAGAGTTCGTGAACAAAAGGAATCTTGAAGAAAGTCTTCAACAAGTAAGTATTTTTACTGTAAACTTGCTGATTTCTTCCATAGATTGCATGTTTAGCCTATAATTATGTGATAGTTAATTTTAACTTAATTAAGTAGCACAACATCACCACGACGATTCGATCGTTTTCCGCTGCATTGGCACTTTGATTCCTTTCATAAAGCTCTAGTGGTTTGAAACTCACTTTTAACATAAAATTCTTAATTCTCAAACTCTTTCTGAAAACCGTGTTCTCTTGCTCTAAACAACTTTTCATAAACTCAAATAGTTCTCAAACAAGATACAACTTTTCTAAATTAATACTTTCTCTAAAACAACATTTCTTAAACTTCATACACATCTCAAGGAAAATAAAAACTCTTCCAATTTCTCAAATTATCATCAAATCAAGAAAATGACATAAACATTTTTGCCAAACCAGATCTCGAATTTTCTTTGATTTCTATAGATAAACGACTTGCGAAATAAACATCAATTTCTCAAAGTCGCCATAGTTCTCAATAATTAAATTAGTTGCATTAACATAAATTGTATTTAATTTCAAATCTTCAAAGTTCATTCATTGCTAAAACAGTAGGAATAACTTATAAAATAACCACTCACAACTACCATGAGATTGATATATTTAGGTCGTAAATTTTTCCAATTTTCGCTTAACCTAAAACATCAATTAAAGCACCACATGAGCATACACCCACTTAATTATCAACTTAAATAACAATGCTTTCTACTTAAATAACATAATATATTGGCTTATCCCTAGGTTTTCTCATTGCCTCGCCCACAGTGGGTGGACCTCGAACTCAACAACAATGGGTTGGCCTCGGCCTTGGGCTCTGGTTCCCCTAATTGTGGTTTCCATCCACTGTGTGGGTAATAGATTCTAATCTGATGATCTGATCAATTATTCTTTCTTTATTATGTCGTCTCTTTTGTTCGTTCTTGCTTAGACAACCTTTCAATTTCTTTTCGGATTTAAGATTTGGGTGTCTGTATCACCCATCTCCTCATCCATCCATGCTTTCCGTTTGGTAGGATCTTCAATGAAGCCTAACTGCTCTATCTCTTTGTGTTTGCGAAGAGTCACATGATTAAGTTGATCCATGATCTGCAGAATTCGCATGAGGTTCTAATCTCTCCCATCGACTTTCTTCTTCTATGGTGCGATATGGATCCATAGATTTCGGTTCATTCTCAGGTTGGTATGCAAGTTTCTTTGACAAAAATCTCTCGATTCCCAAAAAGGGCGCCAACTGTTAATCCACAAATTCGGCAAGGGGTGGTCCTTGTTGATTCACTTGAGATTCCATGATCCGATCGCAACTTCGAACATGGAATTTAATGCACTTGATTTGCACGTGAAACAAACAATGAATTTGTAGATGTGAGAGAAAAGAGGTGGCCTGTAGAACAAAGAAAGCCTATAATGCTTGCAACAACCACGTCATAGAGGAAAATAATGTAGCAAGCTAGTAGAGTGTAAAGACTGAGAATGAGTTATCTCCAATGGAGTTATAATAGAGTATTTATATGATGGGTCATTTCCTCAACCTAACTGGGTTAGACTTTTTAGGGAGGAGATGAGGTCCATCATGTGACTCACATGAATGAGTAGAGAGGAGTCGGACCAGTCAGACCGATTCTACTCGACCGAGTTCGGGTTAGGCTGATCTCTAGGCCCTTTTGCTTGTCTCCTTGTTTTCTCCAACCCGATTCTGTTTGGGAGCTCGAATCTGACCCATATTTGGCCCAACTTTCTATTTTTGGGGTTTAACTAAATTGTCCAAATTTATCTATAACACACGAAAAGTAGAAACTAATGTTAAAACCTATTTTCCTTTTTTTAAAAAAAAAATCCACTCGTCCAACACAAAAGTGGTAAACTTGACCACTAAATTGACCAAATTTTTTTTTTTGACTCAATCAAAATCAAATTGACTCAAATTGAACCAACTAAAATAGATCAAATTTATTTAAATGGACTGTCTATTTTTCTATTATACACTTTAGAAAACTAGGGTTTTTTAAATTAAGATTGCAAATTTTCAAACTTATTATAAAAATATTGTATTTTTCAAACTATTTATAATAATATTGTAGTTTTAATGTGTTGACAATGGGCGTCTCTTGAAGAGACAACCATCTTGTGCGTGGAAGATGATCTCTTTTAAGAGACGACCAAATTGCCATTTGTCGCAAAATTTAAAAAATTTGTGGATGGCCGAGCATCTTAAATTTTTCATCAAAATTTACTTCTGGCACAGTGGTTGGCTTCATTTTGTATAACCCATGCACCTGAGTTTGAGACTCATCAAACGTAGTTTTTTAACATTTTCTTTATTTTCTCTTTCTTTTTTTAAAAAACAGAAATCCATAGACTAATTCTAACTATGAAAGCATAATAAATTAGTGATTACCTTTGAAGACACAATTCTTTTCGTAATTCTCTTGTCGTCAACGATCTCCAAGTTCTCTACGATCGAACACCTCCAAAAAGTCTTCACGATTGTTCTCTAGGAGAGAGAGAGAAGTGAGAACTCCTTTTTGGAAGAATGATTTCTAGAGAGTATTTGGGAGAGTAATTGGTATTTTGCTTGAATGCAAATTTAAAAAAATTGACTTAAGCCTCACATTTTGCATCCAAAAGGATGCTTATATAGCCAATGTGGGTGGAGACAAATTCTCCACCCAATATGCCACTATTTCCACTAATAATGCATTATGCAAAATCCATTTGCATAATTGCATAATATAAGATATCAAATATCTTATTATGTAAATCATATTTACATAGAGTGGAAATCAAATTGAATCATATTTAATTTACATATCTCTCAAACTAATTTATCTAATTATGCCTTAATTCCATAATTAGGCAATAATATGGTTTATTATGAATCATATTCACATTAAACTATATTTTATATCAATTATATCATATATAATTGATATAATTCCCTAAATTGAATTTGAACACTTCAAATTCATTCCAAAACTTTATATACCTCATTATTTCCATATTGAGCCAATCGAGTGACCTAATGAACTTACAGATCATGAGCTCCAACGATACGAGATTAACTAATCAAATTTTAACTAATCAAATTCTTTGACACCATTAATCAACATTTGTTAACTACGAGTCACTCCACTATAGACTCGTAGTTGTCTTCTCCTCAATGTAGGACAAATTGTGTCCATTGATATATCCAATGCCCGTGAGTCAACCCTTCACAGGTTGTTCGTAGTCACAGATGGGTCAATTTACCGGTTTACCCCTGTGACTACTTCTTGCTCCTTAAACACCACGAATCCTCTAATGAACAACAAGTTTATGGTCCGACCATAAACAATGTCCCTGGGTCTCGTTGTTCAAGACCTGGATACAGTTTTTAAGAGAACAACCTATCTAGTTACCCTAAGTCGGGAACGAGTGAATTTCTTGTTGCGAAGTTAAGTCCCGAGCTCCCCACGAGGTTTCATCCCTGAGAAGGTAGACATATTGAGTCGGCAAATGTGGTCACTCTCACCCGTACTAGTCTAAGAATAAACCCACACAGACAGAAGTTCGTAACTCACTTAGAATTCATGTTGAGTCACTAATGGTCATCATTGAATTATTAGTCTTAATCTATCAACGACGTTATTAGAGCAGTCTAACAATTCTCGGTCTGATCTTGTACAATCTCATCGCACAGGATGTCCCCACTCACACGTCAACTACATGAACAAGTTGGATCGCCCCGTTTGTATCAAATACAAAGTGAGTTGTATCTATATTGTTACCAAGATGATGTTCCCAACCTTATCCATGAACTATAGACCATTTGGGTCATGTACTTAAACTTGATCCTAACTGTGTGTCAACTACACACTGTTCAAGATCTCCTAAATGCGACCTTGGAGATTAGTTTATTGGATTTAAGTTTGTAATTGCGAGAATACAAGATTTAAGGAAAAAATAACACTTTTAGTTATTTCCTTCAAATAATTACAAATACACGAGTTTAGGGCATAAATCCCAACATATTCAATTAACTTGAAATATTAAAAAAAATATTTAAAATCAACTCAAAATGACGTAAATGAAGATGTTTTTCTTTCAAAGTTTTATCAGAGCAATAAGAAAAATTATCAATTTACTTTAAAAAAATTCTAATATAATATTTAATTTACTTAAAATATTAAAAAAATTAAAGATATCTTACTGGGTTTTTTTTTATAAACTTTCTAAAATTAAACATTATAGTTCTAAAAATTTGCAAAAAAGTTTAAAACATATATCTTTAATTTGTCTTATTGATCATCAATCTCGAACCCAATACATGAGTTTATACAAATGGAAGTCAACCACTATGCCAGAAGCAAATTTTGTTAAAATTTTGAGTTAGTAGTCTTTTGAAGAGGCAAGCATCCACAAATTTTTTAAATTTTGCAACAGATGTCAATTTGGTCGTCTCAACCATATTCCACGCACAAAATGCTCCTCTCTTATCAACACATTAAAACTACAATATTATTATAAATAGTTTAAAAAATACAATATTTTTATAATACATTTAAAAATTTGCCATATTAATAAAAAAAAGCGGTAGAAAACTGAGTTGGTTTAATGGATTTTATTGTTTTTCCCCCTATTTTTAATTTTAGCTTTCACCCCTATCTTATCTTATTGTTCTAAATTTGTGCAGACATCTTTTAAATGAGTGGAAAAAAGTTTCTCATTCAAATCACACCTTAACTTCGACGTACGTGTCCATGATCTAATGACCTGAAGGATATATAGAACAAAGGTAAAATGTAAGGGTAAAATTGTAATTTTCAAAATAGTGGAACGGAATTGATACAACCATAAAAGAATAAGGATGAAAATGTCAATCGGTAGCCATTGGATAAAGTACTAATTATCATTCAAAAATTAATGATTCGATCTCCAAACTTTTGTAATTGTTGAACTAAAAAAAGACGCAAATTGTAATCTAATATTTTATTAATTAGTTTATAAAGTAAAATATTACTTTTAAATTTCTAGAAAGTAATGTTATATTTGATAAATTATCCTAATTTTTTGAATTTTGTTTTGAATTTAACGAGTATAGGAGAGAGGTTGAACAATTGACCTCTAGGTGTTTTATCCAATGAGTTACACTCATATTGACTAAAACTTTAGTTTGTATAACGTTTACGTCTTACTCAGATTGCTTGCTTAATTTCTCTTAGAAAACTTATTATTTGAGCCTACTTTTAGATTTCTAAATTAGGCTCTTTTGTTCTTATCTCGTTTATTAAAAATTTTGCACTTAAGCAATTTAGAATTGAAAAACACAGGAGCAATATTTTCTGGTTTTCAAAAACAGATATTTAACTTGGTTTTTATTGTTTGTATATTTTATTTTAAAATTTAATATAGAGAGAAAAGACAATGCAAATACAAGAAAAAAAAAACATAGGTTTGTTTAAAATAATTTAAGCCAATTTTTAGGGTTAAAAAACAACAGTTAATGACTAATTCAATCCTCAAAGCTTCAAGTTTAGTCTTTTAGATCATGGGTAGAATAATCACCACTTGATGAATTAAGAATGAGAGATACATAAATCCACAATAACAAGCAAGAGACCTAATCAAAAGATTTCAATAAAAATTTTACAGTAGTCCTTTCAACCTGTTGGTCATAAAATAAGGATTAAATGATACAAAATTGTTTATGATCATTTACGTAATTAAACGCCCATCTCCACTTGGATAATTGCCCATTCCACTTGAAAAGTTTCAATTCTACGTTCAATTTTTTTTTAGTTGTATCGATGAAAACATTTGTTTGCAATTTTTCGTTACAAAAACATAACAATAAGTAAAAGAATGAGTGTAAACGTGAAATTTTAAAATGTTGGAGTATCTACCTTTGAAGAGAAAAATAAAATGCTACATATGTTGGGACATTTTGTATAGTTTAGTTGGTTCTAAATTTGCTCCGAGTTATGAGGATATTTACACGAAAGACTAATTTTCACATGCCTTGATATTCATTTGGCTTGTGATCTAAAATTAAAGACCAATAACTCTTTTCGTACTTTGCAACTCGTCTAAATTACCGTGAAGGCATCATATTGTTCTCGTTCTAGCTCTCTAATTCTCGTTTCAACTCTCTCGTTCTCGCTCTCGCTCATGATGATAATGATTGGTCAAAATTCTGGAGAAGAGAAAGACAAGGAAAATCGCTCTCTAATTTTCGCTCTTACTTTAGCTCTGCTACTCTAGCTTTTCTCTAACTTATTTTTTTTCTTATCTCTTTGCTTGAGAGTGTTTTCACATATAAGAATGTGAACAAGTAATATCGCCCCATATTGCTCTCATAGGTAATTTTGTGTGCATCATTAGAATAGGTCATATTTCATTTTTTTCAAAATCTCGCGTGGAAATAAGTTATCCATACGAAAACCCCCTAGTTAACGTACTTAATTCGCTTCAATTTTGATTCTATTGTTTTAAAAGTTTTGATGATAACATAAAGTACAAGCATATATATAATTATTTTATTAAATAAAAAGATACTAGACATTTTGTACAGTTTAGTTAGTTTCAAATTTGCTTGTTCTTCGTTTCAATTTCGATCCTATTGTTTTAAGACTTTTATCCTAACAAAAATTACTAGCATAGAATTATTTTGATAATAAATAAAAAGAATATTAGAGATAAAACTGAAACTTTTAAACTACCAAGGATTTTTTTTTTTTTATAATTCCAAAATAATTTGAAACTTTTAAAATTTGTTTGGAATTCATGTTTTTTAAAATAGCTTTTTTTAATAAAAAAAACAATCAACATATTTGAGTAACAATACTTATCCATTTAAACTCTAAACTTTGTTAAGTAAATGAATTTTTGTGATCTATAACTATTTTCACATGACTTCATTGATGTGGTAGTTGATGGATAAAAGTTAGAAAGCATATGTGATTTATTGTTAAAAATATTTACTTAATCAATTTTTATATATTAGTTGTCATGTCAATTTATGTGAATGATAGTGTAAATGACATTAGTATGTCTTCCAATTTTTATATATTAGTTGTCGCGTCAATTTTAACGAGAAAAACTCTCTCATTGTATTTTTTCGAACAAGTTTCAAAGTTCTTGTAAAAATGAAACCTTTCATAGTCTAGGAGGATAATATTAAAATTAGCCCCAAAGTTTAGAAATATTTTGTATAATTTAACTATAAGTTTATTATTCTCCCCAAATCCTACTAATGTAGAAAGAGAAGTTATCTGTAACGACCCTCAATTTAGCATGATCCTACCTAGGGCGTTACTTCAAGTCACGCCGCTCGCGCCAAAATTTCGGCAGCGTAATGACGTGACTTGGAGAATCCTAAAATTTTCTATGACCTGAATAACACAAAAAAACAATTCTAAAGGCATGCAGAACACCCAACCTCCACCAAACTTCAATCATATCACAAGCTAGGCTCCAAACCATAGAGTTCTAAAAGAACAATCACAATAAACAACAGAACTACAAGTCAATCACAGGAAAAAAAATTAAGAGAGCCTAACCAATCTAAAACACTGCACGAAATTTCTCACTTAAACACAACACATGAATTTAAAGATCGGGTGGGTTATTAGGTGAAGCCTAAGAAATCACAGGGAGTCTTCATAGCCTCGTCGGGATTCCACCTGTTGGGGTGTATGTCCTAATCTCGTGTAATTTGTAATATTTATTCTTGTAAATAAATAAGAGTTATTTATTCGAACTTTGTGTCTCGCACATTTTATAAACTTAATCCAATAAACTAAGCTCCAGGGTCATTGTATTATGAGAGAACTAGAACTTGAACGGTGTGTAGTGGACACACGGGGAGGATCACGTTCGAGTTAATGACCCAAACGATCTACAGTATACAGATAGGGTTGGAAACCTAATCCTGGGTACACTGTGGATGTGGCCCACTTTGTATTAGATACAAATAAGGTGATCCAGCTCGTTCATGTGGTTTGCATGCGAGTGGGGGCATCCTGTGCAATGAGATTGTACAAGACTGGACCGTGAATTATTAAACTTACTGATTGATAACACACAAAATGTGTTATCCTTAGGCTTAATTATTGTTAGTTTTATGATAATTTCAGGGCTTTGATGTGTTTAAATCACTAAATTTCATATTAAGAGCTTAAACAGGATAATTGGAGACATTTTGCATCACTCGGGATCGAAAAGAGGTTTTTTAGAGCTAAAAATATTATCAATTGGAAGTAGGAGGACCAACTTAAGCTAGTAGACCCGAAGTGATGGTGTTGCAACACCATGCAGAGCATTGCAACGCCCAACTTGTTGTTTTAAAGCATAGAGAAGCAATGTCGATAGCGTTGCAACGCTGCATCGATAAGAAGACCAAGTCGAAGACCCGTGCACAGGGCGTTGCAAAGCTGCCTTGCAGCGTCGCAGCGTCAGATCGATAGCAACGTGCGCGTTAGGGTAGCGGCGTTGCAACGCTGCCCTTAGCATTACAACGCCATCGACACATTCCTTATTTACCACGCGGCTAGGGTATATCGTTGCAACGTTGTCCCTAGCGTTGCAACGTTGTGCCGTTGATGCTTATAAATACAACCTTATTTTTTCTTACAAAGGGAGCCGAATTTGATAGAGAATTCACCCTAATTTCGAAATACACTTTGTGAAAAGAGAAAATAGAGCAATTCTTGGGAGCCAAAGCACTCGTGGAGGTTCGAGATCGAGACGGGAGCTCAGAGACGAAGGACCGTCATCGACACATAAGTTTAATTTCTTGTTCTTTCAGATTGTAACACCGTTTTAAGACATTTTCTACACTTTTATTTTGGTTTTATTGTGATTTAGAGTAGCTAAATGTTGTAGTTAGGACTTGAATTGCATGTTAAGACTTGTTTGCCATGTTTTGAAGTATGTTTTGTTATTTATTTTTGACAATTCGTTCTTTAATTCCTTGATCTTGTTGGTTTAAGTGGACTCGAGAGAAAGAAACTTAGATTAGAGAAAAGTTGTCAAAACTTTTAGAAGTCTGGCATGAGAATGACCTAGAAGTCTAAGGGAAACACATAAAAAAGTTGCTTAATGTCGTGCATGCTTTAGATTCATATGGAGACTATAGAATTCATTGTGTGTGTGAGGCTCACTAAGAATCGATAGATTTTTTTGAGTATTCTACTTCTTGTTTATAAATTCATCATATTAGTTCATTGCATGTGTTAATTAAGTGTTAACTTGTGAAGTCAATTTCCTCATAATCTATCAATTCGTGTCTCCACTTGTTTGTCTGTCATTTATCTTTGTTTCACCACCTATCCATGTTATGTTGCTTTAGCTAAAATTGAGAATTAGTATCTTGGTAATTAATTAATCTAGAAACCCATTCCCGATGACGATACTTGGACTCTTAAATCACTATACTAAAACTTGATCCGTACACTTGCGGTATTGCATTATCATAATTATACGCAACACTGATGTAACACCGTTAACAGTATAGGACTAATAAATTCGTAGATGTCCATTAGTGACTCGTCCTTAATCTTGAGCGTGTTACGGACTCTTGTCTGCGGGGGTCTGTCCTTTGACTTGTATGGGTGAGGGTGGTCACAGTTACTCGCCCAATATGCATATATATTCTCAGGGACAGGCCCACGCGGGAAGCTGAGAACTTAACTACGCAAGATGGAATTCAATCGTTCTCGAATTAGGAAAACTAGAGGGGTCGTTCCCTTAGGTGTTGTCTCCAGGGCTTGGACAACGGGCACCAACCCTCTCACTAGCCCGAGAGGGATGTTATTTATGGTGGGACCATGCAACGTAGTTGTTCATTAGATGAGCAGTGGGACTTAAGGAGCAAGAGGTAGACACAGGGGTAAAATGGTAATTTGACCCAGCTGTGACTACGAACAACCTGTGAATGGTTGATTTACGGGTATTGGTTTTATCGATGGACACAACTTGTCCTACAATGATGGGAGTGCAACTACTGGCTTTAGTGGAGTGTTACCGTAGTTAATGAATGTTGGTTAACCGGGTCAAAGAGTTTGACAGGTTAATCTCGGATCATTGGAGCTCGTCATCTGTAGGTCCATTAGGTCCCTTGGTTGGCTCAAATTGGACAAATTGAGGGTTTACAGTTTGGTGTGAATTGGAAGTGTTCAAATTAATTAATTGGGTAATTATGTCATTTACATGTGATATAGTTTACATAATATATAGTTTGATGTGAATGAGATTCATAATAAACTATAGGATAGCCTAATTGACTAGTGCTAATTGGAGAAATCGAATTAAGAGAAATAAAATTGAATGTAATTCAATTTAAAATTCCACAATTATACAAATATGATTTGCATATCATATAGTTGTGGTAAAATGGTGAATTGGTGGAGATTTTAACTCCACCACACACCATTATATAAAGGCTTGGTGAGAAGCCTTTTGGGAACACTTCTTGCATTCTTTGGATTTGGCTTCCAAAAGAAGAAGAATTCTCTCTCAAAAAGCTCTCAACTCTCTCTAGAAATCCTCTCCTTCCCAAAACCAAAGGGAGTCTCACATACTCTCCCTCAACCTACCGAGAACAACCAGAAGACTCTTTGGAAGTGCCCTGTTGCTCGGTTCGAGGATCGTGATCGTAGAGATTGTTGGAACGAGAGAAATCGTGACCGGAGGAGAAAACGTCGAAGAAGAGTTTATCAAAAAGTAAGTAGCTTTTTACTACTGTTTTCCTCTTGTTCTTATGCATGTTTAACCTAGAAATTATGAGATAAGTTCAATTTTAAGAAAAAACATTTCACAACGAAACAATGACGTTCACGACGTCTTCCGCTGCGGGATTTCCATTCCCTTCACCACCATCGTCAGCCACCCTACGGTCTCGCTCTATCTATAACAAAAAACAAAAAAGTAGAAGAGTGAGTATAAACATACTCAGTAAGCAACCCACTAAAGTCCAAAATAATTTCAACACACCACCGCACTCAAAGACCTATTGGGATGTTTGTCCTAATCTCGTTTAGTTTGTAAATATACATTTGAAATTAATAAAGGTTATTTATTTCATCATTTTGTGTCTCGCATTTATTACAAACTTTGTCAAATAAACTAAGGTTCAGGGTCATTGAATATATGAGAGAACTAGAACTTGAACGGTGTGTAGTGGGCACACAGGGAGCATCACGTTCGAGTAAATGACCCAAACGATCTACAGTATATGGATGGGGTTGGAGACCTAATCCTTGATATGTTGTGGATGCGACCCACTTTGTATTAAGATACAAACAAGGTAATCTGACTCATTCATGTGGTTGACATGCGAGTGGGGGCATCTTGTATAATGAGATTGTACAAGACCGGACCGTAAATTATTAGACCTACTGATGTAACACCGTTAACAATATGGACTAATAACTTTGTACATGACCATTAGTGACTCGACCTGAATCCTAAGTGTGTTACGGGCTCCTGTCTGCGAGGGTCTGTCCTTTGACTAGTACGGGTGAGGGTGGTCAAAGTTACTCACCCAATATGCCTATCTTCTCAGGGGCAGGACCAAGTAGGGAGATGCGAACTTAACTACACGAGATGGAATTCACTCGTTCCCGCCTTTAGGGAAACTAGAGGGGTTGTTCCCTTAAGTGTTGTCTCCAGGGCTTGGACAACGGGCGCTCACCCTCTCACTCGCACGAGAGGGTTGTTGTGTATGGTTGGACCATTGCAACGTTGTTGTTCATTAGAGGAGCAGTGAGGACTTAAGGAGCAAGAAGTTGACACAGGGGTAAAACGGTAATTTGACCCAGCCGTGTCTACGAACAACCTGTGAAGGGTCGACTCATGGGCATTGGTTATATCAATGGACACATCATGTCTTGCACTAACGGGAGTGCAACTACGGGATTTAGTGGAGTGTTACCGTGGCTAATGAATGTCGATTAACCGGGTCAAAGAGTTTGATAAGTTAATTTCGGTTCATTGGAGCTCGTCACTGTAGGTTCATAAGGTCCCTCGGTTGGCTCAAACTGGATAAAAAGAAGGTTTACTATTTTGGTGTGAATTGTAGTGTTAAAGTTCACTAAAAAGGGTATTTATGTCATTTATATCAGATATGAATGATATATTATATAGTTTAATGTGAATGAGATTCATAATAAACTATAGGTTAGCCTAATTGTTGAATTAGGGCTAATTAGGAGAAATTAGATTGAGAGATGTTAAATTAGATGTAATTCAATTTAAAAATCCACAATAATGCAAATGTGATTTGTAAAATGAGATATGAGATATTTTATAATATATGGTTATGCAAATATGATTTGCATAACCTATAGTTGTGGTAAAATGGTAAATAGGTGGAGATTTCAACTCCACCTATCACCATTATATAAACCCCTTTTGCAAGAAAGGTTGCATACTCTTACTTTCATTTTTGGAATTCTCACCAAAAGAAGAGTTCTTTTCTCTCTCAAACTCTCTCTCTCAAAAGTTCTTCCTCCTTCACCAAAAGAAGAGAATCCCACCATTCTCCTTCTTCCAAAAAAAGAACAACCGAGAAATCGAGTGGAAGGTGTTCGTTCGTTGGAATTGTTCGAATAGTTCGAGATCGTTGGGAGAACACGAAGAGTTCATGATCATCGGAGGAAGGAATCTTAAAGAAAGTCTTCAACAAGTAAGTACTATCTTCATCTTGTTGTGATTTCTTCCTTAGATTGCATGTTTAGCCTATAATTATGTGATAATTAGTTTTAACGAAATTAAGTAGCACAACTTTACCACGACGATTCGATCATCTTCCGCTGCGCGGGGACTCTCATTCCCTTCAAGACCCTCGCCTGGGAACATTCTGGGACAAGCTTTCCCTCTATCCCAACCTCACTTAACACGACACTCATCCTGAGCCTCCCCTTACTACCACGCCTCTGGTCTTACCCTTGGTCCCTCCCTAACCTAGATTTGCGAACAACGATAAGAAGAGTAACCTCCCCTCTCGCCCACAAATCTCACTATCACCGAGCTATGTAGGATGACCCTCACACCCCTAGCCATGGGGACTCACCCCAAGTCTATACACCGAATGAGGAAGGCATCCTGGCATCCATACGCTCACTGGGAATCACCCTGGAGCCACATACCAGATGAAGGGGTGCACCTAACTATCCCACGCTCACGGGATGTGCCTCTTGAGCCTGACACTGAACGGAGGAACGTGTCCAACAATCCATCAACTCGATGGATATCACCCTTGAGCCACACACCGAATGGCAGGATGCATCAAACCATCCACTAGCGCGGTGGGAATCACTCCCTTAAGTGGTGTCTCCGATACTTGAATAAAGGGCCTGACCCTCTCATTGGCCCGAGAGGAACTTTGTTTGTTGGTAGGACCACAAACAAATTGTTCATTAGAGGAGCACTGGTACTTAAGGTACAAGATGTAACCCAGGGGTAAAACGGTAATTTGACCCAGTTGGTGTTACGAACATTCGTGAAGGATTGACTTGCTGTTATTGGTCAATGTCCGTGGACACGCGAAACATATGCAAAGTGAGAAGAGTGCGATTCTATGGACTTTAGTGGAGTGTTCCCACAGTTAACGAATGTTGATTAGGAGGTTAATGAGATTAACCGAGTAATCACGTATCGTTGAAGCTTTTGATCTGTAGGTCCATTAGGTCCACCTTCTAGCTCGTAAAGGGTTCTTAGATCGTTTAAATTTGAAATGTTCAAATTCATTAGGGAATAAATTTAATACGATATAATATATAGTTTTGGAACTATATATTAAAAATTTAATGTGAATATGATTCATATTAAATTATAGGAGAGAATTAAATATTTGAAAGAGTTTAAATATTAATTTAAATGTGAATGTGATTCATATTTGAAAAACTATAAGTTATAATTTAATGTGCATAAGATGTACATTAAAACTATAGGTTAGAGAAGAAATACATTAAATGTGATTTAATCTTATTTAAATATATGATATTTATTTAAATAATTAATTAAATTTGATTTAATGAAATATTTAATTTAATTTAATTTAATTAATTTAATAATTAATTATTTAATTAATTAATGGGAACGTGTCAGAAGGACACGTTCCCCTCTTCCCCACTAACTCCCTATCGAGAGGGAGTGGGGGAAGAACTTTTTCTGACTTCACCTCTCAAGACTGAGGGGATGGATTGATCGATCAATTAATAATTCTGTTGTGCATTTGGTGAAATTGTTGTCTCAATAATTCTCTCTCATTTTTCCCTATTCATTCCAATTGTTGGATCCTTCCCACTAAGATCTAAGTAGAAACTCAGAGTCATAGGAGGTTCTCACTACTAGTGTTGTCATGTTGGAGAAAACAGAGAAGTAGATTTCTAGTTCCTATGTTGTTGTTTCTCTTGGAAGCAAGGAGTTGCAGTTGAATTGAAACTACAAAGGTAACCATCTTTGTCCTTTTAGTTTAATTTCTAATAGTATGTTTGCATGATTTATATTCATGCCTAATTAGATTAGGAAATGTATGCTTGTTCTGTATTTTTACACCAATGTACTGATTTTTGTTTTCAACCAAAATAAACTTGTAATTAAAATTCCAAAACGCGTTTCCACTGGTCAAGGGGATCCGATCTCCATCAATTGGTATCAGAGCAATGCTTGTATTGTTTTGGTTGAAACATAATTGCATTGGATTAGGTGGGAATTGCATTTGGTTTGTTGTAAAACAGTTTAGGATCTTTTGGCCTTAGTTTTCTTTTGATTTGAGCAAATTAAATGTAAAGGCCCCTGTGTTTTTGGGCAATGAAGTGCATAATCGAGTCTGTAATCGAGTTAAGAGTCGTTCGGGACGAGTTTCGTGCAATTCAGATGAGTATCGAGAGAGAATTCGGTGTTTGAAGCTGATGTGTTCGAAGTTTTCTGCTATTGCCGAAGCAACAACGTTGCAACGCTACCAGCAGCATTACAACGTCGTTCATCAGCGTTGCAATCTCGAGCAGCGTCGCAACGCCAAAGCTTCCTATCGATGCGAAATCTCCAGTGGTCAAGACGTTACTGTAACGCGCCTCGGCATTGCAACGCTACCCTAATGTTAGGCGTGCGCGCAGACAAAGGCAGCGTTGCAACGCTCCCATCAGCGTTGCAACGCCGTGATGCCAAAACTGATGTTGCAGACCGGTCTGGGCGGTTTGGTTGTTTTTCAGCCCGATTCAAGGTGTTTTGGACCGGTTTTGTAATAAAATTAGAGTAATTTTATTATTTTTTGCACTTTAGGGGTCAAATTATTCTGGTTTTACAGCTATTTTTCTTTATGAATGTCATCTAGAATTTTTCCCACATTAGGATAAGCATGTTCATGCATTTTATTTGTATAATTGTTTATAAATATGGTAGAAATGCATGATCTAATTTATTTTTCATAAGTATTTGTTTATAATTGTTATAATTAGATAAATATGGAAAATAAATTGCATGGAGCATGAAATTACTTAGTTTAAAATAATTGTTATTTTATTTAAGTAATTTAATTATTCAATTAGTTGAATAATTTATAATTCCAATTTGAAATTAATTGTTGATTTTATAATATAGTTCCTTGTCATAGGTTAATTGTTAAAATTTATAAGTGTTATAAATTAAAGGGGTTTTAGAAACCATAACCTATAACAAAGAATTGCATGCAAACATAGGAACTTGGGTTAAAATTAAATTAGTTTTAAATTGTTTAAAATTAATTTAGACCTAAGTTTTTTAATTTCTAATAGGATTAGAAGTTTGTCTTACATAGTATTTTAAATAGTTTAAAATATAGTAGGACATTGGAACTTTGGTTATAAGGGAACTCTCTTTGGTGAAGTTCGTCCTAAAGGTTGGGGTACTTGGTGACAGTTAACTAACACCTCCTACTGGGAACTGATCTGGAGTCTGAGTTGAATTAACTATAGTTCTGTTTATTTCTAGGTAACTAAAATGTTTATTCACCTAGACATAAGGTTAAAAGACCTAGTTATAATAGTTATAATAGGCATAGACTTAGATATATTATTTTAGCCAGAATCCGACTAAGTTAAACCCACACCATAACCTTAGGAGCTTCAGTGGGAGAAAACGAGATGTTCGCATCGAGTTTACTCTCACGCCCTCAAGAGTTCACACCATGAGTTCCATGCTCGGCTACGTGGTGTCAATAGGGCGTCCCCCTATCGTAAGTGTTTGCATAGTTCAATACCAAGGTGAATGAGGGAAGTATCCATAGTAAATGGGAGCAGGACGTGTGTCAACGTATCTTACGGTCTCCTCCATTAGGTCGCACCGTGAGATTTCTATAGTCCGCCTGCTAGGTTGTCCTGGAACAGTCAAACTCTACAGAGGGTCTGACTATAGAGATCGAAACACCGCGAACTCCAGAAATAGATATGGTCTCTTAGGTAATTTGCCAACAGTTTTCTTCCTTAATAATAGCATGTTGACTCGGACCTATTGGATCTGAAAATGGTAGGGTCACATTTACGGGATAAGTTAAGCTAGTTAACAAGTCCTTGACCAAACAAACGGTAGCTAAGGATCATTGGGACATGAGATGTTCTTGTAGTGAGAATTGATTGAGAAAATCTCAATTCAGGGGAGGAGTGACTGACCACCCGACGGTAGCTTTGTTCTAAACCCTTGAAATATCATTGAAAAATTAAAGGTTTAATTTAAACACTAGGGTTCTTTAATAATTTTGCTAAAAATGATTGGTTTATAATGGGTTAAAGGCATAACTAATTAGAACTATTTTTTGGAATTTCAGCATGTCATCCTCAATTATAACCTTACTGAAAAGTGATCGATTAACTGGTGAAAACTTTACTACGTGGAAGTCCAACCTGAATACGATTCTTGTTGTTGACAACCTTTGGTTTGTACTGACTGAGGAATGTCCTCAGGTTCCTGCTCGAAACGCTTCTCAATCTGTTAAGGAGGCGTATGACCGATGGATCAAGGCCAATGATAAGGCCAAGGTCTACATTTTGGGCAAAGTAGTGTTTCTTAAGTTCTAGCCAAAAAGCACGAGGGCATGCTCTTAGCTCTTGAGATCATGAGTTCGTTGCAGGATATGTTTGGATAACCGTCTGGACAGCTTCAGCACGAATCCCTCAAGTACGTTTATAACTCCCGTATGAAGGAGGGGTTGTCGGTGAGAGAACACGTTCTCGATCTGATGGTTCATTTCAACGTGGCTAAAATGAACGACGCAGTCATTGACGAGCAAAGTCAAGTCTCATTCATCCTGGAATCTCTTCTGAAGAGTTTCCTGCAATTCCGCTGCAATACGGTGATCAACAAGATAGAGTATAACCTGACTACTCTCCTTAATGAACTACAAACTTTCCAGTCTCTTATGAAGAATAAGGAACAGGCTGATGGAGAGGCAAATCTATTTGTCCATTCCAAAAGGTTCCAGAAGGGTTCATCCTCTAGGACTAAGTCCTGTAGTTCATCTTCTGAGCTTAAGAAGACCCAAAAGAAGAAGATAGGAGGGAAAGGGAAGGCACCTGCTGCTGATAAGGGCAAGGGAAAAGCCAAGGTTACAGACAAAGGAAAGTGTTTCCACTGCAACATGGATGGGCACTGGAAGCGGAACTGCTCAAAATACCTTGCTGAGCTCAAAGAGAAGAAAGGTAAATTCGATTTAGTTGTTCTTGAAACTTGCTTTGTGGAAAATG
The DNA here is from genome assembly GCA_036507285.1 of Trichosanthes cucumerina. Lineage (NCBI taxonomy): Eukaryota > Viridiplantae > Streptophyta > Magnoliopsida > Cucurbitales > Cucurbitaceae > Trichosanthes > Trichosanthes cucumerina. The sequence goes on along the minus strand of CM071841.1, from coordinate 16,437,591 downwards.
ATGATTTTACCTAGATACTTGATTCAGGAGTCACTAATCATGTTTGCTCTTCTTTTAAGGAAACTAGTTCCTTCAAGGAGCTCGAAGAGGGAGAGATGATGCTTAGGGTCGGAACGGGAGATGTCGTCTCAGCTCGTGCAGTGCGAGATGCCAATCTGTTTTTTAGAGATAAATTTATATTTTTAGAAAATCTGTATATAGTTCCTAAGATTAAAAGGAACTTAATTTTTATCTCTTGTTTAATAGAACTTGGATATTGTATTTCTTTTTCTATCAATGAAGCATTCATTTCGAAATATGGTGTCAACATTTGTTCTGCTAAATTAGAAAACGGCTTGTATGTACTTAAACCGAATCGAACTAAAGTAATTTTGAATTATGAGATGTTTAAAACTGCTAATACTCAAAGTAAAAGGCAAAGAATTTCTCATTATAATACCTATCTTTGGCATCTAAGACTTGATCATACAAATCTCAACCGGATTGAGAGACTCTCTAAGAATGGACTTCTAAATAAGTTATAAGACGATTCTTTACCTCCTTGCGAATCCTGCTTGGAAGGTAAAATGACTAAGTGACCTTTTACTGGAAAAGGTTACAGAGTCATAGAGACCTTAGAACTTATACATTCAGATCTTTGTGGTCCGGTGAATGTTAAAGCTCGAGGAGTGTACGAATATTTCATCTCTTTCATAGATGATTATTCGAGGTATGGTTATTTATACCTAATGCATCATAAGTCTGAGGCTCTCGAAAAGTTCAAAGAGTATAAGGCAGAAGTAGAGAATGCATTAGGGAAAACCATTAAAACACTTTGATCCGATCGAGGTGGAGAGTATATGGATTTGAGATTCCATGACTAATTGATAGAACATGGAATTAAATCTCAACTCTCAGCACCTAATACACCACAACAAAATGGTGTCTTAGAAAGGAGAAATAGAACCTTGTTGGACATGGTTCGTTCTATGATGAGTTATGCTCAATTGCCTGCCTCGTTTGAGGATACGCAGTAGAGACTGCAGTTCAAATCTTGAACAGTGTTCCATCAAAGAGTGTTTCAGAAACACCTTTTGAATTGTGGAAGGGGCGTAAACCTAGTTTACAACACTTCAGGATTTGGGGTTGTCCGGCACACGTGCTAGTGACAAACACAAAGAAACTGGAATCTCGTTCAAGATTGTGCCAATTTGTTGGCTATCCCAAAGAAACGAGAGGTGGTCTTTTCTACGACCCACAAGAAAACAAGGTGATTGTATCGACAAATGCCACTTTCTTGGAGGAAGATCACATGAGGAACCATAAACCACGTAGTAAATTAGTACTAAATGAAGCTACAGATGAACCAACAAGAGTTGTTGATCAAGTTGAACTTTCATCAAGAGTTGATGGAGAAGCCAGCACCTCAAGTCAGTCTCGTCCTTCTCAATCGTTGAGAATGCCTCGACGCAGTGGGAGGATTGTTTCCCAACCTGACCGATACTTGAGTTTAGCTGAAACTTAAGTCATCATACCTGATGACGGCATAGAAGATCCATTGTCTTATAGACAAGCAATGAATAACGTAGACAAGTACCAATGGATCAAAGCCATGGACCTTGAAATGGAGTTAATGTACTTCAATTCAATATGGGAACTTGTAGACCAACCTGAAGGGGTAAGACCCATAGGTTGTAAATGGATCTATAAGAGAAAGAGAGATGCAGCTGGAAAGGTACAAACCTTTAAGGCTATACTTGTAGCAAAGGGTTTTACCCAAAGGGAAGGAGTTGACTATGAAGAAACTTTTTCCCCTGTTGCTATGCTTAAGTCTATCAGGATACTCTTGTCCATAGCCGCATTTTATGATTATGAAATCTGGCAGATGGACGTCGAGACTGCCTTTTTGAATGGTAATCTTGACGAGAGCATCTATATGTCTCAGCCCGAAGGGTTCATAACCCAAGGTCAGAAGCAAAAAGTTTACAAGTTCAATCGTTCCATTTATGGGTTGAAACAAGCATCCAGATCTTGGAATATAAGATTTGATACTGCGATCAAGTCTTATGGCTTTGACCAAAACGTTGATGAGCCTTGTGTTTACAAGAGGATCATCAACGACAAAATAGCTTTCTTAGTGCTTTATGTGGATGATATCCTACTCATTGGGAATGATGTAAGATACCTTACTTACATAAAGAATTGTTTGGCGACCCAAATCCAAATGAAAGATTTGGGAGAGGCTCAATATGTTCTTGGGATTAAAATTTTCAGGAATCGCAAGAACAGAACGCTAGCTCTGTCTCAAGTATCTTATATCGACAAAATGTTGTCCCGATATTCGATGCAGAATTCCAAGAGGGGCTTATTACCCTTCAGGAATGGAGTTCATCTATCTAAGGAACAGTGTCCTAAGACACCTCAAGAAGTTGAGGATATGAGACAGATTCCCTATGCCTCTGCAGTAGGTAGCTTAATGTATGTTATGTTGTGCACGAGGCCATACATTTGTTATGAAGTGGGAATAGTCAGTAGGTACCAATCCAATCCAGGGTTAGACCACTGGGCCACAGTTAAAAATATCCTCAAGTATCTTAGGAGAACGAGGGACTATACGCTTGTGTATGAGACTAAGGATTTGTTCCTTACTTGATACACTGATTTTGATTTTCAGACCGATAAGGATTCTAGGAAATCCATATCGGGATCAGTTTTCACCCTTAACGGGGGAGTTATAGTATGGCGAAGACTCAAGCAAGGATGCATCGCTGACTCCACGATGGAGGCTGAGTATGTCGCTGCTTGTGAAGCAGCTAAAGAGGTTGTTTGGCCGAGAAATTTTTCATCGATTTGGAAGTTATTCCAAATATGGAATTTCCCATCACCTTATACTGTGACAACAGTGGTGCGGTAGCCAATTCGAAGGAACCTCGCAACCATAAGCGAGGCAATCACATCGAGAGGAAGTATCACCAGATACGAAAAATAGTGCAACGAGGAGATGTGACAGTCACGGAGATCGCTTCAGAGAAAAACATTGTTGATCCGTTTACAAAGACTCTCACGGCTAAAGTGTTCGAGGGTCATCTGGAGAGTTTAGGCCTACGAGACATGTACATAGGCTAATCTAGGGCAAGTGGGAGATATGTAATGGGTATATGGATGTCCTAGTTTGTTGTATTTGAATCTCTGTAACCACTGTTTTAGATTATGATGTACCCCACTAGAGTTTTAGTTCAAGTGGGAGTTTGTTGGGGTTTGTGCCCTAAAACTCGTAATTTGTAATTTTTGTTCTAACTAATGTAATAAACTGTTATTACTTCAATAAAGTGTTATTGTTCGTTATTTACAATATTGTCATTGCTTTAACCCCAAATCCAATAAACTAAACATCAAAGGGTGTAAAATGTATCTTTAACTGAATGTAGTGTACATATAAAGGATCTCGGTTAAAATGTATCTTTAATTGAATGTATCTTTAACTGAATGTAGTGTACATATCTTTAACTAGGGTAAGTAGAGGAATGTTCCTTTAAGTGGTGTCTCCGGGACTTGAACAAAGGGCCCGACCCTCTCATTGGCCCAAGAGGGACTCTGTTTGTTGGTAGGACTACAAACAAATTGTTCATTAGAGGAGCACTGGTACTTAAGGTACAAGATGTAACCTAGAGGTAAAACGGTAATTTGACCCAGCTAGTGTTACGAACATTCGTGAAAGATTGACTTGCTATTATTGGTCAATGTCCGTGGACACATAAATATATCTGCAGTGAGAAGAGTGCAGCTGCGGGACTTTAGTGGAGTGTTCACGCAGTTAACGAATGTTGATTAGGAGGTTAATGAGATTAACCGAGTAATCTCGTATCGTTGGAGCTTTTGATCTGTAGGTCCATTAGGTCCACCTTCTAGCTCGTAAAGGGTTCTTAGATCGTTTGAATTTGAAATGTTCAAATTCATTAGGGAATAAATTTAATACGATATAATATATAGTTTTGGAACTATATATTAAAAATTTAATGTGAATATGATTCATATTAAATTATATGAGAGAATTAAATATTTGAAAGAGTTCAAAATATTAATTTAAATGTGAATGTGATTCATATTTGAAAAACTATAGGTTATAATTTAATGTGCATAAGATGTACATTAAAACTATAGGTTAGAGGAGAAATACATTAAATGTGATTGAATATTATTTAAATATATGATATTTAATTAAATAATTAATTAAATTTGATTTAATTAATTATTTAATTAATTAATGGGAACGTGTCAGAAGGATACATTCCCCTCTTCCCCACTAACTCCCTATCGATAGAGAGTGAGGGAAGAACTCCTTCTGACTTTACCTCTCAAGACAGAGGGGAAGGATTGATCGATCAATTAATAATTCTACAGTGCATTTGGTGAAATTGCTCTCTCAAGAATTCTCTCTCATTTTTTCCTATTCATTCCAATTGTTGGATCCTTCCCACCAAGGAAGATCTAAGTAGAAACTCAGAGTCATAGGAGGTTCTCACTACTGGTGTTGTCATGTTGGAGAAAACAGAGAAGTAGATTTCCAGTTCCTATGTTGTTGTTTCTCTTGGAAGTAAGGAGTTGTTATTGAATTGAAACTGCAAAGGTAACCATCTTTGCCCTTTTAGTTAAATTTCTAATAGTATGTTTGCATGATTTATATCTATGCCTAATTACATTAGGAAATGTATGCTTGTTCTGTATTTTTATACCAATATACTGGTTTTTGTTTTCAACCAAAATAAACTTGCAATTACGATTCCAAAACACGTTTCCGCTGCTCAAGGGGATCCGATCTCCATCAATTGGTATCAGAGCAATGCTTGTATTGTTTTGGTTGAAACAAAATTGCATTGGATTAGGTGGGAATTGCATCTGGTTTGCTGTAAAACAGTTTAGGATTTTTTTGCCTTAGTTTTCTTTTGATTTGATCAAATTAAATGTAAAGGCCCCTGTGATTTTGGACAATTAAGTGGATAATTTAGTCTGTAATCGAGTTAAGAGTCATTCAGGACCATTTTAGTGCAATTCGGATGAGTATCGAGGGAGAATTTGGTGTTTGAAGCTGTTGTGTTCGAAGTTTTCTGCTGCTGCCAAAGCAACAACGTTAACGCGCTACGCGATGTTGCAACGCTGCGTTCATCAGCGTTACTGGTAACGGCGAGAACGGCGTTGCAACGCCAAAGCTTCCCTATCGATGCAAAATCTCCAGGGGTCAGCAGCGTTGCAACGCTACCCCGATATCAGGCGTGCGCGGGGACAAAACCAGCGTTGCAACACTCCCATCAACGTTGCAATGTTGTGATGCCAAAACTGATGCTGCAGACCGATCTGGGCGGACCGATCAGCGTTGCAACGCTCCCATCATCAAGGTAATACTTATATAATTCTTCCCTTGGAATTGAGATTGAATCGGTTTGGGGGTTTTTAGTGTTTGAGAATTAGGGATTCACATAATAAAAGGGTTCCTAATTCCATTACGCTAGGGTTTTCTTATCATTTGGTATCAGAGGTTTGGCTCTAGATCGGATCTATCATTCTTTTGTTTATTTTTTTTTCTCATCTATATTCTGAATTTTTGTTTCCTAAATTTTTGTCTTTTTTTTTTTAAAAAAAAATTCTTGCAATTTGATCTATGCGTTTCATCTTTTTAAACAAATAATTGTTTATGATCTTATTCCTGCATAACCTTTTGAAACAATTATATTTTATTTGATCATATTTGGAGAAAAGCTTAGCCCTAAGCCTCTTTATTCAAAATTTAGAGAGTAGATTCCAAAAGCATACCTATTTTCTTAGAGATTTGTTCTTTGAAAATTTTTTTGTTGCACATCTACAGAATTTTGCTGACTTTGCCTACTTTTAGTTCAATATTCATGACTCCAAATCGATTGATTCCAGTACCTAAAGTGAATCAAATCGACTTAAGTTTGAAGAAAAAATAATTGATTATAGAAAAGGTAGAAGAAAAAATTGTTTGTGTTCATACTGTTCAAATCTGGAAAATCTGAAAAATCTTATCTATCTAATTTGAATAATTTTTACAGAGATCAAACGATTGTATTTTGAGTCCAAATTTTACACACTCATTCTTTTACGAGTCAAAAAGAAACTAAAAAATTTTCGCTCAAAGAACCAGACTGAAAGATATTGAACCAACTAAATTAATTCGGCTCTATAGAAGCCCAATTTCTTTTCTGCAACAGCTTTTCCTTCTTAGCTTTTTGTTATAAATTTCACTCAATTCAAAGAGCCTTAACTATTTTTCCCAAATCGGTTTGATTCAACCCCAACATTCATCCTAATTTGATGGTACCTAGATTTTAAATTTATTTTTGTGAATAGGCTACATCCATATAATTCATCAAGCATGTCATCCAAGCTAGGTATAAGATGTCTATACTTAATTGTAATTTTATTTATAGCCCTACAATCTACACACATTCTCCAGGACCCATCTTTCTTAGGGACAAGTAATAAAGTAATATACGAACACTACAAGGACTTAAACTCTCACGTACATACCCTTGGGCAAGCAACTCATCGACCTGCCTTTGAATCTCTTTGGCCTCTTATGGATTGGTCCTATAGGCTGGTCGATTTGGAATTTGAGCGCCTAGAATGAAGTCAATCTTGTGTTCTATTTTTATCAAATTTACCAAACTACCCCTGTCATAAATCATAGTCCCTATAGTTTTTGACATTGTGATCAAAAAAGGTATTTTTGTTAATTAGGGTTATTTTGTGAATTTGTGCATAAACTCTTGCTTGTTTGCAACGCTTATCTTAATTCCAAACACTTGCAAATAGTTTCAATATTTAAAAAAAATTGTTTAGATGTTTGCCTTTTTTTGTACATCTTACATAATTCCTTAAATCTTGAATCTTAAATTCTTGATTGTAGATATCTTATTTTTTTTGTTTTTCTCCCTAGTTTGTTGGATCTTGAACATTAGGTTCTTGTTTCTTAGTTTTCTTATTTTTGTTGGTTCTACTTATTTCTTTGCTTGAGTGTCGATACTTCACATCAATCTCGCTTTTGAGTTCAAGGCTTGCTCCTTAAGTATGTGATATTGCAAAATCTTGGCAACCTATTTTCTATTTTGAGAGAGTTCATATTTGAGGGAGTGTTACATTTTTTAGGGTAAATACGAGTGACCATTCGTTTGTTTGAGTGAAACATGTGAGGGAGTAATTCTGAGGTCCATTTTTCTTTTATTTAGAGAGGCTATATAGGAAGACTTGGTTGAACTACGTCATTCGATAAGAAAGTATGCTAGAGAACTCATCCAAGAATGGAGTTTGTTTTACCAAGCCTCGAGAGGAAAAACCTGCCAAGAAAAACATGATCGACCCACCCAAGAAGAAGAACAAGTACATCATCTAAAAGAAAGAGAAGAAGATTTAAATATAAATATTTATGAAGATGAAGAAAGAAGAGCCACCGAGAATAAAGAGATACACATTACTCATTCAAAATTAGAGAAAGAGAATGAGGAGGTACAGACCTTAAAAGAAGAGAATGTGAAAGAAGAATTTGGAAGCAGTATACAAAGTAGCTAGTGAAAATGAAGAAGAGGTCAAGGGAGTGAGTCCAATTTTGGAGTTTGTGAGGATAAAATTATCTCCTCAAAACAATTCATCTTGGAGCTTTTACACAAGAGAACTTGTTATCTCTTAGGTACACCAAATCCTAGTGTATTTAGTACTGCTAATTTTGAATTTTTACAGGAAATTAATGCACTAGTGAAGGAGCAATATTTTCCACATGTGAAGTACAGAACATAGATGTTACTAAAGCTTCCTGATGAATTCATCCTTGGTCGAAAGTTTAAGAGGAATCCGAAGAGAGCTAGATCATTGACATCTCATGGCTACAAATTTGCTCTCCAAGGTGACAATTTTAGATTCGGGGACGAATCCTTTAAAAGAAGGAGAGGATGATATGAACAACCAAAGCATCAAATTGTTATTTTCTAATTTTTATATAATTCTATTATATTTTTCAATTTTATCCTTTTGATGACATTTTAAGTAGGGGTATATTTAGGGTTTTGGGAAGCTATTTAAAGCTTGGTCATTAGGTTGTACAAAGGATAGTTTTAGTTTTGAATGAAATGGTAGTGATCTACATTTGAGAGCCGTGAGCCTCGTCACTTTGCAATTCTTGTTCTAGGGGTTGCATGCTTGAACATTCAAGTAAGTGTGATCAATTTGCTTATGGAGTGTTCAAACCTTTTGTAAGGATTTGTTCTCCTTACCTCTTGGTCTTCGATCATCAAGGTAATCCTTATCTAATCCTTCACTTGGGATTGAGATTAAATCGATTTGGGGGTTTTAGTGTTTGAGAATTAGGGGTTCACATAATCAAAGGGTTTCTAATTCTAATTCGTTAGGGTTTTCTTATCACTAGGCAATCAAGTACCAACAGTCTAATTCACGATACGAGTTCCATCAAGTCATAATCATGTTAACGATTACCAGAGCAAACAATCAATTCTATAACGCAGGCAATAAAGCATATTCATCTCACATGCAGTATAAGATTCTAGTCATTCATCTGCTCGGTATCCATACATACATGCTTTCAATAATAAAACATCACAAGCACAAGCCACACCACTAATAACATGCAAATATGCTATCTTATTTCTATATTTCAGCTAGTTTTTATACTTAAAATGTGGGCTTTCATAGCATTTTATGGTTAATTTTAGGAAACTAAGCTTGAGAAGCAAAAATAAAGTGTTCGAGACCATTTTGGTGCAATTTGGAGGATGTGTATGCTTAATTGAAGACCTAAGCAAAATATAGATGTATTTTGAGTATAAGAAATATTCAAGGAGATTCTACATCGAATCACGATTCCAACGCATCAAATCGGAGGTCATTCGAACACTCGGACGAAAAGATATGGCAAAAATGGTTGCAGTGGGTTGTCTGGCAGCAAGCGCAACATTGAGGCGCATCTTAACGCTACAAAAAATGAAAAAATGTTGATTTATGCGCAGGACAACGTTGAGACGCTAGGGAGCGTCTTAGCGTTGTTCCAATGCCTATAAATATATCTTTTTGATGTCATTCGAAGGGGCAACCAATTTGGTCGAAGACCTAAAATACCCTAAAAACGATTTCTACGCTAATTTTGGGCTTGGGAGGACTGTTTTAGAGGTGAGGAACGTGAGTTCAAGCTGTTGATTGTGGCGAGGTTCGGGAACGAAGATCGACACCAACCATTACAATTTTTTTTTCTCTTTCTTAGTTGTATTTTATGGCTTTTAGTGATAAGTTTAGTAGTTTTATTCTTCAATTTATATAGAACTAAACTTTGTTTAGGGATTGATTAGCCGCTGAACTATTTGTCTCAGGTTGATTTTCTTGATTTAAATTTACAATATCTTTGTGTGCTTTTGATGTTCTTAATGATTTTAGGCTTTTGGCTAAAGTTTACATGTTTCATTTGCTTTAATTGTTACTTGAAAAAGAACCAATTAAGCAAGAATTATCAATTGCACATCTATTTCTAAATCCTTGCATGAGAATGAAGGGTTCTCTTAGAAGCATCATAGGAAGTAATTTATATCCATGTTATTTTATTAAAGTTTAGACAGACATGTTAGGCTTATAAAATTGCATGAGTTCCAATTGAGCTTGAGAGTCTTTTGATCTTTTAAACTTTTTGCTCAAAGTGTTGCATGTTTAATCTTCAATTAATTGGCTAAGCCATTAGTTTAGTTGGTAAAATCAATTCCCTAAATTCTCCTACATTTTGTCTCACATTATTTTTTGCTTTTTAGTTTAATTCTTAGATTTAGACTATTTTCAACTGATTTGGTTCTCTAGGTAAAGTTAATTGAGAGTAATTACGGTAATTAAATGAATTAAGAAACTCAATCCCTGAGATCGACCATGGCCACTTTTACTACAAATTTAAGAGGTCTAGGTAAATAAATTATTATTTGATAGGGCCTTCGACAAGCCCTTTTATCAGCCACAAGCTCTCTCACTTGTGAGTTCGCCTGAGATTTCCAAATGGCTACTTACTTTTAGATGAGAATCTAAGTTCTCTACTCCTTTCCTTTAGCTTAATGACTCGCTCGATTAGAACCTAATAAACACATAGCCAATTGTTAGCATTAACCAGGTTATTTCCTTTTTAAAGTCGAGCCAAATCACCAACAATCGATTTAATTTATATAGCCTCTCAAAATTAGAATATTGAAATAAGGTTGCCTAAAAGCCAAGTTGATAGCCCAACTACAACGAAACCTTATAGATAGTTTCCCCCATAGTCACACTTCGCTCAATTGACAACAATTAACCAATGCAATACGTTAACACATAAAGATAGGGTTATCGAAGCTTACCCACCAGCTAACAATGCGAGTTGAGTCCCAAGTGACCGACCCTCGTCGGAATTCCTCCTTTTTTGCTTCTTGTTCCAAGTTCACAACCCTGATCAAACTGACATCTTTCGAAACCAACTCTTTCGCCGACTCGAGTCACAACCCGAGAAATCTTCCAACTTACAACCCTACCTAAGAAAAACGTTACACCGATCAAAACTTAATCAAGACTGGGACTCGGTCTCGTTGGTTTGGTGTTTGATCGATGGTGATTTTACGTGTAGGGAGATTGGGCAGTGGGGGTTTCGTCGACCGATGGCACGTGAAGGAGAAGGAAAAGAAAGCGAACGGAAAGGATCAATGAAGGCATGGGAATCCGACTGGAGGGAGAGGCTCAATTCGTGAGGAGGCTCGGTGAGAAGGGAAGTCGAGGGGTGGTCGGACTGGGGTTGAGTCGATCGGAAACGAGAAAAGGAAAAGAGAAAAAACAACAAAAGAGGGAGGCTTGGTCGGTCGCGGTTTGCGCAGGGACGACGAGGGAGGTGGTCGACTGTGAGGGAGAGAGAATGTCGGATTTGAGAGAGGGAAAGGGGCACCCGAATTTGAGTAAGGGAAGAAGAAGAACAGTGGAGGTCAGTCAACGATTTTGGAACTTTGTGGTTTGGAGTCCAACCTATGATTTGATTGAAGTTTGGTGGACGCCCGACATTCTTGCATGCCTTTAGAAGTGTTTTCTGTGTTATTCAAGTCCTAGAAAATTTTGGGATTCTCTAGGTTACGTTGTTATGCTGCCAAAATTTTAGCGCCAGCGGCGTGGCTTCAAGTAACGCTCTAGGTAGAATCATATGCTAAATTTTGGGTCGTTACATCATCATGTAATTCTTCTTAAATAAGTAGAAAAAAAATAGAAGAAGATTAAACGATAAAAAAACCACTATTAATGAAAAACTGCTACTATCCATTTGATTCCTACATTTCTCTTTAATATTACGTTAATCCCTGCATTAATGAGTAAAAGATGAAAAGAGGTCTTACACACACATGACACTTATAAATTAACGATTTTAAAAAGCAATTTAATGGAGGGTCTAAATTGATTAACTTATAAATGTTTAGAGTTTTAATTGATATATTTATTAGTTTGAACTTTTAGTGATGTAATCCTAAAAGTTTAGGAGTATAAACATTTAAAAATACAAGGGTCCAACTAAAATAAAATTATAATAAATTTAAAGGGTTAAATTTAATTATAATAAATTTAAAGGGTTAAATTTTATTTTAATTATGGAACTTTTATATTTACTAGGTTTGAGTTCTATATTTTCAAATATTTTATTTTAGTATTTAAACTTGGGCTAAATTACTTTTAGACATTACCGTTAACAATTTTGTTCATAAGCTTAAAAGAAATTTAGACCCATACTTTAACATTTTTGTTTAAAAGCTTAAAAGAAATTTAGACCTAAACTTAAATTTGCTTCATCCAAAATTAATACAATTACTAAAATGGTTTAAATGCAAACTTTAGGAAGTAAAAAAATAATGTTTTAAAGTTTATAAATAAAAACGAATAATGAAAATTTAGAAATTAAAATAGTATTTTTTTTTTAGTACAATAAAGAATTGGAGGATTCGAACCACATTCGATATATCGGTTAAGCTACGTTCTCTTTCGCTAAAACTAAAATAGTATTTGAATTAAATATAAAAGTTTATGAAATACAACTTTTGTGATCAATAATTAATTGTTTATTTTATTATAATTATTAAAATTTTATTTTATTTGATAAATTAAGATTAAAAATTAAGCCTAATAGATAAACTTATAATTGTGAAACTTAAATTAAGTTTAGCTTAGTTCAATAGTAATTATTGATATGTACTCTTGAAGTAAGAGGTTGTCGAATCTCTCAACTACGAGTATTGTCGAATACTTTTGAAAAAAGTGTTTTTAATAAAAAATTATTATATGATATATTTTTTTAAAAGTATTTTAAATTAAAAAATCTGTTTGTTTGGACTATATTCAAAACTGCTTTATAAATTTAATTTTTTATTACATATTTTTTAGGATCTTAGGTTAAGTAACTTTAAACTCATTTTTTTTTTATAACCCACCTGTCAAGCAAGGGCGGATTTAAGAAGGGCCTAGAGGGGGCTCGAACCCTCCTCAACTTTTGAACAGTTTAGTTTGTGTATATAAAATGGTACATTAATTTGTAAATTTTATCTTGGCCCAGTGGCAAGAACTTCATGGTTTTTTTATTTCTTTTTCTGCACGCCCAGGTTCAATTCTCAGCTTGTACAACTTTTTGAATATGTGTGTAATTATAAAAATAAAAGCTCTTAATATTTAATTTTTATTTAAAAAAAAAAATCTAACCAATCATATTGCTTTTTTTAGTACAACAAACCATATTTCTTCACATCTCGTAAAGAATTTAAATATATCTAATTAAAAAAATATCATATTTTTTTATTTTTAAAAGTAAACTAGGGGTTAGGAGGATTTGATATGTCTTTTAAAAAATCTAATAAATCATATTTCTTTTTTTAGTACAATAGATCATATTTATTCACCTCTTGTAAATAATTTAAATATATCTAATTAAAAAATAATATATCATATTTTTTATTTTTTAAAGTACAATAGAGAATGAGAGGATTAAAAATGGAATGAGACTATATACAACCAATATTAATGCGTTCAAAATAATTTTGATATGAATTCAAGCCCCCTTAACTTGAAGTTTTGGATCCGCCACTGCTGTCAAGTTTCTTAAAAAAAAAAGAATGTTTTAAAATTAATCTAATTTTTTAGGCACTTTTTAGTTATTGAGATTTTTAAAAATAACTTTTAACTACTTAAATCACTCAATAGGCTATATCAAACACAATTTAAATTATTAATTTTATTAAAGGTGCTCATAGAAAAATCGATTTTGTTTGAAAAGCAGTTTTTTAGTTATTTCGAACTAATATATATATATATTTTTAGTACAATGAGGATTGTGGGTTCGAACTACAGATCTCGTGTTCGTTAACACATTCGTTATGCCAATTGAGCTATGCTCTTTTTGTCAACCGTTTCCATTATTAATCAATGTCGAATAATTATTAAACATATAAGTTGTTATGATCCTAAGTCTTTTTTTTTTTTTTACTTTTTTATAATAAGTTGTTATGATTCTAGGACTTAGTAAGTTTAACAAGTGTTGTGATGTTCATAAGTTTAGTAAGTTTATTGGCCTATGTTTATTTTTATAAGTTTAGTTGTTGGGTTCATGATTTTTTTTTAATGTTTGTAAGTTTTGTTAAGTTTAGTAAGTATTGTGTTTCTTTCATCTTTTATGTGTTGTATTGATTCTACTATTGCCCATTATTGTTGATTATTATTATCTAAACTTAGTTATGTGCCTAACTTTTTCTTTTCAAAGTTAAAAATATAAAATGTTTAGTTACAAGTATTAGTAAACTTTTTCTTTAGGGAAGTTATATAATGAAATAATTTCTAAATAACTCATATTAGTTCAAATTTTTGTTGATGAGAAGTTTTGAACCTTTAATGGTTATGACAATGGAGTTTGGTTTGGTTATCTGGTTATTGGGTTGTTATAAGTGTGTATTTACTTAAACAGATACTTGTAACAATTTTGGGTATTGTTGTAATCATGTTGTTATGGTGCCAAAATTTTGGTATTACGTAATTAGAAGTAGGTACATCAAAGTAGATATCATTTCTTCCCCTCAAGAGAGTCTAGCATTCTTTAAAGGGTTAAGTTCAATATTTAAATGAAAATTGTTTTGTCCATTGCAGGATCAAGCATAGCGGAGTACTCGCATAGTGGAAGAAGCATATGACATGTAAACACATTAATGTAATATATACATTTTATCATAGTTTGATTGTAAACAGAATTATTTTTGAATTAATGAGTGATAACTCTTTCGTTTGATTATAATCACTTCCATGACATTTGTTGACAACTACGAAAAAAGAAAATAAATTTTTGACACGCGAAATATGTCATAATACATTGTTTGTTGACTAATAAAAACCATCAAAGAAAATAAATCTTTGACAGAAGGAATCTGTCATAATATTTTTGTTGACAAATGGAAGATGTCATTAAATGTTTTTTCTTGACACCTAAAACTATCAAAGTAATTAAATACATGACATTAAAACTGTCACCGAAAAAGCATTTATGACAATTAAAATCTATCAAAGTAGACAAGAACTTGACAGAAAAATATTGTCGTCTAAACAACATGTTCACACTAATTTTCTGTCATAGACATAATTTCTATGACATTTAAAATCTGTTATTGTTTGATATATCTTGACGGAAAGTTAAGATGAACAAGCTATTTCTTGACAATGTTTAATTGTCATACAAAAGTTTACCATGACACCTAAAAAATGTCGTGTATATGGATTTCTCGACAAGATAAAATTGTCATAGAATAGTCAATTATGACAATATTTTAAATGTGTCATGTATGGAGTTTGCTTGATGGTGGCTTTTAGGACGAAAAAAAAGAGTCATAAAATGTATTTATGACAGTTTTTCAATGTCATAAAATCCTGAATTTCTACTAGTGCAATATCATTATCTAATGCACCTTTTATGTAACATTATTTCTTCATTACATGTAACATTGCCCTAGTTAACCATAGAAACCATTGAGATTAACAAATTGCAGCATTTTTTAATTTTAAAAATGTAGAAACAAAATTGATACAACTTTTAGTGAGCATATGAATATAAAATACCATTTAAACATAAATATTTTTAAATTTCTATTATTAGGAAAAAAGATTATGCACTAGTTCAATTATGTGTTTATAAAATTCTCTCATTAAAATTTATCAGACTGGTCCATTTCATTATTACTAAAAAACAGAATGGTAAAAAATCAATGGCTTTTCATTGCTAAAATTAGATTGCACAAACAATTATTTAATCTGAATGATTGGAAACCACTATAATTAATTTTATTCGTTTGTCTTTTCCCCTTATACACATCACTTCTGAACAGAATTTAAGATCAATGCAATAATAGAGGTCAAAAACCTTCATCACTCCTTTTACATTTTTAGCCTTTTCACTCTAATTTGATCCAGCATTTGAAGATTTTCTTATACAAGAAGCTTAGTCTGTGTTTGGTTTTCTTTTTAAAATGTTTTTTTTTTTGAAAAAATACAAAAATAGGGAATTCAAACCTCAAACCTCTCCATAAAAAATATAAATTTTATGTCAGTTGATTAGTTATGCTCATGTTGAGTTACTTATTAAGATGTTTATTGAAGACTAAACGTATTTTTATGCTCATGTTGGTTACTTATTAAAGTGTTTATTGAAGACTAAACGTATTTTAAAAAAAAATGTTCGTTAAAATTTTAACGAGTTGTAAGAAATGCTTTTAACCGATTAAAATGCTTTTTACAATTTTTCTTATAATAAAAAATGGTTTGCGAAATTTTAAAAATAGATTAAAACTTTTTTAGTTCAATAACATGTGAGAGGGAGGGCTTAAATCCGACTTCTTAATCGAGGTTTATGTTGGCAACATGAGCATGCCTCAAACTGACATAAAGTGTATACTCTCGACCAAAAAGTCAGAGAGATTTGAATCCTCCACCTTACATGCTGTCAAAAAAAAAAAAAAGAAGTATATATGTCTTAATTAGTTAATCGAGGTATACGTCTTAATTAACCAAGGTTTAAAATGTCAATGTCGATGGAAATATTGAGGCCTCAATTTCATAGAAATGTCGATAGAAATATCGATAAAATGTTAATGTTGATGGATATTACTGAAAAAAAATTTAAAACAAAATATTTAAAAAATAATTAAAATTAGAAAATAAACCTTCTACGCTTTTTAAATGAGTTCAAATACATGTTATAATATAACATTCACATTATGTTACATTTTGTTGTTATTTTCTTTAATATTTCATCAATTTTGTATGACATAATGGAAATATCGATTCACCTATGATGTCGAACCCATGGACATGTGGAAATATAGATGGAAATGTCGACATGTCGACATAAATTTAATATCATGGTCTTAACTAATTGTAGCTATGTTCTTTAAAAAAACCTATGTTGAAGCTTATCATTTTTTTTTAATACAATAATATTTGGGGTAGCGATTAGCGAATTAGAATCCATGATTTCTTGGTTATAAATACTACTTGATACCAGTTGAGTTATGCTCTTATTCGCCTCAAGCTCATCCACTAAAATCCCTTAAAACCACTTATAAGGAAAAGATTTTATATAATACTTGTTTCGTAATTTAAAAAAATAAATTTTAAAAATGACCATGCTAAAAGCACAATAAAAATTGCAATAATTGTGTGTGTGAACAAAGTAGTAGTAAAAAATATTTATGAAAACAATCCCAAATTTGTAAATAATTGGACAATAATCAATATTATCTTTCTTCTTAAAAAGATTAAAATATTGTGCCACATGATCAATATTATCTTTCTTTTTAAAAAGATTAAAAATATTTTAAACGATTGCTAGAAAAGAAAAAAAAAGTCCATAATCTCTTTTTTTTAAGAGAAGGTTCTTCTGCATTTCTTTTTATTATTTTAAAATCAAATACCAAAGTTTCTAACTATGGATCAATATAGGATTTTTATTTTAGAATATAGAAAACACAAAGGTAAGAATAGAAACTCAGGAGATTACTAATATTTTAACTATTAAACTATATATATTTAGAATAATCACGAAAGCGGGTAGTTAAAATAAGAATCAAAAGTTTATATTGTTAGAGAGTAATATTTTTTTAAAAAAAAAATAAAATTCTATAGATATATTTACAATTGCTGAACTTTGATATGGACAATTCTTATTACCAATTGATTCAAAATTTACCTACCATTCTTAGGAACTACGTTTAAAAATTATTATATAAAATAAGTCATTAACTAGTTCATATAGTTTCTCAACCCTAAATTTAATAAGGTATCCAACTTTTAATGGTAGATTAAAACAAAATAGACAGTACAGTCAAATTTTTTAGAAAAGAGAGGGAGAGAAAGAGACTCTTGAACCATAATATTACAAAGTCTCATCTATTCATCCACAATTCTTATAAACAACTTGAAAAAGTAATTTTTATAAACCAAGTTGCCGACAAGTTCCAATAGTTTCTCTTTCATTAGAGAGAAATTTTTATTTTTTTAAAAATAAAATATCAAATCTTCAACTATAGATCAAAATAAGAAACAATAGTCGATATCGCTGAAAGTCAATGTAATAAAAGAAAATATTAGAGAGAAAAAGAGATAGATATTCACAGTAAAACCATAATATTAGTTTTCAATACTTGTCCTCCTATCTAAAAGTTCAAAGTTCGAACATAAGAACTTTTGCTCTAATACGATTTTAAATCACCAATCAACTCAAAAAATTAAAACTGATGGTTTATGGTAAATTTAATTATATAAATATAGTCTAATAGTTAGTGGTAAAAAAATTTCAAGAAAGTAAAGAAGCTTACATTTAACTTTTGACACATATAGTTTTTCAATTAAAAAATAGAAAAGTGAAATAGAGAAAAAAAACGTAAAAAATCTCGACTTACACCCATCTTATCTCTACAAACTTGAACATAACTCAACTAGTTAAGACATATATCTCCAACTAAAAAGTTAATGATTCAAATTTTTCTATCCTTGTGGTTGAACTAAAAAAACGTTTAAATGAGAATCTAAAATCAAATATTTTATTGTGAACGAAGCAAGAATGAAAAGTCAACATTGTTGAATATCAATCTAAAAAAGAAACATCCTTTTCTTTTTTTTAAGAGAGAGAAAGAAAGAGGTATCCAAGTCTATTGGGAACAGATATGAATGTTTGATATAATAATGATGAGTTGGTTCCATTGATTTAATTAGGAGTTATGATTGGGAAAGAAGTTTGTGGAATGCTTGATAATGAGGTCGTGTCCACCATTATTATTATGGACCCTTTAATTAAATCAAACACCCCACATTTTCATCATTAGTGTTTCACAACTAAACCTTCCCTTAAAAAGTCAATTAAACTACTTATTTCATTTATTCATTTATTCTCATTAATATAGCTTGTATGTTCCTATGTATATTTTTTAAAAGAAAAAAAAAACTATTTAATATGGATGCCACTCCTAAAATAGTTGAAAACATGGTTAAAATATATGTTTTAATTTCTACTTCATTCCTCAATATAATATATATTATATTGTTAGTTACATTGTTTGAGTAATAGTTTTTTAACTTTCAAATTTATTCAATTTTGATCTTTTAACTTTTAAAATATTTATTTTAATTTTTAAATTTTTAAAAAATAATCATTTTATTTATTGTTATTCTGCTGGTCAATATTTGGCCCATTCTTAATACTTGCCTTAACAAGTTTATATGGCTTTTATTTATGGGAATATCAACTCTGTATTTTTCGTTTTTAAACCTATTTGATTGAAGCATATGTTGTTAGTCTGTCAAACAATTGAAAGCAATATAATAAGAAAAATTAAAGTAGTTACTTTTTTTTTTAAGTTCAAGACCTAGAGTAAACATTTTGAAAAAAACTTACAAGTGGCGTTTAAAAGTTAAAGGATTAAAAAGAATAAATTATTGTACTTCAAAATTTAAAGACCAAAAATGAAATTTAAGCCATAATTTTTC
Organism: Trichosanthes cucumerina; assembly: GCA_036507285.1. Classification (NCBI taxonomy): domain Eukaryota; kingdom Viridiplantae; phylum Streptophyta; class Magnoliopsida; order Cucurbitales; family Cucurbitaceae; genus Trichosanthes; species Trichosanthes cucumerina. The sequence continues at coordinate 16,418,547 of CM071841.1, read as the reverse complement.
TATTTGTTCAATTTGTTTTCAAATTCTTTTCAACTCAATTCAATTATTCAAGTTGTAAATTTGTCCAAGTCAAACTATCTTCCACCCACTTTAGCCCTTAAATATTTTAATTCAGATTAGTTCCCATAATTTAACCTAAATTCTGTAATAGAAAAACAGGAAGAAAAATGTTTTTAGCATTTTTAAAGTTCTATGTTCCTATTTTTAAATAAAGACTTACAAATTTCATTTGTAAAGATTACCAAAGAGTAAAAAGTCTATAAAGTACTAATAAAATAAACTAATATACATGTGCACAAAGTATTTTTTATTACAAAATAAAAAATGTTTGGTTAAAATACTATTTTTGTCCCTATACTTTCAAAATTGTTCTATTTTGATCCATGTACTTTCAAATGTCCAATTTTAGTCTTTGTACTTTCAATGAAGCTTAAAATTGGTTCCTATGATAAGTTTAAAGTTAATTTTTATCAAAATTAGTTAAATAATATTAATAATTTCAATACAAGAAAAGGCACAATGGGAACATACTTTCAAAATTTGTGAGGAAAATCTAATAGATACTATTTTTTACAAGAAAAATTAACAATAAACTAATGGTAGGGACTAAATTTAACCTTTATTAAAAGTACAATGACTAAATTTGGACATTTAAAAGTATAGAGACTAAAATCGAACAATACTCAAAGTACAGGCGGTGGCGGATCCAGAATTTATATCGAGAGTGGGCTTGGGACTTGAGGGGGGATTGATGACATATTTACCACTATGGCAAAATATTTTTTTGTTATTAGACCTGACTTTTTCTATACATATTATTAAAGGTAAAAAATTTGAGGGGGGCTCGAGACCCTTGGGCCCATGGTAAATCCGCCCCTGTGTACAGGGCCAAAATGATATTTTTACCAAAATATTTTAAAATTAATACGAACTCTTTGAAACCGAACTAACCCAACCAAATAAAATCGTGTTTTCAATATTCCAACTTATAGACTGGTATCCATATTTATCAATATTTATCACGTTTATCAAATAAAATATATTGTCAATTTTCTAACCACATTCAATTTTGAATAGTACCATAATTATGTTACGTACATTCAAATTTTAAAATTCATAACATGTTATGCACATGAGATTAATGTATATATCTCAAGATGCACCACAAAAAACAGCTCAATACAAATAATAATATTCAATACTAGTACATTAATTACAATAATCTAATTACATGCTTCCAACAATATCTATTATGACCATTTTCTAGGTGAAGTCATTGTCATAATGTTGAGCATTTAAGACTTTTTCAAGAAAATTATAGATTTGGATATATCTTAAGATCGCAAAAACAACGTAATCAATTTTTTTAAAAGGTCTCCAAATAAAACATGATACTTTTTTTTTGGTTGTTGTTGTTATTATTATTATCATCATTATTATTGTTACCCTCCAGTTAAGGAGGGGATACATGAATGAACCGAGATCACTTCTGAATAACAAAGATCTTGAGAATATGAAAGTATGGTTGAGAAATACTTAAAATAATTGATAGCTACTATCTATACTAACAAGGCACACCTTTTTTTTCGGTGGAGCAATCCTATATTGGATGACCTCCTGGAAATTTTCTGATAGTTTCCATTCTCGCAAGCAGCTCAAGACTAGTATGGTGATGTGACCAGGTTGCAAGGGAATCCCAAGACCAACAAAAATCGAATCCTGGTTCAAATTCTCGACCTAGAGCGTTACAATTATTTTGTCCCTAACAAACTAATGGAGTATTTTGCCTTATTTTATGGTGTAAAATCAGAATCATAACAAAGGAACATACTATTATGACCAAAAATGTGACTCGGGTTTGGCAACGAGCGATCGTTAGGTAGACGAGTACATGTGGCACCACATGGGAGGCCGACCCCATGGGGTCGACCCAGCATGCCCAGATCGGGAGGCCAACCCTTAGGGGTTGCCGGCGCCGCCGGACCGGGAGGTCGACCCTGGGGGTCGGCCCGTCGTGGGGCCGAGCCCACAGGGGGTCGGCCCGGATCGCCTAGGTCGGGAAGCCAACCCCAAAGGGTAAGCCCCGGTTACAGGTGGGTCGACCCTGATCGCCTAGTAGACAGCCTCGATCCCAAGTGCGCGAATCTTGAGAATGTTCTCTCCGGTATGTCCGTTCGAGAGGCTAGTCGAGTGGTGGTCTAGACGAATAGGGATGGCGAGAGTCTTTCTGTATGCCACACGCACCGTTACGACAGGTGAGAGGTGGGAACGTTGCGAAATGGTTCCACTCTTATATCTGTTGTCATCAAGCACGCACAATCATGGATGGTTAGTTGTAGTTAAACCCTGGAGGAACCGTTATGATTGGACGACTATATTATTTCGCTAGTGGCGCCGAGAAAGGTAAGCAATCATTTGGCCTGTGTTCTAGCTAGAGACTTATTTTGTGAGAGATTATCCTTTCTAACTTAAGCGTCGGAGTACGTGTGGTAGAGCACCACACCGGTGTTAGCTACATGTTTTGTAGCAGATCGTTATCCCAGCAATACAAATTCACCGTTGCTCCGTCCATCCAAATTTCGACATCAACTATTGATGTCGTCTATTGGACATTTTTCTTGCAAAGTGCCACGTGTTGAGAAATCCTAACACCATTACCATGAGTAACCATGTGAATCAAGTCAACCCGATGAACGACGGAGAGGAGTCGGATAATGACCGACACCCTCGTCGGATACCGACTAGGACGCAGGATGCCCGACCTGAGGAGATTAACCAGCGTGTTGCACCGGCGGAGGCGGATCAGTACGCAGCGCTAGAGTAGCGGGTTCGGGGCCTGTACAAAAACATCGCGAGAATTTTGGAGATACTGAATCGTCTGAATCCTATTGTAGATGCTCTAAAAGATGGACCAGGGCAGAATCTCAATGATGTCCAGCGTGTTGCACCGGGGCAGAATCTCAATGATGACCAGGGCAGAATCTCAATGACCTGAGGAGATTAACCGGGCGTGTTGCACGGCGGAGGCGGATCAAGACGCAGCGCTAAAGTAAGCGGGTTCGGGCACTGTACAAAAACATCGCGAGAATTTTGGAGATATAGAATAAATGCGAATCCTATTGTAGATGCTCTAAAAGATGGACTAGGGCAGAATCAATGATGTCCAGTGCAGAGAACGGATTCATGCTCCGACACCACGTAAATCCTTGTCTTCAATCCGAGACCACACCAAGGGTAAGGGCCCGGCAGAGGAGGGGCAGGGAGAGTCTCGAGTGCCACCCCACAAGTCTAATGACAAGCTACAGTTAGGAGGCAACGACAGACGATCCCATCATTCGGAGCTGCAAAGGGCTGTGTCTCGAATGGGAGAGTCCCAAGTTAAGAAGCAGGTGATTCGCGGAAGCCTAGGACACAACAACCACCATGCGTCTAAAGCCAAGCAGCAGCAGGGCCGAAGGGATGATCGGCAAGGAGACCTGACACGGGGTCAGATCTCAGAGAATTGATCAACTAGAAACGGAAAGAGCTGGAGGTCGAGAGTCAACCTTGGGCAGCAGAGCTGCGGAGGATCCAAAATGAGCTCGGAGATATAAAGAAGGCTTAAGATCACGGCGAACTGGACTTGGAAAATCTCGTTGACCAGGTAGCCTTTAACTGACGAAATAATGCAGGAGGAAGTCCCTCCGAAATTCAAGCTGCCGACAATCAAGGTCTACGATGGATTGAAAGATCTAGTGGAGCATCTTGACACATTTCGGTCATGGATGAAACTCCATGGAGTCCGAGATGCGATCAAATGTAGGGCGTTCTCGTTCACGTTCACGGGACCAGCTCAAAAGTAGTTCAGACAGCTTAAGAGAAAGTCAATCGCTTCCTTTCGAGAGTTGGCCCGAGCCTTTGTGACCCAGTTCCTTGGGGGCAGGGATCAAAGACGACCAGCTACGCATCTCCTCACCATCAAACAAGGTAGTAATGAGACGTTGAGGGAATATGTGTCACGTTTCAACAGTGAGGCCCTCTAAATTGAAGGGTACACCGATGGGGCGACCCTAACAACAATCGTAGCTGGATTACTTTGGTTCCTTTGGTCGCTAGGTAAGAAAGCGTCTTTGACTTATGTTGAATTATTAACCAAGGCGCAAAAGTATATGAGTGCAGGAGAGTTGCTCTGTTCGAGACATGCCCCGGAGTATCGACATGAAAGGGTCGACCACGAGAAGAGGAGTCGCATGGAAGAAGATAAGAGCGACTCTAGAAAGAGAAAGCAAGAAGAACGGGTTGAGCCCAGTGATAAGACCGTAAGGAAGGGACTCCCACCAAGTAAGTTCGAATGGTATACCCCGACGAATGTACCCATCGAGCAGATACTGATGGAAGTTCGTGACAAAAACATGCTCAAATGGTCGACCAAGTTGAAGGCAGGATCACACAGGAGGAATAAGAACAAATATTGTCTATTCCATCGCGATCACGGTCATTCTACTTCTGACTGCTATAACCTAAAGGAAACCATAGAGGCTTTGATCCAGAAAGGTCAGTTAAAAGAATACGTGGAGTGGAAATGGAGAGCGTGAGGTCGGGTCGAACCGGCGAGAACCGAGCAATAGAGAAGGAGATTCGCCTCCACCTCGAGAGATCCAAACCATCCTTGGAGGATCAGCTAGTGGGAATTCGAACCGAAAAAGAAAAGCCAAGGCTCGGGCGGCCCGTGTTCCACCAATCGAATGGGAGGTTTGTTCAACTACTTTATCTAACGAGGTTGTTAGTTTCTCAGAAGAATAAGCAGCGAAGCTACATCAACCTCACAACGATGCGCTGGTAATTTCTTTGGTGATAGCCAATGTCAAAGTCTAACGTATCCTAGTCGATGGAGGGACATCCACTGATGTTCTTTCCTTGAGTGCTTACGATGCGATAAAGCTGGGGCGATATCGACTCAAGGTTAGTCTCTCTCCTTTAGTAGGGTTCGGAGGTAGCAAGGTGTACCGAAAGGGAAGTATTGAATTGTCAGTAACTTTCGGGGGAGGCTTGACATGCATTACGACTATGGTAGAGTTCCTCGTGGTGAATGACAACTCTGCCTATAAAATCATGTCTTCTAGGAGGAACTGGATGGATTGTCGTCTCCCTTTTACAGTCTACAAGGTCTGAGCTGCCTGGATGTGCTAACTGCGAGCCTACTCCAGTTCCTCCTAGAAGACATGATTTTGACATAGATAGAGTGTCGCTGAGGAGCGTCACCAAAAAGTATCATAAAGGAGTATCGCCAAAGAGTATCGTCAAAGGGTGCCACCCGACGATAAGAGCTAACCTTCACAGTGGCTCGACGAACCTCCAAGCAAACTATCGAAGAGCGATAGCGGCATGGGTCGACTCTGGTCTGATGTCGACTGTCAAGAAGGAAGTAAAATCAGTTAGCATGATGATTAGGTAATATATATATAAAAAATACGAAAAATAATAAGAGATAGAAGAACGTTCCCGATCCGACTTGAGAGCTGAGTAAGGGGATGTCTGGAACAAGGCGTGGGACGAAGAGACTCGGGTGCATTGGCATCAAGGTCGAGGCTTGCATCTCAACTCTCATGGTGAAAGGAGGTTCGCCCGAAATAGATGTGAGGGAGATGTCCGTCTACTTCAAGTCTAACTATGAGAGGGGTAATCCGTGAGATTAGACTAAAAATGGGGGCAATTGTTATGACCAAAAATGTGACTCGGGTTTGGAACCGAGCGATCTTTAGGTAGACGAGTGCATGTGGCACCACATGGGAGCCCGACCCCATGGGGTCGACCCAGCATGCCCAGACCGGGAGGCCAACACCTAGGAGTTGGCCCGGCTCGCCCGAACCGGGAGGTCGACCCCTAGTGGTTGGCCCGGCTCAACCGGACCCAAAGCCGACCCCTAGGGGTCGACCCCGAGCCCCAGTAGGCTGACCCCAGGGGTCCCAGCCAGGCGTAGGCCGACCCCTAGGGTTTGGCCTCGAGCCGTGGACCAAGCATGGGTCGACATCTAGGGGTCGGCCCGGGTCGCCTAGGTCGGGAAGCCTACCTCAAGGGGTGGGCCCCAGTTATAGGTGGGTCGACCCCGATCGCCCGGTAGACGGCCTCGATCCCAAGTGGGTGAATCTTGAGGAGGTTCTCTCCGTTATGTCTGTTTGAGAGGCCAGTCGAGTGGCGGTCTAGACGAATACGGATGGCGAGAGTCTTTTTGTATGCCACACGCATCGTTACGACAGGTGAGAGGTGGGAACGTTGCGAAACGGTTCCACTCTTGTAACCGTTGTCATCAAGCAAGCGCAATCATTGATTGTTAGTGGGTAATTAAACCCTGAAGGAACCGTTATGATTGGGCGACTATATTATTTCGCTAGTGGCGCCGAGAAAGGTAAGCAATCATTTGGCCTGTGTTCTAGCTTGAGACTTATTTTGTGAGAGATTATCCTTTCTAACTTGAGTGTTGGAGTGTGTGTGGCAGAGCACCACACTGGTGTTAGTTACCTGTTTTGCAGGAGATCGTTGTCCCAGCAATACAAATTCACCGTTGATCCGTTCATCCAAATTCTGGCATCAACACATACCAATCATAAACGAAAGTCTTAACAAGTCTAGTTTACCAACTGAAATGGATTTTTTTTTATTATTCTGTCAATAAATATTAATTCATAATAACGTTTTAAAATGTGTTTACAAATTTGTTCTCATGCAACTATTCTGTAAGTTTGAAATTTTCCTCCCTTCATATACTATGATGTGCTCACAAGAAGCCTAATTAATATAGGAAAAATAAATATCTTTAATATATATATTTATATTAATATACAAAAGATTTTAATCTTTTCATATCTAGACTTTTTATCTATTTTTAGACTTTTATACCCTTTTCTCTCGCTTTAATTAAACCATGGAGTAATTAACATTTTTGTAATTTAATTTGTATTTTATTCATGGATATTATTTATGTTTGACTATTTATTATTCCAAGATCCCATAAATATTATTAGTTTCCAAATATATCGTCACTCATTGATAAATCACATAAATTATTCCACAATTTTAGCTCCTTACGTATACAATGATTTGGATTTTATATCCTAAAACTCGTGGTTCGTAAACTGAATGTAGAAATCTATTTTGCAATAAAGTTGTTACTGAGGTTTATTCAGTAAACTTGATATTGAATAAAGTGAATTATGTATTTTGTAACTCTAATCCAATAAATGAAGAACCCTTGGCTATATGATGTATACTTAAACTTTATGTGCGATATAAAAGTTGATCAAGTTCAAGTTATAACCAGAACAGTCTATAGTATAGGCATAAGGTGAGGTACTTTATCCTAGGAACACTATGGACGCGACCCACTTTGTAAAATACAAGCAATGTGATCCTAAATCGTTCATGTGGAGACATGTGAGTGGGGGTGTCGTATGCAATGAGTTTGCATAAGAGTGGATCGAGAAATAACCACTTAGACTTTATAACTCCGTTTACTGTCTTAACTAACTATATACATACGATGACCTAGGTAACTCGATGTTAATCCTGAGCGCTCTATGAACTCCTATTCGGAATTATCCTTAGATTTGCAGGGGTGAGAGTTGTCCGAGATCGTTGATTCAATAAGCCTCCCATTTCGGGGTAAGACCGGGTAAATAGTGTAATGCCCATGAACTTCAGGTACAATTAAAATTATATTTCTAGTAAATTTAATGGAAAATACTTTTGTTGGGCCTTGAATTTTTGCATAAATTATTTTAACTTTAGTTCAAAGTAAAGAAAATATGTAATTTGGGTATTTGCTTATGTTTAAGGGCTTATAGCTGATTTTTGGAAGAATGAAGGGTATTTTGGTAAATTAGAGTGAATTAGGGTTTGAGAAAGACATCTTTGTCTTATTAGGGCACGAATTTCAAGGCAACCTCCTTCTTCTTCTCCCAAGCTTCACGACAACTACCCTTCAGACAGCAACATCGAACGACCATCTCTCCAATCAGCTTTTTCCCGTTAATCCCCAGTCGTCGCACGCCGACGCTGGACACAAACGTGAAGGGAATGAAAATTATGTAGCGGAAGACGTTGTGAAACGTCCTTGATTCGTTTTATAATACATATCTTAAAATTGAACATAACACTTATATTCTAGGCAAACATGTTGTACAATTGAAGAAAACAAAAAGTAAAGTGTACTTAGTTGTTGAAGAACTCTTCTTCAATGTTTTCTTCTCTGGCCACGAACTTTTTCGTACCAACGATCTCAACGATCTCCTTCCTCGAACCGAACAACGAGACACCTCCAAAGAGCTTCTCAGTTGTTCTCGGTAAGTTGAGGGAGAGTATGTGGAACTCCCTTTGGTTTTGGGATAGAGAGAATGTGTAGAGAGAATGAGAGAGTTCTTTGAGAGAGAGGAGAGCTCTTGGATGTTGAATTCCAAAAAATGAGAAAGTGACTCCCAAAAGGCTTCTCACCAAGCCTTTAAATAATGGTGAGTGGTGGAGTTAAAATCTCCACCAATTCACCATTTTACCACAACCTTATAATATGCAAATCATATTTGTACATCACATACAATAAGGTATCTCATACCTTATTATACAAATCTCATTTGTATTGTGCAATTTTAAATTGAAACACATTCAATTTTAAATTGAATCACATTCAATTTAATTTCTCTCAATTCAATTTCTCCAATTAGCACTAATTAATCAATTAGGCAATACTATAGTTTATTATGAATCTCATTCACATCAAACTATATATTATGTCAACTATATCATATATAAATGACATAAATACCCAATTAATGAATTTGAACACTTCAAATTCACACCAAAATTTAAACCCTCAATTTATCCAGTTTGAGCCAACCGAGGGACCTAATGGACCTACAGATGACGAGTTTCAATGATCCGAGATTAACCTGTCAAATTCTTTGACCCGATTATTCAACATTCATTAGCTACGGTAACAATCCACTAAAGCCCGTAGTTGCACTCCCATCACTGTAGGACAAGTTGTGTCCATCGATATAACCAATTCCCGTGAGTCGACCCTTCACATGTTGTTCGTAGTCACAACTGGGTTAAATTACCGTTTTACCCCTGTGTCTACCTCTTGCTCCTTAAGTCCCACTACTCCTCTAATGAACAACTATGTTTTATGGTCCGACCATAAACAACATCCCTCTCGAGCCAATGAGAGGGTGGGCGCCCGTTGTCCAAGTCCTGGAGACAACACTTAAGGGAACAACCCCTCTAGTTTTCCTAATTCGAAGATAAACATATTGGGCGAGTAACTATGACCACCCTCACCCGTACTAGTAAAAGGACAGACCCCCGCAGACAGGAGTCCGTAACACGCTAAAGATTAATAACGAGTCACTAATGGTCATCTACGAATTTATTAGTCCTAGATTGTTAACGGTGTTACATCAGTAAGTCTAATAATTCACGGTTCGGTCTTGTACAATCTCATTGCACAGGATGCCCCCACTCGCATGTCAACCACATGAACGAGCTCGATCACCTCGTTTGTATCTAATACAAAACGGGTTGCATCCACAGTGTAACCAGGATTAGGTCTCCAACCCTATCCGTATATTGTAGACCATTCGGGTCATTAACTCGAACGTGATCCTCCCCGTGTGTCCACTACACACCGTTCAAGTTCTAGTTCTCTCATAATTCAATGACTCTGGAGCTTAGTTTATTGGATTAAGTTTATAAATATGCGAGACACAAAGTTTGAATAAATAACTCTTATTTATTTACAACAATGAATATTACAAACTACACGAGATTAGGCATACACCCCAACAAGACCCCGACTACAGCCTCGCCACCATGCAGCTCCTCCAACCACAAAAGTTTTCGCGACTGCTAGCACCCGCTATGAACTGCCACACGCGTTTCAGCCGCCGTAAGTCGTGCCGCTCGTTTCGTCTCACTGACAGTCGACCGTTCAGATCTGCAAAACTGTTGCAACACGCTGCACGCCAGCCTTCAAGCACTGTGTACTTCGCCAGAATCGAGCCTCGCGAGCCGCCATCCTCCGTTGAACTTGCTTTTCGCAATCGTCGTTTCAACCTCTTTTTCGTCAGTTCTCGTTACTTGAAGACCGGTTCTGAATAGATCGGCCAGAAAACTATGAGAAAACAAACTCCACGCGTCGAACCGTGTCGTCGCTGCCGCTTGACAAAGAGGACAAATTTCAGTGGTTTTGTTTTCCCAAACTTGTTTTAGACTCCGTTGTGGTAAATTTAATTAATTACAGTATGAATTATTTAATTGAAAGGGTTGACTTGTTGTTAGGGAAGCAGTGGCTTCGAATCAAATTTTGATCACAAGACTTAAGAAAATATTAGAGCTCGGGTTATCGAGGAACTAAAGTCAAGGTAATCAGTTAGAAAATAATCAAGACCTCAATTTCCTACGAATCTAAAATCCATTAGATACTAAATTTAAGGATCTGATTGTTGGACAGGTTTGAAAAGTACTTTGAGTTAGGGATTGAATTTTTCGAGATTTGTAGAGGAAGGCTAAGGTAAGGGATCTCATGTCGAATATTTTAAAATGGGATTTAGATTTGTGGATTTTCAATGTATTTTATTATTTTATATTTTGAAATTATGTTCTAAAGTATTTTTAAAATGGAAAGTTATGAAAGTCATATCATGAATTATGATTTATTGTGTTTTCTCATGATCTGTGCATATAATGCTTATGAATGATGTATGAGATCTCATGCATGTATGTATGTCATGAATTGATTTTGGAAGGCTATGGCAATTGGTCTCCTAAAGATTTCGTGTGGTCAAATATGCATTAAAGACCCTTTGGGTCAACTTATAGGGGTCTGTGAAGGACTCAAAATGAAAGGACTCGGGTTGACCAATTGAACACTCAAAGCCAAAGTGAAAGTCATGTTTGTAATGAAATTTTTATAAGGAAGTTTTAGGTCCCACATATGAAGATTTAAAGTCATGAGTGTATGTGTATGCATATCTCAAACCTCGGTAGTGAGATCACTTAATGAGTATTATTTATAATACTCAGTTCTTTCTTTTTAAAAATGTTTTCAGGTAAAGACAAGAGCATACAAGGAAAGTGATGGAGATGAGTTACAAAAGTCAAAGGGAGTCTTGAAGTCATGTTTCTGCATCCTTTAAGTTCATTTCAGACTTTAAAATGTTTTGTTTTCATTTAAGTAGTATTTTTTTATTTTAAATCAAGGCCAAACTTTATTTATTATTTTTTTTCTTTGATATTTGACTGATTGGGATCCCAACCAAGATATTTTATTGATTTACAGGAAATCTTATTTGTTTTCAATATTGTATGGCTTGAAAATGCATGTATGGGCAATAATGTCCCTAGGAAGTGAGTTATAGAGTTAGGGGTGTTACAAATAGCTGAGAACATAGTCCTGTAAGAGGGAATTCACTCCTACCCGCTTTAGAGATCAGTAGAGAGGTTGTTCCTTTAAGTGTTGACTCCGAGTTTTGAACAATGGGTCCACTCTCTCATTGGCCTGAGAGGGATTCGATTTGTTAGTTGGGCCACAAACTAATTGTTCATTAGAGGATTAACATGACTTAAGGAACAAGAAGTAATTACAGGGGGTAAAATAGTTTAATTGACCTAGCTGTAATTATGAACGACCTGTAAAGGATTAACTTACTAATCATGGTTATATCGAGTGGCCAGACATATATCTATAGTGAGGAGAGTGCAACCACAAAGCTTTAGTGGAGTGACTCGGTGGTTAACGAATGTTGATTAGCTAGGCTAAAGAGTTTGGTCGGTTAATCTTGTATCTTTGGAGCTCATGATCTATAGTTCCATTAGGTCCCCCTTACTAGCTCGGACTAAGCCTTATAACAATTTGAGAGAAAAGAATTTGAATTGTTCAAATTCAATTTTGGGAGAAAACGTTAATTATATATAATGTTTCATAGTTTAATTATGAATTAAACTATGATAAAGAACAGGTGGACATATTTAAATTTGATTTAAATATTGGTTTGGTTTAAAATATGAATAGAGATTCATGTTTGAACGATTGATTTAAGAAATCGAGATTGGTCCAATTATTTAATTTGATATTTGATATTAAATTAATTAATTAATTAAATTAATAAATTTATTTTAATTTAAAATTAATTTTATATTAATTTTGAATTAAAATTAAAAAAGAGTTCAAATTCGTTTGACCAAATACATATTTTGGTGAATAAGCTACTCCTTTTGTCAAATTCACCAAAATTGGTCACTACCTTCTTGCTTAATCCTCATCACTCATGTGTTGCCTTCTTCACAAAGCTTAAAGAAGCTTTAATTGAAGAAGAATCAAATGGATTAAGTAGAATTTTGCAGAAATTTTTGGGTTTCTCGGTTTTAGACCCCTTTCTCTCCCAAATTCTCTAAACTTTGGATCCCACAATCAGTTTCAAGGCCTGAGGATAGTAGGGGAGACAGTAGAGGTGGTCCACAACCTGTTTTTGTTCAAAGAAAGCCCTCGGTCTGCTTCAATTTTGAGCTTCAAAGGTTGTGTTCTTATTCTCTGTTTTTCCTGTTTTGAGCATGTTTTTTGTTTGATCAAATTGATCAAATTAGAGTGCTCGAGATCTAAAATTGGTTCCGCTCTCTTAATATTAACTCCTTTAAATGAAACAATATTATGGTTGGTATCTTCCATAGTTCATCTCCTCCATCAACATTTTTTTCTTTATGCCTCCCATTTTCGACCTTCAACAGTATCAAGATCTTTCATCATCGTCGTTCAGATATAACATGTATTATATGATAAATATGGATATATAATATGTAATATATGATGTATAAGTATAGTTCTTTTGTATAATTAGGAACTCATGTTGTTAACATAATGTCCTAGTTAATTACTCTCATATGAAAATATCATAAATGAATTATGATTTGATATATATTATTAATTAATGAGAATATATTAATATCCTTTTCAAGTATATCATATATTATGGTATATATATAATATGTTTATTATCATACATATACTATCTTATATATTCTAATTTAAAGGGAGTTTTGTTATACCAATATATTATATATCGAAACATAAAACGAGATAGGTAATTATGTTAGTTACAAAGTTTAAGAAATTATATTGCATTATGAAATGCTCTACATTCAGTTACAATAATCCATTATGCAAAAGTTTGACACCTATATAGGTATTTAGAATCCCCTCATATATTTGCTTGTATATTAATCCCGAAGTTTCTAGGTATATAACTTCATATATACTTCATATTGTGTACATGTGCTTTTTGTTTCGCTCATTATATATACTGAATTTTTTTTGTCATACATATAGTCGTAGACACAATAATATGAGTGATAATATTAAATTAATATATTATAACATATATATTATGCTTATATCTTATTTCATTTTTATTGAGATATGTATTTCATCTATTACAAACTTCATCATATATACTTGATATATTTAGTTATTTACAAATATATACTCGATATATTTGTTCGTCACGACCATTATGTATTCCAGTTATTACAGATTTCTTCATATATACTGGTATACACATGTTGGGTGTGTGTTTGCAGACTCTAAGTCTTGGAATATAAGATTTGATGAGACTATCAAATCTTATGGCTTTGGTCAAAGTGTTGATGAGCCATGTGTTTACAAGAAAATCATCAACAGTACTTTGCTTTTCTAGTGTTGTATGTGGATGATATCCTACTCATTAGGAATGATGTAGGACTCCTTACTGACGTTAAAATCTGGCTAGCTATGCAATTCCAAATGAAAGATTTGGGAGATGCGCAGTATGTTCTCGGAATCCAGAATGTCTGGAACCGTAAGAACAAGACACTAGCCTTGTCTTAGGCATCATATATCGACAAGATATTGGCACGATATAAGATGTAGAACTCCAAGAAGAGTTTGTTGCCTTTCAGGCACGAGGTTCATTTGTCTAAGAAGCAATGTCTTAAGACACCTCAAAAAGTTGAGGATATGAGACGGATCCCTTATACATCAACTATAGGTAGCCTAATGTACGTCATGTTGTGTACTAGGCCCGACATGTGTTATGCAGTTGGGATTGTCAGTAGGTACCAATCCAATCCAGGATTTGATCACTAGACAACATTTAAAGCAATCCTCAAGTATCTTAGGATAATGAGGGACTACATGCTTGTGTATGGAACTAAGGACGTGATCCTTACGGGATACACAGACTCCGACTTTCAGACTGACAAGGATTCTAGGAAATTCACGTCGAGGTCAGTATTTACTGTTAACGGAGGAGTTGTGGTTTGGCAAAGCATCAAGCAATAATGCATTGCAGACTCCACGATGGAGGGCGAATATGTAGCGGCTTGTGAAGCGGCTAAAGAGGAAGTTTGGCTAAGGAAGTTCATGATAGATTTGGAAGTTGTTCCAAATATGAACTTGTCAATCACTCTTTATTGTGATAATAGTGGTGCAGTAGCCAACTCGAGGGAACCTCGAAGTCACAAGAGGGGAAAACACTTCGAGTGGAAGTATCACCTGATACGAGAAATTGTGCATCGAGGGGGGTGATCGTCCCAAAAATAGCTTCGGACCACAACGTTGTTGATCCATTTACAAAGGCTCTCATGACTAAAATGTTTGAGGATCACCTAGAAAGTTTAGATCTATGAGTTATACCTTGACTAGGGCAAGTGAGAGTATCGTTAAGACACTGCACAAATTGAATCAGTTTTTTCTTGATTACATTACATGAATTTAACCCAAAAACAGAAACTAAGTTAAGCATTTTAAAGGAGAAAAGTAGTTCACCTTTGAAGAACAACTTCTTCTAGTAATCCTTTCCTTCTTGGATCTCTCGATCTCTACGATCTATGCACGATCTCGATTTGAACACCTTCACTTGATTTTCTCCGTTGTTCTCTAGGTGAGAGAGAACGGTGGGAGTTCAATTTTGGTGGAAAGGGAGTGTTGCATGTAGAAAGAATTGAGAGAGATGTGTGATTTTGGAATTCTCCAAATCCAAAAAAGTGAGAGATTTGCATACCAATTGCATCTAAAATGATGTTTTGATAGTGAGTGAGGGTGGAGATAAAATTTCCACTCATTATCTCACTAATTCCACATATTATGCATAATTGCATAATATAAAGTATCATATACCTTATTATGCAAATCACATTTGCATAATGTGGATAATAAACTGAATCACATTCAATTTTCATGTCTCCGATGATTAATTCCTCTAATTATGTCATAATTCCACAATTAAGCAATAATATAGTTTATCATGAATCATACTCATATTAAACTATATACATATAATTGATATAAAATTCCTTATATGAATTTGAACACTTCAAATTCATTCCAAAACTTAATACCCTCCTTATTTCCATATTGAGCCAATCGATGGACCTAATGGACCTACAGTTTATCAGCTCCAATAATGCGAGATTGATTGATCAAACTCTTTGATCCTGTCAATCAACTTTCATTAACTATGAGTCACTCCACTATAGATTCGTAGTTGCATTCTCCTCACTGTAGGACAAGTTGTGTCTATTGATATAACCAATGCCCGTGAGTCAACATTTCACGGGTCGTTCGTAGTCACAGCTGGGTTAAATTACCGTTTTACCCTTGTGACTATTTCTTGCTCCTTAGCACCACTAATCCTCTAATAAACAACTTTATGGTCCTACCATAAACAATGTCCCTCTCGGGCCAGCAAGAGGGTGGGGCCCCGTTGTTCAAGACTTGGATTCAATTCTTAAGGGAACAATCTCTCTTAATTTCCTAGCTTAGGAATGAGTGAATTCCTTTTTGCAGAGTTAAGTTCCCAGCTCCCTACGAGGTTTCGTCCCTGAGAAGGTAGGCGTATGGAGTCGACAACTTTGGCTACTCTCACCCATACTTGTCTAAGGACAAACCCCCACTGACAAGAGTTCATAACTCGTTCAGAATTTAGGTTGAGTAACTAGTGGTCATCTACGAATTATTAGTCCTAATCTGTCAACGGTGTTACTATAGTAGTCTAATAATTCTCGGTTCGGTCTTGTACAATCTCATTGCACTGCATGCCCCCACTTGCATGTCAACCTACATGGAACGAGTTGGATCGCCTCGTTTGTGTCAAACATAAAGTGGGTCGCATCCATAGTGTTACCAGGATGAGGTTCCTAAGCTTATACATATACTATGAACATTCGGGTCATCGACTTGAACATGATCCTACCTGTGTGTCCACTACACACTGTTCAAGGACCCTGGATCTTAGTTTATTGGATTAAGTTTTAATGGAGAGATTACAAGATTTGAGCAAAAATAACACTATTTATAAGCATCAAATAATTACAAACTACACAAATTTATGGCATAAATCCCAACAAACTCCCACCTGACCTAAAGTTAGTGGAGTATAACAAAATTATACTAATGTAAATACAATAAACTAGGATATTGAATACCCTTTCAAAATAAACATTCCAAACAACAACTACGCTCTTATGTACATAAGTGTATATACATGCAATAATCAAATACAGTAACCCAAGATAACGTTGGTTCTCTATTAACAATAATTATAGCCAAACACACCAGATCACTATATTCAACCACCTATATCCCTATATAGGTAAGAGTATAAATATAGTAACCACAGATTACCATGTTTCCCTCTTCTTCTTCAACAACTTCTTTTTCTAACTTTTCTTTTCCATCTTTACCCTTCTCTTCTCGATTGCCCTTTGTTGCATGTTCCTTCTTAACAACCTCCTGAAGCATTCATGTTATACAATACACTTACACACAAATACCAAAACTAAGACTCTCGTCATTTCATACCTTCTTAATGCTCAATACCTTCACTTTCGTTAATGGAGGTGCTTCCTCCTCACTGTCAATGCTTGAACTACCCCTACTATGATAAGTGTTGGGAGTGCGACCAAAGTCTCACATTGGCTAGAGAAGGGGAGGATAGTATCTCCATTGGTATGAGGCCTTTTGGGTGAAAGCAAAAACAAAGTCATGAGAATTTATGCCAAAGTGGACAATATCATACCAATGTGGAGATATGTGGAGCGTTGTCCCTAACAATAAGTCTCCTCGTCATCTATGTCAGTTGTCTCGTCATCTCCACCGGAGCTTCTCTCGCTCGCTCCGACCTCAACGTAAAAGTAACTATTGTTAGAAAGTTAAAGACAAGTTTAGCATATGACATAATAAATACACATAATCACCTCACTATTCTCATATTTGTGTTCCTTGGTTTCACTGTAGATTGGAAATCCATTTTACTGACGGGGTTTATCACCACTTTAGCTACTTTAGCGGCTTGGCCAGTTACTTGAGATTTCTGATTATTTCATTTTCTAATATTAACAATGTATAGCGATCAAATAGGATCATTTTTGGCTCGAGACCTCTTACTATTTTTGGATCTATTTTTTTTTTGCTTTTCAACGGTATCAACAATGTCTTTTTCTGCATCTTCTTTGTCGGCGATCCCTCTAGCCAACCACACACTTGTTCTCGTTTTAAATTTCATTCTCTCTTTAGCCATTGATGCCGAGATGAAGAGACATAAATAAACAATATTAAAAAGAGTTAAACTACAATATGTGGGTCCTATTTTCACAATCATTTATATTCAACTTAATCTAGAAGGTAAGGATTTGTTTGGTAGACAATCTGAAACAGAAATTTGAATACAAGAAATTAAATGAAAATAGCGTTGTTTTTCATGCTTTCAGATATGTGTTTGGAAGCATATTTAGAAATTTGATTTCAGTTTAAACAATTGTTTAAAGTGTGTTGATAATATATTTATAGATCATGTAGTTGCAGAATTGAATATTAGGTTGAATATAAGTCATTATTAATTAAAACATGGTTCTTATAATTTTTTTAGAATTATTATTTTATAATATACTATTATATAATTTATAATGTATTATATTATATATTTTTTACTTTAACAAAAGTAAATTGAGTTTATAACATGAATATTATATTTATTAAGATTTTATCTTTGTTTAATATAATTCTACATTTTAAAATTTCAAATTTAGAATCTGGATACGATGAGAACATAAAAATGTTATTTTCATAATTTCTAGTATTTGGATCACAGAATCCAAAACACAGTTTTTGAAAAACACGTCTACCAAACACATATTCACTGAATTTAGTAAATCAGAAAAAACATAAAACAGAATTTCGGATTACCTACCAAACATGCCCTAATATTCTAAGTTTTAAATGTTAGTTAACCTAAAAACGAAAAATGTTGTTGGAGCTAGAATACCAGTTTCGTTTAATGAAAGAAAAAAGATGTGCACTTGAAGCGAGGAGGAGCAAGAATGTGGTAAGCATGTGTACATACTTCATGAATGTGAAAGAAGTGAAGGTATAGTAGAGACCGTCGTTCAACTTTGGAAAGTCGAGCCATGTACGAGGTTGAAGAAGATAAAAAGAAGATCGATGGAGTTGAAAACTAAAGAAATTGAATGCATGCGATGTTTGGGAATATGGGAGTTGAGATTTTGGAGGTGGAGGATTTGAACGAATCCCCCACGACCTTTTGGTCGTGAGTTATACTTGATGTCAGTTGAGCACGCTT
This sequence comes from Trichosanthes cucumerina, assembly GCA_036507285.1. Taxonomy (NCBI): domain Eukaryota; kingdom Viridiplantae; phylum Streptophyta; class Magnoliopsida; order Cucurbitales; family Cucurbitaceae; genus Trichosanthes; species Trichosanthes cucumerina. The sequence continues at coordinate 16,399,909 of CM071841.1, read as the reverse complement.
TTGTTGGTGAAAGGAAGAGAATTTCATTGCTTCAGTTAATGATATATTTTATTTTATTTTTTGAGAATGAAACAGGCAACTTAATTAGTGCTTTTCCAAGTACGAAGGACAATTGTTTCATGTTTAGGAGTTAAGGCTCTTGATTTTTTATTAAAACATGAAATATATACTCGTATTTGAACTTATCTAGATGTAATTATAGATGTAATTATCATGAAATATATACTCATATTTGAAACTTATTTATGACTTCGTTTTTATATGTAATCATCTAAGACCATCAAATATAATCCCGTACACTGTTTCATAAGTCTCGATGCATATTTTAGACATTAAATCTTTCATACTAGATAGTTCGTTGTTTTAATTATTGTGCTTATCGATTCGTACAATTTATTCTATTTGTATTCTTCTGCTCTGCAAGCTTTTTCTGGAACCCAAGTTAATTTTAAAGATTCAGATTTTATTCAAATATGCTACACTTTGTTGAGGATAAATTGCATATCTTTCTCCCTATATGTTACACCTTTTTAGGCTTCCATTTGGTTCTTAAAAAATTAGAAAATATAGGGTAGGAGCATTAGGTCCGATTCTAATTAGAAAAATGTATTATTAAAAATGGAAAAGGTACACTTGGATATTTCTATGAAATATAATAGATTTAGGGTATGTTTGAGAGTGGTTTTAATATGGTAAAAATCACTTTTGTTATGCCAAAATCACTTTCTTTTTTTTTTTTTTGCGTATACTATACCTTCATCTTCAAAATCTTATCTTTCGCACCTTCATCGTCCTTGCTCATTTCACTAATGTCATAACCATCAACAAATTCTTCATTATCGACGTGTTCCAAATAAATCTCAAAGTTCATTCCATTGTACAAATAAGTATCTCAATCTATATGATGCCTATAGTTTTTACCCCATCTTCATAACATCATTCATCCCCTAACGAGTCTACTAGATCGTGTCTCTATCAATGATCATAACCATAGAACAAATTAACGTTCCTACAAATATGTCTGATGTCTACATACAAAATGAAAGGTTGCACTGCGAATTGTGATAATTTTCTTGTTCCATTTGATAATAGTTTTCCAATCAAAAAGAAAGAAAAAACAAGTAAACGAAGTTAACTTACAAAAGTTGACGAAGTTAACTAGAGCAATATAGAAATAGTTCTTAATGCTCGGTTAATTGATGAAATTAAAACTATCACACCACAAATTCTTTCAAATATGCCAAATTAGGATGTGTTTATATAAAAGCACAAAGAGAGTTGGGTGATAAATAATCTTTTATCTCTCGTTGATCATCATTTTATAGAACAATTGTTACAAATCTAAAGATGTAAACACAAGTTCCATAAATTTCAAGAATATCCTCAAAGAATGCAATCGATCAGTGCTCTATTAAGTGAGAAATGAAGAAGGAATTACCTTCTTAGTGCAAAAATTTGAAGACTGCAAATGCATCCATTATTCCACTCCCATCTTTACTATTCCTCTCCACCAACCTCAGAAAGAAAAGGGGTTTTGATTGAAATTCTAGACTATTTAACCTCTCTATATAAATTATGTTTTGAAAAGCTTATTTAACCTCTCTATATAAATTATATTTTGAAAAGCTTAAATCATTGAGATTGATGGTTGAAGTTGAAATTGTTATAAATTAGAACACACCTGCAGCTTAACCTGGAGAGAGCACGCAACACAAGGATTTGTATGCATTAACACAAAGTTTGAATTTCTCTTCAGCCATTGCCTGAAAACATGCAAATCGAACGATGATCGATAGAGTGACTGAAATCGTAGCTCATTAGCTTTGCGACCTGGTGAGCCAACCAGTTTAACTTTTTTGAATGCATTGAACGCTATGTATTTATATTGAAAATATTTTTCGAAACTCACCTGGGAAGATCCTTGATGCTTATCAGGATGCCATTTTAAAGCAGACAAGCGAAACCTGCAAGCACATGGAGATGATTTTAACATAAACAAATCATAAGTGGCTCAATGTTGAGTGAAAAAACTAATCGACTTACGCCGTTTTAACTTCTTCAATCTTTAATCGACCTGTTTTTGGCAAACCGAGAATAGCTCTATCTGAAAATGATCCTACATTAGCGGTCTCCTCATCAGATTCACAATCACTTGAGTTCTCCCATTCTGTGGCCCTTTGGTTCTTCCAGTTTGGAGGTTCTGTCCACTCAAATCTAGATGTAGGATTTTGAGAGGTCTCCTTAAATGAGCCAAAAGACCATGTATATGATCGATTGCCAAATGTGGCGTGGAAGATTGTCTCGGAATCATTGTCGAAATCGTTAAAGAAACTCTCTCTTCTAAACTTGCCTGAAGACAAACAGTGTTCAAAATGTAGGTGAATAAGAAAACTCACACCTTCGCAACCCCATCTTCTTCTTAGAACTCAAGGACACCATAGAACTTATAGCTTCAAGGAAGGTTTGTCATCTAATCTCATTTATTGATTTTTTTTTTCGTTTTATATATTTGTTTCCATAACTTGGTATTATCATATTAACAAAACACTTGATGGTGCAAAACTGGCCAACTCTAGCCACTAACATTGTCATTACTTAATGGTGCAAAACGAGCAAACTCTGGACATTTATTCTAAAGATGGAGTAAGAAGTGAGACAAAAAGGTAAAAAAATCTTCGTACGGACACATGGCATTGTCACGGGAGCATCTCTGTTTTTTCCTTCCCTTCTTTCTTTCCATAATTTTACATGACTGCGTGACTCACCACTATTTGATCGGTAACAGAAGATTCCATCTATAGGATTAAGTTTGCAACATGACTTTCATACCATATTAGCTTACCATTCTAAATACTAAACCATAAACTGATACCAAAAAGAATATTTACCTCAAGATCTCAGAATTACCCAGACTTGTCACTAAGAATCTTAGTATTCCTTTTATGATATCCCTTAAAGAATCCTAATCTTTTACTTAGAAGTTGCTTAAGAGCATACCATGAATGATGAAATATCGTCTTTGCACAATTGGTAATTAAAAGCAGAAGAGAAATTCACAACTCTCTGTTGGACTACTCACAAGTTGGTAAGGATTCATAGTATCACCGCCATCACAATGAAATTTTTTAAAATCACATTTTTTATCCCAAAAAAAGAGAGACTTGGTTGTGAAAAAGGAAAGATCCCAATTATGTAAGCTTCGTTTGATAACCATAAGCTTATAAATATTACTTTCACCTATAGATTTCTTTGTTTTGTTATCTACTTTTACAGATTTTTTCAAAATCGAAGCCAAGTTTTGGAAACAAAAAAAATCGTTTTTAAAAACTTGCTATTGTTTTAGGAATTTGGCTAAAAATTCAAATGTTTCCTAAAGAAAGATGAAATTAATTATAAAGAAATTGTGAGAAAATCCGCCCAATAATTTAAGTCATCCAAGTTGAAATTTGACATGAAAATCATTAGAAACAGGTATATAAAGTTTAATGGTCTACAAGGAAAAATTAAAAATTAGAACAAACGAACATGCTATAATGAGATTGAGCATAATGAGTCCACAGGATTTTATCAAAAGAAGAAAATATATATACTTAATATAAAATAGCAGTAGACAATGTTTTAAAGATAGGGAACTGACGTTTTGTTCTCTTCTGCTGGGATTTCCCAAAATTTCGCGTTGAAGACTTTGCTCGCCCTTTCTTATCACAGTTACCTGGTTGATCGAATGACTCCTCACAAGACCAGCGACCACCAAGACTCCATTTTGATTCCTTATTCTGTTGAATTAGACATGGACCAAATAAAAATTATAGTTATGAACCTATGTGTTTTTGTTAAAAAAAAAAGAAAATTTTAAATTTTATATACATAACCAGAACATAAGAGTTTCTTTTTATCTTGTGAGTCAGCTTGCACGCACTTCGACTAATCTCACGGGACAATTGTCTAACCCTACTATATTTGGTTGCCTGAAAACACATAGGATATTAAATTCGAGATTGGTGGCCACCATGGATTGAATACATTTCTTCTAATCCTTTCATTATTCCTATAGGTTGTAGTCCTTACTGACCGCTAGGCCAACCCATGATGGTTAAATATAAGAGTTCTACTCATTGTATTATGCTCATAGTCTACCCCCTACTAATCTCTAAGAAGGCTTTGCTTAACCCAAGGCTAACTCTAAGAAAGAACAAGAATTTTAAGTTATTAAGGTTTCAATCCTAGGGACTTAAATGTAAGATCCTCCTACGTAGGGAGATAACCATACACATATATGAAAGCCTTTAAATTGCAAATGCAACCAAGAAGCAGGACAAAATATCTGCGGTAAACTTAGGAGGCAAGAACCAAAAAAGCTTTACTTTGGAATTCAAGACATCTAGGGGGTGTTTGGCGCACAGAGTTGAGTTGAGTTCAGTAGAGTTAGTTTGTCAGTGAGTTCAGAAGTCTATGTTTGGGGTGCAGAGTTGGGTTGAGTTGAGTCAGAAAGTCTATGTTTGGGGTGCAGAGTTGAGTTGAGTTGTAAGGGTATCTGATGCAGTTTTTTCTAACCTGAAAGAGACTGATTTTTAGTTGACTATTTTTGTTTTTTTATTTTTAATTTTTCCAATCATACATCTAGAAACATATTTTTTCATATTTGCAACACTGAATTCAGATGCCCACTTCAAAAAAAATATATATATATTTCAACATTGATCTTTTTTTAAAAAAAAATATCATTCTTTATCTTTCTTTTTTTATAAATTGACTTTTTTTTTCAATATATAGTCAATGTAGCATTGTTTCCTCTTTTTGATATACATTAAACTTTTTTCAATTTATAGAATCACATATTTTTAGTACACATTGAACTTATTTCAATGGATAGAAATTAAATGTTGTATTCTTTATAACAACAAATAACAATTGATGAATGGAAAAAAGGCAATGTCTTTGTATTTATTTTTTCTTTAAACACAAATTGAACTTAATTAAAATAGAGAAATCTAAGGTTTCATTGTCTAAACATATATTGAACTTCTTTGAAACTTACAAATGAGAAACTTATCATGACATTTTTTTAATTACTAATAGGGTTGTTTGTTTTAAAATACGATGGTCATTGCGGTTTTTTTTTTTTTTTTTTAAAGAAACATTGTTTGTTTACATTTGTTAAATCACATGAAGATAACAATAAGACGACAATATATTTCATCATTAATGTCATGTAAAAGTGAAATATTCACAAAATATTAGCAAATTATCAAAGACCTATTTACATGATTCAGAAAACATAATTATGGTTTCAAGGACCTATTTACATGATCCACAAACATAATTATGGTTCACAAAATATAAGTAATGACCAACAATGGGTTGAGTTTGTATGTCCGAAAAAAGATTGTTGGAGCAGAGAGTAAGACCAACTATGTACATGTGCATTTCACATTATTTTGAACCATGGGAATTTCGTCGGTCGCTGGATATTATTGTTGACGATACTCGTCGAAGAAGATACTGTTGGTTGCTAGATAATGTCACCAACGATTGTTGTAAATCATCAGACAAGGTAGTCGACAGTGATCGTCAATTGTCGCATATGGTCTTTGATAGTGAAGATCACCGACAGTGGTTGTCGGCCGTCGGAGAAGGTCATCAGAGGTGGTTGTTGGTTGTCGATTGCTGGAGATGGTCACCGATCGCGTAGAGATGTTCATCGGAGGTAGTTTTTGGTTGTCAGAGATGGTCACCGACTGCTAGATATGGTCATCATAGGTGGTTTTCGGTCGCTAGAGAAGGTCATCAGAGGTGTTTGTTTGTTGTCAAAGAAGGTTGTCGGTCGTCGGAGGTGGTTTTCGATCGTCAGAGATGGTCACCAATCGTCGGAGGTGGTCGCGTGGGTCGGAGATGGTCACTGGTTGCCAGATATGGTCGTCGAAGGTGAAACGATTGTTGTAAATCATCAGACAAGGTAGTCGACAGTGATCGTCAATTGTCGCATATGGTCATTGATAGTGAAGATCACCGACAGTGGTTGTCGGTCGTCGGATAAGGTCATCAGAGGTGGTTGTTGGTTGTTGATTGCTGGAGATGGTCACTGATCGCGTAGAGATGTTCATCGGAGGTAGTTTTTGGTTGTCAGAGATGGTCACCGACTGCTAGATATGGTCATCATAGGTGGTTTTCGGTTGCTAGAGAAGGTCATCAGAGGTGTTTGTTTGTTGTCGAAGAAGGTTGCCAGTCGTCGGAGGTGGTTTTCGATTGTCGGAGATGGTCACCAATCGTCAGAGGTGGTCGCGTGGGTCGGAGATGGTCACTGGTTGCCAGATATGGTCGCTGAAGGTGGTTACCGATCGCCAACAGTGGTCGTTGGTTGTTGGAGAAGTTGTGATAAAATATGTTAATAGGGTTACTGTACAAGTCGGTGGAGTTAATAAACTAAGCCGGAGATAGTCGTCGGAGGTGGTTTTTGGTCACTGGAGATGATCACCGATCGCCGGAGGTGGTCGCGTGGTCGCCGAAGATGGTCACCGATTGTCGGAGATGGTCGTTGAAGGTGGTTATCGATCGCCGGCAGTGGTCGTCGGTTGTTGGAGAATTGGTGATAAAATATGTTAATAGGGTTACTGTACAAGTCAGTGGAGTTAATATCCTAAGTCGGCAAAGTTGAGTTGAGTTAGTTTATCTATGGGTCAAACGCTGAGTTGGGTTTACTCAACTCAACTCAATGAGCCAAACACCCCCTATTGGTTTCTTCGATCCTTGCGTCAAAAAAATAACTTCCAAGGCATTTGATGGTGTTAACTCTATCCATTCCATTATTATGCAGTGAAAGAAAGAAGTGATCAATTCGACATCATAATAAGATTATGATCGCTTTTTGTCTAATGCACTATCTTCCCAAGAAGCAGTAACACGCTAATTCTGAATACAAGTCTGGCCACGACCAGTGTTTTTAAAGGCTCAAGGCACACTGAGGCGCAATAGTCCTCTGGAGTCTAGGTGCAAGGCGCACCAAAAGGCGCGGGCTTTTTTTTCTAAGGCGCACTATACATATAAAATATAAAATATATATGTATACATATACAATAAGAAAAACCCCTTCATGGAAAGAAATTAAGTTTTAACCAAGAAAAATAGGTAAAAGAAATAAGGTTCAAGTATTAGTCTTTGAACATAGAGTCAATACTCCATTAAAAAACATGAAACAATATAATACTAATAAACAATACAAGATCAAAAACCTTAAATATCAATCTCTTCTTCCCTAAATATATTTAAAATAAGTAAAACGGTAAGTTTTACTATTAAAGCTGAAAAAAATAAATAAATTGAAGAAACCCCAGAGGCACGTGCCTGGTGCGCCTCTTGGGCTTCATGGAAGGCGTGCACGCCTTCCTACAAGGCGCTCAAGGTGGGCCTTGTGCCTAGGCACGCACCCGAATGGGCTTTTTAAAACAAGGCCACGACCCATTGCTACTTCATGAAACATCATGTTCATATAAATATATATATATATTTGGAGAAAGAAAGCTCATCTTTCATTGAGAAAAGATGAAAGAAAACATGGGGAATACAAAATAAAAATTAAAAAAAAAAAACCAAAAGAAGTCCAATTAATCTAAGAAAGGGTTTCAATTATGCAAGATAAGACCTAAAGGATAATTGCAAATGTCTTCACAAACGGAGACCCAAAAAGATGTAGGATATCTAACAAGGGACCACACCTCACCTGACGATCTCTCAACCCCTCTAAAAATCCTAATGTTTCTTTTACCCCAAAGCCCCAAACAATAGCGCACACGCAACCAAGCCATAGCAGGTGACTCTTTTCACAAAAGGAGTGGCGGTAAAGAAACCCCTCCAACATCAATCTGCAAGTCCTCGGCCAGGCCAAACTAACAGAAAATGCCCAAAAGAAACCACTCCAGATTGATCTAGCATACTGACAAGCCAAAGGAGATGATTCAGGTTCTCAGCCACTTCCTTGCAAAAGATGCAACATTGGGCCAATCAAGTTAGGCAAAAACTTCTGAACACGATCTAGAGTATTAACCCTGCCACGAAGGATTTGCCAAACAAAAAATTCAACCTTCTCCAAAATTTTGATTTTCCAAAGTAAAGTAAAGATGGGAGAGCTTGACAGATAAGGACTCTGTTAAACCTCCTATTGTGAATGTTTATGCAAGGAGGGGCAAAAGGAACAATTTCATCCGTTAGTAGTTTTTGTATTTGAATTCTGTGTGTTTATGGAGCTATAAACTTATAACTTCCTTTGTTAGTTATGTTTTCTTTGCTTATTTGTAGTTATCTTGTAATCAGGGGTTCTGTGGTTTTTTCTAGTTATTGGGCAGTCTAGTGTGCAGAGTTTGTGACCCTCTCGAATTGGTCATGGGAGATAGGTTGTATCTTCTCATTAGAGAAATTCTAGTAAATAAATATACCTATCAGACTCACCCTACAACAAAAGAATGAACTACAAGAGAACCCTTTTACAAGATCAGGGCTCCAGAAACGACCATCTCTACTCCTCCTAACAACAAAATCCCCAAGTAAGGCCAGAAGAGCCATTGCATCAAACGGCTCTCTATTTTTTAGTTCAACAACTTCTGCATCAAACGACTCTCTATTAGAAAGGACTCGACTAAGGCCATGGGAAATAAACGAAGAACTCCCAAAAGAGGAGAGGATAGAGTCTACAGAACAGAATTTTGAAGTGAAAAGATGGTAAAGATGAGGAAACAATGAGCAAAGGGGACTACCCCCAGCCAATTGTCTTCTCAAAAATAAATGCTCACCCCATCGCCCATCGAACAATGAACAAACTGGGAGAAGAAAGGAAACTCGTCATAGACAGCTTTCCACGAATTTTTATAGTACCTCTCAAAAAACCCCTTGAGGACCAATTAAAAGGATGAGAACCGTATTTACTCACAATAACCTTATGCCACAGACTATCAGACTCTTGGTGAAACACCATAATTATTTGCTCAGCAAGACCTCATTGCATGCCCTAAGATTCCCTATACTTAAACCCCCAAGCTCCACCAATCTAGTTACCACCTCCTGTTGACCAAATGTGAATCCCTCCCTTCCTCTCCCCATTCCTACAAAAAATCACGCATGAGACGCTCCAAGGAGTTGCAGACCTTCGTAGGGATCCAAAACAAGGAAAGAAAATAGATTGATTATGCCCAAGGGGGAGACCCAAGTATAAGGAAGGGAAAGACCTCACCGATCAACCCACCCAACAGGCCCACCTATCCAGCATAGATTTACTGATCACAGGACATCATGTTCATAGTAATTATAACATTTGCAAACTAGTTTTAGCACTATGTGGTGTAATATTAACCGCCGTTCTAGATTTATCCAACTTAAATTTTAATATATGCACATATGCATGAGAGGGCGTACCTGAAAGGTAGATCCACTATTGTAGAGGAGGTCCTTTAGAGCCTTTTTAGCATCAGCACGCCTTTGACGGGTTACATATCTAACATAATTCTGGTATTATCATTTTCAACATTAGAATCATTAAAGGATATACAAGCCTAAAAAGAAAGGAGGGGGAGAGAAAAGCAAAGTTAATTGAAATGAATAGGCTTCATCTCAAACCCATATAATTCAGGATGTAAACCATTAACTTCATTTGTTTAGGCAAACTTTGACCTTGTTGGGGAATAACTTCATTTGTAATCAAATGTTTAGAGTAAATCAAATTGTAAGAATTGTAAATCTATTATCCCTCTCTTGAGAAGTATATTTGCTATTTCTCTTCGCTATACCATGGAGATGCCTTATCTACACCCAACCGTTTTTTTAATTTCCTTCTCTCTTAAATTACAGTTTGTTCTCACCCATAAAAAAGACATATTAACTCCCTAATCATCAATCTTAAGATTTGAGTACAAAGGTCCAAATCCTTTGCTTTTAGTTTTTTAAAAAACAAACAAAAAACCAAACCAAAACAAAGAAGAAGAAAATAAATATACAAATGAGTCCATGCACATAATTTATCAAGGCAAGAAATAGAAATAGAAGACAGTTTAGAACTAAGGCCTAATTTTATAACGATTTTGTTCTTGGTTTTCTATTTTTTAAAGTTATACTCGTTTCCTCCAAATTTCTTTACTTTAATTTTCATCTCTCGTAAACAAACATTAGAATTCTTATTCAAATTCTAAAAACAAAAACAAGTTTCTAAAAATTACTTTTTTTATAGTTTTCAAAACTCGGCTTAGATTTTGAAAACATTGGTAAAAAGTAGACAATAAAACAAAGAAACCCATTGTTGGTAGTAGTGATTATAAGTCTAATTTTCAAAAAAAAAAAAAAAAAGAAAAAGAGGCCAAAAACCACATGGTTATCAAACAAGGCCTAAAAGTTCCAAAAATATATTATAAAACAAAGGGTAAAATACCATGGGGCCCAATCTAAAAGCCACACCATAAGTTGAATACTGGAAGGTCAACTTGAGCATAGCTCAAATAGTTAAGACATATGCCTTCGACCAAGAGATTAAAAATTCGAAACCCCCACCTCACATGTTGAAGAACTCAAAATAAGTGGAATACTGGAAGCAATAAAACATTCAACCAAATTCTTAGAATGACGCTGACCTTTACAAGACTACTGTCAGTTCAAAGAATGTAATACAAGCAAAAGTTTAAAATTTTTAGAAAGAAATAACTGTAATTATGTAAGCCAAGATAACATTTAATGCAATTATGCAATGGGATAGACATGAAAGATATTAAAAATTCTGAACCAATTGAAAAATGAAACTCCAACTGGCTCAACGACATCAATCTTGCATTTATAATCAAGTACAACAAAGACAAAATAGTCACCTAATAGATTGAATTGACATACCTTTGACGGCTCCTTTGCATTCCCACTATCCTGCAAAATATTAGAAAAGGAAAATATCTAAATAAGTTAGAGCTGCAGAAAGTGCATTCAATGGTGCAAATGATCGTCGATCAAGTAGATTTATTTCACTTTTTATGATCAAAATTTAAATGAAAGTCGTGCTAGATTCTAGACTGAAGATCCTCTTCTTGGTTCTCTCAAATAATTATGTTTAGGTTTATCAGAACATAGCTCAACTAAAACATTCCATTTTAAATTAAGACTGAACAATGCATTAGCATCTTAAGCAATCTAAAAAGCACGGACACGGACACGATACGGCGATATGTCAATTTCTAAAAAACAAGGATACATACAAGTTGGGGATACGTTCTGTTTTTACTTTTTATTATTATTATTTTAACATATATGGAAATTTAATATAAAATACTAATTAGACTCCATTAAAACGCATAAAATGTCAAGTTAAGTTTAACTTACTCTAATTTAATTTAACTTGTAGAAAGTTAAGAAAAAAACATACTTCTAAATGGTGAACAATCAATGGCGAAGAGGACTGACAATGGTAAAGAGAGCTAACAGCAAGCGACGAGTGGTTAGCAATGTTACTTATTAGGGGTTTAGATTTCATGATTTTGTCCTTTTTTTAAAATAAATTAAATTAAATGATTTGAGCTTTTTTTTTTCAAAATTTTACCGAGTTGTGTCCGAAATTTAAAAAAATAAAAATAAAAAAGGACCGTAAAATAGAGTGTCGGACATGTGTCCGAAGCGTGTCCGGACATATCCGTGTCCGACATGGACACTTGGCCTAAAATGAACTGTCCATGCTTCCTAGTAAGCAACTCATGAGACATGACACAACCAGAAAAATACCCAACACTCATAGAGTGATACTTCATTTATGCAAATTATGTTTCGGGCACAAAAATATAACCCAAACAGAAATGTATATACTTCATAGTGAACAATTATACCAAATTGAGAATGGAAACTCAATTATTACCATTTGTTTTATGCTAAGGCAAAGTAAAGGCGATCATAGATTAAAAACAATCAGTTTTATAACTTCTCTCCGGCTCTAATGGTAGATCATCATATTTAGCATTAAAACAATAAAAATAAACTATCCTGTGATACATTTCTATGTCCTAAACTTACTAATGAGTTCCTGATAAAAAGATGCAAACAAGATCAGTTGCAAATAAACTCACCACCCCAAATTCCAACATCCACCTAGGAAAAGCATTTCAGCAATAAAATTACACTAATACAATAATAGGTTTGGTTTGGTCTTGGTAGTTCTGTTGACATGTTTATGCATATGAAGTCTTTACCTTACCAAAAGCAACACACAAGCTAACAGATTCATCCATAGAGTTTCAAGCCCAAACATAACTAGGCAATCATCTTCATCCGGGATAATTGCTTCTGCATATATATTGTAAATTCAGGTCCTAATATCATTAGCTCTCCCTTTCCATGTGGAATGCTGTCCCTATAAAGCCAGAATAGTTTTCTGCAACTCAATCAACTAACCAACTCCGAATAACCTTAAACCCTTTGCAAGTCAAGAAGTATTCAAAGAAGACAACAATGACAAACATTCAAAGTTCTGAATGAAAGTTGAAATTCTACAAAAATAAGTAAAAACAAATGATATGAACAAACTGGGCAGTTATGCAAATAGGTCAATTCATACAGAAATCAGAAAAACGACAAAAGGAAAGCTGAACTCACAAATTTCCATTTGCTCTTCCACTTATCGGAAGAGGCAGGCGTGGAGTGGAAAGAGGCGACATGGGCTGCGGCCAAAGTTGCCCCAGAGAAAGAATTTGTAAGAATTAGGGAAGTTCTAAATCTGAGTATTAGCATTGGTAATTAAAAAGGTGAAGCAAAGGGGAATCGTATTGGCGATTAAGGAAGGGAAGTTGAAGTTGTGTAATGTTAATGTAGTCGTAGTGTAAGTGGTTGAAAGGAATTGGGATGTTTTGCCGGAAAGAAAGGGGGGAATTTGATGGGCAGAAAATGAAGTTCGAATTGAAGGATTGAGAAAAAATTGGCAGCGGATTTGGCTCAGCGGTGGAGGATGCCTCTCCTTCTCGTTCTGCACTGCAAATTCCTTCCTCCAGAACTTTGCTAAACATGGAAGCAGCCACATGGGCCAAATTCCTACCAACCTCGCTGTGCCCTTGGGCCTCTCCCGCCGATACCAATATGGGTAAGCAAGAGATGTGACGACTATAAAAATGTCTAAATCTAACTTATCTAAAATTCTAAATTCTAAATTAGTTTTAATTTGTAAAAATGTCTAAAGTAATTTTTCGATGAAATATAATAAAAGTCTTGGGATGAAAATACTCTAGTGTTGATATTTAGTAGTTGTGTACTACTCATAAATTAACAAAAATATAAAAATAGAGGATTCTAAGGGGAGAGAAATATTAATTAACAAAATATAACAAACTCAAATAAAATCTAAACTATTAAGTTAACATTATTTAAAAAAAAAAAAGATAATGCATGAACAAAATGATTTAATTGACTACCTATTGGATTTATAGCATATATTAAACATACATCTATATTGATTAATGAAATGGAAATGCGTAATTATTCATTAAGCAAGCAAAAATTAAACTTAATATAAAAATTGATACCTCATACTGTTGGGGTTTGTGCCCTAAAACTCGTAGTTTGTAATTATGTTCTAATTAATGTAATAAAATGTTATTACTTCAATAAAGTGTTATTGTTCGTTATTTACGATATTGCCATTGTTTTAACCTCAAATCCAATAAACTAAACATCCAAGGCTGTAAAATGTATCTTTAACTGAACGTAGTGTACATATAAAGGATCTCAGTTCGAGATACAGCCTAAAGGGTCTATAGTAAGGGATAAGGTTTGGGTACCTTACCTTGTTAAAACTATGGATGTGGACCACTTTGTATATGATACAAACACTGTGATCTTAACATGTTCGTGTAGATGACATGTGAGTGGGGATATCCTATGTAATGAGATTACATAAGACCGGACCACGAAATAGTAACCACTAAATGTAACTCTGTTGACTAGTTAGGTTTCTATTTCACTAGGATGACCTAGGCAACTTGATCTCAATCCTGAGCGAGTTACGAACTCTTATTTGCGAGAGATTGTCCTTTGACTAGTATGGGTGAGAGTGGTCAGATTCCCCGACTCAATATGCCTACCTTCCTGGGGACAAGACCGAGTGAGCAGCTGGAAACTTAGCCTAACAAGATGGAATTCACTCCTTCCCGCCTACTAGGGTAAGTAGAGGAATGTTCCCTTAAGTGGTGTCTCCGGGACTTGAACAAAGGGTCCAACCCTCTCATGGGCCCGAGAAGGACTCTGTTTGTTGGTAGGACCACAAACAAATTGTTCATTAGAGGAGCACTAGTACTTAAAGTACAAGATATAACCCAGGGGTCAAACGATAATTTGACCCAGCTGGTGTTACGAACATTCGTGAAAGATTGACTTATTGTTATTGATCAATATCCGTGGACACAAAAATACATCTGTAGTGAGAAGAGTGCAGCTGCGGGACTTTAGTGGAGTGTTCCCGCAGTTAACGAGTGTTGATTATGAGGTTAATGAGATTAACCGAGTAATCTCGTATCGTTGGAGCTTCCGATCCAGAGGTCCATTAGGTCCACCTTCTAGCTAAAGAAAGGGTTCTTAGATCGTTTGAATTTGAAATGTTCAAATTCATTGGGAATAAATTTATCAGATATTAAATACGATATAATATATAGTTTTGGAACTATATATTATAAATTTAATGTGAATATGATACATATTAAATTATTTGAGAGAATTAAATATTTGAAAGAGTTCAAATATTAAATTCGAATGTGAATGTGATTCATATTTGAAAACTATAGGTTAAAATTTAATGTGCATAAGATGTGCATTAAAATTATAGGTTAGAGGAGAAAAAAATTAAATATGATTTGATCTTAATTAAATATATGATTAATTAAATATATGATATTTAATTAATTAATTAATTAATATTTTTAAATTAATTAATGGGAACGTGTCAGAAGGACACGTTCCCATCTTCCCACCAACTCCCCTTCGATAGGAAGTGAGGGGAAGAACTCCTCTGAATAACTTCTCGAGGAAGAGAAGTTTTTGGGTTGATCGATCATTCTCTGGTGATTTGCTCTCTCAAAAAGAAAATTTTTCTCCTCTCTCAAATTCCTTCATCTTCCAAAAGTTGGATCCCTTCCCACCTAGGGTGATCTAAGTGGATACTCAGAGGATAGAAGGTTTTTCAAGTGGTGTTGTCCTGTTGGAGAAAACAGAGAAGAAATTTGGTTGTTGTGTTGTTGTACACACTTGGAGCAAGGAGTTGTTGTAGAACTACAAAAGTAAATTTTGAATTCCTTTTAGTTTAGTTTAAATTCTAAAGCATGTTTGCATGATTGATTCCATGCCTAATTAGATTAGGAAATGTATGCTTGTTCTGTTTTTTTTATCCAATGTAACTGGTTTTTGTTTTTCAACCAAAAACGAACTTGCAATTACGATTCCAAAATACATTTCCGCTGCTCAAGGGGATCTGATCTCCTTCACATACATGTTGAATCCCTTATGCCTCTTTTGTTGTTTATATCATATAGCTATTGGACCATTAGGTATTTCTTTTTATTTACGGGTTTCTACTCACAGTATACATAATGGCTTCTCTTGTTGATATTTGACCATGATATACACAAGGATCTCTCTTAGGGTGTGTTTGGATCGCAGAGTTGGGTTGAGTTAGGTTAAGTTGAGTTGAGTTGTGCAGAGTTGAGTAGAGTTGAGTGCAGAAAATCTGTGTTTGGTGTGCAGAGTTGAGTTGAGTTGTTGCAGGAAGTCTGTGTTTTGGGTGTACAGTTGAGTTGAGTTGAGTTGTGCAGAGGTATCTGGTGCAGTTTTTTTAGATCAAATAATCAATTTTTATCTTCTCATCATTGACGATACATTCATTCATGACAAAAGAATTAATGACATGCTATCAAATCTTATCTCCCATGCCCCCCAAAAAATAAAGTATACAAAAAATATTATCGTTCGCAAAATATATCTAACAAAATAAACATGAAGTGTCTGGGTCATCTTGGTTTAGTAAAAGATGGGTGAAGTAGGTGTTCAGCCAGTCCTACCAAGAAGATGCAAGCAGTATCTCTTCTTGGATTGTGGTTGGACTTGGAAGAAGCAACTCGTCTTCTAGATGTCTGCGACTAAGGGGATCATCTTTGGTCAACCCTTCTATTGCATACAGTTGGTCTACAACATCTTTACGTCTAGAGGATTCCATTTCATATTTTTCTTTTCTTAATCACTCTCCTGTAACTTTTCTTTTCGTTTTAGCAACGAAACTTATGCATAATTCAACTTAAACCCCCTCTTTTTTTGTAACCCCCGTAAAATCAAATGCATTAATTGTATTTGATTTAAATTTGAATTTTTGGATAATCGGATAAGGATTATGAATATAGAGAGTTTTTAGGAAATGGTGTTTCAAAGTCTAAAAATGATTAGGATTTATGTTTTAAAAAAATGGGATTAAGATTTCTTTTTTAAAAAAAGAGGATTAGGATTTCCTTTTTAAAAAAATAGGATTTCTTGTTCTAAAAAGGATTAGGACTTTTTGCTACCTGTTTAAACTAGAGTAATTGCAACTTAAATGGTGCATTTCAAAACTCTCATCTTCTTGTCCTTCTTTTCTTTTCATCTCACTCTTCATCTCGCCAGACAATCACGCGGAGTTTTGCCGGAAAGTCGTCGGGTCATCGCCGGAAAGTCGTCAGACCACTGCCAGAAGTTGTCAGACCAACGTTGGAAGTCATCGGACCACCTCGGAAGTCGTCGGAAGCCATCGGGCCACCGTCAGCAGCCGTCGAACCACCGCTGGAAAGTCACCGGACCGCCGAAAGGGAATCAAGGTTTAAGAAAATTGGTGGAGAGGTGTGTGAATTGATTTTGTGGGGAGATGTAAGGTGAGAAAATTGGAGGAGACATTTAGGGGTGTTTGGCCCATTGGTTTGGGTTAGGGTGGTGTTGGGTTTCAAACCCAACACCATGTTTGGTACAAAGGGTTTCAAAACCAAGGGTTTTGAAAACACAACCCCATAGGTTTTGAGAACACAACCCCATGGGTTTTGAAACACAACCTCATGGGTTTTGTACCATGTTTTTCACTTTTATTTTTTGTTTTTCATTTTCGATGACCACTTCAACAACAATTTCGATGACAACTTCTACAACAACTCCGACGACTATCCGGTGACCCGACCAACTCCGATGACAACTCAAACGATCACCAACAACGACAACTTCGACGATTACACTGGCAACTCAACCAACTCCGATGAAAACTTTGATAATCACACCGACGACTCGACCAACTCTGATGAAAATTCCGACGACCACACTAGCGACCCGACCAACTCCGATGACAATTCCGACGACCACACCCGGCGACCCGACCAACTCGATGACAATTCCGGACGACCACACTCGCGACCCGACCAACTCCGATGACAATTCCGACGACCACATCGGTGACCCCCGACCAACTCCGATGACAATTCCAACAACCACACCGACCAACTCCGATGACAATTCCAACGACCACATCGACGACCCCAACCTACTCCGATGACAATTCCGACGACCACACCGGCGACCCCGACAAACTCTGATGACAATTTTGACGACCACACCGGCGACCCCGACAAACTTCGATAACAATTCCGACGACCACACCGGCGACCGACTAACTCTAATGGCAACTCGATGATTGCACCGATCACTACCAAGAACTAAAACTTCAACTACCACATCGGCGCATCGACTAACTCTAATGGCAACTCGATGATCGCCGATCACTCACTGCAGAAACTTAAAACTTCAAACGACCACACCGGCGACCGACCATCGCGACGATTACCTCCATCGATAACTACAATGAAAACTCTATAGATTAATTTAACGACGCCTCGTGACTCGACCACCCAAACAACTTGATACTTTGATGCCCCAACCACCGCCAATCCGAAAGAGTTGTTCAACATGAGACATTCATCCGCTCGAAATGTCATTGAGAGAGCATTCGATATTTCAAGGGTCGATGGGCGATACTAAGAGGAAAGTCTTTTACCCGGTAGAAGTATAGTGCATGACTATAATCGCACGTTGTTTGTTGCACAATTTAATTATACAAAAGATGGACCCGGATCCCACATTCGAGGAGGCACACACAAGTGACCCCGATTCAACTGAGATGAACACAAACAACGTTGGATTTGTAGAGACAACGGAGATGTCCGGTCCGAATTGAGGAACATCTTGCAAACCATATATGGATGAATTGGAATGGGAATTGACGATTATTGAATTAAACATATATATATATATATATATACATATTGATTAGATTTTGTATATATGCACTACATACATTATGGTGGATAATATTTTTGTGTGTAAATATTATTAATATAATATTAGTAGCTCGAGTGAACGAGCTATATGCAAAATTGAAGGCAATCCTGAGGATGACAAGGCGGGATTGCATGGTTGTTGCAAAAACGCTTCTCTCGAATAATATGATGTTGAACTCTTTATTTACATGAACCATCCCAAATTTGAAGTATGATTCTGTGTGGAAGTTCTGGGGAAGCACAGGAACTCCGATTCTATTTCAATCTACCACTCTCTATGACTTTTTAGATTTTTATGTTTAGCTGAACTTCGTTGGACAACTATCTCTACTTTTCTTTTTATTTATTTTCATCAGTTACATGTTATCTTTAACCAACATATTTATATGCATCAATTGTTTTACTTTATCATTGGCGCCACAGTTCTTACATTACACATTACAACATATAGTTAGTTGTCTTACTTTATGTCATCATGAGTGAAGTGCATTATAATATAATATATACTCCTACAAAGTATTATAAACTCAAATTAGATACATTAGATAAATTGTTGATAGGTAATTTATGTAGTTATGAAGTTAAAAAATAAAGTAAGAATACAAAATTACTATATTTAAAAAATATTAAGTACTTATTTTACAAAAAATAGACTGCACACACCTAACCCAACACAACACTGCACCCCAAACACTGTTTTATGCAACACATTCCAAAGACAACATCGCGCACCCCAAACATTGTTTTGCTCGCAACACACCTAACACAACCACTGTGCTCAAAACTGCTTTTCTGCAAGTCCGGTGTTTCGATTCGACCAAGAAACCCGGGGTTTCAAACCTGTGGTTTCGATTCCAACACACACATGCCGCGGCCCGCCCAGGGAAGTGGGGAGTTGAGAACTCAACTCAACTCAATGCCCCAAACACTGAGTTGGTTTTTTAAACCAACTCAACTCAACCCATATCAATGGGCCAAACAACCCCTTATTGATATTTTCCCTTGTTTGTTGATTTCTTTAGGCTTCTTGTCCTTGTGTATATTAGTATCTACAACGCGCCTCCGTTGCTTATATTGTTGGACCATTAGGCATTTCCTTTCATTTAGTGGTTCCTCTCGATGACTCGTAATATACACAAAATATTTCTTGTTGTATTTCCTCTTGTTTCCTAGTTTCTTTAGCTAGTATTTATATGTTAATTTTGAGGTATATATTTCTATCTACTGTCGTTTCTGTTTTCAAAAATTGAATATTGAATGTGTTTGTTCAATTTTTTCATTCCTGCAACTTCTTCTTTGGGTGATGACACACACGGTATATACAAAAACCTTTGTTATTTCCTCTTGCTTACTAGTTAGGTATATATTTCTATCTACTATCGTTTCTACCTTCGAAAATTGAATCGACTCATTCATTCTACAACTTCTTTTCTGGGTTTCTTTTCCTTCCTCCCATTTGAGGTATATATGTCTATCTACTGTTGTTTCTACCTTCGAAAAATTAAATGTGTTTGATTGACTCTTTTCTGGGTTCTTTTATGAGTTTCTTTTCTTTCCATTTACCCAATAACAATTTTTATTTGTAGAGGCTACATCTCAGAAAACTAAAGAAACGACGAAAAATGTTTTTCATCTTTCCCGTCAACCATTTCATTTGAATATCTCATGTCCATTCAGATCTTCAATAGTGTTTCATCTCCCCTTGGCCTCCTTCAATATTGTTTCATCTCTCATTGCCCTCTCGTAAACCATCAATGAGAGAATGTACCTTCGTGCAAGGAGAGAACATACAACACAGTGAACAACCAACAACAAAATCGATCGAATTGCTAAAAATTTGAGAATCAAATATTAGGAGAAATCGATTAGAACAAATTTAGGATGGATTTGGTTTGACTGTAAATATAATTATATAACATGGGCAAAATAAGCATACAATTTTCTTCACGCTCCTCCCTAAAAAATAGTTAGACAAAATTGCAATATAAAACATTTTTAGACATTTTTCATTGTAGATTATTTATTTTAGACATTAATCACAATTTCCCGATTAAAATACCCTTTTGTAGCATGGTTGTATTTGTTGGGATTTTGTCCTAATCTCGTGTTTGTAAATTACTTGAAATTAATAAAGTGTTATTCTCATTTCATTACTTTGTGTCTCGCAAATTTTACAAACTTTTCCAATAAACTAAGCTCCAGGGTCATTCAAATTATGAGAGAACTAGAACTTGAACGGTGTGTAGTGGACACACAGGGAGGATCACGTTCGAGTTCATGACCTGAACGATCTACAGTATATGGATAGGGTTGGAGACCTAATCCTAGATACGCTGTGGATGCGACTCGCTTTGTATTAGATACAAACGAGGTGGTCTGACTCGTTCATGTGGTTGACATGCGAGTAGGGGCATCATGTGCAATGAGATTGTACAAGATCGGACTTTGGAATTATTAGACCCACCGATGTAACACCGCTGTTGTGATGAAGGACTAATAACTTCGTGAGATGACCATTAGTGACTCGACCTGAATCTTGAGCGTGTTACGGACTCCTATCTGCGGGGGTCTGTCCTTTGACTAGTATGGGTGAGAGTGGTTACAGTTACTCGCCCAATATCCCTATCTTCTCAGGGACAGGACCAAGTAGGGAGCTGGGAACTTAACTACGCGAGATGGAATTCACTCGTTCCCGCCTTTAGGGAAACTAGAGGAGTTGTTCCCTTAAGTGTTGTCTCCAGGGCTTGGACAACGGGCGCCCACCTTCTCACTGGCCTGAGAAGGGTGTTGTGTGTGGTTGGACCATCACAATATGTTGTTCATCATAGGAGCAGTGGGGACTTAAGGAACAAGAGGTAGAAACAGGGGTAAAACGGTATTTTGACCCAGGAGTGTCTACGAACAACCTGTGAAGGGTCGACTCATGATTATTGGTTATATTAGTGGACACGTAATATTCTGCACTAACGGGAGTGCAGCTACGGGCTTTAGTGGAGTGTTACCGTAGCTAATGAATGTTGATTAACCGGGTCAAAGAGTTTGATAGGTTAATCTCGGATCATTGGAGCCCGTCACTGTAGGTCCATTTGGTCCCTCGGTTGGCTCAATCTGGGTTAAAAGAAGGGTTAATGTTTTGGTGTGAATTGAAGTGTTCAATTTCACTTAAAGGGGATTTATGTCATTTATATGAGATATGAATGATATAATATATAGTTTAATGTGAATGAGATTCATAATAAACTATAGGTTAGCCTAATTGTTGAATTATGGCTAATTGGAGAAATTAATTGAGAGAAATTAAATTGGATGTGATTCAATTTAATAAAATCCACAATTATGCAAATGTGTTTTGTATACACATTTGCATAATTAGATATGAGATATCTTATAATATATGGTTATGCAAATGTGATTTGCATAACCTATAGTTGTGGTAAAATCGTAATAATGTGGAGATTTTAACTCCATGTTATTTCACTATTTAAACCCTTTCCAAGAAGGGTTTCTTAAGCTATTCTCTCATTTTTGGAAATTTGACCAAAAGAAGAGAATTCTCTCCCAAACTTTTCTCTCAACTCTCCCCCCTCTCCAAAACACAAAGATCCCACCATCTTCCTTCTTTCCAAAAGAAGAACAACCGAGATTTCAAGTGGTTGTGACCGGATCTTGTTCGTGAGTTCGAGTTCGTTGAGATCGAGAAGCACGAAGTGTTCGTGATCAAGGAAGAAAGATTGAAGAATTGTCTTCAACAAGTAAGTATGTTCTTCTTGTTGTAATTTTCTTCCTTTAATTTGTATGTTTAACTTAGATCTAAGTGTTAGATCGTTTTAACGAATTTCTAGTAGCGTGACGATTCGATCGTCGTTCGCTGCGCGGAGATTCTCGATCCCTTCAATTGGTATCAGAGCCACTCGATGGTTCTTCGTTATGCACTGATTTTCGTTAAAATTAGGTGGGTAAATTACCTTAATTCATGAGATGAATGTTGGTTTGCATAATGGATGTTTCGATTTTTGGCACTAGTTTAGATTTACAATTATGTTGTTGAGATCAATGTAAGGACCCGTTGTTTTTCGGCATTTTGTTGTAAATCAAGTCTGTAAGTCCGAGCCTTTAGTAACAAGAGTTACTGTGAAGAAATCGGAGCAGAAACGGGCAAAAATTTGAAGCAAAACAACAAAGGTGTTTGTTGTACAGGCGACGACATTGAGACGTTGTTCATTGGCGTCTCAACCTGTGCCAGCGGGAGCAAGGCGCGCTGCTGGACAACGTCTAATGGAATAAGAGTTATTATGGGATTAGGGTCTGATCGAGAAAGTCTCGTCCTAGAGGAGGAGTGTTCTGTTCACCTTTCGGTGGCGGTCATTCTAAACCTTTAGGATATCATTGTAAATTTTTGAATGACCTAGGGATCATGAAACAATTTTTGCTAAAACTTGATTGGATTTCAAAAGTTTTTTGCGAGACTAACACAAAGTTTTCTTAATTTTTCAGCTTAAAACATTTATAGCTCAATAATAGCTCTACTCGCGTCTGACAAATTAGTGGGAGATAATTACCAAACATGGAAAAACAACTTAAACACAATTTTGGTAACTGAGGACATTAAGTTCGTGCTCTCTGAGGAGTGTCCTCAGATGTCGGGCTCGACTGTATTGCGAAATGTTTGTGATGCATACGATCGATGAATCAGGGCCAATGAAAAGACCAAGGTCTATATCATTGCCAGCATGTCTGATGTTTAGGCAAAGAAGCATGAGCTGATGGTCACCGCTAAGGAGATCATGGAGTCCTTGCAGGATATGTTTGGACAACAGTCCTTTCAAGTCCGACATGACTCGCTCAAGTACGTCTTCAACGCACGGATGAAAGAGGGGTTGTATGTCCGTGAACATGTTCTAGACATGATTACCCACTTTAATCTAGCGGAGATGAACGGGGCTTCGATCGACGAGTCGAGCCAAGTCAGTTTTATCTTGGAGACTCTTAGAAGAGTTTCTTTGGCCAGTAGCAATGTTGTTATGAACAAGATAAACTACACTCTGACTACTCTTCTTAACAAGCTACAAACCTTCCAGTCCTTGATGAGGATCAAGACGTCGGAAGCTGAGGCAGGCGTTGCCTTTAGGTCTTATCACAGGGGTTCGACCTCTGGGACAAAGCCTGTAGCTCCTTCACGCCCAAAAGGGAAGAAGAAGATGAAGAAGGGTAAAACTGACTGAGCTGCCGCCCAAAAGGGCAAGAAGGTCAAGGAAGTTGCAGAGAAAGGAAAGTGTTTCCACTGCAATGGGGGCGGACATTGGAAGAGGAACTGCCCCAAATTCCTAGCCGAGAGGAAGAATCAAGGTAAATATGATTTACTTGTGACAGAAACCTGTTTAGTGGAGAGTAGTGACTCTACTTGGATATTGGATTCGGGCGCCACTAACCATGTTTGTTCTTCTTTCGAGGATTGATTCTGGCGATGAGTGCGAGAAGGTGAGGTGACTCTACGGGTTGGATTCGGGAGCTTGTCTCGCTGCTGCGTGATCGACACGGTGAAGCTACATTTTGACAGAAATTACATTCTGTTGGACAATATGTTTATAGTTCCAGGGTTTACTAGAAACCTAGTTTCTATTTCCTGCCTGTTAGAACAATGTATTTCCGTTTCTTTCCATGGTAATAAAGCGTTTATTTCCATAAATAGTAATCTTATTTATTCTGCTTCACTTGAGAATAATCTGTATGTCTTGAAACCTAATTCGGTCAAAAGTGTTTTGAATACTGAATTGTTTAAAACGGCAGAAACGCGAACTAAAAGAGCGAAAGTTTCTCTTAAAGAAAATGTCCATCTTTGGTATCTACGGTTAGGCCACATTAATCTCAATAGGATTGAGAAACTAGTGAAGAGTGAACTTCTAAACGAGTTGGAAGAAAACTCTTTACTGGTGTGTGAGTCATGCCTTGAAGGAAAAATGACCAAACGCCCTTTTAGTGAAAAGGATATAGAGCCAAGGAGCCCTCGAGCTTATACATTCGACTCTCCGTGGTCCGATGAATGTTAAACCACGAGGTGGTTATGAATACTTCGTGTCTTTCATAGATGATTACTCGAGGTATGGGTATATTTACCTAATGCATAAGAAGTCTGAAACTCTTGAAAAGTTCAAGGAGTACAAGGCTGAGGTTGAGAACCTGTTAGGTAAATCGCTTAAAACACTTCGATTGGATCGAGGTGGAGAGTATATTGACATTGAATTCCAAGACTATATGATAGAACACGAAATTATGTCCCAACTCTCAGCACCTGGTATGCCACAATAGAATGACGTATCGGAGAGGAGAAACAAAACCTTGTTTGACATGGTTCAGTCGATGATGATCTATGCTCGTCTCCCTGATTCTTTTTGGGGTTACGCAGTGGAGACTGCGATTTATATTTTGAACAACGTTCTGTCGAAAAGTGTTTGTGAAACACCTTTCGAACTCTGGAATAGTCGTAAAGGCAAGTTCACACCATTTCAGAATTTGGGGATGCCCGACCCACGTGTTGGTGTCAAACCCGAAAAAGTTGGAACCCTGTTCGAAATTATGCCTATTCGTAGGTTACCCAAAAGAGACCAGAGGTGGTTTGTTTTACGATCCTAAGGATAATAGGGTGCTTGTGTCGACAAACGCAACTTTCCTTGAGGAAGACCACGTCAGGGATCATTTACCAAGAAGTAAAATTGTGTTAAATGAAATAAACAGTACATCAACAAGGGTTGTTGATGAGGCTAGTACGTCAACAAGTGTTGTTGATCCTAGCACGTCTAGTCAAATCCGTTCTCAAGAGTTGGGAATTCCTCGACCTAGTGGGATGGTTGTGAGACAGCCTGATCGTTACATGGATTTAGCTGAAACCTCAGTTGTCACTCCTGATGATGACTGTGAGGATCCATTGACCTATGATCAGGCAATGGTTGATGTTGACAAAGACGAATGGATTAAAGTTATGGACCAAGAAATGAAGTCGATGTACTTCAATTCTGTCTGGGAGCTTGTAGATCAACCGAATGGGGTAAAACCAATTGGTTGTAAATGGATCTACAAGCGTAAACTGGCGTAGATGGGAAGGTGCAGACCTTCAAAGTCCGACTAGTGGCAAAGAGTTTTACCCAGGTTGAAGGGGTTGACTATGAGGAGACCTTTTCACCTGTTGCCATGGTAAAGTCGATCAGGATCCTTCTGACCATTGTCGCGTATTATGACTACAAGGTATGGCAGATAGACGTCAAGACAACCTTTCTGAATGACAAACTTGATGAAACAATCTACATGGACCAGCCCAAAGGGTTCATTGCCCAAGGCCAAGAGCAAAAGGTTTTGCGCTTCCTTCATAGGTCTATTTATGGCTGAAACAAGCTTCGAGGTCTTGGAATATAAGGTTTGATGAGGCGATCAAATCTTATGGCTTTGATCAAAATGTCGACGAGCCTTGTGTCTACAGGAAAATCGTTGACAAAACTGTCGTATTTTTAGTGTTGTATGTGGATGATATTCTTCTCATTGGGAATGAGGTAGAATTTCTTACTAACATTAAGAAGTGGCTAGCTTCGCAATTCCAAATAAAAGATTTGGGAGAAGCTTATTATGTTCTAGGTATCCAGATAGTCTGGAACCGGAAGAACAGAACGCTAGCCTTATCTTAGGCATCTTATATTGACAAGATGTTGTCTAGATATAAGATGCAGAACTCCAAAAAGGGCTTGCTGCGTTTCAAGCATGGGGTTCACTTGTCTAAGGATCAGTGTCCTAAGACTCCTCAAGATGTTGAGGATATGAGACGAATCTCATATGCTTCAGCTGTAGGGAGCCTGATGTATGTCATGTTGTGTACTAGACCCGACATCTGTTATACAGTAGGGATTGTCAGTAGGTATCAATTCAATCTAGGATTAGATCACTGCACAACCGTAAAGGCAATCCTCAAGTATCTTAGGAGAACAAGGAACTACAACTTAGTGTATGGAAGTGGGGATTTGATCCTTACGGGATACACGGATTCTGACTTTTAGACCGATTAGGATTCTAGGAAATCCACTTCGGGGTCAGCCTTCATTCTAAACGGAGGAGCTGTAGTATGGCGAAGGATCAAGCAGAGATGCATTGCCGATTCTGTCACACCCCCTCCCGAACCTCCTGCTAACTTAGCCCGGAAAGAGGCATGAAGCCAATAGATATTGTTTACCTCTTAACAATACCTGATGACCATTTTCTACCTGATAAACATACTATGCTCGTATATGATAAACTTTAACATCACACAGCGAAAACTTGGTAACTATTAAACATACATAGGGAGAAACATTTCTTAAGTCTCCCATTTGAAAACTTAAACGAGCAATAGCATCACAACCCAGAACATGCCAACCCATTGTTTATACAACCTCTTATGTACAAACAACTATAACTACATAACGACTTGCTATACAACACCAGCCACGTACAAAATACAAACTTATGAAACTTCCAGCAGGCTATGGCAGGATGTCAGGTACCAGGAGCTAGATCTCTACCTAAAAAGGTTTGAAAACATGGAAAGAATGAGCTAAAAAGCTCAGTGAGTGTCTATCTTTAAAACATTATAAGCTCACAGGTGAATCATAATAATGGCAGATTATAAGTAGAAAATAACTTAACATCTGTTTGTAAACATAAACAAACCATGCTTCCAATTTACAGGTTTAAGTCACCACTTATGCATAGCACACAACTCGAAGTGTACTATCATATCGAGGGTAGATAGATCAATAATGTAGAAGCTCATAACAATAAAACACATGACATGATACCACATTCAAACCATAGAGGTGGTAGAGTTACATTTATACCAATAAGGTTCATACCTCTCTCTCTCACGTGCACGTGGAATACCTTTGGCCATTTGGTTTTCCCTAATACCTTCTCTATGTCCTTCAGTATTAAGGTAAAACCATTTACTACCTGAATACCTTCTCATTGTCCTTCAGTACCGGGATATCATGATTCATTCCCCCCTAAATACCTTCTCGAATGTCCTTCAGTATTAGGGGTTAACCACAAACAAGAGCATAATTTGTTTACCATGGGAAATCATGTATTTATAATACATACTTTCATAATTTAGGTTCCATACTTGGATTTATGATTACAAATTAATTCAAAACATGCTTATGTTCCATCTTGAACTTATGTTAGAAAACTCCATGAAGCTATACATAATTAGTTCAAACAGGATGTAATGATCAACACTTATGTTTTTGAAGAAAAATATAGGTCAAGCATAGTTCTAAAATAGAGTCACTCACAGTATTAGAATTAGAACCTTGGCTTGTAAACTTGACCTATTTGCTCTTGGCCTGTCAAACAAACCAACTCAACCATTAGAACCTCGAGCTCATGATTTTTAACCTTAAAACTACAAGGAAACACACTTTCCAATTTCAAGCATTTTCAGATTTCTGCCCTGTTTTCAGACAGTCATAACTTCTTCATTACTTATCCAAAAATAATGTAATTTATGCCAAACTCTTTCTTTGTTAATCCTCTAAATATCATATGAAGACATGAAATTGAAATTCCAAACGGATTTGTTCCGAAATACCTCGAAAGCTACTTTCCTCAAAATAGACTTCTGCTGTTTCCAGATTCGGATTTCCTGCTGCACAACAAATTTAACCTGATATTTAAAACATCTTCTAGAAATTTTCTACTCACGATTTCTTCACGAAAGTTATAGGAAATTCAATAAGCTTTCGAACCATACCATTTAGAGCTTCTAACTCCAACTCGAAAGATCAGGACAACCCAAAAACCAGAGACTTCTTGGATTTGACAAACAAACTTACATCTTACGCCTTCCTCTTAACAAAACAGTAACTTAACATAAGATTTTGCTCGAATTTCCTTCATGAACTTTGTTTAAAAATGAGTTAAATTTCAGGAAAAGCAAACTTCAACACTTACCTCTTCTTGTAGAGCTCGAGAAGATCAAAACATCAGACAATGGCAGAATGATTCACCTTGCTGCTATAATAATTCCCTTGAGATCTTCTCCTTTCTCTGCAATTTCAGCTCCAAAATCAGAGCTTTTCTCCTTCTTCTTCTCCCTTGAACTTCAACTCACAAAGCTTACAACTTTCTTTTGGTAAATGAAGAAGAAAATGGAGAAGATAAAGCCTTTTTAAAAAGCAAACGGTGGAGGAAAAGACAAATTTGTCTTTTTCCCTTTTGCTTTTTCTTTTTTTTTTCCTTTTTAATTTCTCCTTTATCTCTTTCTTTCTTTTCTTTTCTTTTCTTTACAAAACAAAACAAAACTTAATATATTTAACTTTTCTTTCATTTTCTTTTCTTCTTTTATCTTTTAAAGCAAACCAAACCAAAATGGTTTAAACTTTCCTTCCTTGTTTTCCTTTTGTCTTTCACTTCATTTCTTCTTTCCTTTTGTTGTTTTTTTTTAATAAGGAAGTTCCAAAGAAAGATCTCTGGTTTACAGATTCCACTATGGAAGCGGAGTATGTTGCGGCTTGTGAAGCTGCAAAGGAAGATGTTTGGCTTAAGAAGTTCATGACAGATTTGGGAGTTGTTCCAAATATGAACTTGCCGATCACACTGTTCTATGACAACAGTGGTGCAGTAGCCAACTCCAGAGAGCCTCAGAGCCATAAGAGAGGCAAACACATTGAGCGGAAGTATCATTTGATACGGGAGATTGTGCACTGTGGACACGTGACAGTCACGTAGATAGCGTCGGAGCACAACGTAGCTGATCCATTTACAAAGGCCGTCACGGCTAAGGTGTTTGAGGGTCACCTAGAGAGTCTAGGTCTTTGAGTACTTCCTGACTAGGGCAAGTGGGAGATATGTAAATGGAAATTCAATGCCCTAGTTTATTGTATTACTTCGTTGTAATTTATGTACATTTCAGAAATGTATTTTCTCCACTAGCTTAGTCCAAGTGGGATTTTGTTGGGATTTTTGTCCTAATCTCGTGTTTGTAAATTACTGTTTGAAATTAATAAAGTGTTATTCTCATTTCATTACTTTGTGTCTTGCAAATTTTACAAACTTTTCCAATAAACTAAGCTTCAAGGTCATTGAATTTATGAGAGAACTAGAACTTGAACGGTGTATAGTGGACACACAGGGAGGATCACGTTCGAGTTAATGACCTGAACGGTCTACAGTATGTGGATAGGGTTGAATACCTAATTCTGGATACGCTGTGGATGCGACCCGCTTTGTATTAGATTCAAACGAGGTGATCTGACTCGTTCATGTGGTTGACATGCGAGTAGAGGCATCCTATGCAATGAGATTGTACAAGATCAGACCGTTAATTATTAGACCTACTAATGTAACACCGTTGACGGTAAGGACTAATAACTTCGTAGATGACCATTAGTGACTCGACCTGAATCCTGAGCGTGTTACGGACTCACATCTGCGGGTCCGTCCCTTTGACTAATACGAGTGAGGATGGTCACGATTACTCGC
The DNA here is from genome assembly GCA_036507285.1 of Trichosanthes cucumerina. Classification (NCBI taxonomy): domain Eukaryota; kingdom Viridiplantae; phylum Streptophyta; class Magnoliopsida; order Cucurbitales; family Cucurbitaceae; genus Trichosanthes; species Trichosanthes cucumerina. Next base: position 16,370,084 of record CM071841.1, on the reverse strand, counting down.
CCAATATGTCTATCTTCTCGGGACAGGACCAAGTAGGAGTCGGGAACTTAACTACGCGAGATGGAATTCACTCGTTCCGCCTTTAGGGGAAACTAGAGGTTGTTCCCTTAAGTGTTGTCTCCATGGCTTGGACAACGGGCGCCCACCTTCTCACTGGCCCGAGAAGGGTGTTGTGTGTGGTTGGACCATCACAATATGTTGTTCATTATAGGAGCAGTGGGGACTTAAGGAACAAGAGGTAGACACAGGGGTAAAACGGTATTTTGACACAACCATGTCTACGAACAATCTGTGAATGGTCGACTCATGGTTATTGGTTATATCAGTGGACACGTAATATTCTGCACTTACGGGAGTGCAGCTACGGGCTTTAGTGGAGTGTTACCGTAGCTAATGAATGTTGATTAACCGGGTCAAAGAGTTTGATAGGTTAATCTCGGATCATTGGAGCCCGTCACTGTGTAGCAAAATTAGGTCCCCGGTTGCTCAATCTGGGTTAAAAGAAGGGTTAATGTTTTGGTGTGAATTGAAGTGTTCAATTTCACTTAAAAAGGATTTATGTCATTTATATGAGATATGAATGATATAATATATAGTTTAATGTGAATGAGATTCATAATAAACTATAGGTTAGCCTAATTGTTGAATTATGGCTAATTGGAGAAATTAATTGAGAGAAATTAAATTGGATGTGATTCAATTTAATAAAATCCACAATTATGCAAATGTGATTTGTATAATTAGATATGAGATATCTTATAATATATGGTTATGCAAATGTGATTTGCATAACCTATAGTTGTGGTAAAATCGTAATAATGTGGAGATTTTAACTCTATGTTATTTCACTATTTAACCCCTTTCCAAGAAGGGTTTCTTAAGCTATTCATAGACAACATCCAACAAACAAGTATGTACATCAAAAAACACATTCATTCATAGACAACATCCAACAAACTCTAATCCCAGATTCAGAAGAATGAGGTCACCCGCCTCTTCACAAACTACTAAATATTATATATATTTCTACTATATACATTATTATAAACAAGTATATTGTACACCTAACCAATATATTAACTTATCTAACTCATACAAATCTAGTACTTTTTCACAAAATTCAAAAATCCAAAAAATGGCTTACACAAATCTGCCAACAAAATCCGCCCATTGTACTCGAATCTCGTCGATTTTTTCTTGTTTATATGCAGTTTTTGTGTTAAACTACAAAGAGAAATAAATATATATAACATTAGACTAAATTATATTTTGAATCACTAAGAAGATAAAATAAGAGTACTTACAATGTTACTTATAGAGATACTAAAATTATATACTATTTCTCGTATATACTTATGTACATAGTACCTGCACTCTATAGAACCCGGTTGACGGAGGCACTACATGCAAAATAATTTAAAAAATAGCATGTTTGAGTTAAATGTTATTCCAACTTTGATAAAAACAATCGAATATATCAATTATGTTTACTTATACAAGTTTCCAAGTGATGGCATAACGATATTGTGGAAGTGAGTGCTTGGTGTCACGGTCGCACCTCTTAAGGGGTCTTGACACGACCGTGCGGCACTTGCTCTCGCTCATGAGCAAGTCAGCCAACTCAAATTCGGATCGCGGCAAGGCACTGGCGGGCCTATATCACAACCTCCACCCCGTTCTTGAGAAAGTTTTTTAAAGCGGGGTCGAGAGAATGTGGGAAAACATTTTAGAAAGCGTTTGTGAGAGTTTAGAAAGTTAGTTATACAGCTGATAAGCAATAATAAAGAAAGCCACACTTATCTAGCATATAACTCTTGGTAGGGAGAATTGATGAATGTTCGCATCCCCCTATAGTACATTCTAGGAATTTTGGCTATGACCCCCTTGCACGTCATTTTGGCGAGGAGTCATATGCCCACAAAAATACATGGAAATGAAATAACAATGCTAAAGCAAAAACATACATGAAAACATAATGAAAAAGGATGGGGACGGCCATGCGGCCATGGGCAACACGCCTTGGACAAGCATGACCGTGACATTTGGCTTGCCACATTCTCAAGAATCTAAAGAGTTTGAGAAAAATTAATAGAAAGTAATTAATTCTAATGGTTTAAAACACTTATGTATTTATTGTTTCTTGAAATATTTCTTCGATCTTACTCCTCAACGAGTTTAAGACATAAACGGTGTTTGCCCGCGGATGGATAACGATTAACATCCAATTATATCTATTAAACAATGAATATTCTAATATCATTGTTTTATGAACAAAAAAAGTATAGACAAGTGGAAGTAATTTAAATGATGACTTACCCAGTATTATATGGGATGAAAATTTGTTGATTCAAGTCCAAATTAACCATCTAACCTGTTAGTCAGATTTATACAACGTGTTTCTTGACTTTTAACAAAATTAAAAATGGTTATTTGATCGACTAGCAAGAACTTGACGATTTTTTCATAGTCACATACAGTCCAAAGATACCTAAATAAAAGTAAAGTTATTTTATAAAACATTCAAAAGCGTAGTACCCACACTATACATCATAACACTGAACTCCATCATGCCAAAGTTTTTTCAGATCATCAACTAATGAAGCTAAATAAACATCTATGTCATTCTATGATTGTTTAGGCCCAGATATTAATGCATTTAACATAAAAAATCTTCGCTTTATGCATAACCATAGAGGTAAATTATATGTCACCAACATAACTGGCCAACAACTATATCTACTACTAAGATCATCGTGTGGATTGACTCCATCAGTTGAAAGAGCAAGACGGAGATTTCTAGGTTCTAAACCAAACTCTGGCCACAAATTGTCTACTTGCTTCCACGATAGTGTATCCGCAGGATGTCGTATGTACCCATCAATTACTCTTTCATTAGCATGCCAAATCAACAAACTCGATATTTCTTTACTGCGAAACATTCTTTTAAATCTTGGAATATGAGAGATATACCACATGACTTTCGCCGGAATGTTCTTCATCACATCCTTCGAATTTTTACAAAGCTTCCATCTTGATGTTTCGCATATAGGGCATACTTCTATATCTGCAAGCTCTTTTCTAAACAAACAACAATCATTACTACATGCATGAATCTTTTCATACTTCATTCCAAGAGTACACAAGATTTTTTGCTTGATATGTAGAGCTAGGATGTTCATTTAGACTTGGTAAGATGTCACGAACCAATGCTAACAACTCAGTGAAATTCTTATCGCTTCATCCGAACTTTGCTTTCAAATTATATAACTTTATCAATGCAGATATTTTTGTAAAATTGTTACAATTTAAGTACAATGGTTTCTTGGCATCATCTAACACTTTTTCAAATATTGGAGACTTTTCATTAAAATAGTTATGTGCAGCCTCAAACATTCCTACTGTGTCGTCAACATCTTCGTCCTCAACTTCAGCTTCCTCTTTTCTCTCATTCGGTAGTGACTCACCATGCCAAACCCATGTTCTATAGCTTTCATCAATGCCATTAATATATAAATGGTCTCTTACGACATTCGTATTTTGAGACTTTGCATTCACACATTTCAAGCATGGAAACAAATGACATCTGACCTATTTGAATATCGTATACCATTTTGGATAAATGTCTCAACTCCTAAACGATATTCTGATGACATCCTATTCTTTGACATCCATGAGTTATCCATAACTATAAATCTGGTGCCTTGAAAGTTCAATCTACAAGAAGAATAATAGTTACTTAAACTTATGTACTTACTATGTCCTTAGGAAGTCACCGAAGAAAAAAGAAAACTATCAAGGAGTTCACTGCTTACTCAATTTCATGATGTTGATTCAAAAGCCAACATCATGATATTTTGGACTAATACCATTTCCTCTCATCCACAAACCCACTACTAATATTAAGAAAATTAAACATATGATTCTAACCAAACACACTAAACAAAAGATCTCAACCATTCCTCAATCACTCATCAAATTGAACTAACACAAAAATAAACTTATGAAATCTAAACTCATAAAACTTAACACAAACAAAGAATTAGAATTAAGAAAAATTTAGGAAATTCTCACTCTTTCCTCAATAATGTAATACAAGTTATTAACCTTAGACCCAACCCCAATATAAAAGTAAACTTATCTATTTTAAACTCATAAAAATTATAGCATAATCAAAGAAAATAGTAGTAAAAACTTAGATATCTTGAAGGTGGGATTAGTTAACATGGTACCTAAATTAAAATGAGAAATCTGATTATGAAAACCAAAAATCAATGCCAAAAGTTTTAACTAATATAGTTTCAAATGGTTCAATTTCTTCTTTGATAAAAGTGATTATGATTTCTACAAAATATTGAGGTAAATTTGAGATTCAAATTTTAGATTGGGTAGAAAAATGAAAATTTGAACTTGATAGTAGGTGTAATTTTGATATTCGAAAACACAAGAATGAACTTGATAATAGGTGTAATTTTAAAAATAAGGTTGTTTATTAATTACGGTTGACATTTCAGTGATATATGTGTATATAAAGCATAAAGATTATTGATAAACAACATTATGATTTTTAAAATAGAAAACTATTATATGAGAATTACAACCAAATATTTTCAATAGAAAACTAAAACAATAGTAAAATTTACCAAAAATAGAAAACTAAAACAGTAGTAAAATTACAACCAAATCTTTTAAAATAGAAAACTAAAAACAAAACTATTATATAAGAGGGTATATGAGAATTACAACCAAAACAGTACAAGAATATATGAGAATGAACAAATCAGTAGAAAATCTTTTAAAATGAACAAATCTTTTTTCTTTAATTATATGAGAATTACAACCAAAACAATACAAGACAGTAGAATATCACAACCACTTGAAATAAAACAAAAATGAATTTCACCTCAACTAAGAACCACTTGAAATAAAAGGAAAAAAAAATAGAACCAAAACAGTAGCAAAATTGATTCAATTTTCACCCTTTCTAACAAGAATATCACAACCCAACATTTCATTTGGACTAGATCGAAACACTAAGGAAAAAAATAGAACAAAAAAGTAGTAAAATTTACCAAAAATAGAGATAGATTTGGACCTCAATGAAGTAGATCTGCAAAGGAAGGGGTAGATCTGGACCTCAAGCTTCAGATCTGGTCGGCGGCGACCCAAACGGACGGCGGCAGCGACCCAAATCGAGCTGGAAGATCTTGTGAGAGAGAGAGAGATGTGAGCTGGTATGAGAGAGAGAGAGAGAGTGAGAGAGATCGGCGACAAAGAACCACGATCGGCGGCGAAGAAACACGGCGGCGAAGTGGCAAGAGTGAGATGGATGTGAGCTTGTGAGAGAGAGAGATGTTGTGCTGTGTGTGAGAGAGAGAGAGATCGAAAAAAATGGTAAAGTGGAAAGAGATGACCTGCATCGATATTTTTTTTAAAATACCCCTATGATGACGGGCAATGCCCGTCATTAAACACCTTACTATGACGGGCAATGCCCGTCATTGTATGTCCACCCAATTTTTCCAAGACCGTCTTTTCTCTGCCCGTCATTGTTTCTCGCCCCTTGTTTTTTTCGTCTGTCATTGCATCCCTGTTTTCTTCTAGTGCGTATATACTCGATACAAAACAAATAATATAGATGACATACCGGTGATATCTTCGTCTACGAACAATTTTTTTCTTCTGATTCATATACATATTTTCTTCATTTTCTTTCAAATACAATAGGAGAGACTTTTGTTTTGGTCTAATATCATTCATTCTCGTTTTTTTTCAATTTTTTTTTCCAAATTTGTTTCTCCAATCATTGGTCAAATATCCTTTTCTTATTTGAATTTCCTCTGAATAAGAGATTTGGGAAACAATTTAATTTTTTTTCCATATATTGTTTTTATTTTTTTATTAAAAAAACTACCAAATTGAAGTTGATGGTGTAATAATAAAATACTTACAACATTATTGTAAAAAATTAGACTTGAAGAGGTCCTTGTGTACTGTGCGTCATCGAGACAAACTAGTAAATAAAAGGACATACCTAATGTTCCAATAATATAAACAACAAGGATACGTTGTAGATACTAATATACATAGAGACGAAGCAAACCAAAAGAAACCAGGAAATAAAAGAAAATACTAACAAGAGAGGTCCTTGTGTACACTGTGGTTCGTCGAGAGAAACCAGTAAATAAAAGAAAATGCCTAATGGTCCAACAAGCAGTTATACGGTATATACAACAGAGGAGAAGTAGTTAATGATGACATTTTTGTCTTGGTTAACGATGTGTATGAGGTATCGATTTTTATATTAAATTTAATTTTTGCATGCTTATAATGGGTAATTACACATTTTCATTTCATTAAATCAATCTAATTGTATGTCCAATATATGCTATAAATCCAATTGCTCGTCATTAAAATCGTTTTGTTGTAATCTATGCATTATTTTCTTCTAATATGCTAACTTAATTGTTAAGATTTGATTCAAGTTTGTTATATTTTGTTAACTAATATTTCTTTCTCCCCTTATAATCCTTTATATTTATATTTTGTAACTATAATTTATTTCTCTCTCCCCTTATAATCTTACTTTTTTGTAGGTTTTTATTTAGTTAGTTAAGGAGTAGAAAATGTAGTTAGGGGTATTTTAGTCCCATCATAATTATAAAATCATAAAGTAAATAAAGTAAAAGACATTTTTCTAAATTTAAACAATTTTAAACAATTTTCAAGTGGGATGGATTAGATTTATAACATCGTCAAATTTACCGTTAAAAAAGAGGAGGAGGATATTGGAAGGTCTCAATCAGCTCAGGTCCCATTGTTACATCCACAAGCCACAACTTTCTCCGCCTTTTTAAGGGTTCAAACCATCCAATTTGAGATATTTATCCAATCTATGATTTTTCGAAGAATTTACTATTTCAACCCCAATGAAATCCCTCTTCTAATTCTTTGAAATTTTCAATTGTGTGTGTAATATATATATATATATATATTTCCTAATATCATTTTGTGTCTTTTTTTAAAAATATGTTAAATTTTATTTTTAATCTTTGTGTTTTAATTTTAATATTTTGTAAGGTTCTTACATATACTTCTCAAAATATTTTATAGTCCTTCTAATTAAATTTAAGGAATCTTCATGCCATTAAATAAAAGTAAAAGAAATCTAATATAACAGAATAATTTTATTTTATTCGCCGTTTGTTTTGTTAGTAATAAATTATTAGTCACAAGTTGATTTTTAATGAAATAACGACTGCAATTTTGACAATACTCATTCTGATTAAAGTCAAATTCAATTATGAGTGAAAGAGGAGAAAGAATGATTAAGAAAGCAGGCCGTTCTATTCACAAATTGTCATTTAAAAAATTAATTAACAAAAACGAAGTTCAAAAGGTGGGGCAGAAAGAGCACAATTTGACAGGCAGCATCTGTGCAACCTCTTTTTTAATTACCAATTTTTTTTTTCTTCTTTTTAAAAAAAACAAAAACAAAAAATTAAAATAAAAAAAGTGTGAGTAACAAGTGGGGAGCACAACACATCGACAACACCTAAACTTCTCCGTAGAAATTATCTCAAAAAAAGGTTTTTTTGAATGAAAATTATAATTTGGATAATTTCGAACCATACAGTTTTATTTTCTCGAACTACATTCTTGTGTTTCAAAATAGTAATCCTTTTAGATTTGAACTTTCAACTCTAAAAACGGAGTACATGTTAATTGCCATTAAATTATTAAAGTTCATGGTTTCAAATTGTACTAATGTATTTTAGAAATAGTTTGAAACAAGTTCATAGTTTCTAAAACCTAGATTTCACATCTTTCAATTAAAGTTATCATTAACTTTAATTAAATTGAAATGCGTGACTTATAAGATATACATGCACACGAACTTTTTTTTTTAGTTCAAATCAATATATAGGTAAAAATTAATTAACATTTTAGGTCCCATTTGATAACCATTTAGTTTTTTAGTGTTTGATTTTTTTAAAATTAAGCTTAAAAGTACTACTTTTACTGATGGCGTTCTATATTTTCTTATCTACTTTGTATCTATGTTTTCAAAAATTAAGTTAAGTTTTGAAAATTAAAAAAGTAATTTTTAAAAACTTGTGTTTGTTTTTTAAATTTGACTAGAAACTTAAATGGTATTTCAAAAAAGATAGAAACTATTGCAGAGAAGATGAAGAAAAAATATGAAGAAAAAAAAAAACAACCATAACTTTCAATAACGAAAAACTAAAAAATCAAATGGTTATCAAACGAGATCTTACGTTTTAACCTTGCTATATATACTAAGGTTATAGTGTTTCAATTTAATAAACTATAAATGTTTGAAAGTATTTATAAAATACAGGAGCATAATTTATATAATAGCCAAACCAGAGGGATGTAATTTATAAACTATCAAATTTATAATTAATTTGGTTGAAATTTTATTTTGATCCTAAACTATTAGGCTTATTATTCTATTTTAGTACTAGGTCATCTTTCAAATTTTCTAGGCTATCTTCTAAATTTGACATTATAAAAATTTAGTCCTTCGTAATATTTATTTTAGTACTAGGTCATCTTTCAAATTTTCTAGGCTATCTTCTAAATTTGACATTATAAAAATTTAGTCCTTCCTAATATTTGCTTCAAATATTTATTCAGGATGATATCTTTATTAGGTTTTATGTCTTAAAACCCGTAGTTTGTAAATTTGCAATTTGTTCTAATTTTATCAATAAAATGTTATTGTTACTATTTAATAAAATGTTGTTGAATTTTATTAATTTACCTTAAAATAACCCTAAATCCAATAAACAAACATCCTAGGTTATGTTATGTGTCTTGAACGGTATGTGGAGACATAAGTTTATAGTATAGGGATAAGATTGGGTACCTTATCCTGGTGACACTACGGATACGACTCACTTTGTATTTGATACAAACGTAATGATTCAACACGTTCGTTTAGGTGACATGCGAGTGAGGGTATCTTATGTGATGAGTTCACATAAAACCAGACTGCAAAATAGTAATTGATAGATGTAACTCCAATTGACCATTTAGGTTTCTATTTCAATAGGATGACCTAGACAATTTAGTCTTAATCCTTAGTAAGTTGTGAAGTCCTGTCTGCGATGTATTGTCTTTTGACTAGTATGGGTGAGAATGACCCGAGACGCTGACTCAATAACCCTACCTTCTTGGGGATAAAACTACGTTGGTAGTTGAGGACTTAACTTTGCAAGATGAAATTCACTTATTCCCAACTTAGGGTAAGTAGATGAGTGTTCCCTTAAGTGTTGTCTCCAATACTTGAATAAAAGACCCTACCCTCTCACTACCCCGAGAGAGATTTCTGTTTATTGGTTGGACCATAAACATGTTGATCATTAGAGTAGCACTGGTACTTAAGGTCATAGATGTAACCCAGGGGTAAAACGATAATTTTGACTCAGCTGGTGTTACAGATACCCGTAAAGGATTAACTTGTTGTTATTGGTCTATTTCCGTGGACACAAAAATATATCTAAGAGTGCAGTTGCGGGTCTTTAGTGGAGGGTACCTATAGTTAACGAATGTTGATTAAGTGGTTAATGAGATTAACTAATTAATCTTGTATCGTTGGAGTTTCTGATCTGTGGGTCCATTAGATCCACTTCCTAGCTCGTAAAGGGTGTTGAGATTGCTTGATCTTAATTGAGATTTAAAATGTTCAAATTCACGTTGAGAATTAAAATAATGTATGGAGATACATTATAATATAAAGTTCTTATGTTCATTAAAAATTTATAAGATAATTTAATTTTGGATGTGATTCAAAATTAATTTATTAGAGAATTAAATATTTGAAAGAGTTCAAATATTATTTTAATGTGAATAAGTTTCATATTAAAAACTATAGGTTAAAATATTTAATGCACATAAGATGTACCTTAAAACTATAAGTTAGGGGAGAATAATTAAATGTGATTTAATTATAAAATCTAAATTAAATATATGATATTTAATTTAGAAATTAATTAATTAGTGAGTTTAATTAAATTTGATTTAATTAAATTAATTAAAACTATAGGTCATGTGAGTTATATTCATTTAAATATGATTTAAATGAATTATGGTTTAATTTAATTAAAAGTTAATTAAATTAAATTTATTTTATTTTAGAAAATCGTGCAACGTCACGATCTCCTCTTAAATCTCTCCCACTCTCTTGCAGGATTATCGATAAAAACCTATAACACAGAGAAATTTGGTTGGAGTGTGTTGTGAAGCTATCGATCAATCTCTCTACAAAATTCTTGATAATTTTAAAATAGAGTTTCCCACCAACCTCAATCTCGATTACGCAGAGAATTGGGAGTTTATCATGTGGTTATGTTCTTCTGGAATAGTTTTAAAGAGTTTGGAAGTCTTTGTTCGTGTTTTACAGAAGAAAATTTGTTGTTGTGTTTATTTTTCAGTAAAATCAAATAGGTATTATTTCTAATCCTTTAAGTTTATGATGTGTTTCTGGATTGTGTTGGAATTAGCATGCTTTATTGCTTATCGTTTTTTTTTTTTGCTAATGTATCGGTATTTCGATATCCAAAAATGAAAAACGAGTTTTCGGTCCAATTGACTTCCTCTGCAGTACTGGAAATTTTGATTCTATCAATTTTATCATCATAAATTAAGAAAAAAATACAAATACAAATGACACGTCTAAATTTCCTGTAAAATAATTTTTGCATAATTTCTAACTATGAATAATGTTATGCGGAATTTAGAAACTAATTTACCGTTATGAAATCACATTATGATTTTCATCTTTTTTGTTACCAACCTAAATATAACTCAACTAGTTAGAAATATATCGTCAATCTAGATATTTGAATGCTTCCACCTTTCTATGTTGTTGAACTAAGAAAAATATTATTTTGTTAAATTAATAATTTCATCCATCAAGTTTAGAATTTGATCTCCATGGGGTTTGAAATTTTAATATGATGCCTATTGTTTGGATTGTGCTTCAATTTGATCTCAATCTAAAATTTTAAATTTGATTTTTATAGTTTTTGGTCATGTTATAGGTAGAGTTGCAACTTGCCACGTGGTCAACACAACAAAAGGTCACATGTCTAGGCCCAGCTCAGACACGCCAAGGTGAGGACTGAACAACATTAAGGTCATTTTCAACCTAACCTGTCAAGTCGACTTGCTCTGAGAAGAGACAACACTAGCAAACGCAAGTGCACGCGATCGAAGTAATAATAAGACGGTATTTAAGTATCGAGTATTGTATTCACAGAAATTAGTTTTTAACTCAATTAATTACTGCAAATAATCTTACTTAACCTTTATTTAGAGAACTGCAAGCAAGAGGAAAATAAGGGAAAAAAAATCTCTAATCCTAGAAAGCAAATAGATGGGAGACACAAATCCATGGATAATTCTATTGGTGTTGGTTGCATTCTTGGACCTTAATTTACTTAATTAGCTAGTAATTGGGCATAATCAAATGTTCGTGTCATAGAAGCCTAAAATTATGGCATCTCTTGTCGACTTCTTCTAACTCTCATATGTAGTTAATTAAATCTTGTGTCTGTCTCATTAATTAATTATCACCTGGGCATTACGACTCTTTCTATAGACTAATTAAGTCTATAAATATCTCTGTCGAGACTTAACTTAGTAACTAATCAATTTGACGATGTTCAATTAACTAATCTTCAGCACTAACTACAATTAGTTAACTGTTAATCCCACTATCACTCGAGTAATTAACTAATTGTACATTAAGCTAACTAGAAATCATCCGTCGAGCTGAACCTAGTCCTACTCAATTGATTAACTAACCCAACCTAAGGGCATTAAGCCTAAAAGGCATAAATGAACATAAACATCAATTAAACCACCATTCCCAACTAAATTAGTGAAATTAAGTGCAATGGTCCAAGAAATTGAAGGGAATGAAAATCCCCGCGCAGCGGAAGACGATCGAATCGTCATGGTATCATTACGCTACTTGAATTTTGTTAAAACGATCTAACTATTAGATCTAGGCTAAACATGCTAGAAAGTAAGAAATTTACAACAAGAAGAATGTACTTACTTGTTGTAGACAATTCTTCAAAATCTTCCTTGATCACGAACACTTCGTGCCTCTCGATCTCAACGAACGCTTCCCTCGAACGGAATCCGAACACTACCACTAGGAGTCTCGATTGTTCTTCCTTTGGAAAGAAGGAAGTTTGTGGGAACTTATGATTTTGGAGAGGGAGGAGAATTGAGAGAGTAGAGAGAATTTTGGTTTTTTCTCTTTGATCAAAACCAAAAAATGAGAAAAGGTTTTTCAATCCCTTCTTGCAAAGGGTTTAAATAGTGGAATGATGGAGTTAAAATCTCCACATTATTACCACACTTTATTAAACCATAGGTTATGCAAATCTCATTTGCATAACCATATAATATAAGATATCTCATATCTCATATTGCAAATCTCATTTGCAATAATTGTGGATGAATTAAATTGAATCACATCCAATTTAATTTCTATCAATTAATTTCTCCAATTAGCCCTAATTCAACAATTAGGCTAACCTATAGTTTATTATGAATCTCATTCACATTAAACTATATATTATATCCTCCATATCTCATATAAATGACATAAAAGCCCTTAAAGTAAAATTGAACACTTCAATTTCATACCAAAACATTAACCCTTCTTTTAACCCAGATTGAGCCAACCAAGGGACCTAATGGACCTACAGTGACGGGCTCCAATGATTCGAGATTAACCTATCAAACTCTTTGACCCGGTTAATCAACATTCATTAGCTACGGTAACACTCCACTATAGACTGTAGCTGCACTCCCGTTAGTGTAGAATATTACGTATCCACTGATATAACCAATGCCCATGAGTCGACCCTTCACAGGTTGTTCGTAGACCCGGCTGGGTCAAATTATCGTTTTACCCCCGTGTCTACCTCTTCTTCCTTAAGTCCCCACTGCTCCTCTAATGAACAATATATTGTGATGGTCCAACCATACACAACACCCTTCTCGGGCGGTGAGAAGGTAGCGCCCGTTGTCCAAGCCACGGAGGCGAAGACTTAAGGGAACAACCCTCTAGTTTCCTAAAGGCGGGAGCAGTGAATTCCATCTCGCGTAGTTAAGTTCCCGGCTCCCTACTTGGTCCTCGCCCCGAGAAGATAGGCATATTGGGCGGGTAGCGTGACCACCCTCACGTACTAGTCAAAGGACGGAGACCCCACGCATGGAGTCCGTAACACGCTCGTGGATTTGTGTCGAGTCACTAATGGTCATCTACGATATTTTAGTCTCCATCATCAGCGGTGTTACATCGTGAGGTCTAATAATTCACGGTCCGGTCTTGTACAATCTCATTGCATAGGATGTCCCCACTCACATGTCAACCACATGAACGACGAGTCGAGATCACCTCGTTTGTATCTAATACAAAGCGGGTCGCATCCACAGTGTATCCGAGGATTAGGTCTCCAACTATATCCATATATCGTAGATCGTTCGGGTCATTAACTCGAACGTGATCCTCCCTGTGTGTCCACTACACACCGTTCAAGTTCTAGTTCTCTCATAAATTCAATGACCCTAGAGCTTAGTTTATTGGAAAAGTTTATAAATATTGTGAGACATAAAGTAATGAAATAAATAACTCTTATTAATTTCAAACAATAATTTACAAACACGAGATTAGGACAAACATCCCAACAAACTCCCACTTGGACTAAGCTAGTGGGGAAAATACATTCACGAAAATGTACATAAATTACAATGAAGTAATACAATAAACTAGGGCATTGAATACCCGTTTACACATCTCCCACTTGCCCTAGTCGGGAAGCTCTCGAAGACCTAGACTCTCTCAGGTGACCCTCAAACATCTTAGCCGTGAGGGGCTTTGTAAATGGATCGCCACGTTGTGCTCGACGCTATCTCGCGTGGATCGCCACGTCTCGCGGTGCACAATCTCTCGTGTCGGATGATACTTGCGCTCAATGTGTTTGTCTCTCTTATGGCTCCGAGGCTCACGTGAGTTAGCATCGCACCACCTGTTATCACGCGAGCGGTGTGATTGGAAAGTTCATATTTGGAACAACTTCCAAATCCGTCATGAACTTCCTGAGCCAAACAACTTCCTTTGCAGCTTCACAAGCCGCAACATACTCCGCTTCCATTGTGGAATCGATGCATCCTCGCTTGATGCTTCGCCATACTACGACTCCTCCATTCGGAATGAAGGACGACCAAGTGAATTTCGAGAATCCTTATCGGTGCGAAAGTCGAATCTGTGTATCCCGTAAGGATCAAATCTCCACTGCCATACACTAAGTTGTAGTTTCCCGTTCTCCTAAGATACTTGAGGATTGCCTTTACGACTGTCTAGTGATCTAATCCTGGATTGGAGTGATATCTACTGACAATTCCTCTTTGCATAATGGATGTCGGGCCTAGTACACAACATAGCATACATCGGGCTCCCTATAGCCGAAGCATATGGAATCCGTCTCATATCCTCAACATCTTGAGAGTCTTAGGACACTTGATCCTTAGACAAGTGAACCTCATGCCTGAAAGGCGCAAGCCCTTCTTGGAGTTCTTGCATCTTATATCTAGACAACATCTTGTCAATATAAGACGTCCGAGACAAGGCTACATTCTGCATTCTTAGGTTACGGACAATCCACGATACCTAGAGAGCGTCATCGAGCTTCTCCCAAATCTTTCATTTGGAATTGCGAAGCTAGCCATTTCTTAACGTCAGTAAGGAATTATACCTCATTCCCAATGAGAAGAATATCGTCCACATACAACACCAAAAATGCGACAGTTTTGTCAACAATTTTCTTGTAAACACAAGGCTCGTCGACATTTTGATCAAAGCCATAAGATTTGATCGCCTCATCAAACCTTATATTCCAAGACCTCGAAGCTGTTTTGGTCCATAAATGGACCTATGAAGCCGAACAAACCTTTTGCTCTTGGCCTTGGGCAATGAACCCTTTGGGCTGGTCCATGTAGATGGTCTCATCAAGTTTGCCATTCAGAAAGGATGTCTTGACGTCCATCTGCCATACCTCGTAGTCATAATACGTGGAAATGGCCAGAAGGATCCTGATCGACTTTCCATGGCAACAGGTGAAAAGGTCTCCTCATAGTCAACCCCTTCAACCTGGTAAAACCATTTGCCACTAGTCGGGTTTTGAAGGTCTGCACCTTCTCATCTACGCCACGTTTACGCTTGTAGATCCATTTGCAACCAATAGGTTTTACCCCATCCGGTTGATCCACAAGCTCCCATACAGAATTGAAGTACATAGACTCAATTTCCTGGTCCATAGCTTTAATCCACTCGTTTTTGTCAACATCAATCATTGTCTGATCATAGGTCAATGGATCCTCACAGTCATCATCAGGAGCGACAACTGAGGTTTCAGCTAAACCCATGTAGTGATCAGGGTGTCTCACAGTCCACCCACTACGTCGAGGCATTCCCAACTCTTGGGAACGGATTTGACTAGACGTGCTAGGATCAACAACACTTGTTGACGTACTAGCCCCATCAGCAACTCTTGCTGATGTACTGTCCATTTCATTTAACACAACTTTACTCTTTGGTAAATGATCCCTAGCGTGGTCTTCCTCTAGGAAAGTGGCGTTTGTCGACACAAGCACCCTATTTTCCTTAGGATCGTAAAGCAGACAACCCCTAGTCTCTTCAGGGTAACCTACGAATAGGCACAATTTGAACGGGGTTCCAACTTTTTTCGGGTTTGACACCAACACGTGGGTCGGGCATCCCAAATTCTGAAGTGATGTAAACTGCCTTTACGTCCACTCTAGAGCTCGAAAGGTGTTTCACAAACACTCTTCGATGGAACATTGTTCAAAATATAGACCGTAGTCTCCACTGCGTAACCCCAAAAAGAACCAGGGAGACGAGCATAGCTCATCATCGACCGAACCATGTCCAACAAGGTTCTGTTTCTCTTCTCTGATACACCATTCTGCTGTGGCATACCAGGTGCTGAGAGTTGGGACGTAATTCCATGTTCTATCATATAGTCCTGGAATTCAGTGTCCATGTACTCTCCACCTCGATCCGATCGAAGTGTTTTAAGCGATTTACCTAAGAGGTTCTCAACCTCAGTCTTGTACTCCTTGAACTGTTCAAGAGTTTCAGACTTCTTGTGCATTAGGTAAATATACTCATATCTGGAGTAATCGTCTATGAAAGACACGAAGTACTCATAACCGCCCCGAGCTTTAACATTCATCGGACCACAAAGGTCAGAATGTACTAACTCAATAGGCTATTTGGCTCTATATCCTTTTCCACTAAAAGGACGTTTGGTCATCTTGCCTTCAAGGCATGACTCACACACCGGCAAAGAGTTTTCTTCCAACTCGTTTAGAAGTCCACTCTTCACTAGTTTCTCAATCTTATTGAGATTAATGTGGCCTAACCGTAGATGCCAAAGATGGGCATTTTCCTTTGGAGAAACTTTCGCTTTCTTAGTTCGTATTTCTGCAGTTTTAAACAATTCAATATTCAAAACACTTTTGACCGAATTAGGTTTCAAAACATACAGATTATGCTCAAGTGAAGCAGAACAAATAAGATTGTCTTTGAAAGAAATAAACGCTTTACTAGATTCAAAGGAAACAGATATACATTGTTCAATTAGGTAGGAAATGGAAACAAGGTTTCTAGTAAACCCTGGTACAATGTACAAATTATCTAATAATAAGTACTTCCCGCCAAAGTGTAGCTTCACCGTGCCGATCACTACAGTAGAGACAAGCTCCCCGGATCCAACCCGTAGAGTCACCTCACCCTCTCGCAGCGGCTGCCAGGAATCAATCATCTGAAAAGAAGAACAAGCATGGTTAGTGGCGCCCGAATCCAATATCCAAGCAGAGTCACTACTCTCCACTAAACAAGTTTATGTCACAAGTAAATCACATTTACCTTGATTCTTCCTCTCGGTCAGGAATTTGGGACAGTTCCTCTTCCAGTGTCCGCCCCCCATTGCAGTAGAAACACTTTCCTTTCTCTGCAACGTCCTTGACCTTCTTGCCCTTGTGGGCGGCAGCTCGGTCAATTTTACCCCTCTTCATCCTCTTCTTCCCTTTCGGGCGTGAAGGAGCAACAAGTTTCGTCCCAGAGGTCGAACCCCGTGATAAGGCCTGTAGGCAACATTTGCCTCGCATTCCTTGACCTGTTCAAGACCCAAAATTTTGTAGCTCATTGAGGAGGGTAGTCGAGTGTAGCTAATTTTGTTCATAACAATGACATTGCTCACTAAATCAAGGAAACTCTTTGGAAGAGTCTCGAGAATAAAATTGACTTGGCTCGACTCGCCGATCGAAGCCTCGTTCATCTCCTTGATTAAAGTGGGTCATCATGTCTCAGAACATATTCACTTTATGATGACGAACCCTCCTTCATCCGTGCGTTGAAGGCGTATTTTGAGCGAGTCATCTGGGACACGAAAAGGATCGTTATCAAACATTTTTCGCAAGGACTCCATGATCTCCTTAGCGGTGACCATCACTCATGCTTCTTTGCCAATACATCAGACATGCTGGCAATTATGTAGACCTTGGCCTTTTCATTGGTCCTGATCCATCGATCGTATGCATCGCGAACACTTCGCAACGCTGTCGAGCCCGACATCTGACACTCCTCAGACAGTACGAACTTTATGTCGTCAGTTACCAAAATCGTGTTAATGTTGTTTTAACATTGGTAATTATCTCCCACTAACTTATCGGTCGCGAGTAAAGCTATTATTGCGCTAGACATGTTTTAAGCTGAAAAATTAAGAAAACTTTGTGTTAGTCTCGAAAAAAACTTTTGAAATCCAATCAGGTTTTAGCAAAATTGTTTCATGATCCCTAGGTCATTCAAAATTTTGCAATGATACCCTGATGGTTTAGAATGACCGCCACCGAAGGGTGAACAGAACACTTCTCCTCTAGGATGAGACTTTCTTGATCAGACCCTAATCCCAGAATAACTCTTATTCCATTAGGCATCAAATTACCATTGTTTGGTCGAATTCATTAACACTTAACGAATTCTGTGAGTGTCACCCTCAATCTTTAAGTTTCCAAGCATCCGTCCAAACAATAGCCACCAAAGGCTGAACCAAGAAGAAAAACCAACCAGGAAACTGTATCCCTTTCGGGAATTCACGGTGTTCCAACTCCCATGATCATGCCCTCCGAAGGGATTGTCTGGTCCAGGCCAAACTAGCAGGCGGAATATAGGCGTCTCACGGTGTGAATCGAAAGAAGAGACCCTGGGTCTCGTTTTCACAAGTCTCGCTCCCACTCACTATAAGTACTCTCTCCATCCACGATGATATTGACCTATACAAATGCCACCTGAAGGGGGACGCTCCCATTTGCGCCACGAGGCCGAGTATAGATCTCACGGTGCGGACTTAAAGGAGATTTGTGGTTGGAAATTCAAATGTATCTCATACACTATATTTCCTCCCACTCAGCACTTTAATTTTAATAGGGATTGACCTAGATAAACCGACTAAAATCTACCTAAGTCTACCAATATAACTCTTGTATGGTATTTACCTAAGTCTATAATCACATTATAACTTAGATCTATGTGAGTTAATTAAAACACTTTTAATTAGCGGCACTCACGATAAGTATAATCTAAGAATCTCCGGACCGAATTCACTCCCAGGTCGGTTTCCAGGTCGAGGTGTTCCACAAGCGTCAACTTAAATACCCCAGCCTTAGACAAAACCTGCCTTAGACAGAGTTACTAATCAGTCTCCATTCATAGATTAAACTTTGATTTCATAATTTCTAATCTTATTAGAAAAAAAAAGAAAACCTAAGTCTAATTATTGAAGTTCTAAACTCTTTAAAACTAATAATTAACTTAGGTTGCATGCATTTCTATGTTATAGTGCTTGATCATCCATCACATAAATAACTATATACTATAACATAATATTATTCATCACATGAATATAAATGCATGAGCATACTTTAATTTAAAAATATAACACTTATATTAATTAAATTAAACATGCATTTAATTATACTATAACTCTTATAATATAACCTATCATGCAAACTATATATTATAACTCTTATAATATAAACGATGCATGAAATGTTTAACCTAAGGTGGGATTTTAAATCTATATGACATACAATATGCACATAGAATTTAATTAAATCATACATCTCATGCATAAAATAATTAAATAGCAAAAATGGACCGATTTTTGGCACCTAGGGGCAATTATTTAATTAAATAACATTAATATAACACTTCTATTAATATTATTTAATGAAATAATGAAATAAAATAAATAAATACATTTTACAAATAATAAAATAAAATAAAAAACGAAATTTAACTGCCCCACTTTCTCCTTGCGCCCACGTTATCGCGAAACTGAAGCTGCAACTGCTCCCACTACGCGTGCGGCGTTGCAACGTCGTGGGCAGCGTTGCAACGCTGCCGCGTCCAACTTCAAGGACAGCGTGCTCCACGCCGTGGCGTTGCAACGCTACGCCTAGCATTGCAACGCTGCTCTGCAGCAGGGCCTCCGTCCGCAAGAATAGCGTTGAGACGCTGAAGAACAGCGTCTCAACGCCATCGACAGAACAACAAACACCTTTGTTGTTCTTCACTGATTTTCGCCTGTTTCCGCTCCAATTTCTTCACAGCAACTCTTGCCACGAATGACCCGAAATTACAGACTCGATTTACAACAAAATGCCTAAAAACAACGGGCCCTTATATTGATCTCATCAACATAGATTGCAAATCTAATCTAGTGCCAAAAACCGAAACATCCATTATGCAAACCATCATTCATCTCATGAAATTTAAGGCAATTTACCCACATATTTTAACAAAAACAATGCATAATAAAGATCCATCGAAATGGCTCTGATACCAATTGAAGGGAATGAAAATCCCCGCGCAGCGGAAGACGATCGAATCGTCATGGTATCATTACGCTACTTGAATTTTGTTAAAACGATCTAACTATTAGATCTAGGCTAAAGATGCTAGAAAGCAAGAAATTTACAACGAGAAAAATGTACTTACTTGTTGTAGACAATTCTTCAAAATCTTCCTTGATCACGAACACTTCGTGCCTCTCGATCTCAACGAACGCTTCCCTCGAACGGAATCCGAACACTACCACTAGGAGTCTCGATTGTTCTTCCTTTGGAAAGAAGGAAGTTTGTGGGAACTTATGATTTTGGAGAGGGAGGAGAATTGAGAGAGTAGAGAGAATTTTGGTTTTTTCTCTTTGATCAAAACCAAAAAATGAGAAAAGCTTTTTCAATCCCTTCTTGCAAATGGTTTAAATAGTGGAATGATGGAGTTAAAATCTCCACATTATTACCACTTTACCACAACCATAGGTTATGCAAATCTCATTTGCATAACCATATAATATAAGATATCTCATATCTCATATTGCAAATCTCATTTGCAATAATTGTGGATGAATTAAATTGAATCACATCCAATTTAATTTCTCTCAATTAATTTCTCCAATTAGCCCTAATTCAACAATTAGGCTAACCTATAGTTTATTATGAATCTCATTCACATTAAACTATATATTATATCATCCATATCTCATATAAATGACATAAAAGCCCTTAAAGTGAAATTGAACACTTCAATTTCATACCAAAACATTAACCCTTCTTTTAACCCAGATTGAGCCAACCAAGGGACCTAATGGACCTATAGTGACGGGCTCCAATGATTCGAGATTAACCTGTCAAACTCTTTGACCCGGTTAATCAACATTCATTAGCTACGGTAACACTCCACTATAGCCCGTAGCTGCACTCCCGTCAGTATAGAATATTACGTGTCCACTGATATAACCAATGCCCATGAGTCGACCCTTCACAGGTTGTTCGTAGACACACTACAGGTCAAATTATCGTTTACCCCCGTGTCTACCTCTTGTTCCTTAAGTCCCCACCGCTCCTCTAATGAACAATATATTGTGATGGTCCAACCATACACAACACCCTTCTCGGGCGGTGAGAAGGTGGGCGCGTTGTCCAAGCCACGGAGACGACGCAGGGAACAACCCCTCTAGTTTTCCTAAAGGCGGGAACGAGTGAATTTCATCTCGCGTAGTTAAGTTCCCGCCCCTACTTGGTCCTGTCCACGAGAAGATAGGCATATTGGGCGAGTAATCGTGACCACCCTCACCCGTACTAGTCAAAGGCGGACCCGCAGACGAGGAGTCCGTAACACGCTCGGGATCCGGTCGAGTCACTAATGGTCATCTCGATATTATTAGTCCTTCTCATCACAGCGGTGTTACATCGACGCGTCTAATAATTCACGGTCCGGTCTTGTACAATCTCATTGCACAGGATGCCCCCACTCGCATGTCAACCGCATGAACGAGTCAGATCACCTCGTTTGTATCTAATACAAAGCGGGTCACATCCATAGTGTATCCAGGATTAGGTCTCCAACCTATCCATATATTGTAGACCGTTCGGGTCATTAACTCGAACGTGATCCTCCCTGTGTGTCCACTACACACCGTTCAAGTTCTAGTTCTCTCATAAATTCAATGACCCTGGAGCTTAGTTTATTGGAAAAGTTTATAAATATTGCGAGACACAAAGTAATGAAATAAATAACTCTTATTAATTTCAAACAATAATTTACAAACACGAGATTAGGACAAACATCCCAACAGAAATAACAACAACGCGTAAAATTAGGGATTTATCTCAACATAATCAGCAAATACAATACAAAATCTCTAAATTACAACCAATGAATTGACGATAAATGAAAAAAAAAGGGAAAGAAAGTGCAAACGAAGGACAATCCTCAAAGTGGTCTCCTCTTTCTCGAGGAGAAAAAAAATGAATTTATTTTTTCTATTGAAACAACATTGTGACGTTGTTCAAAACGACGACGCTTCCTTGCGCGTGTAGATGTAGCAATGAGACGTTGTAAGCAGCATCTCAACTCTACAAACAGAAAGCTCCATCCACGTGTTTCTAGCATTGAGCACGTCGTTGTGACACTAGTGGGTAGTATTGAGACGTTAGGGACAGTGTCTCAACGTTATCCCCTCGGTTTTGATTTCCATTTTGAACTGCAGTACAGTGTTGAGACGTTATCCCCTGTTTTCAACACTTCAATTCTCAATTTTTCTCTTCTTGGCTCTCCAAAATGGCTCGATTTTGTTCAATTATGACCAAAATACCCTCAATACTCTGGTTTGATCTTTTAGCACGGTTTCTGTTAATTCAGTAAAGGCATCAAAGCACAAAAAATCATAGTAAAACTAGCATAAATAATAGAAAATAAGATAACATATTTGCATGTTATCATAGGATACATGACTGAACCTTGAACCAATGAAGGATTCTAAGGATATGCAAGTATGGTTAAGAAAAACTTAGAAAAATTGATGGTTACTATCTTTACCAACAAGGTGCAACTTCCTTTTCAGCAGTTCAATTGTAGGAACTCCAAAGTTAAGCATGTTTGATTTGGAGCAATCCTATATAGGGTGACCACTTGAAAATTTTTCTAAGAAGGATGTGAGTGGACAAAGCATGTTGAAAGAACTTGTGTTGGTTTATGGGGACAATCTTTACTCTTAGATGCAGTTCAAGACAAGTAATAGTGTCGCCAGGCCGTAGGGGAATGTCAGGACCATCAGGTGTCGATTATGAATTTCGAATCCTAGTTCGAATCCTGAACATAATGTGTCTTACAATATAAAAGGTTAAGATCCCTTGTCAATTATGCGAAGAACAATTATATCAAGAGGTATGCATTTATCGTTGCTTGCCTCCCTACCCCCTTGGATTTAATACTAACTTAACTTAAATAAAGTAGAGACAATTTGTAAGATTTAACCAAATCAATGGGACTAAATTGAAATTTATATGATTATATGGATTAAATTAAAACTAAGAGTTAAACTAAAAGGATAAAATTGAAACTTTTAAAATTATACATATCCACTCGAAACTAATCTCAAATTAAAAGTATTAAATCAAATCTTTTAAATATTTTTTTAAAAAAACATAATTTTATTGTAAACATGTGTAATGTAAATACCCATTTCATATGTCATTTGATACTCATGCCAAGTGGCAAATTATCCCACAGCTAAAGTGTCCTCCATGTGTCCAATTTTTACCAATGCTTAGGGCCTGTTTGGCCCACGGGTTATTATAACTCGTGTTATAATAACCTCTAAAATACTCTGTACCCCAAACACAGACTATTATAACCCCAAACTATACTACTCAGAATTTTAAATAATATTATATGTTTCACAGACTATAATAACCCACAGACTATTATAACCCCTGGTTATTATAACCCACTCAGCGCCCCAAACAACCCCTTAATGCCTCAAAAGATGGAGAAAAATGCAAGTACCAAACGTCATAACTTCATCAAGATTTCAAGTCCTCAAAGAGATCACTTTCTCAAATAACTGAGTGAACAAGCATGAGTCTTCTAGAGATGCAAATAGAAACATATGTACACAAACATACGCCATACTGATTAAATAGTGGCATTTGGTGGATCATGAATACACAACAATTGGTAAAAATTCTCTCCAATCTTCTTTCTTTTCAACCACTTTCTCTCTTTTATTCCTTATTTAATTTTGTCATAAATCTCCACTTTCTTTATTTATATTATATTATATTATATATATATATATATATATATATATATATATATATATTATTATTATTATTATTATTATTATTTAAATATTGATAAAATTATACTTGGTTTCCATCCTATTTTTACAACACGTTATCAAAGACGAAACTCTACCAGTTTTTCCACTGAAGAACTATGGACAGTTTCATATGTTGAATGACTCAAAAATGAACAATGAAGATCTATGTCTGACAGACTGCACAACTACACACACAATACTTATAAACATAAAATATTTTTCTAAATTGACAATGCTGGAAGCAAAAGTCAATACTATATCAAGTTCTACAGACTTGATTGAAGGTTTTGGAAAAACAAGTTTTATCTTGCCTAAAGGAACAAAATTTTCAATTAATAATGTTTTGTTCTCTAGCAAATCATAAGAGAAATTTATTGAGTTTTAAAGATATATGTAACAATAGTTATCATGTTGAAACTAATCGTAAAAATAATATAGAGTGTCTCTATATCACATCTATTGTTTCACATGAAAAACGTATATTAGAAACACCACCTGCTTTTTCTTCTAGATTATATTATACTCATATACGAGTAATCGAAATCTATGCAACAATGAACCAGAAGTTCATGAATCTAGAAATATTTAGTGTTTTCCATGATCGACTGGGCCATCTAGGATCGATAATGATAAGAAAAATTATTGAGAATTCACATGGACATCCTTTAAAGAACCAGAAGATTCTTCAATCCAATGAGTTGTCATGTGATGCTTGCTCTCAAGGAAATTAAATTATAGGACCATACCAGCCTAAAGTGAGGATGAATCAACCTGCATTTTTAGAGTGAATTCAAGGTGATATTTGTGGACCTATTAACCCACCAAGTGGTCCATTTAGATATTTTATGATATTAATTGACGCATCCAACAGATGGTCACATGTATGCTTATTATCAAGTCAAAATCTTGCATTTGCAAGATTACTTGCTCAAAAAATTAAGTTAAGAGCACAATTTCCTGATTATACAATTAAGACCCTCCGGCTTGATAATGCTGGTGAATTTACATCCCAAACTTTTAATAATTATTGTATGTCAATTGGGATAATTGGTGAACATCATGTAGCTCATGTTCATACACAAAATGGTCTAGCAGAATCATTTATAAAACGTTTGCAACTAATTGCAAGACCATTGCTTATGAGAGCTAAACTTCCTACAACGTTCTAGGGTCATGCTATTTTGCACGTTGCATCATTATTACGTATTAAACCAGTAGCCTATAATAAATGTTCCCCCATGCAATTAGCTTATGGCTAGCAGCCAAATATATCCCATCTAAGAATTTTTGGAGGTTCAGTATATGTTCCAATTGATCCACCACAGAGACAAATTTTCCAGCATTAGGGGGAGGAATTAAGAAGTTGGAAAAAGAAATTACATGGAATGCATCGTTATTATCTTATTTAGATTCTCGTAGAGATCAATGTGAACTTGAAGTTCAAAAGATAATTCATTTGCAAAATATAGCAAATCAATTACCAGATGCATTCACACGTGCTAAAAGAGTGACTAAATCATACATACCAGCTGCAAATGCTCCATCAAAAATTGATATCTCAAAGGAACAAGTTGTCAATAATGAGTCTGGAGCACGCCATAAGCGTGGTAGACCAATGGGTTCCAAAGATAAAAATCCTCGAAAAAGAAAAGTAGTTGAGTATCAAAATGATTCAATAAAATGTGGATGTTCCAGAAGAAATTCAGAATACAACTACTCAAAAGAGTATTGATGAAAATCAAACGCTTGAGGATATTAATGAAATTTCTATAAACTATATTACAACAGGAAAGAGATAGAACCGAAATGATATCATTGTTGACAACATTTTTGCTTATAATGTTGCTCACGCTATTATTCATGAAAGTGACGATTTTGATCCAAAATATATCGAAGAATGTCAATGTAGAAAGGATTGGCCGAAGTGGAAAGAAGCAATCCAAGCAGAGTTGAACTCACTTTTAAAACGTGAGGTTTTTGGACCAGTAGTCCTAACACCAGAAGGTGTCAAACCTGTGGGATACAAATGAGTATTTTTAAGGAAAAGAAATGAAAATAATGAAGTCACAAGATATAAAGCGGGACTTGTTGCACAAGGATTCTCGCAAAGGTCTGGTATTGATTATGAGGAGACATATTCTCTTGTGATGGATGCAATAACGCTAAGATATTTGATTGGCCTGACTGTATATGAAAAACTTGATATGCATCTAATGGATGTAGTCACAGCGTATTTATATGGATCTCTAGATAATGACATTTATATGAAAATCCCAGAATGATTTAAACTACCAAAAACATATGAATCAAGTTCTCGAGAATTGTATTCAATAAAGTTACAGAGATCATTATATGGATTAAAACAATCAGGAAGAATGTGGTATAATCGTCTGAGTGAATATCTGTTGAAAGAAGAATATCAAAATAATCCAATATGTCCGTGTGCTTTTTATAAAGAAATCTCAGTCAGGGTTTGTTATTATAACTGTATATGTTGATGACTTAAATATAATTGGAACTCCTGAAGAGTTATCCAAGGCGATAGAATATCTTAAGAAAGAATTCGAGATGAAAGATCTTGGAAAAAAAAAATTCATTGGTTTGCAAATTGAACATTTAGCGGATGAGATATTTGTTCATCAATCAACTTATACAGAGAAATTTTGGGATGTATGTCCTAATCTCGTATAAGTTTGTATTATACCAAGTTGAAATAAATAAGAGTTATTTTTTCATCATTTTGTGTCTCACATATTTATAAACTTAATCCAATAAACTAAGCTCCAGGGTCATTGAATTATGAGAGAACTAGAACTTGAACGATGTGTAGTGGACACATAGGGAGGATCACGTTCGAGTTAATGACCCAAACGGTCTACAGTATATGGATAGGGTTGGAGACCTAATCCTGGATACGCTGTGGATGCGGCCCGCTTTGTATTAGATATAAACGAGGTGATCCAGCTCGTTCATGTAGTTGATATGCGAGTGGGGGCATCCTGTGCAATGAGATTGTACAAGACCGGACCGTGAATTATTAGACTTACTTATATAACACCGTTAACAGTATATAGCGCTAATAACTTCGTAGATGACCAAAAGTGACTCGATCTTAATCCTGAGCGTGTTACGAACTCCTGTCTACGGGGGTCTGTCCTTTGACTAGTATGAGTGAGGGTGGTCACAGTTACTCATCCAATATGCCTATCTTCCCAGGGGCATGACCACGTCGGGAGCTGGGAACTTGACTACGCGAGATGGAATTCACTCGTTCCCAAATTAGGGAAACTAGAGGGGTTGTTCCCTTAAGTGTTGTCTCTAGGGCTTGGACAACGGGCGCCCACCCTCTCACTGGCCCGAGATGGATGTTATTTATGGTTGGATCATACAACGTAGTGATGGAGATCGGATCTCCTTGAGCAGCGGAAACGTGTTTGGGTTCGTTAATGTGCTTGATTATTTTAATTGAAACAAAAACTAGTACATTGACCCAAAAACAGAACAAGCTTGAAATTCTAATCCTATTAGACATGGATTAATTGTATACATGCAAACATATGTTGAGTTTAACAATTAAACTAAAAGGAAGAAGAAGAATACCTTCGTAGTTTTCCTCAGCAACAACTCCTTGCTCCAATCAGTACAGCAACCCAAGAAGATTTTGTTTCTCTGTTTTACAGAACACCACCAAAAGAGTAAACTCTCTATCCTCTGAATGCTTAGATCTTTCCTTTGTGGGAAGGATTCCAACAGTTGGAAGAACTTTTTAGGAATTCTAGAATTGAGAGAGAGAACTTTTTCTTCTACAATTCTCCAATTTGATTGATCGATCGATTAACCATTGAGCAACCCCCTTCTCCCTGTTAAACTGTCGATAGGGAGAAGGGGAGGGGTAGTGGGGAACGTGTCTGGATGACACGTTCCCTCATTTATTATTAAAATAATAATAATATAATTAAATCAAATTTAATTATTCATTTAAATCACATTTAAATAATACAAATTAAATATCATATATTTAATTTAGATTAAATCTCATTTAATCATATTACCCCTTTAACCTATAGTTTTAATGTACATCCAGTGCACATTAAATTTTATCCTATAGTTTGCAAATGTGAATCACATTCACATTTAATATTATATTTGAACTCTTTCAAATATTCAATTCTCTCATATAATTTAATATGAATCATATTCACATTAAATTTATAATATATAGTTCCAAAACTATATATTATACCGTATCAATATAGATTAAATATATTCCCTAATGAATTTGAACATTTCAAATTCTAATGATCTAAGAACCCTTTACGAGCTAGAAGGTGGACCTACAGATCAGAACCTCCAACGATACGAGATCGTTCGGTTAATCTAATTAACCTCCTAATCAACATTCGTTAACTGCGGGAACACTCCACTAAAGTCCCACAGTTTTGCACTTCTTCTCACTGCTGATATATATTTCGTGTCCATGGATATTGACCAATAACAGAAGTCAATCCTTCACGAATGTTCGTAACACCATTTGGGTCAAATTACCGTTTTACCCCTGGGTTACATCTTGTGCCTTAAGTACCAGTGCTCCTCTAATGAACAATTTGTTTGTGGTCCTACCAACAAACAGAGTCCCTCTCGGGCCAATGAGAGGGTCAGACCCTTTGTTCAAGTCCCGGAGACACCACTTAAGAGAACATTCTCTCTTACTTACCCTAGTAGTAGGCGGGAAGGAGTGGATTCCATCTTGCTAAGTTAAGTTCTCACCGCCACCCTGGTCTTGTCCCCAAGAAGGTAGGCATATTGAGTCGGCGAATCCGCCACTCTCACCCACACTAGTCAAAGGACAATCCCTCGCGAACAGGAGTTCGTAACCTGCTCAGGATTGAGATCAAGTTGCCTCGGTCATCCTAGTGAAATAGAAACCTAACTAGTCAACGGAGTTACAGCTAGAGATTACTATTTCGTGGTCCATAGGATATCCCCACTCACATGTCATCTACACGAACACGTTAGGATCACAGTGTTTGTATCAAATACAAAGTGGGCCAC
Organism: Trichosanthes cucumerina; assembly: GCA_036507285.1. Taxonomy (NCBI): domain Eukaryota; kingdom Viridiplantae; phylum Streptophyta; class Magnoliopsida; order Cucurbitales; family Cucurbitaceae; genus Trichosanthes; species Trichosanthes cucumerina. The sequence goes on along the minus strand of CM071841.1, from coordinate 16,341,237 downwards.
ATCCATAGTTTAACCAGGGTAAGGTACCCAAACCTTATCCCCTAACTATAGACCCTTTAGGTTGTATCTCGAACCGAGATTCTTTTTATGTACGTTATATTCAGTTAAAGATTCATTTAACAGCCTTGGATGTTTAGTTTATTGGATTTAGGGTTTAAATAAAGGCAAACTCGTAGATAACAAACAATAACACTTTATTGAAATAATAACACTTTATTACATTAATTAGAACATAATTACAAACTACGAGTTTTAGGGCACAAATCCCAACAAACTCCCACTTGCACTAAAACTCTAGTGGGGTACAACATAATCTAAAACAGTGGTTACAGAGATATAAATACAATAAACTAGGGCATCCATATACCCTATTACATATCTCCCACTTGCTCTAGATTAGCCTATGTACATATCTCGTAGACCTAGACTTTCCAGATGACCCTTGAACACTTTAGCCGTGAGAGTCTTTGTAAACGGATCAACAATATTGTGCTCCGAAGTGATCTTCGTGACTGTCACATCTCCTCGTTGCACTATTTCTCGTATCAGGTGATACTTCCTCTCGATGTGCTTACCTCGCTTATGGCTGCGAGATTCCTTCGAATTGGCTACCGCACCACTGTTGTCACAGTATAAGGTGATGGGAAATTCCATATTTGGAACAACTTCCAAATTCCTTACTGATTTGGAAGTTGTTCCAAATATGGAATTTCCTTAGCCAAACAGCCTCTTTAGCTGCTTCACAAGCAGCGACATACTCAACCTCCATTGTGGAGTCAGCGATGCATCCTTGTTTGATGCTTTGCCATACTATAGCTCCCCCGTTAAGGGTGAAAACTGATCCCGATGTGGATTTCCGAGAATTCTTGTCGGTCTGAAAATCAGAATCAGTGTATCCAGTAAGGATCAAATCCTTAGACCCATACACAAGCATATAGTCCTCGTTCTCCTTAGATACTTGAGGATATTTTTAACTATTGTCCCGCTGGTCTAACCTGGATTGACTGGTACCTCACGACTACTCCCACTGCATAACAAATGTTCGGCACAGTGCGCATAACATAGCATACATTAAGCTACCCTCTGCAGAGAGGCATAGGAATATGTCTCATATCCTCAACTTCTTGAGGTGTCTTGGGACACTGTTCCCTGCATGGATGAGCTCCATGCCTGAAGGGTAATAAGCTCCTCTTGGAATTCTACAATGAATATTTGGACAACATTTTGCCGATATAAGACGCTTGAGGCGGTGCTGGCGTTCTATTCTTGCGATTCACGAAGATTTGAATCCTAAGAACATATTGCGCTCTCCCAAATCTTTCATTTGGAATTGGGTCGCAACCAATTCTTTATGTCAAGAAGGTATCCTACATCATTCCCAATGAGTAGGATATCATCCACATAAAGTACTAACAAAGCTACTTTGTCGTTGATGATCCTCTTGTAAACACAAGGCTCATCAACGTTTTGGTCAAAGCCGTAAGACTTGATCGTAGTATCAAATCTTATATTCCAAGATCTTGACGCTTGTTTCAATCCATAAATGGATCGATTAAGCTTGCAAACTTTTTGCTCCTGACCTTGGGCAATGAACCCTTCGGGCTGAGACATATAGATGCTCTCGACAAGATTAACATTCAAAAAGGCAGTCTTGACGTCCATTTGCCAAATTTCATAATTATAAAACGCAGCTATGGACAAGAATATCCTTATAGACTTCAACATAGCAACAGGGAAAAAAGTTTCTTCATAGTCAACTCCTTCCCTTTGGGTAAAACCCTTTGCTACAAGTCTAACCTTAAAGGTTTGTACCTTTCCGGTTGCATCTCTCTTTCTCTTATAGATCCATTTACACCCTATGGGTCTAACCCTTCGAGTTGGTCTACAAGTTCCCATCATCGAATTGAAGTCCATTGACTCCATTTCAAGGTCCATGGCTTTGATCCATTGGTCCTTGTCTACGTCATTCATTGACTGTTTATAAGACAATGGATCTTCTACGCCGTCATCAAGTATGACAACTTGAGTTTCAGCTAACCCAAGTAGCGGTCAGGTTGAGAAACAACCCTCCCACTGCGTCGAGGCATTCCCAACGATTGAGAAGGACGAGATCGACTTGAGTCTTTGGCTCTTCCATCAACTCTTGATGAAGGTCAACTTGATCAACAACTCTTGTTGGTTCATGTGTAGCTTCACTTAGTACTAATTTACTACGCGGTTTGTGGTTCCTCATGTGATCTTCCTCCAAGAACGTGACGTTTGTCGATACAATCACCTTGTTTTCTTGTGGGTCGTAGAAAAGACCACCTCTCATTTTTTTAGGATAGCCAACAAATTGGCACAATCTTGAACGAGGTTCCAGTTTTTTTGGGTTTGTCACGAGCACGTGTGCCGGACAACCCCAAATCTTGAAGTGTTGTAAACTAGGTTTATGCCCCTTCCAAAGTTCAAAAGGTGTGAAACACTTTTTGATGGAACACTATTCAAGATTTGAACTGCAATCTCTACTACGTATCCCCAAAACGAGGCAGGCAATTGAGCATAGCTCATCATAGAACGAACCATGTCTAACAAGGTTCTATTTCTCCTTTCTGACTCACCATTTTGTTGTGGTGTATTAGGTGCTGAGAGTTGAGATTTAATTCCATGTTCTATCATATAGTCCTGAAATCTCAAATCCATATACTCTCCACCTTGATCAGATCAAAGCGTTTTAATGGTTTTTCCTAATGCATTCTCTACTTCTGCCTTATACTCTTTGAACTTTTCAAGAGCTTCAGACTTGTAATGCATTAGGTATAGATAACCATATCTCGAATAATCATCTATGAAAGAGATGAAATATTCGTACCCTCCTCGAGCTTTGACATTCACTGGACCACAAAGATCCGAATGCATAAGTTCTAGGGGCTCTACGACTTTGTAACCTTTTCCAGTAAAAGGTCGCTTGGTCATTTTACCTTCCAAGCAAGACTCGCAAGGCGGTAAAGAATCATCTTCTAACTTATTTAGAAGTCCATTCTTAAAAAGTCTCTCAATCCGGTTGAGATTAATATGACCAAGTCTAAGATGCCATAGATAGGTATTATTATCTGGAGAAATTCTTTGCCTTTTTTTTTAGTGTTAGCATTTTTAAACATCTCATGATTTAAAATTGCTTTCGTTTTGTTCGGTTTCAGTACATACAAGCCATTTTTCAATTTAGCAGAACAAATATTGAAATCCTCTTTCAAAATGAACGCTTCATTAATTGAAAAAGAAATACAATATCCAAGTTCTATTAAACAAGAGATAGAGATTAAGTTCCTTTTAAGCTTAGGAACTATATACAGATTTTTTAATAAAAGAAATCTATCTCCGAAAAATAGTTTGGCATCTCCACTGCACGAGCTGAGACGACGTCTCCTGTTCAGATTCCACAGGCGTCATCTCACCCTCTTCGAGCTCCTTAAAGGAACTAGTTTCCTGAAATGAAGAGCAAACGTGATTAGTGGCTCCTGAATCAAGTATCCAGGTTAAATCATCATTTTCCACTAAACATGTTTCAAGAACAAGTAAATCTGATTTACCTTTCTTCTCTTTGAGCTCAGCAAGGTATTTTGGGCAGTTTCGCTTCCAATGCCCATCCACGTTGCAGTGGAAACATTTTCCTTTATCTGCAACCTTGGTTTTTCCCTTGCTTTTGTCAGCAGCATGTGCTTTCTCTTTCCCTCCTATTTTCTTCTTTTGGGTCTTCTTAAGCCCAGAAGATGAGCTACAGGACTTAGTCCCAGAGGATGAATCCTTCGGGAACCTTCTGGAATGGGCAAACAGATTTGCCTCTCCATCAGTCTGTCCCTTATTCTTCATAAGAGACTGGAAAGTCTGTAGTTCATTAAGGAGAGTAGTCAGGTTATACTCTATCTTGTCCATCACCGCATTGCTGCAGAAGTGCAGGAAACTCTTGGAAGAGACTCGGGATGAACGATACACCGACTTTGCTCGTCAATGACCGCTCCGTTCATCTCAGCCACGTTGAAGTGGACCATCAGATCAAGAACGTGTTCTCTCACCGATGACCCCTCCTTCATACGGGAGTTATAAACATATTTGAGGGATTCGTGTCGAATCTGTCCAGACGGTTCCAAACATTTTCTCGCAGCCGAACTCATGATCTCACGAAGTGAGACCATGCCCTCGTGCTTTTTGGCGTAACTTCGTAAACACTAGCCAAAATGTAGACCTTGGCCTTATCATTGGCCTTGATCCAGCGATCGTACGCCTCCTTAACAGATTGAGGAGCGTTACGAGCAGGGATCTGAGGACATTCCTCAGATAGTACAAACCGTAGGTCGTCAACAACGAGAATCGTATTCAAGTTGGACTTCCACGTAGTAAAATTTTTACCAGTTAAACGATCGCTTTTAAGTAAGGCTATTATTGAGGACGACATGCTGAAAATCCAAAATAGTTCTAATTAGTTATGTCTTTTAACCCATTGTAAAAAAACCAATCAAATTTAGCAAAATTATTAAAGAACCCTAGTGTTTAAACTAAACCCAATGTTTAAATTAAACCTTTAATTTTGCAACGATACTTCAAGGGTTTAGAACAAAAACCTCCGTCGGGTGGTCAGTCATTCCTCCCTTGAATTGAGACTTTCTCAGCCAATTCTCACTACCAGAACATCTCATGTCCCAATGGTCCTTAGCTACCGTTTGTTTAGTCAAGGATTGTTAACTAACTTAACTCATCCCGTAAATGTGACCCTACCATTTTCAGATCCAATAGGCCCGAGCCAACAGGCTACTATTAAGAAAAACAACTGTTGGCAAACAACCTAAGAGACCCTATCCATTTCGGAGTTCGCGGTGTTCCGATCCCTATAGTCGTGCCCTCCGTAGGGTTTGGTTGTTCGGGACAACCTAGCGGCGGACTATAGAAATCTCACTGATGCGACCTAATGGAGGAGAACGTAGGATACGTTGACACGCGCGCCCGCTCCCATTTACTATGGATACTTCCTCATTCACCTTGGTATTGAACCATGCAAACACATACCGTAGGGGGACGCCTATTGACGCCACGTGAGCCGAGCATGGAACTCACGGTGTGAACTCTTGAGGACGTGAGAGTAAACTCGATGCGAACATCTCGTTTTCTCTCACTGAAGTTCCTAAAATTAGGGTATAGGTTTAACTTAGCTGGATTCTGGCTAAAAGAATCTATCTAAGTCTATGTCTATTATAACTATTATAACTAGGTCTTAAAACCTCATGTCTAGGTGAATAAACATTTTAATTACCTAGAGATAAAACAGAACTAAGGTTAATTCAACTCAGGTTCCGGGTCAGTTCCCAGGTAGGAGGTGTTCCGTTAACCGTCAGCTTAAGTACCCAACCTTAGACAGAACTTCACCGGTAGAGTTCCCTTATAACCAAAGTTCTAATGTCCTACTAGATTTTAAACTATTTAAAATACTACGTAAGACCAATTTCTAATCCTATTAGAAATTAAAACTTAGGTCTAAATTAATTTTAAACAATTTAAAACTAATTTAAATTTTAACCCAAGTTCTTATGTTTGCATGCATTTCTTTATTATAGGTTATGGTTTCTAAAACCCCTTTAATTTATAACTTTTATAAATTTTAATAATTAACCTATGATAAAGAAACTATATTATAAATCCAACAATCAATATTCAAATTGGAATTATAAAAGAAATTCAACTAATAGAATTGTAAAATTACTTCAACAAAATAACATTTATTTTATACTAAGTAATTTCATGCTCCATGCAATTTATTTTCCATATAATCTAATCATAACAATTATAATTAATTACTCATGAAAAATAAATTAATCATGCATTTTCAACCATATTCATATAACATTTATATAAATAAAATGCATGAACATGCTTATCCTAAGGTGGGAAAAATCTAAATGACATTCATAAAGATAAATAGTTGTAAAACCAGAATAATTTGGCCCCTAAAGTGCAAAAAATAAGATTACATTAATTTTATTTCATGAAACCGGTCCAAAAACACTCTGAACCGGCCTTGAACCGCTTGAACCGGACCAAAATCAATTGAACCAACCGAACCGGTCTGCAACTGCTAGAAAGCCCCATGGCGTTGCAACGCCCGCTTTGTCTTATACGCGCCTGCTATCGGGATGGCGTTGCAACGCTGAGGCGGCGTTACGTAACGCCACCGACTTTGAGCGCCCGCGTTGATAGGGAGCGGCGGGCGTTGCGACGCCGTTTCTTCGCCAGCTGTAACGCTGATGAACGGCGTTGCAACATCGCTGCTTCTGGCAAAGAAATGAAACTCACGAACACAGCAACTTCGTTCTTCAATTTCTCCTTCGATTCTCAACCGAATTGCATGAAAGTGGTCCCGAACGACTCGTAACTCAATTACAGACTCAATAATGCACTTTTTACCCAAAAACGCAGGGGCCTTTACATACAATTTGATCAAAATTAAAGTAAACTAAGGCCAAAAATTCCTAAACAAGTTTTACAGCAAACCAAATGCATTTCCCACCAAATCAATGCAATTTTGTTTCAAAACAAAACAAATCAAGCATTGCTCTGATACCAATTGATGGAGATCGGATCTCCTTGAGCAGCGGATGTAAACCCGATCTCTTTGGAACTTCCTTATTAACAAACAACAAAAAGAAAGAAGAAATGAATGTTTAAAACTTGGTTTCCCATGTTTTAAAAAGAAAAGTAATGAAGTGAAAGACAAAAGGAAAACAAGGAAGAAAAAGTTTAAACCATTTTGGTTTGGTTTGCTTTTAAAGACAAAAGAAGAAAAGGAAATGAAACAAATGTTTTATATATTAAGTTATTTTGTTTTGTTAAGAAAAGAAAAGAAAAGAAAAGAAAAGAAAGAAAGAAGATAAAGGAAAGAAAAGAAAAGGAAAAAGAAATGGAAAATGAAAAAGCAAAAAGTGCAAAAGGACAAAACCCTCCATCGTTTGATTTTTTTAAAAGAAGTTCTCTCCATTTTCTTCTCTTTCATCACAAACTAAGGCTGAAGCTTCGTGGTTGAAGGAGAAAGGAAGAAGAAGGAGGCCATTTTTGGTGATTTTGAAGCTGGAGTTGCAGAAGAAAAGAGGAGAACTCAAGGAAGTCAATATTACAGCAAGGAAATCAACTCAGACAAGTTCTGATTTTCTGTTCATCTCGAGCTCCACAAGAAGAGGTAAGAGTTGAGGTTTTGTTTCATGAAAGTTAACGCATATTGGAACAAATTTCGTGAAGGAAGCTCGAGCCAATTCTGATTTTAAGTTGCTGTTTTGTTAAGAGGAAGGCAGAAGACATAATTTTGCTATCAAATCCGAGAGGTCTCTGATGTTTTGGTTGTTCTGATCTATATACCTAGAGTTAGAATCTCTAAGAGGTATGGTTCGAAAGCTTATTGAATTTACTACAACTTTTATGAAGAAAGCATGAGAAGAAAATGATTGGAAGATGTTGTAATTATCAGGTTACATTTGTTGTGCAGCAGGAAATCCAAATCTGGAAACAGCAGAAGTCTGTTTTAGGAAAGTAGCTTTCGAGGTAATTCTGAACCAAACGGTTGGGAATCTCATTTTCATGTCTTCATAAGGGTTTTAGAGGGTTCAAAAAGGAAGAGTTTGGTATAAAGTACATTCTTTTTGGATAAGTAATGAAGAATTTATGGCTGTCTGAAAACAGGGCAGAAAATCTGAAAATGCTGGAATTTTTGTTGGAGTGTTTTCTTGTAGTTTTAAGGTTAAAAACCATGAGCTCGAGGTTCTAAAACATGGTTTTGGTTTGTTTGACAGGCCAAGAGCAAAAAGGTCGAGTGTAGGGTCAAGACTCTAGTTCTAACACTGTGAGTGACAAACGAACTTCGAAAATGAGCTATATGCTTGAAAAATGCTTTAAGAAATACAAGTTTTGCTTGAATGAAAGGGTTTAGATGTTTATTGTTTTCTTTGAACACTTGTTTATGAGCATTCATGATTTCTTAGAAATGTTTTAAAGTGTTCATGATGAGCCTAAATGTCTTGATGAAATTTATATACGAGCATATGTTTATTGAATTTTCGAAGATTATGGAAATGTTATGATTCCAAGCAAGTATGTTTAAGCAAGTATGTTTTTAAAGTTTTCCAGTTTAATGAACAAGCTAAGTAAGCAGGCATGTTCGAATGTTTTCACGTGATCTTCTGTGATATTGAGCCCGAGGTTGTATGGTACCGTGTGCACACAGCTCATTTCTGTTGTCGACGTTGAGTGAACTCCATGACAACAGCGCTGTCGTGAGTGCTGGGCGGGCCCCACTACGACAAAGACGATGGGAGTGCTGGGCGGGCCCCACTATATCGTAGAACAAACGTAGATTGTGACATGTTTTAAAAAGAGTTTATATCATTTACATGCCTTACAAGATTTTAACGATATACTTCTGCTGGTTTTCATGAAAAGCTATTATGATTACGATTACTTTTAACATTTGATTACTGTAGCATATGCTCATAGATGGCCAGTGATATGATTTACGAGTTAATAGCTTTCTTTTAAACTCAAGTCACTCACCGAGCTTCATAGCTCATTCTTTCAGTGTTTTACCCACTTTTCAGGTAAAGATCGAGCTCCGGTGCTCAAAAACCGCCATAATCACTGGAAGCTTCTCAAGTTTGATATGTTGTACGTAGGTGGAGTTGTATAGGAAGTCTATATGTATAGAAGAAGGACTATGAACTTATGTTTATGTGTACAATTTAGGTTGTGGTTGTGTGATCCATGGTTGGGTATGTTTTTGGTTGTGATGTTCATATCTCTTTCAGTTTTCCAGAGAGTCATAAGTAGGGTTACCCCTCACGTAGGTTACGTAATTGTCAATATTCCACGTGTGTTGTGTTTTAGTTGTTTCTTATACAAGTTTAGTATGCTTATAAGGTAAAATAGGGTCAACAGGTATCGTTAGAGAGGTGAACGATGTCTGTTGGCTTTTCGCCGCCTACCGGGCTAAGTAGCAGGTAGTTCGGGAGGGGGTGTGACAGCGGAAATGTGTTTAGGATCGTTAATGTGCTTGATTGTTTTAATTGAAACAAAAACTAGTACATTGACCCAAAAATAGAACAAGCATGACATTCTAATCCTCTTAGACATGGATTAATTGTATACATGCAAACATATGTTGAGTTTAACAATTAAACTAAAAGGAAGAAGAAGAATACCTTCGTAGTTTTCATCAGCAACAACTCCTTGCTCCAATCAGTACAACAACCCAAGAAGATTTTGTTTCTCTGTTTTACAGAACACCACCAAAAGAGTAAACTCTCTATCCTCTGAATGCTTAGATCTTTCCTTTGTGGGAAGGATTCCAACAGTTGGAAGAACTTTTTGGGAATTCTAGAATTGAGAGAGAGAACTTTTTCTTCTACAATTCTCCAATTTGATTGATCGATCGATTAACCATTGAGCAACCCCCTTCTCCCTGTTAAACTGTCGATAGGGAGAAGGGAGGGTAGTGAGGAACGTGTCGGATGACACGTTCCCTCATTTATTATTAAAATAATAATAATATAATTAAATCAAATTTAATTATTCATTTAAATAATACAATTAAATATCATATATTTAATTTAGATTAAATCTCATTTAATCATATTACCCCTTTAACCTATAGTTTTAATGTACATCCAGTGCACATTAAATTTTATCCTATAGTTTGCAAATGTGAATCACATTCACATTTAATATAATATTTGAACTCTTTCAAATATTCAATTCTCTCATATAATTTAATATGAATCATATTCACATTAAATTTATAATATATAGTTCCAAAACTATATATTATATCGTATCAATATACATTAAATATATTCCCTAATGAATTTGAACATTTCAAATTCTAATGATCTAAGAACCCTTTACGAGCTAGAAGGTGGACCTAATGAACCTACAGATCAGAAGCTCCAACGATACGAGATCGTTCGGTTAATCTCATTAACCTCCCAATCAACATTCGTTAACTGCGGGAACACTTCACTAAAGTCCCACAGCTGCACTCTTCTCACTGCAGATATATTTCTGTGTCCATGGATATTGACCAATAACAGGAAGTCAATCCTTCACGAATGTTCGTAACACCAGCTTGGTCAAATTACTGTTTTACCCATGGGTTACATCTTGTGCCTTAAGTACCAGTGCTCCTCTAATGAACAATTTGTTTGTGGTCCTACCAACAAACAGAGTCCCTCTCGGGCCAATGAGAGGGTCGGGCCCTTTGTTCAAGTCCCGGAGACACCACTTAAGGGAACATTCCTCTACTTACCCTAGTAGGCGGGAAGGAGTGGATTCCATCTTGCTAAGTTAAGTTCCCAGCCGTTCACTCGGTCTTGTCCCTAAGAAGGTAGGCATATTGAGTCGGCGAATCTGGCCACTCTCACCCATACTAGTCAAAGGACAATCCCTCGCGAACAGGAGTTCGTAACCTGCTTAGGATTGAGATCAAGTTACCTAGGTCATCCTAGTGAAATAGAAACCTAACTAGTCAACGGAGTTACAGCTAAAGATTACTATTTCGTGGTCCGGTCTTATGTAATCTCATTACATAGGATATCCCCACTCACATGTCATCTACACGAACACGTTAGGATCACAGTGTTTGTATCAAATACAAAGTGGGCCACATCCATAGTTTAACCAGGGTAAGGTACCCAAACCTTATCCCCTAACTATAGACCCTTTAGGCTGTATCTCGAACCGATATCCTTTTTATGTACGTTACATTCAGTTAAAGATTCATTTAACAACCTTTGATGTTTAGTTTATTGAATTTAGCGTTTAAATAAAGGCAAACTCGTAGATAACAAACAATAACACTTTATTGAAATAATAACACTTTATTACATTAATTAGAACATAATTACAAACTACGAGTTTTAGGGCACAAATCCCAACACGTAGTTGTTCATTATAGGAGCAAGAGGTAGACACAGGGGTAAAACGTAATTTGACCTAGCTATGACTACGAACAACCTGTGAAGGGTCGACTCACGGACATTGGTTATATCTATGGACACAACTTGTCCTACAGTGATGCGACTGCAGCTACGGCCTTAGTGGAGTGTTACCGTAGCTAATGAATGTTGAATAACCGAGTCAAAGAGTTTGACAGGTTAATCTCGAATCATTGGAGGTCGTCATCTGTAGGTCTATCAGGTCCCTCGGTTGGCTCAAACTGGATAAATTGAGGGTTTACAATTTGGTGTGGATTTGAAGTTTTCAAATTCATTAAAAGGGTATTTATGTCATTTATATGAGATATGATTGACATAATATATAGTTTAATGTGAATGGGATTCATAATAAACTATAGGTTAGCCTAATTGATTAATTAATGCTAATTAGGAGAAATTGAATGGAGAGAAATTAAATTGAATGTGATTCAATTTAAGAATTCCACAATTATACAAATGAGATTTGTATAATAAGGTAGGAGATACCTTATTATATGTAATATGCAAATATGATTTGCATATTATAAGGTTGTGGTAAAATGGTGATTTGGTGGAGATTTCAACTCCACCACTCACCATTATATAAAGGCTTGGTGAGAAGCCTTTTGCAACACAAGTGCTCATTTTTTGAATTTCCATCCAAAGAAGGTTTCTCTCTTCTCTCAATTCTCTCTACAAAATTCTCTCCACCCAAACCAAAGGGAGTTACACCACTCTCCCTCAACCGATCGAGAACAACCGAGAATTCATTTTGGAGGTGTCGAATTTGTTCGGTTCGAGAGATCGCGTGAAGAGATCGTTGGCACGAAGAGTTCGTGATCGGAGAAGAAAACATCGAAGAAAGGTTCTTCAACAAGTAAGTGTTACTATTACTTTCTGTTTTCTTCTTGAAATTTGCATGTTTAGCCTAGAATTAAATAGTTTAATTCAATTTTAAGAAAATGGTTTCACAACGAACACCACGACGTTTCAAGTCGTTTTCGCTGCGGGAATTTCAATCCCTTCAAGAAAATCTTAAAAAGATTCTATATCGATAAAGCACATCCATTGAATATTCCAATGGAAGTTCGTTCCCTGGATATAAAGAAAGATATATTTCGACCTCGAGATGACAATGAAGAACTACCTCGTCCTGAAGTACCATATCTTAGTGCAATTGTGCACTTATGTATCTGGCTAATAATACAAGACTAGATATTGCATTTTCAGTAAATTTATTAGCTAGATATAGTTCATGTCCTACAAAAAGACATTGGAACGGAGTTAAGCATGTAATCCGATATCTTCGAGGGACAATTGATATGGGTTTATTTTAATCTAACAAATCAAATTATGATTTAGTTAGTTATGCAGATTCTGGTTATCTATCTTATCCACACAAATCTAGATCTCAGACATGTTATCTATTTACATGTGGAGGAACTGTTATATCATCAGTGAAACAGACTATCACGGTCACTTCTTCGAATCATGTTGAAATCCTCGCAATTCACGAGGCAAGTCGAGAATGTGTATGGCTAAGATCGATGACACAACACATCCGTGAGACATGTGGCTTGTATTCGAGTAAACCTCTTCCAATAATATTATACAAAGACAACACATCATGTATAACTCAAATCAAATGAGGATATATTAAAGGAGATAGAACAAAGCATATCTCTCCAAAGCTTTTCTACACTCATCACCTTGAAGAAAATGGCGACATCTCAGTACAACAGATTTGTTCGAAGGATAACTTGACGGACATATTTACAAAGGCATTACCAACTACAACATTTGAGAAATTGATTCACAGTATTGGGATGCGACGATTCAGAGATCTCAAGTGATGTCTTCATGAGGGGGAGTAAATGTATTATATAAAATATGTATTTTTTTCCCCTCACTAGGGGTTTTATCCCATTGAGTTTTTTCCTAGTAAGGTTTTAACAAGACGTGTTTTATATAAATGGGCATTAAGGGGGAGTATTGTAAACATGTGTAATGTAAATGCCCATTCCATATGCCATTTGATACTCATGCCAAGTGGCAAATACCCCATAGCCAAAGTGACCTCCATGTGTCCAATTTTTATCAATGCTTAGTGTCCAAATGTACCAACTCATCCTTGTCAAATTGTCTATAAATAGTGGCATTTGGTGGATCATGAATACACAACAATTGGTGAAAATTCTCTTCAATTTTCTTTCTTTTCAACCACTTCTCTCTTTTATTCCTTATTTAATTTTGTCATAAATTTTCACTTTCTTTATTTATATTTTATATATATCTTAATATTATTATTATTTTTATTATTATTATAAATATATTATATTAATATTTAAATATTGGTAAAATTATACTCGATTTCCATCATATTTTTAGGACAAATTTAACAATTTTTTTTCTTTCCTTTTTTGAGTTTAGATATAAACTTACTTTGAATGAATAAGAAAAGCTCGAGCCAAGGGATTGAAAGTGACATAAAAACATGCAAGTGTCTCTCAATTACGTGAACAAATTCCACACTCTGATTAAAACAATTCAATTTTATTTTGTTCTTTATCATTGTGGGCTCTTTTTGCCTTTTTCTTCACCCATTTGCTTTCTTCAAAAGTAAATCTGACCAAACCCATTTACCTTTTTAACCTTGCCCCCCATAAAATCCTTTTATTTCTTTTCTTTTTTCTGGAGGAAATGCATAATACTTCTATTTAAATTTACTACCATTTAAAAATCCCACTATTTTATTTTTACTTTCTCACGTTTCTCCATTTGAACTTAAATTTGATTATCACGTTTCTCCATTTGAACTTAAATTTGGAAGTAATCAAATTTAAGTGCATAAACAAAATCAAAACTTTTTTTTCCTTAACACTTTATTCGTACATACATATACTATTCATTTTATTCTCTTAAAAGGAAACTTTATAGAAATAAGTAGGATGAATTATCAATACATACATTTCGAAACTAATTTTAGTTTGAATCAATTACAAGTAAGTTTGTGTTATTTGGTTTCTCAACTTTAAAAAGTGTGTAATCGGTCTATAAAATTTTAATTTTGTGTCTAATAGATTCTTGAACTTTAAAAATGTTTGGTTAGTCTCTCAACTTTCAATTTTATGTCTAATAGATCTTTGGCATATTCAAACTTTTTAAAATTTAATTGATCTATTAGACATAAAATTAATTTTATGTTTAATGGGAGCCTAAACTTTTAATTTTGTGTGTAGTATATTTGTAAATTTTTTTAAAAAAAAATGTTGAATAGGTCAATGATCTATTAGACACAAAATTAAAAATTCAATGACCTATTCGACACAAAATTTAAGGTTTAAAAGTCTATTAGACACTTTTAAAGTTCAAAGACCAAATAGATACAAACTTGAAAGTTCATGGACTAAACTTGTAATTTACACCCCGTTTGATAATCATTTGATTTTTTGTTTTCAGTTTTTGAAAATTATATGCTTGTTTTCTCACAATCTCTCTACACAATGTGATTTTCATCTTCTCTACAATAGTTTTCATCTTTCCCAAAGAAATATTTGAATTTCTAGCCAAATTCTAAAAACGAGAGAAAAATCTAAATATGTAATTAGTAGTATTTATAGGCTTAATTTTAGAAAAATAGAAAATTAAAAACCAAATTATTATCAAACGGATCTTAACATTTTATTTTTTATGTTACTCCATCTCTTGATATAGGAAGATAAAGAATTATTTCAAAGCGATAATAATAAAAGTTAAATATCTGATGTGGTCTCTTAGGGCCCGTTTGATAATGTTCTCGTTTCTGTTTATGTTTCTTGTTTCTTGTCTCTTATTGTTTAAAAATGAAAAACATAAACATATTTGATAATTGTTTTTGTTTCTTAAAAAAAACTGACATATGTTTGATAATTGTTTATTGTTCCTTGTTTTTTAATCAAAATAAAATTTAGTACATATAACATGATTAAAATACATATAAAACAACCAACAAGAGCAAAGCTCAACTGCCTTCAAGTAGAGTTCGAATCCCCCCACCCCAAATGTTCATGTACTAAAAAAAATACATACAAAACAATTATAAATATTTTTTAGTATTTTATTCCGGCCCAACACCAAATTAATAATAATAAATTTTATCCTTCAAATGTTGTTCAAATTAATTTGATTTACATTGTCATTTCTCATTTCAATCAATTCACCTTGAATGATTTTGGCTTACACGAGTTAGTTCAATTAGACTAATTTGTAAATTGTCTAAGGTTAGACAATCGAGTATACCCACATTTCTTTAATTTAATAATAAATTATTAACCAATAATACATGCAAGTATAATAAAAAAGAGTAAGAATACATATTTTTTTTACAATTTACCGTACCATAAGGAAAAAAAAAATTGAGATTTAAATAGAAAATAATAACTAAAAGCTCATTATTGCAAAGCAAAAAAGGGAAGAAAATGAGAGAGAAGAGAAAAACATAAATGAAAAGAAAAAAGAAAAAAATGACAAGTATAAAAAAAAAAGATTATGATCCAAGAGGGAGAAAGAAGAGAGAGGGATGTAGAAGCGAAAAAAATAGAGATACATGCAGTAAATTTGAGAAACTATTATGAGTAGTCTCAAAATTTATCCCTTTTTTAAAAACGTTTTTAAAAATTTAGAAACAAGAATCAAGGACGTTTATCAAACAAATCTGTTTCTTAAAAAATAAGAAACAAAAAATGGGAACGTACATGCTTAATTGAAAAAAAAATACATTCAATACTTCATCTTTATATGTATTGAATATTTATTTTCAATTAAGCATGTACAATTATAAATGTTAAAGAATAACAATATATAAATTTGAAAATAGTATATATTTTTCTAATCTGTCAAGCATACTAAAATGCTAACATTTTAGTGGTCCATTCTTTTCACACAATTAAACATGTACAATTATAAATTTTAAAGAATAACAATAGTATATATTTTTTTAATTAGTCTAGCATACTAACAATTTAGTAGTCTATTCTTTTCACAACAAACAAATTTTAAATAACTAGTTTATTCTATACTAAGTCCCATGAAGTAAGTAAAATTTCCTTTTATGGATTAATGATATGTCTATTTTTATAAAATTAAAACATGGACCAACTCAACTAATATATATTTTTTAATATTATATGATCATATTTTATAAGTTAATTATAACATTCTATAACAATAAAATTTAATTGGAAAAGAAATTATTACAGAAATGATGAAATTCAAACTTTCAAAAAAATTAGATACCACAATGAGGAAAAAACTGAAACATTAAAAAATATATATATAAAAACTAAATAACTATTGAAATGTGTGAGAAAATTATACACTTAAACCCAATTAAAGGAAACTACTTACGGTTTCTTTTCTGCTTTTGGATACAAGGAAATTACCTTTTGAAACAAAAAGAACACACAGACACAAGTACAAAAACTATTGCGTTATCTCAATTCAAGAATAGAATTTCCTTTTTCGGATAGGTTATCATACTTACAAAATAAGATAATTTTCTCCAAAAAATAATTTTGAAAAAAAAAATGTGCAAGTTCCTCAATTTAATTAAATTAGTTCTTGAACTTTTAGATTGGTGTATATTTAGTCCTTAAACTTTAAAAAATATCTAATAAATTTTTAGATTTAGACTATTTAATCCAAAAACTTTAAAAGTATCTAATATGTTCTTAAACTTTTTTGGAGTACGGGTGCAAAGGTGCAATGGAATACTCTACACTCCAAGCACATACTATTATAACTATAGACTAAACAACTCTGCATTTTAAACAATATTATATAATTCTACAAACTATAATAACCTACCAACTATTAGAACTCATGTCATTATAACTCACTTAACGCCCCAAACAATCCCTTAGAGATTGTTTGGTGTGCGTGTTTGGAATCTTAAATGTGAGTTTGTTAAACCTGAGGGGTACGTTAAGTTGAGAGTTTAGGTAGCTGGATTTAAGAATGTTGTGTTTAGAGTGCAGGTTAAAAAAGTCGAGATTTAGGAAGTCTGTGTTTGGAATGCAGGTTTCTTAAAGTTGGGTTTGTACCGTTGATTTTTGTATGGTTGATTTTAAAATATTACATTCATGAAATGTTTGGTTATATTTAATTCATGATTAAATTTTAGATCATTTAAATTTTCATTCTTATTTTAATATAGTTAAGTTAAAAATTAATTGATTTTTTATTGTTTAATCTAACTAAATTCAAAATAAAGATTATTTTTTTTTATATATTTTTGTTATTTAAAATTGACTAATTTAATTATATATAAACTAAAAATAACACATATGCTAGATTTTTTTTTTAAAAAAGTTGACTATAACAAAAATATATCACTACGTTGAAATTAAATATCATTTTTTTTTTACTTTAAATACGACTTAACCGGTAAGTAAAATAGTTTTTAATATGGATACTTGAAAAGTAAATATTATTTATATTTTGCTAATATAAATTAATAGGTTTTAATTCAAATTCAACTCAATTTTAATTACTCTTTCAACAATTTTTAAACAAATATTTTTTTCATGAATTTTGAAATTGAGATTGGACTAAAATTATATGTATATATGTGTGTGAGTGTATATATATATATTGCATAATTTGTGATTTTAATTTTACTAACTAATAAGAAAATGAACTATTTAATTTGTTATTCATTTTATTTTTAGATAACTAAATTAAAAATAGATTTTATTTAGAGGATACACTTTTAATTCAAATTAGTTTATTTTTTTTATTATTTGTCTCATAGAGTTCAACTCAAGAAATAAAAAAAAAATAGTAATTTTATTATTTACAAGTACAAAAGAAGAAAATGAGTACTTTTTACTAGTTATCAATTATCAATACCATATTTTACTACGTTCCAAGCAAAAACATCTCCTACTTTTGTTATTATAACCAATTTAAAAATGCTATTTTTATTTTAATATTAGAAAGTTGAAAATAAAAATAATATTTTTTTTATCTTAAACTCAATTATTAGAAATTATATTTTTTTTTTTGACAAATTATATTTTTAATCCTAAAGTTTTATTTTAATTTTCATTTAGTGTCTAAGATTTGAAAAATAAAATTTAGTCATTAAAAAAATTATTCTATAAGTCTTTTAAGTAAAATTGACTAATTGAAAAAATTCTAAAGTTAGAGACAACCCATTTGAAGTTAACAAGGGGTGAATATGAAAAGATAGATAAAAGACGGAGGGAGGAAGAAAGGAAAAAAAAAAGACAAAATGTTTAAAAAGATAAAGTAATAATAATTATGATAATTCAAACACTGGAAGAAAAGGAAAATAAATAAATAATATTTTAAAAATAAAAATTAATTTTTATTTGTCCTACATAAGAATTGGGCTTAGTAGGGGTAAGCAAAGAAAAATCGAAAACCGATACGACTGACCAAAATTGATCGTTTAGTGACAAACAAATAATGAAAGTAGATGGACTCACTGAATCTGGTGGAGGTCTTTGTTGCTTGTCAGCACTGGAATCTCAAAGTGAAAAGCGGGAGGTGCAGAACGTCGGTCGTCAGTTATAGAGAGATGGTAGGTCTATATATAATATAATAATAATAATAATAAATAAAATAAAAAATAAAAACGGTAAAAATTTTATATATTTATATTTATATTTTAAATAATAATAAAATAAACAAATAAACAAATAAACAAATATATTAAAAAAAACAAAAATCGCTTAAACTGAGTCGGTTCATTCGGTTTAGGCTTTAGGCGAAAAAAATTGTGGGAGTCGACTGATCGAACATACCATATGGTCGGTTGGGGTTGAAAATTGACTCCAACCGACCAATGCTACACAGCCAAAACCCTTTAATATAAAACTCTGGCAATATTTCTAGAAATTTATTGAGTGTAGTGCTGAAATTGTGATCGATAAAAATATCCTATTTTAGGTTTTCATTGAAAAAATGAGATAAAAAAAAATCATTAAAAAATGTAAATGAGAAATAACATTTTTTTTTTATATCTACATATTGAAACCAGAACTATCTAGTTACAACAGTTCCTTTTTGAAAGAGAATAAACTACGCAAAATCCTATAAAAAAAAACTATTGTTAAATTAATACCTAGGGTTTAGGAAAGTTAACCCACCTTAAGCCCATCCCTCCAAACAAGTAACCCCTCAATTTTGTGTCAAATAATTTTGTATCCAATACGTTTTTGGGTTATTTCACATTTTTTAGAATTCACATACATTCAACATTCTAAACAAAAAATTAGAAATTTAAGGTCTTTTTAGACATAAAATTCAATTTGAATCCGGTAGATCGATTAATTTTTTTAAAAATGAATATAACATAACTTATCAGACACAAAATAAAAAAATTCATGACCTATTATATATTTTTAAAATTCAAGCAAATCTAAAATTTTAAAGGTTCAAACTTGTAATTTAATCATCAAATCGTTGATTTTGAACCAAATGTAAGCGTTCTGGAAACAATCATTTCTTAACCTTCACGGCAAAACTCTTCAAATTAACTATTAGCCTTAAAAAAATTATTGCCGACATTGAAGTAAATGACTTTTTTTTTTCCAAAAAAAAAAAGAGTGAGGGTAAAATGGTAAAATCATTTTGTATGAGAGCCGTTTCTAGTTGGAAAACACGAACGCCCAAAAACGAAAGATGGGCTCCGAGGGCCCCTTAGCCGAAGTGCCGAACTGAATTTTCAAACCTAAAAAAAAACAATTAATAATATTTAAATAATTTTTTTTACAAAAATCTACCGCATCCCTTCTTACCAATTTTAAATGTTAAGGATTATCTTCAACTTTAAATATTGTTGAATTAAAAATTAAAAATTTAATTCTTCAATTTAAAATGTACATTTAATAGGTCTAAACTTTCAAAGTATTTAAGTCACTAAAATTAAAAAGTTTTTTATAAAAAAAATTAAAAAATATTTAATAGACTCATAAATTTTCAATTTTATATCTAATAGGATCCTAAACTTTTAATTTTGTATATAATAGAGCTGTGAATTTTAAAAAGAATAGTTCACACAAAATTAAAAGTTTAACGATCTAATGGACAATAAATTTGAAGTTGAGGGACATATTAGATATTCATAAAGATATTTGAGACTAAATTGAAAGTTTGGAGATTTATTAGAAATTTTTTAAATTTAGAAACCTAACAAACACATACTTGAAAGTATATGTACTAAACTAATAAACGCACCTGAAAGTTTCCTACTAAACTTATAACCTAAGCTAAATAATAATAACAAATATATATATTTAATTAAAATTGTAAAATACATATTAATTCAGATAAATATTACATTTTTAAAATTTTAATAATATTTTCAAGAAATACATAATATATTCATTATGAAATAGAATTACATTTTTTTTTTTTACTTCAACCAAAGAAAAAAAAGTGGAGATAAGAAATCGAATCTTGACCTTTTGATAGATGATGCGACATCTTCACCGGTTGAATTATGTCCCATGGTAAAATTGAAGTACAATTTGAAGTTTGTTTTTATGAAAGAAATTAGTAATTGACTTGGACAATAAATTTAGGTTATATTTGGCGGAATATTAATTATATTTTCCATCGATATCAGTATTTAATTTCTTGATTTTGACCACAAGTCACGGCTTGGTGATTTTGGATCCATTCTGGCTAAAGTCAAAAGGCAATTATAACCAATCAAATTGGTATTCACCAATCAATATTTGACATTTCAAATCAACCACAGCTGTACTTGTTCACACTTGACCATAACTCCAACCCCTTATTATTATTTTTAAGAATTGTATCCTTAATAATCTTAATAAGAAGTTTAATAATACTTTCATTTCTGTAATTTACAGTTAATTTCTAATTAAATATTTCAATCTTATCCCCTAGAATTTATTCAAGTCCTTTCTCTATTTGCTAAAACCATTTATTTGATTTAACTGTTACTAAATTTAGTCGTGTATTAGTATGGAACACTCATTAACAAGTAGATCGTTAAAATTAAGTTGGTAAAAAACAATCATCGATACTAATTGGTTAAGCCAGCTAAAATATAATTTTTTAGTTCTTGAAAATTATGCTTGTATTTTTTTTTCGCAATTTCTCTCCATGTGTCTCTACAATGATATCCATTTTTTTTGAAGTACCATTTAAGTTTCTAGCCAAATTTAAAAAACAAAAATACGTTCTGGAAAACTACACTTTTTAGTTTTCAAAACTTAGCTTGATTTTTGAAAATATAGGTACAAAGTAGATATAAAAACATAGAAACTCATTGATAGGAATTGTATTTTTAGATTTAATTTTCAAAAACCAAAAAACTAACGCCCCGTTTGATAACCATTTTGTTTTTTGTTTTTAGTTTTTGAAAGTTAAGCTTATGTTTACCTAATTTCTCTACCGTAGAAATCATCTTATTAAGTAAACATTTGAACTCTTAGCCAAATTCTAAAAACAAATTTAAGTTTTTGAAAGCTAATTTTTTTTAGTTTTCAAAAATTGGTTTGGTTTTTGAAAATATAGGTACAAAGTAGATAAGAAGACATATAAACTCATTGGTATAAGTAGTATTTTTAGATTTAAATTTTAAAAATAAAAAACAAAAAACAAAATGGTTATCAAAGAGGGTATAAATCGTTATCAACGAGGCCTTAGATATCACAGTCTTAATATTAAAAGGTTAAAAGTTTAAATCTCCAATCTTATTGGTTGAACTAAGAAAAATTAATGGATTGAAATTAGTTTAAAAAATAATAAATTAAAATACAAGAATTAAATATAGAAAATATCGATCCGAGCACAGTTTAAGAAATAAAATACTTACTACCATCTAAAATATCGATAGTTTAATCTTCACAGTAATGATTGATTAAAAAAGAAAAAAAAAAGTAAGAAGTAAAAGTAAAAGTTGTAAATGGAAGAGACAAAATTGATATCAATGTAAAAGTATAAAATGAAATTATAGTATTAAGAAAAAGAAAACTCAACTGTTTTATTTATTTGGGTAGTTATGGGGACGCCTCTCAAAATGGTAGTGGTCTTACTTTATTTCTTTCTTTATCATCTTTTATTTGATTTTTCAATTTCATCTTAAATAATATCATTATCTCTTTCCAAACAAATCAAACAAGACTAGAATTTTTATTCTATAAGCATCAAATTTAAGAGGAATCATCTAGATTTAAAAATTTTAAAAGAAAAATCAACATTTGGAGCCGATTCTTTCACATCTAAATCTTGTTCAGATAAAAAAAAAAAAAAAAAAACAAAAAAGACAGTAAATAAATAGATTATATTTTTTAACTAAATTTAAAATTATTTTTTTCTTCTTTTTTTGGGGGGGGGGGGGGTAGAGTTTTACTTTATTATATTTATATATATAATATACTGCATACATAAAATAAAAACCCTAATTCACCATATCTGGTTTATAAAGTTTTTATAATTTACTTAGCTTTATAGAGCCAATGAAATTGAAGGTAAGGAAGGAAAAATAATGGCGGACGCGAAGCTTGAAGCTAAGAGTGAGCTATGGAATCGGAATTCCATCTCTTAAAATCCTCCTCCTCGAATTTACCCTTTACCGACATCTTCACAGAACCCTAGAATTTTTATTTTACATCTCTTCTTTTCAACCCTCCATTCATACTTTCTTCCATTTTTCCCCCCCGGAAGCTGTAAAATTCCTATAACTCATGCTTGAAATTTCGCCTTCACCGGAAAACTCTTCCGCCGCCGCCGCCGAGGAAGACGGTGCGGCGGCCTCTGCCGGACTTGCGGAGGAGGCTGACCGAAGTTGGGCCGGTAACCGGTGGCCGCGAGAGGAGACCATCGCTTTGCTTAAGGTGAGGTCGACTATGGACACTGTGTTTAGAGATGCAAGCCTTAAAGCTCCTCTATGGGAAGAAGTTTCCAGGTTAATTTGATTTGGTGATTTTCTGTTTGTTTACTGAGAAAATTTTGGAGAATTGTGGTTTGTGAGTGTTCTTGAACTGGAATTGTTGACTACTCTCTATTTGTTTGGATTGGATTTTTGCTTCTGTTGATTGATTTTCATGGAAAATTGTTTGGTTCTTGATTTATCCTCTTTGAAGCCGAATTCTTCTTAGTAACTTGTAATATTCTATGCTCTTCTGGTTTCGAATTGATTGAATTTTCTGAATCGAAGCTATGGAATTTTGAAACTGAATCTTATGTTTGTTAGGAAATTGGCTGAGCTTGGGTATAAACGAAGTGCGAAAAAATGCAAAGAGAAGTTTGAGAACATCTACAAGTATCACAAAAGGACTAAAGATAGCAGATCAGGCAAACCGAATGGGAAAAATTATAGATATTTTGAGCAATTAGAAGCTTTAGATAATCATCCATTGCTGCCTTCTCAAGCTGATTCAATGGAAGAAATCCCATTGATTATCCCAAACAATATTGTTCACAATGCAATTCCATGTTCCGTAGTAAACCCGGGTTCAAATTTTGTTGAAACTACCACCACATCCATATCAACTTCGACAACGTCTTGCTCGAGCAAAGAGTCGGGTGGGACGAGGAAGAAGAAGAGGAAGTTTGTGGAGTTCTTTGAGAGGCTAATGAATGAAGTGATTGAGAAGCAAGAGAAATTGCAAAAGAAGTTTGTGGAGGCATTGGAGAAATGTGAACAAGAGAGGTTAGCTAGAGAAGAAGAATGGAAGGTGCAAGAATTAGCTCGAATCAAGAAAGAGCGTGAGCGTTTAAATCAAGAGAGATCGATCGCAGCTGCAAAGGATGCAGCTGTTCTTTCATTCTTGAAGATGTTCTCTGAACAGGTGGGCACCGTGCAGTTTCCCGAGAGCTCGATTTTGATGGAGAATTTATCGGAAAAGCAAGATGATGGTAATGTTGACAGAAACACAAGCAATCAAGAGAATAGCAACAATGGAAATGCGAACCAGATTAGCTCGTCTCGGTGGCCGAAAGAAGAGATCGATGCTCTGATTCAGCTTAGGACTAATCTGCAGATGAAGTACCAAGAAAATGGGCCTAAGGGTCCTCTCTGGGAGGAAATATCACTGGCCATGAAGAAACTTGGGTATGATAGAAGTGCAAAGAGGTGTAAAGAGAAATGGGAGAACATCAACAAGTACTTCAAGAGAGTAAAGGAAAGCAACAAAAAACGACCTGAGGATTCGAAGACCTGCCCTTATTTCCAGCAGCTTGACGCATTGTACAAACAGAAATCCAAGAAAGTAGTCGACAATCCAGCTAATCCAAATTACGAACTAAAACCCGAGGAACTATTGATGCACATGATGGGCGGTCAAGACGAAAACCACCAACCTGAATCAGCAACAGACGACGGGGAAGCTGAGAATGCTGATCAGAACCAAGAAGATGAAGGGGAAGATGAAGATGAAGACGAGGACGAAGATTATCAGATTGTAGCCAACAACAACAGTAATCAAATGGAAGTAGCCAGCTGAAAAACAGACAAATCAGTCAAATCGAATGCCTCAAAATGTGCATCCTATTCAAACATCTCTCAAGATGGTAAAAAAAAAGGTGAGATCCTTTAGCTCTTGATTTTGATACTACAAAAAGAAATGAAATCTGCCTGTCTATATATGTTATGTATATGTTTCTATATTTCTTGAATAGATGATGATACTTGTAGGCTAGAGAGAGAGAGAGAGAGAGAAGAGAGGGAGAATAAAGGGGGGGGGGGGGGGGTTAGGACTTTGAATTGTTTATTGTGTGCAAAAGTTGAAAATGTTTGGTTGCTCTATGTTTGTTTGTCTCTGTATCAATAAAGAAAAAGAAATCAGCATTATTTTGCTGTTGCAGGTGCTGGTAATATGCTGTAGTAGTAGCCTGTTTAATGATAATGCAAAAGCTTCATTGATCTTTCCTTTCATTTCTCTTTCTTCTTTTGTTGTTGTTTTTTTTTTTTAAGAGAGAATTTAGAACAGAAATGGTAATAATCATACCACTCGTGGGGAGTTAAAGGAGCAGAAAAGTGATAAACCTTTGACATTTTTGAATCACTCGTGCATTGGAAATATAATCATTGGACGTGAGTCCTGTTACAGTTATCTCTGCAATCGACAAATGCAATTAAAGATTGTGTTTTTTTTTCCTTCTAATAATTTGGGAAAAAAAATTCATTAGTTAAAAATGGATTTAATTGTTTAATGACATTGACGTTGTACACTTTTGTACTAATTTCAAAAGTAAGTAATAATTCAAGGATGAAATATTGCTTTCTTTCTTTGTTTCTTCTTTTTCCTCCCCAAAAATGTTTATATGATTGGAAAAGGTAATAAAATTAAGTGCAGTTAGAAATAATTATCCTTTTATGGTTGACATGCTGTTTTGGTTTTTATTTTTTATATCTAATTTGTTTTGATTTTCAAACCCTGAATTGTTCTGTTTTGATTTCTAATTTGTTTAATAATTTATTTTTGTTCCTAAATGACCTGAAATCTTTACTTAGAGTTGATATAAATGCATAAGATATAACCTTGTATTTTATTGAAATGTTTTGAATAACTAAATTAAAGCACTTGAAATTGTCCTGAAAAAAAAAAGCACTTGAAATTTGATTTTTTAATTAAAAAATAATTATAGATTGTTATTATTATTTTTATATATGTTTAATATGGAAGATAGTAGTATTAACTTTATTACTTTTTAAAAAATTAGGAACATGAAATGAGTAAATGTTTATAGATTTCTCATACATTGAATTTAAAATATATAATTTATAAAACATGAGTCCATGGTATTAATAGTTCAAATTTAGTTAAGCAAGTCACGTCAATTTATTTAGAATTTAAAAATTGGTATATCCTGAATTTGAATATTAAAAAAGACTTTTTGCGGTTGAAATGACACTGATTTTTCTAGGATCATTCAGTTTGGTTGAAGTTACAATTTCATCAACTATTGCTAAGACTTGGACATCAACAAAGACAAGAAACTCCAATCCTTATCCAATATGAGGTCACTTTTAGAAAAAAGAACAAAAAAAAGTTTCTACTTTTAGCCATTAGCACTAATCCTCATTTTAGTATACTTTTTAATTTGAAATTAGGGTAATCAATAGAATTAAATAATTCTAATTTAACGTCGTGGAGTAAAAATTTATCAATGTATTCCATCAACCAACAAATTATTAAAGTCTAAGTTAAACTTTTTTTTTTAGTTTAACCTGAAAATTGGGAGAATTCGAAAATAGACCTTTTAATGGTTAATACAAGCTTTTATATTAGTGGAGCTATACTCAAACAGTTAAACTTTCTTCTTTAGTTAAAATTATGAGTTTTAATAATTATCAATAGTCTTAAGAGTTATCTTTGACCACAATAGCCAACATCATCTTTTAAGAGAAGATTTATCACGGATAACCCATTTTTCAATGCATTAATGTCATTTGACCGACATTTCAAAATAATGAAATATGACCTATTCTTGACGTGGCAATGCGCGCAAAATGACTCATAAGGGTAATATGAAGCGGTCTTTCTTGTTCACGCCCCAAGACGTTGTTCACGCCCGCTCCCGTTGTCTCGCTCTCGCTCGCGCTCTCGCTCAAATGAATGGAAAAAATATAAAGAAAAATGACAAAAAAACAGAGAAGAAGTGGAGTAAGAGAGAGAGCGAAGCCGAGAGAGCGTGAGCCAATGAGAACGAGCGAGCAGAGCGAGAGAGCTATGTCTTATTTAATTACTATCATAAGTTTAGAGCGAGAACGAGAGCGAGAGCGAGAGCAAGAACGCAGAGCGAGAGCAGAGCGAGAGCGAGACTTGAACGGAATGCACAAAGATAAAAAGGGAGAGCGAGAGCGAGAACGAGACTTGAGCGAGGCGAGAGCGAGAACGAGACTTGAAGCGAGAGCGAGAACGACTTGAGCGAGAGCAAGAGAGCTAGAAGTCGATGATGATGCCCTTTACGGTAATTTGGACGAAATGCACGAAGACAAAAAGGGTCAAATGTCATTAATAATTTCAGAACATGGATCAAATCACATTAATGCATGTGAAAAGGGGTTTTCCATGCAAATTTCTCTTTTAACTTAATTCTTATCGTTTAAACTATTCCACTTGGACCCAGTGTTAATTATAGATTTAAGGAAAGTCAAATGCTTCATTTCTATCACTTTTGAATAAGTGAGATATATTTTTTTTTAATGGTAATTCTAGATTTTTTTTTTTTTTTTTTGAGGAATACTAAAAGAATTTGGAACCGATATTCACACTATCTTAATTAAGTTGAGATAAAATCTTATATAGAAAATTTAATGTAAGACATATTTGGAAATTTTAGATTATGAGGTTTTGTATGATTGAATTAGAAAAAAATTGTAGTGAAATGTTAAGGCTCTATTTGATAATCATTTGGTGTTTAGTTCTTAATTTTTAAAAATTAAGTCTATAATACTATTTCCACCTATGAGTTTCTATGTTTCATTTTCTACCTTTTATATACGTTTTCAAAATCCAAGTTAAGTTTTGAAAACTACAGAAGTAGTTTCAAAAATTGTGTTTTGTTTTTATAATTTGGATAGAAATTCAAATGTTTCCTTAAAAAAGATGGAAACTATGATAGAGAAGATGAAAATTATTATGGAGAAATTGTAAGAAAACGAGCTTAATTTTTAAAACCCAAAAACTAAAAATTAATGCCACGTTTGATAACTATTTGATTTTTTTAATTTTTAGTTTTTGAAAATTAAGCCTATAAATGCTATTCGCACCTAAGAATTTGCTTGTTTTGTTATCTATTTTTTGCCTATGTTTTTAGAGTTTGGCTAAGAATTCAAGTGTTTGTTTAAGATAGATGAAAATTATTGTAGAGAAATGTAACACCCCATAAGAAGAACACTTCCTACTCGGGGCATTACTTCCAAGTTGTACTGCTCGTGCCGAAAATCCGGCAGCATAACGACACAACCTGGACAAACCAGAAATTTATAAAGCCCGAACCTAAACAAAAACACTTAAATAGGACTCACGAGGGCACCTGACCTCCACCAAACTACAAAGAAACGACAGGCTGAGCTCTAGTCCCTCGGAGTTAACAGAAAACCACAAGACAACAATACATGCTTTGTATACGAAAGAAACATAACAGAACATACTTCGATTCGAGCAATAAAGAACAGTACAAGCTAAGATTCCAACACAAGCTAAAGAATCAGAGAGCAACAGAAGGAAAAGGAAAGAACGCAACATCTAAACAACACCCCTAACTAAGTCCTACAAGTCTTCCATAGTCTCACAGGAGTCTCGCCGTCGGTGGTCATCTCACTGGTTTTCCTTGCCTGCAGCAAAAGAAGAAATAAACGAGGGATGAGTATAAAAATACCCAGTAAGCAGCCCACTTCGTCCAAGAATAAAGAACACAAAAAACAACCTTAGACCTAGCTAAGCATGACACCTAGCCCGTCTCACAACCTCATCAAGCATCCTGGCCCTATTTCACACTCGGAATACTCAGTCTTGTCCTACCCTTAACTTCTGAACTAGGTTGGCAACAACTGACCACGAGACTCATTCCCGGGCCTGCACTAGGGCGAAGGACTCTATCCAACCCCTCTGACTCTAAGGATCATACCCCGAGTCACACATCTGGATGAGGGATGAACCACCACATCCCATAAAGCATCGAAGGCGGTACTACCGCGCACAATCGACCACGGGCTTGTTCCCAGGCCTGTACTAGGGCAAAGGACTCTATCCACCCCCTCTGACTCTAAGGAGCACACCTCGAGTCAAACAACTGGATGGAGGACGGAACACACATCCCACAACATTATCATCATCTCGCCAACCTCGAGTCTCAGCCTGCTAAGGGTTACACAAAGACTAGGGCCTACTCTAGGGCTAGTTGTGCTAACTACAATCCTAAGGCTCTACAACACTTCCCGAGTTACTTCAAAACTAAGCATGAGACTATCAGGCTCGGGACAGACAATCACAACACAATACACATTTAGAAACTCAACACAAGCTTACATCGACCCTACTAGTTATAGTCACATAGCACTAACAGACAACCAAAAAGAACTAACGAGTTCGAGTCTTAGCACAGATAAACATCAACAACAACAATGAACATGATTCAGGTACAACTGCGAACATCACATCCTAACATGCTACTACCAGAATATTATGTTTACTTCCAAACAAATATTGCATGCAATGCGCCCCTAGGCCCTACAATTAGGGGTAGTTTAGTCCAAACGACTACTTACCTAAACTCCAGCAACAACGAGCAACTAGAGGGATGCGACGTGTGCTCCAAGGTACTTCTACTTCCAATTAACCCCTAACGAAGAACAAGCACAACAAGAATTAATAAACTGAAACACAACACCCTAAAATTTATGCAAACTAGAACTCACCCAATGGAAATCCGAAACGAGCTAAGGGACGGATCGAGGCGACTGCACGGAACGAGACAACCGGCGGCTCTGCAGGCGGTGGCGCGTGTCACCGGCGGGCGACAACGCGTGGACCGGTGGCTGCGGCGCGTGGGTACGGCGGCGGTGATACAGGTACCAGATCTGGACCCCTCGTGGCCCGATCTACACAGCACTGAACTCCGTTTGTCAAAAACCGGCCGAAAACGACCTGAACTAGTCAGAAAAGTGCGATGGGTCTCGCGGATCCCTTCAACCGACGGCTGGCTTCGCGGTGGCGACGAGCGAGAGACAGGGACAACTGAAAGAGAGGGGGACGACGAGCGAGGGTCACGACGGTAAGGGTGTTCGGCCTGAGAGACGAAAGATAGAGAGGAAAGCGTGAGAGGGAGAGAGAGAGAGAGAGAGAGGTCGGGAAGAAGAGGAAACGAGAGAGAGGGAGATGGGAGAACGGGCGTGGCCGCCGCAAGTCACGCGACGAGGGAGACGACTTCTCCCTCGTTCTGCTTTCTTTTTTTTTTAAAGACCGACTGTTATAGTCTACCCACCTTAGGAACTTTCGTCCTCGAAAGTAACTAGCTCTCGAACAGCTCTGGATAGTTTGTTCGCATCTCCTCCTCGCGTTCCCAGGTGGCTTCCTTGAGATGATGATTCTGCCAAAGGACCTTCATAAAATTGATTTCCCTGTTTCTCAGGACTTTGCTATCACGAGCTAGAATTTGCACTGGCTTTTCTTCATAACTCAGATCCTTGTCTAACTCCAGCGGCTCAAAGTGGACAACGTGTGAGGCATCTGGCACATAACCTCGCAGCATAAACACATGAAACACATCATGGACCTACGCGAGAGATGTCGGTAGGGCCAATCGATAAGCCACTGGTCCAATGCGCTCCAAGATCTCGAAAGGTCCAACGAACCTGGGCTCAACTTCCCTTTCTTACCAATCCTCAGGACACCCCTCATGGGTGCAACTTTCAAGAATACCAGGTCTCCAACGACAAACTCCAACTCTCGACGCCTGACATCAGCATAACTCTTCTGCCTACTTTGTGCCGTTAACATCCTTTACCTGATTTTCTGTATGGCCTCATTTGTCACCTGGACCAACTCGGGTCCCAACAATTTCCGTTCACCAACCTCTCCCCAACACACTAGGGTCCTGCACCTTCTCCCATAGAGGGTTTCGAAAGGGGCCATACCAATAGTTGTCTGATAACTATTGTTATAAGCAAACTTCATCAGGTGAAGGTGTGAGTCCCAACTATCTGTGAAGTCTAACGCACATGCCCGCAACATATCCTCTAGAATCTGATTCACCCTTTCCGTCTGGCCATCGATCTGCGGGTGGAACGCTGTACTAAAGTTACTCTGTGCCCCTAGGGCTCTCTGAAAACTCACCCAGAAGTTTGACGTGAACCGTGGGTCTCTGTCAGACACGATCTTCACTGGGACTCCGTGCAACCTTACTATCTCTTCCATAAACAAATGTGCCCACTTCTCAACTGTATAGGTTGGCTTACCAGGCAGAAAGTGAGCAGACTTGGTTAGTCTATCCACAATCACCCAGATCACTGTGAATCCCTTCGCTGTCTGGGGTAACCCCGAAATAAAGTCCATGGAGATCTCCTCCCACTTCTATTGAGGTACTTCCAATGGTTGCAACAACCCTGCTGGTTTCTGCCTTAGTGCTTTAACTTGCTGACACACTAAACACCTGCTGACAAACTCTGCCACGTTTCTTTTCATTCCACGACACCAATAGAATGATTTCAAGTCCTGATACATGTTAGTGCTTCCTGGATGCACTGAAAATGGAGAGTTATGAGCATCAGACAAGATTTCCTCCTTGAGACTACTCTCAGCAGGAACACACAACCGTACCCTGAACAGTAGTCCACCGTCTGTTGTCACAGAGAACTCACTTTCCTCAGCACTTCTTGCCTGACGCCAACAATCCTCAAGACTTGAGTCTCCCTGCTGAGCCTCAATAACTCGTTGTCTCAAGGTCGGTCGCACCGACAACTGGTTCAGTTATGCCGTGACCTGACTCACCACAACTGCTATCTCTGCACGTTCCATTTCTGAACGCAAAGGGACTTGCCTCGTGACCAGCGCTGAGGTGCGAGCCACCTTCCTGCTAAGGGCATCAACAACAACATTTGCTTTGCCTAGATGGTACAATATCTCAACCTCATAGTCCTTTACTAACTCCAGCCATCTGCGTTGCCTCATATTCAATTCCTTCTGGGTAAAAAGATACTTGAGGCTTTTGTGGTTTGCGTACATCTGAATCTTTTCCCCATACAAGTAATGTCGCCATATCTTCAAAGCAAAGACCACGACAACCAACTCCAAATCATGGGTTGGGTAATTCCGCTCATACTCCTTCAACTGACGAGAGGCATAGGCGATCACTCATCCATTCTGCATCAACACGCAACCCAAACCTTTCTTGGAGGCATCACTGTAGACCACAAAACTTCTTGAGCCATCAAGTACTGCAAGCACAGGTGCAGAGACTAGTCTATGCTTGAGGTCCTGAAAACTCGCTTCACAAGCTTCACACCACACGAAAGGGTTTCCCTTCCAGGTTAATTGAGTTAATGGCGTGGCTATTTTGGAGAAATCTTTGACAAATCTCCTGTAATAGCCTGCCAAACCTAAAAAGCTTCGCACTTCAGGAACGGTCTTAAGGCGAGGCCAATCTGACACTGCCTCAATCTTGGCGGGATCCACTGTTACACCTTCTCTAGACACCACGTGTCCTAGGAAGGCTACTCGTTGCAACCAGAACTCACACTTGGAGAACTTTGCATACAACTTGTTGGTTCTCAAAACTGTCAATATTTTCGTCAAATGAACTTCATGCTCCTCCTCTGTCTTGGAGTACACCAAAATATCGTCGATGAAGACGATCACAGAGCTGTCTAAGAACTCCTTGAATACCCTGTTCATCAGCTCCATAAATGATGTTGGGGCATTCTTCAAGCCAAAGGACATCACCGTGAACTCATAGTGTCCGTACCTGGACCTGAAGGCAGTCTTCGGAATGTCCTCATCCTTGATTCTTAGTTGATGGTACCCTGACTGCAGGTCGATTTTAGAAAACACTGCAGCTCCCTGAATTTGGTCAAACAAATCATCGATCCTAGGTAAAGGGTATTTGTTCTTCACTGTTACCTTGTTCAGCTCTCGGTAGTCAATGCATAACTGCATCAACCCATCTTTCTTTTTCACAAACAACACCGACGCATCCCAAGGCGAAACAATGGGATAGATGAACCCCTTATCCAGGAGTTCCCGTGAATCGAGTCTTAAGCTCCTCAGTCTCACTGGCGCCATTCGAGAGGAGCTTTAGACAACGGAGTCGCCCCGGGCTCAAGCTCAATACTAAAGTCTACCTCACGGACCGGGAGTAGACCAGACAACTCTTCAGGGAACACATCTGCAAACTCTCGAACAACAGAGACCGAACTCAACTCTGGTCCCTTATTCCTTGTATCAGCATAACTAGCCAAGAGGACCCAAGCTCCTTCACTTATCAACTTCTTTGCCTTGAGAGCTGAAATCATCTTCGGAATCTCTCCAGTCTCAATTCCTCTGAACTTGAAATCGGATCACGAGGCGAAACACCCCCTCAAGAATGACAGTCGATGTTGGCATGGTTCGTAGACAACCAATCCATGCCCAGGATTACATCGAAGTCGCTCATGTCTAGCACAACCAACTTCACGTCTAAAGGAAATCAAATCCCGCAGCGGAAGCGATAGTGAATCACGCGTTCTTAATTTCGTTACAAAGATTACATTCAAGAACAATTCTACCTAGATTAATCATATAATAACAATATGGACAACGAGATATTACCTTTGAAGAACTTTTCTTCGAGTGCTCCTTTCTCCCACGATTACGATCTCAGCAATTAGAACACGAACGGATGAACACACTACCACTGGATCTTCTCTGTTGTTCTCTAGGTGAGGGAGGAATGTGGGTTCCCTTTAGGTGAGATGAGGTATTTTGTGAAAGTCTAGTTGGAACACTTTCCAACACTTTTTGTGGGAGAATTCTCTTAGGGTTTCTCAAGAGATGGAATCACTTCCTTGACTTACCTTAACCTAGTTGCATCTCATGCAACTATATATATAGGGAAATAGGATGGAAATTACCATCATATCCCTCTTCTATTCTCCCATTATTATATGGTTTATATGTGAATCTAATTCACATTAAAACCATATATTATATCAATTATATCATATATAATTGATATAACACCTCATGCATGAAATTGAACACTTCAATTTCATTCCTAACTTTATACCCTCAATATAACCATGTTGAGCCAACGGAGGGACCTTATGCACCTACAGTTCATGAGCTCCAATGATGTGAGATTAACTGATCAAACTCTTTGATCCAGTTAATCAATATTCATTAACTACAAGTCACTCCACTATAGACTTGTAGCTGTACTCTCCTCACTATAGATTATATTGTGTCCACTGATATAATCATTACCCATGAGTCGACCCTTCACAGGTTGTTCTTAATCACGGCTGGGTCAAATTACCATTTTACCCCTGTGATTACCTCTTTGTTCCTTAAGCACCACTGATCCTCTAATGAACAACAAGTCTAAGGTCCTACCTTAGACTCATACCCTCATAGAGGGCGGAGCCCCGTTGTTCAAGACCTGGAGTCAGTTCTTAAGGGAACAACCTGTTGGGATGTATGTCCTCATCTCGTGTAGTTTGTAATATTCCAAGTTGTAAATAAATAAGAGTTACTTATTTGAACTCTGTGTGATAAATTAGAGTTATTTATTTAAACTTTGTGTCTCGCATTTTTCATAAACTTAATCCAATAAACTAAGCTCCAGGGCCATTGTATTATGAGAGAACTAAGAACTTGAACGGTGTGAAGTGGATACACAGGGAGGATCACGTTTGAGTTAATGACCCGAACAGTCTACAGTATATGGATAGGGTTGGAGACCTAATCATGGATACACTGTGGATGCGCCCGCTTTGTATTAGATACAAACGAGGTGATCTGACTCGTTCATGTGGTTGACATGCGAGTGGGGGCATCCTGTGCAATGAGATTGTACAAGACTGGAACGTGAATTATTAGACTTACTGATGTAACACCGTTAACAGTATAGAGCTAATAATTTCGTACATGACCATTAGTGACTCGACCTTAATCCTGAGCGTGTCACGGACTCCTGTCTGCGGGGGTCTGTCCTTTGACTAGTACGGGTGAGGGTGGCCATTGTTGCTCGCCCAATATGCCTATCTTGTCAGGGGCAGGACCACGTAGGGAGCTGGAAACTTGACTACGCAAGAAGGAATTCACTCGTTCCCGACTTAGGGAAACTAGAGAGGTTCTTCCCTTAAGTGTTGTCTCCAGGGCTTGAACAACGGGGCCCCACTCTCTCATTGGCCTGAGAGGGTTGTTGTTTATGGTTGGACCATGCAACGTAGTTGTTCATTAGAGGAGCAGTGGGACTTAAGGATCAAGAGGTAGACACAGGGGTAAAACGGTAATTTGATCCAGCAGTATCTACGAACAACCTGTGAAGGGTCGACTCATGGGTATTGGTTATATCGATGGACACAACTTGTCCTATAGTGATGAGAGTGCAACCACGGGCTTTAGTGGAGTGTTACCGCAACTAATGAATGTTGAATAACTGGGTCAAAGAGTTTGATAGGTTAGTCTCGGATCATTGGAGCTCGTCATGTGTAGGTCCATTAGGTCTCTCGGTTGGCTCAAATTGGACAAATTGAGGGTTTACAGTTTGGTGTGAATTTGAAGTGTTCAAATTTATTATTTGGGTATTTATGTCATTTATATGAGATATAGATGACATAATATATAGTTTGATGTGAATGAGATTCATAATAAACTATAGTATAGCCTAATTGATTAATTAGTGCTAATTGGAGAAATTAAATTGAGAGAAATTAAATTGAATGTGATTCAATTTAAAAATCCACAATTATGCAAATGAGATTTGTATAATAAGGTATGAGATACCTTATAATATGTGATATACAAATATGATTTGTATATTATATGGTTGTGGTAAAATTGTGATTTGGTGGAGGTTTTAACTCTATCACACAATAGTATTTAAAGGCTTTGCAAGAAGCCTTTGGGGTGCCCTCTTGCCATTTTTTGGATTTCCATCCAAAGAGAACAAGTGATTCTCTCTCAATTCTCCAAAATTCTCTCCTCACCCAAAACCAAAGGGAGTCCCTCACACTCTCCCTCAACCTCCCGAGAACAACCGAGAAGACGTTTTGGAGGTGTCTCCCTGTTCGGATCGAGGATCGAGGATCGAGTTCGAGGAGTTCGTTGGTACGAGAGAGATCGTGACCGGAGAAGGAGAAAACGTTGAAGAAGTGTTCTTCAAGAGGTTAATATCCATTATACTTACTGTTTTCTCTACTATTTTGCATGTTTAGCCTAGGATCTATGAGATAGATTCAATTTTAAGATAGGAATTACACAACGGATCAACGACGTTTCACAACGTCTTTCGCTGCGGAAATTCAAAATCCCTTCAATTGGTATAGAGCCAATAGTTGCTCTTCGTTGTGTATTCTGTGGATTCTTAAAATTAGGTGGGTAGCATTAATTTTCATGAGATGAATGTTAATGGTTTGCAATTTTGGATGTTTTCAATTTTTGGCATTTTTTTTAGATTTACATTAAAGTTGATGAGATCAATGTAAGCGCCCGTTGTTTTGGGCATTTTTTTAATGTAAATCGAGCATGTAAGTCCGTGTCGTTCGTGGCAAGAGTTGTCGTGAAGAAAACGGAGCAAAAACGGGCGATTTCGGTGAAAAACAACAAAAGTTGTTTGCTGGAAGTTCATCGCGTTGCATGACGCTATTCTTGCTGGGTGGAGAGTCTTTGCGGTCTGGCGCGTTGCAACGCCACAACGTTGAGAACGCTAGACGTGACGCTATATAGTACAGTGTTGCAACACAAGCAACAACGTTGTAAGTTGTAGCGTAGTGGTGCATGAAGCGTGAGGATTGCAGGTGCATGGTTCGTGGGCAGCGGTTTGAATCTGGCTTGTCGTAACTGCTGGTTTTTATTTTTTTAATTTTATTTTTCTTTGTAAAAATTATTTTATAAATGTATTTTATTTAATTATTTTAATTAATATTAATATAATTGTCATATTAATGTTAATTAATTTAATTTTATTCCCTTAGGTGCCAAAAATCGGTCCAATAATGCTATTTAATTATTTTATGCATGAGATGTATGATTTAATTATTCTATGTGCATAATGTATGTCATATAGATTTAAAATCCCACCTTAGGTTAAACATTTCATGCATCATATTTATATTATAAGTGTTATAATATATAGTATGCATGATAGGATTATATTATAAGAGTTATAATATAATGTTTGCATGATTTAATTTATTTAATATAAGTGTTATATTTTTAAATTAAAAGCATGCTCATGCATTTAATTCATGTGATGAATGTATGTTATACTATAGTATTATTCATGTGATGAATGATCAAGCACTGTAACATAGAAATGCATGTAACCTAAGTTAATTATTAGTTTTAAATGGTTTAGAACTTGAATAATTAGACTTAGGTTTTCTATTTCTAATAAGATTAGAAATTAGGAAATCAAATATGACCTTTAAATGGAGGCTGATAAGTAACTCTGTCTAAGGAAGGTTTTGTCTAAGACTGAGGTATTTAAGTTGACGCTTGCAGAACACCCCTACCTAGAAACCGACCTGAGAGTGAATTCGGTCCGGAGATTCTTAGGTTATATTCTCATGAGTGCCCTTAATTAAGAGCTAATTAATTCACTCACATAGACCTAAGTTAATAATGTGATTATAGACTTAGGCTAACCCAATATAAGAGTTATATTGTTAGACTTAGGTAAATTTTAGCCGGTTTATCTAGGTCAATCCCGATTATTTTAAAGTGCTGAGTGGGAGGAAATAAAGTGTATGAGATACATTTTATTTTCCATCCAAAAATCTCCGTTAAGTTCGCACCGTGAGATCCATGCTCGACCTCGTGGCGCAAATGGGAGTGTCCCCCTATGGGTGACATTTGTGTGGGTCAATATCAACGTGAATGAAGAGAGTACTTATAGTGAGTGGGAACGGGACCTGTGAAAACGGGACCCACGATCTCTTCTTTCGATTCACACCGTGAGACGCCTATGATCCGCCTGCTAGTTTGGCCTGGACTAGACAATCCCTACGGAGGGCCTTGATCATGGGAGTCGGAACACCGTGAATTCCCAAAAGGGATACGATTTGCTTGTTGGTTTTCCTTCTTAGTCCTCCCTACGATGGCTATTGTTTGGACGGATAGTTGGAAATTTAAAGATTGAGGGTGACACTCACAAGATTCATTAAGAGTTAATGGATTCAGACCGAAAAATGGTAACTGGATGCCTAATGGAATTAGAGTTATTATGGTATTAGGATCTGGTCGAGAAAGTCTCGTCCTAGAGGAGGAATGGGTTTGTCTACCCTACGGTGACAGTCATTCTAAACCTTTGGGGTATCATTGCAAATTTTGAATGACCTAGGGATCATAAGATAAAAATTTGCTAAAACCCGATTGGATTTTCAAAAGGTTTTGCGAGACTAATACAAAGTTTTTCATTTTTTCAGCAACAAAATGTCAAACGCTTTTAACGCCCCTTTAGCTTCCGTTAAGTTAGTCGGCGATAGTATTTCATGGAAAAACAATATAGACACGATTTTTGTAAATGACGACCTAGAGTTCGCGTTCACTGAGAAGGGTCCTCAGGTGCCCAGTTCAACAGTCCTATTCAACGATCTACAAACCTTCCAGTCTTTGGTGCAAACCAGGGGACAGGAAGCTGAGGCAAATGTTCTTTAGACCTTTTCACAGGGGTATGACCTCTGGGACAAAGTTTGTAGATTCTTCAGGCCCGAAAGGGAAGAAGGACAAGTTGAAAGAGGATAGGGTTGACCGCGCTGCCGCCGTAAAGGGCAAAGAAATCAAGGATATTGCCAGAAAGTGTTTCTACTGCAATGGGGACAGACACCTGAAAATGAGTTGTCCTAAGTTCCTTGATGAAAAGAAGATGATGGATAAATGTGATTTACTTGTCACAGAAACTTGTTTAGTGGAGAGTAATGACTCTGCTTGGATATTGGATTCAGGTGCCACTAACCATGTTTGCTCTTCTTTTCAAGGATTAAGTTCTCTGCAAATAGCTGCAAAGAGGGTGAGATAACACTCGTGGTTGGATCGGAGAAGTTATGTGAATTTGCAAAGCAATAGGCACAGTGAAGTTTATTTTTGGTGGGAAGTACTTATTATTTGATAATATGTACATAGTTCCTGGGTTTACGAGAAACCTAGTTTCTATATCCTGCCTATTAGAACAAAATATTTCCGTTTCTTTAAAGAGTAATAAAGCGTTTATTTCTCGAAATGGAAATTTGATTTGTTCTGCTTCGCTTGAGAGCAATTTATATGTTTTGAACCCTAATTCGGTCAAAAGTGTTTTGAACACCGAATTGTTTAAAACAACTAAAACGCGAACTAAGAGATTAAAAGTTTCTCCAAAAGAAAGTGCCTATCTTTGACATCTACGGTTAGGCCACATTAATCTCAATAGGATTGAGAGACTAGTGAAGAGTGGACTTCTAAGCGAGTTGGAAGAAAACTCTTTACTGGTATGTGAGTCATGCCTTGAAGGCAAAATGACCAAACGTCCTTTTAGTGGAAGAGGATATAGAGCCAAGGAGCCCCTTGAGCTTATGCATTCTGACCTCTTTGGTCCGATGAATGTTAAAGCACGAGGTGATTATGAATACTTCGTATCCTTTATAAATGACTATTCGAGGTACGGGTACATTTACCTAATGCATAGGAAGTCTGAGACTCTTGAAAAGTTCAAGGAGTTCAAGACTGAGGTAGAGAACCTATTAGGTAAAACTATTAAAACACTTCGATCCGATCGAGGTGGAGTGTATATGGACACTGAATTCCAGGACTATATGATAGAACATGGAATTACATCCCAACTCTCAGCACCTAGTATACAACAGCATAATGGTGTATCGGAGAGGAGAAACAGAACCCTGTTGGACATGGTTCGGTCGATGATGAGCTATGCTCGTCTCCCTGATTCTTTTTGGAGTTACGCAGTGGAGACTGTGGTTTACATTTTGAACATAGTTCCGTCGAAAAGTGTTTGTGAAACCCCTTTCGAACTCTGGCATGGTCGTAAAACCAGTTTACGTCATTTCAGAATTTGGAGATGCCCATCCCATGTGTTGGTGTCAAACCTAAAGAAGTTGGAACCCCGTTCAAAGTTGTGCCCTTTTGTAGGTTACTCAAAAGAGACTAGAGGTGGTTTCTTTTATGATCCTAAGGATAATACGGTGTTTGTGTCGACAAACGTCACTTTCCTTGAGGAAGACCACATCAGAGATCACTTACCAAGGAGTAAGATTGTGTTGAATGAAATGGACAGTTCATCAACAAGAGTTGCTGATGGTGCTAGTACGTCAACAAGTGTTGTTGGTCCTCGCTCGTCTAGTCAAGTCCATTCCCAAGAGTTGGGAATGCCGAGACGTAGTGGGAGGGCTGTGAGACAGCCTGAACGTTACATGGGTTTAGCTGAAACCAAGTCATCACCCCTGATGATGACTGCGAGGATCCATTGACCTATGATCAGGCAATGACAGACGTTGACAAAGACGAATGGATTAAAGCTATGGACCAGGAAATGGAGTCGATGTACTTCAATTCCGCCTGGGAGCTTGTGGACCAACCGGATGAGGTAAAACCTATTGGTTGCAAGTGGATCTACAAGCGTAAACGTGGCGTAAATGGGAAGGTGCAGACCTTCAAAGCTCGACTAGTGGCAAAGGGTTTTACCCAAGTGGAAGGGGTTGACTATGAGGAAACCTTTTCACCTGTTGCCATGGTAAAGTCGATTAGAATCCTTCTGGCCATTGCCGCATATTATGACTATGAGGTATGACAGATGGATGTCAAGACCGCCTTTCTGAATGACAACCTTGACAGACCATCTACATGGACCAACCCAAGGGGTTCATTGCCCAAGGCCAAGAGCAAAAGGTTTGCCGGCTTCAAAGGTCTATTTATGGACTGAAACAAGCATCGAGGTCTTGGAATATAAGGTTTGATGAGGCGATCAAATCTTATGGCTTTGATCAAAATGTTGACGAGCCTTGTGTTTACAAGAAAATCGTTAACAGTACTGTCGCATTTTTTATATTGTATGTGGATGATATCCTTCTCATTGGGAATCAGGTAGGATTTCTTACTGACATTAAGGAATGGCTGGCTTCGCAATTCCAAATGAAAGATTTGGGAGAGGCGCAGTATGTTCTAGGTATCTAGATAGTCCGGAACCAGAAGAACAGAACGCTAGCCTTGTCTCAAACGTCTTATATTGATAAAATGTTGTCTAGATATAAGATGCAGAATTCCAAGAAGGGCTTGCTGCCTTTTAGGCATGGAGTTCACCTGTCTAAGGATCAATGTCCTAAGACGCCTCAAGAGGTTGAGGATATGTGACGGATCCCCTATGCTTCAGTTGTAGGGAGCCTGATGTATGCAATGCTGTGTACTAGGCCCGACATCTGTTATGCAATTGGGATTGTCAGTAGGTATCAATCCAATCCAGGATTAGATCACTGGACAACCGTAAAGGCAATCCTCAAGTATCTTAGGAGAACGAGGAACTACAACTTTGTGTATGGGAGTGAGGATTTGATCCTTACGGGATACATAAATTCTGATTTTCAGACCGATAAGGACTCTAGGAAATCCACTTCTTTGGTCACCTTCATTTCGAATGGAGGAGTCAGATTGTGGCGAAGCATCAAGCAGGGATGCATCGCTGATTCCACGATGGAAGCCGAGTATGATGCGGCTTGTGAAGCTGCAAAGGAAGCTGTTTGGCTTAGGAAGTTCATGACGATTTGGAAGTTGTTCCAAATATGAACTTGCCAATACGCTATTTTGTGATAACAGTGGTGCAGTAGCCAACTCGAGAGAACCTCGAAGTCATAAAAGGGGCAAGCATATCGAGCGTAAGTACCACTTGATACGGGAGATTGTGCACCATGGAGACGTGACAGTCACGCAGATAGCTTCGGAGCACAACGTTGTTGATTCATTTACAAAGGCCCTCATGGCAAAGGTGTTTGAGGGTTACCTAGAGAGTCTAGGTCTTCGAGTGCTTCCTGACTAGGGCAAGTGGGAGTATTGTAAAAGGGTATTCAATGCCCTAGTTTATTGTATTACTTTATTGTATTACTTTACTGTACATTTTAGAAATGTATCATGTACTCCACTAGCTTAGTCCAAGTGGGAGTTTGTTGGGATGTATGTCCTCATCTCGTGTAGTTAGTAATATTTCAAGTTGTAAATAAATAAGAGTTATTTATTTGAACTTTGTGTGATAAATAAGAGTTATTTATTTAAACTTTGTGTCTCACATTTTTCATAAACTTAATCCAATAAACTAATCTCCAGGGTCATTGTATTATGAGAGAACTAAGAACTTGAACGGTGTGTAGTGGACACACATGGAGGATCACGTTCGAGTTAATGACCCGAACGGTCTATAGTATATGGATAGGGTTGGAGACCTAATCCTGAATACACTGTGGATGCGACCCGCTTTGTATTTGATACAAACGAGGTGATCTGACTTGTTCATGTGGTTGACATGCGAGTGGGGGCATCCTGTGCAATGAGATTGTACAAGACTGGACCGTGAATTATTAGACTGACTGATGTAACACCGTTAACAGTATAGAGCTAATAATTTCGTACATGACCATTAGTGACTCGACCTTAACTCGGCGTGTCACGGACTCCGCCTCATGGGGTCCGTCTTTGACTAGTACGGGTGAGGGTGACCACTGTTGCTCGCCCAATATGCCTATCTTCTCAGGGGCAGGACCACGTGGGGAGCTGGGAACTTGACTACACAAGAAGGAATTAACTCGTTCTCAACTTAGGGAAACTAGAGAGGTTGTTCCCTTAAGTGCTGTCTTCAGGGCTTGAACAACGGGGGCCCACTC
This sequence comes from Trichosanthes cucumerina, assembly GCA_036507285.1. NCBI lineage: Eukaryota > Viridiplantae > Streptophyta > Magnoliopsida > Cucurbitales > Cucurbitaceae > Trichosanthes > Trichosanthes cucumerina. Next base: position 16,298,712 of record CM071841.1, on the reverse strand, counting down.
TCTCATTGGCCTGAGAGGGTTTTTGTTTATGGTTGGACCATGCAACGTAGTTGTTCATTAGAGGAGCAGTGGGACTTAAGGATCAAGAGGTAGACACAGGGGTAAAACGGTAATTTGACCCAACAGTATCTACGAACAACTTGTGAAGGGTCGACTCATGTGTATTGGTTATATCGATGGACACAACTTGTCCAACAGTGATGAGAGTGCACCTACGGGCTTTAGTGGAGTGTTACCGTAGCTAATGAATGTTGAATAACTGGGTCAAAGAGTTTGACAGGTTAGTCTCGGATCATTGGAGCTCGTCACGTGTAGGTCAATTAGGTCCCTCGGTTGGCTCAAATTGGACAAATTGAGAGTTTACAGTTTGGTGTGAATTTGAAGTGTTCAAATTCATTATTTGGGTATTTATGTCATTTATATGAGATATAGATGACATAATATGTAGTTTGATGTGAATGAGATTCATAATAAACTATAGTATAGCCTAATTGATTAATTAGTGCTAATTGGAGAAATTGAATTGAGAGAAATTAAATTGAATGTGATTCAATTTAAAAATCCACAATTATGCAAATGAGATTTGTAGAATAAGGTATGAGATACCTTATAATATGTGATATGCAAATATGATTTGTATATTATATGGTTGTGGTAAAATTGTGATTTGGTGGAGGTTTTAACTCCATCACACAATAGTATTTAAAGGCTTTGCAAGAAGCCTTTGGGGTGCCATCTTGCCATTTTTTGGATTTCCATCCAAAGAGAGCAAGTGATTTTCTCTCAAATCCTCTCTCAATTCTCCAAAATTCTCTCCTCACCCAAAATCAAAAGGAGTCCCACACACTCTCCCTCAACCTCCCGAGAACAACCGAGAAGACGTTTTGGAGGTGTCTCCCTGTTCGGATCGAGGATCGAGTTTGAGGAGTTCGTTGGTACGAGAATAACCAGAGAAGGAGAAACGTTGAAGAAGTGTTCTTCAAGAGGTGAGTATCCATTATACTTACTGTTTTCTCTACTATTTTGCATGTTTAGCCTAGGATCTATGAGATAGATTCAATTTTAAGATAGGAATTATACAACGGATCAACGACGTTTCACAACGTCTTTCGCTGCGGGAATTCAAAATCCCTTCACAACCTATCTAATTCCTTAGTGTAGGAATGAGTGAATTCCATCTTGCAAAGTTAAGTCCCTGAGAAGGTAGGCTTATTGAGTCGGCTACAGGCCACTCTCACCCATACTAATCTAAGGACAAACCCTTATAAACAGGAATTCTTAACTTGCTCAGGATTCAGGCCGAGTCACTAATGACCATCTATAAATTATCAGTATTACCCTGTTAACGGTGTTATACTAGTTAGACTAATAATTTGCAGTCTGGTCTTGTATGAACGCTTCATACATGATGCCCCCACTCACATGTCAACCACATGAATGAGTTGGATTACCTTATTTGTACTAATTACAAAGTGGGTCGCATCCATGGTGTTACCAGAATAAGGTTTCCAATCTTATTCTTATACCATAGACCATGTAGGTTATATTTGTCACACCCCCTCCCGAAACACCTGCTAACTCTGCCCGAAAGGCGGTGTGAAGCCAACAGAAATTGTTTACCACTTAACAATACCTGTTGACCCTGTTTTACTTGATAAACATACTATGTTCGCATATGGAACACTTTAACATAACACAACGGAAACTTGACAACTACTAAACATACATAAGGAGAAACTCTTCATAAGTCTCTCTTGGAAACTAAAAAGTCAAGAGCATAAAAAACAACACTAGACAACTCACTGTTTATACAACCTCTAATGTACAAACAACTATAACAGCATAGTCCTCTCAAAATAAACTATAACACATAGGGACTTGCTATACAAAACCAGCCACGTACAAAGTATTAAAACTTATGGAGCTTTAGCAGACTATGGCAGTGACTCAGGTATCAGGAGCTCGATCTCTACCTGAAAAGTTTGAAAACATTGAAAGAATGAGCTATGAAGCTCGGTGGAGTGGATTTGTGTTTAAAATCTATAACTTGTAAAACATTTCACACGAAAAACTATGAGCATATACCTTTGTATTCAAGCGTTGAAAGTAAGCGTAGAATCATAATAGACTTTCGTAAAACCAACAAGTATATCGTTAAAATCTCGTAAGGCATGTAAATGATATATACTCTTTTAAAAACATGTCACAATCCACTTTGTGTAGAGGCACGCCAAGACAACCAACATTTACTCTACGATGTAGTGGGACTGCCCAAAGACTCCCATCGTCTTTGTCGTAGTGGGGCCCGCCCAGCACTCACGACAGCATTGTTGTCACAGAGTACACTCAACGTCGACAACAAAATAAGACCTGTGTGCACACGGTACCATAAAGCCTCGAGCTCAATATCTCAGAAAACATCATAAAAACATTTGAACATGCCTGCTTATCTTTTCTTTCATAAAACTCAAGCTTACTCAGCTTGTTCATAAAACTGAAAATCTTTAAAACATACTTGCTAGTACATACTTGCTTGAAATCATAACATTTCCATAAATTTCGGCAATCACTAAATATATGCTCATGTATAAATTTCATAATGACTTTTAGGGTCACAATGAACACTTGAAACATTTCTAGGAAAACAAGAATACTCATAGACATGTGTTCAAAAATAAAACACAAAGCATTGAAATAATTCATTCTAGCAAAACTTGCATTTCTTAAAGCATATTTCAAGCATATGGTTCATTTTTTAAGTTCATTTTGTCACTCACAGTGTTAGAACTAGAATCTTAGTCCGTACACTCGACCTATCTCCTCTTGGCCTGTCAAACAAACCAAATCCATGTATTAGAACCTCGAGCTCATTATTTTTAACCTTAAAACTACAAGAAAACATACTATCAATTTTCCAGCATTTCACAGATTTTATACCCTGTATTCAAACAGTCATAACTTCTTCATTACTTATCCAAAAAGGATGTAATTTATACCAAATTCTTAATTTTTGAACCCTCTAAAAATCATATGAAGACATGAAACTGAGATTTCTAATGGATTGGTTCGAAAATACCTCAGTAGCTTAATCCCTAAAATGACCCTGCTGCTGATCCAGATTTGATTTTCTGCTGCAACCTGAAACGTAACCTGATAATTACAACATCTTCCAATCATTTTCTTCTCACGATTTCTTCATGAAAGTTGTAGGAAATTCAATACGCTTTCGAACCATACCTTTTAGAGCTTCGAACTCCAACTCTACAGATCAGGACAACCCAAAAACCAGAGACTTCTCGGATTTGACAGCAAATTTCTGTCTTCTTCCTTCCTCTTAACAAAACAGTAACTTAACATAAGAATTCGCTCTAGCTTCCTTCATGAACTTTGTTTGAAAATGAGTTATCTTTCAGGAAAAGCAAACTTCAAGACTTACCTCTTCTTGTAGAGCTCGAGAAGATCAAAACATCAGACAATGGCAGAATGATTCACCTTGCTGCTATAATAATTCCCTTGAGTTCTTCTCCTTTCTACTACAATTCCAGCTCCAAAATCAGAGGTTTTCTCCTTCTTCTTCTCCCTTGAACTTCAGCTCACGAAACTTACAGCTTCCTTTTGGTAAAATGAAGAAGAAAATGGAGAGATAAAGCTTTAAAAAGGCAAACGGTGGAAAATGTATTTTTTTGTCTTTTTCCCTTTTCCCTTTTCCCTTTTTCTTTTCTTTTTCCTTTTCTTTTTTCTTTCCTTTATCCCTTTCTTTTCTTTTCTTTTCTTTTCTTTTCTTTTCTTTTCAAAACAAAACAAAACTTAATATATTAAACATTTCTTTCATTTTCTTTTCTTCTTTTATCTTTTAAAGCAAACCAAACTAAAATGATTTAAATTTTTCTTCCTTGTTTTCCTTTTGTCTTTCACTTCATTTCTTTTCTTTTTAAAACATGGAAAACTCGTTTTAAACATTCATTTCTTCTTTCCTTTTGTTGTTTTTAATAAGGAAGTTCCAAAGAGAGATCTCGGGTTTATATCTTACCTCCCCTTAAGAAATTCCGTCCTCGAAATTGAGTAGTCTTTAAGTGAAAATTGTTGGGTACTTCCTCCTCATTAGGTCCTCTAACTCCCAGGTTGCCTCCTCCACTCCGTGATGTCTCCAACAAACCTTCATGAGTGAGATCGTCTTGTTTCTCAAAACTTGTTCTTTCCTATCGAGGATTTGAACTGCATCCTCTACGTAACTCATGTCTTCTTTCAACTCAACTGGTTGTGCTTGCAACACATGGGTCGGATCTGGAATATACTTCCTCAACATGGACACATGAAAAACATCATGTACTCTAGATAGTTCTGCTGGCAACTCCAGTCTGTAGGCTGCTGGCCCAACTCGTTCCGTTACTGGATAAGGACCAATATATCTAGGGCTTAGTTTACCTTCCTTGCCAAAACGAAGGACACCTCTCCACGGAGATAACTTCAAGAAAACTTGATCTCCGACCTGGAATTATAAGTCCTTTCGTCGCTTATCTGCATAACTCTTCTGACGGTCTTGTGCTACCTTCAGATTCTCCCTGATTACCTTAATATTGTCTGTAGTAACTTGTACCAACTCAGGATCGATTAGCTTTCGCTCTCCTACTTCATTCCAACATACGAGTGTTCTACATGGTCTTCCATATAGAGCCTCAAATGGTGCCATGCCAATACTCGACTGATAGTTGTTATTGTAAGCGAATTCCTTAAGTGATAGGTGTGTATCCCAACTTCCCTTAAATTGAAGAACACATGCTCTCAACATGTTCTCTAAGGTCTGGATGGTCTCTCTCGATCGCCCATCCGTGCGAGGATGGAATGTCAGACTAAAATTCAACTTTGTCCCCATAGCTTTCTGTAACCTAGGCCAAAACTTAGAAGTAAATCTTGGATCTCTATCTGAAACTATGGACACTAGCACTCCGTATTGACTCACAATTCTGTCGACGTATAGCTTAGCTAGCTGATCAAGCGTAGACGTCGCTTTAATCGGTACAAACCGTGCTGTTTTAGTGAGTCTATCCACTATTACCCAAATACCATCATGTCCACTAGAAGTACGTGGTAATCCAAACAAAAAATCCATATTGATATGCTCCCATTTCCACTCCAAGACCGGCAAATGGGTTAAGGAGTCCTCCGGCCTCTGTCTAATCGGGTTTAACCTGCAAGCGGATCAAACATCTATCAACATAATCGCCTATCTCTCGCTTCATCCTGTGCCACCAATACGTTCCTTCAAAGTTTTGTACATCTTGGTGCTTCTCGGATGCATAGCGTAAGTTTGAATCGTGAGCTTCCTCTAGAATAGCATCTTTAAGCTCACTAAAACTTGGAACACACTGATCTTCTGCCTCTCTATGGTTCCGTCTCGATCTCATTTTAAATTTCGCTTTGGGCCTTGTTTGGACTTCCCAAACATTTTTCGCAAGTTACTATCCTCTGGTTGTCTTCACAACCTCTCACACGATGAGTGAAGACACATCCTGAATCGAGCTAAAAGACTCCCTGAACTCTCTGCAATCACAACTGCCTTAGAATCCCTTAGAGTTCTTAAAAATGTTGCTCGAATACCACACAAGGCGTCCTTAGGAAGTCTTGACTTCCTACTCAATGCATTTGCTACCACATTCGCCTTACCTGGATGGTATTCTATAGTACAATCATAATCTTTAATCGAGTTCTAACCATCTTCTGCATCTCATATTCAACTCCCTCCGATCAAAGATATATTTTGGACTCTTATGATCTGTGTAAATGTGACACCTTTCACCAAACAAATAATGTCTCCAGATCTTCAGTGCTAAAACAACTGCTGCTAACTCAAGATCATGGGTAGGGTAATTACATTCGTACTTTTTCAATTGCCTTGATGCATAAGCTATTACTTTTCCTTCTTGCATCAGTACACACCCTAAACCTTGCCTCGAGGCATCACAGTAAACCACATACTCTTTTCCCAAGATTCACAGAAGTGTCAAAATAGGTGATGTAACTAATCTCTTTTTCAGCTCTTGAAAACTCTGTTCACACTTATCTGACCATTCAAACTTAGCATTCTTTCTTGTTAAAGCTGTCAAGGGTAATGCTAATCGTGAGAAATCCTCAACGAACAGCCTGTAGTATCCTGCCAATCCTAGGAAACTACGTAACTCTGTCACACTGCCTGGTCTCTCCCAGTTGACCACAACTTTCACTCATTATGCTTCCATGGATTGCCATAGAAAGGATTGTAAACCCGAGATCTCTCTTTGGAACTTCCTTATTAAAAAACAACAAAAGGAAAGAAGAAATGAATGTTTAAAACTTGGTTTTCCATGTTTTAAAAAGAAAAGAAATGAAGTGAAAGACAAAAGGAAAACAAGGAAGGAAAGTTTAAACCATTTTGGTTTGGTTTGCTTTAAAAGATAAAATAAAAAACGAAAATGAAAGAAATGTTTAATATATTAAGTTTTGTTTTTTTTTGAAAAGAAAAGAAAAGAAAAGAAAATAAAAGAAAAGAAAGATATAAAGGAAAGAAAAAAGAAAAGGAAAAAGAAAAGAAAAAGCAAAAAGGGAAAAGGGAAAAAGACAAAAAAAATACATTTTCCACCGTTTGCATTTTTAAAGCTTTATCTCTCCATTTTCTTCTTCATTTTACCAAAAGGAAGCTGTAAGCTTCGTGATCTGAAGTTCAAGGGAGAAGAAGAAGGAGAAAACCTCTGATTTTGGAGCTGGAATTGCAGAAGAAAGGAGAAGAACTCAAGGGAATTATTATAGCAACAAGGTGAATCATTCTGCCATCGTCTGATGTTTTGATCTTCTCGAGCTCTACAAGAAGAGGTAAGTATTGAAGTTTGCTTTTCCTGAAAGCTAACTCATTTTTAAACAAAGTTCATGAAGGAAGCTCGAGCAAATGCTTATGTTAAGTTACTGTTTTGTTAAGAGGAAGGAAGAAGACAGAAATTTGCTGTCAAATCCGAGAAGTCTCTGGTTTTTGGGTTGTCCTGATCTGTAGAGTTGGAGTTCGAAGCTCTAAAAGGTATCGTTCGAAAGCGTATTGAATTTCCTACAACTTTCATGAAGAAATCGTGAGAAGAAAATGATAGGAAGATGTTGTAATTATCAGGTTAACTTTCGGGTTGCAGCAGAAAATCAAATCTGGAACAACAATAGGGTCATTTTAGGAATTAAGCTACTGAGGTATTTTTGAACCAATCCATTAGGAATCTCAGTTTCATGTCTTCATATGCTTTTTAGAGAGTTCAAAAAGGAAGAATTTGGTATAAAGTACATCCTTTTTGGATAAGTAATGAAGAAGTTATGACCGTTTGAATACAGAGTATAAAATCTGTGAAATGCTGGAAATTTGATAGTATGTTTTCTTGTAGTTTTAAGGTTAAAAATCATGAGCTCTTGGTTCTAATACATGGATTTGGTTTGTTTGACAGGCCAAGAGGAGATAGGTCGAGTGTACGGACTAAGATTCTAGTTCTAACACTGTGAGTGACAAAATGAACTTAAAAAATGAACCATATGCTTGAAATATGCTTTAAGAAATGCAAGTTTTGCTAGAATGAATTATTTCAATGCTTTGTGTTTTATTTTTGAACACATGTCTATGAGTATTCTTGTTTTCCTAGAAATGTTTCAAGTGTTCATTGTGACCCTAAAAGTCATTATGAAATTTATACATGAGCATATATTTAGTGATTGCCGAAATTTATGGAAATGTTATGATTTCAAGCAAGTATGTACTAGCAAGTATGTTTTAAAGATTTTCAGTTTTATGAACAAGCTGAGTAAGCTTGAGTTTTATGAAAGAAAAGATAAGCAGACATGTTCAAATGTTTTTATGATGTTTTCTGAGATATTGAGCCCGAGGCTTTATGGTACCGTGTGCACACAGGTCTTATTTTGTTGTCGACGTTGAGTGTACTCCGTGACAACAATGTCATCGTGAGTCTTTGCCGGGGCCCCACTACGACAAAGACGATGGGAGTGCTGGACAGGTCCCACTACATCGTAGAGTAAACGTTGGTTGTACTGGGCGTGCCCTACACAAAGTGGATTGTGACATGTTTTTAAAAGAGTATATATCATTTACATGCCTTACGAGATTTTAACGATATACTTGTTGGTTTTCTGAAAGTCTATTATGATTCTACGTTTACTTTCAACGCTTGAATACAAAGGTATATGCTCATAGTTTTCAGGTGACATGTTTTACAAGTTATAGATTTTAAACACAGTCACTCACTGAGCTTCATAGCTCATTCTTTCAATGTTTTCAAACTTTCAGGTAGAGATCGAGCTCCTGGTACCTGAGTCACTGCCATAGTCTGCTAAAGCTCCATAAGTTTTAATACTTTGTACGTGGCTGGTTTTGTATAGCAAGTCCCTATGTGTTATAGTTTATTTTGAGAGGACTATGCTGTTATAGTTGTTTGTACATTAGAGGTTGTATAAACAGTGAGTTGTCTAGTGTTGTTTTTGATGCTCTTGACTTTTTAGTTTCCAAGAGAGACTTATGAAGAGTTTCTCCTTATGTATGTTTAGTAGTTGTCAAGTTTCCGCTGTGTTATGTTAAAGTGTTCCATATGCGAACATAGTATGTTTATCAGGTAAAACAGGGTCAACAGGTATTGTTAAGAGGTAAACAATGTCTGTTGGCTTCACGCCGCCTTTCGGGCAGAATTAGCAGGTGTTTCGGGAGGGGGTGTGACAATATTATTGAACACAATCCAAATAGTGTCCACTACACTGATGTTCAAGATATATTATAGCATTGGAGCTTAGTTTATTGGATTTATAAAGCAAGAATATAATTTTATCAAAACAAATAACCCTTTATTTATTTGATCAAAATTACACAAGTTTAAGGCATAAATCCCAACAATCTCCCACTTGACGTAAGCTTGTGGAGTACTAAAACATTATAGTAATGTAAATACAATAAACTAGGGCATTTAACCCTTTGTACAAAATACACCCACTTGCCCTAGTTGGGGATGACTTGTAAACCTAGACCTTCTAGGTGATTCTCAAATACTTTAACCGTGAGAGCCTTTGTAAAAAGATTAGCAACGTTGTGCTCTGAGGCTATCTTCGTGACAATCACGTCTCCTCTATGCACGATCTCTCGGATGAGATGATATTTTCGCTCAATGTGCTTTCCCCTCTTGTGACTTCGGGGTTCCCTCGAATTTGTCACTGCACCACTGTTATTGAAATACAGCGTGATGGGCAAAGTCATATTTGGAACAACTTCCAAATTTAACATGAATTTTCTTAACCAAACGAACTCTTTAGCTGCTTCACAAGCTGCTACATATTCGACATCCATGGTGGAATCAGCGATGCATCCTTGCTTGACGCTTTGCCATACTACAGCTCCTCCGTTAAGAGTGAATATTGACCCTGATGTAGATTTCCGAGAATCTTTATCAATCTGAAAGTCAGAATCCATGTATCCTGTAAGGATCAAATCCTTAGCCCCATACACAAGCATGTAGTTCCTTGTTCTCCGTAGATACTTAAGGATTGTTTTAACCGTTGTCCAGTGTTCAAGTCCTGGATTGGATTGATACCTACTGACCATTCCAACTGCAAAACAAATGTCAGGCCTAGTACACAACATGGCGTACATCAGGCTCCCAACAGCTGATGCATAAGGAATCCGTCTCATATCCTCAACTCCTTGAGGTGTCTTAGGACACTGTTCCTTAGACAAATGAACTCCATGTCTAAAAGGCAATAAGCCCTTTTTGGAGTCTTGCATCTTAAACCTCGACAACACTTTGTCTATATAAGATGTTTGAAACAAGGCTAGTGTTTTATTTTTGCGGTTCCGGACAATCTTGGATCCCAAGAACAAATTGCACATCACCCAAGTCTTTCATTTGGAATTGCGTAGCAAGCCAATTTTTAATGTCAGTAAGATATCCTACATCATTCCCAATGAGCAGGATATCATCCACATATAGAACTAGGAATGCGACAGAAGTATTGATGATCTTCTTGCAGACACAATGTTCATCATCATTCTGGTCAAAACCATAAGATTTGATTGCCTCATCAAATCTTATATTCCAAGACCTAGAGGCTTGTTTCAGTCCATAAATTAACCTTTTAAGCCTACAAACCTTTTGCTCTTGTCCTGGTTCAACGAACCCTTTGGGTTGGTCAAGGTAGATAAAGATTGTCATTCAAAAAGGCTGTCTTGACATCCATTTGCCATACCTCATAGTCATAATATGCGACAATGGCAAGTAGAATGTGGATAGATTTTACCATAGCAACAGGTGAAAAGGTTTCCTCATAGTCAACCCCTTCAACCTGGGTATAACCCTTTGCTACTAGTCTAGCTTTAAAGGTTTGCACCTTCCCATCTACACCACGTTTTCTCTTGTAGATCAACTTACAACCTATAGGTTTTACCCCATCAGGTTGTGTTATAACCCTCCCACTACGTCGAGGCATACTTAACTCTTGAGATATACTCTCTTGACTAGACAAGCTAGTATCAACAACTCTTGTTGACGTACTAGTTTTATTAGCAATCTTTGCTATTGTTCCGTCTAACTCACTCAAAACGACTTTACTTTTTAGTTTGTGGTCCCTTATGTGGTTCTCCTCTAAGAAAATGACATTTGTCGACACAAAAACCTTATTTTCCTTAGGATCATAGAATAAACCACCTTTTTTTCTTTTGGGTAGCCTACAAATAGTCACAATTTTGAACGTGAATCCAACTTCTTTGGATTTGTCACAAGTTCATGTGCTGGACAACCCCAGATTCTGAAATGACGTAAACTACCTTTACGTCCTTTCCAGAGTTCAAAAGGTGTTTTAGAAGCACTTTTTGAGGGCACATTATTCAAAATGTATATCGCAGTCTCTACTGCGTAACCCCAAAATGAACTAGGGAGATGAGCATAACTCATCATTGATCGAACCATGTCCAACAAGGTTCTATTTCTCCTTTCCGATACACCGTTTTGTTGTGGTGTACCGGGAGCCGAGAGTTGGGATGTAATTCCATGTTCTATCATATAGTTCTGGAATTTTAAATCCATATACTCTCTACCTCGATCTGATCGAAGTGTTTTAATTGTTTTACCCAACTAATTTTCAACCTCAGTCTTGAATTCCTTGAACTTTTCAAGTGCTTCAGACTTATGTTGTATATATAAAGGAGATGAAATATTCATAACCTCCTTTGACTTTAACACTCATCAGACCACAAAGGTCTGAATGTATAAGCTTAAGAGGTTCTTTGGCTCTATAACCTTTTCCACTAAAAGGTCTTTTAGTCATTTTGCCTTCTAGGCAGGATTCACATACAAGTAAAGTATTTTCTTCTAACTCATTTAGAAGTCCATTATTTACCAATCTCTCAATCCTATTGAGATTAATGTGACCCAATCTAAGATGCCAAAGATGAGCATTTTCTTTAGGAGAAACTTTACGTTTCTTAGTTTGTGCGTTTGCAGTTTTAAATAATTCAGTGTTCAAAACCATTTTGACTGAATTAGGCCTTAAAACATACAATCCATTTTCTAATGAAGCTGAACATATTTCCATACCTTTCTTCAAAATAAACAATTTATTCATACAGAAGGAAACATAAATACATTGTTTTATAAGGCAAGAAATTGAAATAAGGTTTATAGTAAACCCTGGAATCACTAATATATTGTCCAACAACATATATTTCTTGCCAAAATAAAGCTTCATCGTGCTCATCTCACACTCTGGTGAGGCGACTTCTCCATTTCCAACCCGGAGCGTTATCTCTCCTTTCTGTAGCTGCTGCCAGGAATCAAGAAGAGCAAACATGATTAGTGGCGCCTAAATCAAGTATCCAAGCAGTTTTATCATTATCCACTAAACAAGCTTCTGGGCAAAGTAAATCATATTTACCTTCCTTCTTTTTTTCTACAATGTACTTCGGACAGTTCCGTTTCCAATGCCCGTCTTCGTTGCAGTGGAAATACTTTCCTTTGTCAGCAACTTCTTTGACTTTCTTTCCCTTCTGGGCGACATCTTTGTCAGCTCGTTTCCCTTTACCAACCTTCTTCATGTTCTTTTTCTTCCTTTTCAGGTTAGAAGAAGATGAAGCCATTGTTTTTGTCCTAGAGGTCGAACCTCTGTGATAACTCCTATTGGCAACATTTGCCTCACCTTTCGATCCCTGAATTTTCGTTAAAGATTGAAAGGTCTGGAGTTCATTCAGAAGGGAGGTAAGATTAAAAGTAAGCTTGTTCATAACAACATTACTTCTAAACTGTAGGAAACTATCTGGAAGGGTTTTCAGAATGAAGCTGACCTAGCTCGATTCATCGATGGAAGAACCATTCGACTCTGCGATGTTAAAGTGCACCATCATATCTAGGACATGATCCCGAACAGATGTACCCTCTGACATCCTTTAGTTGAATATGTACTTTAGGGCATTGTGTCGGGCCTGTGTGGACTGTTGTCCAAACATACCCTGCACAGAATCCATGATCTCCTTGGCGGTTATCATGCCCTAATGCTTCTTTGCTAATATGTCAGACATACTTGCCAGCATGTAGACCTTGGCCTTATCATTGGCCTTGATCCATCGATCATATGCATCACGAACATTTCGTGATGCATTCGAGCCTGGCACCTGAGGACACTCCTCAGTTAGCACAAACTTCAGATCATCCACTATCAATATAGTGTTCAGTTTGTTTTTCTAAGTCATCATATTCTCTCCGGTTAACTTTTCCGCACCCAATAAGGAAATAATAGAGCTAGACATTTTTGCTGAAAATTTACAAACAAACTTGTATGAGTTTCTTGCTATAATTGTCTATTTAAATCATGTTTTAGCTAATTATCAAATGATTCCTAGGTCATTTATAATTTGTAATGATACTCCAAAGGTTTAGAATGTATGACACCGAAGGGTAATAAAAAACACTCCTCCTCTGGATCAAGACACTCTTGACCAAAACTTAATGCCAGAATAACTCTTATTCCTATAGGCTTTAGTTACCATTGTTCGGTCAGGATACATACACATCTTATGTACCTTGTGAGTGTAACCCTTTGTCTTTAGATCCCAGAGTCCCCATCCCATAAAATCCTTCGAAGGGAGGACTAGATTGAAAAACAGACTAAGGAAATCTTTATCCCTTTTGGGTGTCTACTTTGTTCGATCCCCTATGATCAAGCCCTCCGAAGGGATTGTATGGTCCATGCCAAACTAGCAGGCTGACCATAGTGATCTTACGGTGTAAACCGACTGAAGAGACCATAGGTCTTGTTTTCACTAAACCTGCTCCCATGCACTATAAGTACCCTCTCCATTCACCTTGATATCGACTTATACAAACACCATCTGAAGGGGGACGCTCCCGTTTGCGCCACGAGGCCAAGTATGAGTCTCACGGTGTGAACTTCCTGGAGATACATAGGTGGAAAAATATGTATCATATACACTTTTCCTCCCACTGGATACTTTATATCTATAGGAATCTTACTTAGGCTAAACCCGACTAATGGTTTTACCTAAACTTATCAATATAACTCTTATATCGATAATCAATATAACTCTTATATTGATTTTATCCTAAGTTTGCTAATATAACTTTTATATTAAGCCTAGGATTTCTAGTTTATTAACCCCTTAATAAACCCGCTGACGCTACCATGATTTATAAACTCTCTGATTAAATTTCACTCCCAGGTCAGTTCCCAGGTAGGGGTGTTCCGTTTCCGTCAGCTTAAATACTCCAGCCTAGACAAAACTTTCCTTAGACAGAATTCCTCTTTTAATCATTGTTTATAAATCACTTGCTTCCTAATTCTAATCTAATTAGAACTAGATAACTTAAGGTATATTATTTCCAAGATCTAAACATTTTAAAACTAATAATTAACCTTAGGTGACATGCATACTATGTCATAGTGCTTGATCATTCATCTCATGAATAATAAGACATGCGCATAATCATCTCATGAAAAACAATGCATGTCAATGCTGTCCATAAATTAATATAACACCTTATATTAATTAATCATGCAAACTATATAATATAACTCTTTATATTATAAATGATGCATGAAAATGCTTAACTTAAGGTGGGATTTCTAAAATAAAATCATACATTATGTATGGCAATAATTACACGACAATTGCATAATTTAAATAGCAAAATTAGACCAATTTTGGCACCCTAAATTCAATTTTAATTAATATAATCTAGTTATATTAATTAAAATTAATATAAAATTAAAAATAAAATGTTTTTATATTTAATATATAAGAAATAAAACGTTTTTCGCCCGTTGAAGCGCTTGCTGAAATGCCTTCGGCGTTGCAACGCTGCATGTTGTCCATTTTCGCTCGTTGGCGTGCGTGCCCACTTTCCGCTGCGTTACACGCGCCTCAGCGTTTGCACGCTCGCCGTCTTCCCAACCGCAAGGCTTTGCAATGGAATGGCGCTTGTAACGCTATAGAACAGCGTTGCAACCCCATTCACAGAACAACATGTAGAATATCCATTCCTTGCTCGTTTTCGCTCCGATCTTCTCAACAACCACTTTGCCTCAATCGACACGGACTTACAGACTCGATTTACATAATAAAATGCTCAAAACAAAAGGCCCTTACATTGAACAATTCAACAAAATTATGTAAATCTAAGTGCCAAAATTGAAACCATCTAATTTTCAAACCATTTACTCATCTCATGAAAAACAGTAAATCCCACCTCGATCTTGATAAATCCAGAACGAAAATTAAGAACACAATTGGGCTCTAATACCAATTGAAAGGAATCGAATCCCGCAGCAGAAGCGATAGTGAATCACACGTTCTTAATTTCGTTACAAAGATTACATTCAAGAACAATTCTACCTAGATTAAGCATATAATAACAATATGGGCAACGAGATATTACCTTTGAAGAACTTTTCTTCGAGTGCTCCTTTCTCCCACGATCACGATCTCAGCAACTGGAACACGAACGGATGAAGACACTATCACTGGATCTTCTCCGTTGTTCTCTAGGTGAGGGAGGAATGTGGGTTCCCTTTAGGTGAGATGAGGTATTTTTTGAAAGTCTAGTTGGAACACTTTCCAACACTTTTTGTTGGAAAATTCTCTTAGGGTTTCTCAAGAGATGGAATCACTTCCTTGACTTAGCTTAACCTAGTTGCATCTCATGCAACTATATATAGGGAAATAGGATGGAAATTACCATCATATCCCTCTTATATTCTCCCACTATTATATGATTTATATGTGAATCTAATTCACATTAAAACCATATATTATATAAATTATATCATATATAATTAATATAACACCTCATGCATGAAATTGAACACTTCAATTTCATTCCTAACTTTATACCCTCAATATAACCATGTTGAGCCAACGAAGGGACCTTATGGACCTACTGTTCATGAGCTCCAATGATGTGAGATTAACTGATCAAACTCGTTGATCCAGTTAATCAATATTCATTAACTACAAGTCACTCCACTATAGACTTGTAGTTGCACTCTCCTCACTATAGATTATATTGTGTCCACTGATATAATCATTACCCATGAGTCGACCCTTCACAGGTTGTTCGTAATCACGACTGGGTCAAATTATCGTTTTACCCCTGTGATTACCTATTTGTTCCTTAAGCACCACTGATCCTCTAATGAACAACAAGTCTAAGTTCCTACCATAGAATCATACCCTTATAGAGGGCGGGGGCCCGTTGTTCAAGACCTCGAGTCTATCTAATTCCTTAGTGTAGGAATGACTGAATTCCATCTTGCATAGTTAAATCCCCAGCTACCTACGACATTCTGTTCCTTAGAAGGTAGGCTTATTGAGTCGGTTACAGGCCACTCTCACCCATACTAGTCTAAGGACGAATCCCTATAAGTAGGAGTTCTTAACTTCCTCGAGATTGTGTCGAGTCACTAATGACCATCTATAAATTATCGGTCTTACCACCGTTAACGATGTTATCTTTTGGTTAGACTAATAATTGCTTGATCGATCTTGTATAAACTCTTCATACAGGATGCCCTCACTCACATGTCAACCACATGAATGAGTTGGATTACCTTATTTGTACTAATTACAAAGTAGACCGCATCCATGGTGTTATCAGAATAAGGTTTTCAACCTTATTCTTATACCATAGACCATTTAGGTTATATTCTTGAACACAATCCAAATAGTGTCCACTACACTGATGTTCAAGATATATTATAACCTTGGAGCTTAGTTTATTGGATTTATAAAGCAAGAATATAATTTATCAAAACAAATAACCCTTTATTTATTTGATCAAAATAACACAAGTTTAGGGCATAAATCCCAACAGCGTCTAGCACATGACCTGTTACCACTACCTAACCAGATTTAACCTTTTCTCGAGCTACTAACTCTCTACCCACCGAGGTAGCTACTGCCAAATCAATATCTAGAGGTTCGACTTCTAACTGGGCTTGCCTCACAAAAACAACAGAAATAAAAGAGTGTGAGGAACCAGAATCAAATAGAACAAGAGCCAAGTGGCCAAGAATGGGTAGTGTACCTGTCACCACAACACCAGAACCACTTGCGTTCCCGTTCGCACTCGCATAAACTTCACCTCTCTTGCGGTTTCCGGACTCGTCTTTCTTTACTGTGCAGGCTTTGCCTAGGTGCCCAGGCTTTCCGCAGTTATAACAAACTTGTTGATCCCTAACTCTCTGTTTGCAGAATGACGACAGGTGACCCAATTTCCCACAATTATTGCAGATCTTGCTAGCTACATGACAGGTCCCGTTGTGCTAAACTCCACATCTGTAACATGAACCCCTGCTTGGAGCCTGCTGGGGTTAATGTCCCTGAGTTCCAGATCTGTTTGGCCTAGCAAAGGCCTGCTCAAACTTCCTCTTCTGGCTGGTTCCAGAACTCTGACCTGCCCCTGAACTCTAGCCAACCACGAATCCATGCAGCCTCAGGTTTGTATCGATAAGGGATGCTGCTCGGACTACTGCGTCGTAAGTCTTGGGATCGTGAGCAGCTATCGACCCACGTACGCCTCCTCGCAAACCTGTGAGGAAACACTCCACCTTCTTCTTCTCTGTATCCACCATATCAGGGGCGAATCGAGATATAGTAGTAAACTCATGCTCGTACTCCTCAATCGTCTGGTTCGACCCTTGCTTTAGTTGTGTGAACTCAACTTTCTTCTCGATTCTAAGCACAACCGGATAATACTTCTCGTAGAACACCTCTTGGAACTGCGTCCAGGTTATCGGTCCTGCACTGACATCGATGGACCGTACAACAACTCGCCACCATAAAAGAACACTTCCCCCTTAACGCACAAACTGCGCACTGAACCTTCTGATACTCGGGGCAACCCATTCGACCCAGAATATCATCCACGACCGCAAACCATGCTTCAGTAGCTACATGGTCCACTGACCCATCAAAGAAAGGTGGGTCATACTTCTTGAAATCCTTCAGATATCCCGCTTCTTTGGTCGCTGCCCCAAATGTATGAACCAAAGGCAACCTTTGATTCTCGCGCAGCGCCTGGTTCCTAATTTCGGCCGCTGTGGCTTCCATGGCTCGAGTGAACATAATCGTCTCGATTGCTTCGACTCGCTATATTCGCTCAACCGATTCTTTGAATGCTTGCCATGAGTTCAGCAACTGGCGACGGTCCTTGTACGTTTGATATTTGAACATTTGCCCTCTCCTGGGCTTCTACATTTTGCCCAGCTGATTCCCGACCACTGGGACATTCTGGTTAAGTCCCTCCCGATGCTTGGAGTGCTCAACCTCTGGTGCATCGATGGTCGGTTCCTAGTCTTGGGCCCTTCGACCTCGACCCCTGCGACTACCCCGACCTCGACCACCAGCAGCTGCTCTTACACGACCTCTACCACGTGCCATAATCTAAAACGAAAGGAAAACATAACATCAACAACATTTCCATAAGTACAACACAGAAGAAAACATAACAACCTCAACAACGAACCTCCTACCACTTACTAAGTAAAAGCAAACCTGTTGATGACCTGACGAGCTCCTTGCGAGAGGCTATGAAGGACTAAACACCTACGATGTAGGCAGTATACAAGATCTAAAATCTTGGCTCTGATACTAACTGTAACACCCCGTAAAAAGAACACTTCCTACTCGGGGCATTACTTCCAAGTTGTACCGCTCGTACCGAAAAACCGGCAGCATAACGACAAAACCTGGACAAACTAGAAATTTATAAACCCTGGACCTAAACAAAAACACTTCAATAGAACTCACGAGGGCACCCAACCTCCACCAAACTACAAAGAAACGACAGGCTGAGCTCCAGTTCCTCGGAGTTAACAGAAAACCATAAGACAACAATACATGCTTTGTATACGAAAGAAACATAACAGAACATACTTCGATTCAAGCAATAAAGAACAGTACAAGCTAAGATTCTAACACAAGCTACAAAGTCTAAATCGTTAAATAATAAAAATTGATTTTTAATTTTGATGACATTTTTTTTATGATAAAATTAAATTGTTACTACATAAAGTTCAGGAACTAAATTGTTACTTTCATGAAAGTTTAAGGATAAAAAGGTTTTTAACCTATTTAATTTTAGCCTTCCAATCTTCAAATATTTAAGTTGAATCCGTTCAAAAATTTGTTAATTAACCTACAATATACAATTATTCACATAAATATCTATGAGGAAGTAAATGAGAACAAAAGTATGTTTTTATCCAGTTTTGTTAAAACAAATTACAAATAAAGAAAAAACCCAAACATCCTTTTTTTTTTTTAAAAAAAAATCTTTTAATTTAAAAAAAAATAAGTAATGAAAATAGAATCTTTTAGTTAAAGTTATAAACACATGGTTATTTAGTCTCTAAATTTTGAAAAATCTTATTTACCTATTTTATTTTTAAATTCCATTCCATTATTTTTTTAAAGTATTATTAAATCTTTGTTATTGACATTTTTTTTAATGTCGATGTGATAAGACTTACAAGTAACGATCTAGCATGTGACATGCTTATTGTACTTTTTAACTAGTAATTTTTGACATATTAATTAGACTAATAAATGATGATTTGGCGTTGAATTGTTAAAAAAAATTGACAACATATAACACAAGAATAGAGCATTGGTGCTCCATGCTCCCTTCTCCACTACTCTTCGTTTTACCCTCACCATCTCGATCCAACCATTTCGCCTACTTCATTTTAAAAGTTTTAATGATAAATTACCAATCAATCAAAAAAAATTTAAATCTGTTATGGTAAATTTAATTATATCAATACTTTTAACATTTAATTTCATCTCTATAATTTTATTTAATTTGAGTTTGGTCTCCATAGTTTTAAAAAATTATAATTTATTTGGTTAAATATCACCAATGGACTCTATATTATCTCTTACCCACATGAAAATTCCACATATTTCTCTTATTGTTACTTAATCCTAAATCCTAACAAAGTCAGTTGATAGTACAGTCAAATAAAAAATAGAAACTCATTACCACATCAAAGAATATATAATGTGGTAAAGACAATTTGTATCAAATTGAAACTAAACAATAGAAACTAATTTCAAACTTTTTAAAAGCACAGGCCAAATTTACTATTTAACCAATTTTTTTTTTTGACATCATTTGAAATTCAAATACCCTCATTAAATATAAGAAAGTTACCTCAACCAAAATTTTTAAGGGGCACATAAACTATTGTGCAATCCCACCGCTCTCACCGTGAAACTCAAGCTTATGAATGATTTTAGAAATATTGATTTTAGTACAATTGATTTGTTTATAATTGATTTACTAAAAATGAGTTTCATATAATCAGTTTCATGTTTGGCTCTACACTTTTCATAGTGATTTTCATATAATTAAGATGTTTGGGGGTGACTTTAAAATAAGTGTGTTTTAAGCTAAGTAATTTAATTATAATTAATTTTTAAAAAGTATTTAGTTGTAAATCATTTTAATATTTGATTCAACCATTGTAAAAGTGATTTAAATTTAATTAAAAGTATTTTTTAAAAAATATTAATGTTTGTTTTCAAAAGGATTTTAGTACCATCATGTTACTAAAAAAGGTATTGCATTAGAGATTTAAAAAATAGAAGATGGTAGACAAAAGTTACATAGAGAACTAAAAATCAAGAGAGAAAAAATGTAAAGCTAGAGAGATTTTTCAAAGAGAGAGAAAAAAAGTTAGAGATATGGAGTGATAAAAATTTTAGAGGAAGGGACAAAAAATTTGGAGAGAATTTTAATAAACAGAGTGAAATTCAAAGATAGAGAGATTAAAAAAATGGATAAGATGATAAAAGTTTTAGGAAGAAAAACTATAATGAGGAGAAAAAAAGTTAAGAATTAGGAGAAAAAGTACCTGCAAAAAAGGAGCAAGAGATAAAAAAAATTAGAGAGAAAATTTAAAAAAAATATATGAAAATTATAGGGAGGAATGAAAAAAATGTAGAAATAAAAAAAAATCAAAGAGAGTTAAAACTAGAGAGAAAAAAAGTGAGAAAAATGAATAAAAAAAACAAGATAATAAAATAAGAGAGCATTATAAGAACTTTAGAGAAAGACATATTGTCATTTTGTATACAATGACATATGAATTCAATGGTGACGATTTTGACAAAATTCACTTTTTGATGGAAATTTATGAATTTTTACAAAAGATGACAGTTTTTACCCGTCACCAAAAGTATACTTTTTCCAAAAATGAAATAATAGTCATTTTAAATCACAATCACTTGACAAAAATCACTTGGGAATCACCTCCCAAGTGATTGATCGAGAATCACTTCAAGTGATTTTAGATTCTTCCAAAATCACTTAACATTACCAAACATCACACTTTTGGTAGGAAAGTGATTTTAGACATGTCAAAAGTGATTTGGTCACTCCAAAATGACTCCCAAACACGCCCCTAAACTCGAAGCAGTCATCTATGGCGGACTATGGAAATTAAACACCGAATCACATTCAAAATCATTATCCTCAACTCAACAACAACCCCTCCATCCCGAAACAATCAGCTCTCCAAGCCTTGAACACCATAATCCAACTCCATTTCGAGAAAACCGTAGAAAAGAAGCGCTCCATCGATCTCCAAAAGAAGGAGCTCTACAAGCAATTCCAACTCTTCTTCATCGTCTTAGCTGTCATTTTCCTCTCCTAATCTCAATCGCAATCACAATCTCGGCTCCAATGTCGCCATTACTAGATCCCGATTGCTCTCCTAACCCTAGCGCATCTCGTCTTCTACGTGTCTGTGGCTCAAACGCTACGATGCATCCATGGATTCAAGTACCAAAGGCGATGCCACAAACTCACTCTCGGATTGTACAGGAGAGAACAGGAAAGGCGGTGGTGGATAGAGTGACGCCCATGAACACAAATGAACTGGGTATAGCTGACCTTGTTAATCTCATAGATAGTCTTATGAAGAGATTAATTAAAGTGACATTGAGAGGAAGGAAATAAAGGTTCTAACGAGGGCGATTTCGAAATCCTTACTTCTATTGCGGCAGATGGAGGACGAATCAAGCCTGAGGCTAATGAGAAATTTAAAGAAAAAATCAATATTGACGACTGATTCAAGAATAATGAGAATACTCCATTGAGAAGAAACATGGTGCAAATAAGTTTTAACTGAGGATGTAAATTGATACACTTATTCGAGTTTGAGGTTTAAATGATGAAATTGAAAGTTTATGGTTAAAATTAATACAATCTGCTAAATTTGAGGTTTAAAAATTGATTAAATTGAAAGTTCATGGTTAAAATTAATTCAATTTTCCAAGTTTGAAGTTTAAATTGATGAAATTGAAAGTTTAGAGTTAAAATTGATACAACTTGCCAAGTTCAAGGGTCAAAAATGATTTTTTTCTTATATTATATTATACATATTTTAATTTAACAAAAATAAATTAAGCTTATAACAAGAAATACTATATTTATTAAAGTTTTTAACCTTTTTAATATAATTATGTATTTTAAATTTTAAAATTCAAAATTTGGATATAATGAAAATATAAAAATGTTGTTTTCAGAATTTCCACTACTTGGATCACAAAATCTGAAAACAGTTTTTGAAAACACATCTGCCAAATGGATATTCATTAAACTCAGTGAATTTGAAAACATAAAAAATAATTCAAATGCCTACCAAACAAACCCTTAAAAATTCAATTTTGGGTTAGTCATTGAATATTAAAAGTATCTAATAAAAATATGAACTTACAACTTTTTATTTAATAGGTTTTCAATATATTCAACATTTTATAAAATTAGCACATCTATTAGACATAAAATTGACTTTTGTGTCTAACTAGATCTCAAATTTTTAATTTTTGTATCCAACCAATCGATGAATTTCTAAAAAAATATGAAACAGGCCTATGATGTCATGAAAGGGGAATTGTAATGAATAGCAAAATATGAGTTCTTATTTGCAAATAGAACAAGTTTTTTTTTTTAAAAGAAAATTGCAAATATGATAAATATTTTAAATAAAATTTTTTAATTCTCATGTTATCATTAATTGAAGCCTAATAGACTTTTATCACAATTAGGAATTTATCAGTGATAGACTTTTATCCGCGATGGATTCTTATCATAGTTAGAACTCTATCAGAAGGATTGAAGTCATGCTAATAGACTCTCATCACAATTATAAGTTTATGAGTGATTGAATGTGGTAGAATGCAATATTTAACCAAAACTTAGGGTAAGTCGATAGACTTTTATCATAGTTAGGATTCTATTAGCGAGAGATTTCTATCACTAATAGACTTTTATCACAATTATGATTCTATCAATGTGAACATCAAACTGAGTGCGAGTAGAAACAGGGCAATGAGGTAGCATTGCCGCAACATCAAAAGACTGAGCTAACACAGGGCAATGCTGTAGCATTGCCGCAACATCAGAGACAAAACAGAAAAATGTTGCATCATTGCCACAATCATGACCAACTGAGCAAGTGATTTTGAGACCACCACCACCGTTTCCTTAACGTTTTCAGAAGAAGGAACAAGATGAGCAATTTGATAAGTTTTTGGATATTTTGAAGGAGTTACACATCAATATCCCTATAGTTGAAGCCTTGAAACAAATGCCAAACTATGCAAAATTCATGAAGAACATTTTGATTAAAAATAGGAGATTGGGAGAATTCGAGATTGTAGCTCTCACTTCTAAATGTTCATCCATTGTCCAACAAAAAATTCCTCAAAAGTTGAAAGATCCGGGGAGCTTTACCATCCCATATACTATTGGGAAAACATATTGTGGGCGAGCCTTGTGTGATTTGGGAGCAAGCATCAACTTGATGCCCATGTCCATCATTAAAAGACTTGGCATTGGAGAGACAAGACTCACCACAGTCTCATTGCAACTAGCCGATCGATCAGTGGTTTATCCAGAGGGTAAGATAGAGGATGTTTTGGTTGAAGAGAATGAAAATTCCCGCGCAGCGGAAGACGATGGAATCGTCGTGGTATCATTATGCAACTCGGATTTGTTAAAACCGATCTAACACTTAGACCTAGGCTAAACATGCTGAAAAGGAAGAAATTTACAGCAAGAAAGAATTTACATACTTGTTGTAGACAACCTTCAAGAATTTCTTTCTCGAATCACGAACTCTTCGTGCTTCTGAACGATCGCTTCTCTCGTACAAAATGAACACCACCAACGGCCTTCTCGGTTGTTCTTCCTTAGGAAGAAGGAAAGTGGTGGGACTTTAGTTTTGGAAAGGGAGGAGAATTGAGAGAAAGGGTTGAGAGAATTCTTCTTCTCTTCTTTAATGAAAATAAAAAAATGAGAGAATGAGATGCATTCCTTCTTGCAAGAAGGGTTTATATAGTGGAATTGATGGAGTTAAAATCTCCACATAATTACCACATTACCACAACCATAGGTTATGCAAATCTCATTTACATAACCACATAATATAAGATATCTCATATCTCATATTGCAAATCTCATTTGCAATAATTGTGGATTAATTAAATTGAATCACATCCAATTTAATTTCTCTCAATTAATTTCTCCAATTAGCTCTAATTCAACAATTAGGCTAACCTATAGTTTATTATGAATCTCATTCACATTAAACTATATATTATATCATTCATATCTCATATAGATGACATAAATGGCCTTAAAGTGAAATTGAACACTTCAATTTCATACCAAAACATTAACCCTTCTTTTAACCGAGATTGAGCCAACCGAGGGACCTAATGGACCTACAGTGACGGGCTCCAATGATCCGAGATTAACCTGTCAAACTCTTTGACCCGATTAATCAACATTCATTAGCTACGGTCACACTCCACTATAGCCCGTTGCTGCACTCCCGTCAGTGCAGAATATTACGTGTCCACTGATATAACCAATGCCCATGAGTCGACCCTTCACAGGTTGTTCGTAGACACACCTGGGTCAAAATACAGTTTTACCCTTGTGTCTACCTCTTGTTCCTTAAGTCCCCACTGCTCCTCTAATGAACAACATATTGTGATGGTTCAACCATACACAACACCCTTCTCGGGCCAGTGAGAAGGTAGGCGCCGTTGTCCAAGCCACGGAGACGATGATTTAAGGGAACAACCCCTCTAGTTTCCCTAAAGGCGGGAACGAGTGAATTCCATCTCGCGTAGTTAAGTTCCCAGCTCCCTACTTGGTCCTGTCCCTGAGAAGATAGGCATATTGGACGAGTAACTGTGACCACCCTCACCCATACTAGTCAAAGGATGCACTCGCAGCAGTGGAGTCCGTGAACACGCTCAGATTCAAGTCGACTCACTAATGTTCATCTACGGTTATTAGTCCCTCATCACATCGGTGTTACATCGTAGGTTTAATAATTCACGGTCCGGTCTTGTACAATCTCATTGCACAGGATGCCCCCAGTCGCATGTCAACCACATGAACGATTCAGATCACCTCGTTTGTATCTAATACAAAGCGGGCCGCATCCACAGTGTATCCAGGATTAGGTCTCCAACCCTATCCATATACTATAGACCGTTCGGGTCATTAACTCGAATGTGATCCTCCCTGTGTGTCCACTACACACCATTAAAGTTCTAGTTCTCTCATAAATTCAATGACCCTGGAGCTTAGTTTATTGGAAAAGTTTATAAATATTGCGAGACACAAAGTGATGAAATGAATAACTCTTATTAATTTCAAACAATATATTATAAACACGAGATTAGGACTAAAATCCCAACAAACTCCCACTTGGACTAAGCTTGTGGAGAAAATACATTTCTTAAATGTACATAAATTACACTGAAGTAATACAATAAACTAGGGCATTGAATACCCGTTTACACATCTCCCACTTGCCCTAGTCAGGAAGCTCTCGAAGACCTAGACTCTCTAGGTGACCCTCAAACACCTTAGCCGTGAGGGACTTTGTAAATGGATCACCACGTTGTGCTCGACGCTATCGCGCGTGACTGCCACGCCTCTGCGGTGCACAATCCCGTGTATCGGATGATACTTGCGCGCCAATGTGTTTGCCTCTCATATGGCTCCAAGGCTCACGTGAATTGGCTACTGCACCACTATTATCACAGAACAGTGTGATCGACAAGTTCATGTTTGGAACAACTTCCAAATCCGTCATGAACTTCCTAAGCCAAACAGCTTCTTTTGCAGCTTCACAAGCCGCAACATACTCCGCTTCCATAGTGGAATCAACGATGCATCCCTTCTTGATGCTTCGCCATACTACAGCTCCTCCATTCAGAATGAAGGTTGACCCCGAAGTGGATTTCCTAGAATCCTTATCGGTCTGAAAATCAGAATCCGTGTATCCCGTAAGGATCAAATCCCCACTGCCATACACTAAGCTGTAGTTCCTCATTCTCCTAAGATACTTGAGGATTGTCTTTACAGCTGTCCAGTGATCTAATCCTGGATTAGACTGATATCTACTGACAATTCCTACTGCATAATGGATGTCGGGCCTAGTACACAACATGACATACATCGGGCTCCCTATCGCCAAGCATATGGAATCAGTCTCATATCCTCAACATCTTGAGGAGTCTTAGGACACCGATCCTTAGACAAGTGAACCCCATGCCCGAAAGGCAAGCAAGCTCTTCTTGGAGTTCTCGCATCTTATATCTAGACAACATCTTATCAATATAAGACGCCCGAGACAAGGCTAGCGCTCGCTCTTCCTTAGGTTAGGACTATCCGGATACCTAGAACATACCGAGCTTCTCCCAAATCTTTCATTTGGAATTGTGAAGCTAGCCACTTCTTAACGCCAAGAAGAAATTCTACCTCATTCCCAATGAGAAGAATATCGCCCACATACAACACCAAAATGCGAGTTTTGTCAACGATTTTCTTGTAGACACAAGGCTCGTTGACATTTTGATCAAAGCCATAAGATTTGATCGCCTCATCAAACCTTATATTCCAAGACCTCGAAGCTTGTTTGACCCATAAATGGACCTATGAAGCCGACAAACCTTTTGCTCTTGGCCTTGGGCAATGAACCTTTTGGGTTGGTCCATGTAGATGGTCTCATCAAGTTTGCCATTCAGAAAGGCTGTGTTGACGTCCATCTTCCATACCTCGTAGTCATAATACGCGCAATGGCCGTAAGGATCCCGATCGACTTTACCATGGCAACGGTGAAAAGGTCGCCTCATAGTCAACCCTTCAACTCGGGTAAAACCCTTGGCCACTAGTCGGGCTTTGAAGGTCCGCACCTTCCCATCTACGCCACGTTTACGCTTGTAGATCCATTTGCAACCAATAGGTTTTACCCCATCGGTTGATCCACAAGCTCCCATACGCAATTGAAGTACATAGACTCTATTTACGGTCCATAGCTTTAATCCACTCGTCTTTGTCAACATCAACCATTGCCCGATCATAGGTCAATGGATCCTCTGATCATCATCGGGGAGCGACAACCGAGGTTTGGGCTTAAACCCATGTAGCGATCAGTCGTCTCTCACAACCCTCCCACTACGCCGAGGCATTCCCAACTCTTGGGAACGGATTTGACTAGACGTGCTAGGATCAACAACACTTGTTGATGTACTAGCCCCATCAACAACTCTCTTTGATGTCTTTGTCCATTTCATTCAACACAATTTTACTCCTTGGTAAATGATCCCTGACGTGGTCTTCCTCTAGGAAAGTGGCGTTTGTCGACACAAGCACCCTATTTTCCTTAGGATCGTAAAACATACCACCCCTAGTCTCTTTAGGGTAACCTACGAATAGGCACAATTTGAACGGGGTTCCAACTTTTTGGGTTTGACACCAACACGTGGGTGGGCATCCCCAATTCCAAGTGATGTAAACCGCCTTTACGCCCACTCCAGAGCTCGAAAGGTGTTTCACAAACACTCTTCGTTTAACGTTGTTCAAAATATAAACTGCAGATCTCCACCGCATACCCCAAAAAGAATCAGGGAGACGAGCATAACTCATCATCGACCGAACCATGTCTAACAAGGTTCTGTTTCTCCTCTCCGATACACCATTCTGCTGTGGCATACCAGGCGCTGAGAGTTGGGACGTAATTCCGTGTTCTATCATATAGTCCTGGAATTCAGTGTCCATGTACTCTCCACCTCGATCCGATCGCAGTGTTTTAAGCGATTTACCTAAGAGGTTCTCAACCTCAGTCTTGTACTCCTTGATCTTTTCAAGAGTTTCAAACTTCCTGTGCATTAGGTAAATATACCCATATCTGGAGTAATCGTCTATGAAAGACACGAAATACTCATAACCGCTCCGAGCTTTAACATTCATCGGACCACAGAGGTCAGAATGTATTAACTCAAGAGGCTCTTTGGCTCTATATCCTTTTCCACTAAAAGGACGTTTGGTCATTTTGCCCTCAAGGCATGACTCACACACCGACAAAGAGTTTTCTTCCAACTCGTTTAGAAGTCCACTCTTCACTAGTTTCTCAATCCTATTGAGATTAATGTGGCCTAACCGTAGATGCCAAAGATGGGCATTTTCTTTTGGAGAAACTTTTGCTTTCTTAGTTCGTGTTTCTGCAGTTTTAAACAATTCAATATTCAAAACACTTTTGACCGAATTAGGTTTCAAAACATACAGATTATGTTCGAGTGAAGCTGAACAAATAACATTCCCTTTGAAAGAAAGAAACACTTTATTTAAATAAAAAAAAACCGAAATACAATGTTCAATTAAGCAGGAAATGGAAACAAGATTTCTAGTAAACCCTGGAACTATGTACAAATTGTCCAACAATAAGTACTTCCCGCCAAAGTGTAGCTTCACCGTGCTGATCGCTCAGTAGAAACAAGCTCCCCGGATCCAATCCGTAGAGTCACCTCACCCTCTCGCAGCGGCTGCCAGGAATCAACCCCTGAAAAGAAGAACAAACGTTGTTAGTGGTGCCCGAATCCAATATCCAGGCAGAGTCACTACTCTCCACTAAACATGTTTCTGTCACAAGTAAATCACATTTACCTTGATTCTTCCTCTCGGCCAGGAATTTGGGACAGTTCCTCTTCCAGTGTCTGCCTCCATTGCAGTGAAAACCCTTTCGTTTCTCTGCAACGTCCTTGACCTTCTTGCCCTTCTGGGCGGCAGCTCGGTCAGTTTTACCCCTCTTTATCCTCTTCTTCCCTTTCGGGCGTGAAGGAGCAACAGGTTTCGTCCCAGAGGTCGAACCCCTGTGATAAGACTTGTAGGCAACATTTGCCTCAGATTCCTTGACCCTGTTCAAGGATTGGAAATTCTGTAGCTCATTGAGGAGGGTAGTCGAGTGTAGCTAATTTTCTTCATAAAAACATTGCTACTGGAAATCAAGAAAACTCTTCGGAAGAGTCTCCAAAATAAAACTGACCTGGCTCGACTCATCGATCGAAGCCCCGTTCATCTCGGCCAGATTAAAGTGGGTCATCATGTCTAGAACATGTTCACGGACAGACAACCCCTCTTTCATTCGTGCGTTGAAGACGTATTTGAGCGAGTCATGCCAGACCTGAAAGGACTATTGTCCAAACATTTCCTGCAAGGACTCCATGATCTCCTTGGCGGAAACCATCAGCTCATGCTTCTTTGCCAAGACATTAGACATGCTGACAATTATGTAGACCTTGGCCTTTTCATTGGCCCTGATCCACCGATCGTACGCATCGCGAACACTTCGCGACGCGGTCGAGCCCGACATCTAAGGACACTCCTCAGACAACACGAACTTTATGTCGTCAGTTACCAAAATTGTGTTAATGTTGTTTTTCCAACTCTGGTAATTATCTCCCACTAAATTATCGGATGCGAGTAAAGCTATTATAGCGCTAGACATTTTTAGCTGAAAAATAAGAAAAACTTTGTATTAGTCTCGTAAAAAAAAACTTTTTGAAATCCAATCATGTTTTAGCAAAAAAAGTTTCATGATCCCTAGGTCATTCAAAATTTTGCAATGATACCCTAAAGGTTTAGAATGACCGCCACCGAAGGGTGAACAGAACACTCCTCCTCTAGGACGAGACTTTCTCGATCAGACCCTAATCCCAGAATAACTCTTATTCCATTAGGCGTCCAATTATCATTCTTCAATCGAATTCATTAACACTTAACGAATTCTGTGAGTGTCACCCTCAATCTTTAAATTTCCAAGTATCCGTCCAAACAATAGCCACCGAAGGGTGAACCAAGAAGGAAAACCAACCAGGAAACTGTATCCTTTTCAGGAATTCACGGTGTTCCGACTCCCATGATCAAGCCCTCCGAAGGGATTGTCTGGTCAGGCCAAACTAACAGGCAGATCATAGGCGTCTCACGGTGTGAATCGAAAGAAGAGATCGTGGGTCTCGTTTTCACAAGTCCCGCTCCCACTCACTATAAGTACTCTCTCCATCCACGATGATATTGACCTATACAAATGCCACCTGAAGGGGAACGCTTCCATTTGCGCCACGAGGCCGAGTATAGATCTCACGGTGCGGACTTAACGGAGATTTGTGGTTGAAAATTCAAATGTATCTCATACACTATATTTTCTCCCACTCAGCACTTTAATTTTAATAGGGATTGACCTAGATAAACCGGGTAAAATTTACCTAAGTCTACCAATATAACTCTTATATGGTATTAACCTAAGTTTATAATCACATTATTAACTTAGGTCTATGTGAGTAAATTAATTAACTCTTAATTAACTGGCACTCACGATAATATAACCTAAGAATCTCGGACGAATTCACTCCTGTGTCGGTTTCTGTGTAGGGTGTTCATGCAAGCGTCAACTTAAATACCTAGCCTTAGACAAAACCTTCCTTAGATAGAGTTACTTATCAGTCTCCATTCAAAGATTATATTTGATTTCCTAATTTCTAATCTTATTAGAAAATTAGAAAACCTAAGTCTAATTATTCAAGTTCTAAACTCTTTAAAACTAATAATTAACTTAGGCTTCATGCATTTCTATGTTATAGTGCTTGATCATCCATCACATGAATAATACTATACTATAACATACATTCATCACATGAATTAAATGCATGAGCATGCTTTTAATTTAAAAATATAACACTTATATTTAAATAAATTAAAACATGCATACATTATATTATAACTCTTAATAATATAATCCTATCATGCATACTATATATTATAACTCTTATAATATAAAAATGATGCATGAAATGTTTAACCTAAGATGGGATTTTAAATCTATATGACATACAATATGCACATAGAATTTAATTAAAATATACATCTCATGCATAAAATAATTAAACAGCAAAAATGGACCGATTTTTGGCACCTAGGGGCAATTATTTAATTAAATAACATTAATATAACATTTATATTAATATTATTTAATAAAATAATTAAATAAATAAATAAATTACATTTTATAAAACATAAATTAAATAAAATACGAAAATAAACCGCCCATTAAGTGAAATTGTCGTCCCACGTCCTCATGAAATCTGAATGAATCGCTCCTCGCGTGCGGCGTTGCAGCGCCGTGGCGGCGCATTGCCGCTCGAAGCGCCGACCACGTTCTCAACGCCACGGCGCGTTAACGCGTTGATCTCGCTGCAGGCCTCGTCGCGCGGCGACGTTGAGACGCCGTTAGGCAGCGTTGAGACGCCATCAACAGAACAACAAACTCTTTGCTGTTCTTCCACCGAATTCCGCCTGTTTCGACTCTGATTTCTTCACAGAACCTCTTGCCACGAACGGCCCGGACTTACAGACTCGATTTACAACAAAATGCTCAAAAACAACGGGCCCTTACATTGATCTCATCAACATAAATAGTAAATCGAAACTAGTGCCAAAAACCGAAAACATCCATTATGCAAACCAAACATTCATCTCATGAAAATTAGGCAATTTACCCACCTAATTTTAACAAAACAGTGCATAAATGAAGAACCATCAACTTGGCTCTGATACCAATTGAAGAGAATGAAAATTCCCGCGCAGCGGAAGACGATGGAATCGTCGTGGTATCATTATGCAACTCGAATTTGTTAAAACCGATATAACACTTAGACCTAGGCTAAACATGCTGATAAGGAAGAAATTTACAGCAAGAGAGAATTTACTTACTTGTTGTAGACAACCTTCAAAAATTTCTTACTCGAATCACAAACTCTTCGTGCTTCTCAACGATTGCTTCTCTCGTACAAAACGAACACCACCAACGACCTTCTCGGTTGTTCTTCCTTAGGAAGAAGGAAAGTGGTGGGACTTTAGTTTTGGAAAGGGAGGAGAATTGAGAGAAAGGGTTGAGAGAATTCTTCTTCTCTTCTTTGATGAAAATCAAAAAATGAGAGAATGAGATGCATTCCTTCTTGCAAGAAGGGTTTATATAGTGGAATTGATGGAGTTAAAATCTCCACATAATTACCACTTTACCACAACCATAGGTTATGCAAATCTCATTTGCATAACCACATAATATAAGATATCTCATATCTCATATTGCAAATCTCATTTGCAATAATTGTGGATTAATTAAATTGAATCACATCCAATTTAATTTCTCTCAATTAATGTCTCCAATTAGCCCTAATTCAACAATTAGGCTAACCTATAGTTTATTATGAATCTCATTCACATTAAACTATATATTATATCATTCATATCTCATATAAACGACATAAATGCCCTTAAAGTGAAATTGAACACTTCAATTTCATACCAAAACATTAACCCTTCTTTTAACCCAGATTGAGCCAACCAAGGGACCTAATAAACCTACAGTGACGGGCTCCAATGATCCGAGATTAACCTGTCAAACTCTTTGACCCGATTAATCAACATTCATTAGCTACGGTCACACTCCACTATAGCCCGTAGCTGCACTCCCGTCAGTGCAGAATATTACGTGTCCACTGATTTAACCAATGCCCATGAGTCGACCCTTCACAGTTGTTCGTAGACACATTTGGGTCAAAATACCGTTTTACCCCTATGTCTACCTCTTGTTCCTTAAGTCCTCACTGCTCCTCAAATGAACAACATATTGTGATGGTCCAACCATACACAACACCCTTCTCGGGCCAGTGAGAAGGTGGGCGCCCATTGTCCAAGCCACGGAGACAAAGACTTAAGGGAACAACCCTCTAGTTTCCTAAAAGCGGAACGAGTGAATTCCATCTCGCGTAGTTAAGTTCCCAGCTCCCTACTTGGTCCCGCCCCGAGAAGATAGGCATATTGGGCGAGTAATCGTGACCACCCTCACCCGCGTACTAGTCAAGAAACGGACACTTCGCAGAGCGGGAGTCCGTAACACGCTCGAGGATTCGTGTCGAGTCACTAATGGTTATCTCACGAAGTTATTAGTCCCATCTTTGTCAACGGTGTTACATCAGTAGGTCTAATAATTCACGGTCTGGTCTTGTACAATCTCATTGCACAGGATGCCCCCACTCGCATGTCAACCACATGAACGAGTCAGATCACCTCGTTTATATCTAATACAAAGCGGGTCACATCCACAGTGTATCCAGGATTAGGTCTCTAACCCTATCCATATACTGTAGATCGTTTGGGTCATTAACTCGAACGTGATCCTCCCTGTGTGTCCACTACACACCGTTCAAGTTCTATTTCTCTCATAAATTCAATGACCCTAGAGCTTAGTTTATTGGAAAAGTTTATAAATATTGCGAGACACAAAGTGATGAAATGAATAACTCTTATTAATTTCAAACAATATATTACAAACACGAGATTAGGACAAAAATCCCAACATTGGTAAGTGTGGATAAGTTCATCTTTCCTACAGATTTCATCATACTTGATTATGAGGCTGACAGAGACATTCCAATCATCCTTGGGCGACCCTTCTTAGCCACAGGGAGGACACTCATAGATGTTCAGAAAGGGGAATTGATGATGAGAGTAAATGATCAATAGGTAACCTTTGATGTATTCCATTCTATGCAATCTTTTTATGATGCAGAAGAATGTTCTGCTATTAAGGTGTTAAATTCATCTGAACATGTTGAAATGAACAAAAGTCTCAATGAAAGCTTAGAGAATGAAATCTCTTTTGAGCATATTGTGTAAGAAAGTGAAGTTGAGAATGAGAACATCTCATGGTTGGAGAATAAACAAACATTCATAAAAGGAAAACAACTTGATATACTGAGTTCATAAAAAAGGATGTGTTATCCAAATGAGAGAGAGAAGAATAAGTGGGTGTGGTACTTTGACTCAAGTAATCTCAAGAAAATGGAAAATCGAAGAACAAAAGTTCCAAAAAAGAAAAGGAAGAGAAAGAGGAAAAAGGAAAGGAAAAAAGAGTGGAAGGCAACTTCAAGTCCTCCCAAAGTCTCATGAAAGATATTTTTGACTTGGGTTGTAGACTTAAATTAATTTTTCAATGAAGCAACTCATTCAAGCTAAGTATTTCCATTCCTTTCGTTGTTATTTTTTCTTCATTTTCTTTCATTTTGCACTTAGGTTGTGTGGTAGTTTGGTGTTGAAAAAGTTGTTGCTTTAGGTTCTCTTGAGTATTTTAGGTGAAGAGTGAGAAAACTCATGAAAGAAAGAAAGAAGTAATGTTCAAGAGCTGCACTTGAAGTTTTTGTGAGTTTATTTGGTTGTAGGAGAAGAAAAAAGAAGAGGAGCCTATACATTAAAGCTGAAAATTTATAAAAAAGATAGATCTGATTTTTGTCCAGTTGTGGTGGCGATGCTATAACATTGCCGCCACATTGAAACAGGAGCTAGTGAGTGAATTTTCGCCCAGTTGTGGTGGTGATGCTGTAGCATTACAACCACATTCAAGCAGGGGAGCTCTCCTTTCTCTAGCTTATTTTTCTAGTGTGTTAGTTGCTCTTAGCTTCAATTATTTTGTTCCATTCTCTGTGTTGTCTTGTGGTTTTGGTTGTTGTTTAGCTGTTGTTTAGTCGTTGTTTGGCAGTTGTTTGGCTTTCCCCCTAGTTTCCTTTCTTTTCTGTGGTGGTTGTTGTGAGGACACAACATGTCTTAAAGATTGGGGGTGGTTGCTTGTTTGTGGTTTTGTTTGCTCCGGCGTAAGGTGTTTCTTTTTTTTTTCATTTATATTTGGTTATTTGTTGGTGTCTGTTTGCTTGTTAGTGGTCTTCCTGGAGTGGTTTGTTGTTTGTGTCTTTTGTGAGTTGTTGTTGGGTGCCTTCAGTTGTCCGGTTTATCACTAATGATGATAACTTAGATTCTCATTTTTTATTTTGCATATATCACATTAGACATGGCAAATGAGTAATCGAGTCAAAGTAACCCTTTTACACTTAAGTCTTAGCTATCGAGCTTGAGGATTCTAAGAACTTTAGTCTTAAAGAGAGCTTAGGGGCTAAAGTGAGTTAGTTTGGTCCCTTGAAGTGAGTCTAAAGACATCATGAGTGAGTTAGGTGTATTTCTAATTTCGTAAGCTCAAAGTTTGGGGGAGGTCAATTGTTTGAAAATAAAAAATATAGAAAAAAAAGAAAGAAAAAAAAAGTTACTCTATCTTTCGTGGCTTAATAAACCACGGCTAGACATGTCCCCCATGTTTAGTTTTGAGTTAAACAGTGACGGTAGATTTGAGTATGCAAGTGCAACCTAATATAGTGATAGTGCTCATTGTTAGGCGTCTTCATCACCAATGTTGGCATTTAAATCGAAGGTACAAATGACTAGAAAGGTTCCCTTTGAAAAAAAGTGAATGAAATGAAAGTACAGAAAAAAAAAAGAAAAAACAGATTTGACCTCCCATGCTTTCTTTGTTGCATTTTTTTTTCCAGTAATTTTGAAAGAGGTGTTTTCTCTTGAAGAAATGAATAAAGAAGGGGAAAAAAAAAAGAAAAAGAGAGAGTGTCTCATGTGAAAATGCATTATGAGCTTATTTGTACACTTTAGTCTCTTGGATTGGAGTCGTGCTAAGTCGTTTGATGCCCATTAAACTGAGCTCCATGATTTAAGCTTTAAGGCGACTTAGATGATGCAAGTAAGAGAGTTAAGGCT
The DNA here is from genome assembly GCA_036507285.1 of Trichosanthes cucumerina. Taxonomy (NCBI): domain Eukaryota; kingdom Viridiplantae; phylum Streptophyta; class Magnoliopsida; order Cucurbitales; family Cucurbitaceae; genus Trichosanthes; species Trichosanthes cucumerina. Next base: position 16,263,184 of record CM071841.1, on the reverse strand, counting down.
TTGCACACACACACTTAGGGAGTTACTTTAACCTATGAGCAACTTTGTTATATCTTGTTTGTGTGTATGCAAGCAAACTATGAGAATCTACCTGAAGACTTGATGATCGGAACTTCTGTGGCGCCTAGCTAGTTGTGTGTTTGTTGTTTGTAGTTGTTAGTGATGGAGATCTAATCCCCTTGAGCGGCGGAAACGTGTTTGGAATCGTAATTTGCAAGTTCGTTTTGGTTGAAATACAAAAACCTAAACATTGATGAAAAATAGAATAAACATGCATCTCTAATCTAATTAGACATGGAGTAAATCATGCAAACATGCTATATAAATTAACTAAAAACAAAAAGGAATTCATAATTACCTTTGTAGTTTTTCCTCAACAGCATCTCCTTGCCAATCGTACTACAACACAGCAACACAGGAACACTTCTCTGTTTTCTCAAACAGGACACAACCAGTAGAGAGAACCTTCTATCCTCTGAGTGCTTAGATCACCCTAGGTGGGAAGGGTTCCAACAATTGAAAGATTGGGAATTGAGAGAGTGAGAGAGAGAATTCTTCTGTGTGTTTCAAAAACAAGCGAAAGAGAGATTGATCGATAGATTGAAGCTTGACCCTTCTCACCAGGAGAAGGACACTTCAGTGGGTAACTCCCCACTCCCTATCGAGGGGGAGTTGGGGAGTAGTGGGAATGTGTCATCATGACACGTTCCCTAATTAATTAATAAAGTAATTAATTAACGATTAATTAATTACATTAAATTAAATCACATTGAATTTAATTATAGTATTAATTAAATGATTAAATCACATTTAATCTTTTTACCCTTTATCCTATAGTTTAATGTACATCTCATGCACATTAAGATTTAACCTATAGTTTATAAATATGAATCACATTCACATTTGAATTTAGTATTTGAACTCTTTCAAATATTTAATTCTCTCACATAATTTAATATGAATCATATCCACATTAAATTTATAATATATAGTTCTAAAACTATATATTATATCGTATCTATATACATTAAGTTTATTCCCTTATGAATTTGAACATTTCAAATTCAAATGATCTAAGAATCCTTTACGAGCTAGAAGGTGGACCTAATGAACCTACAGATCAGAAGCTCCAACGATACGAGATTGCTCGGTTAATCTCATTAACCTCCCAATCAACATTCGTTAACTGCGGGAACACTCCACTAAAGTCCTGCGTTTGCACTCTTCTCTCACTGCGATGCGAGATATATTTCGTGTCCACGGATATCGACCAATAACAACAAGTCAATCCTTCACGAATGTTCGTAACACCAGCTGGGTCAAATTACCGTTTTACCCCTGGGTTACATCTTGTACCTTAAGTACCAGTGCTCCTCTAATAAACAATTTGTTTGTGGTCCTACCAACAAACAGAGTCCCTCTCGGGCCAATGAGAGGGTCGGGCCCTTTGTTCAAGTCCCGAAGACACCACTTAAGGGCACATTCCTCTACTTACTCTAGTAGGCGGGAAGGATTGAATTCCATCTTGCTAAGTTAAGTTTCCAGCCGCTCACTCGGTCTTGTCCCTAAGAAGATAGGCATATTGAGTCGGCGAATCTGGCAACTCTCACCCATACTAGTCAAAGGACAATCCCTCGCAAACAGAAGTTCGTAACCTGCTCAGGATTGAGATCAAGTTGCCTAGGTCATCCTAGTGAAATAGAAACCTAACTAGTCAACGGAGTTACATCTAGAGGTTACTATTTCGTGGTCCGGTCTTATGTAATCTCATTACATAGGATATCCCCACTCACATGTCATCTACAGGAACACGTTAGAATCACAGTATTTGTATCATATACAAAATGGGCCACATCCATAGTTTTACTAGGGTAAGGTACCCAAACCTTATCCCTTAACTATAGACCCTTTAGGCTGTATCTCGAACCGAGATCCTTTATATGTACACTACATTCAGTTAAAATACCTTTAACAACCTTGGATGTTTAGTTTATTGGATTTAGGGTTAAGACAATGGCAATAACGTAAATAACGAACAATAACTCTTTATTGAAATAATAACACTTTATTACATTAATTAGAACATAATTACAAACTACGAGTTTTAGGGCACAAACCCCAACAGTTAGTGCATCACTCGAGGACGAGTAATGAGATAAGTTTGGGGGTGTGATAATCCCATGAAATGGGATTATTTTAAGCATTTTTCGTTGCTTATTTTCACTCAAAATTGAGTCGTGTGCGTGTTTTGGTCGTTTCTTTAGTGTGTTATTTGTTGAGTTTTGGGTTTAGTGAGTTTAGTATTTAGTTGTTTATTTTCCTGTTTGTGTTAGGTTATTCTAGTGTTTTTGGTTGTGTTAGGTTGTTCGTGTGTTTTGTGCCTTGTTGTTTTGTTGTATTGTTTGCTTGTTGTTTGTTGTGTGTGTGGTGTGCTTAGTTAGTGTTCGTTGATCTTGTTGTGTTGGGTATTGTGTTTTGAGTTTTACTTTTGTTTTGTTGTGTGGTGTAGGAGGAAGATGAATGTTGTGGCAATAATGCTACAACATTGACTTTAAAGAGCAGAAGAAAAATTCACGATGTGGCGGCAATTTCCTTATTTTATTGTATAATTAAGTAAGAACTTTGAAATTGGCTCCCTAAGGGGAAATTGCCAAAAATGGGACAAATTTAAGGGCATAAAAGAGATTTAGGACCTTTTTTAGATTGGTAGAGTTTTAGGACTTTTTAGGGTATACAATTACCAATTTACCCTTTTTAAAAAATCCCCAATTTTAAAAAGCTCATGCCCTTATTTTAACAAAACCCACAAATTCTCTCACGCAAAGGAGCCTCTCTCTCACGCAAAGGAAGACTCTCTCTCGCACGAACTCACCTCGACTCCTCACCGGCGGCGGAAACTCATTGGCGATCACGAACCGGCGACCATTCACGTTTTGTTTGTTTCTTCCGGTAAACTAACACCATGAAATACGAGTTTTTTCATTTTCTTTCTTCCTTTTGGTTCCACTATTTGTAAAATGATTTTAAATGTTGCAGACGAAGTGTTTGATCTTTTTACCCAATGAAAATGAACTTGGGTTTCATTTCGAATTTCTAATCCTTAAGTATACTTGGGTTGTATGATAATGATTTTCTTTTTTATGTTCACTTCAAGTATTTTTCTTTCATCCATATCATTCTTTTTAGGTTGTATTAGTCGTTATTTGGTGATGTCTTTTTATTTAGATACAAAGTTTTTATTGTTTATTGGGTGCGAGAAAGGTGTGAGACAAGTGCGAGAAAAAAAAATAGAATGCAAAACGAGCTTTTTCTCTTGGTTCTTTCTTTTTTTGTGGTTATTTATGCATGTCTAGCTAGGGCTTGGTGATGACTTTTGATTTTTAGCCAAATTTTCATGGTTTATTGGGTGCGAGAAAGGTGCGAGACAAGTGCGAGAAAAAAAACATAATGCAAAACGAACTTTTTCCTTTTGTTCTTTCCTTTTTTTGTGGTTATTTATGCATGTCTAGCTAGGGCTTGGTGATAACTTTTGATTTTTAGCCAAATTTTCATGGTTTATTGGGTGCGAGAAATGTGCGAGACAAATGCGAGAAAAAAAAATCAGAATGTAAAACTGGCCATTTCGTTTAATTCTTTGACTTTCTTGTGGCTATTTATGCATGTATAGTTAGGTCTGAGTTATGGTACTTCATTCCATACACTTATCCTTAAATGACTTCTTTTGCATATGTATTTTTCATAAATAGATTATTGAATTCTTGTCTAATTATTTTTTTCTTTTTCCTTTTGTAGAAATTAAGGGTTTAAGGATGACCCATGTTCCTATTTTGGTTCGTTATGGTGGAGTATGAGATGAGAAGGAAAAAAAATATGTAGGAGGTTTGTTGAAAGGTCTTGTCGTAAGTAAAGAAATCACACACAAGGATTTAGTTGTTGAAATATATGATCACACTGAAGTTGACCCTAAAGAGTTTGAGATCAAACTTAGATGCATATATGAGATAAAATCCGATAATCAAACACCTCCATTGGAGGTAAGTGATGATCGTGATTTAAAATCTTATCTTTTTTGTGAAAATATGCTTCAAGTCCCCTTGTACATCACATTTGAACCTAAGTACAAAAGGTCAGACTCAACGCAGGATGTTCATTTTGAAGGTCATAAATCGATTTCTGGTAGCAATCAAGTTAAGACCTTAGATACAAATGTTCCGATTCTGGTGCATGCAACATTAGATTATAATGTCGCTCAAGTTGGCGTAGTTAATGGCAGAGATGAGACCACTAGATGGGATTCATATGATGAGGGCAAGAACTTTAATTTTGAATCCTATGACATCCCACAAGAAATAAGGACTTCAAAATATGGTAAAAGAAAACGTGATAGTGGAGGCCATTCTGTTTTTTTTCTCGCACCTAATAAAAAAAACAATATTTGAGAGTAAAAAAGTGGTTGTGTTATACTTTTTTCTAATTTCCATAAACCAACCTCCACTAACAAGAAATCAGACAATATATATTCTGTTTTTTTCTCGCACATTTTTCGCACCTTTCTCGCACCTAATAAAAAAAGCAATATTTGAGAGTAAAGAAGTGGTTTGTGTTATACTTTTTTCTAACTTCCAGAAATCAACCTCCAATAACAAGAAAGTAGACAATATATATTATGTTTTTTTTCTCGCACATAATAAAAAAAGCAATATTTGAGAGTAAAGAAGTGGTTTCTCGCACCTTTCTCGCACATTTCTCACTCCTTAAAGAAATTTACAATATATTATAACATAAATATACAAATACAATATATCATATCCAAGTTTTAATATATTGAAGTATTACACCATAATTGAAAAGCCAACTGCTTCCTAAAGTATGACATGTCCTCTTGACGCAGGCTAACGAAATCAGAACCAGTTACAACGTATTCAAAGAATTTAATGGTAAAAACCCCACAATCAGATGAATTACGCTGCTTTGGAACGGGCTCTACCATGACCATTGGACAAGATCCTCTATGTTGTGATGATCCACCTCTTCTTGAAAAAAACCCGGTTGCATGTAATATTGTTGGTATCATCGTTTGGAATGGCTCTATTTCCTGTGTAATGTAACGACCCTACTTTTTACGACTCTTTTCCTAAGGTCGTTACTAACCATGCATTCATTTGAGGCCAAAAACAAAAGAGTCAAAAAGTAAAAACGAAACCAAAATATATACCTTCTTTATTGGGATCCCAAGAAAAACAATCGTTTAAAAACCAAGTTCACTCAAATGAAATAAAGGAAAACTCAATTCTGGCCTCTTCTCAAATAAAGTTCAACATATGACGGAAGAATTTTAAATAAGAACAAATTTAAAACATGAAACGAAGTTCAAAATATGCGGAAGACATGACTTCTATTCCCATGGCCTTCGCAGCGCAATCCCGTCATTCGCCATGTAAGTTCTTCCTTTACCTGAAAACATTTTTAAAAGGAAGGGTGAGTATTATGAAATAATACTTAGTAAGTGTCCCCACTGTCGGGGTTGAAAAACAAGCTGTCAAAATAATCCATGGCTTTATGTGGGACTCATACGTAATAAAACATATTTTCTTGGCTTTTCTCTTCGGCTATCAGTGGGAAATTAAGACTTCCTGATCCATGACCTCTTAGTTTAGGTCGACTCTAAGTCTTTCTCGCACCTAAGAAACCATGCAAAAATTGCCTATAAATCATAGGAAATGCTCAAACAATATCTACTCAACCTAAAAAGACTCATATGGAAGAAAGGAAATAACTTATAGCATTCTGTTTTTTTTCTCGCACATTTCTCGCACCTAAGAAATCATGCAAAAGTTGCCTATAAATCATAGGAAATGCTCAAACAACATCTACTAAACCTAAAAAGACCCATATGGAAGAAAGGAAACAACTTATAGCATTCTTTTTTTTTCTCGCACCTTTCTTGCACCTAAGAAATCATGCAAAAATTGCCTATAAATCATAGGAAATGCTCAAACAACATCTACTAAACCTAAAAAGACCCATATGGAAGAAAGGAAACAACTTATAGCATTCTGTTTTTTTTCTCGCACCTTTCTTGTACCTAAGAAATCATGCAAAAGTTGCCTATAAATCATAGGAAATGCTCAAACAACATCTACTCAACCTAAAAAGACCCATAAGGAAGAAAGGAAACAACTTATAGCATTATGTTTTTTTGGTCGCACCTTTCTCGCACATAAGAAATCATGCAAAAGTTGCCTATAAATCATAGGAAATGCTCAAACAACATCACTCAACCTAAAAAGACCCATATATCTCACTTTTCTCGCGCCGAAATTTCGGCAGCATAACAACGTTATTAGGATTTTCCAAAAAATATTATGGACCTAATTGAAAAAATATCTATAAAAAGCACTCCTTAATCAAATCAATCATCCCAGCCTCCTACCAAACTTCAAATATGTATGAGCTGGGGCACAACAGTCAGAAATCCACAACAACGTGAAATTGCTAATAAACACTAAAGATTAAATATGTTTATCATGACATATTTGGCAGCACCTACCTTTACATTTTTTGTATTGTATCCATATCCCAAGTCGAATGGTAAAAAAGTAAGTACAAAGAATCAAAGACCGGTCGTTGTTGAGACTTACCTTCGCCCTCGTTAGAGAGTTCCGTTCGCCGTATTCAAGGGCTTCAGTTGCAGTCATCGAGGTTCTGTCGCTGTTGCAATCCGGTTCGCCGCCAAGGTTTAGTCCACGTCGCAGGTCGTTTCAAAGCCAATCGCCGCCAGTCGCCGCCGATCGCTCGACTCCTTCCCTCGACTCTACCGATGCGCGCCGATCTCGACTCCGCCGGGCCGCCGCCGATCTCGACTCCTTCGCTCGCTCCTTCGCGACTCGCCAATCGCCGCCGTCGACGACTCTTCGCTCGACTCGACTCGATGCCGCGCGGGCCTAGACTCCTTCTCTCGACTCCGCAAGTCGCCATCGGTCTCGACTCGCCCGATCGCGCGCAGATTGTTCTCGCTTAACTTCAAAGACGCTGGTTACATCGCGTCACGCTCCGAATCATCGCCGAAGGAAGGTCTCGTAACCAAGGGATCGAGATTGAGGAGAGAGATGTGTTAGGGCATTTGGGGATTGTTTTTTTGTTAAAAATAAAATATAAAATGTAAAATATAGGATTTTTTAAAAAGGGTAAATTGGTAATTGCATACCCTAAAAAGTCCTAAAACTCTACCAATCTAAAAAAGGTCATAAATCTCTTTTATGCCCTTAAATTTGTCCCATTTTTGGCAATTTCCCAATAAAATAGTATATTTATAAATAAGTCAAACTACACCAACGAATTTCTTCCTTTTCTTTGTCCTGAAGTAACCACTCCTTTATCTTTTTGTTTTAGTTTTTTAGTACCGAAATAACCACTCCACTACATTGCACCCCCAGATTTTAAGGTTAGAAATTAAATCCTGAGATCTAATTAATTGTAGCAAATTCCCCTTTTTTAGGAAATATTAAAATTGATCTCTATTATTTAGATTTTTTTTTGGCAATTTAACACCATATTTGAGACTAACCCCTTGTTTGGAAGGCCCGAATTTAAGATGATTTCAAATCAATTATGATTTGAAATTATTTCTTACGTTTGGATGCTAGAAAAAATGTGAGGGGTTTGAAATCGTTTATGATTTCAATTTTTTTTTTTAAAAAAAAAATTCATTTGAAATAGGTCGGATTTGGTGGGATTTTAAGTTTCAAAAAATCTGTGTCCAATTTTGCCCATCTAATACAATAGTTTCTTCATGATAATTTTTCTCTATTCAACTTTATACCATCAATATTTCTTCTATATTCAAACTCAACGCCAAAAACAAATTCAATGTTAGATTTTTAGTTTATTTCTTCACTATAATTTTCTATTTTTTTTAAAAAATTTATAACAATAATTTTAATCTGTCTCATGATAAGTGATTTTTTTCCTTTGTTCTTCTTCTTAAACTTTTTTTTTAATTTATTGATTTGGTCCATTTTTATGTATATTGATTCAATGCATTTTTTTTCCTTGTGTTTTCATACCTTGGGTTGAAGAAGAAATCATTTTTAATTTTTTTCTCCATTGCTGCACAAAACAAATTTTTTTGTATAGATTCGATTGAGTTCAATCTTTTATATATATATATATTTAAATTAATACATTTGTAATTTTTTATTTACATGTTTAACAATAATGATGACATTTGTAAATTTTAATTTAATAAGTTGACTTATTTTGATTATTGGTATGTTTTCATGTTTATATGTATTTGATAATATTATTTGATATTAAAATATTTTATTACAAATTAAAATAATCTCCTACAAAATCCATAAGGGCATAACAGTAAAATATTATACTTTCTTTTCATTTCTCATGAGAATCCAAACGAATAATTTTAATTTCGATGATTTTAAATCAATTTGGTTCCAAATATAAATACGAATTTGAAATCATTTCCATATTTTAAAATTCTAGAATTTGAAATCATTTCTTACTAATTCCAACCGCCAAACGGAACATAAGGAAATTTCAACTTCACCTTTTAGTTGAAGGTATCATAATCGGTTAAGTTATCATCAAGTTGACCATTTCTAATGTTTAGATATGTTAAGTTTTTTTTTTTTTTTTTTTTTTTCGTTTTACAAATTGATCTTTCTCTTCTCGTTAAATTGGGCAACTTGTGGTCAGTCTTGTTAAAAGGAATTGAAATAGGAACTAAAAACAGCGTGTGTTAAACCTTTCTTCCCATTTGCTTCGTAAACTCAAGGGCAGATTTAGTCATGCATCTATTGTTCTTAAGGATAAATGTACTCTTTCGAGCTAAACTAGCCTAACATGGAAAACCATGACCAAAGGTTTGAAGAATAAAATCAAAATGCATAAAAGATGTAAATGCAAATAATCAATTACAAAATTAACAAAGATTCAAATACACAACCATTCTTGTCTAAATACAGAGAAAAACAACATTAAGTCCATTAAAAAACTCCTAAATCCAAAAGAAAAGCAAAAAGAAAGAGATTAGACTAAGGTCGCGTGCTAACACTCATTCCCGACATGAAATCGACAATCTCGAGCTTTGAGTTTCCTCTTTGGCTGTCACACCCCCTCCCGAACTAACTGCTACTTAGCCCGAAAGGCGGCGTGAAACCAACAGACATTGTTTACCTCTTAACAATATCTGCTGATCCTGTTCTCCTGATAAACATACTATGTTCGCATATAGAACATTTTAACATAACACAACAGAAACTAGACAACTATTAAACATACACAAGGAGAAACCCTTCATAAGTCTCTCTTGGAAACTAAAAGTCAAGTGCATCAAAACAACACAAGACAACTCATTGCTTATACAACCACTAATGTACAAAACTTCTATAACTATTTAACGACTTGCTATACAACACCAACCACGTACAAACTAACAACTTATGAAACTTCCAAACAGACTATGGCAGGATGTCAGTACAAGGAGCTCGATCTCTACCGAAAAGGTTTGAAAACATTGGAAGAATGAGCTAAAAAGCTCAAAGTGAGTGTCTATCTTTAAAACATTATAAGCTCACAGTGAATCATAATAATGGCAGATTATAAGTATAAAATAGCCTAACATCCTGTTTGTAAACATAAACAAATCATGCTTCCAATTTACTGTGTTTAAGTCATCACTTGTGCATAGCACAAAACTCGAAATGTACTAACATATCGAGGGTTGATAGATCAATAAAATAGAAACTCATAACAATAAAACACATGACATGATACCACATTAAACCATAGAGGTGGTAGAGTTACATTTATACCAATAAGGTTCGTACTCACTCTCTCTCTCACGTGCACGTGGAATGCCTTTGGTCGTTTGGTTTTCCTTAATACCTTCTCTATGTCCTTCAAAGATAAGGTAAAACCATTTACTACCCGAATACCTTCTCATTGTCCTTCAGTATTTAGGTAAAACTATTTACTTCCCGGATGCCTTCTCATTGTCCTTGAAGATCGGGATATCATGATTCATTCCCCTAAGTACCTTCTCGAATGTCCTTCAAGATAGGGGTTAACCCCAAACAAGGGCATAATTTGTGTACCATGGAAATCATGTCTTTATAACACATACAAAATTCCTTGACATTCCCACATTGTCATTTATACATGTTCCCAAGTGGATTTACACAAAACATTCTCTAAAGGAAAGCATACTTTCATAATTTAGTTTTCATACCTGGATTTATAGTTACAACTAATTCAAAGCATGCTTAGGTTCCATCATGACTTTATGTTAGAAAACTCTATGAAGCCATTCACAACTAGTTCAATCAAGATGTAATTATCAACACTTATGTTCATAAAGAAAAACATAGGTCAAACATAGTTCTAAGATAGAGTCACTCACCGTATTAGAATTGGAACCTTGGCTTGTAAACTTGACCTATTTGCTCTTGGCCTCAGTAGCTTAACCCCTAAAATGATTCTCGCTGCATTCCAGATTTCACTTTCTAACTGCTGCAACCCGAAACTTAACCAATTAGAGCTTCTAACTCCAAGTATACTGAGATCGAACAACCAAAACATCGAGAGACTCTCTGATTTGATAAAGAAATTTTCTGTCTTTCCCGCCTTCCTCTCTTCTTGTGGAGCTCGAGATGAACAGAAAATCGAGCTTGTCCGAGTTGATTTTCTTCTTTGTAAAAATGAATTCCCTTGAGTTTTCCTCTTTCCTTCTCGCAACTCCAGCCCAAAATCACCAAAAATGGCCTCCTTCTTCTTCCTTTCTCCTTCAACCACTAAGCTCAAATTTTTAGTTTGTGATGAAAGAGAAGAAAATGGAGAGAAATCCTCTTAAAAAGTCAATCGGTGGAAAGATGAGGTTTTGTCTTTTCCCTTTTCTCTTTTGTTTTTCTTTTTCTTTTCCTTTTCTTTTCTTTCCTTTATCTTCTTTCTTTTCTTTTCTTTTCTTTTCTTTTCTTAACAAAACAAAATAACTTTATATATAAAACATTTGTTTCATATCCTTTTCTTCTTTTATCTTTAAAAGCAAAACAAACCAAAATGGTCTAAACTTTCTTTCCTTGTTTTCCTTTTGCCTTTGACTTCATTACTTTTCTTTTTAAAACAAGGAAAACCAAGTTTTAAGCATTCATTTCTTCCTTTCTTTTGTTGTTTGATAATAAGGAGGTTCCAAAGGAAGATCTTGGGTTTACAACCTACCTCCCTTAAAAAATTTCGTCCTCGAAATTTAGTAGTTGTCATTTACTTCCTCCTCATTTAGTCTTCTAAACTCTCAAAGTTGCCTCCTCCACTCAGTGATGTCAACAACGAACCTTCACGAGTGGGATCGTCTTGTTCCTCAAAACTTGTTCTTTCCTGTCGAGGATTTGAACTGCATCCTCTACGTAACTCATGTCTTCTTTCAGCTCAACTGGTTGTGCTTGCAACACATGTGTCGGATCTGGGATATACTTCCTCAACATGGACACATGAAATACATCATGTACTCGAGATAGTTCTGCTGCTGCAACTCCAAATCAGAGGTCTGCGCCCAACTCGTCCGTTACTTGATAAGGACCAATATATCTAGGGCTTAGTTTACCCTTCTTACCAAAACGAAGGACACCTCTCCATGGAGATAACTTCAAGAAAACTTGATCTCCAACACGGAATTCTAAGTCCTTTCGCCGCTTATCAAAGATAACTCTTCCGACTTGGTCTTGTGCTACCTTCAAATTCTCTCCGATTACCTTAATATTGTTTGTCATAACTTGCACCAACTCAGACCGATTAGCTTCCGCTCTTCTAGTTCATTCCAATATACGAGCCTCAAATGGTGCCATGTCAAAACTAGACTCGATAATTGTTATTGTAAAGTTAATTCCATAAGCGATAGGTGTGTATCCCAACTCCCTTAAAATGAAGGACACATGCTCTCAACATGTCCTCTAAGGTCTGGATGGTCCTCTCTGATCGCCCATCCATCTCGAGGATGGAATGTCAGACTAAACTTCGTTTTGTTCCCATAGCTTTCAGTAAACTAGGCCAAAACATAGAAGTAAATCTCGGATCTCTATCTGAAACTATGGACACTGCGCACTGTCTAACTGGTTTAACTGTTGGCATATCAAACATCTATCAACATAATCAGCTATCTCTCGCTTCATCCTGTGCCACCAATAAGTCCCATTCAAGGTTTTACACATTTTGATGCTTCTCAATGCATAACGAGTTGAATCGTGAGCTTCCTCTAGAATAGCATCTTTAAGCTCACTAACACTCGGAAGGCATAGTCTTCCCTGCTTCTCTGGGCTCCGCCTCGATCTCATTTTAAATTTTGCTTTCGAGCCTGTTTGGACTTTCCAAACATTTTCTCGCAAGTTACTATTCTCTCGATTGTCTTCTCACAATCTCTATTACGAGTGAAGGCCTGATCTCAAATTTAACTAAAGACCTCAATTCTCTGCAGTTTGAATCGCTTTAGAATTCCTTAAAGTACATAAAAATGTTGCTCGAATACCACACAAGGTATCCCTAGGAAGTCTTCACTTCACGCTTTCAATGCATCTCTACTACCACATTCACCTTACCGGGATGGTATTCTATAGTACAATCATAATCTTTTATAAGTTCTAACCATTTTCTTTGTCTCACATTCAACTCCTCTCGATCAAAGATATACTTGAGACTCTTATGATCTGTGTAGTTGTGACACCTTTCACCAAACAAGTAATGTCTCCGGATCTTCGATTGCTAAAACAAGCTGCCGCTAGCTCGAAATCATGGGTAGGGTAATTACATTCGTGCTTTTTCAATTGTCTTGACGTATAAGCTATTACTTTTCCTTCTTGCACGAGCACAAACCCTAAACCTTGCCTCGAGGCGTCACAATAAATTACATACTCTATTCCTCATTCATAGGAAGTGTCGAATAGGTGTTGTAACTAACCTCTTTTCACTCTTGAAAACCCCGCTCACACTTATCTAACCATTCAAACTTAGCATTCTTCCTTGTCAAAATTGTTAATGGTAATGCTAATCGTGAGAAATCCTCAACAAACCGTCTCAGTAGTATCCCCGCCAAGCCTAGGAAATTACGTACCTCTGTCATCTCGGTTTGGTCTCTCCCGGTTGACCACAACTTTCACTTAATGCGGATCCACACTAACTCCATTTGCTGAAACAACATGCCCCAGAAACACTACCTAATTCAACCGAAACTCAAATTTGGTGAATTTAGCATACAACTGCTTATCTCGTAGTGTTTGTAGAATAATCCTCAAATGTTCCTCATGAGCTTTCCTATCAATTGAGTAAACTAGTATATCATCAATAAATACTATCACGAACTGATCCAAATACTGGTGGAAGACCTGTCCATGAGGTCCATGAAAACTGCTAGTACCTTGTTAAACCGAATGACATTACTAAACACTCATAATGCTCGTAGCTCATTATGAATAATGTCTTAGGAATGTCTGATTCTCTGATCTTTAACTGATGATATCCTGATCTTAAATTAATCTTACAAAACATCGATGCACCTCTTAACTGGTCAAACAAGTCATCTATTCAGGGTAAAGGATACTTGTTACGTATTGTGATTTTGTTTAACTGTCTGTAATCAATGCACAATCTGAGGGTACCATCTTTCTTCTTTACAAATAACACTGGAGTTCTCCAAGGCGATACACTAGGTCTGATGTATCCCTTATCTACTAGTCCTTATAACTGCATCTTTAGCTCCCTGATATCACTTGGAGCCATTCTATACGGCGCTTGCGATACAGAGGTTGTTTTTTTGTAGCAATTCAATAGTGAACTCAACTTCCCTATCAGGTGGCAACCCTGACAGATCTGCTGGAAAAACATCAAGAAACTCATTTACCACAAGAACATCTTCTGGTTTTAGCTTTTCTTCCTGCACCTCTACTACGTGAGCAAGAAACGCCGTGCATCCTTTTCTCAACAATTTCTGAGCTTTGAATGCTGAAATCAAACTCGTAGGAATAATCTTTCTTTCATCCCCTAAAACCACTTCAGCTAACCCTGGTTTCTTGAAAACAACTTCCTTTATATGGCAATCTCTGGAAGCATAATGAGTAAATACGAAATCCATCCTTAAGATTGCATCTCATACTGCAAGTCTAGTGAAAGAAGATCCACTAACATAATAAGACCTTCTACTAAGACCTCATAGTCCCATAACACTCGCATTGACTAGTAACACATCACCAACTAGAGTGTATATAACTAACCTTTTACATAAAGGTTCTAGCTTCCCATTCAACTTAGTCAAGAACATACTAAAAACAAAGAAATGTGTAGCACCTTGGTTTTATTAAAACAAGTGCAGATAAATTACAAATAGTAATCATACCAAGAATGACTTATGATGCATCTTCTCGCTTCTTATCGAGTCATAGCGTAGACCTTTCCGTGTTGCCTAGGCCTCCTACAACTCTCTTTAGTCTAACACCACCTGGTGCCCTCTCTTGCCGCCATCAAACTCTCTGGCCGCTCTGCTGCCGGGACTCAACTCCCTAGTCCCTCTGCGGCAAATTTGCCCATAGCTGTGGACAATCTCTCTTGACATGTCCTCGGTTGTCAAGATCTGGTAGCATGTACCAACACTCACAAGACAATGACCTTGATGATTCTTGCAAACAGATCACACATGGAGTTTTCCTTGCTATATCTTGGCATAGACTCTTGCCCTCCCCGCAACTTCACGCCAATCAAACAAACTAACTAGGTCCTTTTTAACTCTCGCCCTCGATAGGCACTACCCACAATCATCCGCCTCGATGCCCGGCTACTTGGCTACTAGCTTGCTCCTTAAAGTCTTATTGACTTGAAACATTTACTCCAAGTGTGAACCTCCGTCGCTCACGACCTTGAAATCGCTTTACTGCAGAAGCCTCCACAACTAGGCTTCACTACTAACTTCTCTCTCGCTATACTCGCTCAACACGTAGAGCGGCTCTACCAAAGTGAGAGAAGTCAGTCCACTTAGCAATGGTCAGAATCGGAGTGTACGATCTCGTGTCGTAACCCTCTTTCAAATCGTCGACACCTGTCGCTCTTAGATGCCACAATCACATCAACATACCCCGACAACGTGGTATATCTTCTCTCATACTCAGCCACTGAAAGTGTATCTTGTTTTAGTTCTAACAAAATTCATCCCTCTCTGGCTCTCGGTACGTGCTAGGGTAATATTTATTTTCAAATATACTTCTGAAAGTTTGCCAGTGTGAAGTACGTGCATCACTACAACTGGCTAACATCGATTTCCATCATCCTTCTGCTTCCTTTCGCAGCAAGAATGTGGCCAACTTAGCATTTTGCTTCTCAGAGAAACTCATAACATCAAAACATTTATCAAGCTTAATCAGCCAAACCTCAGCTTCAGCTGGATCTTTGGAACCCTCAAATACTGTGGCTCCTAATTCTTTTAGGTAATCTATTATATATGTCTTATCTGGATTACTTAGCCCTGCTACCTATGGCTTAACTACCTCCTCGTGAGGAATTAGCATCTCGCTTAGTTTTGGCCCCTATCCGAACTCTCGGGCACTAGATCTCCACCGGGATTGATCTTGGGTAGGATCCTCGCGCCCCGTCCCGATCTTGCCTCGCATCGTCTGGGCTAGTACGTGGTGGCATGACTTCTATAACATATTAACATACTAGACAAGTAATGAGTACTCAACTCAAATGCACAATTCTAGACTTGTGTTCACATTCTAGTCCCGATGGACTTACTCTTATCCTTACTTGGACCATACTCTACTAGTTCTATTGAACTAACTCAATAACTTGCTATTTACTTTTCGGTTCCTTCAGAGCTAACTTGCTCTGTCTCATTCCCATGGAGCTAATTGCTCGATACATTGTTGTCACACCCCCTCCCGAACTAATCGCTACTTAGCCCGAAGGCGGCGTGAAACCAACAGACATTGTTTACCTCTTAACAATATCTGCACGATCCTGTTTTCTCCCGATAAACATACTATGTTCGCATATAGAACATTTTAACATAACACAAATGTAAACTGGACAACTATTAAACATACACAAGGAGAAACCCTTCATAAGTCTCTCTTGGAAACTAAAAGTCAAGTGCATCAAAACAACACAAGACAACTCATTGCTTATACAACCACTAATGTACAAAACTTCTATAACTATTTAACGACTTGCTATACAACACCCAACCACGCACAAACTAACAACTTATGAAACTTCCAAACAGACTATGGCAGGATGTCAGTACAAGGAGCTCGATCTCTACACGAAAAGGTTTGAAAACATTGGAAGAATGAGCTAAAAAGCTCGGTGAGTGTCTATCTTTAAAACATTATAAGCTCACAGTGAATCATAATAATGGCAGATTATAAGTATAAAATAGCCTAACATCCTGTTTGTAAACATAAACAAATCATGCTTCCAATTTATGTGTTTAAGTCATCACTTGTGCATAGCACAAAACTCGAAATGTACTAACATATCGAGGGTTGATAGATCAATAAAATAGAAACTCATAACAATAAAACACATGACATGATACCACATTAAACCATAGAGGTGGTAGAGTTACATTTATACCAATAAGGTTCGTACCACTCTCTCTCTCACGTGCACGTGGAATGCCTTTAGTCGTTTGGTTTTCCTTAATACCTTCTCTATGTCCTTCAAGATTAAGGTAAAACCATTTACTACCCGAATACCTTCTCATTGTCCTTGGTATTTAGGTAAAACTATTTACTTCCCGGATGCCTTCTCATTGTCCTTGATGATCGTGGATATCATGATTCATTCCCCTAAGTACCTTCTCGAATGTCCTTCAAGATTAGGGGTTAACCCCAAACAAGGGCATAATTTGTGTACCATGGAAATCATGTCTTTATAACACATACAACAATTCCTTGACATTCCCACATTGTCATTTATACATGTTCCCAAGTGGATTTACACAAAACATTCTCTAAAGGAAAGCATACTTTCATAATTTAGTTTTCATACCTGGATTTATAGTTACAACTAATTCAAAGCATGCTTAGGTTCCATCATGACTTTATGTTAGAAAACTCTATGAAGTCATTCACAACTAGTTCAATCAAGATGTAATTATCAACACTTATGTTCATGAAGAAAAACATAGGTCAAACATAGTTCTAAGATAGAGTCACTCACCGTATTAGAATTGGAACCTTGGCTTGTAAACTTGACCTATTTGCTCTTGGCCTCAGTAGCTTAACCCCTAAAATGATTCTCACATTGTTCCAGATTTCACTTCCCACGCAACCCGAAACTTAACCAATTAGAGCTTCTAACTCCAAGTATACTGATCGAACAACCAAAACATCGAGAGACCTCTCTGATTTGATAAACAAATTTACGTCTTCCGCTTCCTCTCTCTCTTCTTGTGGAGCTCGAGATGAATGTAAAATCGTGAGCTTGTGCGAGTTGATTTTCTTCTTTGTAAAAATGAATTCCCTTGAGTTTTCCTCTTTCCTTCGCAACTCCAGCCCAAAATCACCAAAAATGGCCTCCTTCTTCTTCATTTCTCCTTCAACCACTAAGCTCGGCCTTTAGTTTGTGATGAAAGAGAAGAAAATGGAGAGAAATCCTTCTTAAAAAGTCAATCGGTGGAAAGATGAGGTTTTGTCTTTTTCCCTTTTCTCTTTTTGCTTTTTCTTTTTCTTTCCTTTATCTTCTTTCTTTTCTTTTCTTTTCTTTTCTTTTCTTAACAAAACAAAATAACTTTATATATAAAACATTTGTTTCATTTCCTTTTCTTCTTTTATCTTTAAAAGCAAAACAAACCAAAATGGTCTAAACTTTCTTTCCTTGTTTTCCTTTTGCCTTTGACTTCATTACTTTTCTTTTTAAAACAAAGAAAACCAAGTTTTAAGCATTCATTTCTTCCTTTCTTTTGTTGTTTGATAATAAGGAGGTTCCAAAGGAAGATCTTGGGTTTACATTGGCTCTCCAAAACTATCCTTCAAGTCCTTAGACAATGTAGAAATATTAAGGTTGTGGTATCTAACAAACGATTCTTGTCTTACGAATGACAAACGTATCCTTTTATAGAGTCAAGACATCATTGCAACACTAGGGGCAACGCTGATGCTGGACCTTTGAATTTTGTAAAAAGAAAAAAATCTGTTTGAGTAGTGATGTAAACTCTACCATAAGCGGCTTAGGCAATCCTTGTATGAACAAGCACCTCCTAAACACACATGACAATACCTAGTACACAAACAAAGTCACTCAAGGGAAAGAAGAAAGGACTAACATTGATAATCAAGACTTTGGAAAGAAAAACTCGTTCTCAATCCAAAATCGAAACACTCCACAAGTATGATGACCAATCAAACTTGAATGTTTCTAAGGAATATGTAAACCTAAGCTAGGATGCAACATACTCTTGGTTTGGAGAGAGGAACTCTTCCCATTTTTGTCCACCAAAATGTCTACCTCCTTAAATTTACAAATACAAGTTTTAAATAACCTCATGTTGTTGGAAAAAATAAAGAAACTAAAAACAAAAATTAATCAACATGAATAGTGTTTAGTTACAAGTTGTATAAGAGTTTCTAAAATGGACCAATTAAACATATTTAGCTCAACTTTTGGCCTAAGAGCTTAACATAATGCCAAAAGATACAAATAAGGTTGAAGGGATATTATACAAGAGGAACAACCAAATAACCCCTCAATTGAAGCTTTTAAGATTTGGTGTCTTCGTGTTACCTTGAAGCTTTTTTCTCCACTTGTTCTCCCTCTTTATGAAAAATCTTGATACTTCAAATGTTGAAGTAGAGATCTCTTCTTTCAGTTGACTCATGTGATATAATATTCCATCTTTGAAGCATATCAAGTAGCGTTGCAACGTTATGTCTCCGAATCTTCAAGGTTGAAAGGCTTCTCAAATGGCATTGCAACGCTATAAGGACAAAAACTTGTTGCGTAAAATAATATTGCAATACCGCAAGTGTACGAGTCAAGTTTTAATATAGTGATTTGAGTTTTAAGTATCGTCCTCAGAAATGGTTTTCTAGATTGATTAATTACCAACATACTTATTCTAAATTTTATCTAAAGCAACAAAACTTGGAAATAAGGTGAAAGCAAAGATAAAAAGATAGATAAACAAGTGGAGACACGAATATGATAGAATTGTTAGGGAAATTGATTTCACAAGTTAATTCCTTATTTAGCACATGCAATGAGCCATGGTTGTGAATTTATAAACAAGAAGTAAAGGTTCTCAAAAGAAACTCTCGATCCATAGGGATTCTCATGCATAGCGATAAATCCTAAAGTTTTCTTATGAATTTTAAAAGCATGCACGACATTAAGCAACTTCTTAAATGTTTCCCAGAGAATCTAAGTTACTCTTGTACCAGATTTACTAAGAGTTTTGGCAACTTTGCTCTAATTTAAGTTTCTTCTCCCGAGTCCACTTAAACTAACAAGATCAAGTAATTTAAGAATGAATTACGAAAAATAAAGCAACACAAACACAATTCAAATACTTAAATAAGTTCATAACATGTTAATCAACCCCATAACTATGACAATTAGCTACTCAAAATCACTATAAAAACAAGCTAAAGTCATAGGATAGTCTCTAAATTAGGTTACAAACTAAAAAAAAAAGTGAAATAAAACTCTTATGTGTGGATGTCAGTCCCTAGTTCCCGAGCTCCTGCCACGATCTCGAGCCTCCACGCACATCTTGGCTCCAAGGAATGCTTTTCTTTCTCCTCTTAGAGTGTGTATTTCGAAATTAGGGTACAAAAACTATCAAATTCGGCTCCCTTTTCAAAGGGTACAACGTATTCTATTTATACACAAAATCGACACGACATTGCAACACTAGGGTCAACATTGCAACGTTGTGCCCTAGGCACGAAATAAATAAGGAAAAAATCCTACGGCGTTGCAACGCTGAGGACAACGTTGCTACACTACTACCCTAACGCGCGCGCCTACTATCGATCCGACGTTGCGACGCTGTAAAGCAGTGTTGCAACGCCGTCTTCACGGCTTCACTATGTTGTATATCCGCAACATCGGCGTTGCGACGCTCTGCAAAGCGTTCCAACGCCTTCACCTCGGGTCCAATTGCTTTAATTGGTTCTTCTCCTTCCACTTGATGTTATTTTTAGCTCCAAAAAGTCTCTAATTGAACCCGAGTAATCCACAATATCTCCAAATGGTCTGTTTAAGCTCTTAACCTGAAATTGGATGATTTAAACACGTAAAATCCCTGAAGTTATCATGAAAACTAGCGAAGTATAAGCCTAATTAGGATAACACATTTTGTGTGCTATCAACCACCCCCAAACTTAACCTTTCGCTAGTCCCGAGTAAAAACAAAATTAACCACAAGATTTTTCTTATACATACGACAAACTCAAGCCTCAGAGATTTAAAAGAAAATTTCAACAATCACGGGAAACAATCAAACATGATACGCCAAGAAGCAATTTAAAATTTTTCCTAAGTGTTGCTACGTGTGTGTGTGTGTGATTAGCCTACGTTCCTTTCATCTTTACTAAGCCCGGAACAACTTTATTAGGTTCTCCATTCAACTTCCCCCTACACTGGTCATAATTACTAATCCTTGAGTCTCTCCACATTCAAGAAATAACAACTTTACTCAGTATCAATCACTTTTTTTATGTCACTTTTTCTATTTTCTTTTTTTTTTGTGCAAGGACACTAGCTTTCACACATCCATTGCAGAGACCCTTACCTAGAGTACTCGCTCAATGAATAGCATAACTGATAGCAGTGAAGGTATCTTTTTTTGTCCTCACGATTTTTTTTCTTTAACAACAGAAACAAAAAGACAAACACTTTTACATAAATGCACATATTTTACAGATCAAACACTTCATATTGTCATTCACCCTATCCTGTAGTTTAACTCTCAAATAAGTCCTTATATCTATCGAGGTGACATCAAACTTCTAAACCTAATAACTTTGTTCTAAGCATTTCAAAACTACAAGAACACATGCTATGTGCACAATATTGCAGGAAAAAACTCAAGAAAATTTTTAAATTACTCAGATTCATATCATGCTCTCAAGTTTCAGCAGAGTCTAAATTTGTTTTAATTAAATCTCATCCTAGGCCATCCTAATCATACTTATGCATAAGATCAATCAACAATTCAACACATACTCAGGACAGTCACAACAGATGAACAACACATCTCACCCCCAAACTTAAACTAAACATTGTCCCCAATTTTTGCAAAAAAGCTCAAAGAAAGTAAGAAGGGTAAGAGTGAACAATACTATCTTAAGTACTGGAGATCTTCATTTTTCTTTGAATTCCTTGGACGACCAAGTCACGTGAGATGAAATACTGCAGAATGGGACCAAGTGTTTCACGAGGGATGACATCAACAACAACTTAACAAAACAAAACAAAGCGAACTAATAACTAAACAAACAAACACAAAAAACTAAAGAAGAAAACAGAAATAAATGAAATGTAAAGCTTGGGTTGCCTCCCAAGAAGCGCTTTCTTTAATGTCTTTAGCTAGACTGCACCCATGGTTGGCATCAACGAAGGGAATTTGATCCCCGTGAGTAGAAGAAACGTGATTTAAAGATTGATTTACTAGTTTATTTTGGTTTACTTCAAATACCAGTATATTGGGTAAATAAAACAGAGATAAGCAATCTAATAAATAAAGCATAGATTATGCATACAAACATGTTGTACAAATCCCTAATCTAAAAGGAAAGATGCATTTACCTTTGTAGATTCCTTATACAGCAACTCCTTGCTTCCAATTTGCACAACCACAACAAACAACAACTTCAAGTTTTCCTTTGTATTTTCTACACGACACCACCAGTTGGTAAACCTTCTATTCTCTAAGTTCTTTCGATCTCTCCTTGGTGGGAAGGATTCCAACAATTGGACAAAGGAAGAAAATTTTGAGTTTAGAGAGAGAATTCTCTTGTGTGAATTTTCCAGAAATTCTACAGCAATCATTCATCCATCATTCTCCTACATCATTGGAGAAGGAGTATACAGAGGGATAACTTCCCCCACTCCCTATCGATAGGGAGTTGGAGGGAAGTGGGGAACGTGTCCTCCTGACATGTTCTCATTTATTTAATATTAAATAATAATAATTAATCTAATTAATTATTATATATATTAATTAATGAAAAAGTCTATATTAGGAAAGTAGAAACAATTTAGGATCTTGAACACTCTAACTTGATCAATTTTGTAAAATAAAATGCATGCTCAAAGCTGAAAAAACAAAGGGATAGAAAACTCAACTTTGAAGATCAAATTCTCTTCACCCGGTGGACGATTTTTAACATGAACACTTCGTAGACCACCTCTAGAGTCTTGCCTACTATCTTCAGGCCTTGGAACGGATTGTGGGATCCTAGGTTGAGAGAATTTGGGAGAAAAGAGCTCAAAGGTCACAAACCAAGAATTGAGAAAATTTTTGCAAAATTCTATCAAATTACCTCAAATATTAAATAAAGCTTCATCAAGTTCATTAGAGTGACAACTCGTCAGTGATGAGGGTGAATTGAGATGGAGGTGGCCAATTTTGGCCAATTTTGAGTTGAATCATCATGGGCAAGTTGACAACTTGGATTTCATGGAAAATCCATGAATTTTTTTTTCTTTTTAATTTCAACTAAAAATCAATAATAAATTGATTTTAAATTAAATTAAATTAAATTAATTAATTAATTCAAATTAATTTAATTAATTAATTTTTAATTTAATTTAATATCAAATCTTAAATTAAATAAATTACCTGATCCAGATCGATTTTCCGAACATGAATCCTTATTCATGCTATAAACCGATTTAATATTTAAATCATATTTAAGTATATCCACCTCCTTTTAATCATAGTTTAATTCATAACTAAGATATGACTCGTTAAATATATCACATATAATTAACGATTTCTCCCAAACGTGAATTTGAACAATTCAAATTCTTGTCTCTCAAAATGTTACAAGGCTTAATCCGAGCTAGTAAGGAGGACCTAATGGGCCTACAACCCATTTCCTTCTCATTTTCACAAACACGATCAGAGCTTCGTGGGAGAGAATTGAAGGAAGAAGAAGGGAGAAAATTTTCTGGTGTTGAGGTTGAAGAAGAAAGGAAAATGATCATTCAAGCTTCCATGGAAATTTTATGATAAATTATGCCCAGTTCTGATATTTAGATCATTTTGAGCTCCACAAGAATAGGTAAGAGGTTAGGTTTGATTTTCTTGGAAAACTCATTTTTTAACAAAGTTCGTGAAGGAAGCTTGAGCAAATTCTAACTTTAAGTTACTGGTTTGTGAAGAGGAAGACAGAGGAGAGAATTTGTTTTCAAATCTAAGAAAGCTCTGGTTTTTTAGTCGTGCTGATTAGTAGGATTCGAATGCGAAGCTGTAATAGGTATGGTTGGAAAGCTTATTAAATTTCCTATAACTGTCATGAAGAACTCGTCGGTAGAAAACGACTGGAAGATGCTTTAAATTTCAGGTCAATTTCAGGGTGCAACAGGAAAACGAATCTGGAAATAGCAGAAGTTTGTTTTTAAGGAAGCAGTTCTCGAGGTATTTATGGAAAAGTTCTTTGGGAATTTCAATTTCAATTCTTGAGATGAGTTTTAGAGGGTTCAACAAGGAAAAGTTTGGTATAAAGTACATCCTTTTTGGCTAAGTAATGAAGAAGTTATGAGTGTGAGAAATTAGGGTATGAAATCTGTAAAATACTGGAAAATAGATAGAATAGTTTTTGTTATTTTAAGATTGAAATTCATGAGCTCGAGGTTCTAATGTTTGGTTTTAGTTTGTTTGACAGGCCAAGAGGAAATAGGTCGAGTGTACGGGCTAGGGTTCTAGTTCTAACGTTGTGAGTAACAAAACGAACCTCCAAAACAAATTTTATGCTTGAATTATGCTTAAGGAAATAAAAGGTTTTCCTAGAAAAAAAATGGCTTAAATGTTTTATGTTTTCTTTTGAACACATACTTATGAGCATACATGTTTTCCTAGAAATGATTTCAAGTGCTTGTTGTGAGCCTAGATTTTCCAATGAAAATTTATATATGAGCATATGTTTATTAATTACCGAAATTTAGTGGAAATGTTATGATTTCAAGCAAGCATGTACTAGCAAGTATTATTTAAAGATTTCCAGTTTTCATGAACAAGCTGAGTAAGCTTGAGTTTTACGAAAGAAAACATAAGCAAACATGTTTAAGTATTTTCATGTGTTTTTCTGAGACTCGAATGAGTAAATGACTGAGATATTGAGCCCGAGGCTATATAGTACCGTATGCACACAAGTCATTTTCTATTGTCGACGTTGAGTGTACTCCATGACAACAATGCTGTCGTGAGTGTTGGGCGAGCCCTACTACGACAAAGACGATGGGAGTGTTGGACGAGCCCCACTACATCGTAGAGTAAACGTTGGTTGTACTGGGCGTGCCCTACACAACGTAGATTGTCATATGTTTTATAAGGGCTAATATTATCGATATGCCTTACGAGATTTTAATGACATACTTGCTGGTTTTCTTAAAAAGCTATTATGATTACACGTTTATATTTAACGCTTGATTACAGTTGCATATGCTCATAGATTGTCAGGTGATATGATTTACGAGTTAATAGTTTTTAAACTCAGTCACTCACTGAGCTTTATAGCTCATTCTTTCAGTGTTTTCCAACTTTTCAGGTAGAGATCGAGCTCCCGGTGCTTGATATCTTGCCATAGTCTGCTGGAAGCTCCACAAGATTAATATTTTGTACGTGAGTGAGGTTGTATAGCAAGTCTATATGTATTGTAGTTATGTTTGTGTGTGCTTTAGAGGTTGTGGATGTGTAAACCATGGTTGGAAATGTTTTTGGTTGTGTTGCTCCTTACATATGTATAGTAATTGTCAATGTTCCGCTGTATTATGTCTAAAGTATTTCATATACAAGTATAATATGCTTATCAGGTAAAACAGGGTTAACATGTATCGTTAGAAAGGTAAACGATGTCTGTTGGCTTCACGCCGTCTGTCAGGCTAAGTTAGCAGGTAGTTCGGGAGGGGGTGTGACAACAACCACCATCCGATTCGAAACAAGGGGAAGGATCCTCGCTACTTAAAGAACAAAAAAGGGGCACACAGGCATGGTGAGACTGGATAAAGCAGTGGCACGAGGAAAGAAGGATTCACTCGATTGAAAGAAAGCTTTTAGGGAAGAGCTGCGAATCGGAGAAAGAAGAAGTCGAGGTAATGGGAGAAAATACCCAATCCGTGTTGCCGAGCAACAAACCACCCGAGGAGAAAATTGAAATTGTTGCAGGTGAAAAGGAAGAACAACCGAAGAGTCCCAAGCTGTAAGTTGTGTCCAAATCGGGAAGGAAGAAATTCTTCACCCGAAAGAATGTAGCCCCAGTACACAGATTGACCAAGGAGAAGAAGAAAACACCAAAGTAAAAAAAGAAGGTCGAACTGAAGCAAAAGAAGAAGGATGAGCCAAAGGAACCCACCCCCTGATAAATGGGCACAACAAGCCTTAGCCCAAGCCAAACATTTGGCAAAAAAATTCCACGAGGAGCATTTGGTTGGGGGAGGTAGCACAAAAAGACCCAGTCAATGGGCTCCAACCACTTCTGAACAACAAAAGGAGGTTAAGGAAGCAATGGAAGGTATAACCGAACCCCCTTGTGAAATTCAAACTGAATTAAATGCTGCTGAATTGGAGCCTAAAGGTACTGAAATCTCTAGCCCCCATCATCTGAAATGGGGGCTGAAGTGGGAAAAGCCGAAAAGTAGGGGACTAGAGGGTTTAATTCAAAGAGGAAAGGTCGGATGAAATGCAAGGGGAGGAAACATAAGAAGAAATGCAGGGGAAAAAGAGGTGCGAAGGACATAATGAAGAAGGACAGGAAGAAGAAATGCAAGAAGAAAATCATGAAGAAGAGGCTCGAAAGAAAAATCCTGAAGAATAGAAGGAAGATGAAGAAAAAGAATGAAACGAGGAGATGAACCCAACTAAAAAGAGGAAGAGAACAACCGAACTACACAGGGCAACCTGAGAAGTGAATGCAAAAAGAGAAATTTTTAGAAAGTTGTCCTTGAATAGTGAGAGGGGGTTCTCAACTGCAGCAGGGGACCTACCAAAATTCTTAACCTCAGTAATCCAAGCTAGGGGTTGGGAGGAGTTGTGCAAGCATCCAATCTCTGCTTGCAATGAACTGGTGGTAGAGTTCTATGCCCACTTGAGGAAGAAGTCAACCAACGAGATGATTATAAAAGGGAAGTCAGTAATGTACTCGACCAAGCACATTAATGACATATACAAGTTGAAGTCGGCAAAGAACTCCAAGGGAAATTAAGCAATTGTCGATCCCTCCAAAGAGAAGTTAGAAGAAGCCTTGAGTTTGATAGCCAGAGAAAGAAGTTCAATGGACAGTGGCAAGGCATGGGAGTCGCCACTTAGCAGTAGGGGAAGTAAAGAATGAACCGGTGGTTTGGTTGAACTTCATAAAAAATAGAATTATGCCAACAACCCATGGTTCAACGGTCTCACAGAAGAGGGTAATGCTGCTATATTCCATCTACAAGGGGTTGGGACATCAATATAGGGAAAATAATAAATGAAGAGCTGAATTTGAAGACCACAAAGAAGTTAGGAGGAATGTTTTTCCCTTCACTTATAACTTGGCTATGCACTAGGGCAAATCTGAAAATCAAGGGTGCTCTCACGACCATTCATCCTTTAGATGCCAGATGGATTCGAGCCTTAATGATCCATAATACTAAGAAGGTTGTCCGACACACTTGGCCCCATGAAGAGGTTGAACAAAACTTTGCAGGTAAAAATACCACAAAAAATGCAGGCGATAATGTTGGAGACTTTGCAGGCAACTTTGCAAGCAACTTTGCAGGAGACAATGCAGGACACAATGTGGCTGCAAGGCAACAACATTTTACGAGCATGAAGGCAATACACGCTGAATTGAAGAAAATACAGGATGACAATAGAAAGTACTGGGCCTATGTGAAGGAAAGAGATGTTGTCATCAGCAACACACTTGCCAGATTAACTAAGGGCAAGGGGCCAACAATGTATTCCCTGATGACCTGCTTGCCAACCCAATCTGCATGGAAGAAGAAGATGTCGCCAATTAGGGAGTGCCACCCGCCTCATCTCAAAATCATTTGTTTAATTTATTATCAGACTTTGTGTTTCTTTATTTTATTTGCTTTGGATAATTTTATTTCTGCTCATTTGAATTATTTTTATTTTTGAACACGCAATGTTGTTTTCTTTATTTATGAATTTGTTTGCATGGAATTTTTCTAAGTTTAGTAGTTTGAAAGAAACAAAACCTCTATGATAATAACTAGTGAAAACTCAACTCATTAAATATTTAATCCTTTTCGCAAACAATGGCAAAACTGCTTAACTTTCCTAAGCATGTGTTCTCCTGTCTCATTAGGCCATGCCCTAAAACCTAAGGAACGTCTAGTTTGCGGAATATATTGACATTAAACCACCACCTTATGCATAATTAGTCAATGAGAACATTGCCCATCTTAAGTTTGGGGGGAGAGTTTTGCTGGTAAAAATGTAGTTGCATTTTATCTTACATTTTTTTTTGAATGACTTGTATTGAAATTTCTCTAAGTAACCCCTTTGTCCCTATCCTTAGAAACCCCAATTCGATGTAATAACTTCCCTTAAAAAAACTCCTTAGTTCGATCAATTTAGAATTTTTTGAGCAAATTCTATCTAAGGAGGATCTTGTCTAAGGTTGAGGTACTTAAGCTGACCGTACGGAACACCTCTACCTGGGGATCTACTTGGAATTTATTTGAAAAATTCGAAAATTCGAAAGAAATAAGGATAAGGAGGGATACTCCACTTCCTAGAAGCAACCAAGTAACCAGGGAAGGTCATGAGACCCATGATTGTCTCTGCATGAAAGGTCGTTTCAGGGAATGGGTAAATACAATAGTGATGTGTGCTTGTAGTCAACCACCTTCACCACAAAAGTGTCGGTGAGTTGGAGCGAAGGTACAATTGACTTAGAAAAAATAAACCTTCGCAAAAAAAAAGGCAGTAAGAGAAATAAAGTTTGGGGGAGGGTGTCCTGAAACTTATATAGGAAGTAGACATGACCAAACAATGGTGATAGTAGTGTAGTCATAATAAGAATTTGAGAGAAAAATACCAAGGCCAGTTAAGTTGGTAATGGAGTTGGTTGTGAAAGTCAATGTTATGAGTTTGAGACACCTCTGAGAAAAAAGTTGTGATTCCTTCTAAATGCTAAATTAAAGAATTATCAAAATTTGTTTGATTGCTTGTGATTGCTCGAGGACAAGCATGCAATGACTCAAGTTTGGGGATGTGATAATCCTTATTTATGTGGATTATCTAGCTCTATACTTAGTCAATTGTTGTCTAAATTATTCAATTTTTCATGTTTTAGCAATCTAAAATTATCATTTAGAGTAGAATTTCTTAAGCTTGCTAAAATATGAGAAAAATGAGAAATGAAGGGAAAATGAGTGAAAACAAACTAATTTGATGTGTTTTTGTAGGAAAAGAACATAAAAAAATACTAGGGAAATTGCAGTTGCATTTCCACCAGCAAAGTAGAACAAAAATGCCAGACACAATGCTGGACAAAGTTGCTGGCAAAATTTCCATAATTAAGGAGCACGCCTCAAATTTTGGGATTGCAAGATTCTTGGAGATTTTCACTCACTTTTGGAGAGAATTTGGCTTAAAGTTATACCCAATCAATCTCCAACGATTCAAGGATGGATTCTTGGAGAAAAACCCTACTTGCTTCATCTATAAAAAGACTAAAAATTGAGGGTTTTTAGTGAAGCGAAGAGGAGACTCAGAAGCTCGAATTTTCTCCAATTTTATTCTCGTTTTCCTACTGTTTTATGCAAGTTTTTGTATTCTTTACAGCAGCTTATTTCAAGCTTTTTCCAACATTTTGTATTCTTTTTATTTAGTTGTAATAAGCCCTAGTTAATCCTTCCTTGCGAAAGCATTGGAAGTGAAGATTTCGAACCCAAGTGGGGGTAAAATCGATTAACAAAGGGAGACTAGAAGTTGTTATTTAAGTTCTGTTTTTCCTTACTGTTTGCACACTTTAAGTTTCTATAAAAGTTTCGATCTTACCTTTTTGTCTTGTAACTTTATACACTTAATTTAAACCCTTTTTCTTGAATAAACTCGAGAGCTTCCTTTTGACTCGAGCTACTATTTTTCTTTTCGGTTGGCTTCGTTCTACTCTTTCTGTTTTTCCCTTACATTCGGTTAATACAACAACTCGGTTTCCTTGTTTTTTTTCGTGAATAAAGAGGAAGAAAACCGAGCCCTTGCATGCTTTATCTTCTTTTTGGTTCATCGTTTTTCCTTTTATTTCCGTTTCTATTTTTCTTTATATTTTAGCATCTAAAATTATGTTTCATTTAGTTTTCATCATTAGCTAATTTTCTCTTTAGGGGTTCAAGTGTGAATGCCCTAGAAGAGAGATGCCTAGCTTAAAGTAGCAAAATAGTTGTGTTGGCAACCGAATCGAAGTTTGTTTTTAGTGAACTAATTTGGACACCCTTGGCTAACTGGAAGGCCATGTTCAACAAGCTCGAACTTAATACCGAGAGGGTCAAGGAACAGTAGAACTCCTAAAAACAACGGAGAAAATGACTTAGACATAAGATCCGAAACTTCGACCCTAGACATAGGGCGAGACTCTAAAATCAAGAAGGTTGTGTGTGAAAACCATCTAAGCTCAATTAGCCACAGACATGTAGGTTTAATTGCTTAGTTTCCTAAAGGATTTGGGAGAAAAACCGAATAGGAATTGAATCTGATTTACTTAGATTTGGATTTGCTGACACAATTGCCCCGACATTTTCAACAGCATTTTCTCCAAAGGGGCAAAAGAACTTGAATTCCCTTCTTTTATTTCATTGATTTTTCCTCATTTACATCAACTTAAAAACCCCGAAATCAACATTTTGTCACTTGGTTACCTTACTTGCATTTTCACTAGCATTTCTTGTGTTTTCAATTTAACTTGCAAACCTGTTCCCTGTGGGTTCAATACTCTAGAATACTCCAGTTTGATATTACTTCGATCACTTGCACTTGCGTGTCTAGAGCAGCGATCATGACACATCCCTTCACCTATATAGTCTAAATTCAACCTCCAACCCTTGAGATCCATACATGAATCATATTAAATGTAAATACATGAATTAAATAAGTACATAATGTATTAAAGGTGTGAATGAATCTAGATTTTTAGATTCATTATGACTCTTAGATGAAAATGTGTCTTATAAAGCTTGAAAGGATGCAACTCTTCACTTTGTGTAGACACCTTAGCTTGAAAGTAAGAATTGAAGTCTTGTTGTAGTATTTAGCTCTAATGATTGGACTTTATGACAAAATGATTGGTTCATCATTGGCTTGAATTTGCATTGACTCCATTGACATTTAATATGAGCTTCATTTGAGCTTAACTAAGCTTGTTGAGCTCTGGATTTTTTTTGTAGACTTCTCTCATGGTCTCCTCAGTCATTTATTATCTTATCATTCTCTCCTTCTTCGAGAAGATTCGTCCTCGAATCTAAAGGATCTCCTTGCAAAGTAGATTTGTAGTCATCATCTCGAGCTCAACCAAATACTTGAATTGGATTCTCTTTCTCAGTCTGATGATTTTTCTTGCTTAAACATTGTCACGACGCGCAAGTGCACGAGATCGAAGTAATATAAAACAGTATTTTGAGTACCGAGTATCGAATCGTCAGGGACTAAACCACGAAGTTTGTCTTGCTCGAATTAATTATAGTGAATGGGAATTGTAACCAACAAAAGAACAAATGAAAGGTTAACAAGAATAAAGGAAAATGAACTTCACTAATAGAATGCTAAAACAAAGATTAAAAGCACTGAAAATGCTACAACAAATGTGATAGGCTCAGATTAGGGGGTTATTTATGCAATCTGGGATATAATGCTGGAGCAATTACACACTAAAAATTATGCTACAACAATTTAACACGGGATTCTTCACAGAAATCCTAGAATTTTCCAGCACTCAAATTTCCATTTAATTACCTTGTTAAGCTCATTTCTCTTGTACTTTACTTGGATGGTTATCCCTAACCTACCAATTTTCACTGCAAGTATTCACTTGTAATCAGACCTAAAGTGGATTATAGCAATCGATTTTCCCCCTTTTTCCCAAAAGCAAAGAAAACATTATGGAATGAAGTTGGCCAAACTTAGTGCCACATTAGCAGTAAACACAACTAAAATCCAACATCAATTTAAGCAAACAAAAGCATTAACTCAATCCCAAATTACATAAGTTCCTCTAATCCTTGCCTTAGAAAGAATTAGCTCATAACAATAAAGAAAAGATGCAGAAAATCTAAATAAAATATATTACAATAGTGAGATACTTAGAAGAAAGAAAAGAAGATGCAAATTCAAGATATGAGAAGAAAAGCTTATGATAGGAAGCTAGAACAACGATCTCTCCTTGCTTTTGCTCCACTTTGTGCAAGATTGGCTCAATTCTTCAGCTTCTCCTTCCCCTTCTTGAAGAAAACAACAACTACTTGTTGTCCAAGCCTATAATTTTCTCATCATCTAAGTTTCCTACTGAAGGGAATGAATTTCCCGCAATGGAAGATATCGTGAAATGTCGTTGATTCGTTGTGTTTCGATTTTCTTAAAATCGAACATATCACATACATTCTAAGTTAAACATGTTATAAAGAGAATGAAAAAACAGAAAGTAAATGTTACTTACTTGTTGAAGAACACTTCTTCGACGTTTTCTCCTCCAGTCACGATATCTCTCGAACCAACGATCTCGACAAACTCGATCCTCGAACCAAATAGCAAGACACTTCCAAAGGGTCTTCTCGGGAGGTTGAGGGAGAGTAGTGGAACTCCCTTTGGTTTTGGGTTTGGAGAGAATTCTAGAGTTGAGAGAGCTTTGAGAGAGAGTTTTGTTCTTGGAAGTGAAAAACAAAAATATGGCAAAGTGCTTGAGAAAAGCTTCTCACAACCCCTTTAAATAAGTGTGTGTGGTGGAGTAAAAACTTCCACCAATTCACCATTTTACCAACACCATATGATATGCAAATCATATTTACATATCACATAATATAAGGTATCTCATACCTTATTATACAAAACTCATTTTCATAATTGTGGAATTTTAAATTGAATCACATTCAATTTAATTTCTCTCAATTCAATTTCTCCAATTTAGCACTAATTAATCAATTAGGCTATACTATAGTTTATTATGAATCTCATTCATATTAAACTATATATTATGTCAACTATATCACATATAAATGACATAAATACCCAATTAATGAATTTGAACACTTCAAATCCACACCAAATTGTAAACCCTCAATTTGTCTAATTTGAGCCAACCGAGGGACCTAATGGACCTACAGATGACGAGCTCCAATGATACGAGATTAACCTGTCAAACTCTTTGATCCGGTTATTCAACATTCATTAGCTACAGTAACACTGATGGGTTTTATGTCCTAAAACTTGTGGGTTTGTAAACTGAATGTATATTTTATTTTGCAATAAAGATGTTGTTGAGATTTATTCAAATAAAGGTGTTATTGAATAAAGTGAATTGTATGTTTTGAAACCCTAATCCAATAAAGAACCCATGGCTATAGGATGTATATTTTAACTTTATGTATGACATAAAAGTGGATCAGGTTCAAGTTATAACCAAAACGGTTTATAGTATAGGGATAGGGTTGGGTAACTTATCCTGGAGACACTATGGACGCGATCCACTTTGTAATGTGCAAACGATGTGATCTTGAATCGTTCATGTGGAGACATGCGAGTGGGGGCGTCCTATGCAATGAGTTTGCATAAGACTGGATTGAGAAATAGTCACTTAGACTTTATAACTCTGTTTACTGTCTTAACTGGCAATATTCATACGATCACCTAGGTAATTCGATCTTAATCCTGAGCGTGCCATGAACTCCTGTTTATTCGGATTATCCTTAGATTTGCATGGGTGAGAGTGGTCTGAGATTGCCGACTCAATAAGCCTCCCATTTCAGGGATAAGACTGGGTAGATAGCTGGTAACATAGTTCTGCAAGATAGAATTCACTCCTACCCGCTTTAGGGATTAGTAAAGAGGTTGTTCCCTTAAGTGTTGACTCCGAGTCTTGAACAAAGGGCCCACCCCTCTCATTGATCCGAGAGAGATTCAGTTTGTTGATTGGACCACAAACCAATTGTTCATTAGAGGATCAGTGGGACTTAAGGAACAAGAATTAATTATAGGGGTAAAATGGTAATTTTGACCCAACTATAATTACGAACGACCTGTGAAGGATCGACTTACTAATCATGGTTATATCGAGTGGACAGAAATATATCTACAGTGAGGAGAGTGCAACCACTGGACTTTAGTGGAGTGTCTCGGTGGTTAACGAATGTTGATTAGCTAGGCTAAAGAGTTTGGTCGATTAATCTCGTATCGTTGGAGCTCATGATCTGTAGGTCCATTAGGTCTCCTTACTAGCTCGGACTAAGCCTTGTAACATTTGAGAAAAAAAATTTGAATTGTTCAAATTCGATTTTGGGAGAAAGCGTTATTTATATGCGTTATATTTAACATTTTGCAGTTGATGTATAGAAGAAGTTGATGTATTTAAATATGATTTAAATATTGGTTCGGTTTAAAACATGAATAGGGATTCATGTTCGAACGGTTGATTTAAGAAATCGAGATTGGTCCAATTATTTAATTTGATATTTGATATTAAATTAATTAAATTATTAAATTGATTTTAATTTAAAATTAATTTTGAATTAAAAATAAATGAAAATTCAAAATTGAATTTGAAGTTTCAATTGGACCAACATCTCAAAGTGTGAATCATCTCTTTACTTTTTCAAATTCACACAAATTCACCACCTCCTTCTTGATTAATCCTCATCATTCATGTGTTGGCATCTTCATAAAGCTTGTTGAGCTTTAATTGAAGATAAATTGAAGAGGATAATGAGAATTTGACAAGAAATTCATAGAATTCTCGGTTTTGAACCATTCTCACTCTTCTTCCAAATTCTCTCAACTTAAGATCCCACAATCTATTCTAAGGCCTGAGGATAGTAGGGAAGACACTAGAGGTTGTCCCCAAAGTATTTGTGAAAAGAAATTGCCCACGGATTAGGAGAATTTTGAGCTACAAAGGTATGAGTTCTTATTCTCTATTTTTCCAGTTTTGAGCATGTTTTTTGTTTTGTAAAATTGATCAACTTAGAGTGTTCAAGATCCAAAATTGCTTCCGCTTTCTTAATCTACACTCTTTCAAACACTCCACTAAAGGTCTAGCTGCACTCTCATCACTGTAGGACAAGTTGTGTCCATCGATATAACCAATGCCCGTGAGTCGTCCCTTCATAGGTTGTTCGTAGTCACAACTTGGTCAAATTACCGTTTTACACCTGTGTCTACCTCTTGCTCCTTAAGTCCCACTGCTCCTCTAATGAATAACTACGTTGCATGGTCTAACCATAAATAACATCCCTCTCGGACTTGTGAGAGGGTGGGTGCCCGTTGTCCAAACCCTAGAGACAACACTTAAGGGAACAACCCCTCTAGTTTTCCTAATTCGGGAACGAGTGAATTTCATCTTGCGTAGTTAAGTTCCCAGCTCCCCACGCGGTCCTGTCCCCAAGAAGGTAGGCATATTGAGTGAGCAACTGTGGCCACCCTCACCCGTACTAGTCAAAAAATAGACCCTCGCAGACAGGAGTCCGTAACACGCTTAGGATTAAGGACGAGTCACTAATGGTAATCTACGAAGTTATTATTCGGGAAAATATGGAATAGGAAGACGTGTTTCCACAACGAACAAGATACGGGTTGAGAAGGGGAAGTTAGCAAAGTTAGACAAGATTGGAATGGGCATAGGAACATGTATTGATGTACCAGATCTGATAATGCTCCCCGGTTGATGCGATGTATTCCACCAGTTGACTTAGTCCGATACTGTTAACGGTGTTACATCAGTAGGTCTAATAATTCACGGTCCAGTCTTGTACAATCTCATTGCACAGGATGCCCCCACTCGCATGTCAACCACATAAACTAGCTGGATCATCTCATTTGTATCGAATACAAAGCGGGTCGCATCCACAGTGTAACTAAGATGAGGTTTCCAACCCTATCCATATGTTGTATACCGTTCGGGTCATTAACTAGAACGTGATCTTTCCCGTGTGTCCACTACACACCGTTCAAGTCTTAGTTCTCTCAAAAGATATGACCCTAGAGCTTAGTTTATTAGATTAAGTTTATAAAAATGCGAGACACAAAGTTTGAATAAATAACTTTTATTTATTTCAACAATAAATATTGCAAACTACACGAGATTAGGACATACACCCCAACACCTACTTTGACAAACAACCCTAATAAAGCTTAAATACCTCCCCCAAGTGATGAAAAAGGGTTTGGTGGAGACCCAATCGTGCCCATACTCTCCATAGTCCAAATGCGCTCAATTGTAAAAAGTCCAAATGATTTAAATCTAATTGCCCCGTGAAAACTGCTACAATGTCGAAAATATTGTTGGAACAAAACTCATGCTGGAGCAAGGTAATACATAATGCTTTTCTGCTCTTCTTTTGTTCTAATCTTCATCTCCAGCCTTCCTAATCAAGCAAAAACAACCAACTAAGTCTCAAATATCAACATTTTACTCATGAACTACTTTATCTTCAAGACTTTCTTAAGTTACAAATAAAATGCATAATTAGGAAGTGAATAAGTTGAAAACTAGGATATTAAGCAAATAAATAGCAAGGTTTAGAGCATAAATTAGAGGAAAATAACTCTTCAATAAAGAGTTATCAAACACTTTTTTTCAAATTCACTCCTTTGTTTTTCAACCTCATTTTTTTCTTCTACCATCTCACTTTTCACATTTCTTCTTTTTCCTCTATTTTATTTTCATCACTCTTCACACATTTTTCTAGAGATTTTGTCTCCACCTCATTCTCAACACATACTTCAAGTATCTTCTTTTCTTCTATAATAATCTCACCATTTCTCTCTTCCTCTTCTGAATTTTGACGGTCACCTTCAATTTGATTTTTTTGGGCATCCTCTTAATGGAATGGATAATCTTCACCATTTTGATATGGTTGTGAAGTTTGTCCGTTTATGGCTTGATCTCACAAATTCAATTCTTGACACAATTCATCCATCTAATTTATGAATTTTTGTAGCCCAACCAGATCCTTTCCAAAATTCTTCCAAAATGGATCATAATTATTGTAGGCCTCATGGTGTCTTTGTCCTCGATGATGTAAAAAAATGTAAAATGACAAGAAATAGACCTCACAATCACTCCCTCACGTTTTTTTACTCTCTTGGAAGATGAATGGTCACTCCTGTTTGCATTCATAATGTACAAATACTGACTTCCAATTCTCAAACTTCAACAAGTCTTATAGTATTTTTATGAGAATCATGCAAGAACACTTCAATAAAGCCAAGAATGTGAAAAGTCACAAAATCTCAATGTTTGAAAACAAGTATTGAAAGCTGCAACAAACAGTTTTTTTTCCAACAAGTACAATAAAAAAATGAAACAAAAAATGAGAAGATGAAGAGTCACAAGAAATGAGAAAGCAACTCCAAGAAAGTTAAACATATTTTGCTTGGAAAAGTTGATCGATGATCAAGAAGTAAGGAGAACTTGTTCATAACTTTAAGATTTCGAACTCTTCGCAATCTAATTGATCAAACTAGATTGGAAGTTCTAAAACATGCATTCAAAACACAAGAATACAAAGAAAGAAGAAAGTTTGAGAGACTAAACTCAATATGAGATTTCATTCAAATTCAACTTGTGTTCAAATGACAAAATGACAACCTATTTATACTAATTGAAAGGAGACATCCCTTCACCTATATAGTCTAAATTCATCCTCCAACCCTTGAGATCCATACATGAACCATATTAAATGTAAACACATGAATTAAATAAGTACATATTGTATTAAAGGTGTGAATGAATCTATATTTTTAGATTCATTATGACTCTTAGATGAAAATGTGTGTTATCAAGCTTGAAAGGATGCAACTCTTCATTTTGTGTAGACACCTTAGCTTGGAAGTAAGAATTGAAGTCTTGTTGTAGTATTTAGCTCTAATGATTGGACTTTATGATAGAATGATTGACTCATCATTGGCTTGAATTTACATTGACTCCATTGACTTTTAATATGAGCTTCATTTGAGCTTAACTGAGCTTGTTGAGCTTTTGGATTCTTTTTGTAAACTTCTCTCATGGTCTCCTCAGTCATTTATTATCTTATCACGTGCACATTTTTTTGTTGTTTTTACTTCTGGGTTTATTTCATTTATGTCTTGCGATTTTCATGTTTAAATTGCTAGCTAATCACCATTTGTATGGATTTTTCAGAATCATGAAGTGTTGATCTCAATTTTTCCATAAAATAGAAGTGTGACCACTCAACATGATCACACTCTATTTCAAAGTTATTTCAGATTCGTTTCGCAACCACTTAGCGTGATCCTTCCCTATTGTAACTTCGCTTCTAATTCATTTCGTGGCCACTTAATGTGATCACACTCTATCCCCAATTCGCTTCAGATTCATTCCGTGGCCACTCAGCATGATCACACCTTATTTTCAAAGTTCTTCTGTGTTCAGTGACCTATGCTATAGCCGTCACTCCACTTTAAACCTCACTTTTTGCCCCCACAATGAGCTTCACCGCCACACTCGTGCTTATAGGGGATGTACTCTTTTTCCCTATCTTTTTATATATACCTTATCACGTGCATATACATACATGAAGGACAATGTATAGTTTAAGTGTGGGAGAATATCATCTTGGTATGTATTGATCTTGGTTTGCATTTTTTTTTAAAAAAAATTGTAATTTTTGGTATTTTCTCAAGTTTGCTTTTGTTCTTATTAGTCACAAATCTTTTGATCGAGTTGTAAATGCAATAAGTTATATGGTCAAGAATAGGTAGTTTCTTGTGTCAATCAAAAAAGTATAATCCCCAACAATTGATTGATTAAAAATTTGATCTAGGACTTGAATACAATTAGCCTCGCTGTGAGATCAGATCTCTGAGCCTAAAAGCATTCATTGCAAATATGCTTAATATTTCTTTCTTGAGAGATTGTCATGTCTAGTTCTATTGCATTGTCATACATGTCAACTACAATATGAGGTTGAATACTTTGAAGTGAAAAGGGCACTAAAATAAGCTACTTAAACCAAAAAGCCAACTTGAAACATTTTACAACTAGTAGCCAAATTGAGCTTGAGCTTTTTCTTGAAAATTAGCCGCGATATGAGCCATTTTGATCCATTTTCTTTGTTGATTTCCTCTATTTTGAGCCCTACTAGAGAAATTACTTGAATTTCAAACCATTCTATCATTTCATTTTTCTTCCTTTTTCTTTCCATTGTATATATGTACAATAGTATGTTGTTATTCTTCCAAAAGGAACCAGGAAAAAAAAAGGAAGAGAGAAAAGGCCTCTCTTCAAAAAATAAAAAATAAATAAAAAAGAAGAAACTAAAAAAAGAAAAATAAAGCAAGGTTGAGTATCTTTGCATTATGTTATTTGTTTCTCTTCTCTATCCATATACATTCTCGTTTCAGGTTTCGAGTTTACATTTATGAGTTGAGGGTAAAATTTTGTAAATTTCTTTAGTTCTTAAGCCCAAAAATATCCTTCGTATCCCACCTTGATCTAAGCCCCATTACAACCTTTGAAAAGACCTTTAGATCTTAGTGTTTAATCTCTAAAATTTTGATAAAGATGTGATGTATTTGCAAGCTTATGATAAAACGTTTAGTGAGAGTATTACACATATACATTTGAACCTTAAACATTCTGAGTGAATTGAGAGCATACCTGTGAGAGTGTTCAGTCCTATTTCATTTTGATTTCGAAAGATAAAAAGGGTAATTATTGATTTTTATTGGCGTAAGGGATTATTTTAGGAATGACTTTGTTTTGAATTTGTGTTGTGACTTGGTACTTCAGAGGGTGACGACTTTGCACCATTGTATACTTGAGGACAAACATTGTTTAAGTGTAGGGGAATTTGATATGAACATATTTTACATATATTGAGATTGAATTCCCTGTTGTTTTATAGATTTAATTTTCTTGAAAAACATGTTTAAGGATGATTTTTATGATTTGTAGGTTGAAACACATAAACTTAGAGTCTTAGAGCTTATTTGGACCATTGTGGAGCAATATAAAGAAGTAGGAGAAGTTTGGAGCAAAAATGAAGATTTTTTGTATGGCGTGACCATAAGGCATGACCACGCCTTATTCTGAGACCTCTTCTGTTTTCTGGAATCTTGAAATACGAAAATTTCAAGGAGAACATGGATTTGGACCCTTTTTGGAGGAAACCTAAATTTTGAAAAGTTAAAGTTTCTATACCGGCTAGGATCATTAGAGAATATTTTAAATTAGTTTCCTATTTTTAGATAAGGGAACACATGATAAATTATGGTTAGTCTCCATCCTTTTGGAGATCTCATTCTACACATTCTCAAGACCTTCCATTGTTCTCTGCAACTTTTTTAGGTTTTTCTTTTTCTTTTCTTTTATCTTATGGGTTCCATGAACAACTAAACTCTTTTATCTAGATCAAAGTTTAATTAAAGTATTTTATTCTTCTAATTATGAGATCTGTACCTATTATTTATGATTATGAACCAATATTAATTTAGGAATTGTACGAACTGATCACTATATAATTTCTTTAATTAGTTTACAACTATTTGAAATCCTGAAATCCATAATTGTTTTAGGAAATCAAACCAAGTAGTAAAATAGTCTTGAACTATGAATTTAGGCAACCTAGTTTGAATCCCCTGTTGGGTTTTTGGCAATATATTAGGAGTGAAATTGTCCCACATCTGAAAGGTGCAAGGAAGTGATGAGCTCCTGACACTATAAAAGGAGTCTATGGCTTTGATTTCAAAGCATCCCAGTTAGAAATACTTTAAACTTGGTGTACTAGCTCTAGTTAAATTTCTTCTTTATATTCTCTGGTTTGAGAGTGGGAAGAAGGGTGTGAGTGGTATAAAGTTTTAGGAGAGTGTTTTTTTAATTGAGGTCGGGGAGAGAATTCTATGTGATTGTAACAATTTTTCACATAGTGGAAATTTCTTTCTGTTCGTGGTTTTTTTCTCCGGGTTTGGAGTTTTTCCATGTAAATTCTTATGTCTCTTATTTTGTTGGTTTCTTTTAATTTCTTAGTTATTTCTGCTTATTCCTAGTGGTGGGAGTTTTTTCTCAAAAAGTGGTATCAGAGCTTTAGGTTTGTAGTTTCTCGAGTTTCTGAGTATGCTCTGTGGTTGCAGCTTTTTCTGAGCTTCTACATCAGAAAAGATTTCTTGATATGAGTTATACTTGTTCACTATTTGCAGATTCACTAGGAGGGAAGCAGATATGTCAAGCTTTATGAGTCCAGTAAAGATTGATGTGGAGAAATTTGACGGAAAGATGAACTTTGGTTCGTGGCAAGTGCAAGTCAAAGATGTGTTGATACAATCTGGTTACACAAGGATTTGAAGGGAAGATCGAGCTATGGTGTTCCTGAAAGGTTAAGCGGTGATGGTGGTCCAACAGAGTCCAGTGGTGATTCCAACAAAGGTTCTAAGAAGTCCAACATGACAGTATGGAATTGGAAGAAGAAGAAGAAAGACTTCGTGCAAAAGAAAGGTTGTTGGAAATGCGGACGGTCTGAACACATGAAAAAGAATTGTCCTAACAGAGCAAGTTCGTCAAAAGATGGTGACATCTTCTGAAGAAAGACAGAATTCATCCTTATGGTATGTTCGATTTGCCATGATAGAGGATGTGATGTTAGCGGTTCCACAAGTTTGCACACGGGCATTAACTTGGCGGTTATGCAAGGTGTGTGTGGTGGAAGTTATGTCGATTGCTGAAGAACTTCCAGGTGAGCCAAGTAGGTGGAAGTTGCACCATAAATTTCAGCAAGGTATATCGGCATGTGACGAAAAAAGAAAGTCTTGGGAGGTGGCATTCCAAGTGGTCTATTTTTATGGTGAAGTAAGTTATAGTTCTCTATCTTGAGGATTATGATTGTCGGTAAAGACAATGATGCAGCAAGAGATGTGAATTCTTCAAATATCTTGGTTTTTGGTAATATATTAGAAGTGAAACTGTCCCACATCTGAAAGGTGCATGCAAGTGATGGGCTCCTGACTATGAAAGGAGTCTATGGTTTTGGTTTCAAAGCATCCCAGTTAGAAACACTTTAAACTTGGTGTACTAGCTCTAGTTAAATTCTCTTTTTATATTCTCTGGTTTGAGAGTGGGAAGAAGGGTGTGAGTGATATAAAGTTTTGGGAGAGTGTTTTTGTAATTGGGGTCGGGGAGAGAATTCTATGT
This sequence comes from Trichosanthes cucumerina, assembly GCA_036507285.1. Classification (NCBI taxonomy): domain Eukaryota; kingdom Viridiplantae; phylum Streptophyta; class Magnoliopsida; order Cucurbitales; family Cucurbitaceae; genus Trichosanthes; species Trichosanthes cucumerina. The sequence goes on along the minus strand of CM071841.1, from coordinate 16,221,608 downwards.
GATTGTAACTATTTTTCACATAGTGAAAATTTCTTTCTGTTCGTGGTTTTTTTTCTTCGGGTTTGGAGTTTTTCCACGTAAATTCTTGTGTCTCTTATTTTGTTGGTTTCTTTTAATGTCTTAGTTATTTCTGCTTATTCTAATGCATTCGGTAGATTAAATCCTAGGAGCGACTCTGCGAGACTCTCTATTTGAATAGAGAAATAATTCAACGTGCGACGCTTGTTTTATCGATTAATTAAGAAATATGAGATACCAATTTGTCTGTATTCAACTTGATTTACTTGTCAATGATCTACTGGAATGAAAAGATACTAAGATTAACCTTGGCTAGAATTTATTTGTCTATTGGAAACCCATTTTATTTAATTTTATCAGTTGCGTCATTATTTGATTTCAACCAAAAATCCCCCTTTTTAATTTATTGCATATTCTACAAAAATGTGTCTAGGTTCATTCTTTTGGGTTCAACCCTACTTACCGCTTCTACGAGTATTTTGTAGGATTATTTTTTGTGTTCTCGACACGCATCCCTAGATAGTACTCTCGGTTGTCCAATCTCGCGAATTCAGTGTCGAATTGGTATTCAAACCTAAAGACGATCGGTGGTGGAGGTTGAAGATTGAGCACCAAAACCACGATTGAAGGACCCTCACTAATCGGTAGGGACGACGACAACTTGCAGCGGCGACGATGTGCTGACGGAGTAGCGGCAATGCAACCTGGCAATCAATGACAACGTGAAGGCTTTGGATCGAGCGAGCAGGTCTGACGCGCGGCTATGGGTGCGTTACGGCTGTAGCTATGAGCGGGCACGCGACCATGGTGGTGAACAACTAGTCAGAGGTGGTTGGTCGGAAGTCCTCCAGTGGAGGCTTTCTCTCCTCTCTATTGCGGAGAAGAGGAAGAAGATGCCTCGTTTTCCATGCTGCTAGAAGACACAAAAAAGGGTATTCAATGCCCTCTACCAAACCCTAATCCATTTTTCCTTTCTAGATTTGCCCTTCTCTTTCCAAACAAACCATAACGATTCCATTCCTTTAATTTTTTAAAAACACTAAAATAAATCAAGATAGCAATAATTCAATTCCAACTTAATTATTTTCCATGAAATTTATTCCTAGATCAGTAAGACTGAGTTGAAAACCAGTTTGTACCGGTTAGTTCACCTTAAAAGAAGATTGAATTAAGCCATAGAGGGAGTTCCTTGAGACTGTGTTGGTTCAAGCTATGAGGGATTGCCATTTATTATTTCTTTTACATTTACTTTTGTTATTTCCTTCATTTTGTACTTATAACTTTTGGTTCAATGAAGTATTGTGTTTCTATTCATCTTATTAGGAGCTATATTCTCTTTTGAAATTCGGTTTGGTGGGTACTCTCGGTAGCTATTTGGTTCAAGATTTGAGAATAAGATTGTTTGAAATCATTGATTGTTATGTTTGATTGTACACATGATCATGCTAATTTTTATAATAATTGATGATAGTTTTGTCTATTTTGTGAGATTAATTTTATAAATTTTGTATAATTATGATGCATTAAATAATAAACTATTCAACATAAATAAATGTAAATTAATTGATCATAATAAATGTAGAATTTTAATTGAGAAAATAATTATAAGAAGTTAAATTTTTTACACTAAATTATTTCAATTAATTAAATATGTTTAATAGATTACTAATTTGTTAATAGTTTCAATAAATACACAATTACATTAATTTAGTTTATTTTTATAAAGGAAAAAAATAATTTTAACATGTAAACATGTCAGCATGTATCTATTTTCACTCTAAACTTTTGATTTCATCAAATTAGACCCTAGGCCTAGTTGAATGTCACAATTTCTACCATCTATTCAATTTTCACTAATTTCAACAAAAAAATATAAAAAACTCCATAAACTTACTAACTTCACCAATATAAAGATTTTCAAAATTTTAAGTTTGATTAAATCCACAAATTAACTAATAAATAACTTTACCAAAACTCACAATTTTTAATAAAATGTAGCTCTAACGTTGTTTTTCTTCGAAATCTTATCAATTTTGTACCATGCACATGTTTTATAATTCATTGAATGCATATGAAAATATTTTTTGTTAATGAATTTTCAAAAGGAAGCTTATAGAAGGATAGAAATTGCAATATTTTTCTTAATTTTAAGGTGAAAATTGTAATACGTATCTAAACTTTGGATACAATTTGATGAAATTAAGTTGATGGTAGACAAAATTGATAAAACTTGACATACTTAGGGATAAAAATTGATTTTTTTAATATATAAATGAGAACCCGTCGAGTATATTTTGTTGGATTTTTGGCAATATATTAGAAGTGAAATTGTCCCACATCTGAAAAGTGCAAGAAAGTGATGGGCTCCTAACACTACAAAAGAAGTTTATAGCTTTGGTTTCAAATTATCCTAGTTAGAAACACTTTAAACATGGTTTTTCTAGCTCCTAAATTCTCTTTTTATATTCTCTAGTATGTGGGTGGGAAAAGGGTGCGAGTGGTATAAAGTTTTGGGAAAGTGTTTTTGTAACTGGGGTCGGGGAGAGAATTCTATGTGATTGTAACAATTTTTCACATAGTGGAATTTCTTTCTATTCGTTGTTTTTTTTCTCCGGATTTAGAATGTTTCAATGTAAATTCTTGTGTCTCTTATTTTGTTGTGTTCTTTTAATTTTTCAGTTATTTCTGCTTATTCCTAGTAGTGGAATGTTTTTCCCAACAAGTGGTATCAGAGTTTTAGGTTTGTAGTTTATTAAGTTTCTGAGTATGCTTTGTGGTTGGAGTATTGTCTGATCTTCCACATCAGAAAGGAAATCTAAAAACGAGCTATAGTTGTTCATTGTTTGCAGATTCGCCAGGAGTGAAACAGATATGTCAAGCTTTATGAGTACAGTAAAGATTGATGTGGAGAATTTGACGGAAAGATGAACTTTGACTTGTGGCAAATGTAAGTCAAAGATGTGCTAATACAATCTAGGTTACACAAGGATTTGAAAGGAAGACCGAGTTGTGGTAATCTTGAAAAGTTAAGCGGTGATGGTGGTCCGACGGAGTCCAGTGGTGGTTCTAGCAAAGGTTCTACGAAGTCCAACATGACAGTATGAAATTGGAAGAAAAAGAAGAAAGACTTAGAAAGGTTGCTGAGAATGCAAACGGTCTGGACACATGAAAAAGAATTGTCCTAACAGAGCAAGTTCGACAAAAGGCTATGGGTCGGATGCTAACGTGGTCTTCTCGTAAGGGGAGATTGTGACTTCTTCTGAAGAAAGACAAAATTCATCCTTATGTTATGTCCGATTTGCCATGATAGAGGATGTGATGTTAGCGGTTTCATAAGTTTGCACACGGGCATTGACTTAGTGGTTATGCAAGGTGTGTGGTGGAAGTTATGTCGATGGCTGAAGAACTTTCGGGTGAGCCAAGTAGGTAGAAGTTGCACCATAATTTTCAGCAGGGTTTATCGACATATGACAAAAAAAAAGTCTTGGAAAGTGATATTCCACGTGGTCTACTTTTATGGTGGAGTAGATTATAGTTCTCTAAGTTGAGGATTATGATTGTCGATAAAGACAATGATGCAGTAAGAGATGTGGATTCTTCAATATCTTTCCAATGTGGAATTTGTTGGGTTTTTGGCAATATATTAGAAGTGAAAGTATCCCACATCTGAAAGGTGCAAGGAAGTAATGGGCTCCTAACTCTATAAAAGGAGTCTATGGTTTTAGTTTCAAAACATACCAGTTAGAAATACTTTAAACTTGGTGTACTAACTCTAGTTAAATTTCCTCTTTATATTCTCTAGTCTAAGGGTGGGAAGACGGGTGTAAGTGGTATAAAGTTTTGGGAGAGTGTTTTTGTAATTGGGGTCGGGGAGAGAATTCTATGTGATTGTAACAATTTTTCACATAGTGGAATTTCTTTCTATTCGTGGTTTTTCTCTCCGAGTTTGGAGTTTTTTCCACGTAAATTCTTGTGCCTCTTAGTTTGTTGTGTTCTTTTAATTTCTCAGTTATTTCTTCTTATTCCTAGTAATGAGAGGTTTTTCCTAACAAGACTGTTAGGGACAAACGACCCTCCATAGATCTTCACATTAGTATGATATTGTCTACTTTGGGTATCAACCCTCATGAATTTATTTTTGGTTTCACCCAAAAGGCCTCATACCAATGGAGATATTGTCCTTCACTTCTATACCTATGATCTTCCTCTTCTCTAGCCGATGTGGGACTTTGGTCGCACTCCTAACCTATCCTCTCCTCGAAAAAAGTACCAACCGAGCCTCCCCTCAAATAGTCATCCATCCGTCTAGCTCTTAGGGACATGGCTCTGATACCACTGTTAGAGACAAACAACCCTCTACATATCTCCACATTGGTATCATATTATCCACTTTGGGTATCAACCCTCATGGCTTTGCTTTTGGTTTCACCCAAAAGGTCTCATACCAATGGAGATATTGTCCCTCACTTATATATTCATGATTTTCCCTTTCTCTAGCCGATGTGGGACTTTGGTCACACTCCCAACATATTTTTTTATCAATCTATTAGTTAGGATTAATTTATTACAATTGAAAATTTAATTAGTTTAATTCAATACATTATTATAAAATAATTTATATAACCTTTTTTATTATAAAAATTAGTTTAAAAAATATAATTAATTTTAATAGAATAAATAAATATATTTAAAAGAAAAGATGGATATTTAAAAAAATAAAAGAGAGAAAGAGAAGGGCATAAAGAAAACTCATGCATTTGCAAGGATATCCAATACCCTTACTCATGAGTATACAAACCCCATGAGAATACCTTAAACCCTTGTTGATTTTCATCCTTGTTCCAATCCCCATGTCCTCAATCCAAATGGTCCTTTAAAGACTGAGTGAGCTTAACAAGTTGACTTGCTTGTCACCCATTTTTATCATATTATTCTTTTTTTTATTGAATTTATAGTCTCAATGCTAAGTTAAACATGTCACTTAAATTAGCATGTAGTGTTGTGTTTGATATTGAAAGGGTTAGACAATAAACGATTTTTTTTAAAAGGGATATAAAGAAGAGCTTAAACATGGGACTTCGTTGTTGACCTTTATATATAAAGCACACTTAATTAATGGGAATTGTTAACTTAAATTATGTAACATACTATAATGCCCCAGGTCCAGGATTTCCTACGACCTGGCCACGTCACCATATCATCCATATCATCCTTGAGCCACTTGCGAGAGTGAAGACTTTTCCCACAAACCAACACGAGTCTTTCAGCATGCTTTGTCTTCACTCACATGCTCCCTATGAAAATTTCCAAGAGGCCACCCAACATAGGATTGCTCCCAACCAAGCACGCTTAACTTTGGAGTTCTAACAATTGAGCCACCGAAAAGGAAGGTGCACATTGTTGGTATGGGTAATAACTATCAATTCTTTTAAGTCTTTATTAACTATACTTTCATATCCTCAGGATCCCTCTCATTCAGATGTGGTCCTGGTTCATTCATGTACCTCTTTTCCTCAGGCGTCACACATAACTAATTAGCTAGAGACGCTATCATATGCATGCTAATACGTTTAAAATTCATTTAGGAAAGACATAGCAAAACAATTTCTTTTAAAATAATTACAAATCTTTATTTAGGATCTTAGTGAAAACATTGAAAAATACAAAAAAAAAAGATAACTTGGCAGACCAATTGTGATAGGTTTAAAACACAACACAACACCTCTATCAATAACATATTAAAACGACAACCATTAAAAATGCGAAAAACTTGTGATAGTTTAGACACCCATGGTACGCTAGAAAACGATCTTGTCAATTTTTTTTTAAAGCTGAAGATTAAAAATATCCAGTAAGTAATTTCACTATCGGAGTCAAGATATGCAAACATGCACAACATGATTTATGCAACTTTTATCTAGTGCGGGCTAAAGCTTTTCATCCTTAAAATAACTTTTCCTCTTTTTCTCTATGGCCATGTGTGGACAACTAACCCATAATTTTTCTCCCAATTACTTCTTGATATAGGAGAGCCCTCTAGAGACTTTACCCCAACAGACGGTTATTTGGCATCTAGTCGGCAGGGTCGAGCCGTGATCTACTAGGTACCTCATTTTCATTTATTTTCTTTCTAGATGTACATCACTTTCATGTGCACCAATCCCTCTTATATAAAAGAGTAATTGCCACAAAACTTTTATGCACAGGATATGACACTCCGGACTTGTTTCATTACTAGTTTGTATTGTATTTTAGAGCTTTCACGTATTTATTTGGTTATTTTATTCAATTTGAGTTGTTAAAGAAAAATGGTAATTTGGGAGAACCATTGAGCAATTCCTTAATTGAAATCGCCTTCAAATCTTAGTTTTCATCATTTCAGATCTGTCCAATGGAGATTCTTCAATTAAAAATCACTCTATAATGGGTAATTGAATACGAAAAGGCTTAGGACCGAATAAAATTCACCCATGAACTCACTTTCCCTTGTTGGACAGTATTCTCAGTTGTCCAATCTCCTGAATGGGTATTTGAAGATTGAACACTAAAACCATTATTGAAGAAGTCTCACTGATCGATAGGGACGACGGCGACGTGCAGACGGAGTAGCAACGGTGCAACCTGGCGAGCGATGACAATGTGAAGGCTTTGGAACCAGCCAGAAGGTTTGACGCATGGCTATGGGTGGAGCGACTGTGGCGGTTAGCGGGCGATGCAGCTGCGGTGGTGAACGACTGATCAGAGGTGGTTGGTCGGAAGTCCTCCAATGGAGGCCTTCTCTCCTCTCTATCATGAAGCTTAAAGGAGAAGAGGAAGAAGATGCCTCATTTTCGATGTTGTTGGATTGAAACTCAATGCAACAACAACTGTAAAACTAAATTTTATATATATATATAGTTGAAATCGAGAGTCTCGTTGGAGTATTCAATCCAAAATGAAACGAGAGTCTCGTTGGGAGTCGAGATCTAGAGTCTCGCTTCTTGTGGAGGTTCTCATCTTTTCTAATTTCATTTATTTGTATCATCTGTTTTATGCAGTCTTGAATTTTTCCCCATATTAACTATATATCATTGAAGGAATAAATAATTCATCTGTTATAAAGGTTCAATTGAACGTGAGAGTGTTATGTACGATTGTTTAATTGACTTATGTATTTTAATATATATTGGTATACTAAAAATAGATCACAAATCGAATGCATATACGAGGTACTCTGCATACCATGAATTCATTGTGAATATAAGGGGAGATTATATGTAAGACAAACATGTTACTATTTGGAAGTGAATTGATTGGTTGACAATGGGAGATTACACGTCTATCGATTGTGACCAGCATTCCCACACCTGTCGCATCTGCGATTCAAGCGTCGTTCTCTGGCAGATGAGATCCTGTTAACTCGTCTCCGACCAACCCTCGGTATTCTCGTTAGTGGAAGTATAACCAACAGATCATAATCCGGGCAGCTCTTCCACTGCGAAATATGTCCAACTGGGTCGATAGACTTTGCATATACCGAATGTAATGCATCGATCTCATATTTCGGGTTACATAGACTATGTGGATTTATGTTGCGATGTGTGGTTGCTATTATAACATGTGCACACGATATCTCTAAACACTGAAACTCCATGCATGTACATGTAGGCATGTTCAGATCGACGATACTGCCAAACAAACCATCGTTCACGTTAAATCGATAATAGTCTATAGGTTCAACAAGGAATCGTCTGACCATATCACACTGCTTTGCCATTTGATCCCCAACGTAGTCAGAAAATGTAGAATTTTGGGAGTTCCAAAACGTTCTGCAAACGTGAAATTTCTGCTGGAGGTTGTTTCAGATGTAATCAAGCAATGAAGTAATGGGTAGGAATCGTGCATCCTTAGTCAATGAATTAAAGCATTTTGTTGCATTGTTGGTCATATTATCATATCGGTGATGATTCTGGTAACATCGTGCCCACCGTTCTACTCAAACTTCCGTCAAGTGACGTGCCACGACACCGTTTTTTATTTGGGTGATCTGCTTCAAATAACTTTTGAATTCAGATACCCAATGGACCCTCGCGACTGCATTAAATAGTTTGATCACAACCTTTGTTCTTGAAGTGCTTGGTCAAATTAAGCTTCAGGTGGTATGTGCATAGTGCGTGAAATGCATTGGAGGAATACAACACTGACTGTATAACCGATGCTTACGTGTTGATCAGAGACAATGACCATGCCAACGTCTCCACCAATGGGGTTCTTCAATTTGGTTAAAAATTAGCTCCATGATCTATTGTTTTCTTCGTCAACGATAGCATATGCGACGGGATATAGTTGTTGGTTCTCGCCCATTGTCACTGCAACTAATAGGCAACCCCTGTATTTCCCCTTCAAGTGAGATCCGTCGATGATGATCACCGGGCGACATTTCGCATACCCCCTGATCATATATTTCTTCATATCTTCATATATTTCTTCGTCGTCGTATTCATCTTCTTCATCCTCTTCTTCGTATTCAGCAACCTCATCGCTTTCTCCTTCAGGCTTAGGGTTCTAGTCTGGGTCCTAATCAGAATCGTCATCATCTTGTGCACCGTCTATCTTGCACTTTTTATGTACAACTGTTTTCCATAATTGGACTCTTGCAATGTCTGGATGATTCATAAAAAATACAACATCTCAATCGTTACCTAAGTACATTGGTGATAATGGATAGTCCGTATTGAATATGACCCTCATTTCAATGTCATACTCATACTCGTCGATTGACGTAACATTATAAGCCTCCGACCGAAACTCCTCGAATGTTATCATTACCGGCACGACGATACTGGTGATTTTGCCTCCGGTATAAGTACACGTATCCTCCTTCCATACACCGTCGTATCTAATGAAAATACACTTGTTGTCCATGGTTGATAGTAACAATTCAAATAATTGAAAACAATGTCAATTACACGAGGTGAGAATAACAGTCTCATATCCAATTTCATGCGTTTGAATGATCGTGCAATTTAATGCTCGCAAATCTGCATTAGGTAGCTCCAAGATACAACAATTAAATTCGATTATTAGTTTAGCGGTCAATCAAACTCGAAGTCATTAACGTGATTATACGCAAAGTCTATTTGGCAAATATGTTGTCGTCTATCTTATGGCCATGTGGCAGTCAATAAATAAATAATCGAGTGTTCTGTATGATATATATGGCTGGAAATAAATAAATAATCATTGTATACTCGAACACGTTTGTCGAATCGTCCAGATCGAGAGTCTTTCGTCTGGATTACGATTTTTTCCCTTTTTATTATTTATTTTTTATTTTATGTTTTTTATTTTTTTTATTTATTGTCAATCGTCAATATATTAATTATCGTATTGTAAGATGTTCAATAATTTACGAATCTCACTCTCATTCTATATAGCAACGCACCGCATGAGTTTAGGGTTACGAAATCCACATCTAATGAATAATAAACAATATGGTACGTACCATGTCCATTTCTATTTTAAAATATAAAATATTATAATATATAATTACAATAGATTTTATTCAGACTCAGAGTCAGTTATGTCTATGATCACTAATGGAAGTCGGTTGTTGCTTCTCTTTGTACTCTGAGTCCGACCCGTGCTTGTACCTGGACGTGTGTCCAACCCGTTCCCCATCCCATCATTATCCCCTGACATTGGGGCTCTATCCTTATTTCGTGCACGAGTGTGCATGTTAACGGAGGAGAAAGACTCCATGACAGCTGGTTGATGTACACTAGGTAGCGAATTAGGTTGTGATCTCCAGTGAGGTACATGGTCATCTCTGGGTGGCGAAACCATCGAATTCGTCGATTGACCTTCATCATTCATATCCTCCTCCAACCTATCCAACCTCGCTTCCAACCAAGCCACATACTCCATATACGTCTGGGGCAGTCTCTAAGTTGGTGCCTTCTCGCGTTGGCCCGTGACACCGTCTGAGTCATCGTTTTCGACTCACGATACGGTTGTATCTGCAGGGTTTGAGTAATTAGATCGGTCATCGTCCGAATGAATATCTATTGCTTCAAACGATGTGTGGTTTGTGCAGTGATGAGAACTTATATATTTATAGTGTAAATATGACTATCCCATTAATATATATTAATTACCTCACCAACCATTTGTCGAGATCGAGACTATACCAGGGTTATCACAGTCTAGATGAAGGCCCTAATTCAAATTTGAACGTTCGGTCAGACATTGAATACCATTGAATGTGGTTCGTGCTTCTATGAATCGCGAAACACGTTTTTGGGAGGCGATTCAATGTCATTTGGGTTGTTATATATATATATATATTTATTTACTTCTAGAATGGTCAACTATGAATAGAATCACAAATGTCGGGACTATCGGTCTCGAAAGTCGAGACTCTCGATCTCGAAAGTTGGGACTATCGATCTCGAATGTCGAGATTAATCCTCTCAGATGAACCACGTCAACATGGCTCTCAAGGAACGCACGCCCCAGAAGACGTGTCCCGAAAGAAAATCGTATTCGATAGGCCTCACAAAAAGTCGGGACTCTCGGTCTCGGATGAACTGCGTCAACATTTAGTACCTAACACTCTCGATCTAGTTGCTCTAAACCAAGCTACGACGCAATGTGACTAATAAGTCCTAAAATTTTCAATCACGTGTCCACGAGGTCTCTGAATTTTAAATTTTCTGTCTAATAGGTCATTGACTTAATTTTGACATTTTTTTAAGATTAATAAACTTATTATGCACCAATATTAAAAGCTTAGGCTTCTATTACAAAAGAAATTCAATTTTCTTACTAATATGTCTCTTAATTTTAATTTTTTTTATATGTTAGTGAACAATTAGATACAAAATTGAAGGTGCAATGACTAATTAGAACATAATTCGGAAGAAAATTCTACGCTCATTTTTTATTAAAATGTGATAGTTACATAAGACAGAAGAAAATTAAAACATTATAACAAAATGTTACAAAAAATAAAGAAATCAAAAACCCTTCGATGGTTGACCCTTCAGTTGGAGTCGGAGTCGGACGATATTTCCATCGAAAAGCGAGTTGATTCGCCAGCATATGGACCGACGACATCGTTATCCTCTCTCGATGGTTATGGTCCATTTACCGTCGCCTCCGAGCCTCTACCAAGTGTATCACACTTGCGAACTCCAATGAGGTTAGGACTGAATGGGGGTGAATCCTGGTTGTCGTCGTCGTCGTCTTCATCGTCATCGTCGTCTTCATCGTCATCGTCGTCTTCATGTTCATCGTCTTCATCTTCCACCATGCGGACCTTATCGTCATCATCTTCGTCGTCTTCATCCATTGAAGGGGGACTAGAAGGACGTGCCCTCTAAAGTCAAAGGTTGTTCCTAGCGATTACACTCGTCGCTCGAATATATGGTAGTGTCGGAAGGCAAGTGATGGAGATTCCCCCGTATCCGTATGAATCACCATCCGAAGAACAAGACAGTGGTTCGCCGAGTAAGCTGAAGAAACTACCATCGGATGAAGACATGGTTTCTAAGTGATGTGGGATTGTATTGAAATTTCAGGTTCACAGAAAGGGTTGATGGAAAAGGTTTAATGCTGGTGGGTATTTATCGAACGCAATCAGGCCCTTCGTATTCCGATGAGAGTTGAAATTACGACTAACAATTACCAATATCAAATTAGAAAATCGAACGATTGAATACGTTGTATCCATAATGTCATCAGTCAACAACGATATTGGTGAAACCAAACGACATACGATCCATTTGTTGGGTTTTATGTCCTAAAACTCGTGGTTTTGTAAATTGAATGTATATTCTATTTTGCAATAAAGCTATTATTGAGATTTATTCAGTAAAAGTGTTATTGAATAAAGTGAATTGTGTATTGTGTAACATTAAAAACCCCTTGGCTATAGGATGATTACTTGAACTTTATGTGTGACATAAAAGTGGATCAAGTTCAAGTTATAGCCAGAACGGTCTATAGTATAAGGATAGGGCTGGGTACCTTATCCTGGGGACACTATGGACGCGGCCCAGTTTGTAGAGTACAAACAATGTGATCCTAAATCGTTCATGAGGAGACATGTGAGTGGGGGCGCCCTATGCAATGAGTTTACATAAGAGTGGACCGCGAAATAGTCACTTAGACTTATAACTCCGTTTACTGTCTTAACTGACTATATTCATATGATAACCTAGGTAACTCGATCTTAATCCTGAGCGTTCTATGAACTCCTGTTTATTCAGATTATTCTTAGATTTGCATGGGTGAGAGTGGCCCGAGACTGCCGACTCAATAAGCCTCCCATTTCAGGGATAAAACCGGGTAGATAGCTGGGAACATAGTTCTACAAGATGAAATTCACTCCTACCCGCTTTAGGGATTAGTAGAGAGATTGTTCCCTTAAGTGTTGACACCGGGTCTTGAACAAAGGGCCCACCCCTCTCATTGGCCCGAGACAAATTCGGTTTGTTGGTTGGACCACAAACCAATTGTTCATTAGAGGATCAGTGGGACTTAAGGAACAAGAGGTAATTATAGGGGTAAAACGATAATTTTGACCCAACTGTAATTAGAACGACCTGTGAAGGATCGACTTACTAATCATGGTTATATCGAGTGGACAGAAATATATCTACAGTGAGGAGAGTGCAACCACTGGGCTTTAGTGGAGTGCCCCGGTAGTTAACGAATGTTGATTAGCTAGACTAAAGAGTTTGGTCGGTTAATCTCGTATCGTTGGAGCTCATGATCTGTAGGTCCATTAGGTCCTCCTTACTAGCTCGGACTAAGCCTTGTAACATTTTGAGAGAAAAGAATTTGAAATGTTTAAATTCGAGTTTGGAAGAAAACGTTAATTATATATGATATAGTTAACGAATCATAGCTTAATTATGAATTAAACTATGATTAATAGGAGGTGGATATATTTAAATAGGATTCATGTTCGAAAAATCGATCGGGATCGGGCAATATATTTAATTTAATATTTGATATTAAATTAAATTAAAAATTAATTAATTTAATTAATTTTGAATTATTAAATTAATTATATTAATTTTAATTAAAAATCAATTTAATATTGATTTTAGAATTAAAATTGAATGTAAAAATTAGTGGATTTTCATTAAAATCCGAATTGCAACTTGCCCAATCCCTCTCATCTTCAAAATTGGCCAAAATTGGCCACCTTCACCTCAATCTATCCTCATCACTGTTGAGATGTCACTCTAATGAAGCTTATTGAAGCTTTATATAATGGTGATTTGAGGTATGTTGATAGAATTTTGCAGAAAAAAAGGTATTCCCAAATTAGTGACCTTTGAGGTATTTTCTTCCAAATTCTCTCAACCTAGGATCTCACAATCCGTTCTAAGGCCTGAGGATAGTAGGGAAGACTCTAACGGTTGTCCACGAAGTGTTCGTGTTGAAAATCATCCACCAGGTGAAGAGAATTTGATCTTCAAAGTTGAGTTTTCTATCCCTCTGTTTTTCCAGCTTTGAGCATGCATTTTATTTTACAAAATTGATCAACTTAAAGTGTTCAAGATCCAAAATTGCTTCCGCTTTCTTAATCTTGACTCTTTCAATTGGTATCATAGCAATTTTGAGCACTCAATTTGATCTATTTTGTTCTGTGGTGGGTGTTTTTTGAAATCTATTTTTTTTTGTGTCTAAAGTGTTCTTCTGGATTTGGCATTTAAATTGAGCATCAATTCGTGCTTTATTTTTAAATTGTCCAAGTGTGTTTGAGCATTAATGTGTGTAAAATAAGTTGTAAAAATTTCGGGTCGATTGGAGTTCGGGAACGCTTTCAATTTGACGTTTGAAGCTGAAGAGGTCACTGAACTGAAAAACAGAGCAAGCTGTTGTGTGGTTTTTTTAAAATTTCTACTAGAGTGAAATTTTTCCTTCAGGCCCGTGAATTTGAGTTTTTCAAAAAGGAAGATGAAGTTTACTTTGACCTTTGACTGGTTTGGTTGACTTTGATCGGTTCAATCTTTTTTGGACCGATTCAACTGTTTTTGGCCCGGTTCGGGTGATCTTAGACCGGTTCGGGTGATCTTTGACCGGTTCGAAATTTTTTTAGGCCGGTTTTTCCATTTCGGAGGTTCGTTTTATCTATTGGAGGCCCGATTCAGCCTTTTACAGTCCGGTTCAACCTTTTGAAGGTCCAGTTCACACATTTGCAAGCTGGTTCGACCCAAATTCGAAGAGTTCGAAGTGGTTCGATATTAATTCTAGATTATTATTGTAATAATTTAGTTATTTGCTTGCATTAGATGCCAAAACCAGTCCACTTTAGTATATTTAATTAATTATGCATTGTGAATGTATGTTTTAATTAAAATCTCTGATTGTATGTGCATAAAGTATGCCATATAGATTTTAAAATCTCACCATAGGAAGCATGCTCCATGCATTGAAAGTATGTTATAAGTGTTATAATATATTGTATGCATGTTTATTAGGTTTCATAAGAATTAATATAATTGTTATATTAATTTATGAAACAAATATTATCTGTTTTAATTATAATTAATATAAGAGTTATACTAATTAAAAATTAAACATATAATTGCTATGCATTTTTCATGTGATGGATTTGTTATAAATGTATGTTTATTCATGTGATGAATGATCGAGCAATTTATAACATAAAAATGCATGTAACCTAAGGTTAATTAATTAGTTTTAAAATGGTTTTAGAACTGGAATTAATTAGACCTAAGGTTATCTAGTTCTAATAAGATTAGAATTAGGAAACCAATAATTTATAAACTTTGATTAAAAGAGGACTCACGACTAAGGAAGGTTACGGCTAGGTTAGGGTACTTAAGGTCGATTGTGAAACGGAACACCCTACACGGAACTGATCTAGGAGTGAATTTAATCTAGAGGTTTATAAATTATCTTTCATGAGTGGCGTTTATTAAAAGTTAATAAATTAAACTCATAGACTAACTCATAGACCTAGGTTTATTAAAAGGTTAATAGACTTAGGTAATTCCAGTATAATTGTTATATTGGTAGACTTAGGTCATATTGTTTTAGCCGGAATATGCCTAAGTAAAAGTATACCCAAACTGTTTAAAATACTTAGTGGAAGTGAAAAGGTATATATGATATATCAATTTCCTCTTACGCTCTCCGCGAAATTCACATCGTGAGATTTATGCTCGGCCTCGTGATGTCAATAGGGCATCCTCATTCGGATGGTGTTTGCATAAATCAAGAGCAAGGTGAATGGAGAAAGTATTTATAGTAAGTGGGAGAATGAAGTGTGTCAACTCATCCTACGGTCTCCTCCATTAGGTTGGACCGTGAGATTCCCATGTTGCGCCTGCAGGTTGCCCGAAGTAGCACCATCCATTCGGAGGGATGTAACATGGGATTCGGAACAACTCAAACTCTAGAAATGGATAGGGTCTCTTAGGTCTATTCCCAGCTTTGTCTCTCCAAATCGGTAGCATTGTTGGGGTCGACCTCTGAGGTCTGAAAATGGCGGGTCACACTTACAAAAATTGCTAAGTGTTAGTAAATTCTTGACCAAAGTAGCGATAACTAGAATGCTATAGGAATAAGAGTTATTCCGGTATTAGCATTTAGTCAAGAATGTCTTGGTTCAGTGAAGGAGTGATTGACTGCCCCTTGGCAGCTAGAATTGCTCTGACTCACTGAAGTATCGTTGCAAAAACAATAATGAGTTTATGGGTACATTATTACTTTTGCTAAATTCTTAAATTGGATAGGTTATAAACAATTCACTAATAGAATTCATTCTTTTTCAGCATGTCAAACTCTTTTATCCAGCTACTCGCCTTCAATAAACTCAGCGGCGACAATTATGGAACCTGGAAATCAAACTTGAATAAGATTCTTGTTCTTGATGATCTGAGGTTCGTCTTAACGGAGGAATGTCCTCCCCCTCCCGATCGGCAACAAAACCGAATTGTTCGGGATGCTTATGACAGATGGATTAGAGCTAATGAGAAGGCCCGAGTCTATATCATAGCCAGCATATCTGATGTGTTGTCTAAGAAACATGAGAGCATGGTCACCGCTAAGGAGATCATGGGATCATTACAGGCGATGTTCGGACAACCGTCCTCATGGGTCCATTATGATGCTCTCAAATACGTTTACAACTCCCGTATGAAGGAGGGAGCCTCTGATAGGGAACATGTCCTTGACATGATGGTCCACTTCAACGTGGTTGAAGTAAATGGGGTTGCCATAGATGAGAAAAGTCAGGTAACCTTTATTATGGAATCTCTTCCGAAGAGTTTCCTGCCATTCCGCACTAATGCGATGATGAATAAGATAGAGTATAACCTGACTACTCTCCTTAACGAGCTTCAGGCTTTTGAGTCCCTGATGAAACCAAAGGGAAAAGAGAAGGAGACAAATGTTGTCACTTCGAAGAAGTTCCTAAGAGGATCGTCCTCAGGGACCAAGTCTGGTCCTTTTTTTTACTAAGAATAAGGGTATTCAGAAGTAGAAGAAGGACAAAGGGAAGGGACAAGGTCCCGCACGCAAGGCTAAAGCCACAGGAAAATGTTTCCATTGTGGTGGTGACGGGTACTAGAAGAGGAACTGCCCAAAGTACCTTGCAGAAAAGAAAGTTGAGAAGGAAAAACAAGGTAAATATGATTTACTTGTTGTTGAAACATGTTTAGTGGAACATGATGATTCCGCCTGGATATTAGATTCAGGAGCCACTAACCATGTTTGTTCTTTTTTCAGAAACTAGTTCTGGCGAACTTCTTTGTCGATGGGAGATAACTCTCAGGGTTGGAACCGGAAGAAGTTGTCTCGGCCAAAGCGTTGGGAGCGTTGAAGTTGTTGTTTAGAGATAGATTCATTTTATTAGAAAATGTACTTTTGGTTCCTGGAATCAAAAGAAATCTTGTATCTATCTCTTGTTTACTTGAACATATGTATAAAGTATCTTTTGATCATAATGAAGCGTTCATTTGCAAAAGAGGTGTACGAATATGATCTGCTAAACTGGAAAACAACTTATATGTGTTAAGACCAACAGTAGTAAAAGCTATTTTGAACACCGAGATGTTTAAAACAATAGATACTCAAAATAAAAGGCAGAAACTTTCTCCTAGTACCTATCTTTGGCACTTGAGACTAGGCCACATTAATCTCAATAGGATTGGGAGATTGGTCAAGAGTGGTCTCCTAAGTCAGTTAGAGGACAACGTTTTACCATCATGTGAGTCCTGTCTCGAAGGAAAAATGACTAAAAAACATTTTTCTGAAAAAGGTTATAGAGTCAAAGAACTCTTGGAACTCGTGCATTCGGATCTCTGTGGTCCTATGAATGTCAAGGCACGAGAAGGGTATGAATATTTCATCAGTTTCATTGATGATTATACTAGGTATGGCTATCTTTACCTAATGCTTCATAAGTCTGAAACCCTTGAAAAGTTCAAGGAGATAAGGCAGAGGTTGAGAACACATTAGGTAAAACGATTAAAAAACTTCGATCAGATCGAGGTGGAGAGTACATGGATTTGAGATTTCAAGACTATATGATAGAATATGGAATCGTATCCCAACTCTCAGCACCCGGTACACTTCAGCAGAATGGTGTATCTGAGAGGAGAAATAGAACCCTGTTAGACATGGTTCGATCCATGATGAGCTACGCTCAGCTGCCTAGTTCGTTTTGGGGATATGCAGTATAAGCTGCTGTATATATTTTGAACATGGTTCCCTCTAAGAGTCTTTCAGAAACACCTATGAGTTATGGAAAGGGCGTAAAGAGAGTTTACGTCACTTCAGGATTTGCGGATGTCTGACACATGTGTTGTTGTCCAATCCAAAGAAATTGGAACATCGTTCAAAATTATGCCTATTCGTAGGATACTCCAAAGAAACGAAAGGTGCTCTGTTTTATGATCCTCAAGAGAACAAGGTGCTTGTGTCGACAAATGTCATGTTCTTAGAGGAATACCACATGAGAGATCATCAACCTCGTAGCAGGATTGTCTTAAGTGAAATTTTCAGGGAAGCTACAGATAAATCAACAAAAGTTGTTGATCAAGCTGATTCTTCTCAAGTGTTGAGAATGTCTCGACGTAGTGGGAGGGATGTTAGACAACCCGACCATTACATGGGTTTAACTGAAACCTAAGTCGTCATACCTGATGATGGCGTTGAGGATCCATTGACCTATAAACAGGTAATGAATGATATAGATAGGGACGAGTGGATTAAAGCCATGGACCTTGAAATGGAGTCAATGTACTTCAATTGATGCGGGAACTTGTAGATCAACCGGATGGTGAAAGACCTATCGGTTGCAAGTGGATCTACAAGAGGAACGAGATCAAGCCGGTAAGGTGCAAACCTTTAAGGCTCGACTTGTGGCAAAGGGTTATACTCAAAGGGAAGGGGTGGACTATGAAGAAACCTTCTCTCCTGTTGCCATGCTTAAGTCCATTAGAATACTCTTGTCCATTGCCACGTTTTATGACTATGAAATTTGACAAATGGATGTCAAGACAGTCTTTCTTAATGACAATCTTGATGAGAGTATCTATATGGATCAACCAGAGGGGTTCATAGTTCAGGGTCAAGAGCAAAAGGTTTGCGAGCTTAAACGATCATCTAAGGATTGAAACAAGCATCTAGATCCTGGAATATAAGATTTGATACTGCGATCAAATCTTATGGCTTTGAACAGAATATTGACGAGTCTTATGTTTACAAGAAGATAATCAATACCACTGTAGCTTTCTTAGTTCTATACGTAGACGATATCTTGCTCATTGGGAATGATGCAGGGTTCTTGACTGGCGTTAAGCAATGGCTAGCGACCCAATTCCAAATGAAAGATTTGGGAGATGCTCAGTTTGTTCTTGGAATCTAAATTGTTCGGAATCGCAAGAACAAAACGCTAGCACTGTCTCAGGCATCTTATATTGATAAGATGTTGGTTAGATATAAGATGCAGAATTCCAAGAAGGGTTCATTACCTTTCAGGCATGGAATTCATTTGTCTAAGGAACAGTGTCCTTAGACACCTCAAGAAGTTGAGGATATGAGACACATTCCCTATGCATCTGTTGTCGGTAGTCTGATGTATGTCATGCTATGTACTAGACCCGACATATGCTATGTAGTGGGAATAGTCAGCATGTATCAGTCTAATCCAGGATATGATCACTGGACAACTGTTAAGAACATCCTCAAGTATCTTAGGAGAACGAGGGACTATATACTTGTATATGGCGCAAATGATTTGATCCTTGCAGGATACACTGACTCTGATTTTCAGACGGATGTAGATTCGAGGAAATCCACATCAGGATCAGTGTTCATTCTTAACGGAGGAGCTATAGTTTGGAGGAGTATAAAGCAAGGTTGTATTGCTGACTCCACCATGGAAGCTGAGTACGTCGCAGCTTGCAAAGCAGCGAAGGAAGCTGTATGGCTTAGGAAGTTCTTGACTGATTTAGAAGTTGTTCCAAATATGAATTTGCCTATCACCCTTTATTGTGATAATAGTGGTGCAGTGGCACATTCCAAAGAACCTAGAAGCCATAAGCGCGGAAAGCATATAGAGCGCAAATATCATCTCATCGGGGAGATTGTGCAACGAGGAGACGTGATCGTCATACAGATCGCTTCGGAGCACAACATTGTTGATCCGTTTTCAAAGCCCCTCACGGCTAAAGTGTTTGAGAGACACCTAGAAAGTCTAGGACTACGGGTTGTACAGTAGGGCAGTTTTTCTTTGCTCAGCATGTTTTACCCCACTGACGTTTTAGTCCAAGTGGGAGATTGTTGGGTTTTATGTCCTAAAACTCGTGGTTTTGTAAACTGAATGTATATTCTATTTTGCAATAAAGTTATTATTGAGATTTATTCAGTAAAGGTGTTATTGAATAAAGTGAATTGTGTATTGTGTAACATTAAAGAACCCTTTGGCTATAGGATGAATACTTGAACTTTATGTGTGACATAAAAGTGGGTCAAGTTCAAGTTATAGCCAGAACGGTCTATAGTATAAGGATAAGACTGGTACCTTATCCTGGGGACACTATGGACGCGACCCAGTTTGTAGAGTACAAACAATGTGATCCTAAATCGTTCATGTGGAGACATGTGAGTGGGGGCGCCCTATGCAATGAGTTTGCATAAGACTTGACCGTGAAATAGTCACTTAGACTTTATAACTCTCTTTACTGTCTTAACTGACTATATTCATATGATAACCTAGGTAACTCGATCTTAATCCTAAGCGTTCTATGAACTCCTGTTTATTCGGATTATCCTTAGATTTGCATGGGTGAGAGTGGCCCGAGACTGCCGACTTAATAAGCCTCCCATTTCAAGGACAAAATCGGGTAGATAGCTGGGAACATAGTTCTGCAAGATGGAATTCACTCCTACCCGCTTTAGGGATTAGTAGAGAGGTTGTTCCCTTAAGTGTCGACTCGTGTCTTGAACAAAGGCCCACCCTCTCATTGGCCCGAGAGGATTCGATTTCTTTGGTTGGACCACAAATCAATTATTCATTAGAGGATCAGTGGGACTTAAGGAACAAGAGGTAATTACAGGGGTAAAACGGTAATTTTGACCCAGTTGTAATTAGAACGACCTGTGAAGGATCGACTTACTAATTATGGTTATATCGACTGGACATAAATATATCTACAGTGAGGAGAGTGCAACCACTAGGCTTTAGTGGAGTGCCCCGATAGTTAACGAATGTTGATTAGTTAGGCTAAAGAGTTTGGTCTGTTAATCTCGTATCGTTGGAGCTCATGATCTGTAGATTCATTAGGTCCTCCTTACTAGCTCGGATTAAGCCTTGTAACATTTTTAGAGAAAAGAATTTGAAATGTTCAATTTCGAGTTTGGAAGAAAGTGTTAATTATATGTGATATATTTAACGAATTATAGCTTAATTATGAATTAAACTATGATTAATAGGAGGTGGATATATTTAAATATGATCGGTTTATAGCATGAATAAGGATTCATGTTCGAAAAATCGATCGGGATCAGACAATATATTTAATTTAATATTTGATATTAAATTAAATTAAAAATTAATTAATTAAATTAATTTTGAATTATTTAATTAATTATATTAATTTTAATTAAAAATCAATTTAATATTGATTTTAGAATTAAAATTAAATGTAAAAATTAGTGGATTTTCATAGATTTTCATTAAAATCCAAATTGCAACTTGCCCAATCTCTCTCATCTTCAAAATTGGCTAAAATTGGCCACCTCCACCTCAATCCATCCTCATCACTGTTGAGATGTCACTCTAATGAAGCTTATTGAAGCTTTATATAATGGTGATTTGAGGTATGTTGATAGAATTTTGCAGAAAAAAAGGTATTCCCGAATTAGTGACCTTTTTGATCTTTTCTTTCAAATTCTCTCAACCTAGGATCCCACAATCCGTTCTAAGGCCTGAAGATAGTAGGGAAGACTCTAACGGTTGTCCACGAAGTGTTGGTGTTGAAAATCATCAACCGGGTGAAGAATTTGATCTTCAAAGTTGAGTTTTCTATCTCTCTGTTTTTCCAGCTTTGAGCATGCATTTTATTTTACAAAATTGATCAACTTAGAGTGTTCAAGATCCAAAATTGCTTCCGTTTTCTTAATCTTGACTCTTTCACCATTCGGCTCGGATTGCCAAAATTGATGGCAGGAAATGGAGATTTCTCGAGACTCTCGATATCAACTCCCCATGAAAGAGAATACCAACGAGACTCTCATTTCATTTTAATGGGTGCAGTTAATATTGATTACTCCTACGCTAAAAACCCACATTTATGACCTTGTACCAAATGCTTTCACCATGTACCCAACAAATCGAGACTCGATCGATCCATGAATTTTTTATTCTATTTTTCTTATTCAGTGAAGATAATGTAAGTATAATATATATTAACAAAAGCTATATAGTGTGTTCCATTGAGAATATATAATCATAAAATATTTATTATCATAAACTATAAAAGTTAGTATTATAGTTGTTGTTCTATTAATTTTGATTAAAATTAAATACTTATTTAATATAATGAAATTTGGCATTGATGTGAGAGTTTATCATAGTATATGTTATATATTACGAGACCGAAGACCTAGAGTGATAATTCATCATAGTATGCATTCTTATATTCTCCGATAACATCGACTAGATTGATAGTCGTCCATAACGATCGAGGTTGGTTGAAGTAATTAATGAGTTTATATATATATATATATATATAAGTTAGTTTTACAATTATTGTTGCATTGAGTTTCAATTAAATTAGTTGTCTTTTACAGTGCAGGTTGGTTGAGGTAATTAATCTTGATTAAATATAGATAGTATGTCGTCGCCTCAACTATATGATCGATCTCTTTCGATACAGCTGGTTCGAGAGTAGGGGATGAAAGAATCCTCTCACCGCTGGAGATAGTCAGTCGTTCAACCACGTCAGATTGGACCCTATTAAGGTACGGTTATGGGTTGTTGTTTAAAAAATGCGATCGGGTTTGGTTGTTCAACTTCCAGTCCACTATACATCGAGAGTATGCAGTCGAAACGGGCTAGTTGTCGCCGGTTAACTAAAATGTCGATATTTCATCGATAAACCAACCGAAAGGAGGTCATCCGTACAAAAACTCTTGTTTTATAATTCATTGAATGCATATGAGAATATTTTTTGTTAATAAATTTTCAAAAGGAAACTCATAGGAGGATAGAAATTTCAATACTTTTCTTCAGTTGAAGGTTAAAATTGCAATATGTATCTAAATTTTGGATTTTGATGAAATTAAGTTGATGATGGACGAAATTAATAAAACTTGACAAACTTAGGGGTATGAATTGTTTTTTTTTTTAATAAATAAGTATTTGTTGGGTATATTTTTAATCAATCAATTAGTTATGATTAATTTATTACAATTGAAAATTTAATTAGGTTAATTCAATACATTATTATAAAATAATTCGTATAAACTTCTTGATTATAAAAATTAGTTTAAATAATATAATTAATTTTCATAAAATAAATAAATGTATTTTAAAGAAAGATGGATATCAACAAAAATAAATAAATAAAAGGGAGAAAGAGTCCTAGAGAAGTGCATGAAGAAAACCCATGCATTTGTAAGGGTATCCAATACCCTAGCTCATGAGTATACAAAATCCATGAGAATACCTTAAACCTTGGTTGATTTCCATCCTTTTGCTCGTCCACATGTCCTCAATCTAAATGGTCCTTTAAAGACTGAGTTAGCTTAACAAGTTGATCTTGCTTGTCACCCATTTTTATCATGTTATTCTTCTTTTATTGAATTTATAGCCTTAATACTAAGTTAAACTGGTCACTTTAAATTAGCATGTCAATGTTATGTTTGATATTGAAAATGTTGGGCAATAAACGATTTTTCTAAAATGAATATAGGAGAAGAGCCTAAACATAGGACCAATTGTTTGATATTGAAAATGTAATAAACCAAATTGTGACAGTTGGGTCAAATTATCGTTCTACCCCTGTGATTACCTCTTGCTCCTTAAGTACCGTTGATCCTCTAATTAACAACTTGTAACGCCCCTACTTTTAATACATAAAATTCCTAGGGACATTACTACTCATGCATGCATTCGAGGCCCTAAGTGAAATTTAAATAAGTAAAAGTTGATAAATAAAAAAATCAATTTAATTTGGGATCCCATAGAAATACAAAACGTTTACAAGAAACATAATTAAGTTCGGCCTCTAATTTCAAAACTCTGTACTACGTAAGCGGAAGACAATAATCATTTAAAATTCTTTCTAAATCATGGATGCGAAATTCATGACTTGGTTCCCATGGCTTCTGTAGCGCATCCATGCCACTCGCCTGGTATGCTCTCGACTCTACCTGAAAACATTTTAAAACAAGGAAAACACAACAAAGGTAGAGGGATGAGTATTATAAAATACCCAGTAAGTGGGGGTCGGGAAATGCAAACACATGCATATGATTTTCCTTCAAATCTGATCTTTAACATGACTATTGTTCGTGACTTTTAAAATCATAAAACTTTCTGTAATGGGACCTAAATCTTTCTTTCATAAAATCATGACTTTTCTCTTTGGCTATGCGTGGTCAATTGAGTCTACGAGTCTTTTCATTTTGAGTCTCTCATGGACCCTGTAGGTTTGAGTCCTCATGGACTCCTGAGGTTTGAGTCCTCACGGACTCACTGTAATATTGAGTCCTCACTGGACCACTGTAGGTTTGAGTCCTCACGGACTCTGTAATATTGAGTCCTCACGGACTCTGTAATAATGAGTCCTCACAGACTCTCTGTAATATCGACCCATAGAGTCTCTAATGCATGTTTTACCATGCATAAGTCCTCAGAGACCAATTGCCCTGACCTACATGACATGTTCATATACATACAATATGCATGAGGTCCCATCCTTTAAATTCATATACATATACATTCAAGAATGATGCAACAATCACATAAACTCAAGATCATGACATAACTTTCATAATTTTAACTAGAGTCAATCAATCATCAGTAATAAGTACGTTTATTATTTAAGGTGCATAACTAGCACAATAACATAACTGAAAATCTCAATATACAAAAATATACATAGCTGTGTCAAGACTCGTTTTTAAATTCTTTGAAATCATTTCAGCTCGGGTCCTCTCAAACCCTTAAATCATCAAGTTCCCTTCTAAACCTTTTGAAAATCATTCACTCGAGATCCTCGAAAAACCCTTTAAAATATTCGTTTCCTAAATTCAAGCCCTAAGCATGAGTTTTGGAAATTCACCTTTAGAATTAAATCCTCAATTTTCATCTTTTAAAACAAATACATATTTCAAGAAATCGTATTCACTTCCCTTTTTAAGATCGTTTGTAGAAAATCCCTTACCATAGCCTTCGCTTAAACTCCTCACGCTCCGTTCCTAACTCAGGGTTCTTATCGGACTTGCTCGGTACTCGAATTCCTTCAATCCAATCTATTTTCCTAATTAAACACATAATAAGTAAACTTATTTTTCACATCCAATACAAGATAAGTCGATTATTACTACTCACGGAGGTCAAAAGCGAACTCGGGAATCAAAAGCAGGTGGATGGAGAGCGACTCGCGAAAGCGGCGCGCGTGAGGTGTCGAGAATACGCGCGCGTCTGCCGCGCGTGAACATCGAATCTGGGACGTCGTGAGCCGATCTATCAAAACCGGCGTCCGTTTAATGAAGGCGGTCGGAAAAATCTTTGGCAACGGTCGAACCCGAGGTTGAACCTACGGTCGCGCAGCTTCAACGTTCGATGGCAAGCTCGGCGCGACTTCTTCGGTGAAAGACCGATCCGGCGGCTTGCATCTGTTCGTT